>JADMNL010000028.1:170902500-172345000 GCA_016271365.2 Neoceratodus forsteri
CTGGACAAACAGCTTGATTACTGACACTGAAGCTCAGGGTTTAGCACTAGAGTTCACGGACAGCGCCAATCAGCTGTTCCTCTGTCATTAAAATGACAGCCTATAAGTAGGGAAGAAGCTTTTAAATAGTTTCCCCTTTGATAGCACAGCAATGACTGGATACTTGCTGCTGTCAAAATGTTCAAGTGCCCAAGATTCTATCCTGATTACACCCTTGGGCTGTGCCATTTCCTAGTAGGGTGCACATAATGCATTATTACTGAATCCCATTGACAATGTGAGCACTACAGAAACTGCAACCAGAGGTTAATGGAGTTCTCAACAGCATTACCCAAGCTGTTTGTGATGTCTCTGCATCAATGGTTGTCTCATTCAAGCCACTGAAAAGTGAACGCAAGACAGATTTTATGGTTGTCATTGTTCTCACCCTGAAACTCTCTGTAAAGTCACTGATGCACCTGTCAATGTGGCAGAAACCGTTGTTCGTGGAGCTTACCAAGATCCAGCCTCCTGCAAGCAGCAGAGTTCAGAGTAAACTGGTTACTCTCCAGAGGGTCGCTCAAAACATTCTGCAGACTCTGGTGTCGAGTGCTGAGAACTTACAACCAAAAGCACGTCACGACTATCAAAGTACTGTCTGTCTGTGTGTGTGTGTGCGTCATGGCGTGTATATAAGTTCAAGGCCAACTACCCTGAAAACTCAAACCCCAACCACCACTTAAATGCCCAGTATGCCCCATTAAACCAAGAGGACATCCCATTCTCTTGGTAGATGAAATCAAAGCAGAGATGGAAACAAATAAATCATACGCGCTTCCAGTTTGAAGGGGCACTTATAATACAACGGTTGTTATGGCTGGCAAAACAATGAACCAGCAACCACTCAAAGAGAACGGAGGAACATCTCATTTACAAGGCAGAGGGCATGGCAGTTCCTCAATCGAATGGGCTACTGTAAGAGGAAGAAACCAATGCGAGGAAAAAGATGCCAAAGATTTTGACACATTAAAGGCAAATTTCCTTGGCAGAATTCTTCAGTGCAAGCCAGGAACTGAGCCTTGCAGAGTTAGTTATAAAATATTGACAAGACAGGAATTAATATAGTGCCATCCTCACAGTGAATGATAGTGTCTAGAACTAAGCAAGTGGTGGTGACTGCAAGTTTAATTTCATTGGAGGTACCAAGTCCGCAAATATAGTGAAATTAAGCTGGCACTAAACATTAGCAGTCCTACAATATTTAAAATTCACACCCACTGAATACAATACAACGTGCTCCTACGATCTACAAACTCATACATATCACAGGATATGAGCATGGGGGCAGCAATGGAGGCAGAGCCTTCAATACAGGATACCAGGCTAGAACAATGAAGATATAAATTATTTAACAAGGTCCTTTGTAAGGCTGGCTGTGTGTGTGTGTGGGGGGGGGTTACTGCACCTAAACTGGTGCTCTTCAAAATGTTAACAAGGTTTATATATCCCCTTTAACACTTTTTCAGTTGATGCTTTCATTCTAAATATTGCATTAATAAAGCACAGAAAATCCATTTATTCATTTTGTAGGTCCAATATGAACAGTCAGCTTTTCAGGGACTAAAGCACGGGACCTACAGATCCCGATTAGCTGAAATGCAATTTATTATTTTTTTTATTTTGGTTTCTCTCATTACTTACTCTGCTACAATCTTGAATCTGGTTGATCCAGCAACCCCAACCATTATTTCCCAGGGTCCACCGGCCGGGCTACTGACGACATACCAGATGAGCTATGCCACGTGGGGCTATGTGCCATTGTAGTAGTTGTGAAAAATTAACAAATATACCACACCTGTTTGTGCTTCTAACACCAGTATCAAATCGACTGACGAAAGCACTTTCATTGGCTGATTGGTACTGTCGTTAGCAGTGCAACTGGGTGCTGTATATCTGTTAATCTTTTACAGAAACTGCACTGGCACATAGGAGTCCCCCGTAGCACAGCCTGTCAGTTGTGTCAGAGGGCTGGCCACAGGAGACTCTGGGAAGACAATGGCCAGGGATCGCTGGATCAACCAGATGTAAATAAAGATTGCAGCAGAGTAAGTGATTAAGAAATTCAAACACACTGCATTTCAAGTAATCTGAACCTACAGGTCCTGCATTTTGTCCCAGAAAAGCTGACAATTCCTTTAAATTACTGATAAAAGTTTCAATCTTAGCCACTCAGGATTGCTTCTCTAAACAATCCAGAAATGATCAGAACCAATATGGAACTATAAACGGGAACTGCACACTAATAAACAGATCTGTACATTATACAGGCACTGTAGCGCTCGTATGTTAGGGTTGAGTTCGTGTTTGTGTAACAGGCTTTTGACAGCCTATGCCTTAGTTATCTGAGCCCCTAGGACTGTGAAATTTGGTATGCACCTTCCCAGTTCCAGGGGCTAGTTTTCCGGCAAGTTTGGCAAAGACAGGTTTGATCATTCTAAAGTTATTAGTGATATTACCTATAATACACACAATTTCTGGTCTTTTTTTTTTTTTTTTGACAGCTAGTAAAAAAAAAAACTAAAAACCTACTTTGATCAGAGAAAGGAGCAACTAAAATGGTGCAGGGTCTGCAAAGATAAAGCCATCTGAGGAAAGACTAAAGGAGCTTATTACGTATACCCTTGAGGAAGGGGGGCATGATAGAAACTTTTAAGTACCTCAGTAGAATCAACAAAGTCCAAGACAGAAGCATATTTCAGAAAAAGATGTGCAAGAACAAGGGACAATTTGAAGATGGGGAGGGCTCAGGGCATTGTGAGGAAGTATTGTTTCACAAAGAGGGTGGTGGACACATGGAACAGCCTTCCTGAGGAGGTTGTGGGGTCTAAAACTGTGGGAGAATTCAAGAATGTATGGGACAGAAATAAGGCCATTCTTGTGAAGTGTAGGAAGACACAGGCTGTTGGTTAACTAGGATCTGCAGCTTATACTGTAGGTAGGGAAATGAGCAGACTAGGTGGGCCAAGAGGTCCTTATCTGCCATCAAAGTCTAGGTTTCTATTTGCATACTTTAAAGTTCACGAACGTTCAGATTCAAAAAAGAAAAAAAAGCTTGGGAAGTTCCCCACAAGCCAAAGTTGATCAACAAAAACTTTAAAAGCTACAAACAGGAAACATACTTAACTAAAGGTTAATAGTTGTATGGTTCATCACCAGGCAGTCTAACGAGACATCAGATCTGACTTTCAAAACAATTAAAAAATTAAAGTTAGTATTTTAATTAGAGAAAAATATATTTGTCACTGACTGCAAAAACTGCAGAGATGGACTTTAATTCAGTACCTGCACATAGTGCATATAGTCAATAACACAAAATGGGGGGCATGAAAAGTCACACACACACGAACACTCAGGGTGCAACATTTTCTAACCCATACACAACCAGGGAAAAAATACTGTGTGCATTTTGTACTATAATTAAAGCCATATGTAAACAAAAAAAAAAAAAGTAAAGGAGGCTACGTTTCATCTGCTTTGCATGAAGCAGGTTAAATGAAATCTCCTGCTTTTTATTACATATTGAAAGACCCCTCTGTTGATTTAAGCCAAGAAATCATTTGGAAGTGCCAGACTCGTTTAGCTTTGCTGTTTTCTCACCCCAGAAAGCACAAGATGGTACTTTATGACCATAACAGAAAGCATAATCATACTGCTAAATAATGAACTGTACAACAGATACATGCAAGTCACTCTTCTAGATGGCTGTTTTCCAGGTCGCACTGCATAGCAGCTGAGGAGTACAATGGATGGATGCAGAAGGGAATCATAGGCTAGCCTTTTTCTGACATACTCAAAGATCAAAAGACCCTGCAAATACTGGGAAATTACCTGGATTCTTTCCTTCATTTGGTGGAAGCGGGCAACAGGTTTGGGATATTTTGTCTCAGCCAGGGCAGGGCAGCTGCTGCATGTTGAGCTTTTTAATACTAGTTCCTCGGCTTCCCAGTGCTGGTCCCGGAGTCAGCTGCACTGTAAATACCTGAAGAACAGACAAACAGGTAACTACGGCAATGTGGCTTCATGAAGGCATTTCATATCTGTGTCAGAAACAGTCACTGAAAAGGATAAACTTTTCACGGTGGAGTACGTCAATAACCACATGGATTTTATTTAGGCACACTATCATATACCAATTTCACAAAGGAACAAATCAGTTGCATAGAGTGTTCAATTCTAAGTAAGACATTATCAGTATTTTTGGTGGAAATAAATCACTATTCAACTTGCCAGTCAATATGAGAGAGAGAGAGAGAGAGCGAAAAAAAAAATTAAAAATAATTTCAACAGGCCAGCCTAGCGGTACAGCTACCATTTGCAGCGCTGATGATCAGCATTCAGGAGCAGACACAGAGCTGCTGGAGGGTCAGTCGGGGTGGGGCTCAGCATCAGAGGACTGCTCGCCTGCTCCGGGGAGTGAGGGGACCTGGTGCCAGGCCTCTGCCGACCCCTAATGCTGACTAGGGTGGTAGACAGATCTGGACCCAGCACTAAGGGCCTAGTGGGAGGAGACGGCGGATGTCTGCATGTCAGGGTTGGGAATGCGCTTGACTGTGCATAGAGGTTATTGCATGATCTTCCAACAAACGAACCGTGCACAAGGATTTAGCGGTGCATCTAGCCAAATGAACAAACTTGTTTACAACAAGCTAAAGCACACGCTTACCCACTAAAATTCAGACACGGAGCAACTTTTAAAATCCATTTATTGAACACCAAGATGCGCTTGACGCGTTTCGGACAAAATCCTTTCTCAAAAGCTGCATCCTAGAAAACACACAGAACTTAGATACAAAAGCCAAATGACATCACAATTACTAAAACAATTCCATTGGTGAACCAATAAAATAGAAAAATAGAAAAATTAACCCTTTTAAACATGCAGTGCTACAAAACACATATAAAAACTTTCATTATAAATATCACATTATTATTGCACTACAAAATTTTATCTATATTCCAAATAAGGTTTTAATTCCAAATGAGCATTTAAACCTGGTTTCTGATATGCTTTTAACCTTAAAATCCATTCATTTTCCTTTTTTTAAAATTTTATTACGAAAATTTCCACCTCTGGGTCCATTATATATTTTCTCTATGCCCAAAAACTTAAACTCATGGTTCTCCTCATCATTCCTATTTTCATTAATATGTACCGAAGTTGCATATGTTAAATCATTTTTATTTATTGCTCTTATGTGTTCTAACACCCTTATCTTAAAAGCTCTCTCCGTTTTACCTATATAAAAAGCCCCACAGTTACATATAGCTAAGTATATCACACCTTGCGTATTGCAAGTGATAAGATGTCTAATTTCAAACTTCTTATCACATCTGTTAACACTAAATTCTTACTTTTCTTTATATGTTGACAAGCATTACAATTTTTGCATTGGTTACAGCCAACAGGTTCTCCTAGCCAACTGTTGGTGTGTCTCACTGGAGTAGTAAAATGGCTGTGAACCAACGAATCCTTTAAAGTTGGGGCATGTCTATAGGTCATAATAGGTGGTTTTTTCATTACATCCTGCAGGCCTATCTCACATGATAATACATGCCAATGTTTCTTAATAATTCTGCTAACTTCATAACTTTGGGCACAGGGAAGAAACGGGATTCGAACAACCATTACAACAAACACCACGAAGGAGCCCCAGATTAACAAACTATGCCACAGAAGACGAACGAGGAGAGGACAGAAGAAACACACTAAATCGAGAACAGAGAGGCGACTGAATTGGGCGCATAATGGCAACAGGTGGAACAGCAGAATGAGAGGTAAATGGGACATTCAAATTATAAACTTGTCTAGCTACACACTAACTGCTTCTGAGGAATCCTTTTAAAGAAAGGATTAACTTTTCACCTACAAACTTTTTAAATCCAGTACAGACCATAATAGATTTACATTTGATGTGTCGAAACTTAATTTGAAAGCTTTTTAATAAAAAGAATGAATATGAGCGTAAAAATAATGTAATGGGTATAGGTATTCATGTTGATAATGTATTGAAACCTAATTCTATATTTAACCCTCCATTATATCGCTGTCAGTGTATTCCGTGATTTGTGTGAAAGGATTGGAAAAGTTGTTTGATAGTTTGCCACGTCCACATTATAATAATTTAAGCAGCCATGAAAGACAGGCTTTGAGAAGTTTACAGTCTAACCCTGAATTTGTGATAAAATCTGCTGACAAGGGTGGCTGCGTTGTTTTATGGGGACGTGGCTAAATATAAAACAGAAGTGATCGACAGTTAAATGATTTATATTATGAAAAATTAAATATGGACCCCACTTGGGACTTTAAGTCATGCATTTACTATACTATAGATTTAGCATTTGAGAATGGAGTTATTTCAGGACAAACAAAAAAATTTTTAAAAACAGAGTACCCGGTAAAACCAACATTTTATATGTTACCAAAAGTACATAAGAATTTGGAAAATCCACCTGGACGCCCAATAGTAAGTGGGTTGGGTAGTTTAATAGAACCTTTGTCTCGTTTTGTAGATTCCACCTTGTGTAACTATGTCAAGAAATTGAAATCATATATTCGTGACACAAAGGATGTTCTGAGAATTTTGGATGGTTTAACAGTAGGAGAAAATTGTTTGTTAGTGACATTAGATATTGAGTCTCTCTATACCAATGTTCCCCATGAAGGAGCGTTGGATGCAGCTGCTGAATTTTTGAATAGTAATGGGGAAAGAAATGATGAAGAGACTGCTGTAATTTTAAAGTTATTGGAGCATGTTCTGGGGAAAAATATATTCCTTTTTGATGGTGTCATTTATAGACAGAAGGTAGGGATTGCTATGGGGCTACATGCACACCTACAGTGCTAGTTTGTATGTTGGACAATGGGAAAATGAAACAGTATTTAATATGGACAGGAACCCGTTTTCTATAATATTTTATTGTGGAAAAGATTTATTGATGATGTGTTATTAATTTGGAAGGAGATAATGTCATGCTGCAAGAATTCGTTAAATGGTTACATGGGACAAATCAAAATCTTAGATTTACATTTAATGCTAACCGTGAGTCTGTGAATTATTTAGACTTACAGGTCAACCGGGGGTGAGATCAGCACTAATTTATTTAGAAAAGATACTGATGGCAATACATTGTTATTAGCCCAGAGCTGTCATCCCCCACATATAATAGCCAATATCCCTAAGGGTCAATTTTGCAGAATTAAACGTAACTGCAGTAAAGTAGAAGATTTTAAAAAAGGGGCTATGGCATTAAAAAATCGCTTAGAAAATAGGGGTTACTCTGAAAAGTAAGAGAGGAAGGTTATCAATTTGCTGCCAATATGGACAGAGGTGATTTAATGGTTGATAAAAATGAGGTCAATAATAAAGAGAATGGTTTTATTTACGTTACTACTTACAGTGCCCAAAGTTATGAAGTTAGCAGAATTATTAAGAAACATTGGCATGTATTATCATGTGAGATAGGCCTGCAGGATGTAATGAAAAACCACCTATTATGACCTATAGACATGCCCCAACTTTAAAAATTCGTTGGTTCACAGCCATTTTACTACTCCAGTGAGACACACCAACAATTGGCTAGGAGAACCTGTTGGCTGTAACCAATGCAAAAATTGTAATGCTTGTCAACATATAAAAAGTAAAGAATTTAGTGTTGTTAACAGATGTGATAAGTTTGAAATTAGACATCTTATCACTTGCAATACGCAGGTGTGATATACTTAGCTATATGTAACTGTGGGGCTTTTATATAGGTAAACGGAGAGAGCTTTTAAGATAAGGGTGTTAGAACACATAAGAGCAATAAATAAAATGATTTAACATATGCAACTTCGCATATTAATGAAAATAGGAATGATGAGGAGAACCATGAGTTTAAGTTTTTGGGCATAGAAAATATATAATGGACCCAGAGGTGGAAATTTTAGTAATAAAATTTTAAAACAGGAAAATGAATGGATTTTAAGGTTAAAAGCATATCAGAAACCAGGTTTAAATGCTCATTTGGAATTAAAACCTTATTTGGAATATAGATAAAATTTTGTAGTGCAATAATAATGTGATATTTATAGTGAAAGTTTTTATATGTGTTTTGTAGCACTGCATGTTTAAAAGGTTAATTTTCTATTTTTCTATTTTATTGGTTCACCAATGGAATTGTTTTAGTAATTGTGATGTCATTTGGCTTTTGTATCTAAGTTCTGTGTGTTTTCTAGGATGCAGCTTTTGAGAAAGGATTTTGTCCGAAACACGTCAAGCGCATCTTGGTGTTCAATAAATGGATTTTAAAAGTTGCTCCGTGTCTGAATTTTAGTGGGTAAGCGTGTGCTTTAGCTTGTTGTAAACAAGGTTATTGCATGACCTTCCCTCTCTCTCGCTCTCTCTTTCTTTCTGCGCTCATGGAGGCTGTCAAGGGGAAAACCACACAAGGAGAAAAACCTCGAGCAGCATGAGTTCGGGATCCCTTCGGGACTCAGCAGAGATGTGGGGTATATTCCCCTAGCCACCGATCAGGAGCATTTAAAAAAAAAAAAAAAATACATATACACATGTATATTTATTTCACTGAACCAGGTCAATTGCACTTAAGCCAATAATATGTGCTGCTATGGACCTTCTAAGCACTCACAAATGTTACATACCTCCAATGAAATGAATGCCACTATGAGAAAGGAAGGAGGACGAGAAGGCTGAAATTAACATATCAGTTGCAGTTTACCAACCAATTTCTGCTACAGTAGTATTTTTGTGCTGCCATAAAGTTGAAATTCATCACTATACTCCTACACAAAACCCTAGTCAGGAAAGTCCTGCTAAAAAAAAAATACAACTGATTAAAGATTTAAAACAAAACAAAATGCACTGCTTGCTCTTATCCTAATTGGCATGCTCAGGCTCTAAGTGTGCATGATTTATTTCAGCTGTCCATGCCCTCTGCATTAGCTACTAAAGACCATCAGGACTAAAATGTAATACTGCACATTAGGGTTACTCACTCCCCTACACCACCACTTCTCTGCAACTGAAAAAAAAAATACAGCTGCTATGTTTGGGGAAGCAGTGCCCTCAGTGTCTGAAAGGGTAATACAGTAACATCAGAAAAATGTTTTGTATTATTCTCACATTTTAAAGTTAAAATTGATGACAAGATATTCTACTCGTATAACTGCAAGCCTGAGACCTAGCATGAGCGCAGACAACGACCACCAAGCCTGTTTTCAGGCTGGATGGTCCAGACAGCCTTAATAGAAGGAGCAGGATATTGTTTTTTCCACCTTGTGAGGGACAGCAGGCAATGAACTGGACTTGTGCCAGACAGCCACAGTAGCATCCTCCGAAGCAAATACATGGGAGGAATGGTGATGGAAGAGGATACAGGGACCCATAGGACTTTATGCAGATTCAATTTGGTGAAGTCTTCTTCCTCAGCAACAAAGCCTAACCTATCTTGTATGAAGCCTAGTAAACCAAAGTCACAGGAGACCGCGGAGGGTGAAAAGGTGGATCCACAGTGAATTCTTCTGACAAAGTACAGGAAAAGCTGGTCTCCAAACACACCTCACAGAAGGAATCGAAGTAGAGCTTCTTCCAAATAAATTTATTCATGACAAAAATAATAAAAGGCAGCACCAAGGCGTGCACCCACAGTACCCACTGTTTGTTCTCCTCTACGTTTCAAGCCTCACTGGCTCTTTGCCATGAACAGTTTTATTTGGAAGAAGTTCTATTTCGATTCCTTCTGTGAGGTGTGCGTTTGAGACCAGCTTTTCCTGTATGAAGCCTAGTAAGCCTGAAATGAATCACCTTCAGGAGGCCATCTGGGTGTACAAACCACAGCGCCCCTCACTATAAGAGGAGACAGAACCAGAGTCTATAAACAGGCTGCTCTTCCTCAATATCCTCTCCTTCCATATCTAGAAGGTCAGGATTATAGTCATCCTCAACCATCTCCTCCTCTGCTGGCTGAGTAGGAGGGACCAGAGGGGCTGCACGTTTCCAGGGCAGTAACAAAGTCTGGAACTGCTGCCAGGAGCAACAGAGCTGTTGACACAGGAATCACTCATGGCAAGGATGGCCACAGTCACTGACAGTACCCAAAACCACTGCGCTAGCATAGACTGTACCAGATGGCAGAGTTGATGAAAAAAGCAATGGCAGTGCAGTTCCCGCCAATAACACAATGAACTGGCTGCACACTGCTGACAGCAGGAGATGAACAGCCTATACTCAACCTTGGTGTCTGATCAGCTGTTAAGCTGGCAACAGGAGCCTAAGACAACCCCTCAAGAGGATACAGCCATGATCTGGACTGGTATAGTGATGTTTCTGACAGAAACACATTACTACTAAAAACATAGACTGAAGGGGCACAATTATGTTTAAAATAGTAAGGATAGTAAACGTGTCCTTTTGAAACACAAAGTAATGGTGTATTTAACAGCAACAATTTTAGTGCTTTAATCAAGCCCTCCAGCACCAACTTATGCCCTTCCTCCTTCTTGATATAAATTTATCAGTTCTATAGATTTGTAAGACTGTATTCTCCTGTTGTCTGCTTTAAGCATTTCACCTTATATGGGTATACGATGCTGTATCTGTAGCCTTACGCATGACCCATAACCTTATTTATGTACCTTGTTTGTACGAGAATTTGAAGGGGGGGGGGGACTTTCCCTCAGATACCAAGTTAAACAATGTTCCCCTAGGAAAAATACAAGAACGCGCCGGTTTCTGAATATTGGAAACTGAAGTGTGACTAGTTCCAAAACACTTTAGAAAGAAAAGAAAAATAAGAGGGGAAAAACATATACGGTTAAAAGAAAAACGCAGTTTAAAAAAAACAAAACAAGGCTGTTTCTCCGGTTTCTGGGAACAACTGAGGAACTGGAGAAAGCCACTAAAAACTAAAGAAAGGCTAAACTACGTTAAACTAACTAAAACATCAGAGATTAGAAACACAAAACGAAATATTTGAAAAACTGTAAAATAAAATCGTAAAACTTGATTCAGATAAATAGAGCTGTTCAGGGTGACTTGCCCTCCATAGGCAGAGAAATAAATTTGACACTGGCGAGCAAAGTAGAATGCCACCATGAGGCAGAGATTTGAAACTGCATTCAGAGTTCCATAATTTACATACATTCCACTCTCTCTTGGGCAGCTCAACCCTTCAGGCTAACTGCACTAGTAAGCACAGTGAGGGATTCCTGGGGTTCGAGGTTCAATTTTACCTGTAAATGTCTGGTATTAAAGACAGGCAAGAGAAAACCTGTAGCACAAAACCTGTATAAGCTGAATTGTGTTGAAAAGTCTTGCCAGACTTATTTACCAGTTGCTCCTCACCCACACAGACATGCTATGTGCCAAAATTGATCAATCTCGATTTCTTGGGAGGATTTACTTTTTTATTATATATTTGATAAGACAAAAAATAAAAAGGACACTATAAAGGTACAGGTCTCATTCTTGTATCCCCTATTTGATACAATTAAGAGGCCATAGTGGCTTTTAGAAGTAGAATTCTTATGTCTCAAATTCGCTTAAGTCAATCCCAGAACATGTTTTAAACTGAATTAAAGACAGCTGTAGTTTTTGACTATTGTTACTGATGGTGCAGTAATCGGACAACATCCTTATACTAGGGGGCTTTAACGACAACTCTCTATCCTTCCCTTTAACCCCTCACAGAAAAGATTGAGTCTCTCAACCTTATCAACTAATTAAGGAGCCTACTAGGTTCAACCCCATCTCACAAAATAATTCCCTACTGGATTGGGTGCTCTCCTCTCACCCTCACTGGATTGCCGCATGGCATACTGCCCAATGTTTTTTAGTGACCATCCTATAATGTATTGTGTATGCAAAATACATATGCCCGCCTCCACAACCCGACCGCTTGCTTTAATCCCGCAGGTCACTTAACACAGATGCTCTTTCTCCAGGACCTTCAGTAAAACGGACTGGTCACTATGTACTCAACCCCTATATAGATTCTGCCTCTCCTATTCACACTTTTCCTACTGAAAGCCTGGAACACCGATGCTCTCCTCAGGAGGCGGAAAGTTAAACACTCCCACCATCCTTGGATTTCAGAGGACATAATTCACCTGTGCAAATCTCGTGACCTAGCCTGAGCCCGATTCAAATCCCCTCTCTTCCCCCTACTGACTTTCATTCCTATGGGTCCCTAAGGAATGTCTACACCAAAGTCATTACAGCAGGTAAAGCAACTTACTTTAAATCGAAGCTGCAACAAAACCTTAACCCCCCTCCAATTTCTGGCACACACTCCGCTCCCTTTTTGATCCCCCGTCCCAACCTCCAACTCCTACACCAACGATCGATGGGTCACTTGTCTCGGACCAGGTCTCAGTGACCTCCCTACTAAACTTCTTTTTCACCACATGTGCCTTCCCCTCTAATCCCCCCCCCACCTTTCTCCTCTGCCTCCCTCTCATCTCATGGCCACTCCTTCCCTCCTATCTTTAGTCACAAAATTTACTGTGTCCTTCTTCCACTTAACCCCCAAAAGTCCAGTCCTGATGGCCTCTACCTCTACCACATCTCTTCCCCCCACTATTGCTCTCCCCCTTACCCACCTCCTGAACCTCTCCTCCAACCTGTGTGCTCAGTTCTCCAGGCATGGAAGGTTGCAAATGTGATTCCCGTGCATAAAGGAGGTAACCATCTCCCTTCTTGTTCTGGTCAAACTGCAAGAAGAAAAAATTACTCACTTTAGAAATTATGTTTTTTCTAATGCAGTCTTGCTGTATTCTGACTGTTACAGTTAGCCCCAGCACTTGAACTACCCTGGAGAGTAGAGGGTTAAATTCTATGCAGAGCATAGAACGTTAAGCTGAGCTTGGTTCAGACCTCTCTGCGCTCTGAAGCATAACCGCTGATTCTTACAAGCCATTACTTAGCAATATACATGAGTAGAGAGGGTGGATTTACCATCAGCCAGAAGTGGTAAATCCCCCATATACCCACTCCCTATCATGGTATATTGCTATTATACAATGTTCAACTTGTTTTTATAGTGACAGAAAACTTTTACAGTGGGTATACTGGAGGATTTACCACAGTCATGTGATCTGTTTTGACCAATAAGGTTACAGGATTTTCATACCCCATTGTATAATAACCAACAACCACTATGTGGAAATTGTAAAATTTTTACTAAATGGCAACCAAATATTTTGGATCCCCAAAAGACTCAAGCCAAGAAATCCAAAATCAAAAACCAGGTAGTGAACAACTTAAGACTATTAAATTAATAAAACATAACCCACTCCCCCTCTCTAAAAAGAGGGAGTGCCCAAATGCACCCCTGGGGTGCAATGCTGCACCTGCCAGCCCACTTCCCAAAAACAGGTTCTGAGAGGGGAAGGAGGCCAGAATACAGCAAAACTCCATTAGAAGAAAGTACAGTTACGTAAGAACTTACCGTAACAGTAGATCTTCGAGCGCTCTTGCAGTAGGTAATTACATATAGGACTGGCGCGATGGCGGCAGGACCCCACGGAAAAATTTCAGCTAGCAGGTCCCTGGCGAGGACCGCCACGGCCAGGTGACCAGTATCATGTGACGCTGTATAAAGGCAGTCCTGACGCCGCCTTCCAGTTCTTTCTCCGCCACAGGCCCGGTCGAGAGAGAGGCAGATATTTCCTCGATGGAAAAGGAGCTGAAAAGCCTAGGGGAGATGGAGGGTGGGAAGGAGTTATTTATGGGAAGAGCTCTCTCAAGATCTAGTGTTACGGTAAGTTCAACGAACTGCACCATCTTACTGAGAGGGCTCTTGCACTAGGTAATTACATATAGGACAGAATCCAAGCAGTCTGGAACAAAGGAAAAGGCACCGGAGGAGGTACTACTCAAGAAGTAGCAAGGAAAGCCTCAAGAAAGGAGGCCTTGCAAGACAGTTAACCGAAGCCTGCTCTACGGCGAGAGGCAATGTCCAAGTTAATGTTTAGTGACGGTATGGACGGAAGTCAAGTGGCGCAGCACAGATGTCTCCGCAGACACGTTCTTGAAACAAGCCGCAGAGGCTGCTACTCCACGAGTGGAGTGACCTCTGACTTGACCCGGTAGGGTCTTGTTGTACTTGTCATAACAGAAAGTGATGCAATGGGCCAACCATTTTGATAGGCATTGCTTAGAGACAGCATTGCCTTCTCTTTTGTGAGCAAAAGAGACAAACAACTGATCAGTCTTTCTGAGATCTTTCGTCCTATCGGTGTAGTATCTCAGGATCCTGTGAACATCCATGGGATGGAGCAGGTATTCTCCTTGATTGGAGTACTGCGTGAAGAAGGCAGACAATTCAATAGACTGATTCAAGGTAGATTCCGCTACCACCTTCGGGAAAAACTTGGGATTGGTGCGAAGAGCTACTCGTTCTTTGTGAAAAATCAGATAAGGGATTTTGCACATCAGGGACTGGAGCTCAGAAATTCTGTGAGCAGAAGTAATGGCCATCAAGAAGAGAGTCTTCCACGATAAAACTTTCAAGCCTGCAGAAGCTGCAGGCTCAAAGGGAGGAAGGGTAAGTTTCTCGAGGACAAAGTTTAAGGCCCAAGGGGGAGCTGGAGTCCGGATAGGGAGCCTGATATGAAGGACCCCTCTGAGGAAAGTTTTGGATACCTCCAGCTGGGCAAATGCCTTATCAGTGAAAGGGACATGGTAGGCTGAAATAGCCGCCATATGGACTTTCAAAGAGGAGTGACTGAGGCCCAGGTCGAAAAGATGATGCATGTACTCAAGTAGAAAGGTCACAGGACAGGAAAAGGGCTCCACGTTCCTGGACGCAGCCCAGATGGAAAATCTTATCCATTTTATGGAATAGGTGGACCTAGTGGAGGGTTTTCTAGCCTCCACGAGAATCTCCACCTTAGAGGAAACGTCAAAACGAGATTGAGCTAGGTCTGCAGGAGCCATGCATGAAGTTGAAGGGACTTGAGTCCTGGATGGACCAGGGTCCCCTGATCCTGGAGATAAAGAAAGAGGAAGAGGAGGAACCTCCGAGTATTGTTGTAGAAGAGAGAACCAAATTTGCCTGAGCCAGAAAGGAGCGATCAGAATCATTCTCGCTCCTTCCAAAGCAAGCTTCTGCAGCACACGAGGGAGTAGAGGAATTGGGGGAAAAGCATAGACGAATCTGTCCTTCCAGCTTAGAGATAGAGCGTCGCTCCAGAAGGCGCCTCGTTCTGGAGCGAGCGAGCAAAAGATTGGAAGCTTTGCGTTTTGGGAGGAGGCGAACAGGTCTACCTGAGGAGTCCCCCAAATCTGGAAGATGCTTTCTAGAACTTTTTCGTCCAATTCCCACTCGTGTGGAAGAGCCGACGAGCGACTTAGTCTGTCTGCCAATACATTGTTGACTCCCGGAACATGGATCGCCGTGAGGTGAAGGTTGTGAAGCGCTGTCCATTCCCAAACCCTCATCGCTTCCCGGCACAGCGGGTAGGACCGAGTCCCTCCCTGCTTGTTGATGTACCACACCACGCACATGTTGTCCGTTTGGACAGCTAGGTGACTGGGAAGGATGTATTGGTGAAGGGCCTGGAGAGCATACAGCACTGCTCGAAACTCTAACACGTTGATGTGGAGAACCAACTCCAACTTTGACCATAGGCCCTGGGTTCGGTGAGGACCCAGACGGGCTCCCCAACCTTCGCCCGATGCGTCCGTGGTCAGTCTCTGATCGGGGGGATGATGAAAAAAGGGGACCCCCTGGAATAGGTTCTCTCGAACCATCCACCATTGCAAGTCTCTTACCATCGGCGAGGAAATCAGAACCAGATGATCTAGGTCGTCTACCCGTTGATCCCACTGAGAGATTCTCATGTGGAGGCGCACGCCCGGAACCGTCGGGATGGCCGCCGCCATAAGCCCCAGTAGATGGTGCACCGACCTCGCCGGAACCCTCTTGTGTTCCGATAGGAGGGAAATCTGGGACTGGAGGGAGGCCCCCCTGTCCGGAGGCAGGAAGGCCTTGCACATTGTCATGTCGAGGATTGGCCCGATGAACTGGAGCCTCTGTGAAGGATCCAGGTGAGACTTGGAATGGTTGATGGTGATACCCAGGCCAGAGAAAACCTACTGGGTGAGGGAGAGAAAATGCAGGAGTTCCTCCCTGGACGGGGCCACCAGGAGCCAGTCGTCCAGGTAGGGAAAAACCTGAACTCCCGAAGTACACAGGTGGGCCTACCACACGCCAGGCATTTGGTAAAAATTTGGGGAGCCAAGGAAAGACCAAAGGGGCGCCCGGGTGGTAGTGGTCCCCCTGGAACGCACCTGAGGTACTTCTGGGGCGGAATCCGGATGTGCAGGTGCATCCTGCATATCCAATGCACAAAGCCATTGACCCGGCCGAAGCAGGGGCAAGAGGGTTTGAAGAGAGAGCATCCTGAACCTCTTGTATTCCACATATAGGTTCAGGGAGCCAAGATCAAGAATGGGTCTGAGATCTCCCGTCTTCTTTGGTATGAGGAAGAAATGGGAATAGTAACCCCTCCCGTGGAGGCGAGGATGGACGGGCTCTATAGCCTGCTTCGCAAGGAGAGCAGAGATTTCTTCCCTGACCAAAGGAAGATGGTCCCTTGAGTAAGAGGAGTTCAGAGGGGGGTGACGTGGAGGTTTCTGCAGAAACTCTATGGAGTGCCCCTCTGCTATGATCTGAAGCACCCATGAATCCGATGTTATCCTCTCCCAACCCGGAAGGTGGAGGGAGAACCTCCCTCCTACCAGTTCCTCCGGGACGTCCGGAGGCGGTGGGAGAGGGAAGGAGTCAGGTGGTGTGTGGGAGCGCCGCAGCTGGAGCACCCATTGCTTTTTTGGGCAGCGGGGGCCTGGCAGCTGTGGGGCCCGACGTTAGTGGCCCACCGTGGCCCGTAAAGGGGACGCTTGTGGGGATGGGGACGTACATTGAATCAACAGATTTAAATGTAGTCCCTTCTCCTGCAAGTCAGTGATGATGTCCTTGACATCACCACTGAAAAGCACAGAACCCCTGAAAGGTGCTTCTTGAATGGCTGACTGCACCTCCGGGACCAGACCTGACACACGGAGACATGCATGACGCCGAAGACTTGCGCTGAACGCAGAGCTCCATCCTGCGGTGTCCACTGCATCATAGGTCGTCCTCAGAATATGACGACTGGCCGAACGAGCAGAACGGACCAGGTCGGCTAACTCCTGCTTGACTTGAGAGTCAGGCAAAGAGTCAATCTTGGATTCCGCCTGGGTAAGGACAGCCTTCTGATAATCCCCCATGTGCGTACATAATTTACGGCCCTGATTCCCAGTGTGGAAGAAGCATAGATCTTCCTTCCATACTGATCCAGAAGGAGATTCATATGCGGGAGGCGAGCTCAAATGTTTGGTGTGCTGACCGGCGTGAGCGCCTAATCACAACAGAGTCTGCACGGGGTGAGAGTCTAAAAATCTACACTCTCCGGAGCCTGGTATAGCCTGTTAGACTTCCGAGGAAGTGGGGCTACAGCCAACGGTTGTTTCCAAATAGTGGAAACAAGGTGGGCGTGAGGCTTGATCCAGGGTGGCACTAGAGCAGGAGCCGTAAGGGGCAAGTCCAGATGTTAGGTGAGTTTAACCCGTTGAGGATCTGGCTCTAAGGAACACCACTGATGGACTTCCTGGATCTTCCTGAGCAACTCCGTGAAGGAAGGATCCTCCGGAGGAGTCCTCGGCTGGGGTTTGGATGGAGAGTGTGGCTCGTCGTCTTTCTCGGAACACCCATGGGAGGCCTCCGAGGAGTTCGAGAGAAGAAGGAGAAGGAGGAGGAGAAGGAGGAATTTGAAGCAGAGTAAGACTCCCTAGCTCATCTAGGGGGAGATCCCTGGACGCGTGTCCTGCCCCTCTCTGATCCCGAGGCAAGCCCAGGAATCGGAGTGGAGAGGAGTGTGCCGTCTGGGCGTATAGGAACGGTGACTGCACCATCGCCATAAGGCGGCTCTCTACTTCCTTGGTGAGCTGAGCCTTGGCCTCAGCACGCCAGGAGCCAGAGTCTCCTGGAGATCCACTGGCGCCTAGGGGGGCGGTGGGAGGAGGGAGAAGGTTATGGATGAAATCCAAGGGAGAGTATCCAGAACCTGGCGGGAATACCAGAGCCGGGTACCGCGGGCGGTGGAGTCGGCGCCGGGTACTGCAGCACAGGATACTGTGGACCTGGGAAAACAAGGCGGATAGGACGGCGGATCCCCAGGCACTGGAGGAGCTGCGGAGCAGACGGCCCAGCCGAGTACTCACAGGCGGATCAACGTGATAGGCTCGTGGGGTGGAGGCCCGATGGAAGAGGATATCCCACCAGCATCGGAGGAGCGGTGTCAGAGACCGGCGTCTGAGCGGCATCAAGGGAGCAGAGCGTCAGATCGGCTCTGTGGGGAAAAGGATCGGACGGTAGCCCAGGATCGAGCCTCGTCCGGGATGGAGGAGAAAAATCTCGGGTCGGGCGGGGACACGGGCTCCCCTGACGGCAGCGAAGGCAAAGGGGAACCTGGTACGACAGACGGCGGTGGGTCTCAGAGGCTCAGAGGCCCGGCGACAACGGAAGAGCTGTGACTTAGGGGCCCAATCAAGCGGATGCCGGAGGAGCCAGTGTTCGACTTGGGGGTCCTTATCGGAGGCGGGCCGAGGATGAGAAGAGGACCGTCCGATGGGGACACTGCCATCGCCGCCCGAAGGGTTGGGCGTCTGCAGCCTTCTCCTGGTGGGCGTCGGAGGAGCAGGCGTCCAGCTTATGTGGCGCCTGCACCAGTGGGCACTAAACCTGCGGGCGGTACTGGGGCTGGAGCCTCCTTTTCCCCAGAGGCACCCGGACAGGCCGGGTCAGCCTCCTCAAAGCCTTGGAGGCTGCAGTCGAGGCGATCCCGGAGGAGATGTTACTACTCACGCGACTCCGGCCGGGTCGCGAGGAAGAGCCTTCTCCCAGTGCCTTTCCTTGTCCCGCTTCTTGTGCCCTTTAGGGAGGTCGCGCCTGCGAAGTTTCTTCAACTCCTTCTCCACCAGACATCTTCTTCTTGAGGAGATGGGCTTGAGAGACTGCTGGCGTTGTCTGCGTTGAAATGAAGGCAGTGCGGACACTTCTGACCGCGTGGTCGGGCCCTAAACAGAAAAGGCACAGGGAGTGACCGCCTTTGTAGGCAGTTGCGCCGCCACGAGTTGCACTTTTTGAACGGGACGACATACTGACGTTCACCTGACTATAGAAAATATAAAATACAAAATACTGAAACTTTTCGGAAAAACCGCAGTAACAGGACTGACGATAGAAATTCACACGAGGTGCTACACGCAGCGGTGGGAAAGAACTGGAAGGGGCGTCCTGGACAGCCCTTTATACCGGCGTCACATGCGCGGTCACCTGACATAGGGTCCCCCGCCAGGGACTGCTAGCTAGAAATTTTCCAGGACCCTCGTCACGTCGCGCCGGACCTATATGTAATTACCTACTGCAAGAACCCTCTCGAAGTAAGATACATAACTACTAAGGTGATTAATTTTTTCTTCAAACATGAAGTCTTGCTGTATTCTGACTACTGCAGACTACCAAGCAGTACCTTCATGGAGGAGGGATCAAATCTATTTTGGGAATAGGCTCTGCAGTACTGCTGTCCCAAACCGAGCATAACTCCTAGCCTGGATATCCAGGAGTAATGATTGGTGAAGGTATGGACTGTTCTAGATGACTGCTTTGCATATCTCTAGTAAAGAAATATCCCTGGCAGTAGCCAGGGAAGTAGCTGTACCTCTAGTCGAATGAGCCCTCAGGCCCGAGGGTGGTATTTTGCCAAGCTTCTCATAGCAGAATTGTATTGAATTGGGGAACATGGGTGTGGGCAGGACAGTAGTGCAGTGGGTAGGTAACTGGCTGGGTGGCAGGACACAGAGGGTGGTGGTAAATGGCTGTCACTCCACAGAGGGAAGAGTGACCAGTGGGGTACCACAGGGATCAGTGCTGGGACCGGTACTATTCAATATCTTCATCAGTGACATTGCACAGGACCTAGAAGGCAGAATTTCACTGTTCGCTGATGACACAAAGCTCTGTAACAGAGTAGACACACCAGAGGGTGTAGACAGAATGAGAAGGACCTGCAGAAACTTGAAGAATGGTCAGGGTTTGGCAGTTGAAATTCAATGCAAGGAAGTGCAAGATAATGCATATGGGGCACAAAACCCTGGCACAATATATCAGTTGGGGGTGAGGATATAGCATGCACCAAGTAGGAAAGGGATCTGGAGTTATCTCTGATGACCTCAAGGCAGAGAAACAGTGCGACAAGGCAGCAGGTAAAGCAAATAGGATGCTGGGATGCATAGGCAGGGGCATCACCAGCAGGAAAAGGAGGTCATAATTCCACTATACAAGACACTAGTGAGGCCGCACCTGGAGTACACTGTGCAGTTCTGGAGACCTTACCTACGTAAGGACATAGACAGGGTAGAGAAGGTTCAGAGGAGGGCAACAAAGATGGTGCATGGATTGCATCACAAGTCCCTATGAGGACAGGTTGAAGGCACTGAACATGTACTCCCTGGAGGAGAGGAGGGAGAGAGGGATATGATAGAGACATACAAGTATCTTACAGGGAGGAACAGGGTGCAGGATGCACTATTTTAAGCGAAAAAGATGTTCCAGGACTAGAGGGCATGGGATGAAGTTGGAGGGAGGGCGATTCAGAGGAAGCGTGAGGAAGAATTTCTTCACAGAGCGGGTGGTGGACAAGTGGAACACCCTGCCAGAGGAAGTGGTGGGGGCTGAAACAATCACGGGATTTAAGAATGCATGGGATAGACAAAGGAATTCTGGAGGTCAGGGGTAAGGGGCAACAGACTTCCTGGAAAACAAACTGAACTTACAAACTTAAATGGGCAGACTGGGTGGGCCATAGGCCCTTATCTGTCGACACTGTCTATGTATCTATGTATGTATGTATCTATGTATACAAGAGACAATCCATCTGGCAATAGTTCTTTTAGTGGCAGGTTTGCCCTTTCCCACCTCTCCATAAGTGAGGAACAACTGGAGGGAGTCAAACCTGTGTGCCTTAGTATGCTCAATGTAGTAGCAAGGGCTCTCAACATCCAAACTGTAATCTTCTCTCTCTGAAGAAAAATGATCAGTGAAGAACACAGGAGAGACATGGATTGGTTCAAATGAAAGTCTGAAACCACTTTGGGTAAGAACCTCCTATTGGTTCTAAGGACCACCTTATCTCTATGGACAGAGATAAAATCAGGCTCCACTGACAGAGCTTGTAATTCACTGATACGTCTGGCAGAGGTAATAGCTACCAGGAACACAGTTTTCCAAGTCAAGTACTTAAACTCTGCTAAAGACAAAGGCTCAAAGGGTGGTTGCATAGGCTGAGCAATGCAGACATTAAGGTCCCAAGCAGGACTAGAATCCCTAAGGGGGGTTGGTATGAAGCAATCCCTTGAAAAATTTACACAAAACAGGATGAGATGCCAGTGATGAGAGCTTTCCCACTGACAAAAAAAATCAGAAACAGCTGACAAGTGCACCTTGAGAGTAGCTGGTCTGAGGCCTAGGCCATTCAGATGAACCATGTAATCCAGAACTGTAGACAATTCAGCAGTGTCTGGGGATATATGCTTCTTGGAACACCAAATACTAAATCTTTTCCATTTGGAGTTGTAAGTTTTTCTGGAGGCAGGTTTTCGAGAGGCTTTGAGAATATCCAGAACCCCTTGAGTCAGATGCACATTTGCATACTCTAACTTTAAGAGCCATGCCTTGAGATTGAGAGACCAAAGGCTGGGAAACCAAATCCTCCCTAAGAGGACATTAATAGGTTGTAATTCCTGGAAAAGACGGGAAAGATGGACTGGTAGGGACAGCAACAGAGGATACCAAGGCTGCCTGGCCCAGTCTGGAGCAATCAGGATCACTTTGTAGGATTGTGACGTTATCTTGACCAGGACCTTGAAAAGTAGAGGAAATGGAGGGAAGGCATATAGAAATTTCCCTTCCCAATTCAGAATCGGGGCATCCAGAGGGACTGAGCCCAAGACTGGGGTCTGCAACAAAACAGAGGAGTTGGTGATTGTCTGGGGCTCCAAAGAGATCCATCTCTGGAGTGCCTCACCTTGAAAAAAATCATTTAACACTAGAGGATCCAGGGACCATTATTGATGGCCTGGGAAATCCTGCTCAATGCATCTGCTGGCACACTGTCCTTCCCTGAAAGGTGGACTGCTACCAGAGAGGTCTGTAGAGAATAAGCCAGGGACCATAATCTCATGGCTTCCGTGCATAAGGCAATAGACAGTGTGCCTCCCTGCTTGTTGATATATCACATGGTGGTGGTGGTGTCTGTCCTAACCTGAACCACCTTGTTCTGTACAGAGTGAAGGCTTGCAGGGCCAGAGAAACCGCCCTGAGCTCCAGGAGGTTGATGTGGAGAAGAGACTCCTGAGAGGACCACACTCCCTGGGCTGTGAGAGTCCCCAGGTTGGCTCCCCACCCCAGCAGAAAAGCATCTGTGGTTAGAACCATGTAATGAGATTGAGTGATGAATGGGACTCCTTGCCTGAGGTTGTCCTGATCCTGCCACCACTGGACAGCCTGAATCAGGGTCTGAGTCACTGGAATCAGTTTGGTTACAGGATCTTTCTGAGACCAAAAAGCCCTCTGATGAAACTGAATGTCCCTCATCTGAAAAATAGCCCCTTGGACCACTGCAGTGGAAGCTGCCATGTGGCCCAGAAGCTGAAGGAAGTGCCTTGCTGGTCGAGAAACCAGAAGGTTGAAGGAGGACACCAGTTCTGTAAATACAGGTTACTCACCTGTAACAGGAGTTCTAGGAATGGTATATGTTGTTCATCCACACTGTCTGGCAGGTTCCTTGCCGCTTTAAATCTTGCCGGAAGGTCTTCAAGCTGGCTCCTCCCACCCACCCGGGTGGTAAAACTCTTGGCTCCACCCATGATGCCAGATCTAGCCCGCTGGAAGCCAGGTTGTCGTCCGAAGCCGGGAGGTCGGGTGGGTCGTGTGGATGAACAACATACACCATTCCTAGAACTCCTGTTACAGGTGAGTAAATGAAAATTACGTACCTACTGTAATTCTTGATCTTCTTGGTTGAGTCTCCACCACTCATTCACACTATTGGGATCTGCGCCGGAGGCACTAGGACCCATCGGGAGCAAACTTTTTGCTGAAGGGTCAGCGCCAGAGATGGCGCCGCGAGCCCCAGCTCGCGCGGTAATGAATATCTCGGCGTCGACCCTCCAACCGCCTCAGTACCTTTTTTACCAAGGAGGTGCAGCGTTACTAACCTAGAAGGGTAGCCTAACCTAAAAACCGGACATAAGATCGTCCGGGCGACCCGTGTAAGAAGGGTCAACAAAGAAGTCTTCACGGCCTAAAGATTTGAGGGAGTGAAGACCAACAAAAAGGTGAGCTCGGGGGATGGAGGGTGGGCCTGTGAATGAGTGGTGGAGACTCGTCCAAGAAGATCAAGAATTAAGGTAGGTACGTAATTTTCATATCTTCCTGGACATAAGTCTCCACCACTCATTCACACTATTGGAAGAGTACCGAACTAATAATCCCGAGAGGGCGGCAGGAGAGACCAAGAGCTCATGTTTCTAGGACAGAAGTCCATGAGGATGGCTCTGCCAAAGGAAAGAATGTCGTCTGGCATGGACATCTAGTGCATAATGTTTAATGAAAGTATGCACTGAGCTCTAGTGGCCGCTGCAGATGTCTGCAATGGAGCGCGCTAGATTCCGCTGGGGATGCCGGACCGCTCAAGTAGAGTGGGCGTAAGCTCTCCTCAACAACCTGCACCATGGAATAGCAGTGGCGAGGCACGCCACTAGCCATGATGAGATACATCTGATAGCGACAGGTTGACCTAGCGGGTCTCACTGAAGAAATCAATAGTTGCTGAGCTTGCGAAATCCTTTGTTCTATCTAGATGAACATAAGGCCTCTTAACATCAAAGAATGAAGAACGTTCCCCTTCATTTTGGAAGTCTGCAAAATAAGAGGGAAGGACCAAGGTTGGTTAGATGAAACTCTGACACAACCTTAAGAAGAAATTTAGGATGGTACTGAAGAACTACTTTGTCCTTACAGACACAGTATACAGAGGGTCTGTGACCAGGGCATGCATCTCAGAGACCCTGCGGGCTGAGAGTAATGGCCACTAGGAAGGCAGTCTTCCAGGTGAGAAATTTTAGCTCACAGGTAGCCAGAGGTTCAAAAGGTTTCCGGTGAGCATGTCTAGCACAAGATTAATGTCCCAGGCTGCAACTGGACGTCTTGTGGGAGGTCTGGTATACAGAATCCTTAGAAATCTCTTCACCATAGGTAACTGAGCCAGTGTTGAGGAAGCAGGCTCATGATAAGCTGAGAAATGGCACCAAGGTGAACTTTGACTGCAGAGTACTGCAGACCTGAATTTGAGAGGTCAAAGGTACTCCAAAACCTTATCTGGTGGATAGGAAAAGGTTCAAAGAGGACTTTTACACCAGGCGAGCGCTTCCACTTGGCTGTAAGTTTTTTAAGTGGCTGGCCGATGCAGCCAGAAGAATATCTGAAACTCTTAGAGACATTGAACGGTTACTTGACCTCTTCAGGAGCCAAGCATGAAGGTGAAGTGATCTCAGGTTGGGATGGACCACGGTCCCAGAGTCAAGGTTCATCTGCAGGAAGTGGTTTCGGAGGAATTGCCAACATACTGTTGAGCAGTGGAAACCACAGCTGCCGAGGCCAAAGGGAGCAATGAGAATCATCCTGTCTCCTGGGATTGAACTTGAGGTACTCTCTGAATTAGAGGAAGAGGCGTAAGGCGTAAAAGCGTTTTGTCCACATGCAGCCTGAAGCATCCTGACAGAAAATACCGAGCCCTGATTTCTGGAGCAGAAGAGAGGCAGTTTGCGTTGGTGGGGATGCAAAAGGTCCAGGTCTGAGTTCCCCACTCTTAGAATAGAGACTGAACTATGGTTGAGTCGAGAGACCACTCATGAGGATCTGTCTCTGTTCTGCTGGGAACGGTCCGCCAAGTCGATTTCTGCTACACCTGGCAGGTAGACCGCTTGAATTGCGTTGTGCTCCAAACACCATTCCCATACCCTCATTGCTTCTCTGCATAAGGGGTAAGAATGAGCACCGCCCTGCTTGTTGATGTAATACATAACTGCTTTGTTGTCCGTTTGAAGGAGAATGTTCTTGTGAGAGAGAATATCATTCAACGCTCGGACAGCATAAAGGACGGCTCATTTCCAGGACGTTTATGTGAAGCTGGGACTCGAGTTGAGTCCACACACCTTGAGTGTGGAGAGCCTGACAGTGAGCTCCCCACCCCATTAGGGATGCGTCCGTGGTAATGGGGTCCAAAGTATGGAGCCTATATTCGGCCTCCGAGGTGTGACTGGGGTAGAACACCAGCAGAGTCAACACCTGGTTAAGGTGAAACTCCGACACCACCTTGGAAGGAATTTGGGTGGGGACGCAGGACAACATTGTCCCTATGGAAGATCAAATAAGGAGACTCGATGGAAAGCGCCTGGAGCTCTCCCATCCTTCTGGCTGATGTGATAGCCACCAAGAAGGCGGTCTTCCACGACAGGTGAGAAATGTCACCTGTGCATCGGTTCGAATGGCTTGCCCATGAGCTTAGCCAATACCAGCAGCAGATCCCACAGAGGTGGAGGTTCTCGCACCGGAGGGGATATGTGATCAAGGCCTTTGAAAAAGCACCCGACCACCTTTTCCAGCGCCACCGACTGCTTCCGGCTCGCGCCCGGTAAGCAGAGATGGCTGCTCAGAGTCCTGTAAGTCGTCGACCAAAGCCCTTGCTGAGAAAGGACCACAGGTAGTCCAGAATGCTTGCCAGAGAACAGGAGGAAGGGTCCAGGCCTTGCCCTGACACCAAATGGAGAATCTTTTCCATTAGAAGGCATAGCATTTTCTGGTCGACTCCTTACAGGACGCCTCAACGACATTTAGGACCTCGTCGGAAAGACCCAAGGCCTGGAACTCTGGCCGCTCAGGAACCAGGCCGTCAGGTGCAGGAATTGAAGGTCCGGATGGAATACCTTCCCCTGACTGACTGAGATCAGGTCAGGCGGGCCAAACCACTGCAAGCCTGGGCGAAGACTGAGGAGATCTGGATACCAGAACTGGGCGGGCCAGTCTGGGGCTACCAGAATCATCTGTGCCTTGTCCCTCCTGCAGGAAGCACCTTGTGGATCAAGGAAATGGGGAAAGGCGTGAAGAAGCCCAGGGTCCACGTCCTCGAGAAGGCATCTCCCTGCAGCAAGCCCTGCTGAGGGGGGTGGGCATGAAACAGTCTCAGCTTTGCATTCTCCCTGGAGGCAAACAGGTCCGCCTGAGGCATGCCCCAGTATGAGAAGAGATCTTGTACTACCTCTGGCAGGAGAGACCACTCGTGAGACGCAGCCCCTATCCAGCTTAGGGCATCGGCCAGGGTGTTGGAGGCTCCTGCCACGTGAATGGCGAGCAGATCCGCCGCCAGGCTGTGCACGAGAGACCAAATGCGGAGAGCTTCCCTGCACAAACTCATGGAGTGCGTCCCGCTCTGGCGGTTTAGGTAGTACATGGTCGTGGTATTGTCCGTCTGGACCTGAACCACTTGACCCCGTAGAAACAGAGCGAAGGCGGTGAGGGCTAGACGAACTGCTCGAAGCTCCAGCAGGTTGATGTGGCATTGGGACTCCCGAGGGGAACAGAGGCCATGCGCTCTGTGCTCCCCCAGATGGGCACTCCAACCCATCAGAGAGGCACTGGCCGATAGAGAGACCGTCGGCTCGGGGCGGACGAATGGGATACCCTCCTGCAGATGTGCTGGAACGGTCCACCACTGGAGTCGTTCCACATCCCTGGGTCACTGTCACTGGCTGATCCAACGGATCAGGCGCTGTGACCACTGACTGCCAGTCCCATGAGAGGGGGCGCATGTGACCAACAGGCCAAACGGACCCACGCTGGTGCAGGCCGCCAGGAGGCTGAGAAGTCTCAGGACAGGGTGCGATTGCTCAACTAGAAATTATTGGGCAAAGGAGGAAAGAACCTCGGCCCTGTCCGCCGGGAGCCATGCTCTGGCTCGAAGAGAGTCGAGCTCTGCCCCGATGAAATGTATCACCTGCTTTGGCACGAATTCCGACTTGGCCTTGTTGTTGAGGAGGCCAATCTGAGAGCAAACCTGGAGGGCCAGATCTCTGGACCGCTCCACCTCCGCTCTGGAAGGGGCTGCAATCAGCCAGTCGTCCAGGTAGGGGTACACCCGGACCCTTCGGCGCTGTAGGAATGCTGTGACCACTGCCATGCATTTGGTGAAGACCCTGGGAGCTAGGGAGAGGCCGAAGGACATGGCCTGGAACTCGTAAAGGGATCCCTCCACTCTGAAGCGGAGGAATCTCTGATGAGACGGATGGATTGGGATGTGAAAGAACGCATCCTGGAGGTCCAGGGAGCAGAACCACACGCCTCGTTCCAAGGATGGGATTATCTGAGCCAGAGTGACCATCCTGAAGGTCCGAGAACTTAGGAACTTGTTCAGGTCGTGCAGGTCGAGAATGAGGCACCAGCCCCCCGTCCGCTTTGGGACCAGGAAATACCTGGACACAAACCCCGGGTCTAGAGGAGGATCCGCCACCTTCCTGATCACCTCTTTTTCGAGGAGCAGGGCAATATGGCTCAGGCGGCCGACAGCAAGCTCTTGAACCAGTGGCCCCCCAAGGGCTCTCAGCTGAAAAGGCGGAGGTCTGCTCGAACTCCAGAGCCAGGCCTTTCCTACCACCTCCAACACCCAGCGGTCCCGTGGTGATAGCGGACCAGGTGGAAAAGTGGCGAGCCGTCCCCATGGGGTGGCGAGCTAGAGGCTAACTCCTCAACTAGTCACTGGGCAGGCTTGGAAGAGGGACGGCTGAGGGACCTCCTGGGCCTTACCTCCTGCTTCCTGGAGGAAGCCGGGGCTTGGGTTTGGGATGGCGAGAGCCTGTGGCCCTGATGCTGGTGCTGTTAGGCGGACGTGCATGGCGCAGAAGGAGCGAAAGGGCTTGTGCTGCTGCTGACGGCACCTTGTCCTTCTGGGCGGAGGCGACAGTCCAGGGTGGCACTGGACTTTTCGATCCACTGGAGGTGACCTTCCACTCCAGGGCCGAAGAGGTCGGTCCCCAAGAAGGGGACATCCGCTAACTTGTGCTGGGTATGTGCTGTGAAGGTGGATATCCTCAGCCATGCTCTACGTCGCATGGCCACTGCAGCTGCAACCGATCTGGCACAAGAGTCCCCTTTGTCCAGAGCTGTTTGGAGCTGCTGCCTCGCCACCGCCCTACCCTGGTCCCGGACCTGCCAGACAGTGGTCTGCAAGTCGGCTGGGAGATGAGGGATCACCTCATCCAGGGAGCCCATGAGGCGTGGGAGAAGTGTGCCATCAGCACGACTGAGCTGGCCTGACGGAGGCCAAGGGAGGACGCAGCACACCTTGCGCGGCATAGTCCCGGCATTTGGACTCACTTGTGGGGGGCTAGTCCACGTCCCTGGCGTTCCCGGAGCCGGCAAGCTGTCGGTGACCAATCCCTCGCAGAGGGTGCTCAAAAAACCAGAGCAAAGAGCCAGTAGGGACCGCATACTCCTGGCCATCCTGACTGAGGGTGCAGCACAGGAAGCAGGCCCCTCCAAAGCTCCAAGACTGAGCAGACAATGGCCTCAGCCACAGGAAAGGCCTCAGTGGGTGAATCCCTCGGTCCAGTATCTCCGTCCAGGGATGGCACGCGCCCTGGATATGGGTTCGAGCTGCATCCTGGTGGACTCCGAGATGAGCGAAGCAGACCCATGAAGGACGATGGGCTTC
Source organism: Neoceratodus forsteri (assembly GCA_016271365.2). Taxonomy (NCBI): domain Eukaryota; kingdom Metazoa; phylum Chordata; order Ceratodontiformes; family Ceratodontidae; genus Neoceratodus; species Neoceratodus forsteri. The sequence goes on from JADMNL010000028.1 coordinate 170,931,407, forward strand.
ATCCAGTGACTGGCCCCCCGGAGGAGTCAGACTCAGAGGAGTCCGCGAAAAGAGCTGCCTAGGGCCTGAGCCACACTCCACCTGCCGAAGACTGTCGGTAGTGAGGGTGACCGACAACCTGTGGGGCAGGCCTTGACCAGACCGCGAGTCCCTGGTCGGTGCCCCCGATTTCAGTTGTGGAGGCGGAGGTTCCACCACAAATCGGTGGGGCAGCAGGTTTCAGCCGAACAACCGGCCCAGGCTTGGGCATCTCGACTGCAGTGAGAGGCTGTTTCAGCTGTTCGGGTGACAGTCACTTGATGGCGGGAAGCGGTGTCAATTGGTCCCGGACAAAGTAACTGCTGCCATATCAGCTCTCTCAGGTCGCGCATGGTGCGCGAGCCTCTCCTCATCAGAGGACAAAGACGAGACGAGCGGCGCCGCCACTTACCTCTGTGGCGAGACCGCCGATGTCGGTGGGATCAGCTGGACCGAGAAGAGGTCCGAGACCGAGATCCTCGGTGTGTCCGAGGGCAGGTCTGGGAAGAAGAGGGGGACACCCACTCTTCCCTTGGCTCGGACACCTTAACCGGGGACTGCTGCACCAATGGCGCAGTCAAATCCTCGGTTTCCACCGGGGGAACCGGCAAAGAAGGGTTGTCGGCTTCAGTCGACAATCCGTCTGACGGGTCGAGAAAGAACTCGACCACGTCGACGGCTGTCTCGGCCGGCTTACCTGATGGGGACGCCGTGAAGCCAGCAGCCTTAGCCGCAACCTCGACCAAAGTCGATGGGTGGCTGTCCGGGGAAGGGGACCTCTCCCGCTCCCATGAACGCCGACGAAGGGACTTACCCTTGGGATCCTTCTTTTTGGACCTAGAGGAATGTCCCGATGGCCCCTCTCCCTTCGTGGAAAGGGAATGGCAAAGCTCCTTAAATGAAGCAGGTACAAGGTACCCAAAGAGAGCGGGATAAATGCCGCGACCGAGGAGGAGGCGGCGGCCTGGGCCTCCTCCTCCTCGAGGGCGATCATCTGCTCGAGCTGCTCAGCCGAGCCAGCCGCTGCGGTAACCGCCCAACGGGCCTCTTTCGACTTTACCAGCGGGTAGCGCTCCTCGGGGCGCCCAAGCTTCAACCGGGCAGCGTGGTCCTCTAAGACGTTGGCCGAGAACGAACACCAAGACCCGCAGGCCTGCGGGTCGTGTTCTAGGCCGAGGCAGTAGACGCACATGGAATGCGGATCCGTCCTAGACATCTTCTGCCTGCAAGGGCACCACCGAAAACCAGGAGTCTATTTGTCCATCGCAGCCGTGAGGGAAAAGGAAGACCGAAGTCTTGAGAATTTTAAAACGAGTTTCGGACGAACCAAAGAGTTAGGATGCAGTCTATCACGCAGAGCGTTAAGGAGGGAACCTGAGCTTCCAAGCGGTAAGGATGATCTGACGTCATGGGGCGGAGCCGAGAGTTTTACCACCCGGGTGGGTGGGAGGAGCAAGCTTGAAGACCTTCCAGCAAGATTTAAAGCAGCAAGGAACCTGCCAGACAGTGTGGATGAACAACATATCCATGTCCTAGAATAGCTACTCTCTTCCCAAGGAAGAAAAGCTCTTGCTTTGACAGTATCAGCTCTACCCTATGAAAGTGAGACGCTTATACAGGCTCAAGAACCGACTTGGGAAGACTGAGAAGAAAACCGAGAGAAGTGAGCACTTGCGGGGTCACTTGCAGATCTGACTCAATTTGGTCTGGAGACTGACCCACAATGGGCCAGTCGTCCAGGTATGGGAATATGGAAATATATTTCCTTCTTAAAAAGGCCACTACTACTGCTAGGCATTTTTAAAACACCCTTGGAGCTGATGTTAGGCCGAAAGGCATTGCTTTGAACTGGTAATGGCCCGAAGGCAATTCGAACCCGAGGTACTTTCTGTGGGAGCACCCGATGGGAATGTGAAAGTAGGCATCTTTTAGGTCCAGGAAGGCTAGCCAGTCCCCGGGCCTTAGAGAGGGAAGGATTATTCCCAGAGTCACCATTTTGAATTTTGGTTTTAAAAAAAGGTTTGTTCAGGTATCAAGTCTAGGATGGGTCGCCACTCCCCTGTCTTTTTCAGGGTAAGGAAGTACTGGAGTACAGACCTTTGCCCCTATGTATTGTAGGAACTCTCTCTATGGCCCTTAAGGCCAGTAGAAATTAAAACTCTGCCTCTAGGGCAATGGTTTCGGAGATCCTTGCAGGTGGAAAGGATCTAGCTCTCAGCTTTGGGAATTTTTTGAAGTTGAGAACCAGCCCCTGGCTTACTACCTCCAGGACGCACTTGTCTGAGGTAACAGACTTCCAGTTCTGGAGGTAGTAAGCCAGCCTGCCTCCTACAGGGATGAGGGGAGTCGACTCCAGGCTGACACATCAGGGTGTCTGCTTGGCAGGAGCCTTAGGCTGAAGGGGTGGATGTAGCCTGCTAATCCCCCTTCTGCCTCTCCCTCTGAATAACCCCTTTGAGAAAAAGAGAGGAGGCCAGTGCTTGGTAGATAGGCCTTGAAAAGGCCTGCCCGCCCTAGCCTGCTGCCTTTGAGGAGTTGCCTGCCTTTCTTTGGCCTGTGCACTCCTGTAGGTGTCCTATATTCATCCATCTTTTCATGTAACTTTGTCTGCTCCCCAGAGAATTACCCACCACAGAGAAATCCATGGCCTTAGCCTGGGTGTCCTGTGAAAGATTAGTACATATGAGCCAAGCCATCCTCCGAAGAGCCACAGATATAGCCATGACTTATGAGGACATCACTGGAGTCCACACCACCATGAAATTGTACCTTGGATGCCTCAATCCCATCAGCAGCCACCTCATCCAGCTCCTTGGCAAGCTGGGGGGGGAGGGGGAGCCTGCTTAGCCAGTGCCAGTACAGTGTTCCACCTGGACTTCTGGTACCTGGCTGTATAGGCCATGTAATTAGCCTGCCTGAGTCCCAAGGCGGATGCCATGTACTGTTTCTTTGCCATGGCATCCAGCTTCCTGGAGTCTATCTGGGGGAGTGAAGCCAAGGGTATGTTAGCTTATCATAGACTGCAGCCTGCACAACCCCAACATGGCTGCCCTGCTGGTACAAATACTCCACACCGGAGCCCTGATAAAGTGTACCTTTTGTCCATCCTTCTGTCAACAGGTGGTAAAGAATTTGGAGTCTTTAAAAGTTTGTGTGTCCGTTTCCCAAATGACTTATGAAGGGGAATAGACAGCCTCTTGGACTCTGGGATGTCCATCATCTCCACTGTGACCGGGAGCTCCTGCCACTCTTGAGGACCTTTCTTAAAATCTGTTGCAACAGTTCTATTTCTCAGCCTAATCTATCCTTTGCTATTTCTAGTCCATAAGGTTGGCCACCTGTGGGCACCCCCTTCTCCCTCCCTCGACTATGCTATAGTGACCTCTTTAATTTTCATTTTTCCCCTCTTAGGTCCTCATACAGGGAGGTTACTGTGGCGACTTCAGAGTGTACTTAAAACAGATTGTGTTTATCGTTGTTGGATTTAGTATGTAATAGCACTATTTTATAAAATACCTTAATGTATATATCTTAAGTTTGTGAAAGCTGTAAATGTTGAAAATACCATGGCACTTGGTGTTTTGATAATGGTAAAAAGCACTAGGTGACTATTATAAAAATTAAGCTAGTTGTGCTATTTAAAATGCATGTATATTGTAAACTTAAGAAAGAAATGTAATGATGATTTGCATATATCCCATGATGTTCTGCATTATGGAAGTATGTATGACGTATTTCTTTGAAACTTGATTTGTTGCCAATGCCCTTTGGGGTAACCTCTCTTTCAGTGATTCTGTGTTGAGATTCTTTGCCTATAGCTTGTTTTGCTTTCTTTTTGGGCCCCCACTACCCAAGCAAATGGGGCCTGCATGGGGTGGTGGTTACATCTCAACTACTGAATTGGATCAGAGATCAGTGTCAGTATGTGCAGGTTAAGTGCAGAGAAAGGACATTCATAGTCTTGCTGCAAACTGATGTACTGAACAAGGAATATGGCATTGCAGAAGCTTATTTCTTGTATTTTGAATAAACATCACAAAGAGATTGTGTGTTGAACCTGAAGTCAGGTGTCTGGTCCATCTATTATCCCACAACCCCTCCACATAATCAGGCTCCTCTTGTTCCTCCACAGCTTCTTCCACTTTTCTGTAAAACATTAAAGTGAGAAGGGTACCAGAAAGCCCAGGAGGGGAAACACCAGAAGGCCTGTCTGGGGAGATGTCCGGTTCAATCTCCTCCTCACCACCACCATCATTACCATCTTCGTAATCCTCATCCCCCTCCAAATCCGGTTCATTAAAATCTTCAGGGGCATAATCCTGAACCGGAGGAACTGACCAAACTGAACGCCTGCCAGAAGGCGCCGGATCGGTCGGAACCGGACAAAGTGATTCCACAATCCTAATCGCTCAGGCAATCTCCTCGGCGGTCGGAACATGGGATTTTGGATCCGAACCAGCAGATTTCTCTTTTCGTTTTTCTTTTTGACAGAACCGATCCCTCAGAATCGGCTCTCCTTTTGCCCGTAGTATTGCCCTAGACAGAGGGCACTCCTCCTGGTTCGTCCGAAACCGAACTGGGATGGCCATCAGGGTCAGCGGACTTCTCAGCCTCCTTATCCCTAAACCTGCCCAATCTCTTATCTAGAGGTGGATTTAGGGAAGTTCTTACATATTTGGCAGTCTGAATCGAAGTGGTCAAACCCCAGACAATAATCATAGGTAGTGGGATCAGCCTTAGAAAGACTTCCCACACACAATGCAGTGTTGAAACCAGTGGGCCTGCTTTTTCTTTTTAGGTTTCTCAGATGTAGCCATCCTAACCAACAACTTACCCTTTTTCCGGCAAAAGCCACGCAAGACCCCCTTATCGGTTTCTGTGTTACGGGTATTTGAAAAAAAAAAAAAAAAAATGCAAGAAACTTTTTTTTAAACCGATAAGGACCGGTAACCACACTCTAAATCTGAAATAAAGAAACAAAAATAACATACAAGGAAACAGGTTCAGCCGAACCGGTTAAAAATACAAATTTACAATTTCCACATGTTTTCCTACGGCTAGTCCACTACCCAAGTACTTACTGTACCACAGACAGAGATCTGAACTGAATTAAAACACTAAAGGATCAGTAAACTGACGACTTTAACAGACTGTTGAACCGCGAGCAGAGGAACCGTCGGGATGGCCGCAGCCATAAGCCCCAGCAGACGGAGCACTGACCTCACCGGGACCCTCCTGTGTTCCGATAGGAGGGAATTCTGTGACTGGAGGGAGGCCCCCCTGTCTGGAGGCAGAAAAGCTTTGCACAAAGTTGTGTCGAGAATTGCCCCGATGAACTGGAGCCTCTGTGAAGGATCCAGGTGAGACTTGGAATGGTTGATGATAATACCAAGGCCAATGAAAACCTGCGGGTGAGGAGAGGAATGCAGGAGTTCCTCCTGGGCCAGGCACGCAGGACCAGTCCAAGTAGGGAAAACCTGAGCTCCCAAAGAACGCAGGTGGGCCACTACCACCGCCAGGCATTTGGTGAACTCAGGGGTCCGAGAAAGACCAAATGGGAGGCGCCGGGAATTGGTAATGGACCCCCTGGAACGCAAACCTGAGGTACTTTCGGTGCGAAGGGCGAATGGGGATGTGCAGGTACGCATTTTGCATATCTAGCGCACAAAGCCAATGGCCCGGCCGAAGCAGGGGCAAAAGGGACTGAAGGGAGAGCATCCTGAACCTCTTGTACTCCAGATATAGGTTCAGGGAGCTGAGATCGAGAATAGGTCTGAGATCTCCCGTCTTCTTTGGTACAAGGAAAAAGTGGGAATAGTACCCCGTCCCGTAGAGGTGAGGAGGGACGGGCTCCATAGCTTGTTTCGCAAGAAGCGCTGAGATTTCTTCCCTGACCAAAGGAAGATGGTCCCTTGAGTAAGCGGAATTCAGAGGGGGGTGACATGGAGGTTTCTGTAGAAAGTCTATGGAGTGCCCCTCTGCTATGATCTGAAACACCCATGAATCCGAAGTTATCCTCTCCCAACCCGGAAGGTGGAAGGAGAACCTCCCTCCTACCGGTTCCTCCGGGGTGTCGGAGGCGTGGGAGAGAAAGGAGTAGGTGGTGTGAGGCAGTGCCGCAGCTGGGGCACCCGTTGCTTTTGGGCGGCGGGGCCTGGCAGCATGTGGGGCCCCAGCGTTTAGTGGCCGCCTTCCTGAGGTTTTTAGCTCGGGGCGGCTGCGTCTGCGAGGGACGGCGCTGTGGGGGATGGGGGCGGTACATTGAATCAACGGTTTAAGGGCCGTCCCTTCTCTCTGCAAATCAGTGATGATGTCCTTGACATCACCACCGAAAAGCACAGAACCTCTAAAAGGTGCTTCTTGGATGGCTGACTACACCTCCGGGACCAGACCTGACACACGGAGCCATGCGTGACGCCGAAGACTTACAGCGAACGCAGGGCTCCGTCCTGCGGTGTCCACTATGGTAGAGTCGTCCTCCAGAATGTGATGACTGGCAGAATGAGCAGAACGGACCAGGTTGGCCAACTCCTGCTTGAGTTGAGAGTCAGGCAGAGAGTCGATCTTGGATTCCGCCTGGGTAAGGACGGCCTTCTGGTAATCCCCCAGATGTGCTACATAGTTCAGGGCCCTAATCCCTAGTGTGGAAGAAGTGTAGATCTTCCTTCCATACTGATCCAGAAGACGAGATTTCTTATCCGGGGGAGACAAGCTCAAGTGCTTCGGATGTGCTGACCGGCCGTGAGCGGCGCTAATCACAACAGAGTCTGCACGGGGGTGAGAGTCTAAAAAGTCTACACCCTCCGGAGCCTGGTATAGCCTGCTGGACTTCCTGGGAAATGGGGCTACAGCCGACGGTCGTTTCCAAATAGTGGAAACAAGGTGGGCGTGAGGCTCAATCTAGGGTGGCACTAAGGTAACAGCCATAAGGGGCAAGTCCAGATGCTCTGCAATTTTACCATTGAGGATCTGGTTCTAAGGAATGCCACTGATGAACTTCCTGGATCTTCCTGAGCAACTCCGTGAAGGAAGGATCCTCTGGAGGAGCTTGGATGAGTCCTCGGCCGGGTTTGGACGGAGAGCATGGCTCGTCTTCTTTCTCGGAACCTCCAGCCGGAAGCCTCTGAGAGTCCGAGAGAAGGGAGGAAGAGTCTGAAGCAGAGTAAGACTCCTAACTCGTCTAGGGAGGAACAGGTTCCTGGGAGGGATCCCAGAGCGCGTGTCCTGCCCCTCTGGATCCCGAGGCAAAGCCGGGAATCCGGAGGTGGAGAGGAGTGTGCCATCTGGGCGTCACGGGAGCTGGGGGTGGCACCATCACCGTGAGCAGGCTCTCTACTTCCTTGGTGAGCTGAGCCTTGGTCTCAGCCCACAAGAAGCAAGAGTCTCCTGCAGATCAGCGGCGGCCTAGGGGCGGTGGAGGAGGAGGAGGAGAGGATAGCTGTGCGGAGGAAATCCGTGAGGGGAGTATCCATAACCCAGCTGCGGTATCCGGTGGTACTGCGGCGAAAGGTGGCACGGAGTGCAGCAGCGCAGGATACTGCGGACCTGGGAAGATCAGCGTCCCGATCGACAGCGGATACCCAGGCACTGGAGGATTTGTCGGAGCAGACGGCCGGGTACACCGCAGGCGGATCAGCTGGGATAGGCCCGTGGGGTGGAGGCCGAAGGAAGAAAATCCCCGCGGTCGGAGGGACCGGTGTCGGCCGAGCGCCTGAGCGGCGTCAGATCGGTTCTTCAAAAGAGGATCGGATGGTACCATGTTCCCAAGTCTCGTCTGGAGCGGAGATTCCCGGGGTCAGGCAGGGGGACTGGGGCTCCCCTGACGGCAGCAAAGGCTGCGGAGAGCCTGGAGCGACAGAAGCAGTAGGTTCCGCCGTGAAGCACAAGGGCCCAAGCGCGCCGGAGGAGCGGCGTGGCGGCAAGGGCGGTCGGCGGGGCCAGAGGAAACCAGCGTCCGGCGGGGTCCCTCTCGCCGGGCGGGCAGAGAATGAGAGGAGAGCCGGTCGAAGGCGCTGCCAGCGCCGCCCGAGTCGGCGTCTTAGAGGCCTTCTCGGCGTGCGTCGGAGGGCGGCGGCGGCCGGCAAGGAGGTGCCGCAGTTGGCTGAAGGTATACTGGCGGCACTGGAGGCTGAGTCTTTCACCGGAGGGCTGAGACTCGAACCCGTCGGTGACCAGCGCCTCCTTCAAAGCCTTGGAGGCTGCCGTCAAGCGTCCCGGAGGAGATGTTACCTTGCCAGCGACTCCTGCCAGAGTTGCAGAGGAGGACTTCTCGGTGCCTTTCCTTATCTCGCTTCTTATGCTCTTCAGAGAGGACAACGCCTGCGAAGTTCTCTCAGCTCTTTCTCCATCGCAGACATCTTTTTGAGGAAATGGGCTTCGAGGGACTGCTGGCGTCGTCTGCGGGTGGCCGCGTTGAACCGGAGGCAGTGCGGACACTTATCGACCGCGTGGTCGGAGCCTAGGCATAAGAGGCAGAGGGAGTGACCATCTTTGTGAGGCAGTTGGGCGCCTCATGAGTCGCACTTATTCTTTGAAGGGGACGACATACTGAAGTTCACCTGACAAAAGAGGGATAAAATTCTGAAAGTAATCGGAAAAAAACGACGAAGTAACAGGCCTGAGCGATAAGAACTTAACCACGAGGCACTGCCGCGAACTAATGACAGGAAAGAACTGAAAGGCGGGCGTCTGGGACCGCCCTTTATACAGGCGTCAGTATGCGCGGTCACCTGGCGTGGGCGGTCCCGCCAGGGACTGCTAGCTGGAAATTTTTCCTTGGGGTCCTGCCGCCGGCCAGCGTCAGTCCTATATGTAATTACTTACTGCAAGAGCCCTCTCGAAGAAAGATTTTTTTTTTTTTTTAAACCGATAAGGACCAGTAACCACACTCTAAATCTGAAATAAAGAAACAAAAATAACACACAAGGAAACAGGTTCAGCCTAATCGGTTAAAAACACAAATTTACAATTTCCACAAGTTTTCCTACGGCTAGTCCACTACCCAAGTACTTACTGTACCACAGACAGAGATCTGAACTGAATCAAAACACTAAAGGATCAGTAAACTGATGACTTTAACAGACTATTGAACCGCGAGCAGAGGGGAATCTCCGGAGCGACTGCTCAGTTAGGCGGAGTAAAGAATCTGACGGTTACGCTTCAACGTGCAGCAGACAGAGGTTTGAACTGAGCTTGAGCTCAACGTTCTATGCTCTGCATAGAATTCAACCCTCTACTCTCTGGGGCAGTTCAACTGCTGGGGCTAGCTGCAATAGTCAGAATACAGCAAGACTTCATGTTGTTTGAATCACTAGTTCTTTCCCACCTTACAGACTTCCTTAATTCCTCAGATTTCCTCTCCCCTTTCAGAACTAGTCACTCTACCACCACCTCTCTTGATCGAGTCACTAACATTATCCTAACATGGACAGAGGTCACACAGTACTTCTGCCATTTTCAACCACCTAACCAAGGCTTTCGATTCGGTCTCATCCACTACTTCTCAACAACCTCGCCTCTGCGGGACTCTACCTTGACTGTAGATCGTTTCAGCTCATAATACCTCTTCAGTCGCATACATGTCCTTTCAGGAGGTGCTATCCAGGACGGTGTCTCCCAAGGCTCCATCTTAGGCCCTGTCCTCTTCATCTTCGTAAACTACCTTCCTACATCCTGTTTCTTCTCAAGCACACACATGTATGTGGACGATACCGTTCTCTTTCCCTCAGGTCCCTCCACCTCAGACATCCAGTCTCAGCTACAATCGGATTTCCATTCAGTTCTGCACTGGTTTCATGTCAACCATCTCAAAGTTAATGCCAGGAGAACCATGCTGATGAGCTTTGGAACCCCTCAAAAATTGGCCAAGCTCTCCTCCCTCTTCTTCTCCAGCCTGGACGGAACCATCCTTGAAGTCATCTGGTTTCAAATTCCTTGGCATCTGGTTAGACAGCCGGCTTGATTTTGCAGCCCACATAGATTATATCCACTCAAAGTTCCATCCCAAACGGGGGGCCTTGTATAGAGATAGATTCCCTCTCCTTGTCTGTCCGCCATAAACCTCTCACTAAAATGATCCTCTCTTTATTCAGCTACGCAGACGCAGTCAATGTTACAGCCCTTGCCACTTCACTAGCCAGGCTCGACTCCCTTTACGATGCATTCTGTTGCTTTAGATTAAATGCCCCCCTCCTGCATCCACTACTGTTCCTTTACTCCTTCCTCTCCCTCTCCTCTCTTCACCTGCGCCGTCAGCATCAAGACACCCTTATCTTAAAATTCTGGCTAGGGTCTCTCCCCCTCCTATCTTACCTCTCTCCTCGCCCTCCTCCCTGTCCTACTCCCTTCACTCCAGAAGTAGCCACATCTTCTCTTACCCCCACCACTTGTGCTGTTCAGGGCAATCGGCCTTGCTAAAAAAAAAAAAAAAAAAATGGAAGATCTGGGTGCAGCCAAGTGCATAGTCAGTTGGGTAGGTAACTGGTTTAGGGACAGAAAACAGAGTAGTGGTCAACAGGGTGAGGTCAGATGAAGGCGCGGTCACTAGAGGTGTGCCCCATGGCTCAGTGTGGGGGCCAGTCCTGTTTAATGCCTTTATCAGTGACATCGGCATAGGTATTCAGGGAAAAAAAACTGTCCCTATTCTCAGACTATACCAAGTTAGGAAGAAGGGTTGTCAGCGAGGAAGCTGTTAAGAACCTACAAAAAGATATACAGAGGCTGGAAAGATGATCTAAAGTCTGGCAGATGAAGCTCAATGAAAAAAAATGTAAGGTGATGCATTTGGGTAAAAGAAACCAAAGGACAATTTGGTCAGGACTTCCTCTGATTTATGAATTAATTGGGCCACACATAGGTGGTTACCTCTCAGACACAAAATTGTGGTCACTCATTGGACCTGGTCTTCGTACTGGGTATGGAGATCTCCAAAATGGTGGTGGAACCAGTTGAGTGGTATGACCACACTCTAAGATTCAATTTCCGCACTCCAACAGACCTTCCCCTGTGGAGATGAAAGTTACTTACTATAGTAACCTTGTTTCTCCCAGGGGATACTCCATATTCATAACTCCTGTGCAGTATGCCTCTAAGACAGATCTTCCTGGAGATAGAATGTTATGCTAATGATGGAATCATTGGCATGTGCCACTTTTCAAATGCTGCCACTACTCAACTGCCTACATTCTAACCCTGAGATTTCGTAGACGCCTGTAAAGACACGGTCCAAAAGACTTAAAAATCAGTAAAATTTAGTAATTTTAGGATTCCCACAACTAGCCTTCAACTGAATGAAGAATACACCAAGATATATTCACAAACAATGCATTCTCAATGTCAATCACCTGAAAGGTGAAAAACCTGGTTTCAACAAAAAACAGAATGTGGCATACATACCCTTAAGGTACAGCATGGAATGCAGAAGCCACTGGTTCTGAAAGGGGAGCAGGGTGGGAGAGTTATCAATATTGGAGTATCCCCTGGGAGAAACAAGGTTACTATGGTAAGTAACTTTCTTCTCACCCCAGGAATACTCCAATATTCCTAACTCTTCTGCAGACTAAAAAGCAGTACCTTTGGAGGCTAGAACAGAACCTATTTTGGAAACGGGCTCTGCAGGGCAGCTGTACTAACTGGGCATCAGCCCTAGCCTGCATATTTATTTATTTATTTAGATTTTGGTAACGGGTAAGCCCACTGAGACCAGAATCCCTTTTCAGAAGCGACCGGATTAGTGACAGAAGTACATATCTTGCAACATTAAACAGTAGTCATTAGGTATACATTTGTAGATCCAGAGTGTACATACATAGCAGAATTATATCGGAAGACATTGGGTAGAAACATAACAAGGAGAGGGATACACATGAGTAACTGTGGGACAGCGATAGCTGAGTACATAGGAGAGTCACAGGGGTACATAGGTATTAACATACATAAGTTTATGGTTTGTACATGATACACATTAGGGTAACATCAGTTGGCCCAAGGAGCAGAGGTTCCACTGGTCTAATAAATGGTTTCATAGTACCTTAAGGTTTACAAAGGGATGTTGTGGAAAGCAGTTGAAGTTGGCACCAAAGGTCACAGAGGGTGATCGTGATAAAGGCTAGCAGTTTGCACCCACAGAGGCTAAGTTCGAGAAGATATGCTTTGAGGCCAGATTTGAACCCTAGGAGAGAAGGCATTGACTAGAGTCATAGGAAGGGCATTCCATAATAGGGGGGCAGTGTAGTGGAAGGAGCGTTTGCCTTGATTGGTACAAACCCGGGGGGGTGACAAGGGGACATCTAGCCGAGGATCGAAGGGAACGGTGCTGGGTCTTAGAGATGAGAAGATCACGAAGGTGAGGACGAGGACCATGGGAGGTGAATTTGAAAGCAAGGCAGGCAGAGGAGTAGGCCAGCTTGTGCCGGAGGGACATATCCAAGCTGTAATGTTTGGTAAATGTGTGAACTGTCCTCAGATATCTGCTTTACGAGATATCTAGAAAGGAACACCCAGACAGCTGCCAGTGTGTCAGCCTTTGCTGTGGAGTGGGCTCTGGGCCTGTAAGCCCTCTGTCCGCTGTGAAATGGCGAAACTGAATACACTGGACCATCCAGCGAGAAGGGACCTTTAGATGCTGGATTAACCTTCCCATATCCCCAAGAAGAAAACTGTCTTGTCCTGCTCATGAGACTTAGTAGCTGAAAGCTCCCTTGCATCAAGACTATGCAATATCGTTCACCAGAATTAGAATGCTCAGTAAAAACACTGAGTGATACATAGTTTGTTTTAGATGAAAGTCTGAAATCACTCTGGGAAGGAATTTCCTATCAGTTTTAAGAACAACTTTATCCCTGTGAGAAAGGATGTAGTCCTGCTCAATGCATAGGGTCTGAAGGTCACTGATTAATGTGACTAAGGCGACAGCCACTGAAAGCAGCATTTGCCATGTAACAGTTTAGTGCTGCTGAATACATGGGTTCAAAGGAAGAATCCATGAATTTGGTAAGACAAATGTACAGGCCCCATGCTGATACGGTTTTCCTGATCTGTATCCTTATGTGTCAAGAAGAAAAAAAATTACTTACCTAGTAATCTTGTTTCTTCCAAGTGATACTCTGGTATTCATAACTATATGCAGTCTCCCTCCTAAGTAGAACTCCCCAGAGAGAATTTGGAACATATGCAAATGATGAAATATTTTGCATACAACACTTTCAAATGCTGCCTATACTTAACTGCCTTAGTTCTAAACCCTTGGTTCCTGGATGCCTGAAAAACAGGCCCACAGGGACCAAGTATAATAATGCTAGTAACAACAATAACAGAAGGCACTCCCTCAACCAGTATAATAATAATAATAATAATAATAATAATAATAATAATAATAATGATAATGATAATAATGAAAACTCCTAAACCTGCAAAAGGCCTCCAACTGGAGGGCATAACCTATGAAAGAACACCCGGCCTAGAATGTCCAGAGTACCTGAAAAGGGAGAGGGACAACAATAGGGAACCCAATCACAACACGAGTGCCAGAAATGGCACTTATTCCCTGACAGCACAGTATTCAAGAGTGCAGAGGCTTAAGGTTCCAGAAGAGAAGGAAGGTGGGAAAGTTATGAATACCTGAGCATCACTTGGAAGAAAGCGACTACTAGGCAAGTATTTTTCTAACCCAGTGATACTCAGGTATTCATAACTATATCTGAACTACCAAGCAGTACCTTTGGAGGTGGGCACAGACCCCTATCTTAGGAACAGACTTTGCAGGACTGCTGTGCGAATCTGGCATCACCCTGGACAAAGTGTCCAGGTGAAATGCTTAATAAAGTTGTGTACTGGTTTGCAGGTAGCTGCTTTAGAGATTCTGAAACATCCTGACAGCTGCTATGGTAGCTTTGGAATGGCCTCCACCCACAGGGGCTCCTTTCAGACTTACAGTACTAAACTGGCGATACTGTACTATCCAGTAATAAGTGGACCTTCTTTGATGCTGGGTTACCCTTTCTCACATTCCCATAGGTCAGGAAAGTACAGTTACACAAGAACTTACCGTAACAGTAGATCTTGATAGAAGCTCTTGCAGCAGGTTCAACAATGAGGACAAGCTGTTTTGGCAACTTTTTCTCTAGCAAGTACCGATGTAGGAGTACACCCTTGCCGGCTCCACCTCTGATGACACCCTATATAAGGGAGGAGTTCCCTACGTGCTCCAGTTCTTGAACGCCCCACCCACCCATCAGGCAAGGGAACCGGCAGGTCAGTAACGATGACGGACTGTCAATGGACAACCTTTCAAGAGAAAAGATGCCAACCTGGAAATGACCCGATCCCTGGAGAAAGGAGGGCGGGAAATATACCTGCTGCAAGAGCTTCTCTCGAAGATCTACTGTTACGGTAAGTTCTTACAAAACTGTACTATCTTACTTCGAGGAGAAGCTCTTGCAGCAGGTTCAACAATGAAGACAGAGTCCCAAGCAGTATAAACTTATGACAACCCCTTGGGAGGGGGAAGAACAGGAAACAGGGGAAAAAACAGAGGAGAGAACCCTCAGGAAACCAGAACCTGCAGGACCGCAAGGACAAACCCTGCTCTCGTCTGGAAATAATGTCCAGGCTGTAGTGCCCTGACAAAGGTGTGCAGGAGCTCAGGTAGCGGCAGCACAAATATCTGCCCGTTGGAACTCTTTTCAGCACGGCGAACGAAGCAGTGGCTAGTTTTCCATTAGCAGGTTATACAGACCTGCCACTAGAGAGATTCTTGGTCTTTCTACACAAATCACTGTACTCAATCATGGGCAATATAGCCTGCATTATCATTCTACTTCTAATCCTGGCAAAAATTATGACTCAAAGCACTGATCCATGCGAAGTCAGAAGTCATCCCAGCCTGGGAACCCACAATCATAGTTTCTGCCTCATCTTCATATTGCTTCCCTACTCTTAATCTGTCGGGTTTTCATTTTAATTATTATCCCTCTCCTCTGGCCCTCCTCCCTTCGCCAATGTCTTTCCGTGCACTTCCCCTGCTAGCCTTGAACGGCCATGTCAGCATCTCCTATGCCCTGGCTAGGCATTACCTCAATGACTGAACACCACACAGAACCCATATGAAGAGAAGCCACTTCTACCTGATAAATGCCCTCAAGAAAATGTTTCTAATTCTCCTTTTCTGTTCAGGCAATGTCAAACTAAATCTAGGTCCCCAACTCAAATCACTTCTCTGTCGGAGTTTGCAGCTGTTCCTGTGATAGAAACTGATGGTGATCAATATTCTAAGCCTGCTCAAAAACTTGATCATCTTCAAGTTTGGGCAGCCCACACTGACCGAGATCCGATTATAATTACAAGTCATGGCAAAAAGACCAACACTGATCCAGAAATTACTATACGGGCTTCAAGCTCTTTAGGGCTGATAGAGATTAGGGGGTGGGGAGTAGTTGTATACACCAAATCAAAATTTGATGTTAGCAGCATTTCCTGCAAAACTAAGCCTAAGGAATACGAGATTGTCTTGTTTAAACTTCACCTTCCATCCTCAGACTGCATCACACTCATTGGTGGCTATAGACCCCGTCAGGCTCTAAAATTCTTAACGTGTTGAAATCTGTAACTTTGGCTGCTAACATGGAAACAATAATCTTAGGGGACTTCAATATGGATTGGCTCACTGCTAAATTCCACTCCTAAAACCATCTGTGATGAGCTGGGTCTTACAGATAGTAACTGAACCCACAAGAATCAAAGCTTCTAATTCTGCCAACAGCTCACTCTTAGATGTCATCTTCAACTTCCGTCCCCATAAAATCTCACATTCTGCAGTTTTCCATAATGACATGGCGACTACAGTATCGTTGTATGTACGAGATTCCAATCTAAAACCCAGCAGCACCTAAATTCAGAAATCAAGCGGCTGCGTTCTGTAAATTCAACTCAGTAAACTTCCCAACCAATCTAGCTACGATCAGGTGGCAAGACCTATATCTTGCCAAATCTGCTGATGCTGCCGTCTCTGTCTAAATGACAACCTCACCACCCTAATTAACAAAGCATGCTCCTCTTATTAAAATGAGAGTCGGAGAAAATCTACGCATCCGTGGTTCACCCAAGAGCTCAAATCTGCACTTACCAATAGAGACAAGCTATGGGCTAGGGCTAGAGCACACAAAGGGCCGTGACAGACTGGCAGGCGTTAGAACTACCAGAAATGCCTGTGTTAATAATTTGCTACTAAAGCACACTTCTACATCTCTACTCTGGAGCAGGCCAAGGGAACTCCCCAAAAATCTGGAAGAGCGCTGAGATCCATTGAAGCCATCCTGCTGCTTCCTCCCTTCCACCAAGATTCTGGCCAAGGGCAGGATGGTTGAAAATAAACTGCGAATCCTCAAGAACTTAACCTTCACTTTGCACCGGGGTTGGCATCGGCTCCTCCTCGCCCAGCCAGTGAACATAACACTAGCCCAGATACTACATGCTACTCCACCTCATCCCTTCCAGTTGTGCCTGTTTAGCTACAAAGAATCGAAGACATAATTCTCAACCTTGACATCAAGAAAAGTGCAGGGGCGGCGGCCCTGAATCATTTTCTTGCTTCGGTTAAACTATCCCAGCTCACAGCCCATCCTTGACATCTTCAACCTCTCTATTACCACAGCCACTGTTCCATCCTGCTGGAAATCTGCCCATATTCTTCTTCTCTTCAAATCAGGAGATCCTTGTGACTTAAACAACTACTGTCCTATCTCTATCTTGCCAGTTCTCTCCAAAGTGCTGGAAAAACTTATACTACAACCAACTAAAAAATCACCTCGGCGCGCACGCCTCTAAACCCGGCCCAATCTGGCTTCGAGGTGAAGTACAGTACCATCTCAGCCTTGGCTAAAGTCTCTAATGACTGGATCCATGCTATGGACACCAAGAAGGTTACTGTGTAGTCTTTCTAGACCTCAGTAAGGCCTTTGACACTGTAGACCATCACCTCCTAATCACCTGTCTTGCCTACATAGGTGCCACTCCACTTACCTTACAGTGGTTTAACAGTTATCTCACAGGAAGGATACAAAGTCAAAGCTGATGGCCTACTATCTGCCCCCTTCCAATTGCCAGAGGAGTCCTCAAGGCTCCATCCTAGGACAATCCTTTTTCCTGTACATCAACAACCTTGACTCCCACATAAAGAACTCTAGCATACATTTCTTTGTGGACGATACGGTTTTATGCGCATCGAGGCTCGTCCTTAACTGAAGTCGAAGCACTCCAAGCTGACTTTATCCAGTTAGAAAGCAACCTTATCAATGCCTAAGCTCCTCTTAAATGCCAAAAAAACCAAGACAACGATTTTCTCGAGACTTGCCTTGTCTGGTGCCCTACCTACCCACCTAAAAACTTCAGTGTTACCTCCCTAGGTGAACCCTTGGAAATCAGTACCTAAATTTAAATATCTAGGTATGTGGACAGACAACAAGCTTTCCTTCAACGACCACATCGAGGATCTATCAAAGAGGCTTAAAAAGCGCGGGTTTCTTCTTTAGAAATAGGACCCTCTTTTCTCTCGCGACCCATAAAGACTTGTCAAAGCAACATTCCTTCCCTTGCTTGACTCTGGAGACATTATCTTTATCTCCTCCCAACCTTGAGCCTATCTAGACTGGGCGTCTCCATCACCATGCTCTTAAGCTTCACTACTATCTAACGTACCAGAACCCACCACTGTGATCTTTATGCAGCAGTTAGGTGGACCTCTCTTGACACCAGGCGCCTCCTGCATGCTGGCATTTGGACCCTCAAATTACTACTCCACAAACTGCCTATCTAACGTCTCTCATACACATCTCGCATGCGCCTACTCCCTAAGAAATCCGACCTTATCCTACTAGATGTTCCCAGGACACGTGACCACGGCTGGCCAAAGAGCTACTCATCGCCCTCCCAAACATCTGGAACCAATTTCAAGCCATGCTGAAGATAACCAGCATCATATCAATTAACTCCTACAAAACACTAGCTATCTCTAAATTAAAAGACATATGTAGGTGCTACTAGGCCCCCTAGCATAAGTCAACTTCCTAGGTACCAACTGGCCCTCTACTTATTAAGCTGAAATGTGTTGCATAATTAGGGGCAAGGTTAAAGACTGGAATGTACTGCATATATAGCATAAAGACTTCTATTGTGTATACCTCTTGTACTATATATATATATATATATATATATATATATATATATATATATTTTTTTTTCCTTTGTTCTACATTTTATATCTCCTGTCTATGTAATTGCGAACTGTATGTGCCTCAGGACCTCCTTGTGAATGAGCTTGCTCAACTGAGTCTTTCCTGCAATAAACTTGAACTGTCGTCTCATTAACAATATGAGATGCAAATGGATAACCACTGAAAGCATCTGTCAGTGACAGGCGACCTGCAGACCATGGAGCACTGTATTGAGGCATAAAGATCCACCTCTGGTGTCCCCACAGGCAGAAGATGTGATCTGCCATGTCTTTTTTTTTTTAAATATAATTTTTATTAAATATTTTCAAGCTTCACATCAATACAGTTCCATTCATCAGTATGCAAGATAAATCAGTAGGCTTGTATAACAATACAGAGGTACATTTCATTAGACAAAGTATCTTTAGCAATGTTATCAACATAGCTGTACTTCCAAGCTAAATTGTATGCCATTACTTCAGGGAAAGAAACAAAATCAGAATTTTTATGTTTCACTTCTGATCTTTTATGAGCTGCTCTTATCCTTCCTCCTCAAGCGTATATTTTATTATTATTATATGGGGGACCTTAAAATTATCGTATCGGAGGGAGTAAGCGGTCCAGCCCTATGAGGGTATCTCACGTGATTCAGTCATAGCGTAAGTGACTAAACCAAGCTAATCTTCTCACTAAGGGACAAAGTCTGGTTCCCTGAGCATGATGTACATTATCCACTTACTCCATTTTGTAGTGCAGAGTGCTGTTTTATCATTCAGAGAGTAAGTGATCTTTTCTGATTATATATATATATATATATACACACACATATACACACACACACACACACACACACACACACACACACACACATATATACACAGACACACACACACACACCATTTACTATAGCTCTCCACAGTGGGAGTCTTATTAGTAAGCCAGCATTTAGTTATTGCTTTCTTGGCTGCTAGTAACAAAACTCCCAGGACAGAGCTACTGTAAGGGCCTCTTAAATGTCTGGGAAAGACATGTAATAGAAAAAAATTCCCCTGTCCATGGGAGCCCCGGACTCCGAATCACTTCCAATTCCTAGGAGAATCCTCAGAAAGGTTGCAATTTTGGGCAAGCTCAGAACACATGTGTGTGATGAGCTGTCGTTTGCCATAATCCCGCCAGCATGCAGCGGACCTATTCCCATCATAGTGTGAGGTTATAACCGGGGTGCAAAAATACCTTGTGAGGAACTGCCAAGAGAACTAGCGCCAGGCATGCGAGCTGGTAAGTCTGGAGGTAGAACTGCAAATGGCATTCCATGTTTCTCTGGAGAGGTGAAGGTCCAACTCACCATTCCAGCTCTCCAAAGTCCAATAGGTGTTTTCCCCTGATGTTTCCATCAGCGAGCTGTATAAGGCTGAAATAGCATGGGGTAAATCCCTAGTACGAAGGGTCTGAAGCAACATTTTTACTAGGTATGGGTGTTCCTCTTGGTTTCGTACCATTGCTGGGAGGTTATTATAGTAGTGTCGAATCTGTAAGTATCGGAAGAAATCCGTGGGTCTTAAGTTAAACTGTTGTTGGAGCGTGGTAAAAGTCTTAACCTGTGAGCCTGATATAAATTGTGTCAGGCTAGTAAGGTGTAGGTGCCTCCAGTTATGAAAGGTGCGGCCAGGAGAAAGTTTTCCAGCAGCTCTATGGGGCAGCAGTCTCAAATATGGGAGGATCTGTAAGGATTTACGGATCGTGTGCCAAGCCTACGTTTGGTGAGTGATCCAGGGGTTTATCAGGGGTCTGTCCCGAGGGGCGGAGTGCTAGATAGAATAGAGCTTGTTCCATTCTGGTTAGGTACTATCGCCGCCTCCATTTTCTCCATCGGGCTGCGGTATTGGCCTAACCTCAGAATCAGGAATGTTATATGTGAGGCCCAGTTGTAAAACTTGAGGTTAGGAGGCCAGCCTGCCCTTAGATTTTGGTAATGAAAGGGTACTAAAGCATACTCTGGGCCGCTTACCTGCCCATAGGAATTTGGAAATTACTTTGTTCCATACCTGAAACAATTTTGTTGGTAGGTTAAGGGGAATATTTTCAAATAAATAGAGTGCTCTTGGGAGAATTACCATCCGTATCACCTCTACCCTTTGCCCCAGGTTCAGTGGGAGGAAGTCCCATCTCTCCAAGTCATGTTTCATCTGAATCAAGAAGGGGTCATAGTTATAGCATAGGGCATCTTCTGAGTTATGGGATAAAAATATACCAAAGTATCTGAGTTTGTCTAATTTCCATCTAAAAGGGTATCTGTCCCTGAACCATCCTGGTGGATCAAAGTGGAACACAAGGGCATCCATTTTACTGATGTTCAGCCGGTATCCTGAGTAAGTCCGAACTCCTCAAGAATACTAAAACTATAGGGACTGACTTGATTGGGCTCGAGAGGAAGAGAAGGACATCGATCATTATGGCGCTATACGGTGTTCGAGTCAGCTACCTAACTCCCTCCACCCCAGGGACTGCCGTATTGCCTGGGCTAACGGCTCAATAAATATAGCAAGAGGCCGGGGACAGGGCAACCCTGCCTTGTGCCTCTACACAAGGGAAGTATTTAGAATGATGCCAAGATACTTCAACGTAGGCTTGTGGAGAGGAATATAAGGCTATGATGACTGCTATGAATAGGGGAGGGATACCCATCTTGCACATAGTAGAAAAAAGGAAAGGCCATGATATTCGATCGAATGCTTTCTCAGCATCTAGGCTGAGAAGGACGCTCGGTACCTCACTGGAGTGCATTTTCTGAACCAACTGTAATGCTCTACGGTGTTGTCAGTGGTAGATCTACCACCAACGAAGCCCGTTTGGTAAGTTGATCAGATGCGGCAGAACCGCATCTAACCTTCAGCTAGGATGGACGTGTAATATTTATAATCTACATTAAGGACTGATATTGGTCTATAAGAACTACACTGGAGGGGTCCTTTTGGGTTTAAGAATGAGAAATTGTTAGCAAGACCAGCTGGGTGGGGTGGGGGGGTCGCCTGCATGACTTCATTCATAGCATTCAATAGGAGAGGGGCTTAAAGGCGTGACATACTTTTGTAAATTCAGCCCCAAACCCATCTGGGGCTGGGGATTTTGAGTTTTTGATCTGGCGACAGATGCCGCGAGTTCTAGTGGGGTTATGGGGGCAACTAGCGAGGCCTGTTGGTCTGCTGTGAGCTTGGGAAGGTCCAGGGCAGCCAAAAGGCATCAATCTGATTGGGAGGATCTGTTCGGAGTATATAATTCTTGATAGTACTGAAGGAAGACCTGAGTAATCTCCTCAATTTAGTTAGTTGAATGACCGTGTTGGTCCTTGATGACTGCAATTGTGGACATCTTCGTTGTTTACGCAGCCTGTATGCTAGCAGATGGAGGCCCTTGGGCCTATCTCTCCGTCTTTTGCTTTAAAAAGGCTAATGCTATTTCTGTTTGTTGAATACACATGTCCTCCAGTTCTCTTTTTGCCTTTTTAATTTGGGGTAAAACCGAGGGATCACCCTGTTGATGTACCAGCTGTAGGAATTGCAAGATCTGCTCAAGTTGATTCCATTTCTGCTCCCTTGCTTTAGCGAGTATGGCCGCATGTTTTATTAGGTGGCCCCTAAGAACAGTTTTTATGGTATCCAACCGGATAGATGCTGAAATGTCCGGGTCTAAGTTATCCTCTATGATTTCCTCTATTTTTTCTTTTAGAAATTCCCGGGCTGCCTCACTCTTAAGATGTGCCGGGTTAAGCCTCCATCTAGTGCATTGCCTCCCTGCAACCAGGCTCCAAGTGGTCACTACTGGGGCATGGTCTGTATGCTCTATGGTGCCCATTTTAGCATCAATTAATTTATCCAAGTTTCCTTTTTGTGTGACGCAATGGTCTATTCTAGTGTAGGTGCCATGTACTGCTGAGTAGAATGAGTAAAGTACAGTTACGTAAGAACTTACCGTAACAGTAGATCTTCGAGAACAGCTCTTGCAGCAGGTTATTCCATTAGGACTGAAGCCGGCAGGTGCCAGGACTACGAGTTCTCTAGCTAGCAGTCTTCAGCAGGGACCGCCTCCGACATCAGTCCTGCCCGTCGGTGTGTAGTACATAAGGAGGCGGTCCCCATAATCCTCAGTTCTCCCGCCAGAGACTCCTCTGCTGGATGACATCAGAAGAGGAGACCGAGGATCCGCCACCAGATGGCAAAGATTAGTGAATAGGAATGTCCCATCCCATAAAATGGGAGCTTGACTCGACTCTACCTCAAGGGGGAATGGTGGGCAGGAAGGTACCGCTGCAAGAGCTGTTCTCGAAGATCTACTGTTACAGTAAGATCTTATGTAACTGTACTATCTTACTTGAGATACAGCTCTTGCAGCAAGTTACACCATTAGGACCGATTTCACAGCAATAGTGCAATCATGCACTCTGGGAGGAAAGGTAGAGACCTCGATATTACTCGAGCCTAGTACAGAAGTCCCTGAAGGGCGGCTAGACCGAACCCCGCTCTTCGCCTCGATGCAATGTCTAGACTGTAATGCCTGATAAAGATATGCACAGAGCTCCAAGTAGCTGCAGCGCAAATAGCCGAGGTGGAGACGTTCTTTAACGCCGCAAATGAAATAGCCACCCCTCTTGTGGAATGACCCTTGACCGCGCCCGGTAAGGGTTTGTTGTGCTTGTCACAACAGAAAGTGATGTACTGGATGAGCCACCTAGAGAGAGTGACTGTTTGGAGATAGGAGCTCCTTTCATCCTGTGAGCAAAGGAGACGAAAAGTTGGTCCGACTTTCGGAGCCGTTTGGTTCTGGTCAGTTAGGTTCTGAGGCACCAATGCACATCAAGGGTATGCAGAAGGGCTTCTCCTCGATTAGTGTACCTTGGGAAATACACTGGTAGATCAATATCCTGATTTAGTGTGAGGGCTGAAACCACCTTAGGCCAAAAACTTTGGGTTTGTCCTTAGGGATACCCTGTCCTGGTGGAAAACCAACTAAGGCTCTTTGCACATAAGAGCATGTAATTCCGAGATCCTTCTAGCCGAAGTAACGGCAACTAAAAATAACGTTTTCCAAGAGAGAAAACGTAGCTCGCAATCCGAGGTTGGTTCAAAAGGTGGCAGCGTAAGCTGCTCCAGGACAAAGGGTAAGTCCCAAGGAGGGATTGGATTCTTGATGGGTGGCCTAAAGTGAAGGACACCCCTTAAGAAGGTACGAGTAGTGTCCAGCTGGGCCACCGTCTGATGGCCTACGGGGGCATGGCATGCAGAGATTGCACAAAGATGCACTTTAATTGAGGAGTAAGCCAGTCCGGAGTGGAAGAGGGAAAGCAAGTAGCCCAGAAGAAAAAATTACTCACCTTAGTAATGTTGTTTCTTCTAATGGAGTCTTGTTATATTATGACTATTGCAGTTTGTCCCACCATTAGAACTGCTCCGGAGGTGAAAGAGTTAACTTCCATGCCAGGCATGGAACTTGGAGCGCGAGCTGGGTTAGAGAAGCTCTGTCTGGAAGATTTCAAACTGAAACTGTCAGATCTTTACGAGCAAAACTCACTAAGGTTCTGTGTGGTAGCTGTAACCTACACTAGCCAACTGGCTACTTAAATATTAACACATTTTCCTGGTCCCAACACTAAGACTCAAGTCCGGGGAACAGAAAAATAAAATATGAGAAGATAATATAAAACACAACACCCAAACACCCAAAAAGAAGGGTGGAAAACACAAAAATGGGCATCAAAAATGCCAACACTGGAATGCCCACCCATACCCCAAGTAGAAGTTCTGAGAGGGGGGCGGGGTCATAATATACAAGACTCCATTAGAAGAAACAACATTACTAAGGTGAGTAATTTTTTCTTCAAACAACATGAAGTCTTGCTATATTATGACTACTGCAAATACACAGCAGTACCTCCATGGAGGAGGGACAAAACCTACTTAGAGAATAGGCTCTGGACTCGCACGGCTGTGCCAAACCGAGCATCCCTCCTGGCCTGAAATCCAGGGGTAATGCTTGGTGAAAGTGTGTACCGTTTTCCAAGTAGCTGCTTGACATATCTCTAAGATAGGGATGTCCCTGGCCGCAGCTATACCTCTGGTAGAGTGAGCCCTCAGGCCTGAAGTGGGAACCTTTCCCAGTTTTTGATAGCAAAATTGGATACAAGAGACAATCCACCTGGCAATGGATCTCTTAGTGGCAGGTTTCCCTTTTCCAACCTCACCATAAGTGAGAAATAGTTGGAGGGATTCGAACCTGTGACCCTTGGTACGCTCTATGTAGTAACTTAGGGCCCTCTTAACATCCAAGCTGTGCAACCTCCTCTCACCAGAGGAGGAATGAGCAGTGAAGAACACTGGAAGGGAGATAGATTGATTAAGGTGGAAATCTGAAACCACCTTAGGCAAAAACTTCCTGTTGGTCCTGAGGACTACCTTATCCCTGTGAAAGGAAATAAAGTCAGTCTCCACTGACAAAGCTTGTAACTCACTTATGCGCCTGGCAGAAGTGATGGCTACTAGAAAAACAGTTTTCCAAGTCAAGCACTTAAGCTCTGCTGAAGACAAAGGTTCAAAGGGGGGGTTGCATCAACTGAGCAATGCAAACATTAAGATCCAGGCAGGAGCAGGGTCCTGAAAGGTGAATTAGTATGAAGTAATCCTTTGAAAACTTGGAAAATACAGGTTGAGTGGAAGAGAAGAAGGCTTTCCTGCTGAAATAAAAGCAGAGACAGCTGCCAAATGCACTTTCAGGGTAGCTGGTCTCAGTCCCAAAGAATTAAGATGGACCATATAGTCCAAAACAATGGGCAAATCAGCAGATTCGGGAATATATTCCCAGAACACCATATGGAAAACCTTTTCCATTTAGAGTTATAAGTAGCCTAGTGGAAGGCTTCCTAGAAGCTTTCAGGATTTCGAGAACACCTTGAGAAAGGTGTAGGTCAGCAAATTCTAACTCCTCAAGAGCCAGGCCTTGAGGTTGAGGGATTTGAGATTTGGATACCAAACTCTCCCCTGGGCACAAGTTAACAGGTTGTGGTTCCTGGGGGGACACAGGGGAAGATAGACTGCTAAGGACAGAAGGAGTGGGTACCAGGGTTGCCTGGCCCAATCTGGAGCAATCAGATTCATCTTGCAGGGCTGAGATCTGATTTTGACTAGCACCTTGAACAGGAGAGGGAAGGGGGGAAAGGCATATAGAAACTTCCCTTCCCAATCGAGGAGAAAGGCATCCAGGGGGACTGAGCCCATCACTGGGGGCCTGCAACAAAACAGTGGAAGTTGATGATTGTCTGGGGCTGCAAAAGATCTATCTGAGGATACCCCATCTGGCAAAACTATCCCCAGTACTCGGGATCCGATGACCATTCGTGATGGCCCTGGGAAATCCTGCTGAGAGCATCTGCCAGGACATTGTCCTTGCCTGGGAGGTGAACTGCTATGAGGGAAGTGTTCAGGAATAAGCCAGAGACCACAACTTCATCGCCTCGGTGCACAAGGCCAAGACCGAGTGCCCCTTGTTTGTGATGTACCACATTGTAGTGGTGTTGTCTGTTCTGACCTGTACCACCTTGTTCTGAACAGATGCAGAAAAACTTGAAGTGCTAGAAAAACAGCTCTGAGTTCCAACAGATTGATGTGGAGCAGAGATTCCTGAGGACCTACTCCCTGGGTGGAGAGGTCAGCCCATGTGAGCTCCCATCCCAGAAGGGACGCATCTGTAGTAGGGTCAAGGAGTGAGATAGGGATGAAGGAACTCCTTGTCTCAGATTGCTCTGATCCTGCCACCACTGAAGGGCCTGGATCAGGGTTCAGTCACTGGGATCAACTTGGATAGGGGATCTTTTCTTTGAGACCAAAAGGCTCAAGTGGAACTGAATGTCCCTCATCTGAAATCTTGCTCCTTGCACTACAGCTGTGGAAGCAGCCATGTGTCCCTAGGAGCTGTAGGAAATGCCTTGCTGGTCGAGACCTGCAGAGTGAAGGAGAGGGCCAGGGCACTAGGTTCCTTACCCTTTCTAGGGAAGGAAGGCCTGGTCTGCTTTGTGTCCATTCTGCACCTATAAAGGTGAGTACCTGGACAGGTTCCAGAACTGACTTTGGAAGATTGAGAAGAAAGCCCAGAGGTGAGCAGCTGCTGGGTAACTTGCAGGTGTGATTTGACCTGGTCTGGAGACTGACTACAATGAGCCAGTCATCTAGGTAGGGAAAGATGGCAATCTTTTGCCTTCTTAAATGAGCAACTGCTACTGCCAGACATTTTGTGAATACCCTTGGGGCAGAGGTAAGGCCGAAGGGCATTGCTCTGAACTGGTAATGGCCTGAAGGCAGTTCGAATCTGAGGTACTTTCGATGAGAGCTTCTGATAAGAACATGGAAGTAGGCATCCTTGAGGTCCAGGGAAGCTAGCCAGTCCCCTGGCCTTAGAGAAGGTAAAATCATTACCAGAGTCACCATTTTGAATTTTGGTTTTAAAAGGTGCTTGCTCAGATATCTTAGGTCCAGAATGGGCGCCATTCTCCTGCCTTTTGGGGTAAGGAAGTACCTGGAGTACAGACCTTGCCCTGGAGTAGGAGAAACCCTTTCTACAGCTCTAGAGCCAGGAGGTTGAGACTTCTGTTTCCAAGGCAAAAGTCTCTAGTGGATTTGCAGATGGAAAAGATCTGATTCTCATCTTTGGAAATTTTTTGAAGCTGAGAACCAGACCCTGGCTTACTACTTCCAGAACCCACTTGTCTGATGTTAAAGACTCCCAGTCCTGAACAAAGTAAGCCAGCCTGCCCCCTACAGGTAATGGAGAAAAGGCCCTGGGCACCCCATCAGGGTGCCTGTTTGGCAGGGGCTTTAGGCTGAGGGGTGGGAGCAGGCCTGCTTGCACCCAGTCTGCCTCTCCCTCTGAAGAACCCCCTCTGAGCATAAGCCGAGAGGAGGCCTAGGATTTAGTAAAGGCATGTGAAAAGGCCTGCCTCACCCCTGGGGTCTGTCTCTGAGGGTGGCTTGCACGCTCCTTGGCTTATGCACTCCTATAAGTGGTTCTATATTCATCCATTTTCTTCATATAATTCTCTGTCTGCTCCCAAACAGAAATTTCCCTACAAGGAAAATCCATAGCCTTAGTCTGGGTATCCTGTGACAAACTAATACACCTGAGCCAAGCCAATCTCTGAAGGCCACAGATGTAGCCATGACTCTAGAGGATACATCATTAGAATCCACAGCAGCATGGAATTGCACCTTGGATGCCTCAATACCATCAGCAGCCACCTGCTCCAGCTCCTTGGCAAGCTGGCCAGGGGCCTGTTTGGCTAAAGCCATGACAGTGTCCCATCTAGATTTTTGGTATCTTGCCACATAAGCCATGTAATTTGCTTGTCTGAGTCCCAAGGACGCTGCCATGTATTGTTTTTTAGCCATGGAATCAATCTTCCTGGAGTCCTTGTCAGGAGGATGTGAAGCCAGGGGAATATTAGCCTCATCACAGGCTGCAGCCTGAACTACCCCAACATGACTGCATTGCTGTGAAAGAAATTCTGTATCAGGACCTGACAAAGTGTACCTCCTGTCTATCTTTCTGTCCACAGGAGGCACAGAATTAGGAGCTTTTCAAATTTTTGTTTCTTTCCTAAATGATTTATGTAAAGGAATAGACAATCTCCTGGACTCTGGGATATCCATCATTTCCACAAAGTCAGGTTCCTCTTGCTCATCCACAGCTTCCCAATGGGAACTGGAGGTTTCAACAACCTTTTTAAAACAGAAAATGAAAAGGGACTCGGAAAGCGTAGGGAGCTTCTAAAGGTCTGTCTGGGGAGATGTCCGGTTCAATGGGCACATCCAGACTCTCAAAGTCACATTCACACTGTTCATAATCATCCTCCCCCTCCTCTGGTTCATAAAACTCTTCTATATCATATTCTTGAACCGGTGGAACTGGCCGAACCGACCTTTTGCCAGACAGTGGCAGTTCGGACGGAACCGGAGAAAGTGACTGGACAATTTGTATTGCTTTAGCTATCTCTGCAGCAGTTGGAGAAGGAATTTTTGACTCCACACCTGCTGATTTTCTAGTTTTCTTTGCTGGAACTGGCTCCTCAGAGTCAGCTTTACGTTGGCCCGAGGAAGTCTCGCCCTGGTCAGAGGGCACTCCCTCCGGTTCGGTTGGCACCGAACCGGGCTGGCCATCCGGGTCAGCGGACTTTTTGGCCTCTCGTTCCCTGAGCCTACCAACTCTCTTATCTAGGGTAGCTGCAGGGAAGTTCTTACAAATCTGGCAGTCTGAATTGAGGTGGTCAAACCCCAGACAATATACACATGTGGTGTGTGGGTCAGCCTTGGCAAAGGCTTCCCCACAGACACTACAGTGCTGAAACCCAGTGGGCCCGGTTTTTCTTTTGGGTTTCTCAGACATAATGCCAGCCTAACCAAAAACTTGCCCTTTTAACGGCAGTGCCAGGCAAGACACCCTTATCAGTTCCCAACCGTGTCACGGGTCGTGGAAAAAACGTAATGAAATCTGTTTTTAGAACCGATAAGAACCGGGAACCGCACTCTAAAAGCTTTAGAATAAAGTTTTAAAACAACCTGATCGGTTCGAACCGAACCGATAAACATTTACAAGTTCCACACAGAAATAAACCTGTCTATTACTTACAATACCACAGACAGAGCTTGAACCGGTCAGTTTGCGGTTAAAATAATAATCGCGGTTGAATTTAACCGAGAAAATACTGTTTAAACCGAGAAATGAACCGAGCAGTAGGAGGAATCTCCAGAGCGACTGTTCAGTGAAGCGGAGTAAAGAATCTGACAGTTTTAGTTTGAAATCTTCCAAACAGAGCTTCTCTAACCGAGCTCACGCTCCAAGTTCCATGCCTGGCATGGAAGTTAACTCTTTCACCTCTGGAGCAGTTCTAATGGTGGGACAAACTGCAATAGTCATATTATAGCAAGACTTCATGTTGTTTGAACCAGCTTTTCGGGACAGTCTAATGGCGGAAAGCCGCACGCTTGAGCCCACAAACAGAATCTACGCCATTTCATGGCGTACGTTGCGTGGGTTGCCCGTTTTCTGGCGGCAGAGTACGTCTGCCACTTCTTGTGAGACTCCGTATCGCATCATGGCTATGTCTCTAGGAGCCAAGCGTGCAGGTTCAATGAGCGCAAGTCTGGGTGGACCAGTGAACCCGCCTCCTGAGACAATAGATGGGAGCTGATTGGCAAAGGAACTGGAGGTTCCTGGGATAGCTGATGC
The DNA here is from genome assembly GCA_016271365.2 of Neoceratodus forsteri. Classification (NCBI taxonomy): domain Eukaryota; kingdom Metazoa; phylum Chordata; order Ceratodontiformes; family Ceratodontidae; genus Neoceratodus; species Neoceratodus forsteri. Next base: position 170,960,896 of record JADMNL010000028.1, read on the forward strand.
AGAAGAGGGAACCAAATCTGTCTGGGCAAGAAGGGTGCGATCAAAATGAGCGTTGCTTGCTCCCTGCGATGTTTTAAGAGAACTCTCTGGATCAACGGGAAAGAAGGGAAGACAGAGGAATCTGCCTGCCCAGGAGAGGGACAACGCGTCTCACCAGAAAACACCAGGCCCTGGATCTAGCGAGCAAAAATTGGGCAGTTTTGCATTGGATGGGGACGCGAAAAAGGTCTAACTCTGGAGTGCCCCATCTGTGAAACAGATCCTCTGCCATCTCCTGCAGAAGTTCCCACTCGTGGACTCTGGCCTGAGAGCGGCTCAGACTGTCTGCAATGGTGGTGTCCACTCCCAGGACATGTACTGCAATTAGGTTTGCGCTGTGTTGCAATACCCACTCCCACACTCTCATGGCCTCCCTGCAAAGTGGGTAGGAGCGAGTGCCTCCTTGTTTGTTGAGGTAATACATCACCACGGTATTGTCTGTTTGTAACAGAAGTGTATCCAGTGGAATCTCCGACTGGAAGGCTTGCAGAGCGTAAAGGACTGCCCTCATTTCCAAAATGCTGATGTGGAGATGAGACTCCTGTGCTGTCCACAGGCCCTGAGACTGAACACCGTCCAGGTGTGCTCCCCACCTGAGCCCTGAGGCATCTGTGGAGAGGGTCACAGTCAGAGATGGCGCTGTGAAGGGAACCCCCGCAGAGAGGTTCCCTGGATTTAGCCACCATTGCCAATCTCGAATTACGGCATTCGTGATTCGGATTGGATGCTGCAGATGGTCTTGCCTTTGGTCCCATTGCACCCGTAGCATCCACTGGGTTACCCGCATGTGGAGACGTGCCAGCGGGACTGTCGCAATGGCCACAGCCATGTGTCCAAGCAGGCGAAGGACCAGTCTGGCTGGGACGGTCTTCACCGACAAGTCCCTGATGAGTGATCTGATGTGTTCTGCTCTCTCCGAGGGAAGAAAAGCTTTTCCTCCGACGGTGCCCAGAATTGCTCCTATAAACTGCAGTTTCTGGGACGGCACCAGGAGTGACTTCTTGTAGTTGATGAGAATACCCAGTGATTGAAAAAGGGACTGGGTGCAGTGAATAGCAGTCATCAGTGCCTCCCTGGAGGGAGCCATGAGAAGCCAGTCGTACAGGTATGGGAACACGTGGTGGCCTTGTCTCCTCAGAGGCAGCCGCTTCGACCGCCATGCGCCATTGAATCGCGAGGTGCCGGCGACAGCCGAGAAGGGAAGGCTCGGAACTGATAATGGCAGCTCTGAAACTCTAAGCGCAGGAACCTCCGGTGCGCTTGAGCAATCGGAATATGCAGGTAGGCGTCCTGCATGTCCAAAGACACCAGAAAGGCGTCCTGCTTCAGCATGGGAATTAGGCCTGGAAGGGTCACCATGCGGAAGCGTTTGTAAACGACTGAAAGGTTGAGGTTGCTGAGGTCCAGTACTTTTTTGGAACCAGGAAGAAATGATAATAGTACCCTAGTCCTCTCTGGTTCTCTGGGACCTGCTCTAAGGCTTCCTCTTCCAGAAGCGCGAGCACTTCCTGCTGTATGAGCAGGGCATGCTGATCCGAATATCAGGAGAGCAGGGGAGGTCTTGTAGGTGGACTGCCTACAAATTCTATATAGTGACCTTTTCTGACCAGCTGCAGAACCCACCTGTCGGTGGTGATCGATTGCCACCCTGGCAAGTGGCATGCGATGCGACCCCCGACTTTCTTTTCCTGTTGATCCTGAGGAGGGGTGGGGGCCGGGAAGGAGTCATGCTGTGGCAGCGTTTGATCCGGCAGGCTGGGCCGACTTTGCAAAGTGTTGGCCTCTGCCCGGGGATGACTTGGACTGGGCCTTGCGGGTGAAAGTACCCCTCTGCTGTTGGCCGGAACGTGGCTGTTGCCTTTGTAGCTGGCCACGGAAAAGGCTCTGGTTCCTATGAAAGGAACTCTGCCGAGACCTGTACATAGCTTGTACAGATCGGACTGCCTTCCCTGCGTCCTGAAGTTTGGTGATTACTCTCTGAGGCTTCACAAATAGGACCTCACCTTTATAAGGGACATCTAAGATGTTCTTCTGGACATCTGGGGTAAAGCTGGAGACACGGAGCCAAGAGCGTCTCCGGAGACACACGCCTGAGGCTGCAGCTCTGGCTGAAGAGTCCATAGAGTCATATGCGGCTCTGAGCACTTGGGTCCCCTCATCCAAACCCGTGAGGAGGAGGTTCAAGAGCTCCTCCTTGTGGTCGCCATTGGGCATCTTCTCGTCCAGGTCCTATCTCTGTTCCCACAGTGCGTTCTGGAATTGAACCATGTGGGTGAGGTAATTCAGTGACCTAATGGCGCAAGACGCGGCCGCGCATATGCGCCTACCCAGGACATCAAATTGCTTGGATTCCTGGTCCAGTGGCTGTGTGCTCAAATGCTGAGGTCTCCGAGACCGGTCATGCGAAGCAGTGATGACCAGGGAGTCAGCCAGAGGATGGTTCGCCAGATACTCGTCCTCCCTAGGAGCCTTGTATAGGCAGTCAGCCTTCTTCGGCACTGTGGGAGTGGAGTGTGGACGTTTCCAGGCAGCCTTGGTGACGTCCGCAAAGGTATCCACCAAGGGCGGCACTATCACAGGCTTCGGATCTTTCTGCCGAAGGTAGCAAGCAAAGCGTTGTCTCTCGGGGTCGAGTTCTTCAGCATCCCACACCATATTCTCCTGGATGTACCTCATGATCTCCGCGAAAGAGGGTCATCCAGAGGAGACCTGGGTAGGTCGTGTGGGTCCGGAGAGGGAATGCTGATAGGGGAAGGGGATCTGGAGCACCCTGAGGTGTCAGATCTGGAATCCTCCCCCAGACGGAGTGTACCGGCGTCGTCTGGGTCTCTTGGGGGAGGCAGAGTAGGAGGAGGAGGTGTAGTGACCACATCTTTTGATGGTGTCCCACCAGAAGGTAAGTTCCTTTACCTCTGCCAGATTCATACCGGCCAGCCGCAAGCCGGTAGCCTCGTGGGGCCGGGCGAGCAGGTCGAAGCCCTCGCTGGGACCTGGGCCTTTCCTTTTCCTGGTCTTTGTCCCAGTGCTTGTGGGTTTACCTAGCGACTCCCAGGAGGAAGGTCCAAAGTCGAAAGAAAGGCGAAAATCGTCATAGTTCTAAAAAGGTCGTTGCGCTAGAAAAGACAGAGGCCAATACTGGCGATGTCGACGGCGGAAAAGAACTGGATTATGGGGGCCGCCTCTTATATGACCACGCCCGGACGTCGGAGGCGGGACCTGACGCCTGAGGTCCCCCTGAAGACTACTAGCTAAAAATTTTTTAGGGGTCCTGCGCCCTGCCATCTCAGTCCTAATGGTGTAACCTGCTGCAAGAGCTGTATCTCAGTAAGATCCCTAGCACCAGGGTGCAGTGACCGTAAACATCCAGCCAGCCCACCTCTCAGTGAAGCGTCTAAAAAGTTTATGTGAAGCGGGTTGCTTGCCTTTTGCAGGTTTAGTGGAATCTAGTGTGGGATTTGGGGTAATGTTGAAGTCTCCCCCTGGTCAGGGACACCACCCTATCTAATAGGGACCTGACTGTTGGGGTGTGTGCCCCAGGAGGGAGGTATATATTCACCAGCGTTACCTCTCGGTCCCATAGCCAACCCTGTACGATAATTAGTCTGCCCTCAGGGTCTGCCCATTCTTTTAATAATCTAAATAATCCACCGGCCCAGAGACCCCCACTGCAATTCTAACAGGTTACTCCATTTTGGAATAGTAGACTTTCTTTTCCCCCTTCCTTTTGGGAGGGGGCCTGTAACAATTCATACTAGCCCCTTTCCACTGTCTTCCCGAGGTATTAGTGGTTTAACATGGGGTTAGTATAGGGTTAATAATCTTCTGTCCCAGTCAAATACAACAGTTATAGGTCCCCTCTTTCACCCTCATATCCAGCTCAGAGGCGGCTGTAAGGCAGAAGCTAGAGAGATTAAAGTATAGGAGGTGGTATATGGAGGTACAGGCTTATAAAAGAGTGGTCATTACCTGTGTGTTAGTCAAAGGGGACAAGGGGTGAATGAATCTTAAGTTATGTGGGTTCAAGTTAACCTCCTTAATTTAGTCATGCTATAGTTAAAAATCATTAGTAGAGAAACGAAAGGAAACTTAGTTAAGACTGGGACTTATCTGCGCCTGCCATCATGTGTTATGGAGTATCTTATTAGTCCCTTCTTGCCGGTTGGGTAGGTGAAGGAGTCTTCAGAGAAGACACCAAGTCCTTCTTCAGGTGCTGTCCATTTTCTGAGGGTCTGGGTGCCAAGAAACAAAGTCCTGATGAGAGATACGGGAGGAACACAGGCTCCTTTTAGAGCGATATTCCGGGGGGTTTCAGCGCGGCGATCCATTGCCCGACTTCCTCTCGATGGGCTTGTCTGTAGGATTACCCTGCGGTTGGTTACGGAGGGAGCTAGTAATTTGTTGGATAGCTTCTCTGCCTTGCTGCCTGCGGGCCTCCCTGCTTCTCATATTCCAGACTCACTGCGATAGCTTGGCCGCCAGTGAATGTTTCTGGCCTGGGGGGCATTCCGGGGTTTCGATGCCTCTCTTCAGCTCAGTCACCGTTTCAAAAGTCTGAGCGCCGTCTGGGAACATAACTACCAGCTTTGCGGGGTAGGGGGTGCGGAAACGGAGGCCTGCAGATTTCAAGGATCGCATTATCGGTATATATTGCCTTAGTCTACTCATCACCTCAGGGGCATAATCATTCTCACAGTATAATCTTTGGGATTGGAAGAGCACCTCTCCTTGTTTCCAGGCCGAGTGCAACACCACTTCCTTTTCTTGAAAAACAGAGGAACCTCACCAGAACAGCATGCGGGCAGGCCCCAGCAGCAGGCTTTGGGCCTAAGGTACGGTGTGCTCTCTCTAGCTCCAACATTAGATTTTCTGGAAGCTTTACCGTTTCCCTGATGAGCTGCTTGATAAACATTTACATAATCGGAGCCCTCTGCCCTCTCCAGTACTCCAGAAATACGGATGTTATTCCGTCTATTGCGGCTTTCCGCGTCCTCCTCTCGTGCCCGCAGGGTTTGTACATCCTGATGATGTTGTGCGATGGCGTGCTCTGTGCTATCCACTCTGCGATCTGTTGCAGTAGCCTGCTCCTCCAGTTCCTCCTGCCACTTATCCAGCTTTGTGATATCTGTGCGGAGGGCTGTTACTGTAGCTCTCATTTCCTTCCGAAAGTATCTTAACTCAGACAGCATACTAGCCATTTGCCTCTGAATTAGAGAGAGTGGTGGTTGCGTCATCTTCGTTCTACTGCGCCGGGAAGAAACTGAGGCCTGGGAGCCCTAGCTGCCCGAATCCCCCTCCGACAATCCTGTTTCATCCTGCTCCTCGTCAGGTTTTAAATTAGCACCATCTCCTCTCTTAGGCATTCTTGCTTGCCTCTGCACGTTTGTCGCTTAATCTTTCCTTGGAAAACGCTTTAATTGAGGCTGTTTGCTGGGGCGGTCTAGGAGCCAACACGTTATGCTGCCATGCAGAGGGGTGACATCACCGGAAGTCCAATCTGTCATGTCTTGATGCAATTCCCACTCATGAGCTTGCGACCTCCTGCTGAGCATATCTGCTAGCACATTCTGAATGCCAAGAACGTGAACTGCTGTCAGGAACAGGTGGTGTTCCAGGGCCAAATCCCATATCTGCACTGCTTCCCTGCAAAGGGGGTAGGAATGAGTGCCGCCTTGTTTGTTGATGTAAAGCATCACCGAGGTGTTGTCTGTCTGCACCAAAGATGGCCCGTGATGGGACAGACACCAAGGCTTGAAGGGCATACAGCACTGCTTTCATTTCAGGACACTGATGTGCAGATTAAGCTTCTAGGGAGACCAAATACCCTGTGTCGATGATTTCCCAAATGTACACCCACCCCAGGGACAATGCATCCGTTGTTAGGGACTGGGCAAAGCCCCCAACTGAAACTGAATGCCCTTTAGGAAATTTTTAGGACGACATCCACTGTGACTCTCAGCGGATTGGCTCCGATATTCTGACCAAGGCATCCAGATCGTCTGGTCCCACTGAATAGTCCTCATGCAGAGAAGGGCCAGAGGGACCGACTATGGCCGCTGCCATGTCCCAGGAATCGAGGGCAGGCGAGCCAGCACCTCTGAGGCTGAAGAGACCTGGGACGATGGTATGAATACGACCGGCTCTGTCACAGGAAGAAAACCTTCCCTAGAGTGGTATCCAGAGAAGCTCCTATAAACTGGAGGATCTGAGATGGAAACAGATGGGACTTGTCCCTGGTGATGGTGATTCCAGATTCTGAAACAGGAGATGGAATCCGAGAGAGTCTCAGTCAGGCGGGGCCTGGAATGGGCCAGAAAGAGCCAGTTGTCCAGGTATGGAAACACAAAGTGGCCCCACGTCTTGAAGAGCTGCAGCTACAACCTTAAACACTTCGTAGAAGACCCTTGGGGCGAGGAAAGACGGAAAGGAGTAATCTGAATTGATGGTCCTCGTTCTCGAACCTGAACCTGAGGAAGCTCTGATGGCTTCTGATAACTGGGATATGCAAGTAAGCATCCTGCATGTCCAGGGACGCTAGCCAGTCTCCTGCCGAAATAAGAGGAAGGAGAGTGGGTAGAGAAAATACAGGTTACTCACCTGTAACAGGAGTTCTAGGAATGGTATATGTTGTTCATCTACACTTATTGGCAGGTTCCTTGCCGCTTTAAATCTTGCCGGTAAGGTCTTCAAGCTGGCTCCTCCCACCCATCCGGGTGGTAAAACTCTCGGCTCCGCCCCATGACGCCAGATCTAGCCCACTGGAAGCCAGGTTGTGCATCGAAGCCGGGGAGGCCGGTTGGGTCGTGTGGATGAACATACACCATTCCTAGAACTCCTGTTACAGGTGAGTAACCTGTATTTCTAGGGACATGGATATGTTGTTCATCCACACTTATTGGTAGACTCCTAGCAGTTCTCCGGGAGGAGGGAGGCAAGGCGCACACCCCCTACTTAGGTATAAAGACTGGAGAACTGAGGCCCCGACCAACATCCCGGCGTGACCCAAGGTCGATGTGGAAGGGGAACGTGTATGCCTGCTTCGGTAGGAGCCCTACGGATACCCTGGGCAGGGGTATCCTCGGAAGCAGCCACCGATGCAGCGGAAGGGCAGGCAGAATGAGCACTTATCCCTCTGGGAGGCTCCATGCCCGCCCACCCATAGCGGAGATCTATGCAGGAGGTGACCCACCAGCTCGCCGTCCGGCTTGGCTGCAGGTCTGCTAGGTGCGGCTTCAGCGTGAGATGACAAACAGCTGGCAAACCTCTCCCAAACTTCAGCCCTATGCTCCTGGGAAGGTGAGCATTAAAGAATCGACAGACAATACCCAGTTAGGGGAAAGGACTCCACGCCACGCTACTGAAGGAATTTCGGGTGGGCAGGACAAGCCTGTCCCTGTGGAAGACCAGATAGGGAGATTCAAAGGGCGCCTGGAACTCTCCCGTCCTTCTGAGTTGGCATGGAAACCCCAAGAAGGTGTACTTCCACAACAGGTGGGGAAACTCACACCTGTGCAAAGGTTCGAACGGCTTGCCCGTGAGCTAAGCTCATACCAGCGTAAGATCCCACCAAATGGGGATACTCTCCCCAAAGGGGAGGTGTGATCAAGGCCTTGGAAAGCACCAGACCACCTTTCCTGCGCCACCGACTACCTTCCACCCACGCCTGGAAGACAGGAGTGGCTAACAGAAGCACCTAGAGGGTCGTCGACCGAAGCCCTTGTTCAAGAAAAGAATGGCCCGCAGATAGTCCAGAATGCTCGCCGAGGAACAGGAGAGGCGACCAGGCCCTATCCCAACACCAAATGGAGGACTCTTCCATTTGGAGGTGAGCATATCTGGTCGACTCCTGGCAGGACGCCTCAAAAAGCGTCGAGGACCTTGCCCGGAAGACCCAAGGCCTGGCCACTAGCCGCACAGGAACCAGGCCGTCAGGTGCAGGGATTGAAAGGTCCGATGGAGTACCTTCTAAAAACAGAGAACAGGACCGGGCGGGCTGGAAGCCGCCTCGGGAGCCTGGGGCTGAGGACTGAGGAGAGCTGGATACCAGAGCTGGCAAAACCAGTCTGGGGCTACCAGAATCACCTCGCCTAGTCCCTCCTCGCCTTGCCGAGGCCAGGGAAATGGGGGAGAAGCGCAGAAGAGGCCCGGGGTCCACGCCCTCAAAGGCATCCCCTACAGCGAGCCATGCTGAGGGGCCGGGCATGAAACGGTCTCTGCCTCGAGTTCTCCCTGGAGGGAAAAAACAAAGGTCCACCTGAGGTGTGACCTAGAGGGAGAAGATCTTGTGCTACCTCCAGCAGGGAACCACTCGTGAGGCGCAGCCCTTATCCGGCTTAGGGCATCGGCCAGGGTGATGGAGGCTCCTGCCATGAAATGGCAAGGAACCGCCTCCCGGCTGTGCGAAACACCAATGCAGAGAACCTCCTTACGCAGAGGCAAGGGGCTCATCCGATCCTGGCGGGATAGGTAGCACATGGTCGTGGTGTTGTCCACCTGGACCTAAACCACTAGACCCCGCACAAACTGAGCGAGCGGTGCAAGCAAAGCGGACCGCCTGGAGCTCCAGCAGGTAGGAAAGACATCGGGACTCCCGAGAGGACCAGAGGCGGTGCACTCTGTATTCCCCTTGATGGGCACCCCCACCCATCCAAGATGCATCGGTCGGAGAAGACAGTCAACTCGGGTGGACGAACGGGATGTTCTCCTGCAAAAGAGCTGGAACGGTCCGAAGGAGAGCGTTCCCTAACCCCTGGGCTGTTGTCACGGACTGGTCCAAAGGAACGCAGCACTGTGACCGCTGGCTGGCCAGCCCCCATTAGGGGGACGCATGAACCAGCAGATCCAAACAGACCACGCTGGTGCAGGCCGCCGCAAGGCCCAGGAGGTGCAGGAAGTCCCGGGCAGGGCACAATTGCCCAGTCAGACCTGACTAGCTAAGGGAGGAAGAACTTCGGCCCTGTCCGCCAGGAGCCGAGCTCGGACTCAAGAGTCGAGCCTCGTCCCAAGAAAGATCACCCGCTAAGACACGAGTTCCAACGTGGCTCCAATAAAAAGGAGACCAGTCTGAGAGCAACCTAGAGGGCCAGTACTCTGGACCGTCCCCCTGGAGGGGTTGCAGTCAGGCCGCATTCCGGGTGGGTTACGCCCAGACCCCTCAGTGCCGCAGGAATGCTGCTGAGCAGAGACCGAAGGGCCGCACCTGGAACTAGTAAAGAGAGCCCCTGCTTAAGAAATGGAGGAGTCTCCCAAGAAACGGACGGAACAAAGTGCAAGTACGTCCTGGAGGTCCAGGAAAAGAACCACATGACCCGTTCCGAGGATGGGATATCTGAGACAGAGAGACCATCCCGACGTGCGGATTAAGAATGGGGCGCAAGCCCCCCTTCCGTTAGGGACCAGGAATACCTGGACACGAAGCCAGGGTCTGGAGGAGGATACGCAACCTTCCTGAACACCTCTATTTCGAGGGGCCAGGCAAGTCGGCTCGGCGGGCCGACAACGAGACTGCGGACCCCAAGACCCCCGTGGGGCAACGGCTCGAAAGGGTGTGGCCTGCTCGTAATCCTGAGGCAGGACCTCCCCCTAGCACCTCCAACACCCAGAGGTCCAGGAAAGCGGACCAGGCGGAGGAGGGGCGGAGTCGTCTCCCAACGGGGGAACCCGGGTAGGGGTGACTGGGCCGGGGACAGCGCCCCGCAGCTCGTCACTGAGCAGGCTTGGAGGAGGGATTGGCTGAGGGAGCTCCTGGGCCTTTACCTCCCTGCTTCCCTTTAGGGGAAGCCGCTGGCTTGGGTTCAGGACGCCCAGCGCAAGCCTGCTGGCCCTCATGGAGATGAAGGGCCGAGCGAGCCGCAGGGGCCAAGGGGCTTACGCAAAGGCTGCCGGCGGCCCTTGTCCCTCCAGGCGGGGGTGACAGAGTCTGGAGTGGCATCGGACTTTTCGGACCCCTGGAGGTGTCCCTTCACTCCAGGGCCGAAGAGGTCAGTCCCCAAGAAGGGGATGTCCACCAACTTGTGCTGGGTTTCCGTAGAGAAAGAGGATAACCTCAGCCACGCCCTGCGGCGCATGGCCACCGCAGCCGCCACTGACCTGGCACAGGAATCACCTAAGTCCAGAGCAGTCTGAAGCTGCTGCTTCGCCACCGCCCTACCCTGGTCCCGCACCCGCCGGACCGTGGTCTGCAGGTTGGCTGGGAAATGAGGGAGCACCTCGCTCAGGGAGCCCAAAAGGGCGTGGGAGAAATGACATCAGTGCAGCCGAGCTGGCCTGTCGGAGGCCTAGGGAGGATGCAGCGTAAACCTTGCGCCCAACATAGTCCATCCTTTTGGACTCTGTCGGGGGGCCTATCCACATCCAGAGCGTTCCCAGAACACTGGAAAACAGTATCGGTAACTAACCCCTCAGCTGAGGGGTGCTCCGAGAAACCGGGCAAAGAACCGACAGGGACAGAGTACTTCCTGGCCATCCTGGCCGAGGGTGCAGGACAGGAAGTAGGCCGCCGGCACAGCTACAAGGCCGGGCCGACAATGGCCTCGGCCACCGGGAAGGCCTCAGAGGGTGAACCCCCCCGGTCTAGAGTCTCCGTCATGGGATAAGAGACCCGTTTGGACACTGGTTCAAGCTGCATCCTGGTGAACTCTGAGATGAGCTGAAGCAGACCCACAAAGGACGATGGGCTGTCGTCCACAGAGCGTTCCGGAAAGGACCCCGGGTCCTCCCAACTGGGGAACATGGAGGAGTCAACGACGGACTCGAAGGGTCTGCAAAGAGCTGCCTCAGGCCTGGTCACTCTTTGCCCACGAGGCGGGCAGGAGTGAGGAGAACAGGCAACCTGCGGGGCAGGTTGTGACCCGACTGAGGTTCCACGGAAGACGGTGGGGCAGCAAGGTTCGGACGAACAACCGGCCCTGGACTGGGTACCTCGACTGCAGCGAGCGGTTGTGTCGGCCGATCGGGCGGCAGCTGCTTGCTGGACGGGGAATGAATCTGTGTCGATTGATTCCCGGACAACAACTGCTGCCACATGAACTCCTCGTAACGTCAACGCCATCTGCATCGAAGCCACTCCTCATCCGAGGAGGGAGACGAGGAAGAACGGTAATGTCACTTAACTCGGTGCCCCGATCGAGATCGACGAAGACGGCAGGAGCGGCTTGACTGAGAGGAGGACCGAGACCCAAATCCTCGGGGGAACAGAGGGTGGGCCTGGGAAGGAGCGGGGAGCGCCCGCTCTTCCCTCGGCTCGGACGAAAAGACAGAGGCCTGTTGCCCCAAAGGTAAAGGCAGAACCTCGGCCTCTGCCAGGGGAACCGGCGAAGGGATGGCGGCTCCAGCAGAAGACAGCCCGGATGACGAGTCGAGAGACTCGACAACGTCGACGGGAGTCCTGGCCGGCTGACCTGACGGGGACACCATGAAGCCAGCAGCCTGAGCCGCACCCTCAACCAAAGTCTAAAGTCGGCCGGCAGGGGAAGGGGAGCTCTCCCGCTCCCGCCAGCACTGACGATGGGACTTAGCCTGTGACTCCATTGACCTGGGCCGAGAGGCAGGTCCCGAAGGTCCCTCTCCCTTCCAGGAAAGGGACTGGCGAAGCTCCTTGAACGGAGCTGAATGAGGAGAACTCAAGGAGAGCGGGATAAGCACCGCGACCGAGGGGGGGGGGAGAGAACAGACTTGGTCGCCGCTCCCTCCAAGGGGGAAAGGAGATCGAGCTGCTCAGCCGAGACAGCCGACGCGGACACTGCCCAACGAGCCTCTAAAGATTTTTCTGGCACGGAAAAAGTTTCAGGTCGCCCAAGCCCCAAACGGGCCGCACGATCCTCCAGGGCACTGGTCGAAAGGGCACAGCAAAAATCGCAAACTTGTGGATCATGGTCCAAGTCGAGGCAGTAAATGCACGTGGAGTGCGGGTCTTTCCTGGAGGAATAAACCGGGCGCCTCCGGGAGCCAGAAAACTAATTATCCATCGCAGCAGCGAGGGAAGAAGATCGAAGTTTAGAAAAACTTCCAACTAAATTCGGAGACCCCGAAAAAATCAGGAACCAGTCAAAACGACAGCTAAGGAGGGAACCTGAGCTTCCAAGCGGTAAGGAAGATCTGGCGCCATGGGGCGAAGCCGAGAGTTTTACCACCCGGGTGGGTGGGAGGAGCCAGCCTGAAGACCTTCCAGCAAGATTTAAAGTGGCACGGAACCTGCCAATAAGTGTGGATGAACAACATATCCATGTTCCAAGAACCATCCTGAATCTCTTGTAGGAGACCCACTGATTGAGATTGCTATGGTCCAGAATGGGTCTGACATCTCCCGACTTCTTCGGAACTAGGAAGAAGTGGGAGAAAAACCCCTTTCCTGACTGCCAGTGAATTCGGCTCGATGGCCCTTTTTTCTAGAAGGGAGGATATCTCCTGTCTGATCAGGGCTCTGTGTTTCTTTGGGTACCAGGATGGGGGGGTGGTCTGTCTGGAGGAACGGATGTGAACTCTATGGAGTGCCCGAACTCCACGAGTTCTAGAACCCCATGGTTGGAGATCATCTGAGCCCACGCATCTGTGTAGAGCAAAAAGCGTCCGCCTATCGGCTCCCCTGGTGGAGTTGCCAGAGAAGGAGGGTCGCCTGAAAGGTCAGGCATTGGGTGGGGGAGTGAGGGCGACAGCGACTGCTTCGGGAGGTCTAGAGGCAGATGCTGAGGAGCCTCTGGCTCCGCCCCTACGACCAAAACCACCTCGTTGAGCATGCTGCTGAAAACAAGGTTGCTGAGATTGGTGTCCCACACGGCCACGAAAACGAGGCTTTCTGGCACGCCCCTGCTTCGGGCGGTACATGGACTGCACAGAAGAGACAGCCTTTCTAGAGTCCTGCAGCCTGGTGATAATACTCTCCATGTCCTTGCCGAAGAGCACGGAGCCCTTAAAGGGAGCATCCAGAAGACTGACTTGAACATCTGGATCGAACCCAGATACCTGAAGCCAAGCATGGTGTCTGAGGCAAATGCCAGTGGCGGCCGCCCTGGAGGAGGTGTCCTCAGAGTCATAGGCCAAACTCATAACATTGGTACCCACATCTGAGCCGGTCTGCAGTAGCTTGGTGAGCTCCAGTCTGCCAGAAGACAATCGGGCGGGCTCTGCATTATGTCCAATCCTTGTTCCCAGAGAGCGTTCTCGAATTGGACCATGTGAGTTAAGAAGTTGAGACTCCTTATGCTACAGGTGGCAGAAAAGTACACCTTACGGCCCATGGAATCCAGCTGCTTCGATTCTCTATCAGGCGGCTGGGTGCTCAGATGTTTGGGCCTCTGCGAATGATCATGAGCTGCTGAAATCACCACCGAGTCTGCAGCGGGTGGTTCGGCCAAAAAGGAATGGTCCGCAGGCACCCTGTAGAGCCGGTGGGCCTTCTTCCAGGTCGCATGGGTGACATCAGCAAAGGTGTCGACCACGGGAGGGATGACCACCAGCTTTGAATCCTTTTGGCAGAGGTACTTAGCCAGCCGCAATCACTCGGGGTCCAGGGCCTCTGTGTCCCAGCCCATGTTGGCCTGGATGCACCTCATTTCCTCCATAAAACTGGGGTCATATGGAGGGATCTGGAGAAAACCCTCCATGTCCCCTGGGTCTGGCAGTGAGACTGAGGTATCCAAGTCTCGTAGGAGGTGAGAGAGAAGAGGAAGGGGGCTACACCTCTTCACTTTCGGCCTCTTGTCCGAAGAAGGGGAATAGGAGGAACTGCTGGACCGGTCCCTCTTGGATTTTTTATTGTGCTTTTTAGGAGGAGGCATGTCATCCCCCCACCAACTGGTTCAACTCGGTCAGGAACCGACTCCAGCGTAGGTGGAGGCAACCCAGCTGGCAGGTCCTTTTTGATTGTGTCCCACCAGTGAGGAAAAAAGCTCCTTAACCTGAGAGAGATGCAACTTTGGTGAGTCAGGTGTAGGCTGAGGTGCCGAGCCCATACCGGCAATGTCGTCGGGGGCAGGCACGCAGGTCTCTGCCCCTTTGGTCGACCGCATCGGGCCTGGGGACATCGGGAGGTATCAGCACCACCATCGCCTGGGTCCAGCAGACCGGCAACTATGGAGAAGGGGTGTCCGAACTGACATTGGGCGTCGGGGATAGAACCAGCGTCTGTTTCACTATGACCGGCGGCTGAATAACCTTTGCCGGGACCAGGGCCGAGGGGGTTGCGGGCGGATGAAGTGCCAGCGTCCGCTTCTCCCTGTGACGCGGACGTCATTCCTTTTCTTGGGACAGATGCGGTTGGATTTTTGGCTAGAGGTGTTCTCAGCTGAATGCCGGTCAACAGCCTGAGGCTGGCGTCCATCCGAGGCCTTGTGTTTTGGCGGCAAGGAGGAGGTCCTGCTGGCCGAAGACCCTGAGGCCTTGCTTGACTCCCGGGAGTCAGCTTTTGAGGAGGAAGCAGAGTGGGAAGACCTTTACCTGAACCCTTGGGCTTCTCGGAAGACTGAGACCTTCAAGAGCTGGAGAGAAGTGAGTGCAGAACCCGAAGGCTTGACCGTCGTGAGGCGGGAGTCATGGCCCGACAACCTGGACTTCGATCCAGAGGACTGATGCTTCGAGTGGGATCTCCCTCTGTCCTGTTCCCAATGTTTTTTATGGTGCTTGTGGGCAGGCTGAGGTTTGTATTCCCCCAATGAAGAGGCCTGTTCCATGGCTTTGGTTTCTGAGACATAGGCCACGAGGGACTTCTGGCGCCGGATTCACGTCCACGAATTAAAGGCCTGGCAATGAGGGCAGGCGTTGATGCGATGGTCGTGCCCCAGGCAGTAGAGACGCACAGAATGTCAGTCTTTCGCGGGAATCTGTTGCCCACAAGCGCACTTGTTTAAATGCGATGACAGATATATCGAAAAATCCAAATTTTGAGTGAAATTCTAACCGGTGGGGAAGAGCACTCCGTACTAGCCGAAATGCTGAACTAACCCAGACCGTGCAGCGGGAAATAACTGAAGCACGTGGGGAACTCCTCCCTTACATAGGGCGTCTGAGGTGGAGCAGTCATCAGCATTCCCCATGTTGGTACTGCTAGAGAAAAAGTTGCCGGAACCGCTGCCAGGTGGTGCCAGTCCTCATTGTTGAACCTGCTGTAAGAGCTTCTCCTCGAAGTAAGATCAGCTGTTTTCAGTCCTTCCTAAGGGCTTTAGTGGCTGTCAAAAAGTAGCTAAACTCCTTTGAAGTCCAGACTATGAAGACTTTTTTTTTTCTCACCAGGACTAAAGTGTTCAGTGACAAAGCAGGGTTTTAAATAATTGATTAGCAGTTTTTTCCTGGGACAATACTAACTGTACAGAAAGCATTTATATAGGTTTTCTAGAAGTGTTACGTTTGTTAAACACAGTGAGGAAAGTGCTATGCTGATTCACAATGTTTTAGAACTTTTATGAGCAAAGCGCTAATCAATTTTTAGAGTTAAATAAAACTCTGAAAAGACAGGTCAGATAATGGTTTGGTTGAAATGATAATTAGAGGTCATGTTAAAAGGAAACTTCCCATTTGTTCCCAGGACAACTTTGTCTCTGTGGAATGAAATACAGACCTGTTCAATTCAGAGAGACTTGAGCTCACCAATTTTTTTGTCATAAGTGATTACTACAGGTATTTTTTTTTTTTGTTTGGTACAAATTTCGAATAAATTGAAGACATAGGGTCAAAAAGGGTGACCCATGAGCCAAACCACACACACACACACACACACACACACTTATACATCTAGGCCACATGCTGGCACCGGTCCCTTGTGAGGGGGTGCAAATGCGACAGGCCTTTGAAGATAGGGTCAGAGGCCTAAAAAACAAACATTCTGTCCAACTGAAGTGTAAGTAGATGCTGCAACCAAGTGGATGTTTAAGGTACTGGACTGCAAGCCCAGTAAGAGCAAATAGGTAAGATAGACCAGCACAACAGGAACACCAGCCCATGTTGACATGTGCTAGGCCCATAAACAGCCTTTTGTAGCTAGGATCTGAAGGAATAAAAACATTTCATCCAACTAATATGCCAGCAGATGCTGCAACCGGGTGGACCTTAAGGGTACAGGATAGCCAGTCCAATGACTAAACAGACAAAATAAACAGCTGGGGCCCAGCATGTTTTGGGACCAATTTCCTGGTTGAACACCAATCATAAAACTTTTTCCCATTCTGCAGCATAGATTTTCTTAGTGGAAAGCTTCCTGTAACCACATCACGTGCTTAAGACACTTTGAGAAAGATGCAAATCTGCATATTATACCAAAAGGTACTCAAGAGCCATGCCTTGAACGCGAAGTGATCAGAGGTTTGGATGCAGCAGCCTCCTGATAGGAGGTCATCAGATTGTGCCTCCGAGGGAAGGTGTATTGGTTTGGGCCCGGCATGGAGGGTAGCAGAGAGATCATGTCTGTCTGGCCCATTCTAGTGCGATCAAGATTACTGATGCTGACTGGGACCTGAGCTTGAGAAAACTGCTCTGTATACCAGAAGGAATGAAGAAAGATGCGTGCTTTCCTTGCCAACTCAAAGCCAGAGCATCCAGGGGATTGTTACCAGATCTGGCTGTCTGTCATAGTACTGTGGCAGGTGGGGTTGTGGTGGGGCACGAACAAGTCAACTTCTGTGGTGGCCCACCTCCTGAAGAACAACACCGCGACTGTTTAATGCCCATTCATGATGGGGCTGGCTGATTTGAGTTGAAGTATCTGCCAAGGTACTGTCCTCACCGGCAGTGGCAGAGGAATATCCTGAAAGGCCCACTGAGCATGATAGATCCCATATTTTCATGAATCCTGTGCAGGAAGGGTAACCTTGTCCCTCCTGAAATGTTTATGCAATACATTGTGGTGGTACTGTCTGTTCTGACCTGTACCCCTCTTGTAGTAATGTAAAAACTTTAGTGCCAGTATAACATTACAATTAGCTCCTACGGTTTATGTGCCATGGAGGTGTAGACCCCAGGTGAGGCCACACTCCAGTCAACATGCCTCAGACAATTGATGGAGCTTTTTGCTGGGGAAAAAAAAACTCCTTCCATTGGACTGGTTTTGTTTTTTTGTTTTTCCTTGGAGACCTGTAAAATTGGTTATGACAGAGGGTCCTTTCTCTGACACCGGTGAAACCGAATAGTAATTTGTAACCTGGATTCCAGGACTGGACAGTGGCAGATGCCATGTGCAGTAGCTGAAGAAACTGTTCAGCAGTTTGTTTTTTAAATTTATTTATTCATTTCATCCAGGAAGAATGAAACCACCATCAGTGGAATACTTCCTGTCCTGCTTGTAGGCAAGTAGGTCCTGTCTCAGAAGGTATTAAGCTCTGCTCCTATAGTGCCTTCAGAAAGTATTCACCCCCCTTGGATTTTGTCACATTTTGTTGTTACTACCAGAATTTTTGATACATTGAAGTGATTTTTTTCCCCCTTGATTCACACAGCATACTCAACAATTTAAAGGGGAAAAAATATTTATACTGTGTAACAAAAAATTATGAAACATTAAAAATTGAAATATCTTGTTTATTTAAGTATTCACCCCCGAGTCAGTACTTTGTAGAAGCACCTTTGGCAGCAATTACAGCTTTGAGTCTTCTTGGGTATGCCTGTATCAGCTTTGTACATCTGGATTTGGGGATTTTCGCCCATGCTTCCTTGCAGATTTGCTCAAGCTCTGTCAAGTTGGATGGGGAGTGTCGGTGAACCTCAATCTTTAAGTCTTTCCACAGATTCTCAATGGGATTCAAGTCTGGGCTTTGGCTGGGCCACTCAAGGACATTCACCTTCTTGTTCTGAAGCCACTCCAGTGTTGCTTTGGCTGTATGCTTGGAGTCATTGTCCTGTTGGAACATAAATCTTCACCCCAGTCCAAGGTCTACTGCAGACTGATGCAGTTTCTCCTCAAGGATGTGCCTGTATTTGGCTCCATTCATTGTTCCCTCTATCCTGACAAGTGCCCCAGTCCCTGCCGCTGAAAAGCATCTTCATAACATGATGCTGCCACCACCATGCTTCATGGTAGGGATGGTGTTACATGGGTGATGAGCTGTGTTTGGTTTGCACCACGCATAGCGCTTTGCATTCAGGCCAAATAGTTCAATTTTTGTTTCATCAGACCAGAGAATCTTTTGCCACATGGTCTTTTTCTCCCATCTCAGCCATGGAACTCTGTAGTTCTGTCAGGGTGGCCACTGGGTTCTTGGTCACTTCCCTGACCAAGGTCCTTCCTGCCCGGTTTGGGAGGACGGCCTGCTCTAGGAAGAGTCTGGGTGGTTCCGTAATCTTTCCATTTCCTAATGATGGACTTGACTGTGCTCCTGGGAACTTTCGACACCTAGAAATGTTTTATACCCTCCCAGATCTGCCTCCTCACAATTCTATCACGGAGTTCTCACGGACAGCTCCTTGGTCTTCATGGTAGAGTTTCTGATCTGACGCACCGTCAACAGTGGGACCTTATATAGACAGGTGTATTTCCTCTGAAATCATGTCAACCATTTGAACTGACCACAGGTGGACTCCACTCAAGCTTTAGAGTGATCTCACAAGGAAATTGGATTCACCTGAGCTCAATTTGGAGTGTCATAGCAAAGGGGTGAACACTTATCAAAGACATTTCAGGTTTTTATTTTAAATTACATGTACAAAAATTCCAGAAGTTTCGTTCCACTTTGACATTATAGAGTAATTTGTGTAGATCGTGACAAAAATCCCATATAAATGTATTTTAATTTGAGTTTGCAACATCACAAATGTATGAAAATCAAGAGCTTGTAGATACTTTCTGAAGGCACTGTATGAACTGTAGTGTCCAAGAAGGCTGAGGACCAACTAGTCTACATTTCTCAGAAAAACCTAGAGACTCCATGAGCCCCTAGGTGAGTTGCAGATCCACTTGCTGGGGTGACTTTGCAATCACAGCCAATCCTCTAGATATGGGAAGAAGTTGTGACACCTCGTCTTTGAAGGTGCTAAAACCACTGTCACACTGTTGTAGAATGAGCTAATGGGGTCTGAATCTGAGGTACTTTCTGTGCTTATGGGAATGTGAAATAATTTAAGTCCAGTGATGCCAAACCTTCACCTTTCTTAAGAGTGTTGGCAGAATCAGTGCAGAAAGCACCATTTTGAACTTCAGCTTTGTCAGATGCCTGCTTAGTACCCTCTAAGACAGGTTACCACTCCCTATCCATTTCAGTAGTACCTTTGCTATACTCAAGACAGATTCCTCTGTTTTGACAGTAACAGGTTTTGAACCTCTTTTCTCAATATTTTCCATCTCTACATCTGTAGATGGATTGAAAACTTTTTTTTTTTGGGACAGGGATTTGAACCCAGATTACTACATCCTTAATCACTTGTCTGTGGTGTCTGGAATACCCCTGCTGTAGGTACTGCTGATACTGAAGAACAGCCCATGTCTGATACAATAAAAGTAGCTTACTGTGGTGTATTCATCCATTTTTTAACTTATCTTTTCTCTAAAGCCCGGCCGCTTGCTGGTACCTTGTGCCGCTCAAGCCGTAAAAGCCGTAAAGTACGTTTTTCTCCGCTTTCAGCTGCCGGCTCCCTTCAGTTAAGCCTGAGGCACTGCCTGGATTGTACCTTACAGCAAAAGCGGCTGTTTTCACCGCTATCTTTGACTGTTGACTGCCTACTATGCTCCAGGACTGGGAGCGCCGCACGCCGGTGTGAGCAGCCCACTCTCCCCGCTTGAGGAGAGCCTTTTCCCGGTCACAATCAGTAAGTGGTACAGCTCCTCCTGTGACTATTTGTCCCGCTGGCACTTTGCGCCGGCTCCTCACCCACCCTGCTCGACCCTCTAGCTTTATAGGACTCTGTTTGTCATATGACTAAGTGTCCACTTTCCCATTGGCTCCTTATATTCTCTCACCACTGGGGGGTGATCAACCTGCTCAACGTCTTCCAACAAATAGGTCACTCGCCACGCAAAACCGCCTCCCCTGATACTGCCTCAGTTCTCTGGAACTAACCTAAAGGTCTAAATTCCCTCCTTTCTCTTCCTCCATAACTCCCACCTCCCTCTCCTCTCTCTCCTGGGTGTCCCCCTCCCGCTCTAAATCTCTAAACCTTGCTCTAGCTGTGTTACCCTAGCAAACCTCCCCTGCAAATCCTTGCTGCTCAAGCTAACCAAGCTACTGTCTCATAAGGGCTGTCATGTCTCTCCTCCCTGTGGGCCCGCCCCCCCCCTCCAAGTGGCAGACTAAAGGTACTACCTATACTAATCTGCCTCTTCCTTCTTCGGAGCCTGAATGTAATCTCTCTGACTACCATGTGTGACACACCGGTAACCCCCCTCAGTCACTGATTTCAGTTTCTCAAACCTGCTAGCAGCCAAGCACTACCCTAAACCCACTTGGCAATACCTTCTCCTCAATAAAGGGTACACTTATCACATACTGTTTACCCTCAAACAAATGGTGGAGGAAACATCAATCAACCATAAGTCATTACAGCTTAAGGCTAGAGTTCCTGGCATCTCTCCTGCTCAGGCTAGCTGGCGACAGAGCCGAATCCAGGCCCCCACCGCAACGGCGCTCCCATCAACTCAAATGGAAAGTCAAATAAAGGACTTTTTGTAGCCCATATGAACATCAGAAGCTTACAGAGCCACCTGCCTGAACTGGAAGCCTGGTTCAAAATCTACGAACCCGACATACTGTGCCTCTCTGAAACCTGGCTAAAACCACGAATCCCTGATACCCTGTGTGTTATACCTGGATACTCAATTATACGGCAGGACAGGCCCGGGTCAAAAAGGGTTGGGGGCGTTGCCATCTACCACAAGTCTCACCTCAGCATCAGTACAGCCCCTGCTCAAGACCCTCCACTGACCTGTGAGCCAATACATGCAATTTTGTCCCTTGGTGCTAAGAAACTGCACATAATTTGCCTCTACAACCCGCCCTCTGGAGGAGTGGATGGTTTTCAGGAAGTCCTCAAACTAACACTACAAACCATTAACATGAATGAAGCCATCATCCTCAGCAACGTGAACCTAAATTGGCTGGGCCCCTCTCACAGTGCCCTCACATCACTAGTCCATGGTTTTAACTTTCACCAGCTGATAACTGAGAACACTAGGACAGTCACCGCGCAGTCTGGTACACTGATCGACTGGATTCTCACTAACAGACCTGAACATGCAGCCAAGGTAGGGGTCCTGGCCGACAATTTCTGACCACTCTCCCATCTTTTGTCAATGGCGCTCGGGTCCGCCTCCTCCTCCCCTCCCCGACTGGTCACTTTCACAAACTTTACCCATTTGGACATCAACGCCTTCCTCCTTGATATATCTAACACAGATTGGTCTGAAATCCACCATGCCGACAAAGTTGAAGATGCCTAAAAGTATTCCTGACAAAGTTCAGTGCAGCACAAAATAGGCATACGAAAGTTAAAGAAGAGTCGGGGGAAGCAAACTAGATGGCTCCACAAAGATCTGCTCCTGCAACTACGGCACAGAGATAAACTTTGGAAGCACTACAAAAGCACTGGGCTGCCCAGTGACCACCCCTTATACAGGCAACACAGAAATTCCTGTAAAAAGCATATAAGGCTTGCAAAAAGCAGGTACTGCCAGAACCTAACCAACCAGCTCAGCCCACAACCCCCGAAAATTCTGGGGCCATATAAAGACCTTCCATGGTACACCACAATCTGTTACCCCCTCTGAGATGGTCCTTAGCAGTACCCACTGCAATGATTCCCTCACCATAGCGAATGCTTTCAATAATATGTTCTCGGACCTCTCACCCCATACCTCTACACTACCAATAGCTCCCATCTCATCTCTGCCCACAACTGACAGTGAACCAGCACACCTCCCAGCCACTCATTCAGGGGCCCAAAAAACCCAGCCTTTTTATTTCAAAGCTATAACAAGCTCTCAGGTTTTGAATCTCCTAAAAACTATATCAGACAACACCAGTCCAGGATCTGACTCTCTGGAACCCCGCCTGTTAAAAGTTGCTGCACATCTCATCTCCAAACCTCTGGCAAAAATCTTCACACTGTCCCTCTCCTGTGGTACAGTACCGGATCTCTGGAAAACTGCCAGGATTACTCCCATCTTTAAGAAAGGGAACAAAAATGAAATCTCTAACTACAGGCCGACAGCTATTCTATCAGTACTAAGTAAAATCTTAGAAAAACTTGAGGCCAACCAGACCCTTGACTACCTAGAATCTACAAAACAGCTTTGTGACGCTCAACAGGGCTTCAGAAAGAACCACAGCACTACGACTGCCCTTGCCAAATTCACCTCAGACATTCTCTCAAACATGGATGAAGGTCGGCTAACAGGAGCTATTTTCACTGATCTTACCAAGGCTTTCGACCTTGTGGATCACTCCTTGCTCCTGTCCACCCTTCAAACAATAGGCTTCTCCTCCCCTGTACTAAACTGGTTCAGGAGCTACTTAACCAACAGGACCCAGGCTGTAAAATTCAACTCTGCAATCTCTGACAGCACCACAATCAACATTGGTGTCCTTCAAGGTTCGATACTGGGCCCTCTTCTCTTTACCCTATTCATAAACAACTTACCAAGCAATATCCCAGCCTGCTCCTCTCTTCTCTACGCTGATGACCTGGTCATCTATGCCAGCTCTCAAAATGTTGATCACCTAAACCTATCTCTAACCACAGCCTACAACAGCGTACAAAACTGGCTAAACTCTCATCGCCTTATCCTCAACTCCAGCAAAACTAAAGCTATGCTCCTAGGCACCGCCCAGAAACTTCGATCCTGCACCTCCTCAGTGAAAATACTTGACCTTAACGGGTCCTCTCTTGAGGTAGTCTCCACCTTCCGCTACCTTGGCATCTTACTGGACCAATCTCTGGACCTAAATCTCCACATCCAAACAACCTGTAAAACCGTAAATTGTAAGCTGGAGGCCTGCAAGAACCAGCTATAAGCCAACGTCATCAGCCAAGTTGGCCATCACCAGAGGGATCCTTTACCAACCCTAACCTACTGTGCTCCCATCCTGACTACTGCCCATAAAACAGCCCTGCAAAATGGGACGTCACATACAACAACATATGTCGAGTATGTTTCTAAGGCTCCACGACTCCAACATCATTGTCAACTATATGACCTCGGATGACTCTCCCCCCAGACTATACTATCTTGGCTGTCTATGTGACTATCATCAGGCTAGGCCAGCCTGCATCACTTGCTGAGCTGCTTCATCCTGCTACCTCAAGTTGTGAATTGAGATCTACAGACAAATCTCTACTGAGAGTCCCCCGTTGTCACACCTCCAAAGGAACTGGAGCTTTCAGGCATGCTGCCCCCCAGATGTGGAACTCGCTACCACAGGATCTTAGGCATACCTCATCGCACCATCTATTCAAACGAGGGCTACGACACCACCTGGTCACCTCTGACCAATGTACCTGTTTTGACCCTACCTGACAGCCTTGCCTACTCCTACACTCCCTCCCCTCTAGCTCACCCACTTTCCTCATGCCTACTCTCTCCTGTCTGCTCCCACACCTTAACTACCTGCTGCTCTTTAAGTACTCCTGCTATAACTGCTTGGTTTTATAGCATACTGTTCCAACAAACCGTATTAATAGAGTACAATTAATGTTTTCTTCAGGATAAGCCCTTACTGTTATATGTTAATTCCTCTCTACTTGCTGTTATGATGACTGAACTAAGCTGCTTTACTCTACCCACTTATCGTGAACTGTTACATGC
This sequence comes from Neoceratodus forsteri, assembly GCA_016271365.2. Lineage (NCBI taxonomy): Eukaryota > Metazoa > Chordata > Ceratodontiformes > Ceratodontidae > Neoceratodus > Neoceratodus forsteri. Next base: position 170,984,645 of record JADMNL010000028.1, read on the forward strand.
CTTCTCTATACGTCAGGTCTGCTTGTGACTAGATAGGTACTGGTACAACTAGGGGCCTTGACTCTCCCCCTGCCCTCCTAGTGTATTACTCCCCTGGATGCCCATGGACCGGGACTGTTCGCAGCTTTCATGCCCAGTGTCGGAACCATGAGCCCGGCTGCATGCCCCTTCTTTCAACCGCTAAAGCCGTAAGGTTGCCGAATTTCCCACAAAACCCCAACCGCTCGCCGCTCTCATGCCCGCCTACGGTACCTTGAGCCCGGTTACCTACCCCTATGCTTAGCCGCTAAAGCTGTGAGTCTTGCTGAATTTCCCACAAAAACCCCGGCCGTGCGCCGATCTCATGCCCGTCTACGGTACCACGAGCCCGGTTACTTGTCCCTACGCTTAAATCGCTAAAACCGTAAAACAACCGCTTCTCCCGCTAAACCCCGACCACACGCTGCTCTCGTGCCCGCCTACAGTTCCATGAGTCTGGCTAGTTATCCCTACACTTAACCGCTAAAGCCGTAAGTTTGCTGAACCTCTTTTAAAACCCCCCGACCGCACGCCGCTCTCATGCCCGCCATCAGTTCCATGAACCCGATTACTTATCCCCACTCCTATCCGCTAAAGTCGTAAGATTGCCTTCACACCCTCCAAACCCGCTGCTCCCTTGCCCTGCAACAGAACCATGGTTTCGGCCGACTGTCTCTACTTATAGCCGCTAAAGCCGTAAGCCTCATCATTTCTGCTAAATTCTTCTCCTAGTCTCTCCTGTGTAGACTTTCTTTCACTCCTCCCTTGCACCAGAGCTGCCGAGGTTCCACAGCACTCTCAAGGACCTGAATTGTCAGACTGTTTTGCCCTAAAACCAACGAATTGGATCTCCCTTATGCCCGGGCTAGTCTGCTATCAGGGGATGCTGTTGTATTCATTCCCCAGGAAGCAGTTCCATGAGCCCGGCCGCTTGTTAGTACCCTGAGCCGACAATGCCGTGTTTTGAGCTGGCATAGCTGCTTCAAGCTGTGGTCCTCCCCTTTCTTCATCTAAACTCCCTCCACCTCCGCCTCCTGAACTATGTCTTCCAGGGATTCAATGAATTCCTCCGTCCTTATACCAGTACCCGCTCTGCCTGTATATGCTATACAAATCAATGTTTTTCTTAGATTAGTGGACACTATGTTACTCTAGCCTAATTAGCTTCTCTGTTTTTACATTGTACTGCCTCTCTAATTGTATGGTATATGTTATACATTCCTCAGTATGTGTCTTGTCCTCTCCCGGGTCGTGCCTGAAAATAGTCACCTGCTGGCTAATGCACTTACCCGGTTAACAAAAACTAAATAAATAAATAAAAAAAAAGAGGAATTACCCTCAACTTGGAATCCATAGCCTTGGTTTGGGAATACTGAGTTAGGTTGGTGACTTACAACCAGGCAAACCCCCTCTCAACTACTGTATTTACTATCCAAGTAGCAGCAGCCATTTAAACTGTTATTTGGCTGCCCCAAACCAAATTTAGTTGTTTCAGCTAGATCTGGCAGGGGAGTAACATGGACCTGAAAGTATGTCAGTTTTCCTGGGATCCGTGTTAGGAGAGTAGGATACCAGGGATCTCTTTGCCTTGTCACAGGCTGTTACTTCAACTACTCCTTGATGTACAGGATGAGGGAATAAACCGAGTTCCCTCCCTGTCTAGCAGATATTTCTTATACAACCTCGTTTCAAGAAGGGGAAACAGCTTAAGAGTTTGTAAAATCTTTAAAGTGTCTTCCTCAGTGAATTTATTCACAGGAAGGGGAAGCTTTTAGTGGGTGTCGGCCCAATCATTTCTCACAAATGTGAAGAGTGAGGGATAATCTATTTTTGGTGAAAAAAAAAAAAAAAAAAACCACATTCCATGAAATTAGTCTTCCTCCAGATAATGGGAAGACTGATCAGAGGAGACAAGCTGCTGTGCAGAGGTTTGCTGCTGAGAAACAGACAGCACTTGTAAGCCTAAAAAGTGTTTTCTTAAGCCATTCCAGGCATATTTTCACATTAATTTTATTTTTGTTTAGAAAAGTTTACAATTTCACACCTTCATTCACAGTGAAAAATCACCAGAATAAAGCACAGTGCTACAAAATTCAGCAGTAAAGTTACTGCAGTAAATGATACCATTTCAGTGGTAATTAATCCCTTTAGTGATACAGTAAGCCTGAGACACTTGTGGGCTTCACCACAAGTAATCTGCAGGAATTAGCAGGCTTTCTAGCAGGCACAGAAGGCCCCTATACACTGTCTAGAAAGGGCTTCTGTGTGCTTAGTTTTATTTGATTTCTTAGAGGGAACCAGGTAGTCAGGCAGTTCAGCAAGCCTCTCAAGAACTGCTTGTATACCAGTCTCAGGGGTAGCAATTTACATTAGTTGTGGTTTCACCCACAGTAATTTAGGGTGTCAGCTGGTCAGAGCTAGAGGGACCCTTAGATGGTGGAAGTTTTGGTTTTTTTAAGGCACATTCCAGGTATTTTTCAATAGTTTTCACAGTTTATTAGACATATTCCAGGCATTTTTTCAATAGTTATTACAGGACATGAAATGCAGATTCCACTCTGCTTTTAATGTTCATGTCCAGATGGGCAGACTAAAGGAACTTAACATAATTTCACTACACAGAATACAGAGTTTGAAACCAGGATCACCTGTTTTTCTTTTTCATTTTGAATGTAAAAGCAAAAAATTACAATTTAAACACAAACTACAGATTTACTAAAATTACAAAAGTAAAGGGCAGCAAAAGAAATGTTAAAGAGTACTTATATTCTGTAAGGTTTCTCACGCCAGAACAAGATGATGAAGAGGAGAGAATCTCTGAGCATCTAGACTTATCAGGCAGAGAGAAATCTGAAGGGTTTAGAACTAAGCCAGTTAGTACAAGGCAGCATTTGAAAAGTGGCTCATGCAAAAGATTCCATCATTTGCATATGTTCTCTCTGGGCAGTTCTACTTAGGAGGAAGACTGCATACAGAGGATTGTGTATGAGCAAGCATACACAACAAGGCAGTTGTGATAGAGAGGTTTCCGTGGTAACTGGACACCGAGAGTGCAGCTCGAGAGGTGTTACCATGAAACCTGAGATCTCACAACTGCTTTATTTGGTATGGTTGCTCATACATAATCTTTTATAGTGCATGGGCAACCATAAGCAGTACTCCGTGATCCCAGAACAAGTCTATGTCCCCAAAAAGGCTTGCCGGTATCTGCCGCATGCTAACTTCTGCATTACCATGGGCGCTCAACTGCACATGTGTCTAGCATTCGATCTTGTTTGTGCTGCACTGGTGGCGTACTCTGTGCAGCACAACAAGATCGTAGCGCACCAAGTGCTGCCTAGCAACGCCTGTTCCATGCATAGATTTCCATGTGAAACAGCATTCCACCATACACTATATACAGTAGTAATGAATACCCGAGTATTACTGGGGTTAGATCTGTGAAGGTCTCCTGGACTGGATTTCTGCCAAACGTCACCACCAGGTATTTGTATTTTCAGTTTAAAATCAACTTTTTGGAAGCTATCCAAGCAAAATTTAAGTCAAGTAACAAAGTCCGACAAACTCAGCAACTCTGGGTCCCGCTCGAATCCACATTTTCATCTGGCTTGCTCCTAAGGGATCTATTTGTGGGCTTTTAAACAACCTCTTTAAATAACAAAGGAAGCATAAGAACAAAAGAATTTCACATCCTGCACTTGTACTTGAGTAAGTGTGCCCCAGGCTATCAATGTAATGGGACTGGGAACTGTATGCCTGCAAGGTCTTGCATAACCAAAGCCTCTTGTCAAATCCCTGCCTAGCTGTGACCCTGGGTGACCTCGGTCTTAAGTTGTACTAATAGCCCAGAAAGCAATTGGACTGTGCATTTCTGTGTTTGCTGTTCTGTCCTCTCCTTAATTAAATCTTACTTGACACTATGTTCATGCCTAACATTGCTGCCCTGCACCATATTTTTTCTTCTTCTTGATCAGTCACTCTGGAAACACTATACTAACTGGACTCAACCCGGATCCTTGTGGCTGGAATTAGCCTCCACTACACTATAGGCTGGACTTCTGGGATAATTTTTCCATCTCAAATGGGCCCTAGTCTCCCTATTTTCCGTCCTCAATGTGATTGTTGGGTTTCTACTTACCCACCTACCCGCATCATAACCACCTCAGGACCCATTATTTTCCACTTCCTGGCGTGAAAGTGAATCTGCGAAATCATTGCTAGCTCCACAATGGCTACTAAACAAGCATCCAAACTGCCGGCCGGTGGTGCTGAGGGTTGGCGCTGGCGCCACACCTTGTGCCACACGGCTACAAGGTTCAAGAATCAGCCGGAGCACTGGGGGTGGCAGGAAGAGCGAGGAGGATCGAGCATCAGAGACTGCTCTCCTCTCTCGGGGAGGATCCAGGGGTAGCCCGGTGCAGCCAGCCCCAGTGAGACCGGCGGCACTGTGGCGCACGGGCTTGGAAAATGGGGAAGACATGGGCGGCTGTCTTCCGGATGCAGTGGGAGCACCCTAAGTCGCTGGCTGAACAGCACTGCACATCACGTCTGGGGCGTAATTAAGGAAAGAACCCCCTCCCGCCGGATGGCGTAGGCTCCCTCAGTGCCCACGCCGCCACCACACCAACTGGTTCCTCACCATTGCCCCTCTACCTCCCTCAGGGTTGTAGCCCCTCCCGAGCCTCTTGGGGGGGGGGCATAACCAACTTGAAGATGGTGGAGAACACAGCGGTCAGTAGAGCGGTCACGGCGAAAGAGGCAGCTTGAGAGTGTTCCTGCTGGGAAGGCAAGGAAAAAACAAAAACAAAAGCGCATCCAAACTGATTAGAGAGTACCTCCTAAGGCACGCCCTCCTGCTACTTCTGGTATCAGGTAACATCTACGCCAACCCTGGACCAGCATGCCTTATTACAAAAGATAATCACCGGAAACAGGGAACTCTTCACCTGGCCTCTATTAACATTTGCAGTCTCCTGTGCAAAACAGACCTCCTTAAAGCCTGGGTCTTGCTAAACAACCCCAACATACTCCCGGTCGTTGAAACTTGGCTGTCTCCCAAAATACCAGATGCAGTGGTTGCTATTCCTGGCTACACTACCTTCAGACTGGACAGATCGACTAAGCGTGGTGGTGGTTGTGCTATCCATCTAAAAGACACTCTAAAAGGACTGGTCTTGCCTGTTGCTGACCTTGGGTGCCCCACCCAGGTACTAGCGATTAAAGTGCTACTGGAGGCCCACAAGACTCTCACAATCCTATCAGTTTACATACCTCCCACCGACCCTACCACTGGTCTTCATAAAGTCCTGGACTACCCAAGAGCCCAAAATCACATCACTGAAACAATATTACTTGGTGACTTCAACACAAACTGGCTTTTTGCCTTCATTGGCCCCGTAAAGGATGCACTGGCAGCTCTGCACCTTACTCAGCTGGTCAGCTCTCCCACTAGAATTAACTAAGACTGGGACAAGCGCCATTCTTGGCTGGATAATCTCTAATCGCCCTGACTGTGTCGCCAATGCAAGTGTGCACCCTGACTCACTCAGTGACCACTCCCCTGTTACTTGCAATTGGACCAACAAATTCCATGCCCCACCGCCTCTACCTACACAGTGCTAAGACATGGCCACCCGGAACTCCTATAACACTTGCACTGTCAGGACTGGTCACTACTTTACTCCTCTACAGACATTAATGTATCACTCCAACATTTTATCACTATGTTCAATGCTGCCTGTGATGTTCACACACCCCTCAAGAAAATGAAGGTGTGCGGCACTGTTCATCCCTGGATTACTCCTGGGCTGATAGCATGAAACGGAGGGACCACCTCTGGTATTATACTAAATCTTCTGGCAAGCTACAGGACTGGCAAGCCTATAAAAGCTGCAAGAAACTCTTGCACTCTGGGAAATCCGCAAAGCAAGAAGCAATCACCACAAGGAGCAACTTACCAATACATGGGGTGACAGCAGGAAATTCTGGGCAAATATCAATGATGTTCTGGGAAAAGACCCCAAAAAGGCTCCCGCGATGTTAAACCTTGATGGTACCCCCATACTTGACCCACTCACAATAGCAAATACCTTTAATGATGCCTTCACTGATCTAAGTAGGGTGCTACCACAAGACTACTTTGATGATACCACCTTAATGGCAGCACATCATCCAGAGACCAAGACAAATCATTAGCCCCCCACCTTAAACGTGTCTCAGTGGCCTAGGTCAGGAAACTACTAAATAATGTGCTGGGCAAGTCCAGGCACAGTGGTGACTCTAGACCTCAAGCTAATCGCACTCACCATGGAGGAAGTACTTCCACCCATTACTAAATTACTTAACCTCTCTCTAACCCTCTTGCAATTCCCATAGGTATGGAAAACAGCCATTGTTACCCCAGTTCACAAATCTGGAGACTGTGCACTACACAGCAACTAGAGGCCTATATCAATCCTCCCATCCCTCTCTAAAATACTCAAACGAAAAAATTACTCACCTTAGTAAATATGTTTCTTCTATTGGAGTCTTGCTGTATTCTGACAAGTGCAGTTAGCCCCAGCCTTTAAACTGTCCCGGAGAACAAAGGGTTAACGCTTCTATGCAGAGCATAGAATGCTGAGCTCTAGCTCAGTTGATGTCTCTGTCTTTCCCTTTAAACGCTAACAGTCAGATTCTTACGAGCAACACTCAAATAGTATTCCATGTGGAAATTGTAAAACAACATTTTTAATAGCCAACTGGCAACAAAAAGTTTTGGACTACCAAAAGAAGACTCAAGTCAGGAAACCGAAAACTCAAAACCCAAACCAAATAGGAAAATAACAAAATAAACACACCCAGAAAAGAAGTTGTAAAAAGCGCACCCCTGAGGTGCAACACTGCACCTGCTCACCCACTTCCCAAAACCAGGTTCTGAGAGGGGAGGCAGGGAGGGAGGTCAGAATACAGCAAGACTACAATAGAAGAAACATAATTACTAAGTTGAGTAATATTTCCTTCGAACAACTTGAAGTCTTGCTGTATTCTGACAAGTGCAGACTACCAAGCAGTACCTCCATGGAAGAGGAACAGAACCTACTTTGGGAATAGGCTCTGAAGTACTGCTGTGCCAAACCGAGCATCACTCCTAGCCTGGATATCCAGATAGTAATGCTTGGTAAAGGTATGGACTGTTTTCCAGGTGGCTGCTTGACAAATTTCTAAGAGAGGGGAAGCAGCTGTACGTCTTATGGAATGAGCCCTCAGGCCTGAGGGTGGAGATTTTCCCAGTTTTTTCATAGCAGAATTGTATACAAGACACAATCCACCTGGCAATAGATCTCTTGGTGGCAGGTTTGCCCTTTCCTACTTCTCCATAAGTGAGGAACAACTGGAGGGAGTCAAACCTGTGACCCTTGAGTACGCTCTATGTAGTAACTAAGCTCTTAACATCTAAACTGTGTAGCCTCCTCTCTCCTGAGGAAGAATGATCAGTGAAGAAGACAGGAAGAGACAGACTGGTTTATATGGAAGTCAAACCACTTTGGGCAAGAACCTTCTACTGGTTCTAAGGACCACTTTATCCCTGTGAAAGGAGATAAAAATCAGGTTCCACTGACAGGGCTTGCAATTCACTGATAGTCTGGCAGAGGTAATGGCTACCAAGAACACTGTTTTCTAAGTCAAGTACTTAAGCTCTGCTGAGGACACAGGCTCAAAATGGGGTTGCATAAGTTGAGCAATGCAAACATTCAAATCCCAGGCAGGGGCAGGGTCTCTAAAAGGAGGACTGGTGTGAAGCAATCCTTTAAAAAATTTACAGAACACAGGGTGAGAAGATAGTGAGGAAGACTTCCCCACAGACAGATATGCAGAAACAGCTAACAAGTGTACCTTAAGAGTAGCTGGTCTGAGGCCTAGGACATTAAGATGGACCATATAATCCAGAACCGTAGGCACACCAGCAGTATTTGGAGAAATATGCTTCTTAGAACACCAAATGCTGAATCTCTTCCATTCTGAGATGCAAGTCTTTCTGGTGGAGGGCTTTTGAGAAGCTTTGAGAATATCCAGAACCCCTTGGGAAAGATGCAGATTTGCAAACTCTTAACTCTTCAAGAGCCATGCCTCGATATTGAGAGACTGAAGATTGGGGTACCAAATCCTCCCCTGAGAGGATGTTAACAGGTTGTAATTCCTGGGAAGAGACAGGAAAGATGGACTGCTAGGGACAGCAACAGGGAGTACCAGGGCTGTCTGGCCCAATCTAGAGCAATTAGAATCACTTTTCAAGGTTGAGACCTTATTTTGACTAAGACTTTGAACAGGAGTGGGAAGGAGGAAGGCGCAGAAACTTCCTTCCCAATTCAGAATTGGGGCATCCAGGGGACTGAGCCCAAGACTGGAGGTGTGCAACAGAGAGAGGGAGTTGGTGATTGTCTGGGGCTGCAAAGAGATCTCTCTCTCTGGTGCCCCACCTTGAAAAAAATCACTTTCAACACTTGAGGGTCCAGGGACCATTCGCGATGGCCCCGAGAGATCCTGCTTGGTGCATCTGCTAGCACATTGTCCTTCCCTGGAAGGTGAACTGCTACCAGAGAGGTTTGCAGGGAATAAGCCAGGGGCCACAGTTTCATGGCTTCCGTGCACAAGGCCATGGACTGAGTGCCTCCCTGCTTGTTGATTTACCACATGGTGGTGGTGTTGTCCGTTCTGACCTGAACCACCTTGTTCTGTATTGATTGAGAGAAAGCTTTCAGAGCCATAAAAACTGCCCTGAGCTCTAGGAGATTGATATGGAGAAGGGATTCCTCGGGGGACCACAGCCCCTGGGCTGTGAGGGCCTCCAGATGGGCCCCCAGCCCAGAAGAGAAGGCCTGTAAGGACCACTGAAAAGGCCGAGTGGCAAAAGGAATACCTTGTCTTAAATTGTCCTGATCCTGCCACTATTGGAGGGCTTGGATCAAGGTCAGAGTCACTGGGATCAGTTTGGTAAGGGAATCTTTCTTCTGAGACCATAAAGTTCTCAGGTGGAACCGAATATCACTCATCTGGAATCTTGTCCCTTGGACCACTGCTGTTGAAGCTGCCATGTGGCCCAAGAGCCGTCGGAAATGCCTTTCTGGTCGACATACCCAAAGGCTGAAGGAAGAGGCTAGTTCCATAAGAACCCTTACCCTTTCTAGAGGAAGAAAGGCTCTTGCTCTGACTGTGTCCAGTTCTGCCCCTATAAAGGTAAGAAGCTGGACTGGTTCGAGAACTGACTTGGGAAGGTTGAGAAGAAATCCTAGGGAAGTGAGCACTTGCTAGGTCACTTGTAGGTGAGACTTGACTTGGTCTGGAGACTGGCCCACTATTAGCCAATCGTCCAGGTATGGAAAAATAGAAATCTTTTGCCTTCTTAGAAAGGCAACTACTACTGCCAGGCACTTTGTGAAAACCCTTGGGGCCGAGGTTAGGCCAAAGAGCATTGCTCTGAACTGATAGTGGCCTGAGGGCAACTCGAACCTGAGGTACTTTCTGTGGGAGCACCTGATGGGAATGTGAAAGTAGGCATCTTTGAGGTCCAGGGAGGCTAAGCAGTCTCCCGGCCTTAGAGAGGGAAGGATTATTCCCAGAGTTATCTTGAACTTTGGTTTTAAAATGTTTGTTTAGATATCTTAGGTCTAGGATGGGTCGCTATTCCCCCGTCTTTTTTGGGGTCAGAAAGTACCTGGAGTACAGCCCTTTGCCCCAGTGTAGGGTAGGTACTCTCTCTCTCTCTATGGCTCTTAAGGCCAGAAGAGAAGAAACCTCTGCCTCTAGGGCAAGGGTTTCCGAGAGATTTGCAGGTGGAAAAGATCTGGCACCCATCTTTAGAAATTTCTTGAAGCTGAGAACCAGTCCCTGGCTTACCACTTCCAGGACCCACTTGTCTGATGTAACACACATCCAGTCCTGGACAAAGTAAGCCAGTCTGCCCCCTACTGGAATTGGAGAGTCGACCCGGGGCAGGCCCATCAGGGTATCTGCTTGGCAGGGGCTTTAGGCCGAGGAGTGGATGCAGCCCTGCTCATCCCCCTTCTGCTTCTCCCTCTGAAGAACCCCCTCTGTGAAAAGGAAGAAGAGGCCTGTGCTTGGTAAAAAGGCCTTTGAAAAGGCCTGCCCCTGCCCCTAAACTGCTGCCTTTGAGGAGTTGCCTGCCTCTCCTTGGCCTGAGCACTCCTGTATGTGGTCCTGTACTCGTCCATTTTCTTCATGTAATTCTCTCTTCTCCCCAAACAGAGAATTACCCACTACAGGAAAATACTTGGCTTTAGCCTGGGTATCCTGTGAGAGGCTAATACATCTGAGCCAAGCCATTCTCCGAAGAGCCACAGATGTAGCCATGATTCTTTATGACACATCATTAGAGTCTACAGCAGCATGAAACTGAACTTTAGATGCCTCAATCCCATCTGCAGCCACCGCCTCCAGCTCCTTGGCTAGCTGCGGGAAGGCCTGTTTAGCCAGTGCCAGTACAGTGTCCCACCTGGACTTCTGGTACCTGGCTGTATAGGCCATATAATTTGCCTGCCTGAGTCCCAAGGAAGATGCCATGTATAGCTTTTTTGCCATGGCATCAACCTTCCTAGAGTCTTTGTCTGGGGGGTGTGAAGCCAAGGGAATGCTTGCCTTATCACAGGCAGCAGCCTGCAAAACCCCAACACGGCTGCACTGGTGGTATAAAAACTGTTTCTGAGCCTGAGAGTGTATACCTCATCCATTCTTCTGTCCACAGGAGGTACAGAACTGGGAGACTTCAGAATTTTGTGTGTCCGCTTCCCAAAAAGATTTGTGGAGGGGAATAGACAGCCTCCTGGACTCTGGATGTCCATCATTTCTACATAAATCAGGCTCCTCCTGATACATACATAGATACATAGATACATAGACAGTGTCGGCAGATAAGGGCCTATGGCCCACCCAGTCTGCCCATTTAAGTTTGTAAGTTCAGTTTATGTTTTCCAGGAAGTCTGTTGCCCCTTACCCCGACCTCCAGAATTCCTTTATGTCTATCCCATGCATTCTTAAATCCCATGATTGTTTCAGCCCCCACCACTTCCTCTGGCAGAGTGTTCCACTTGTCCACCACCCGCTCTGTGAAGAAATTCTTCCTCACGCTTCCTCTGAATCGTCCCTCCTCCAACTTCATCCCATGCCCTCTAGTCCTGGAACATCTTTTTCGCTAAAAATAGTGCATTCCTGCACCCTGTTCCTCCCTGTAAGATACTTGTATGTCTCTATCATATCCCCTCTCCTCCTCTCCTCCAGGGAGTACATGTTCAGTGCCTTCAACCTGTCCTCATAGGACTTGTGATGCAATCCATGCACCATCTTTGTTGCCCTCCTCTGAACCTTCTCTACCCTGTCTATGTCCTTACGTAGGTAAGGTCTCCAGAACTGCACAGTGTACTCCAGGTGCGGCCTCACTAGTGTCTTGTGTAGTGGAAGTATGACCTCCTTTTCCTGCTGGTGATGCCCCTGCCTATGCATCCCAGCATCCTATTTGCTTTACCTGCTGCCTTGTCACACTGTTTCTACCTTGAGGTCATCAGCGATGATAACTCCAAGATCCCTTCCTGCTTGGTGCATGCTATATCCTCACCCCCAAACTGATATATTGTGCCAGGGTTTTTGTGCCCCATATGCATTATCTTGCACTTCCTTGCATTGAATTTCAACTGCCAAACTCCTGACCATTCTTCAAGTTTCTGCAGGTCCTTCTCATTCTGTCTACACCTCTGGTGTGTCTACTCTGTTACAGAGCTTTGTGTCATCAGCGAACAGTGAAATTCTGCCTTCTAGGTCCTGCTAATGTCACTGATGAAGATACTCCTGATCACTGATCCTCCATTGCCTCTTCCATAGGAAGTTGGAGGGTCTCAGACACCTTTCTGTAGAACATAAAGTGGGAAGGGGACTCAGAAAGCCTAGGAGGGGATACACCTGAAGGTCTGTCTGGGGAGATGCCCGGTTCCACAGGCACATCTAGACTTTCACCATCATCAAACTCCCTTCCTCCATAAACTCCGGTTCATAAAATTCCTCCAAAATATAATCGTGAACAAGGGGAACCGACCGAACCGAGCCCCTGTCAAAAGGTGTCGGATCGGTCGGAACCGGCCGAAGCGATTCCACAATCCGAATCGCTCTAGCTATTTCTTCGGCAGTTGGAACATGGACTTCTGGATCCGAACCGGACGATTTCTTTTGCGCTCTTTCTGTCGGAACCGACCCCGGATCGGCTCCTTTGTCTGCAGTATCGCCCGGTCAGAGGGCACTCCTTCTGTTCGGCCGGCCGAACCGCTGGCCATCCGGTCCAGTGGACTTCTCTGCCTCCTTTCCCTCGGGTCTACCTAATCTTTCTTCAGGGTAGATTTGGAAAATTCTTGCAAATTTGGCAGTCTGAATCGAGGTGGTCAAACCCCAGACAATAAACACAGGTGGTGTGGGGATCGGCCTTAGCAAAGACCTCCCCACACTCACTGCAGTGTTGAAACCCAGTGGGCCCGTTTTTTTTCTTGGGTTTCTCAGACATGGCCAACCTAACCAAACTTGCCCTTTTTTTGGCAACCGCCAGGCAAGACTCCCTTATCGGTTCCTAACCATGTCACGGGTCTTGGAAACAAACGTTTCAAAACACTTTTTTTTATAGAACTGATAAGAACCGGTAACCACACACTAAAATTTACCCAAGAAATTAAACAAATTATCGGTTCGGCCGAACTGATCCACACTTTTTACAAGTTCCACACAGAAAAAGTACAAAACCTATCTAGTACTCATGATACCACAGACAGAGACTGAACCAAGTTATGCGGGAAACTTTTCTCAGTTAGAAAAAGACGAAAAAACGACAGACTTTCGAACTGAGCTGCAGGAGAAATCTCCGGAGCGACTGTTCAGTGAGGCGGAGTAAAGAATCTGACGGTTAGCATTCAAAGGGAAACAGACATCAACTGAGCTCGAGCTCAGCATTTTATGCTCTGCATAGAAGGGTTAACCTTTGTTCTCTGGGGCAGTTTAAAGGCTGGGCCTAACTGCACTCGTCAGAATACAGCAAGACTTCAAGTTGTTTGAAGTATTGTTGCCAACCAACTTTATGGACTACCTTGATAGATGCTCCTACACGTGTGAACAACAGCATGGCTTTTCGGAAGGAGCATGCACCACCACTACACTTAGAATTCACCAGCTACATCCAGCAATCTATTGGCCAAGGCAGTCTTGTGGGTGTAGTCTTTATAGACTTAACCAAGGCCTTAGACATGGTTAATCACCGACTCCTCAAACAACTCACAAACTGGTCTCCCCTCTGATACACTGCCCCGGTTTAGAAGCTATCTTGGGGACAGACCTCAATGCGTGAAGATTTCCAATGCTATCTCTGACCAGAAGCCTGTTCTGTCCGGGGTATCCCAGAGCTCAATCCTGGGTCCACTCCTTTTCAGCATCTTCCTTAATCTACCGACTGCCTGCCACCAGCGAACACTGCTCTACGCAGATGCTGCTGTCATTTTTGCAAGCCACCCTGACCCTTACCTCCATGAAAGTAACCTTCAAAAGGGCTTCAAAGAAGTTGAGCACTGGTTCCTCAACCATAAACTAGTACTAAACTACAAGAAGACAAAAGTCCTGTTCTCCTCAGCCCACAGTTGACATAAAGAGCATGCTCTTACCATCCAAAATTTCCAAGGTGACCCCCTTGAACAAATACAGCACTTCAAGTATCCAAGGGTTACCCCTTAATAGACACCTCACCTATTCACTGCACATCGAAAATGTTGCCAGAGCCAACAATACCAGGATTGGGCTCCTCTATCGACTGAGAAAGTCTCCAACACCTGAAGCCCTAAATCTTGCTGTCCACAGCTCGGTGCTCTCCTTAATCAACTATGGCCTTGTCATTTACAGAACTGCTTCCACCACTGCACTCAAAAGGATCACTGTGGCACTAAAGGCCTGTAGACTCCTAATTGGTGCACCACACCTGCGATGTCTATATGTAGGCTGGGTGGCTCAACTTGCATGGGAGAATTAAATGCCACATCTGCTTACTTGTCAAAAAGATTCTCCTTGAACTCATACCGGGATTTGGATGCTTACTTCACAAATTCCCCAAGACCCAACATGGTCACAAGACCTCATCTTCAAGACTCCTACTAGTCCAGATGTGCCGGACTTAATACCAACGCTTTTTGTATCAAAGCGCCATATTGGTTAAATGGCCTCCACAATGGTTTGGCTAACCTTACTAGTCTCGTGAATTCAAACTCAAACTCAGCAGCACATCCTAACTGAAAACTCCTCTGATTGCACTACTTAACATCCTTGTCCCTCTTCCCAGGACCTCACCCCCCCACCACCATTCTTCCACTGTTCTACCTGTCTTGCCCTCTCATGCTCTTCTCCCTTCCTGTCCTCCCATGTCCCCCTCTTTTTCTCTCCCCTCCCTCCCCCACGGTCTTCCTTGCTTTTCGTCCCTTACTATCCTAACTGCTACTTGACAATGCCGCCTGGTTGCTCTCCCCTTCCTTGATCTGGCTCCCCTCCTAATTCCCTCCTCTTCTCACTCCCTGCCTTGAATCACGTGCTAAACTAATGTGTATTTATTTGCTGTTCTCTTATTCTGTATTTTGTAATATAAATTACTTAATTGTTCATGAAACCAGTCTTTCCATTATGGATCTGTACCTCGCTTCAATTGACGTGGAACCTTTGTAAATGAGTTACTTGGCACTCAAAGGTACTTGTAATCCTAGACTGAATAAATAAAGAATAGCGGTTTCTGCCATGCTTAGGCTTTAGTGGCTGTCAAGTAATAGCTAGAAGTTCCTTTGACATCCAGGTTATGGAGTCTTCTTCACCAGAACTAGAGTATTCAGTGAAAAACAAATGAGGCAATGCTTTGGTTCAAATGGATTTAGGAACCACTCTAGTAATAAACCTCCTGTTTGTTCTCATGACCACTTTGTCTCTGTGGGATGAAGTGTAGTTCTGTTTAATGAGATAAGGAAAACTGTGCCATGTGACATCTCAAATGAGCTGAATGCATAGATTCAAAAAGGGGACCCCATGAGCCTAGTTATGCACACATTTAGGTCCCATGCAGGCACTGGTTCCCTGTGAGGGGTGCAGGCGAACCAGGCCCTTAAATATATATATATATTTTTTTTTTTTTTTTGAACAGAGTATAAAATCAGAAAAACTCTGCAACTGACATGTAAGCAATTTTTTTTTTTGTTAAATACTGGGCTGTAAGCCCATTGATTGTAAATAGAAAAAATAGTGTAGCACAGCTGGGGCACCAGTCTGTGCTGGTATCCCAATAGATAACCTTTCACGCTTTGTTAACAGTTTTCCCAACAGAAGGCTTTCTGTAAACCCCTTAAATGCCCAAGACACCTTAGAAAGATGCAAGCATGCATATTCTAGATTCCCAAAACTCCAAGTGAGTTGAGGTTGAGTACAGCCCCCCAAATTGGAGGCAGTAAATATGCCTTTTGAGGAATATGCATTGACTGGGCCACAGACAGAGGATAACAGAACGTACCATGGTGTCTGGCTCAGTATGGTGCCACAGACACTTAATGCTGATTTGGCTTGAGCCCAAGCAATGCTCTGTACACCAACGAGAAGGAAGAAGGATGTGAAAGCATACATGTGCCTCACTGACCAAAACAAAGCCAGAATATCCAGGAGACTATTTCCCATCAGCTGGAGTCCTTAGAGATAGTACTGTGGCAAGTGGTAGTTCTCGTGGGATACGAACATGTGTACCACTGGAGATGGCCAACAGAGTTGAGCTAGCCCTGGCAAAAAGAAACACAGGTGAGGGGGTACAGGCAAAGTGGGAAAGCATTAAGGATGCAATACTTGAAGCAACATCCCATTGTGTTAGACAGAAAAGGAAGTGCAAAAGAAGAAGGAAGCCACTTTGGTTCTCAAATACAGTAGCAGAAAAGGTCAGAGCCAAAAGGCTGGCCTTCAGGAAATTTAAGGAACACAGCGGATGAAGAAAGGGAGGCATACCAAACTGCCCTAAGGGAAGCAGGAAGGCAGTAAGGCAGGCAAAGTCCCAAACTGAGGAAACACTAGCACTAACAGTCAAAGAAGGTGACAAGCTTTCTATAGATACATTAGTGAAAGGAGAAAGTCCAGAGGGGGTATTGCTAAGCTTAATGGAGAAAAGGGAGCATGTGAGGAGGAGGAGGACCCTGTAAAAGCATCTATCCTAAATAGATACTTTTGCTCAGTATTTACTGAAGAGAAGGTAGGGAAGGGCCCACAGCTCAGCACCATGGACACAGGTGGAAAGGAGGTGAGCACTACTCCCTTCACAAAAGAAAGGGTCCTACAAGAGCTTGCTAAGCTCAGGGTGGATAAGGCAATGGAACCTGATGGCATATTCCCAGGGTACTTAAGGAGCTAAGGGTGGAACTAGCAGAGCTATTAGCAGAACTGTTTAGTGAGTCTCTGAGCACAGAAGAGGTCCCAGAAGACTGGAGAAGGGCTCATGTGATCCCGCCCACAAGAGTGGTAGCAGGGAGGAGGCAGGGAACTACAGACCAGTCAGTCTTACCTCAGTAGTGGGCAAGATTATGGAGGCACTTCTTAAGGAAAGGATAGTGCAACACCTGGAATCCATGGGGCACAGGATCCAAGACAGCATGGGTTTTAAAGGAAGGTCCTGTCAAACTAATCTCATAGATTTCTTTGACTGGTAACCAGAGTGGTGGACCAAGGGGAGCAGTTGATGTCGCCTACCTGGACTTCAAAGCTTTTGACACTGTTCCACATAGAAGATTGATAAGCTGGGTAGGCTCGCGTGGGTCAGAAGTTGGTCAACTGGGTGGCAAACTGGTTGACAGGCAGAAAACAGAGTGGTGGTAAATGGTATACAGTCAGAAGAGATGCAAGTCACAAAGGGGTACCCTAGGGATCAGTACTGGGGCCAGTCCTCTTCAATATCTTCATTAGTGACCTTGCAAATGGACTAGAGGATAAGGCTCTGCCTGTTTGCAGATGACACCAAGATCTGCAACAGAGTAGATGATCCAGATGGGGTGGGCAGAATGAGAAGCGTCCGGATAAACTAGCAAAATGGTCAGAAGAGTGGCAACTGGATTAATGCAAAGAAGTGCAAAATCATGCACATAGGGAAGAGAAACCCTGAAGCCACCTATAGGCTGGGATGGGAGCTGCTAGCAGTCACAAAGGAAGAAAGAGACTTGGGCAACATCATCACTGATGACCTGAAATCATCCAAGCAGACCTCTAAAGCAGTAGGTAAGGCTAGGGGGTGTTGAGTGTATTAGTAGGGATTATCACAAGTCGGGAAGAGGTAATAATCCTCTTTACAAGACACTGGTTAGGCCCCATCTGGAGTACTGCGTGCAGTATTGGAGGCCACACCTTCACAAGGACATTAACCAAATTGAGGCAGTCCAGAAAAGGGCAACCAAAATGGTGCAGGGACTGCATCAGAAGACATCACGAGGACAGATTAACAGAGCTCAATATGTATACCTTGAGCAAAGGAGGGGAGAGGTGATATGATCAAGGCATTCTAACACCTTAAGGACATTAACAAGGTGAGAGAGTCTAACATGTTTAAATATAAGAAAAATAGCAGGACAAGAGAACACAGCATGAGATTAGAGGGGGACCGATTAAGGGGGAATGTGAGGAAATTCTTTTTCACAGAAAGGGTGGTGGATGCATGGAATGGCCTACCTCAAGAAGTGGTGGCTATGAATACAGTGCAGGGCTTCAAACAGGCATGGGATAGGCATAAGGGAGCAATACAAAGGAGTATGAATAGATAGGCCACTGACAGAGCAAAGGCTGATGGCACATTTATAAGGCAGAAAAAGAAATGGGCAGACTGGATGGGCCTTGTGGTCCTTATCTGCCCTCAACTTCTATGTTTCTAAGACTCTGCACTTGAATATGTGCTCGATGGTGTGAACCCCAATGAGAATTTCACTTAGTAGGGATGCATCTGTTGCTAGAACAACTGATAGAAATTCTTGCTGAAAAAGGAAACCCTTAGCTGATATCCTCTTTCCACCCTTGGAGGGTCAGTAACACCTGTTACTATAATTAATTTTAAAAGGGGGTGCTTACCCTGACCCCAGTGAGCCCTGAGGTAAAATTAAATGTCCCTCACCTGTAACCTGGATTCCAGGACTGTCAGTGGCAGGTGCTATATGGCCAGTAGGTGAAGAAACTGTGCTGGAGTATTTGGTTTATTAAGTTGGTTAAGCATGCTAACCGTGGGATACTTCTTAACCGCCCAGAGGCAGGTAAGGCCCTGCTTTGCAGGGCATCTAGATCTGCTCCCATGAACCACAGTGGTTCAGCAAGCTGGGGACAGACGTTATAGAGGTTATCAGGAGCCTAAGGACTCCAGGAACCCTTGGGTGAGATGGAGATGCTCACACTTGCTGGGATGATTTTACAACCCCCAGCCAGTGATCTACAGTAGGTAAAGGAAAAACTGGCAAGTACTTTGAACTTTGGCTTTGTTAGGTGCCTAAAACAGGCCCCCACTCCCCATTTTCTTTGTGGTACCATCTGTTGCAATAGAGCAGGGTCCACTGTACTTGACAGTAACAGGTTTAACAAACCTGCTTTTAATTGGGGGGGGGAGAGGATCATGTAAATTCCTGAAGTACCACTGCTGTGGGCACTGTAGATGCAAAGCCATTCATGGGCTGGCAACCAAAGGGTGGAAAGATCTGCCTCTCATCCTACTTGATTTATTTTATTTAGTTTTTGTTTAGTGGGTAAGGTGTTGTAGTTACAAAATAGGACTATTTTCATACACGACCCGGGAGGTTACAATACAAAATTGGCAGACAAAACAAACAGGTATAGTTCAGAGGTAATCAACCATACAAGTAAAAATCTACATGATGTTCTGGGACGTAAACAGCATTGCTAATATGACAAACAATGGCAGAAAAATACACAATAGTACAAAACATTAGCATACAATCATAGTGCAGTAGAGTTAACACATAATCCATGGTAAGTGCTACTAATAACAGTAACGGGGTCAAAGCAAAACAAACATTTTGAGAGCTGAGGAAGGAGATGTCAGGCACCCTATGTAGGTTTAAAACAGGAACATAGGGCATGTCTGACGAGGAGAGAGTGATTCATATTTTTGAAAGCAATACGACTAGGTGCAGAGTGAACATCAAGAGATAGGGAATTCCAATATTTTGGGGCCAGGCAGGAGAAAGCAGAGGTTCCTTTTAGGGTTCTGCACCTAGGGGTGTATAGTAGAGAGTGTCCAGTGGAGGAGAGGACATAGGTGGGGAACAAAGGCACCAACATGCCTGCAAGAGAGGTAGGTAGATTAGTTCTAATGCTGTTGTCCAGCACAGTAACAAGGGCAAGGAGCCTATTGGCAGATGGATGAAGCCATCTAAGGTCTCCATATAGCAAACAATGGTGCTTCAAAACATGGGGAAGCCGAGGATACTATTGTACGTTGTATCCCACTAAGGGTGGTTTTCGAAGATTTTTATTTATTTTTATTTAGTTTTTGTTGACCGGGTAAGTGCAATAGACAAATCCTGCCTATTTTCAGGCACGACCCGGGGGGGATACAGATGAATGCCAACTGATCTTGAACCAGATGAAACTGTTAGTGGTATTTTTACTGAATGAGGTAAATTTGGCCAGGACACGAGGAAATCCCCGTACTCACCTGCCAGCAGGGGGCTTGACTTCCTGTGGGCAGGATGGAGGGGCACAGTTTGCAGCCGGACACGGGGGGGGGGAGAGGAGGAAGTGCTGATGTGGCAGAGAAGCAGGATGTGCTGAAAGGAGGAGGCCTGGTTTCAAGGCCCACAAACTTGCTCACTGTTGCCGATTCTGAGGATTTTTCATCGTTGTCAGTGAATTGGGATTTGAAAAAAAGATGTTCCTGAGCTTTTTTTTTTTCTCTACTGAGGATCTAACTTTGCCTAAAATAGCAGAGATTGAAACACTGACTGACTCTACAATTTCGACTACTTCCTTGAGTAAACCAGTACCTTTATTAATGGATTCCTTGAAGCACCATGACATGGAAACAACTTCAGACCCCCCCCCCCCCAAAAACACACTGATTCGGATGTCAAATTGCAGAATGACGTACTAGCATCAAAGGCTCGGCCGGAGCTCGGTGTGCCATTGTCAATTTCATTTGCAAACACAGCTACTTCTAATACAAATAATGTGCATGAAAAGGCTGGCAGTATGGTCGCTACGATGAGTGAGTGCCAAAAGCCTGCTATTATTTTGGAGGGTCATGGAAAAGTTATAAATGGGGAAGTTTCACATTTACCTAGTAATCCCTCAGCAAACAAACTGGTAGCTGTTTCTATCCTTAAAGCTCCTACTCAGTCGCAACCCCAGCTCTCAAAAACATCGGAATTTGTTTTTAAAGCTCTCCACTCTATTGCTGTAGCAGATTCAGCACTTGAGGCTACAATATATCAAAAATCTCCCTTGTCACAAGCGGGAGCAACTTTTTCATTTAATAACAAATGGCAAACTGAGGCATTGAAACAACCGGCAAAGCTGGCCTCTCTTAAAGCAACAGTACCATGTCATTCAGCTCAGATTTCAATAGAAACTGCAGCTCCAAAACTGTTAGAAGAAGCTACCCTAAAAGACATATGGACACCAAAAAACTGCTCTTTTGGGATCAGGATGGATGCAATCACCCAAGGGCATTTGGTTACCTGATCCCTCCTGGGACTCTTCATTCTCACTTTCTCAATCAAACCCGACTTGGAAACCAGAAAAAAAAACAGGAGGTGGTTATTGAAAAGGACTTAAAATCAACTGACAAGGATTTAAAAAATGCTGAAGCACCAGTTTTACAGGATGTATCAATCTCTATTACAGACTCTAAAACAGGTTCCTTCCATTTCAACCCTGGAACATGAATTACCAAACATTCCACTCCCTTCACTGTAGCATTCTTCAGGAACTGAACAAAAAACCCCTAATGTCTGAACTGTTTTCCAAAGCTAAGAAAGAACCTGCTCCCAGAAGAAACGCTGTGTGTATTCGGTATATTGCGGGCCTAGCAGACAGACCGGATAGATATCATGTGTGGAAGATATTACTAAAAGACTCGCTACATTTTTCACCCAAAGAAGTCTTCGCATTTATTAACATCTCCGGAGAGGACAATTTTGACGTTAGCTTCCGCTCTACATATTTACTGGATCTTTTCTGGGAGAGACATGAACAGGTAAAGTTTTCCCCTACATGGACCCCCTTTTTGGTGATTCCTCTTACCAAACCTTTGATTAAGAATGTCACAGTTATGTTTAGGAATGAGGGGGTCCATGTAGAGGATATAACTTACTGGTTATCACAAAAATGTGATGTTTTAAGCTCTCCTGAACCCATTCTGGACACTGAACTATTTTGACTCGGGATGGAAATACAAAGTGAAGTTAAGACATACAGATTCTGGTATAGAGCATATCCCAAATTCCTTCTTGTTGGGTCGTTGACGGGGGTTTGTTTCTCGGGGTCAACAAAGGGCCTGTTACAAGCGCTAGATAGATGAGTTCTTGAACCACATTTATGACAGATCTCGCTGTGACAATTGTGGACAAATTGGGCATGTTACAATGCAATGCGCTAATCACACACATTGTGATTTATGTGAAGAATTTGGGCACATTTTTCAGGAATGTCCTTGGGCAGCAAAAAATAAGGCCTCCTGTATATTAGCCCTGACTTACTAATTCAACAAGCACAGGAAGCTGCTGCCCCCCTCCAAAAATCAGAGGATAAACCTCCAGAACCTTCCCAGACCCCAAAAGGTAATGTCCCTTCCTCTCCCCCTTTGAAGGAATAAATTTTGGTGGTGAAACCAAAACCGGAAAGGGACACAACTGTGGGACCCATTCCTTCCTTGCTGATTCCTGTCTGTTACAAAGAATCAGAAATAAAGAATAAAGAAGTGACAGTTCCCCTCCTTCCTCTCCTCAGACTACTTGAGCGACCTACAAGAATTTCTGAGTGAACCCTCCCCACAATCCTGCTTCTGTTTCCTGACAAGAGTTAACTTTGAGTCTCATAATTCCTGAAGGCACTTTTTGGGGAGACTCAGAAATGGAGGTAGGAGATACAGATTCACAAAATCCTCACAAGACCCTTCAATGGTGATTGTGGAGGAATATAAAGGAAAAAAAGGAAAAAATAAAGGCATGTTTATATGGGTTCTCCTACATTGACCTGGGGTTCTTTAAATACTCAGTCTATTAAAAACTGAAAAGGCAAGCAATTTTTCAATATATTCATGATGAAAAAATCCAAGTATGTTTTTTGCAGGAAACCTGGATGTATACATTTGATCAGATAGCTTCTTTCAAAAGGGATTGGCCTTGGGGTCCATCCTTTTGGTCTCTCGGACCCGACAGCGCAGATGGGATAGGACTTCTATTTCATTCTTATGCTTTTACTTTATATAATCTGATAGACCTCGTTCCAGGAAGATTATTAATTCTGGATGGTAACTGGGGAACTGAGGCCTGTAGATTTATCAATATTTATAATTCTCAATCTAAAGCTGAAAGTGTGACATGTATGCAGGCAGTACAACCTTATTTAATTTCCTCAAAAAAAATTTTTGGGTAGGGACTTCAATTGCAGTCTCCCAAAGCGTCAAACTAGTGATTCAAAAAAGATTTACTGCGATTCTAATTCTCTTCAGAAAATTGTTAAAGTGGCAGGTTTACTTAATTGTTCCAAATTTTAAAAACAGGGACCTGATTTTACATATAAAAGGGGTAAATATCAATCTACAATAGATTATTTATATTCTCAAATGTTCCTGCTGGAAAATTCACTGCACATCCCTCAGAATTTTCTGATCATTTGTTTTTAACTTTTTCTCTAGTATCCACCTTGGCAATACCTAGACAAGCTCACAGATGAAAACTAAATACTTCCATCCTGTCTCAACAAATGGTAGTTGATACAAAACAATCAATACTTATGGCAAGGATTTCTGTAGCTTTTTTTATATACTGATTTAGGGGATTGATGGTTGGACACCAAAATGGATATTAGTGCCTGGTTTAAAAAATTTGGGAAAAATAACAGGAGGAATAATTTTCATAAGTATCTTAGGCTTAGAAAATCAATTAAGGAAACTTTATACATTATCAAATACATCTCAGATAGATTATACATCTCAGATTAACAACATTAGAAAAGAGATGTAGAAATATCAATATAACAGAGCAAATACCATACAGGCAATGTTAGCCAATCATACAAAAAAAAAAAAAAAAAATCACCCTTGGGAGATCCTTTTCAAGCATGTAAACATATTAAAAAGAGTCCATGCAAATAGACTCTTTAAAAGGATGAAGCAGGTAATATTCTAACTACCAAAGTTGATATTGAAGCCTTGATGAAACAACATTTTGTTCTTTAGCTCCACAGGCCTTTATTTCTCCTTCTGCATAAAACATATCTAGCCTCAGTGACTGTGCCATCCTTTCCTTTGGATACCCTGTCTTTACAACACCCCATTACAAAACTAGAAATAAAATCTGCAATACAGCAGCTTAAACTTAACACATCACCTGGCCCAGATGGGCTTCCTAACAAGTTTTACAAAACTTATTCTACATTGTTAATAACTTGTCTTCAATTGGTTTTTCAATTTTTCATGGAATCTTAGATAATGTCCCCAGCTTTTACTGAAGGCCTTATGATATATTTATTTAAATCAGGTGATAGACAAGATATAAAAAACTGGAGGCCTATTACACTTTTCAATTCGGATTACAAGATCCTTACGATCTTGATAAATAATAGGCTTAATGCTTATGCTTTAAGAGTCATTTCTCCCTACCAATTCTGTGGTCTAACAGATAAGAAAATCCAGACAGCACTAATGATTATAAGAGATGTGATAGAATATCTAACACTTCAAGGATCAACAGGTTATATAATTACAGCAGATTTAGAAAAAGCATTTGACGGGGTCCATCTACCATATTTATTTCAGGTGTTACTTAAATATGGGGTTCCAGCCCCATTATTGAACTTAATTCAACTTATATATAAATCTGCTAAAGTTTATCCTATAATAAAAGGTATGACAATAAAGTTTTTTTTTTTTTTACAAACAGGAGTCAGACAAGGATGCCCCTGAGGCCCTTTATTATATATTTTTTCATTAGATCCTTCCATGTTCTATTACAGAAGTACCAAAATGGCAAGGAATTTTAATACAGACACAGGGAACAATTACTTTACAGGCATATGCTGATGATGTCTGTATGTTTTAACAGCACCGAACAATTAACATAGTCTTTGGCAGAATTTGAAAGATACGCATCCATCTCTAATGCAAAATTGAATATTTCCAAAACGAAAGTGTTAATGGTTGGGTCTGGTATACAGAAAGATTTTTATTTTAGGGATATTTTTATTTCATCTACTCCACTTTTAATATTAGGGGTTCTTTTTGGGCCACAGAATTTACCAAATGAAAATTGGGATCTGGCATTGAAAAAAACTGAAGGTAAAATTTCTAGATGGAAACAGTCGAAACTATCTAAACAAAAAAGGATATTGATTTTAAAACAATACATTGTTCCTTGCTTGCAATATATAGCAATGATTTTTCCTTTGCCTCAACAGTTTGAAACCAGGATCTACAGTTCCTTTTTCCAGATGTTATGGGGGAATAGACTGAACCCTGTTAAGCGTTGTTTTACATATCTGACAAAAAAGAAAGGAGGACTGGGTATGATTGACCCTGTTGTGTTTTTTCACGCTTTATATTTTTCTCAAACTATTAAATTTGGCCTAAGATCCAAACAAGGAGAAGGTCAAGCATGGGTTTACAAAGCTTTAAACAGATATTTTCATATTTGGCATAATATGGCCCCAAAATTAACTAGTCATGTTCCTTCGTATTTTTGAGTTGCTGTTTCAAACTTATATAAATGGCAAAATATAAAGACACTGGTGCAAACCACTACGGTACGCACTTTATATGAAACTATTATTTCCACAATTTACCCTACCGAACCTAGCTTTAAAAACTGCCCTACAAAACAAAATTCTTTTGTATTAACACAATTGAATAATAAAAGACTGCCCACCTATATGTGGGAAACGCAGTGGTTAGTTATGTATGGGAGGTTAAATATAAGGGGCAACGCAAAATATAAAGCACATTTAGAAAGGAAAGTACAGTTACGTAAGAACTTACCGTAACAGTAGATCTTCGAGAACAGCTCTTGCAGCAGGTTACACCATTAGAACTGAAGCCGGCAGGCGTCAGGACCCCACGTAAAAATTCTAGCTAGCTATCTTCAGCGGGACCTTCGACGCCGGTCCCGCCTCCGACGTCAGGCATGGTACAAAAGGGGGTGGTCCCCCAGATTCCTCAGTTCTCCGCCGGAGACTTCCGGCCGCAGGCTGACATCGAAATGGGAGACCGAGGATTCGCCGTCAGAAGACAGAAAGATATAAATCCCTGCTCAGAGAGACTGAGCCATGCCTCCTCCAAGGGGGAAGGTGGGCGGGAAGGTACCTGCTGCAAGAGCTGTTCTCGAAGATCTACTGTTACGGTAAGTTCTTACGTAACTGTACTATCTTACTTCGAGACACAGCTCTTGCAGCAGGTTACACCATTAGGACTGATTCCCAAGCAGTAACGCTGCCAGAAATTCCGGGAGGAGGAAAATAGGAAGGACATTCCAGGTCCTGAACCTAGGACAGGAGACCTGTAGCACCGCAAGGTCGAACCAGCCCTTCGCCGAGAGGCGATGTCCAGGCTATAATGCCTGATAAAGGTATGCACAGAGCTCCAAGTGGCTGCAGCACAAAGCAGAGGTGGAGACGTTTCTGAGTGCTGCGAGGATGTGGCCACACCCTAGTAGAATGACCCGGACCGAGCCCGGAGGGGCTTTTGTTTATATCATAACAGTAGGAAATACACTGGACAAGCCAGCGAGACAGAGACTGTTTGGATACTGATTGGCCCATCATTCTCTCAGAGAAGGAAATGAAAAGCTGTTCAGAACTACGGAGGGTTTAGTTCTGTTGAGGTAATACCTCAGGCTGCGTGTGAACATCCAGGGTGTGGAGCAAAGCCTCCTCTATTGGAATAACTCGGAAGTAGACCGGAAGGTCAATGTCCTGGTTTAGAGAGAGAAGAGACCACCTTAGGTAAAATTTAGGTTTCTCCTCAGGATACTCTGTCCCGTGGAAAACTAAATAAGGCTCTTGCACATAAGAGCGTGAAGCTCAGAAATTCTCTCACTGAAGTACACACTAAAAATAACGTTCACTACAGAAAACGTAGCTCGCAATCCGCGGCAGGTTCAAAAGGAGGGAGCATGAGCTGTTCCAGGACAAAGAGCAGATCCCATGGAGGCACAGGGTCCCTAATGGGAGGCCTAAGGTGTAACACTCCCCTAAGAAATTCCCGAGAGGCGTCCAATTGAGCTACTGTACGATGTCCCACCGGGAGGTGATAGGCAGAAATGGCACAGAGGTGCACCTTAATAGAGGAGTAGGCTAGGCCTGAATGAAAAAGGGAGGAGGTAGTAATCCAAAACTACTCCCACAGGACAACCTAAAGGGGAAAGATCACGAGTTCGTGATCATAAACAAAAACGGCGCCATTTCATGGCGTACGTCGCATGCGTTGCCGGCTTTCTGGCTGCAGAAAGAACCTCTGCAACCTCTTGCGAGACCCTGACTGCAAGATGGCTATGTCTCTAGGAGCCAAGCATGCAGGTTCAGAGAGCGTAGGTCCGGATGGACTACTGAACCTTTCTCCTGAGACAGAAGGTGGGAGCTGAGCGGCAACGGGAGCGGGGTTTCAGATAGTTGCACCAACAAAGGGAACCAGATCTGTCTGGGCCAGAACGGGCCACCAGGATCATAGAGCGTGCTCCTGCGCAGTTTGAGAAGAACTCTGGATCAACGGGAAGGGAGGAAACGTAGAGGAATCTGTTCGCCCAGGAGAGGGATAACGCGCCTCGCCAGAAAACACCAGGCCCTGGATCTAGCGAGCAAAAATTGGGCAGTTTTATGCTGGATGGGATGCAACAAGTCTAGTTCTGGAATTCCCCAATCAAGAAACAGATCCTCTGCTACCTCTTGAAGAAGTTCCCACTGTGACTCTGGCCTGGGATCGACTCAGGCCGCCTGCAATGTGTTGTCCACCCGGGAACATGCACAGTGCTCAGATTTGAGCCGTGTCCGATTACCCAATCCCACACCTCATGGCCTCCTGCAAAGGGGCAAGAGTGCGCCTTGTTTGTTGAGGTAATACATCACCGTGTTGTCTGTCTGAAGCAGGAGAGTACACGGGATTACTGACTGAAAAGCCTGCAGGGCATAAGAACCGCCCTCATCTCTAGGACACTGATATGGAGATGAGCTTCCAACGGGTCCAAGTACTCTGGGACTTTACCCCGCCCAGGTGTGCCCCCACCCAAGACCATGAGGCGTCCGTGGTAAGAGTTACCTCCGGGGACGGCGCTACAAACGGGACGCCCTTGGAGAGCGACCCGGGGACTAGCCACCACTGCCAGTCTCGGATGACTGAGTTCGTGATCCTGACCGGATGCTGCAAGTGGTCTTGCCTTTGGTCCCATTGTACCTTGAGCATCCACTGGGTTACCCGCATGTGGAGCCTTGCGAAAGGGACAGTAGGAATGGCCGCAGCCATGTGTCCGAGCAAGCGAAGGACCGACCTGGCAGGTACGATCTTGTTCGACGACAAATCCCTTATGAGGGATCTGATGCGCTCCGCTCTGTCGTCCGGAAGAAAAGCTCTTCCCTGAACAGTGTCCAGTACTGCGCCTATAAACTGCAGTTTCTGCGACGGTACCAGGAGAGACTTCTCGTAATTTATGAGAATGCCCAGAGATTGGAACAAGTCCTGGGTGCTCTGAACCGCGAGTAACAACGCCTCTCTGGAGGCGGCCATGAGAAGCCAGTCGCCGAGGTACGGGAACACATAGTGGCCCTGTCTCCTCAGAGATGCTGCCACACTGCCATGCACTTGGTAAAGACCCTTGGTGCGGATGACAGTCCGAATGGAAGAGCTCGAACTGAAAGTGGTGGTCGAGAAACTCAAGCGCAGGGAACCTCTGTGCGGTGAGCTATGGGGATATGCAGGTATGCGCCCTGCATGTCTAGAGACGCTAAAAGGCGCCTTGTTTCAGCATGGTAATAAGGCCCGAAGAGTCACCATGCGGAATCTTTGTAGGTGATCGACATATGAGGTCGCTGAGGTCCAGAATCGGACGGAGGTCCCTGATTTCTTGGGAACCAGGAAGAAGTGGGATAATATCCTTGTCTCTCTGGTTCTCCGGGATTACTCTATCGCCTCCTTTTCTTGAGCGCGAGTACCTCTTGCCAGATCAAATTTTGTGCTGACCCGGATACCGGAGAGCAAAGGAGGCCTCGAGGGTGGCTTTTCTGCTAATTCTATAAAGTGGCCTAGACTGACCAACTGCAGAACCCACCTGTCGGTGGTAATGGCCTGCCATCCCGGCAGGAAGTTCGCAATGAGACCCCCAACCACGATTTCCCGTTGATCCTGAGGGGCGGGGGCCGGAAAGGAGTCAGGCTGTGGCGGCAGATGGGCCCGCTGGCTGAGTCGGCCTAGGGGAACGTTGACCTTGGCTAGCGGGCTGTTTTCCCTGGGTTCTATGGAAACTGGAGCCCCTCTGATGTGTAGCGGAGCGGGGCTGCTGCCTCTGTGTCCGCCCACGAAAATGGCTTTGGTTCCTACGAAAGGAACCAAGCTTGGGTCGGTACATGGCTTGAACCGACCTTACCGCCTTCCCGGCCTCTTGAAGTTTGGTAATGATCTTCTCGGAAGGATTACCAAATAAAACTTCTCCCTCGAACGGAGCGTCCATAATGTTTTTCTGGACATCCGGGGTAAAGCCGGAGACACGTAACCAGGAGTGTCTCCGGAGGCATACGCCAGAAGCTGCTGCTCAGGCCGATGAGTCCGCGGAGTCGTACGCAGCTCGAAGCACTTGGGTCCCCACGTCTGAACCCGTACGGAGGAGCTGGAGCATCTCCTCCTTCTGCTCACCTTCGGGCAGCTTTTCAGCCACCTCCAGACCCTGTTCCCACAAAGCATTCTGAAATTGAACCATGTGGGTCAGGTAGTTCAAGGATCTGACGGCGCAGGTAGCGGAAGCGTACGTGCGCCTGCCCAGTGCGTCCAACTGTTTGGACTCTGGGTCCGGTGGCAGGGTGCTCAAATGTTGCGGCCTCTGTGACCGGTCATGTGAGGCTGTGATGACCAGAGAGTCGGCCTGAGGCTGCTGTGTCAGGTACTGGTCGTCCTTAGGAGCCTTGTACAGACGATCAGCTTTCTTCGGCACCGCCAGGAGCGAATGTGGACGCTTCCACGCTGCCTTGGTGACATCCACGAAAGTGTCCACCAAGGGTGGTACCACCACAGGCTTGGGGTCCTTCTGCCGAAGATATTTGGCAAGGCGTAACCTTTCAGGGTCTAGTTCTTCTGCATCCCATCCCATGTTCTCCTGGATATGTCGCATAATATCCATGAACGAAGGGTCATCCGGAGGAGATCTCGGTGTCTCACGTGGGTCCGGAGAAGGGATGGAGAGGAGAAGATGGGGATCTAGAGGAAGAGTAGACTGATCCCGTGTCCTCAGTCGACGGCGAACGTCGGTGTCTCCTGGATCTCTTTGGGCTGGGTGATCCACAAGAGGATTTCACGGAGGTCTCCGCTTTCTGATCTGCCCCTGGGAGAGGATCCAGGCTCCGGGGAGGTAAGCGCCCGCCGACCCCGGGCGCAAGGGGCGGGTACGTCTGGGAGGAGAAGCGGTGGGCCATGTCCTTTAATGGGGTCCCACCAGTAGGTGAAGAGATCCTTCACCTCCGCTTATAGAAAGTCCCGCGACGGCCCAGGGCGCCGTGGGCGGCCGCTGGTCCCAGCGCCGGCTCCACAGGGCCTCGGTAAGGGGCAGGGGGCCTGGAGTTTCGCGCAGGCTGGGTCGCCAGTCTGGTCCTCGGCTGCATTAAGTCCTCCTCGGTCAACGCTCTCCTGACCGACGCCGGTTGGAGGCGTGGGAGCCCTCTTCTCAGGCGGAACGGACGCCGGTCCCCCAACCGGTGTCCACTGGGATGGTTTGGGCGACGGCCGTCCGGCCGACGATGGCTCCGGGGAGGAATGACGTACGGCCGACGTCGGGTCCACAGGTCTCTTCAACGGAGTGAGCTCCAAAGTTTTGCGAGGAGGCACAGAAGACGACCGGACGTTGGGAGCCGAAGGGCGGGAACCCGACTTATGATGATGGTGGTGGCGCTCCCCGGACTTCGCCAAGGCCTTGGAAGAGGAAGACGACGACGGCCTGGCGGACTTGGCCTGAGAAGAAGGCGGCTTTCTTACCGCAGCCGGGGGAGGCTGAGAGCTGGCCCTGGAAGGAGAGCGGTCGGACCGAGAACCGGAGCTGCGGGACTCCGAAGCCCTGGACGGGACTCGAAGGGGCCTTCTCTCTTTTTCTCCTCAGGCGGTTTGTGGATTTGGACAAAGATTCCCCCTTGGAAGACATGGTCTTCAGTTTTTCCTCCAACAGAAAAGCTTGTAGGGCCTTCTGACGTCGGATCCTGGTTCGGCTGCTGAAGCCCTGGCAAAACGAACAGGCCCGGGTATCGTGGTCTGGGCCCAGGCACCTAACACAGGCCGTGTGGGGGTCCTTGAAGGGGATCTGTTTCCCGCAAGCACACTTGGAGGGATGACTGGAGGTCGGAGAGGACATCAGCAACAATCTTGCTTGAAGAAAAAGAATTTCCAGAGGAAAGCTCTGAACCACACGCGCTAGACTGGAACCCGAAGGGTCGAGACATGCAAGTCGGCCAGTGAAGAACTGGGGATCTGGCGGGACCGCCCCTTTGTACCACGCCTGACGTCGGAGGCGGGACAGACGTCGGGGGCAGTCCCCGCTGAAGACAGCTAGCTAGAATTTTTCCGTGGGGTCCTGACGCCTGCCGGCTTCAGTTCTAATGGTGTAACCTGCTGCAAGAGCTGTGTCTCGAAGTCAGATCTGTCCATATCCTGGAAGTATCAACCTGGAAGAAACAATGGAACATTTTTTGCTTAATTGTTCTTATGCAAAATCACTGTGGGTTTTTTTTTTTTTTGGGGTACAAAATGGAACTTACCTTGGTTACATTACCTCACTTATGATATTTTAGTCTTAGGAATTTATACTTTGGGATTAGCTCACTTTCACCAAGACACATTATCTCTCTTTTTCAGTTGCCTTAGATTTTACTTAAGGCAGGCACGTTGTCAATGGGTAATTTACCAGAAGAGAATATCCCTTGAAGGTTATAGTCTGATTGTTTCTCAGGAATTAACAAAAATATATTTAAAAGATGTTCAAATGTTCACTACAACAGCAGTAACACGGTGGTGGAAAGGTTTTCACAAAGTGATAAAGTTTAAGTAGCTGTTTTTCTAATATTTTGGCTGTATCTTATTTAAAATGTATAAATCTATGTAGTGTTATTGACTGTTTCATTTAATAAAAATCTCCCCTACTCTTTTCGATAAATGCCACGGGATCTTTAACATCCACCTGAACTACCACCAATCCAGGCAGATGGTACCTCGGTTTAACGTCTCATTGGAAAGACGGCACCTCAGAAGTGCAGCACCCCTCTCATGCTGCACTGCAGTGTCAGTACTGGGATATTAACCCAAGTGCCACATGTGGGAACTGAACCCACAGCCCTCTGATCTCCCAGCCTCAGACGCGAGTGCGCTACCTACTGAGCCACTGACAAAGACGACTGAATTTTAACCAATGGGGCAGCAATAAAAGGAGCAGCCAGCTTTATTTAGTGGGAGGGGAAGCCTCTTCTGCAGAACTGCTACTGTATTGTATTCATGCAACCCTTTTAAACTTCTATCTTTTTCCCCCAAAGAGGGAGTTACCCTCAGCTGGGAAATCCAGAGTCTTGGTTTGGGTATCCTAAATGAGGTTTGTGACTTGCAACCAGGCCAACCTCTTCTACACACTGTATTTACCATCCCTGGTAAGAGTCTTTAGAATCAGCAGACACTTGAGACTGATACTTGGCTCCAAACCAAAATTAGCTGTTTCAGCTATGTCATCTGACAGAGAAGTCTGGATCTTGACTGCTATAGCAGGGGCCAACGACCCCAATAAAGTACAGTTACGTAAGAACTTACCGTAACAGTAGATCTTCGAGAACAGCTCTTGCAGCAGGTTACACCATTAGGACTGAAGCCGTCAGGTGCCAGGACCCCACGGAAATTTTCTAGCTAGCAGTCTTCAGCGGGGACCGCCTCAGACGTCGGTCCCGGCACAATCCTCAGTTCTCCCGCCGGAGACTCCCGGCCGCTGGATGACATCAGGAGACCGAGGATCCGCCACCAGATGGCCAAGACTAAAATCAGAACGTCCCATCCCGTAAGATGGATGTTTGGCTACGACCTACCTCCACAAGAAGGGGGATGGTGGGCGGGAAGGTACCTGCTGCAGAGCTGTTCTCAAAATCCTGTTATGGTAAGTTCTTGCGTAACTGTACCATCTTACTTTGAGATACAGCTCTTGCAGCAGGTTACACCATTAGGACCGATTTCCAAGCAATAGTGGCAATCTTATGCCACAGGGAGGAGGAAAGGTAGAAGTCTCAATACAACTTGAGCCTAGGACAGAAGTCCCTGAAGGATGGCTAGGCCAAACCCTGCTCTTCGCCTCGATGCAATGTCCAGGCTGTAATGCCTGAAAGATATGCATACAGCTCCAAGTGGCTGCAGTGCAAATAGCTGAGGTGGAGACGTTCTTTAACGCCGCAAAGGAAGTGGCCACCCCTCTCGTGGAATGACCCTTGACCGCGCCCGGTAAGGGTTTATTGCGTTTATCCTAACAGAAAGTGATGCAGTGGATGAGCCACCTCGAGAGAGACTGTTTAGAGACAGGGGCTCCTTTCATTCTGAAAGCAAAGGAGACAAAAGAAAAAATTACTCACCTTAGTAATGTTGTTTCTTCTAATGGAGTCTTGCTATATTATGACAATTGCAGTATGACCGCAGGTTAGTACTGCTCCGGAGATGAAATAGTTAACTTTCCATGCAGGCATGGAACTTAGAGCGCGAGCTCGGTTGAAAACTGTGTCTGTTGTGCTTCAAAGACAAAGTGTCAGATCTTTACGAACCAAAACTCACTAAGGTTCTGTGTGGAAGCTGTAAACCTACACTAGCCAACTGGCTACCAACATAAACACTCATTTTTTGGCCTAAAACAAAGACTCAAGTCAGGAGACCCAAAATGCAAAACACAACCAATTCACCCAAAAGGGTAGGTGAAAAACAACAAAGTGAGCATCAAAAAAGTGCCAACTCTGTACTGCCCACCCACATCCCAAAACAGAGGTTCTGAGAGGGGCAGGAAGGGAGGGAGATCATAATATAGCATTAGAAGAAACAACATTACTAAGGTGAGTAATTTTTTCTTCAAACAACATGAAGTCTTGCTATATTATGACAATGGCAGACTACACAGCAGTACCCCCATGGAGGAGGGACAGAACCTACTTAGGAAATAGGCTCTGAAGCACGGCTATGCTAAACCGAGCATCACTCCTAGCCTGGATGTCCAGGGAGTAATGCTTGGTAAAAGTGTGAACTGTTTTCCAGGTAGCTGCTTGACATATTTCTAGAATAGGAATGTCTCTGGCAGCAGCCAGAGAAGCAGCTGTACCTCTGGTAGAGTGAGCCCTCAGGCCTGAGGGAGGAACTTTACCCAACTTCTCATAGCAGAATTGGATACAAGAGACAATCCACCTGGCAATGGATCTTTCAGTGGCTGGCTTCCCTTTACCAACTTCACCATAGGTAAGGAACAGTTGGAGGGAGTCAAACCTATGACCCTTGGTACGCTCTATGTAGTAACTAAGGGCTCTCTTCACATCTAGGCTGTGCAGCCTCCTCTCCCCAGAGGAGCAGTGGTCAGTGAAGTACACTGGAAGAGAAATAGATTGATTAAGGTGGAAATCTGAAACCACCTTAGGCAGGAACTTTCTGTTAGTTCAAAGGACCACCTTATCTCTGTGAAAAGAGATAAACTCCTGCTCCACTGACAACGCTTGTAATTCACTTATGTGTCTGGCAGAGGTGATGGCTACCAGAAACACAGTTTTCCCAAGTCAAGTACTTGAGCTCAGCTGAAGACAAGGGTCAAGGGGGTTGCATAAGCTGAGCAATGCAAACATTAAGATCCCAGGCAGGGGCAGGATCTCTGAATGGAGTGTTGGTGTGAAACAACCCTTTAAAAAACTTGGAAAATACAGGATGAGCTGAAAGAGGAGAAGATTTACCTGCTGAAATAAAAGCAGACACAGCTGCCAAGTGCACCTTGAGGGTAGCTGGTCTCAGCCCCAAAAAATTCAGGTGGACCATATAATCCAGGACTGTGGGTAGATCAGCAGAAACTGGAGAAATATGCTTTTCCGAGCACCATATGGAAGACCTTTTCCATTTGGAATTGTAAGTAGCCCTGGTGGAAGGCTTCCTTGAGGCCTTCAATATATCCATTACACCTTGGGAAAGGTGTAAATCAGCAAGCTCTAACTCTTCAAGAACCAAGCCTTGAGATTGAGAGATTTGAGATTCGGGTACCAGACCCTTCCCTGGGCACAGGTTAACAGATTGTGATTCCTGGGAAGGCACAGGGGAGGATGGACTGCTAAGGACAGCAGGAGTGGATACCAGGGCTGTCTGGCCCAATCCGAGCTATCAGAATGACTTTGCAGGATTGGGATCTGATTTTGACTAGCACTTTGAACAGGAGAGGAAAGTGAGGGAAGGCATAGAAACTTCCTCCCAACTGAGGGCTAAGGCATCCAGTGGGAGAGAGCCCAACAGCTGGGGCCTGCAGCAAAAAACAGGAAGTTGGTGATTGTCTGGGGCTGCAAAAGATCTATTCATGGTGCCCCATCTGGCAAATACTACTCCCAAGACCAGGGGATCCAGTGACCATTCGTGGTGGCCCTGGGAAATCCTGCTGAGAGCATCTGCCAGGACATTGTCCTTACCTGGGAGGTGAACTGCCATAAGGGGTGTTCAGGGAGTAAGCCAGAGACCACAATCTCATTGCTTTAGTGCACAAGGCTGTAGACAGAGTGCCCCCTTGCTTGTTGATGTACCACATTGTAGTGGTGTTGTCTGTTCTGACCTGAATACTCTTGTTCTGAACAGATTTGGAAAAAGCTTGAAGTGCTAGAAAAACTGCTCTGAGCTCCAACAGGTTGATGTGGAGCAGGGATTCCTGGGGAGATCACAGACCCTGGGTGGTGAGGTCGCCCATGAGAGCTCCCCAGCCCAAGAGGGACACATCTGTAGTAAGGATTAGAGAATGAGACTGAGTGACAAAAGGATCCCCTTGTCTCAGGTTGGTCTGATCCTGCCACCACTGTAGGGCTTGGATCAGGGTTCGAGTTACTGGGATCAACTTGGTAAGAGGATCCTTTCTTTGAGACCAAAAAGCTCTCAAATGAAACTGGATGTCCCTCATCTGAAATCTTGCTCCCTGCACAACTGCTGTGGAAGCAGCCATGTGTCCTAGAGCTGCAGAAAATGCCTTGCTGGCCAGGAGACCTGCAGGGTAAATGAGGAGGCCAGGAGACCAGGGTCTTTGCCCTGTCTGGGAAGGAAGGCCCTGGCTTCCTGTGTGTTCAGTTCTGCGCCTATGAAGGTAAGAAGCTGGACAGGCTCTAGAACTGACTTTGAGAGATTCAGAAGGAAACCTAGAGAGGTAAGCAGTTGCTGTGTTATCTGAAGGTGTAATTTGACCTGGTCTGGGGACTGGCCTACTATGAGCCAATCGTCCAGGTAAGGAAAGATGGCAATCTTTTGCCTTCTTAGGTAGGCAACTGCTACTGCCAGGCATTTGGTGAATACCCTTGGGGCAGAAGTGAGGCGAAGGGCATTGCTCTGAACTGGTAGTGGCCTGAGGGCAGCTCAACCTGAGGTACTTTCGATGGAGCTTCTGATGGGAATATGGAAGTAGGCATCCTTGAGGTCCAGGGAAGCTAGCCAGTCCCCTGGCCTTAGAGAGGGTAGGATAATTCCCAGAGTCACCATTTTGAACTTTGGCTTTAAAAGGTGCTTGTTTAAATATCTGAGATCCAGGATGGGCCGCCATTCTCCTGTCTTTTTGGGGTAAGGAAGTACCTGGAGTAAAAACCTTGCCCTGGTGTGGGGAGGAACCCTTTCCACAGCTCTGAGAGCCAGGAGAGTAGAGACCTCTGCCTCTAAGGCAAGTGCCTCTGATGATGGAGTTGCAGGTGGAAAGATCTGGTTCTCAGCTTTGGAAATTTTTTGAAGCTGAGAACCAGTCCTTGGCTTACTACTTCCAGGACCCACTTGTCTGATGTTAAAGACATCCAGTCCTGGACAAAGTAAGCCAGCCTGCCCCCTACAGGTAGAGGAGAATCGGCCCTGGCAATCCCATCAGGGTGCCTGCTGACTTTCTAGTCCTTTTGGCCGGAACCGGCTCTTCGTTTGCCCGAGGAAGTATCGCCCTGGTCAGAGGGCACTCCCTCCGGTTGGTACCGAACCGGGCTGGCCATCCGGGTCAGTGGACTTTTGGCCTCCTTTCCTGAGCCTACCAACCTCTTATCTCATGGTGGCAGCAGGAAATTGTGACAAATCTGGCAGTCTGAATTGAGGTGGTCAAACCCCAGACAATAGACACATGTGGTGTGTGGGTCAGCCTTAGCAAAAGCTTCCCCACAAACACTACAGTGTTGAAACCCAGTGGGTCCGGTTTTTCTTTTGGGTTTCTCAGACAATGCCAGCCTAACCAACTTGCCCGTTTATGGCAATCCACCAAGCAAGACACCCTTATCGGTTCCCAACCGTGTCACGGGTCGTGGAAAAAAACGTAATGAAAGAACTGGGAACCGCACTCTAAAAAAGGACTAGTAGATTTAAACACAACCTGATCGGTTCAAACCGAACCGATAAATTACAAGTTCCACACAGAAAAACTAAATGTGAAACCTATCTATTACTTACATTACCACAGACAGAGCTTGAACCGACCGGTTGCGGTTTAATTTCTGCTAAAAACTGAAAAATAATACTTTTAAACAGACAAAATGAACCGAGTAGAAGGAGAAATCTCCGGAGCGACTGTTCAGTGAGTCGGAGTAAAGAATCTGACAGTTTGTCTTTGAAGCACAACAGACAGAGTTTTCAACGGAGTTCGCGCTCTAAGTTCCATGCCTGCATGGAAAGTTAACTATTTCACCTCCAGAGCAGTTCTAACCTGCGGTCATACTGCAATTGTCATAATATAGCAAGACTTCATGTTGTTTGAAAGTTGATCCGCCTTTCGAAACTGTTTGGTTCTGGTCAGATAATATCTGAGGCACCGTTGCACGTCGAGGGTGTGCAGAAGTCTCCTCGGTTAGTGTACCTTGGGAAATACACTGGTAAAATCAATATCCTGGTTAAGGGTGAGGGCTGAAACCACCTTAGGCAGAAACTTTGGGTTTGTCCTCAGGGATACCCTGTCCTGATGGAAAACTAAATAAGGCTCTTTGCACGTTAGTGCATGCAACTCGGAGATCCTTCTCGCCGAAGTAACCGCAACTAAAAATAATGTTTTCCACGACAGAAAACGTAGCTCGCAATCCATGGCTGGTTCAAAAGGTGGCAGCGTAAGCTGCTCCAGGACGAAGGGTAAGTCCCAAGAAGGAATCTGATCCTTGATGGGCGGCCTAAGGTGGAGAACTCCCCTTAAAAAGGCACGAGTAGTGTCCAACTGGGCCATCGTCCGATGGCCTACGGGGGCATGGTAACAGAAATTGCACAAAGGTGCACTTTAAATCGAGGAGAAAGCCACTCCGAAATGAAAAAGGGAAAGCAGGTAGTCCAGAACCAGCTTTTCGGGACATTCTAATGGCGAGAAACCGCACGCTTGAGCCCACAAACAGAATCTACGCCATTTCATGGCGTACGTTGCCAGTTTTCTGGCGGCAGAGAGCACATCTGCCACTTCTTCCGAGACCCTGTATCGCATCATGGCGATGTCTCTAGGAGCCAAGCGTGCAGGTTCAAGGAGCGTAAGTCTGGATGAACCAATGAACCCACCTCCTGAGATAACAGATGGGAGATGATTGGTAAAGGAACTGGAGGTTCCCGGGACAGCTGATGCAGAAGAGGGAACCAAATTTGCCTGGGCCAGAAAGGCACGATCAAAATGAGCGTCACCTGCTCCCTGCGAAGTTTCAAGAGAACTCTGGATCAACGGGAAAGGAGGGAAGGCATAGAGGAATCTGCCCGCCCAGGAGAGGGACAACGCATCTCGCCAGAAAACACCAGGCCCCAGATCTAGCGAGCAAAAATTGGGCAGTTCTGCATTGGATGGGGACACGAAAAGGTCTAACTCAGGAGTGCCCCATCTGTGAAACAGATCCTCTGCCACCTCCTGTAGAAGTTTCCACTCATGGACTCTGGCCTGAGAGCGACTCAGGCTGTCTGCCATGGTGTTGTCCACTCCTGGGACATGTACTGCAACTAGGTTTGCGCCGTGTTGCAATACTCACTCCCACACTCTCATGGCCTCCCTGCAAAGCGGGTAGGAGTGAGTGCCTCCTTGTTTATTGAGGTAATGCATCACCGCAGTATTGTCTGTTTGTAGCAGGAGTGTACCAGGTGGAATCTCCAACTGGAAGGCCTGCAGAGCATAAAGAACTGCCCTCATTTCCAAAATGTTGATGTGGAGATGAGATTCCTGGGCTGTCCAAAGGCCCAGAGACCGCACACCGTCTAGGTGTGCTCCCCACCCGAGCCCTGAAGCGTCTGTGGAAAGAGTCACTGTTGGAGACAACGCTGTGAAGGGGACCCCCGCAGAGAGGTTCCCCGGATTTAACCACCATTGCCAATCCCGAATTATGGCATTCATGATTCGGATTGGATGCTGCAGATGGTCTTGCCTTTGGTCCCATAGCACCCTTAGCATCCACTGGGTTACCCGCATGTGGAGACGTGCCAACGGGACTGTTGCAATGGCCGCAGCCATGTGTCTGAGCAGGCGAAGGACCGATCTGACTGGGACGGTCTTCCTCACCAACAAGTCCCTGATGAGGGATCTGATGTGTTCCACTCTGTCTGAGGGAAGAAAGGCTCTCTCTCTCTGACGGTGTCCAGGACTGCTCCTATAAACTGCAGTTTCTGGGACGGTACCAGAAGTGACTTCTCGTAGTTGATGATACCCAGTGATTAAAAAAAAGGGACCGGGTGTCGTGAATGGCCCTCACCAGTGCCTCCCTGGAGGGTGCCATGAGAAGCCAGTCGTCCAGGTATGGGAACACGTAGTGGCCTTGTCTCCTCAGAGACGCCGCTACAACCGCCATGCACTTCGTAAAAATGCAAGGTGCCAATGACAGCCCGAAGGGGAGAGCTTGGAACTGATAATGGTGGCTCTGAAACTCGAAGCGCAGGAACCTCCTGTGCGCTTGAGCAATTGGGATGTGCAGGTAGGCGCCCTGCATGTCCAAAGACGCCAGAAAGGCGCCTCGCTCAACATGGGAATTAGGCTCGAAGGGTCACCATGCGGAAGCGCTTGTAAATGAGGTCGCTGAGGTCCAGAATTGACGAGCGATCCCCTGTTTTCTTTGGAACCAGGAAGAAGTGAGAATAATACTCCTGTGTCCCTGAACGTGCTTCCAAGGCTTCTTTCTCCAGAAGGTGAGCACTTCCTGCTATATAAGCAGGGCGCATGGACCCTGAGTAGCGGAAAGCAGGGGAGGTCTTGTAGGTGGGCTGCCTACAAATTCTATATAATGGCCTTTTTTGACCAGTTGCAGCACCCACCTGTTGGTGGTGATCGACAGCCACCCTGGCAGGTGACGTGCGATGCGACCCCCGACCTTCATTTTCTGTTGATCCTGAGGAGGGCCGGGGGCCGGGAAGGAGTCATGCTGTGGTAGCGTTCGATCCAGCAGGCTGGGCCGACTTTGCGATTCGTTGGCCTCTGCCGGGGGATGACTTGGCCTGGGCTTTCCGGGTAAAAGTGCCTCTCTGCTGTTGGCCGGAACACGGTTGTTGCCTTTGTATCCGGCCGCGAAAGCGGATCTGGTTCCTGCGAAAGGAACTGGCCAGAACAGATCTGACTGCCTTCCCTGCGTCCTGAAGTTTGGTGATCACCTTCTCGGAGGCTTCACCAAATAGGACCTCACCGTTGTAAGGGACGTCTAAGATGTTCTTCTGGACGTCCAGGGTAAAACCGGAGACATTGAGCCAAGAGTGTCTCCGAAGACACATGCCTGAGGCTGCAGCTCTGGCCGAAGAGTCCGCAGAGTCGTATGCGGCTCTGAGCACCTGGGTCCCCACATCCGAACCCGCACGGAGGAGGTTCAAAAGCTCCTCCTTTTGGTCGCCATCGGGCATCTTCTCAACCAGGTCCTGTCCCTGTTCCCACAGTGCGTTCTGAAATTGAACTATGTGGGTTAGGCAATTCAGTGACCTGATGGCGCAAGTCGCAGCTGCGTACGTGCGCCTACCCAGGATATCCAATTGCTCGGATTCCGGGTCCGGTGGCTGTGTGCTCAAATGCTGAGGTCTCAGACCAGTCATGCGAAGCAGTGATGACCAAGGAGTCAGTCAGAGGATGGTTCGCCAGATACTGGTCCTCCCTAGGGGCCTTGTATAGGCGGTCAGCCTTCTTCAGCACGGCCGGAGTAGAATGTGGACGTTTCCACACAGCCTTGGTGACGTCTGCAAAGGTGTCCGCCAAGAGTGGCACTACCACAGGCTTTGGGTCTTTCTGCCGAAGGTAGCGGGCAAGGCGCTGTCTCTCGGGGTCAAGCTCTTCGGCATCCCACCCCATATTCTCCTGGATGTGCCTCATGATCTCCGCGAAAGAGGGATCATCCGGAGGAGACCTGAGTAGGTCGTGTGGGTCCGGAGAGGGAATGCTGATGGGAGAAGGAGATCTGGAGCACCCTGAGGTGTCAGATCTAGAATCCTCCGCAGACTGGGTGTACCGGCATCATCTGGGTTTCTTAGGGCTAGGTGACCCTGAAGTGGATCTTGAGGGAGGCCTTCTATCTGAGGAACTGCCCTTAAGAGGTGGTGTTCACTCCTTGAGGGTTGGTGACCGTCCTATGGGCCCCTTGGGTGAAGGAGGGGGCATAGGCGGTGAAGGAGTGGGTGGAGGCGGAGTAGGAGGAGGGTGCGTGGCGACCACATCTTTCCTGATGGTGTCCCACCAGAAGGTGAAGAGCTCCTTTACCTCTGCCAAATTCAAGCCCGACGGGCCGGGAGCCGGTGGCCTGTCACCGGGGTCGGGCGTCGACTCCCACTCCAGGGAAGGTTCCCGTGGGAGCCCAACGTCTCCGGTGTCACCCGCCTGGTCCTCTGGCTGAGTGGTATCCTCCTCCGATGAGTCCTTCCGACCGATGTCAGCCGGCGACGGTGGTGCAGTCCTCCTCTCTGGGGTAGCAGACGCCGGTCCCCTGGCCGACGCCCTCTGAAGGCGAACGCCTGGCTGGCGATGGTGTTTGCCATCGCCAGCCCTGGGAGCGCCGGGTGATGCTTGGCCGACGCCGGGTCTGGCGTCCGCTTTAGGGACGCCAGGTCCTTAGTCTTACGAGGGACCGGGTCCAACCCCACGCGGAGGCTGGGAACTGACCTGGCGCCGAGTCCCGACAGCGGGAGGAAGATTTGTGGCGCTCCCCAGACTTAGACGAGGCCTTAGAGGGAGTGGATGAAGCCGACGGCCTGGAAGTCTTGAGGGGCTGCAGAGAGGAGCCACTGGAGGATCTGACCTGAACCGGGGGAGGCTAAGATTGAGTCCTGGAAGGAGAGCGGTCTTACCATGAGCTGGAGCTTCGGGAGTCCGAGGCCCTCGCAGGGGACCTGGGCCTTTCCTTCTCCCGTGTTTGTGGGTTCTCTCCCGATCTACTCCCCTGGAGGAAGGTTCCATATCCATGGTCTTCAGTTTTCTCTTCCAAGAGAAACGCTTGAAGGGCCTTCTCGCCAGGATCCTGGTGCGATCATTGAAGCCCTGGCAGAAGGAGCAGGCCTTGGTGTCGTGTTCCGGCCTAGACAGCGCATTCCAGGCTGGAGTGGAGGATCCTGAAGGGATCTGTTGTTTGAGGCGCACTCTTCGATTGGTGGACCTTCCAGAGAGGTGTTTGGAGAGGACATCAGATGAATCAAATCTGTGAAAAAAAAAAAAAAATGTCATAGTTCTAAGTTCGCCGCACGCCAGAAAGGGACCGAGAGGCCGGCTATGGCGTCGTTACAGCGGAAAAGAACTGAGGATTGTGGGGACCGGCCTTATACTACGCCCGACGTCAGGCAGGACTAACGCCAGAGGCGGTCCTCTGAAGACTGCTAGCTAGAAAATTTCCGTGGGGTCCTGGCGCTTGACGGCTTCAGTCCTAATGGTGTAACCTGCTGCAAGAGCTGTATCTCGAAGTAAGATCTTTTGGTACCGACATAAGCTTGAAAGTTTGCCTGCCTGATAGCTAGAAAAACTGAAATGCCAGGGGTATCTATGCCTTGTAACAGGCTATCACTTGTACCACCCCTCAGAGAACAGAGTGGGAGGATAAAAATTCAGCCCCTCCTTATCCAGTTTATGTCGTACAGCCTCTTATCAAGAGGGGAGACAGAGCTTAGAGTTTGTAAAATCTTAAAGTACCCTTCTTGATGAATATATCTATTCACAGGAAGTGGAAGGTTTTGGTGGGTGTCAACCCAGTCATCTCATATTGGGGACTGTGAGGAGTAATCCTCAAGCTCTGTGGAAAGAAACCCTGTTCAGCTGAAAACCTAGGTCTAATAGGCTCCCATATTTCTGCACTGTAACATTAATAGTAAAATGAGCAAAGTAGAGAGTTGTTTGCAGAGATCTGCTGCTCAAAGCAGACAGCCTTTGTAAGCTTGAATGATCTTTAGCAGCCTGCAATCTGCAGGAGTTGGCACGCATAACAGTCCCCCAAATGCTGTCCGGCAGGGGGTTCTGTGTGTTTTTTTTTTTTTTTTAAGAGGAAACCAGGGAGTTGACCAGTTCAGCAATCCTCAAACTGCTTGTATACCCATCTCAGGGGTAGCAATTACAGTAGTTGCTATTGTGGTTCACCCACAGCAATTTAGGGTGTCGACTGGTCAGAGCTCGGGGACCCTGAGGTGATGAGAGTTTTCTTTTAGCCTTATTCATGCATTTTTAATAATTCTGTCAAGACATGAACACAGGTTTCACACTGCTGAAGTGTCCATGTTTCAACAGAATTCACCACATTCAAAAACATTAAAAACCAGGATTACCAGTTTTCTTTTTGGTTTCTAGATGTAAAACACACAAACGTTTCAACCGCTAAAAATTAGTTTAAATGAAAGCATATACGGTGATTGCGGTCGGTTCCAGAACAGATGAAGAAACGATCGGAACCGGGAACCGAAGTAAAAGTGAACCGAAGCCAACAGTTAAAAAACCAGGATTAGCAGTTCTAAAAACAAGTTTAAATGAATAAAATTAAATATAACTAATGGAGTTTTTAGTCAGAAAACTCTGATAAATATAAAAACAAACTCTGGTTTACCCCCGGTTACGCCGAACTGAGAGAAAACAGAAGAAACGCAATTTAACACTTAAAAACTTACAGGTTAGATTAAAATTATAAAGAATAGAGGCAGCAAATGAAAAACAAATACTTATGTATATTTTATACATTTTCACATGACAGAACAAGATGGAGAGGATCTCCAGGCATCTAGTCTCGACAGGCGGAGAGAGAGAAATCTGAAGGTTGGAATGTAGGCATTCGAGTAGTGGCAGCATTTGAAAAGTGGCACATGCCAATGATTCCATCATTAGCATAGCATTCTATCTCTGGGCAGATCTGGCTTAGAGGCATAGTGCAGAAGAGTTAGGAATATTGGAGTATTCCTGGGGTGAGAAGGTCCGCTATCTTCCTTTGAGGGATTTGACCCCAGATGGTCCGATCACAGTGCTGGATCTATCGACTTCGAATGCAAGCATGGGTCCAGAGACTCCAGACAATCTGCTTCTGGCCTATAACTGGGCTGTGACAGAGGCTCTGGATTCCATTGCTCCTGTCCGTGTTAGTCCCTCTCACCCTTGGTCCTCTTGGTTTGATGGGACTTTGAGGGAGCTGCGGTGAGTGGGTCAAAGGTTGGAGCATTGCTGGCAAAAATCAGGCCTTGATGCCAACAGACTTCGATTGAGGGACCATCATCGGAAATATCAATCGGCTATCTCTCGTAAGATGGCAGAGCTCCCGTCCAGGAAGATAGCCACAGCACAGAACCGACCAGTCTAGCTCTTCCAACTGTGGACAGACTGTGCAATCCAGCCTGTCTGCAGTAAAGGGAGAGGAAGCCACAGGAAAAGTGCGATAAGTTTGCTCACCCTTGCTGATAAGGTGGCAGAGATTCAGCAAGCTAACTTCAATGGGGGAGATGGTGGTTATGGTGTCTCGGTTTGAATGGTCTGACTTTGACCGTTGGAGATTACAGATGTCATGCAG
This sequence comes from Neoceratodus forsteri, assembly GCA_016271365.2. NCBI lineage: Eukaryota > Metazoa > Chordata > Ceratodontiformes > Ceratodontidae > Neoceratodus > Neoceratodus forsteri. The sequence goes on from JADMNL010000028.1 coordinate 171,029,264, forward strand.
ATTGTCCAGAGATGCGCTCTAATCGCTGGGTGGTTTGACCCGGGCCCAACCCGCCTCCTTATGGGGGTGTGTGTTGCCATTGGCCTGGTCCTAGCAGAGATCATCCGGTGTTCATTGGAGACAGGAGCAGACGTCAACCTACTTTATTTTGCACTAGCCAGCCAGACAAGTGGATTAAAAATTGCACTAGCCCACAGATGGTTACACTAGCCCACAATAATAATGGTAAATTTTGATGGGTTATACAGGAAAGATGCATGCCAAGAAATACTCTAATTATTGCATATTTATCCTGCTTCCACATTGCTTCCTGCCACAGCAAAAAAAAGACTGCAAAACAATCACATGCAGTGTGTACCCCCACTGTTTTTTTACCATGTGCCCCTTGCTTCCTCTTCCTTCACCCCCTCCCCACCAAAACACAGAATACCATAATAGCAAATGTTCAGTCAAGCAGTTCTAGCTCTGCACACACAACATCCATCATCATCATCATGCACCACACCATAGTCCCACCCTGACCTGCAGGAAAATGTACAGAGTCAGGCAGAGAAATACACTCTCATCCCACACCCTGTGATTAACCAGGGCTGCACTTCTGGAAGTCTTCTTACACTGCAAAGTGAGCCTGGGGCCGTTTTAGGATTTCTTTGGAGACAGTTAAAACACAGGGGCCTTGGGATGTTTTAAACTTTGACATATCTGTTTATATACTGTATACCAGGCATAAAAGTATTGATTAACATGCCTGCCCCAACAGATTTTTCATAACAGTGTACTTTCATCAGCATGGAAACTGTGCTGTTGGCTGCAGTGCAGGTTATGAATGTCAAGGAAGGCTGTTAGCTGATCAGCCACCACCTTTTCTAGGGCTTTGGAGGGGGAGGGATTGAGATCGGCCGGTAGTTACCCGTGGATGGGTGATCCCCACCTTTGTGGATGGGCTTCACTACTGCAATTTTCCAGTTTTTGGGGAACTGACCAAGGCAAAGGAAGAGATTCAGGAGGCCTGTTGTGGGAGGAGCAGAACATCCTGCGCCAAGTGGAGTAGTCTAGTGTCGAGCAGGTCATTCAGGGGGCTAGTGCCTTGGCCAGGTATGGCTCAGCTTCCTGAGGGGTGAATGCCCTCAGGTAGAAAGGTGGATGAGTGAGCTGGGGGGTGTCAGAGGTGGGAATGGGGCTGAAGAAATTTTGGGGGAGGACTGAACTCAGATCGGTGAAACTGGTGTTGAGGACATAGAAACATAGACTTTGATGGCAGATAAGGACCGCTTGGCCCATCTAGTCTGCCCATTTCCCTACCTACAGGATAGGCAGCAGATCCTAGTTAACCAACAGCCTATTTCTTCCTACCCCCCACAAGAATTGCCTTATGTCTGTCCCATGCATTCTTGAATTCTCCCACAGTTTTAGACCCCACAACCTCCTCAGGAAGGCTGTTCCATGCATCCACTACCCTCTCTGTGAAATAATACTTCCTCACATTGCCCCTGAACCACCCTCCTTCTATCTTTAAATTGTGTCCCCTTGTTCTTGCAAGTCTCTTTTCTGAAAGATGCTACCCTCTTGGACTTTGTTGATTCCACTGAGGTACTTAAAGCTTCTATCATGTCCCCTCCTTCTTTCCTCAAGGGTATACATATTAAGCTCCTTTAGTCTCTCCTCATACGGCTTCTCTTGCAGACCCTGCACCATTTTAGTTACCCTCCTCTGGACTACCTCTATCCTGTCTATGTCCTTGCGGAGATGGGGTCTCCAGAACTGGACACAGTACTCCAGATGGGGTCTCACCAATTGTCTGTACAGAAGGATAACTTCCAGTTTTCTGCTGCTGATGCCTCTCCCTATACATCCCAGTATACCCCCAGCCCTCCCTACTGCCTTCTCACATTGCTTGCTAACCTTAAGGTCATCTGATATGATTACCCCCAGGTCTCTTTCCATTTTGTTGTTGTTACTACCTCCCCACCCATTGTGTATTCTTTCCCCTATTACCTTAGGGTCAGTGCTTATGGATCCATTTATTGAGATCTGGGGGCAGAGATTTGCCATTGAGTGTTTTGATATTGTCCCAGAATTTGCGGCAGGACCCCCAGGAGGAGGTAAGTTGGGCCCTGAAATGTTCAGCCTTTGCTTGGCGGATGGCCCAAGTACATTTATTCCACTCTGCGCGACAGGCCTGCTTGTCAGCAGCCTTTGCCGAGTTTCTGGCCTTGTGCCACAGGTTATCTCTGTGCTTTAGTTGTTGGATGAGTGCAGGGGTTATCCAGGGTGCATTATTCTGCTTGCGGTGTGTTTCCTTTATAGGGGTGTAGATGTTGCAGGCTGAAATAAAATTAGTTGTGGAAGTAGCCTAGAGCAGTGTCCATGTTGGAAAGCTGATAAATTGAGGTCCAATCCCAGTGGGCAAGGTGTTCTTTGAATTTGGTGAGGTATCCCGGGCGGAGGATACGCCTAAGCGTGGTGGTAGGTACAGGGGTAGGTTGTTTGCCTGACCAGGTACAGCACACTGGTGAGTGGTCACTCAGGGAGTCTGGGAGGACAGTTATATCCCTGATTCTAAGGGTCCGGTTAGTGATTATGACGTCCAGCAGGGTGTCCTTGCCTATGGTGGGGTTATGCCTGGTGAGCTGAGTCACCAGTTGATGGAGGTCTAGGGCTGTGAGAGCTTTCCTGGAGGCAGAGGTCATATCAGAGAGCTAGTTTAGGTTGAGGTCCCCCAGGATGATATGTTCAGCTTTGTGCGGGAGGCTGGTGATATATTCTGTAAGGGATTGGAGAGCCTGGGACTGCTTACGTGGGGGGATGTAGGCCACTATGATTATAAAGGGGCCTTGGACGGGTCTGGGGTGATCTTGATGGACATGGGCCGTATTCTATGGTCCAAGACTGGTGGTGGTATGGCTTGGGCAAGCAGGGAGTGTTGCAGATTAAGTGCACATCCACCACCCCACTTTCCAACTCTGTCGAGGCAATGTAGGGTGTAGCCTGGAATGGATACAAAGGGGTCAGGGGTGGACTTGGAGAGCCACGTCTCCACCAGGGCAAGGACGTCTGGCTGGTGTTGTGTGATCCAGCACTGTAATGCAGCCTTTTTCTTTAGTAAGCTGCAAATGTTCATAGAGGCAATCCAGAGTCCAGGGGTGGGTGTAGGGTGGGAGACACAGGGCCTGGGTTTGAGTGGACATTCCCTGAGAGTAGAAGGAGCAGTATAAACAGTCTCAGAAGGGGTTGGAGCTTTTGGGGGCTGTTGGTCACAGATCTATTTCCAGGTCATGTGCGGTACACACATGGTGTAGGTAGAGAGCGTATGATACTGACAACTGGCCATATAAGGGGTGGGGGCTGCTGGTGATAGTGACCAGTATGTGTGGCGGTATGGGTGTGAGGGGAAGGGGTACTGTATGGGTGGACGTGCTGGAGGAACTAGGACCAAGTGTCCTTACCAATGACAACTGTGGGGTACTGCTTGGCAAGAGAGGAGGTGGGTTTTGCATGTGTGGGAGCAGACCCACCAGTAGGGGCACAACCAGGCTGAGGGGACAAACCATGTTGGGTCGTGAGGCTGCGACTAGGGGCTTTTGTGAGATGAGCTATAAGGGTGGGCTCCTGCCTTCCACTAGTGTGGGATCCTCTGTAGTGCTCTGCTGACCTTTGTATTTGGGCTGTTCTGCTACCAGTCAAATTGGTCGTTACCTCTCATTATTTGTTCACTGTTTCTATTCATTTGCACTACTGTTCATTTTCTACTGCTTAAGTGTTTTGCAGTTACCCTCTGAATTGTGTTCACTGCCGATCCTTCCTGGGTATACCTGAAATAAGCATTGGCTCAGTGTACCTTTCCTGGTCATTGGTTTGTAAATAAATACATAAATTCAGCTACTGTTATCCTCTTCCAGTTTGCCTCATCCCTTCACACAAACTATCAAACACTTAAATACAGTAATTTTTTAGACTTGCTTGAGCCTCCCACGGAACAGGCTGAAGCCTGCCCAGTGAGGCTAGCCTCACCACTTGAGAAACCCTGAGGTAGAGGAACGGAGTAAGTGTGTGACACCTGTGACCAACTAGAGTCAGTGGTGATGGAATAGGCAGGGACAAGGGGCAGACTGGATGGGGCTAAAGGTCCCTTTCTGCCAAAAAAATCTGTGTTTCCATGTTTAACATAGCCCTTTTCTTTCGAGTTTTTGGCAAAAACATTTAAAAAGATAGCAATTCTCAAAGCCGTGGTCTCGGTCCAAGCACTTGAAATAAAGCTTATAGCGGTCTGCCTTCACCAGGAGCTTTGAACAGGATTTGCAAGTTTTATATCCTGTAGGCCCTGTTCTCTTTTAAAACCTCTCAGTCATGCCAGTCTGACTAAGACTACTGAATTTTGAAGTATTCAGTCCCAATATAATTTGCAGTTAAACCTGCTAACAAAATTATCCATATAAAGAGTTTTTATTAATTGTTACATTATTTATTTGGTTCCTAACCACTAGGCTGGAACCAAGCTGAAAGTATAGCTACAAACAACTTATCGTAACAGTAGATCTTCGAGAGAGGCTCTTGCAGTAGGCAATAACCAATAGGACTGAGCCGCCTAGTGCTAGGACATAGAAACGTAGAATTTGACAGCAGATAAGGACCGCTTGGCCCACCTAGTCTGCTCATTTCCCTACCTGATACATAAGCTGCAGATTCTAGTTAATCAACAGCTTACTTCCTCCTGCCCCTCTACTAGAATTGCCCTATGTCTGTCCCATGCATTCTTTAATTCTCCCACTGTTCCCGACTCCACAATCTCCTCAGGAGGGCTGTTCCATGCATCCACAACCCTATCTGTGAAAAAATACTTTCTAACATTACCTCTGAGCCGTCCCCCCTCCATCTTCAAATTGTGCCCCCTTGTTCTTGCACATCTCTTTTTCTGAAAGATGCTACCTTCTTGTACTTTATTAATTCCCTTGAGATACTTGAAAGTTTCTATCATGTCCCCCCCTCTCCCTCCTTTCCTCAAAGGTATACATATTAAGCTGCTTTAGTCTCTCCTCGTATGTCTTCTGGTGCAGACCCTGCACCATTTTGGTTGCCCTCCTCTGAACAGTCTCCACACTATGTCATTGCAGAGATGGGGTCTCCAGAATTGCACACAGTACTCCCAGATGGGGACTCGCCAACCACACGGAAAACTTAGCTAGCAGTGTCTGGCAGGGGACCGCCCACCCGGCATCACGTGACCAACATCGACCTGGTGCTATATAGTGGGCAGCCCCATGCCCACCCTCCAGTTCTCCTGCCATAGACCTAAGAAGGTGCAACAGGAGAAAGGAGTGGGCTCCTGGAGCCAAGAGAAAAGGCTAAAGAGGTAGCAGCAGCATGGGGAAGGAGAGAAGGAAAACCTTGCCTACTGCAAGAGCCTCTCAAAGATCTACTGTTACGGTAAGTTCTTACGTAACTGTACTATCTTACTTCGAGAGGGCTCTTGCAGTAGGCAATAACCATTAGGACTGAGTCCCAAGCAGTGTAAATCAGGCAAAGACTGAACGCGGGAGGCAGGGAAAGGTCTACAGTAGACAGGGCCTAAGACAGAAGGCCTTGAAGGACAGCTAGTCCGAAGCCAGCCCTGCACCTACAGGCAATGTCCAAACTGTAATGCTTAGTGAAGGTGCGGACAGAGCTCCAAGTGGCTGCCGCACAGATGTCTACAGCATAGACATTTCTGAAACAAGCAGTAGATGCAGCCATGCCTCTGGTTGAATGCCCTTTAACTTCCCCCAGAAGGGGTTTGTTATACTTCTGATAACAAAACAGAATACAGTTTGCCAACCATTTGGATAAACATTGTTTTAAAACTGCCACACCCTCTCTTTTGGGCACAAAGGAAACTCAAAGCTAATCTGTTTTGTGGACTGGCTTTGGTTTGTGTAATAACGTAAAGATTTGTGCATATCCAATGTGTGCAGAATAGCCTCCCCTTGATTAGAATGTGCAGGGTAATACACCAGCAAGTGTATGGTCTGATTCAAGGTAAACTCAGAAACCACCTTTGGTAAAAATTTAGGATTTGTATGCAGAGCTGCCTGGCTCTGTGAAAAATCAAATAGGACTCCTTACACATAAGGGCCTGAAGCTTGGGAATCCTTTGAGCAGAAGTAGTAGCAACTAAAAACAGTGCTTTCCAGGATAGAATGGCCAGTTCAAAGGGAGGCAAAGCCAGTTTCTCAAGTATGAAGTTCAGATGCCACGGAGGAACAGGGTTCCTGACTGGGAGTTTCATGTGCAGGATTCCTTTTAGGAAAGTGTGGGAAACCTCCAACTGAGCCAAGCTCTTGCCATCTACCGCAGGATGGTAGGCAGAAATGGCAGACAAGTGGACCTTCAGTGAAGAATAGCCAGGTCCCAGGTCAGAGAGATGCAAGAGGTACTCCATAACCCAAGGGACAGGGCAGGAAAAGGGGTCCCAACCCTTAGAGGTTGCCCAGACAGAGAATCTCCTCCACTTTATAGCATACATGGGCCTCATGGATGGCTTTCTGGCCTCCACAAGAACCTAAGCAACTCTAGAAGACACACCAAAGTGTGAGGCTGCTATGTCAGAAGGTGCTATGCGTGAAGGTGAAGGAACCTGAGACCTGGGTAAACCAGGGTGCCCTGCTCCTGGGTCAGGAGGTTGTGGTAGAGGAACGGGAGGCTCCACCGCCAACTGCTGGAGCAGAGGGAACCAAATCTGGCGAGGCCAATATGGTGCGATCAAAATCATGTGAGCACCCTCCGTCTGCAGTTTGAGGAGTACCCTCTGCAGTAGCGGGAAGGCATACAAGAACCTCCCTGTCCAGCAAAAAGCCAGCGTATCTTGCCAGAAAACATCAGGCCCGGGAACGAGTGGGCATAAACTGGGTAGTTCTGGTTGTATGGAAAGGCAAACAGACCTAGATCTGGGTGACCCCAAAGGTCGAAGATGTCTTGGGCTACTAACTGCCTCAGTTCCCACTCATGTGCCCTTGCCAGAGTGTGGCTGAAAATGTCCGCTAGGACGTTCTGGATGCCTGGGATATGCATGAAGGTGGTGCTGAGCTGCCCAATTCCAAATACACATCACCACCTTGTATAGAGGGTACGGCCGCATGCCTCCTTGATTGTTCAGGTACCAGACCACACAAATGTCTGACTGGAACAGCAGTGAGCCTGGAAGGAGAAGGGGTTGAAAAGCCTGAAGGGCATACAGCACTACGTGCATCTCCAACACGCTGATGTGCAAGGAGAGCTCCCGCAGAGACCAGGATCCCAGAGTCCTGCGACTCTCCAAGTGAGCACCACAGCCCTGACCGGAGGCATCTGTTGTCATGGTCTAGATTGGAGGGGGAGGCAGAAAGGGGACCCCCTGGCAAAGATTGTTTCGATCCTGCCACCAGAGGAGATCCTGCTGCATGGGGTTGGAAACTAGGACCCTGTGGTCCAGGTCATCAGACTTCTGGTCTCACTGTACTCTAAGCATCCACTGCGTGACATGCATGTGGAGTCTGGCTAGAGGAACAGTGGGTACAGCCTCCGCCATAAGGCCTAGGATGCACAGGACGTATCTGGCCATAGACCAGCTGCTGGAAGCCACCCACCTGGCATGCTTCTGCAGCATTTCAACCCTGTCCAGGAAGAAATGGGAGTAATATCCCCTTCCTACTTGGTCCCGAGGAACAGACTCTATGGCTGACTTTTCCAGTAGAGCCTCAGTTTCCTTTCTGATGAGCGGAATGCGACCTTTCAGGTAATGAGAGTGACCTGGAGAATTTTCTGGAAGTCTCTACGATTCTAAAGTGTGGCCTTGAGCTATGAGCTGAAGGACCCATGAGTCTATCACCTCCCATCCGGTAGGTGACTGGTGAATCTGCCCCTACTAGCTCCTCCAGAATTAGTGGTGGAGGATTGGGGGTGGGGGTGGGGGAGATCTGCGAGTCAAGAGGCGGAGGGAGGGTTGGAAAGTGCCACCCGAGAGGCCCTATGAGACTTGGTTGGGGGGGGGGGGCCAGCTGAGGAAGCCTGACGTTTGCCCTGATATTTGGTGGGCTGTCTTGCCTGATGCCTTTGCTGGTGATGAGAAGGCTGCCAGGGCTTGGGATTGGTATGGTACAGCGATTGCACAGAGAGGAGGGCTTTCCCACTCTCTTGCAATTCTGTCAGTATATCCTTAACGTCCCTTCCAAAGAGAACTGAGCCTTGAAAGGGAGTGTCCAGGATGGAGGCTTGAACATTCTGGGTGAATCCAGACATCTGCAGCCAGGAGTTTCTATGTAAACAGACAGCCATCGCAGTGCTCCAAGCAGAAGCATCAACGGCATCGTAAGTCACTCATAAGGTATGATGGCTAGTAATCTCTGCCATCCTAACCATCTGCTCGATCTTGGTCTTGGCCTCAGAATTTGGTAGGGCCTCGAACTTGGATCTGAGCTGGCCCAGGGTAGTCTTCTGGTAGCATACCATGTGGGCTACATAATTCAGAGCTCTCAGTGCCAAAGTGGAGGACGAGTAGACCTTGCGTTCAAACTGGTCCAGTTGCCTCGACTCCTTATCTGGAGGGGAGGTACTCATATGCTAGGCTTAGTAGAATGGTTTTGAGCCGCACTAATGACCAGCCAATCAGCTTTAGGGTGGGTGCTGAGGTGGTCTTTTTCCTCCTGGGCATGGTATAATCTGTCTGCCTTCTTAGCGACGGCTCCAACAGATGATGGTTGCAGCCAAATAGTGGTGGCTAAATCGTCTTGTGGCCCTGTTCATGAGGGAATGAGGAGCGGAGTCAGCTCTGGCAAGTCAAGGTGCTCCGCCAGTCTCCTACGTGGAGGATCTTGGTCCTCAGTCTTCCATCTGTTAGCCTCTTGGATTTTTTGGAGGATTTCCATAAAGGAAGGGTCCTCTGGGGGAGTCTTGAGGGTCTCCTTGGGTTTAGGGGCCTCCAATGGAGGAGATTCATAGCCCGAGGCTGAGAAGAAAGAATCTGTTAGACTCTGAGTCAAAGGGCTCCTGTCCAGAGACAGAGACCTACAGCAGGAAACCTATTTTTGGGGTTCTGTAGCTCCATTCCTCCTGTCCCCAATGGGCAAAACACCCAATGTATGGTGAGAAGTGAAAGGACGAGATTCAATAGGAGAGAGTGAGGAGTAAGAGTTGGACAGGCCGGTGTAGAGGCCGCGACCAGCTGACACTGGTCCAGCTCTGACACAAGCTGAACCTTGGCTCTGCTCCACTAGGACTGAAAAAGGGCTTCATAATCCACCTGTGGCTGAGGAAGAGCAGGAGGAGGAAGCTGGAAGTCCAGTGGGTAACCTGGCATCTGGTAACCCGGTGTTGGGAACCCCAGTACGTGAAAACCTGGTGTTGGATACCCCGGCACTGGGTATCCCAGTGATGGTTATCCTGGCATCTGGTAACCTGGCATAGGGTAACCAGGCGTAAGATAGCTCCGCGTCAGGTAGCCTAGCGTAGGACCCAAGGGGACATCAGAGGGCCCAGACTGCAGAGGAGTTGGTTGCGGCCCCATGGGGGAGGCAGCGGCAGACCCGCTGGGGGTTCTGGCATCGGCCTCTGGGTTCTGGGGCTGGGGAGACAGCCCTGGCAGATCTATCGGAATGTCCCCAGGGGTCTCCAATGTAGGGCTGCCCAGCGTTGGTCAATCGATTGGGTCAGTGGGCAGCAACTCCTCCAGCTCCAGGTGGGAGGCAGTAGAAGGATCCACCGGATGCAACGATGGAATGTCCTGAAAAAAGGATTTCTCCTGGGACGGCTGCGGCAGAAGTGGCAGTGGGCACTGGTCTGGAGTACTGATGCCAGACCCTAAGGTGGAGTCAGACGTAAGTGCCGGGGCTGTGCGTCATTGGTAAAACCGGTGTCCAACTAACCAGCCAAACTACTCGGTCTAGACCCAGAGGATTTGAAGGGCCGAAGAGTGGTGGAAGCCTCCAATTCCCCGGAGATTCCGCCTGCACTGTAACCAGCGCAGGCGGGGAGACCAAGGGCTGACCCAAAGAGGAGGGAACACGCTTGGTCAGAGGAGCAGCATCCTTGCTGGAGGAAGGACGCACGTCTGCGGCAATCCCCAGAAGGAGCTGTGACCTGGCTGGAGACTGATCCCAGTCCTGGAGCTTCTCCTTGTCCTCCTTCTGCTTGTGGGAGCCAGAAGATCCTCCTGGGGAAGACGAAGAACACCACACCTGCTGCAGCTCCTTCTCCATGGAAGCCAGTTTTTGCTTAAGAAGATGGGCTTCCAAGGCTTGCTGACGGCATTTCCGTGTGGCCTGGTGGAACTTCTGGCAGGCCTCACAGTCGTCGGTGTCATGGTCAGGCCCCAGGCACAGGAGACACAAGGTATGGCCGTCCTTCTCAGGAATCTGCTTGCCGCAGGCACACGTGTTCTAATGCCATTCAGAAGAAGCTGGAGAAGACTTGCAATCTGATGACAAATTAGAGGTTTTTTTAAGAAAATAAAGAACATACGAAAGTGTATGCTTATCAAAAATGGCGGTTGGCAGTAACAGTATTCTGCTAAGTCCAATGTGCACAGGTAGACTGCTGGAAAGAAATGGAGGCCGGGTGTGGGGACCACCCACTATATAGCGCCAGGCCAATGTCGGTCACGTGACGCCGGGTGGGCGGTCCCCAGCCAGACACTGCTACCTAAGTTTTCTGTGTGGTCCTAGCACCTGGCGGCTCAATCTTAATGGTTATTGCCTACCGCAAGAGCCCTCTCGAAGTAAGATCTGCCATTTCTCAGGTTCCTGGAACCAAAGAAAACAGTCAAGTAATAAAATTCAAAAGCTAAATGGAGATTATTGCAAAACTAACATGCGAGTAACTTTTATCTTTTATATAAAAACAAACTTAGCTGCTAAGGACTGGGACAGGACTCCAGGCATCTGGTATCTTCAGTGGAGAAAACACATCTGACATTAGGACACTAGAGGGAACAGAGTTTGACATTTGTTGTAATTCTAAATTCCATCTATGTGGCAACATCTGAGACATGAGATGACTGCAGACTTGTATTATATCACTATTAGACTCCTGTTGTTACAAACAGAAGCAGCATCCACTTTGGTAATTAAACAATAACTTGACCCAGTCTTAAAAAAAATTAACTTGGTTGTTGCCTTCTGCTTAGCAACTGATTATCTGACAGCAAGAGAGACTGATATGATTACGTCCTTTTCCAGCACCACAAAAAAGATCAGAATGACCAAACTCTTTCAAAAACACAACCTGCACTGTGACGTGTTTTCATATGCCTTTTTTATTTGAAAAAAAAAAAAAAAATCATCCATAAATTAGCAATACAAAAATGTACAAACACAAGGGCAAAAAATGCAAAAAAAAAAAAAAAAAAAAAGTGACTTTTCAAACATTCTAACATTTCAGTGCAAAGTCTACTCCAGCATGTTCACAGATTACCTCCGGCACCTTGAACAGTAAGACTAGACTTAACAAAAAAAGGTCATATTACATAACCTGAAAGTTCATGCCACTGTACACAGCAGATAGGAATGTTCAAAATAATATGTTGCTATTGTTCAGCTGTGACCTATACATGCCATCCTCACCCGGCGCTCTGTCTCTGGCAGCAATGGGTTCTGCAAGCTATAAAAAGCTGGATGTTACAATGAAGGGGATAGTACAAATCATTAATGCTGGAGACGGTGATTCCGTAATCTTTCATCTGAAACACAGCACACCAGTGTCTTTTAATGAGGGTGGAATGTACTTAAAGAGGGATACAAATTTTTTGTACAATTTTAAATAACCAAAAACAGTTTAAATTAATACCTGTAGCCAATAAAACTGTCATGGCTTATCTCCCTCCCACACACGTTTCAGCATTTTTGACAATATTTAGTACCACCTACATGGTCCTGTAAGTGGTCTTGGTTGAGTTTCAGCTGCCATACTATGTACAGTTGCAATACAACAAATAAACTGTGTTACAATTAAAAAATTACACTGTAACATGACATGCACGTAATATTGTCCTTAGCAATTACATATACCACATTATATATGACTTGCTTATAACAGACACACGATGCACATTTAAGAGCTTCTACAGGAAACGCACATGGGATTTCTTAAGGTTATCTGTCCACAAAAATCGGCGTGAACTAAACTCTCACTTTAACAAGTTTTCAGGGACTTTAAGCTAATTTAACTTCTGAAATTGTTATCTGGAGGTTACCAGTAGTGGGTGACAAGCACACTATGATTACAATGACTAAAAAGTTATGAAATTATGGTGTTAAAACAGATTACAAACTATATGTAGGTTCCATGGTTAATGTTTTCTTTCTTTTAGACTGTGACTTATCTGCGTCAAAGGGACATTTTTGGAACCCTTAACTAACAGAGTAACTACGCAGTGCAAGTTAACTGCAATAAATGAAACTTGGTTTGCCACACCCTTGTCTAAAGCTCAGTCATGGCTTGCTCGAAAACTAATACTTCAGCATTCTTGCACTAACCAGGAAAACATTTTTGAAGATAACCACTCTGAAACAACTCAGCTTATATTTCACTATTGAACTGTATCTGTCCCCTCATTCTTTATTTCTGAGGGCACCTGAATCAAGTAGGATCTTTGCGCCTCAGACTCCATTTAATCTTCCCCATCCCCCGCTTAAGTTTGTCTGTGAATTCACAATTTCCACAGCAACAGATCATGTCACAAGAAAAAATTACTCACTGCAGTAATCTTTCTTCCAAGGGATCCTTTAGCATCAGTAACTATAACAGCTGGTTAGGTGCAACTGCCCCAGAGGTATGCCTTTACGAGAATTTATTTAAATGAGCGTGGGCATTAGCCAATCAAAAAACAGGAGGGGAGTGAGCTGAGTGAGAGCAGCCTGAAGGGCTTCAGAACATCTTCTGAAGGAAAAAGGGGCACGAGTTGAAAATGAATCAACAGGATTCAAAAAACATACAAAAGCCCAGAAAAGTGGAGACAGAAAAAACAACAATCTGAGTAAGAAAACTCATCAATGGAAAACCCAAATTTAGTTAAAAGAGCTGATAAGAGAGCCCTTCTTCTGATAGGTGAACCGGGGAGGAAGGGTGGGAGCTTACTGATGCTAAAGGACCCCTTGGAAGAAAGATTACTGTGGTGAGTAATTTTTTCTCCTTACCCCAGGAGTCCTTTAGCATCAGTAACTATAGCAGACTACCAAGCAGTACCAAGTGGGAGGTGGGCAGAGAACCTACTTAGGAAAGAGGCTCTGAAGAACCGCCCTGCCAAATCTGGCGTCAGATTTGGTCTGCACATCCAAACTATAGTGTTTCAAAAAGGTCTGTACAGATTTCCAGGTAGCTGCTTTGCAGACATCCAGAAGGGGAATGTCCCGTGCTGCTGCCACCGAGGCTTCAGTGCCCCTAGTGGAGTGGGCTCTGAGCCCTACAGGAGGTTGATGACCAGCTTTTTCGTAGCAGAATCTAATACAAGAAACCAACTAGCGGGAGATGGTTCACTTGGCAGCTGGTCTTCCTCTACCTACATCCCCGTACGTGAGGAACAACTGAGTGGAAGAGCCTCTGGACTGCATAGTATGCTCTATGAAGTAAAAGAGGGCTCTTCTGACATCCAAGCTGTACAGCTTTTTTGCTCCTCAGGAGTGGATTTCTCAGCAAAGAAGACAGGCAGAGTAATGGACTGGTTTAGGTGGAACTCCGAAACCACCTTTGGCAGAAATTTCCTATCTGTTCTGAGCTCAATTTTATCGCTGTGAGGAATGATGTAATTTGGCTCAGTGCACAGGGCCTGTAGCTCTGAAATCCTCCTGGCAGAGATAATGGCCACCAGGAAGACTGTCTTCCAGGTCACAAACTTTATAGGAGCAGTGGACTTGGGCTGAAAGAGTGGTTTCATGAGCCTGTCTTTGCAGAGGTTCAGGCTCCAAGAAGGAACTGGTTCCCTGACTGGAGGCTGAAGGTGCAAGAGGCCTTTGGAAAACTGTTTAAATATGGCATGGGAAAAAATGTACTTTCTTTCCCATCGAAAGGTAGGCTGAAATTGCAGCCAGGTGTAGCTTGAGGGAAGATGGTTTCATATCTGATGCCTGCAAGTGTACCAGGTAATCCAGCAGCTGACGGTCTGAAGCTGAAAAGGGGACAACCTTTTTGCTCTCGCACCAGAGGGAAAACGTTTTCCATTTGGCTGCATAAGTCTTCTTAGTGTTCGTTTTTTAGCCATCCTCAGGATCTTAAGGACCTGTTCAGAGTACTGAGAGGATGGAAACTCTTAACTCCTCAAGAACCAGGCCTTGAGATGGAGAGTGTATGTCTTGATAATGCACTCCTGTCTGAGGAAGGGTCGACAGGGAGTGAGTTGGCAGCAGGAAAATTGGCCTGCTGCATGACAGGGAAAGAAGAGGTGCCAGGCTTGCCTGGGCCAATCCGGAGCCACCAGTAACACTGAAGCAGGCTGTTGTCAGAGTTTCAGCAATACCCTGAGTATCAGGGGAAAGGAGGGAATGCGCACAAGGAACCTCCATGACCAGTCCAGGATCAAGGCATCCAGATGAATCGTTCCCGGGACTGGGGGCCTGCAACAGTACTGAGGAAGCTGAAAGTTGAGGGGAGAGGCAAACAGATCCACTTCTGGTGTGCCCTACTGCCTGAACACTGTGGCTAATACTTGCTTGTTCAGAGTCCATTCGCTCTGGCCTTGACTGATGCGACAGAGCATCTGCCAGGGTATTGTGTTTGCCTGCGAGGTGAATAGCTGAAAGGTTGACTCCCAGGGAGAAGACTAGAGACCAGAGCTTCATAACTTCCAAACAGAGTATTCCTGATCTGGTACCACCCTGCTTTCTTATATAAAACAATGCAGTGGTGTTGTCTGTTCGAATTTGTACCACCTGCCCTTTTATGCTGGGGGGCAAATGCTTTGAAAGCTAGAAAGATTGCTCTGCGTTCCTAAAGATTTATGTGTAACTGTGACTCTTCAAGAGTCCATGAGCCGCTTACGGAGGCACTGACCAGATGTGCTCCCCACCTCAGAAGGGTGGCATTTGAGGTGATCACCTCTGTGGATAGCGGAGCTTGGAAGGGTATCCCTGCTACCAGATTTGTAGGGTTCTTCCACCAAAGCAGGTTCTGGAGGAACTGCTCCGTCACAGGTATCAGATCTGAAAAACTGCTGCTTCTCTGAGACCAGCGAGCTCTGACGTAGGCTTGCAGGAGTCGCATCCTGTACCTGACTCCTGGGACCACTGCAGTCATTGAAGCCATGTGTCCCAGGAGCCTGAGGAAATGTCTGACTGGTCTTGGCTGTCCCTGGATGAAAGAATCTGCCACTGAAAAGAAACTTTAAATTCTTTCCTGTCGGAGGAAGGCATATCCTTTCTGAGTGTCCAGCTGGGCTCCTATGAAGGTGAGCAGCTGAGTGGGTTCCAGGTGATACTTCTTTAGAGTTACCAGGAATCCCAGAGACTCCAAAGTGTGTTCTATAAGGGAAAGGGACTCCTTGACCTGGCAGGGAGACTTTGCCACTATGAGCCAATCATCTAGATAGGGACAGAGAGCGACACCCAGTTTCCTGAAGTGTGCTGCTACAATTGCAAGGCACTTGGTAAAGACTCTTGGGGCCGAGGACAGGCCAAAGGGCATTGCGGGGAACTAATGGCCCGAAGGGAGTTTGAATCTGAAAAACTTCCTGTGACAACTCCTTATGGGGATGTGGAAGTAAGCGTCCTTTAAGTCCAGGGAGGCTAGCCAGTCTCCCTGCTGTAAGGACTGTATGACTAGTGACAGAGTGACCATTTTGAATTTGGGTTTTCTGTTTGTTTAAATATCCGAGATCAAAGATAGGTCGCCACTCTCCAATTTTCTTTTGTGTCAGAAAGCACATGGAGTAGAAACCCTTGCTCTTCTCGTGGACCAGGACCTTCTCCACTGTTCGTACAGCTAGAAGGTTTTGTACCTCCAATTCCAACAGTAGAACCTGCGTTGGGAACAGAGGTGTTGAAACCTGGGTACGCTTGAGGTCTGGCATCTGCTTGAACTGTAGTGGCAGACCCTTTTCCACTATCTCCAGAACCTACTTGTCCGACGTAATGAGGGACCAGTTCCGAAGACAGTGGGAGAGTCTGCCTCCCAACCGGAAGCAGGGAGGCGACTTGGACACTCAAATCAGGACTTAAGACTGCGAGGCTGCAGGCTGGGTAGAGATGGCCCTTCTGCCCCTCCCTCTGAAAGACCCTCCGTACTTAAAAAATTCAGATTGGGGATAAGGATTTTAAGGTCTGAGGAAAAAAAAAACTTCTGCCCCTATCACCTCTGGGTCGGGATCTCGGCAGAGTAGTAGGCTTAGGTTTAGAGGAGTGACTCTGCCAGGAGGCCTTGTACTCATCAACCTTTTTCATGCAGTCAGTCGTTCTGGAATCAAACAACATGTTTTGATCACAGGGAAAGTCCATGGCCTTAAACTGCGTTGTCTGGCGTCAGACCAGTAGTTCTAAGCCAGGCAAACGCCTCGAGAGTTGGCACTGGCCATTGCCCTGGAGGCGGCATCATTGTTGTCATCTGCTGTATCCACCAGCTCCTGCACCATAGAATCTGACCCATTGCGGGCAATGGTCAGGACAGACTTTCAAAGGGCTTTTTGATATTTGGCTGTGAAAGCCATATACGAAGAAAGTCTGATCAGCAGGGAAGCTGTGGCATACATTTTCTTTGCTATAAAGTCAATTTTCTTGGAGTCCTTGTCCGGAGGTAAGGGGGACAAGGAGACCCCAGCTTTCTCACAAGCTGCCTGCTGTACTATACTCTTGTGGCTAGGGAGTACAGAGAGGAACTCAGTACCCGTTCTAGATAATCTGTATATTTTTCTCTACCCGCTTGTCAACCCTTGCAACAGAAGTGAGGGTCTGAAGCAGTTTCAGGTTATTTTTTCTGAAGACATTATAGATAGGGAGGACCAGGGTCTTGGGGGTTGAAAGACCTCTCATCTCCCTATAATCTTCATCCTCATCAACATCTGGATGAGCTCCTGCGTAGGGAGGTCCAGTGTGTCTAGCATATTTTGTAAAAATATAAACACAGAAGAGGAATCCTCCTGGTCACCCAGGGGGGCTCTGAATGGAGGATCCGGGGACTCATGGGGCTCAAGACTCTCAAAATTCATGTCAGCAGCATCATAAAAATGTTCTTCGTCATTTTCATCACCCTCACAGTCTCCAGAAGAGAGAACTGTGTAAGAATGCTTGCCAGGCCCAGTAAATATAGGCCCTATCCTTTGTAGGGTCTGAAACAGTTGCCATGTCTTGCACAGATGGGAGCTCCTGCGCAGACTTTGGTTGTATATGTTTTGTTTTTTCTATGCTTTAAGCTGCCTGATGTCTCACTATTGGCTTTGCCAGGAGGAACAGGGGCATTTTTTTCTTGACAGAGTTTCTTTTTAGCCACTTCATCAGCAGCTTGATTAAGCTTCCTTTTTTCATCACTTTTATTATTTTTTAATTTGTGAGGAACTTCATCAGCTCCTTTGGAAGCTTTATTTTTTGGCTGGGATCTGGAGGGTTCATCAGCACACCGCTTACATTTTTATTGTTATTACTTTTAGATGGCCCCTTATTGGTAGCCTTCGATTTCTCCTCAGCCATAATATTTATTAAGTTTTCTTGCTATCTGCCAATTTTACAAAGAGAACCCGAGAGCTGGACCAAAAACAACGGAGTACAGGTTTCTGTGAAATGCTGCGGAGCCAGTCCTGTCACAGTTTAATACACTCTATTTCTCTTTATTATACTTTTTTTTTTGTAGTACTGGGATCTATACCAATGCCAATCTAATAGAAACCCCAGCAATACCAGTCAAACTGCGCACAGGTTTCTGTTGATGCTGTGAAGTCATCTTTAGGTCCAGTTTTATTTAAATGTGGGATTCTCTGATATTGCCAATCCTCGGAGAACCCAGAGGCAACTGTCAAACTCTGAAATCCAATTGGTTGCCTCGCGGTAGAGCCCGCAAGGTCTGAAGTAAAAAATATGGCAAGACAAAAATTTGACGGTTCCTTCATGTATTACATTAAAAAAGTGAAGAACCATCGAAAGTAAGCACCCCCAGTAAAAAAAAAATATAATTTATGCAGATGCAGTAAAAATAATGTAAAAACAGCGCAGTTGCGGTAAAATTAGCGCATTTGCGCGAAAATACACACCCACTAACAAAAAATGTAAACTTTCAACTCAGCACACTAAAGAAATAAATTTATGAGGAAAACTTTACCAAGATAAACGATTAGGAGGCTGTCAACAAGGCAAGTTGAGAGGCACCATGGGGTCAATGCTGCTCAGTCAGCGGAGAAAAAATTCTGAAGCCCTGCAGGCTGCTCTCACTCAGCTCACTCCCCTCCCATTTTTTGACTGGCTAATGCCCAAACTCATTTAAATAAACTCTCTTAAAGGCACCCTCTGGGGCAGTTGCACCTAGCCAGCCAACTGCTATAGTTACAGATGCTAAAGGACTCCTGGGGTAAGAAATAATAAATTATGACTTCAGCGGGTCAGCAGCGGCAGGATGACATGAAGTCTGGGAGGTGAGAACGAGGGAACATAAATACTGAAAATTAATAAAAAAAGAACAGTTACATAAGAAGTTACTGTAACAGTAGATCTTCGAGGGGATCTCAGTCATCAGGTCACACCATAGGAATTTCACCTTCGGTAAAGCAGGATCCACACAGAAGATTTTCAGCAGTACAAGTGGGGCCTGTCCATGCCAATGTCATGTGACGACATCACCAACCCTATAAAGACATGCGGGCCCCTGCTCCCTCCTCAGTTCTTTTTCCTGGAGACAAAGGGGAACCAAGAAGAGAAAGAGGTGCCCAGGCCTTTAACAAAAGCTGGATACACCAGACAGCCAGTTCCAGCAAAGAGCCCACCCCGCAAAGGGGGATGGTGGGAAGGAAGGAAGACAGACCTGATGACTGAGATCCCCTCAAAGATCTACTGTTACGGTAAGCTTTTAAGTAATTGTTCTATCTTCTTCGGGGGTATCTTAGTCATCAGGTCACACCGTAGGACCTTCACCGTCAGTGAAGCATGATCCACATAGAAGATTTTCAGCAGCACAATTGGGGCCACCCACGGCCAATGTCATGTGACGACGTCATCGACCATATAAAAGCATGAGCGGTCTGCTCCCTTCTCAGTTCTTTCCCCTGGAGACAAAGGGAGCATAGCTCTAGCCATGGGGGACTGAGGAGAGAGAGAGAGAGGTGCCCAGGCCTAAGAAAGGCTGGATACACCAGATAGCCAGTTCCAGCAAAGAGACCCCAAAGGGGGATGGTGGGAAGGAAGACAGACCTGATGACAGAAATCCCCTCGATGATCCACTGTTACAGTAACTGTTCTGTTTTCTTTGGGGGTATCTTAGTCATCAGGTCACACCGTAAGAATGAGTCCCAAGCAGTTACAGGTGCAAAGAAACAGTTTGGGAGGAAGGCCAACATTAAGCTTAAGACAGGAGGCCCTGCAACACAGCCTTGTCAAATCCTGCACGGGCTCTAGAGGCAATGTCCAAACTGTAGTGCTTTTTGAAAGTGTGGCTAGTACTCCAGGTGGCAGCTGCACAAATGTCAGCAGCTGAGACCCCCTGGAAACGAGCCACAGAGCTAGCCATGTGTCTTGTGGAATGAGCTTTGACCACTCCAGACAATTCTTTGCCGTACTTGTTGTAGCAAAACACAATGCAATTAGCCAACCATTTGGACAAACATTGTTTAGAAAACTGAACGCCCTCTCTACCTGGGGCGAAAGAAAAACAACTGCTTTGACTCTCTACATTCCTTGGTTCGGAGCAGGTAATATTTCAAAGTTCTGCGCACATCTAACGTATGGAGCAGCGCTTCCCCCTGGATTGGCACGCTCTGAAAAATAAACAGAAAGGTGGATAGATTGGTTCAGTGTAAACTCAGACACCACCTTAGGAGGAAATTTAGGATTCATGCTCAAAGACACCCTGTCTTTGTGAAAAATCAAATAAGGCCCCTTGCACCAGAGGGCCTGAAGCTCTGAAATTCTTCTAGCAGAAGTAATAGCAACTAAAAATAACACTTTCCAGGAAAGAAAGCGCAGCTTGCAAGTTGCATTTGGCTCAAAACGAGACAGGATCAACTTCTCCAAAACAAAATTCAAATCCCAAGCCGGGGCAGGGGAAAAGACTGGAGGTTTCAGATGCAGGATGCCCCTCAGAAAGGAATGGGAGACATCCAGCTGAGCTATGGTATGCTCATGAAAAGCCAAGATAGCCGAAAAGTGTACCTTGAGGGAGGAGTACTGGAGACCGGAGTCAGACAGAGAGGTCAGGTAGTCCAGGACCTAGTTCACCGGACAGGCAAAAGGGTCCAGATTATGCTTGGCAGACCATATGGTAAACCGT
Source organism: Neoceratodus forsteri (assembly GCA_016271365.2). Taxonomy (NCBI): domain Eukaryota; kingdom Metazoa; phylum Chordata; order Ceratodontiformes; family Ceratodontidae; genus Neoceratodus; species Neoceratodus forsteri. The sequence continues at coordinate 171,049,658 of JADMNL010000028.1, forward strand.
CCACTTCATGGCATAAACGACTTGGGTGGAAGGCTTTCAGGCAACCACTAGGATGTCTGCCACTGTATTAGAAACCCCAAGTCTGGTGATGGCTATGGCCTCATGAGCCAGGCGTGCAGATGGAGGGATCGGAGGTTGGGATTGACCACGGTCCCCCCTGATCCTTGGTCGGCAGATTCCTGCAGGGGGGGAGAGGAACCGGAGGTTCCCCCGCCAGCTGTTGCAGTAGAGGAAACCATATCTGCCAAGGCTAGAATGGAGCTACCAGGATCATGGTGGCCCTCTCCATCTGCAGCTTGATGAGCACCCTCTGAATCAGAGGAAACGGAGAAAAAGGGTAAAGAAACCTCCCGCTCCAGGAGACAGGAGTCTCACCAGAAAACACCAAGCCCTGGATCGAGCGAGCAAAAATTGGGCAGTTTTGCATTGAGTGGGGATGCAAAAAGGTCCAACTCTGGATGACCCCATCTGTTGAAGAGATCTTCTGCAATGGATGAAAGAAGCTCCCACTCGTGCATGCTGGATTGCGTCTGGCTGAGACTGTCCGCCAGACTGTTTATCACTCCTGGGACGTGGGCCGCTGAGAGGGTCAGGCCGTGGTTTACTGCCCAATACCACACTCTCATGTCCTCCCTGCACAGGATATGAATATGATCTCCCCCTGCTTGTTGATGTAATACACAAAACTGAGGTTGTTTTGACTGGATCATTAAAGTCCTGCATAGCATACAGACCTGCCTGCATCTCCAGGACATTGATATGCAGGGAGGTTTCAACCTTGGACCAAGAGCCCCGAGTCTGAAAAGGACCCAGGTGAGCCCTCCAGCCCAAACCAGAGGCATCCATGGTGAGGATCTGCTGAGGAGAGATTAGAAATGGAACCCCCTGTGACAAGTTTAGGGGGTCCATCCACCACTGGAGCAACCTGCGGACTGGGGAGGAGACCCGCACTAATTGATCTAAATTGTCCGTTCGCTGGTCCCACTGCACCCGGACAGACCACTGAAGGATGCGCATGTGGAGTCTGGCCAGTGGAACAGTGGGGATGGCAGCTGCCATCAGTCCCAGCAGTCTCAGGTACACCCTGGCTGAAACATAATGGCTCTGGGCCATCTCTTGAGCTTCAGCAATGAGGCACTCTGCCCTGTTTTGAGGCAGACAGGCCTTCCCCAGCACATAGTCTAGAACTGCTCCTATGTATTGCAGCCTTTGGGACGGGAACAGGATCGACTTGGGCAAGTTGATGGTGATGCCCCGAGAGAGGAACTGAAAAGTTCTCTCCAAGGTCCTCAGGAGCTGTTCCCTGGATGGGGCCTGTAAGAGCCAATTGTCCAGATAAGGGAAAACATACACTTCCTCCCTTCTGAGGTCTGCAGCTACTGCTGCTAAGCACTTGGGTAAAGACCTGCAGCGCAGAGAACAAGCCAAAGGGTAGCACTCTGAACTGATAATGTTCACGCTGGAAAAGAAACTGGAGAAGCCTCCTGTGGGGAGGGAACACTGAGATGTGCAAGTATGCATCTTGCATGTCCAGAGAACACAGCCAGTCACCTTCATTGATAAGGGGCAGCAGACCTGGAAAGGTTACCATTCGGAAATTTTTGTACTGGGCATACAAACTGAGGTCCTTTAGGTCTAAGAGGGGCCTCAAATCTCCGGTCTTTTTGGAAACCAGAAAGAATCTGGAATAAAGGCCCTTGTTTCTCTGGGGTCTAGGCACTGGCTCAATGGCCTGCTTGTGCAGAAGGGACTGTACTTTATCCCGGAGAAGAGACAGGTGGGCCGTGGGGTAACTGAAGAGTAGAGGAGGAGGAGTTTCTGGGGGTTGCTCGATGAGCTCCAGAGTGTGACCCCTTTCTATGATTTGAAGAATCCAGGCATCCGAAGTTATGGTTCTTCACTGACTGATATGGAGGGAGAACCAACCTCCGACCACCCCCGCTTGGCTGGGGATCGAAAGAGGGGGGTCTGGCAAGAAGTCAAGCAGAGGTGGATCCAGCCGCTGGGGCTAGTCCATCACCTCTGGGATGCTTGGCCACGGCTCCAGCGGTGGAGGGGATGGGTAAGGTGGCGGACGGTCTGCATTTGCCCTGGGGCCGAGAGGCTGTCCCTGGCCTATTGGATACCTTGCAAAAGGGAGGCGCTGTCTGCTCTTAGGTTGCATGTGGTAGAGCGAGTGGACAGATTTGACAGCCCTGCCACATGCCTGCAGGTCATTAATGATGTCCTGGACATCTGGGCCAAAAAAGCTTAGCGCCCCTGAAGAAGGCATTAAGCACCTTCTGCTGATCAGCAGCAAAGTCAGAAACCCTCAACCAGGAGTGCCTACAGAGGCAAATGCCAGTGGCAGCAACCCTGGCAATAGTGTCCGAAATATCACATGAGGGACTGAAGGAGATGCTTGCTAACATCTTCAGCAGTCTGCAAGCATTTGAGACTCTCCTGCTTCTCTGTACCTTCTGGGAGTGCCTGGGCAGTGGCCTTGCCCTTCCTCCAGTTGGTATTCTGGTATTTAACTGTATGGGACAGGTAACTGGCAATCCTCAGCCCAAGGGTATAGAAGGCATAAACCGTCTTGCCCCAAAGATCAATTCTGCAAGACTCCTTGTCTGGGGAGAGAGAGCTAAGGTGCTTGGGCGCCTTAGACCTATCATGAGCTGCCTTAATAAACACTGATTCTATTTCTGGCTGGGCAGCATAATGAGAAAACCCCTGGGATGCATGGTAAAGCTTACCTGCCTGAAGCTGCATAGCTGGCACCATATCAGGCCTGAGCTAGGCTGCAGCAGTAGCATTTCGTAAAGCAGGCAAAACAGGAGGAATGGTCTTGGGAGGAGATTCTGGAACCTCTAGGAAATCCACCAAATGCTTCTGGTGGCATCCTTCACCTCAGTATGAAACCAAGACTGAGGATAACTGCTTCATAATATTGAAAAAGGTTGGATCCTCTGGAGGAGACCTAGGAGTGTGTGACAGAATCCTCGCTGACTGAGAAGCAGTGGCTCTGTCCGAGGTGAGAGGATCTTCCTCTTCTTCCTCATCAGGAAGAATAAGGTCAGGATGGGACCTCTTGCAGATCCAGGTTCGACGTGTGAGGCATGGATGACAACCTGCGGGCGTGCCTGTTGAGGAGGGTGAGCAACTAACCTGTCATCGATGGTGCAGGCAATGTAAGCCTGTAAGTGCCAAGCTAGTGAACAATCCCCGAGGTGAATTTGGTCAGAATCTCATTGAGATCAATGACAGTTGAAGACTAGCTGGGGACTGTGCAGGGAGTGACGACCCAGCAAATGGGCCCTGAGAGCCTGAACAAACTGCAGCTCAAGGGCCTGGAGTAGGGTCAGGCCTCCACAGGAGAGCTGTCAACAAAGGAGGGGCTGACGAACTGGAGGTTGAGGACTGGCCGCCTGAGTATTGGACGGAGGTGCTGTCAGTATGGGTCTGGTGGACACAGGGACCTGGACAGCCAATTTGAATGTTGTCGCACCTGAAGTCGACAGAGTACCCCCAGACGAGGAAAAAGATGCCATCGAGGAGTGGGATTGCTGCGAGGGGGGCAGTCCCACCTCGGTCCTTTCTGTGACTTTTCCCCTGAGGATTTGTCTCAGGCCTTTAGCGCCTGGGAGTTAAACAAATCCTGTCAAGTAATCTAGAGGCTGGGACACTGAGGATCCCTGCCTGAACTGGCTACCTGCTGATCCATTAGGACATTTTAAAGTGCCTTTTTGCATTGCCTGAAAGTTGTCTGATTAAACTTCTGGCAGAGCTCACAGGTGGAGACTTCGTGGTCAGGCCCAAGACAGCAGACACAGAAAGAGTGTTCATCAGCGGAGGCAATCTTCTTTCCCCAGCGGCAGGAGAGAAGTAAAAGGATTAACTCTCAACATAAATAAAATAAAAGAATTTATTTTTAAAAAATAGATTCTAAAGTAATAGGGAGGAAAAAAAGCCATAGGTGAAAATGGCATGAAACTGTGTCAGAGCTTCCGTGGAGACCCATGCGTACAAGTCAACGGCAGGAAAGAACAGAGGAGGAAGTGGGGCCGCTCACACCTTTACAGGGTTGGTGATTTCATCACATGACATCGGCGGCCCCAGCTGTACTGCTGAAAATCTTCCATGTGGATCCTGCTCATCGACGGTGAAGTTCCTATGTGTGACCTGATGACTAGATACCCCAAAGGAGGTTTATGGTAATTTGTGCCTGAATATTTTAAAAAGTTTCTCAGGATAAAGCCTTTAAGATCTAGGTTTACCTGGAGTAGAAGAAAAAAAAGTTAAATTGAGAAACTCAAAACATAACTATACCCCAAGACTAAGGTGGAAATTAAACAAATTAAATAAATTAGAAAAAACAAAAACAGTACAGGGGGAAAAAACAGTAAGTGCAGACTGCCAGTTAGATCCAGAATCAGCAGCAAATAAAACAATATTCTTCTAATTGCTATACACTCCATATGCACCAGACCTGAGTTTAGGATTAACCATATCGTGTTCCATCATGAAACACATAATTAAATGCACAAAATATTAAAAAATACAAAAAACTTTAAACATAAAAAGTAAGGCTACCAGCACTTTCAAGGATATCTCAATGTCCTATCATACAGGCCGATACTGATTACAAAACTTAAATTGTCAATGTCTCCTAAACTCTCTGTTCCTCTCTTTACATAGAGGGGCCCATTATCTCACACCCATAAGTTATATATGGGCCGGGGTCATCAGCCCATGGAACCAAAGACATGTCAACCAAATAAGTAATGAAATATAAGGCAACGTAATAAAATTATTGAAATGTCACAAAAATAGAGTACCTTTCACAAGGCGTGGATCCCCAAGATATGCAGGATGTTTAAGTACAGTAAACCGAATCGCTAACGTTTCAGTACAATGCTACTACATCCCAAAACAAACAAATGAACAGACAAGGTGTAACACATAGCAGTGTAATAATCAAATCCCAACACCATGTAATGATTGTACTTGTTGGGGAAGGGAATACTCTGATCCATTTCTTTCATACTTTTCAGACTGCGGGATAAATATGAACCCATTTCTAGGAAGTTTCATATTACCTTTCCCAGATGTAAACGTGTGACCATGCTTTCTGCACTATCTGGTATTTTCACCCTTGTTCCCTGAACATTTAAATATAAGCATTTTGATTTTAAAGTAAAATAAATAACTATGTGGATCAGAATTATGCATTTATAAAATTCAAAATAAATACATTAGTCAAAATTATGCTGTCCAATAGCCCGAATCATTCATAAAAAAGGGGTCACTTTAATGTGAATTCAGAGGAATAAAGTTCTCTTGGAGATGGGGAAACTCGCTCATTAACAAGAGAAGCAAGTACTGTGGGAACTGCAGCATTAACATTTTGGTATTCCAATATCAACGAACGGTTCTTGCAGAACAGTGTTCTGCATTACAATCAAATGTCATGAAGCTAGCTCAGCACAACTAATCAAAATCATAACAGTTCAATTCTTCCTACAACCAAAGACCACTCATTGAGACGGTCTGGGCATCCAAGTTGCAGCCTGAACAAACTAAGAATGCATTTCCTAACCTGGGAAAGGCGAAGTTGATAGGAGTATGAAGTTTAATATCTGTGTCATATATTGCATTAGAAAACCCCATAGGCCTAATTCTCTACTGGGCCTTAAGTACGTGCCAGAAAAGGCACATATTGGGTCACACAGCTAGGGGTCATGCACCTGTACTTCGCCCAATGGAAGCGGTCAGCCCGGGCGCCAACTTGGGACAGACTTTCAACTAGAATCCTGGGCCATTCCACAGAGTACATCTCCTGCTCTATGGGAGCAGGGGCTGATGGGATATGGCATTCAGCATAAGGATTATAGTATCTTGTAACCATGGCTGCAGTGTTTTGTTAATGAAGAAAAAGGGGGGACGGGGGGACATCCTCAGTCCAGCCTGTCTGACCATCTGTGATAATGGAGCCAAACCAGGGCCTTCAGATGCCTATCTGGATGAGTGTGCACTGGGTATGGTAGATATCTTGCTGGTGTAACAGAGCACACACATCCCTGACAAAGTGGTGACAGAGCACTGCTGGCCCGGCCCTTGAGAAGCCACATCACTGATACCAACTCCGACCAGAAGCTGAGCTTCACATGTTCCAGCGAGGTCGGGGCTTAGGAGGGCAACGCAGAGGAAGTGAGCCGTTAGTGCATTGGTGGGTGTCCAACAGACACACAAGAATGTGTGTTAACTCGGGTTTATGACCCATGTATCATGGTGCGTAAGGCTGAAATTCAACTGTGTACAGAGCCCAGTGTGAATTGCTACTACTGAACAACTTTTCACCAGTAATGCACATTCATGGTGCAATTTTAAAGTAAATGGTCTGAATTCAAATTCTTAACATCCTCGGATTGTTTTAATATCACCATGGAGCTGCAGTAGTTGTGGTGAAAGAAATTCTAAATAATTAGTCTGCCACTCCACTTAAGAGTTTGACACATATTTTAAGTTGTGTGCTCAGGATATGATATATACACCACAATGGTGGCCCATTACTGGGGAGTGACTTAGGCATCTAACCAGTGTGTCATGAATAAAACACTTTGTTCTATACCAGATACAACCGTATTTTCCAGGACAGTACACATAACTGGAATATGTATTTCTATTTACGTCTTCTAAACTCAACGAGCAATCTAAAATGTAAACCTTGAGTTACAAGAACAGACTGTAAATAAAAATGAAACGAGCGACCAGCACAGTTTTTCTTTTTACAATTTCCACTTCTAAAGGAAGAGTTCTCCTCATTGCAAGCATTAAAAACACAGAGGAGCAGACTATCTTATTATTTTCTTTTTAAAGATATCATTTGATCTTGTGTCGTGATTGGAAAGGCAGCTGCCTGGTTGATTGCTTCTGGTGTTCAAAGTCAAGAAGTTGACATGGTACTTTCAGTGGAACTCCTCCGCTGGCGTTTGACAGCAAACTTGCCTCACCATTAATGTTTCTGAAACTTGCTTCTCCTCTTGTTGATGATAACAGAACAAACAGTGAGAACAGAAGACAGAAAAGGAGAAGCAGAAGAGAAACGGTCCTTGATGAAGACCGCAATCTCTGACGCATCCATTTTCCAAGTCTGCTGCATAGACAATCAGTTGTCTTGTTGATGGCTGTACATTTTGCAAAATTGAAATGTCATTCCTCTTTCCTCAAGACCACGTAGCCCTTCATAGGACAGCCACGGCTTTATTCCTTTTTGTAATGTTTATAATGTCTAATATCTTTACTTTTTGGAGAAGGGCCCAAAGCAAATATAGTCTTCTTTTGTCCCCTTCTATTTCAATATTCATTTACCGGAGCCAGCTCCGGTGTTAAGTTCACAGTTATATTTTTATACAAGCTGTTGTATGTGATGTTTGGAAAATATTTCAAGTTATTGAGGCCATCCAGGCTTTGTCTTTCTTTAGAATGCCTCAGCAAGGCATACCTGTTTAGTAGATAAAAAAAAGGCTGTTTAGTAAATTAAAATGGCAGCAGAGTTTCAAGTACAAGCTCTAGAATTTTTTCCCCTTTTTACCCAGAATAACCCAGCTGAGACCAATGTCTCATTTTCAGTGGGGGCCAGCTTCCACCATTTTTCACATCTAGGTGGACTAGAGCACTGAGAGGTTAAGTGGCTGGCCCAATGTCACTCACTCAGTCAGTATTTGGCTCTAGTAGAGTTTGAACCTGCAATCCCCAGATTGCCAAGTCAGTCGTCTAACCAGTAGATCACAATGTCTTGAATTAATTAAACATCTATTCAAAACTATTAAGCAATAAGGCACAGCCAGGGGTTGCATTAATGATCAGTTAATCACATCCCAGGTGTGATGTGGGCACGAGATGAAACTGAGTGCCATATACCACTAAGGTGTGATTAACTGATGATTAATGCAACCCCTGGGAGTACCTCTTTGCTTTTACAGCAATGCAAAAAACAAAAATTATTTTTTATGTTTATAATCATGACATTGTTTGATGTAAAATAGTCCTTCCACAAAATGATCAGCAGGATACATTCTATAAAGCCTGTTCTGAGGAAAACAGTGGTGGTGTTCACAAATGCTGCATGGGATAAGCACAAGGGAATCACAATGGAAAAGTGGGGAGGGAGAAAGAGCTGCATATCTGGCACTGACTGCGGTAATTGTGCAGGCAGGGAGAAAAGGGCAGACTGGATAGGCCAATTGGTCTTCTGCCATCAAGTTCTGTTTCTGTGATTCCATGCTTTGCAAGACTATTTTTTGAATATCTAGCTGCCATTATTAGGGTACCTACGAATTGAAAAAGTAGACTAGGTTACAACAAAATGTATAAAAATAGTGCTCTTTCTTACTTGACTCCCATATCTTTTGTCTGAGATGGTGTCAGAGTAATCACTGCAGGCAGTGTCCTATATCAACAGTCAGCATGTGCTGCTGCTTGTAAACATCGAGCAGACTCAAAACTATACTTACAAACCCTTATTAAACACATCGATTGAAGACGTGTTGTGTGTGGATTTGGGTACTATCTCGCCAGACGCTGCACACCCAGAATTTCTCCAGTTAGACCGATCCGTCTCTCCCGCAGCACCCGGGAAAAAAAATTACATGTGCTCTAATGGTGTTGGGGCAATCTAAGTCAGGGGAGCGAGAACAATATGATGGTTTTGGGAGTGGCAGATGTTCCAAGTTATTTATTACAGTTAAACTCAGTTACATGAAGTTTGGAGAGATCGGCGTGATCAGCTGTGTCTGACAGGGGTCATGACCTGCCTGTGACAGGACAGCTGATCGAAGTCATCACTTATGGTAAAGCTTACATTTTGGTTCTCATTCACGGCTACTATTGAAGTAAAAGGGTTACTCGGATTAATTACAGTACAATTGTTTTGACTAATATTTTTTTTTTTACTTTATACTACTGGTTCAAAGAGTCAAAATGAAGTAATGGTGGATGACAGAAACTGTCTCGGAATACTGGAAAACACAAACCACAGATTAAAGCATTCCATGACAAGACTACATTGCTAAAATCCTGCAGCATGTTTTTGAGGCTCTACATACATATTAAAGATTAATGTGAGGCTGATGGACTGATTTAAACCAATCACAATCCAGGAAATATTTCTACATTGTTATAACAACTAACAACGCTCTTGTTGCTGTAGTTGAGTGGGGGCTCTGATTTGACCCCCAGTGGCTCTCAAAAATAATAAAAAGGGTCTTCGAAAACCCACTCCCCTTTACATCTACTGAGCACAACCGTCACTTTACAAACTTGAGACGTCATAAAATATCTCAACCTGGGGGCACTCTAGGAGCAGAGTTCTAAAAACCCAGCACCAGGAAGGGAACGGGATCAGGCGGCCTGCTCCTCAGAGTGAAAATTTACAGTCCCTTCCCCGCCAAAAAAAAAAAAAAACACAGAAATACAAAACATCTGCAAACAGGACTGTTTAAGTCCTTAACGGGTAGGCTCCCAGTGGGGGACCTGGGGGGAATTTTGTTAAAGTGAGTACAACTGGTGCTCTTTAATGGTTCACTACGTTAAAGTGCAGCTGACGCCTTCAGGAGAACTTTAGCAAAACATATTCAGACACAGTCCAGCTTGTACTACACTTTAGTTCTGTATTTCTCTTCACCATAATTTATTACTGAGGTCATTTGCATGAAAACAGGATCTTTACTCCTGAAGAGTTATCTGTTCCTGTTGCTTTCTCCCTACCTGAGGTCAGAACGCACTGCCTGTGATATCACAGTTACTCCCATGGCAACAGATTGTGGTGTCACAACAGAGGATTATGACTTGAGGGAGGTAGGTAGTAAGCCATGAGGGCAGATAAACTCTAAGAGATAAGGATCATGCATTCAGGAACATTTCCTCAGTAATAAATAATGGGGAGCAGAAATCTAGAGAATATATAGGAAATACAAGCTGAATTGTACCTAATTATTATGTTTTTCAAAGTTTTCTGTGAGGTGTCAGCAGCACTTCAAGAGCTTTGCTCTCACTCACGTATAGTATAGTATATGTACTGATCCAAAACTCACAAATGACCGTGCAGACTACAGATGGCAAATGCATTCTAAAGAGCTCCAGCTCAGAGACTACAGCAGAGCAAATGCTTGTTTTATGTCCCCATCCTGCAGTGTGTCGAGTGCTGGTGAGTAAAATCCAGCATCAACCAGCAAGCACAACTTGTTGGTTGATGGTCCAATTTTCTACTGACTTCAAACAACTGAAGCCATGGCTTGACACTATCAGTACCCCCTTGAACTGTGATTTTAAACATACCTTCCTAAAAATTGTACCTCCCCTCGATGATGGTGAGGAATGGACTTGTATTTTCCTATGTCTCCCTCTGGCCGTGTTGGTGTGTACCCAGCAAACTGGACCCTGCAAAACAAGGAGATCAAAAATACTATAAGCATTCTAATAACCTTTGATTCACTTGAAAAACATTCTCTCCCCCAGAAATAATTCTGCTCAGCTAGATCCTGTGGTCATGTCCAAAAGTTCAGCATGTCACAAAAACTTCTGGAACCACTTAAAGAAGAAGAAATACATTAAATTTGCAAGTTTTTTTTCTGTTTTTGTTGTTATTGTTAAATACAGAACCGGTTTCTGACGTACACCTCAGTGGTAAGGCCCATCACAGAACTGGAGTATGTAGTTTGTGTTCCTCTTTAACTGTCAGAGCTCTATATGCTAGAATACAGATGCACTGTTACAACAATACAACAGCTTAAGAGAGACATAAAAGTCTTCTCCACTAGTGGACAAATAAGAAACACTGACTGAATGGACACCCCCACCGGGGCAAAGACCATTAACTGGTTGAAGCAATGGGGCTATGATGTCCTCCAGACTGTGAAGGAATAAACCTTTGATAATTGCTTAACTGTACTTGTGTGTGTGGGATTTTTTCGGTACTTCCGAGTGCAGACCGTTGTTGCTGTTCTACAAAAACATAAGACTGTGGGTTAAAGAAGGTTCTCTCTTGCCAGCCCAGTAGTGCAGAAGGCTTAGACGTTAGTAGCATCTCAACTCTCGTCATGCTGGCAACCAGAGTTTGGAAATAAGCTTGGGTTGCTGGGGGGTCCAGGGGCGGGTGGGCAGCTGTCTGGCTACTCTCATCTCCCAGACTGGGGTGGTGAGCTGTCCCAGCTCTTGGCTGCCACCAAATGGAGGCCAGGTGATAGCGCCACTGCAAGGGAGGCTGATGTAAAGTAAGGTGGTGGAAGGGGCTGGTGGTTCCAGAGCGTACGCGCGCCTCCACGCGCATGCGCCTTCTGAGTTTGCCATAGCCTTGGAAGAAAAACAAAGGTGGAAAATGGAAGGAGAACGGGCTCAATGAAGCCCCACCCATCGTGTCATGGCCTGCTCTGCCACTCCAGAAGGGGAAGGGGGAATCTGGATGAGAGTCTCCAGTGGCATAGGAGGATGGCCTTCCCCACCCTCCGCAAGGGAAGGGGTGGTTATCTGCACGGGGAATCCCTTCCTCCCCGAAAATACATGGTTATGCTTCTGTGCCTGCACCACTGCAGGTGGTGCAGTTGCTATATGCTCCCGATACAGCAGTGTGAATGGGACTGCAGCGCTGCAGAACCTGTCTGTTGCAGGCATTTTCAAATGGTGGGAAGTGGAAACCCTGTAGGCATTTTACATCTGTGGGTGGACACAGCGCTGCAGGTTGCCTGCAGGGTCATGGGTCAGGTGAGGGACTGCACAGTGGGAGTTGACGACAGGGCTTTATTATTAACAGCACAAAAAAAAAAGGCTGCCTGCAGTGCTCCCGTTTCTGTGTGGATGCGCTGTAAATGACTTTAGTGCAGCGCTCCCTCCTCCCGAGCTGCACCACTGCCATAACATGTAACCACGCCTATAATGAAGCAGCGAGAGATGCATTAATGACTCAGTTTCTCTGTCTCAGACACATTCGGAGGGTCACAAAATCCAGCTGCTTCTTAGAAAAGTCATGTGATAAATTACAGGACTATGTCTGTACTGGGCGAGAGATACTGTATGCCCATTTGCTACTGGGAAGGAAGGTTGCTCCTCTGTGGGAAGCACATCATCAGAGCTTGCATTAGCACCAGTAAAGTGGGAGCTAGCTTGACCCTCAGCTTCCAATGTTGGGGGCCAGATCAGAAAATCTTGGAATCATATTTCTGGGGTGGCACTGTACGACATTATCAGATAGTTTTCCTGCTAATGATATCTGTGCAAACCTTTCAATATACAGGGTCAGTGCTGAAGCACTGCTTTTAGTTCTGTGCTTCACAATCCTCAACAATCCTATGTGGGGTCTTCAATAATGTTTTTTTTTTTTCTAATCTTTTTCCCTCTGGTCACTGGCCTGCAAGATCTCCCTCATGTGTACCTCTCCGACCCAGGACCTACCGCCCAGCCTGAGACTCCCCTGACCAGGGAGTCAGGGACAGGATCCCCCTGCTCCAACTCATTCAGTTCTTGGCTGACCCCCAGGCTTCCACAAACCCCGGGGTGGGGCCACCCTGCGCTCCTCATCTGGGTGCCCTTTCTCATAAGCTAGGCTGTGGGGTTCCCGGGAGAGTAGAGTTGGTCAGGGAAAGTCTGGCAGTGGGCGTGTGGGCCTGCCCTTTGAGGCCGTCGTCCTCCTGTGCACAAGGGTTTTTTCCCTTGTTCAGTCCTCCCATGAGGCTTGAACGTGAAATGACATCCAGACTGCTGTGAGCATGCTCCCGCACCCACCCAGAAGACGCTCCACCAATGTCTTCCCCCTGTACAGCAGGATCAGGTTCTGTCCTCCCAGGAGCCACCACCACCACCACCACCACAGATCCAGGCACTTATTTCTCCCAGGAGAGGATAGCCATCCTCGGATGCTCCATCCTCCCTCATCTGACCCCCAGCGACCTGAGCTCGCCTGAACCCGGTCGCCTGCAGGCGTGAGGGTTTCCAGTGCTCAACCTCAGCACCACTGGGCTGGCCTTGTAGTGATTAACACAAGCCCTGCATGATCTCCATGATCTTATCTCAGTATACAGAGAGTGGCAGCTTTCACACACACTGTATCCCAAAGCACTTTACAAGAACTGAGAGTCTGGCAGTGAAGTGGCAGACATTACGCACAGCAGCGACCACACTGAAATACAGAATCTCTAACGCTGGCTGCAGTACGACAACAAACCTACCTGTTCCACAGATCATCGTCCTCACCACCCCAGCCCCAGAATGCATTGGGGAAGCCATTGATTTTCCGGAACTGCTCCACTGTCAATCCACTCACGCCTCCAAAGAATTCCTCATAAGGAAGTCTGAGGGCAAAAAAGGCACAAGGCATGAGAATCCAGGCATCTGAAAAGTCACAGCACCATCTCTAGGCTGTATAAATTCAGCGACAAATGTTCTGAATAAAGTCCAACATGCATGCACTGTCTGTGAGCAGGAGCATAAAGGTAAACACTGGCAGACTATCCATGCATAAAATACAGTGTCTCCCTGCTAGAGGCACCGACACACCATGAAAAGGTCAGTTCTTGCCCCTGCCTGCTAGGTCAACTCTCTGAATTACTCAACATTCACTTTCCGAGCGATCTCCATGCCTTCTAGTTGGGACCTTCTGAAACACTTTTTTAGATTTATTGCACAATACCATGTATGTAATACTGCACAACAGGGTGGGCATTCATTGGGAAATATAGGCCCTCTAGTGTAGTGAGGCACAAGGCCAAAGGCACTTTCTGCTCCTCAGCATGCAGTGGATTACTGCAATATACCTGCCAACAAACGCAGCACCCTGGTGAGTACTACCACACTTATAAAAGTGAAAGGTATTAAAAGGTTCTGGTCTAGAAAATCCAGTACCATGTGTTCCTGAGTACATACAGGCATGGCAGGTGTACTGGTTCACCTAAGCAGTGAGTAGTATTTGTGGGATTTTTTTGTTGTTGTTGCTATAGCGCATTTTACTCTATACCGCCTCCTGTCTGGCTCTTGAGTCTGCGTCCTTCCAGCTCCACCTGCCACTTCCCATACTACTGGAGCCTGTGGGGCCTGAGTACCAGCAGCCATCATAGGTTTTTTTTTTTTCTCTCACTGCCCCTAGATCCTCCCACCTCCCCTGAAGCTAGACAGTGCCCCATCAGGGCTCGTACATATGCCACAACACCCTGTACAGGAAGCAAGCTCCCTGCGGGGGGTTGCTGCAGCGGTGAAACCACAGCGCCATCCCTCCCTGGCAGAGAGTGCTGCAGAGTGGCAGCAAAACCCCAGCTCCCGAGTTTATTCCCGAACATGGATCACTGGCACGGGAGCATGCCACGCTACATGCCAGGCCATCAGGTGACCCTGCAACCCATGTTTTAAGTTCAAATAATGTTGCGTTTGTGATCAAAGCATAGTCCGAAATTCCAAAGTCTGCGGTTCTCTGGTCAATAACCCTAACTGCTCCCGCTTTGCAAAATCCAGCAGGTAGAGTTGCTTTATCAAACTAACTGGGTAACCCTATGACCTTGTTACAAGGAACGGGAACAGTCAGAATTATTGATCTGAGAACAACTGTCGTAAGTCTCCGAAGAAGGACTTGGTGGGTCCGAAAGCTTAGACATTGTTTTCTTTTTGTAACATCTATGTTGGTCCAATAAAAGATAACAAACCATTTGCTTCTGGTTCTGTACTTACAAAGACCAATACGGCGACTAATCTATTTTGTATGATCTGAGAACAGTAACTTTCTAGTTACAGACTTTTTTTGCTCTGATTGGAAAACCCAAATCTTAAAACACAGTAGCTTAAAGCAGCAGTACTAGATAAAACAAAAATCAGATTTTTTGCAACAGTTTGTTTCCTGTGTTCTGTTGAGCACTTACCTGGTAATCTTTCTCGTTTTCACTGCATTATTACCCGGTAATTTGCTCCTTTTTTGTCTTTGTTTACATTTCTCCCACCCGCCACGTTGAACTGGAACTCTCTGCTGCCAACCGCACATGCGCATAACTCGCAGTACTACACAGGGACAGTGAGAATGTGCAGTACGGGGTCCCATGGAAGTAAACGAAAGACGTGATGTGATGTGAGGGGGGAGCTTGGCTGCAGATTAGGCAACAGCCATTTTTACTGTGGATCCACAACAATGGAAATACATTTAAAATATCTAAAAAATGAAATATTGCTAGAAAAAAATATTTACAGATATGGAAACCGTAACTATGGCTGTTTGCTTCCAGCCAAAAAGAAGAATTTCGATAATCACTTCCTAATTATCCAATACTTCTGCTTTAAGACAGTTTTTTTGCACCAATTTCCATACTTAACAAAGTCGCATATAGATATAATTTAATTCCCCATTCAGCCACTCTGGTTAGCACTCTTAGTATCCTGTTGACCCCCCCAACCAGAATTACAATTTAAATGATCCCCTTCTTCCATACTCATAGCACCCTTATTCCCCCTACCTCCTGCACTCACTGTGCAATCCCACCTCATCACATGTAAACAATAAATCCCTTAACCCCATCTTACCTGCTGTGCAAACCAACGTGTGTCCCATCTACTATGCAACCTCTCTGCCTATCCAACCCCTTGACCTGTAACCACAATTCTGAATGGTGGCTGTGCAAACCGACTGTTTTATTCACAAAAAAAAAACTGCAGTGAGAACTGGGCCCAGTATGTTCTTTATTTGTGGCTACAAGAATAGCCAATGACAGATCAGAAGCAGACACCAATACGGGATCAAACCTGAGCTGTATTGTTCATTACAAATAAAGCTTTATATGGTAAACCTCATGCAAAACTGGTCAGTAAGGCAAATAGTACAGGATTTCTACAACTGAGTCATCTTTGTAAGTGCAGTCTCTGTAAGAGCAGACCACTGAAGTGCAAGGCACATGGGAGGCAGTGTAGTCCAGTGGGTAATTCATAGAATAAAACATGGCTGGAAAAGGAGCATCTTGATTGGCTGACAGTATTTTAAAAGGGTTATGCTAATGGCTGGAAGCTGGGATAGTGGGATGCTGGGGTGCATAGGGAGGGGTATGTCCAACAGACAGAGGGAGGTGGTGTTGCCACTGTATCGCTCGCTGACTGGCGAGACCCCCCCACCTGGAGCACCGTGTCCAGTTTTGGAGGGCATACCTAAGAAAGGATAGATGGATTGAAGGTGGTCCAGAGGAGGGCAACTAAAATGGTGCAGAGGCTGCATGAGAAGTTCTACAAGGAGAGACTGAAGGGTCTTAACATATACACACACACACACACTGAAAGAGAGGAAAGTGAGAGGTGAAACCAGAGACCTATAAGTACCTCACAGGGGTGAACTAGGTGCAGGAGGGAAGTCTCTTTCAAATAAAAAGAAGCAGCAGGACCAGGGGGCATACAATGAAGTTGGAGGGGGGCAGTCTAAGATAGAAGTTAGGAAATGTTTCTTCACTGAATGGGTGGTAGGCGCATGGAACAGACTTCAAGCAGAAGTGGTGGACGTGAAAACAGTGGGGGGCTTCAAGTATGTATGGAATAGACATGGGGTGTATTAGAAAATAGATGGGGAGAAGGGACAGAGTCACAGGAGATCAGTTAGGGTCTGCAGAGACAGATTAGGCAGAGAACATCGGGGCAGACTGAGTGGGCTAAGTGGTCCTTTTCTGCTGACAAATTCTCTGTTTCTGAACCATTACATACATTACGAACATACGAAATTTGCCAGCAGAAAAAGGCCTAGAGGTCTATCAAGTCTGCTCGAATGTGCAGCTAGCACCCCCTTATTCTGCAGCTGCCCCTCCCTTCTGCAGCTGCCCCTCCCTTAAAGCCATCAGAATTTAAGAATTATATTTCATAACCAAAACCAGTTTAGTAACAGCATTAAGGCACTCCAGGGGACGGGCTAACTTCATGAGTCTGACCCCAGGATTATAAAGCATCATCCCTCTGTGGCAATGCAGAGATGTTCTTGAAGATCTGGAATCACGGTAAACCAACTTTCCTATCTTCTAAGACTCAGATTTCTCCATAGAGCCCTACTCTATGGTCAAGTAGCAAGCTTCCCATTAACAGGGAGGAGCAGGCTCAACCCTGAGACCATCAGCCTTAGTCCTTTACAGGGGAAAACTAAAGTGGGGGTTGCCCGGATTATCTTCACTGGCCAACTAGATGGCTGCAGCTAATCCTGAGAGAACGAAGGTGTTTCTGGCTTAGACAGCTGGTGCACCACCCTTTGGAAGAAAAGGAATGCCCCCTAGAACAGGGCATTTATGGCCATTCGGCAGCTGACCTGACCTAGCTGGAACAGCCATAGCCAAGACATCCATTTGAGACAGATGGACAATGCTGCTGAGTGGGAGACCACTGCTGAAGCCTCTTATGACACCCTTGGCTGGAGCTGAGCTGTCTCTATTCCCTTATTAGCACTACCTAGGCCGGACAGCACTTTATTGCTTTTCTGGCAGCTCAGGTAACAAGACATACATCAGACCCCACAGGTAGTGCTGGTAGGCTGCCATTTGCGCCTGGTGTGACACTATGATTAGTGACGACTTAATCAAGAGCATCTTATTCTCCAGCGCATCCATATGTTTAGATATGTGTCCATGTTGGGGGAGAGGCCTACTGTCTCATGGGGTCAGAAGAAATATCACTTCCAATGAAGTGTGATCACTAGGAGACCCCGTTGAAACTTGGTATCTTGCCTGGATGACTCTTGGGAGTCAGATGTGTGGAGAAAAGGATGTTTCCAGACTGCCATAGTTGCCTATCCCAGTGCTGTATCCAGGAGGGGATCTTCAGTGTACTAACTAGGACATGAATAGAAGACTAGTGACATGGCATTAAGGTTTTTGCCCACCAAACAAGACCATTTTGGTGCCTCCTGCATCTTCTTCAGAAATCCCTTAATAGCAAATCTTCAGCGTCAGCAGAGATGAAAAGGAAAGATTCTTTGTCCTCTGAGGAGCATGTTGAGGGAGAGGAGGCTAGAATTCTGGAAGAGTATGGAGCGGAGGGGAGGAGGGTGCTGGGAACAGTGCAGGGTTGGTTTACCTAAATCAGGACTGGAGGTTCTCTATCCATTGCCAGAAGTGCTGCTGATGAAAATGACCCTGAGGATGTGAGGGTCTCCACCACCCACCCTGTCAAATAATGACAGGGGCACATGAGGTGGAAGCCTAAAAGGGATGTTGGTGGCTGCTGGGTCCACCCTACCTGTGCCCAACTCATGGATTGCATTGCTCACTTGGGATCCTTGATCAACAGGAGGAACAAGAAAAGCCTCCTAGCCCAGCAGCACCCACCCCAGAGGTGGCTAGAAGGTGGGTGTCCATGGGGTAGCTCCTGGTTGGATGAGGACTGGTCATTTCTTAGAGGGCCCTGCTGCAGGGAACAATCAGGATCCAGGGCAGATGCAGATATCTGCACAGGCAGAGGCCACAGTGCCAGGGCTGACCCCTATCCTGACAGCGGTGATACTGAAACCCATACTAACTCCAAGAACCCCACTAGCACCAACACCAACACTGCAAGGGATGTGGGCACATAGGGCCATGCTGACAGCTGCATTTGATTCTGCAATGCTCCAAAGCCAAAATTTGCACTGGCAGAGGCCACAGCACCAGGGCCATTGCCAACCTTGTCAGCGGCATCAACACCAAAACCCCTTGCTGACACTCAGAACCCCTCATGGTATCATTCCTGACAACATCATGGCAAAAAGTCATCAGCGCAGAGGGCCATGCTGACAGCTGCACTAAACCTAGTACCAAAAACCAGAACTGCTATCGATGTCATTATGGCATAAGTCAGTACTGGAGGTACCAGCCTAGCAACATGGTGACCCATGCAGTGCTGATAATACCAGACCATGGTGGGTGCTCCCTCAGCTGCCCAGCAGGAGTCAACAGTCGTCCAATGCCATAACCTGAGACTCTGTCACAACCCCAATTCAGCTGGGGGAGGGATAACTAAGTACCTCAACAGACTCCAAAGAGCAGATGGTGTGTGTGTGTGTGTGTAGTGGTCCCTATGATTGATGCCAGGCAGACGGACCCGCAGCCATCAATGACGCAGACTGGCACGTGTTGTTGGTTGCTGCATACAAAGTCATCGCTAGGCACTGGCTACAACCACAGCCTCGCACACGCAACCAGTGGCTGGAAATCATAGGGGACATCTACTGCATGGAGGAGCATACCTAAGGTAATCAGCAGGGCGCCCAGTTTCGCGGGCAGGCTAGACACTATGGGACCCAGATGAACTGATATATATATATATATATACACACACACACACACACACACATATATCCCTCCAGACAAGACTCCAGAGACCCACCCACACCTTACTGGGGGGTCTCATACCCAGGTGCATTCAAGCGGAAAACTGTCATGTTTTCTGCTTATGAAGTTCGACTTGCTCCAAACCTTATGTTTGGTCTCCTGTACTGCCCCTGCACAACTGCTGTGATTGAAGCATTGTTACTGTGTTTCACTACCTACAATGAAATGAGTGTCTGTTTGCGGATACCATATTACTTCATACTGGAGCTTGTATACATGTTGTTCAATAAATTTGAACTACAAAAAAAAAAAAAGACACAGACTGCTCCACCCATTTGGTCATACGTCCCAATCGCTAACACAGTCAGATAATTGTATTAGTACAACGCATAAAATAAGCGGATTTGCATCGCAATTTGCAACTCAAGATCGGTAAAAAGTGAGTCAAATCAGGGCAATGATTAGCAGTCATTGTTAATCACTGCTAATTGGTCCTGGGTCTTGTAAAAGTGCTTTATTGGGCACTGCCACTTTCATTTATTTTTTTGTCCTGATATCCATTTTTTGCCCTCCTCCTCCGCACCCCGCCCAAAGAACCTCGAGCTGTTCCCCGATTGGCCCAGTGATGCTCCTGCTCCCCCACACCCAGTCTCCACGGAGGAGAAATGTGACAGAGTCCTTTTGCAGCGCACCCAGAAGAGGAAGCACGCGTAGGGAGGTCGAGCAGGAGTCCAAAGGTGAGTTTTCTTAATTTAACTTCACATTTTTTTTTTTATATATCAACGTTGCACCGTCGTCCGGTTAACTAAATTATGTCTTTTTGTTTTGTAGGTGGTCGGATATAAGCCAGAGCCGGGAGGAGTGGTGGCCGCACCGAGGAGGAGCTGAAGGGAGAAGGCCTGGCTGAGACCACAAGAGGGCATGGGGCGACCTGAATGGAGCAGAGACCAGGCAGCTGCATCGCAGGGCGAGGCACAGTCAGACGGGCAGATTCAGAGGAGAGCAACAGCGCAGAACCAGGAACTCAGCAGAAAACAAGTAAAACATTTTCATTTGGTTGGGGAGCTGGAGGAGGGAAGAGGGGCACACGGACTTCAGGGCACAGATGGGGGGGGGGGAGACGACATAATGGCAATGAACGGGCAAGGCCTAGAGCTGGACTGTGGGTGGTGGGAGAACAAGGGCATGAAAGGGTCGCCCTGTCTTGAACTTTAAGTTTGTGCCCTGCTTGCTGTGAATTTGGGAGCAAACAGTGAACGTAATTGCAGTGAACACTGGGAACAGAATAAAGACTATGTGCCCTGCTTTGCAGAGATTATGGGGGAACCAGAACTTAATGTGCCCTGCTACTATGCTGTGTGCCCTGCATCTTTGCAGTGAACATCTGGGAACAGATAAAGACTAAGTAAGCAGCTCTGCCTGCTTTGAGATCTCAGTAACCAAGAAGTAATGTGCCCTGCTTTTGACTTTGCAGTGAATTTGGGAATAGAAAAAGAGACTAAGTAAAATGTGCCCTACTTTGCAGAGATTGAGGGAACCAGAACTTAAATTGTATGTGCCCTGACTTGTGTGCCCTTCATCTGCAGTGAACTGAGGAACAGAATAAGACTAAGTTAATGTGCCCTACTTTGCAGAGATCTGTACTCTGCCCAGTATTTATTTTGCCCTGCTTATGCCGCAGACCCAACTCATGACCAGGCCAAAACCAAGGGAGTGTTGCAAATTATGACTAAATTCCAGATGGTGCCACACTTTTTGTATTTTGAACAGCTGCTTCAGCCACTTGCCAGGTTCTCACTAGCACTTCAAAAAGAAGTAGTTGAAATGCCAGAGCTACTTAGCTCTGTTGAAACTTTAAGAAACACTCTTGACCATGCTAAGCGAAGTAGTCCCATAGGTGGAAGTGAATTTGACATTCTCTTAAAAAAATGGGTCAGATGTTCTTTCAGGAGCATGTGCTCAAGACACATACAAGGGTGTGAAATTAACACATTTTAGTGGTCAAGTTGTTAAAACTTTTAAACAGCAAACTAAGAAATACATTACAAACATTGAGTACTGTTGTGAACAAAGGTTCGGTTTGACTGATGAAAGTAATATCTATAACCGTGTAAAAGTGTTAGATACTAGATTTTGGCCAGAAGTTGCAGACAGAAAGGAACTGGAGCTGTATGGTAACAGTGACATTACTGCAGTAGCTGACCACTTTTCAGCACTTTTGCAGCCTGAGTGTGACAGCACTCTGCTACTTGCAGAATGGCAAGAGTTTAAGATTTTTGCTCAAACCAATTTCATCAATCTTTCTGCCTCTGTTTTCTGATCAAAGCTGGCATGTGATTTCCAAAATTCTTATCCAAATCTACTGAAGCTTGTCAATGTGTTGAGAGTATTTCCTGTGTCCAATGCAATTGTAAAAAGGTGTTTTTCCAACTATGAACAAGGTAAAAACTGACTGGAGAGCAAGTATGGCAGAGGATACTGTAGAAACATTGATTCACATTAAAAGGCAGGGCCGCCTTCCAGCTGAATTCAACCTAAACAGGGCTGTAGACATATTTTTTAGTGCTAAATCAAGACGTCCTAGTGATCTGGCACCTGAGGATGGTGGACCACCCCCAGGCCCCCCAAAAAAAAAAAACCAGGCCAGAATTACCGGCTATATGCCTGGTGGAGAGGAGTAGCAAAATAGATCACACCCAGTCCTTGTTGGTAAATGTGTGGTCGATCATGGTCCCAGGTGGTTACTGTGTGGTCAATCACGGTCCCAGTGGAGTTATGCTGGGGCAGGGGTTTATGTTTAATTTGTCATGACTCACGATCATGATCACGTTCACAAATTCACAATTTGCTTTGGCAGACATCCTATCTCGGCTCTTAAAATATATGTGCTGCTGCACAAGACTGTATTCTGGAAATGACTAAATAAAACAGATATCCATCTCCGCAAATGGAAATTACGTACTTACCGTAATTGTTGATCTTCTTGGACAGTCTCCATCACTCACTCACACTAGTGGGATAGCGCCGGAGGCACTAGGAACAAGCGGGAGCCAAAATCTTTCAGAAGGGTCGGTGCCGAGACAGGACCACGCATGAGCAGCACCATGAGACTAGCTCATGCCTGTGTAGGCTATCTCGGGGCCAACCCTCCAACCGCCTCAGTACCTTTTCGACCGAGGAAGTACAGCGTAACTAATGAAAATACTTACTCTGAGTTTCTGGGCCTGAGACGGGCCCAGATGGCTCTTAAAAGAAGGGTCAAAGAACAATGTCTTCACAGCCTGAACCACAGGACCATGAAGACCAGAAAAGAAAACGAGTGAACTCGGGATGGTGGGTGAGCATGTGAATGAGTGATGGAGACTGTCCAAGAAGATCAACAATTATGGTAAGTACGTAATTTCCATATCTTCCTGGACTAAGTCTCCATCACTCATTCACACTAGTGGGGGAGTACCGAGCTAAAACCAACAACCCTGAGTAGGATGGAGGAGATAGGGTTCACTCAGAAAGGATGGTCAAGGACTGTCCTGCTAATAAAAAGAGCTGTCTTGGAAAAAGCATCTAGAATATAGTGCTTACAAGATACGCGCTTGAGTCATAACTCACCACTTTGCAGACGACTGCAACGTACACAAAATGAAGCTCTGCTAGGAAGCTGAAACCACTCTAGGAAAGCAGCGAGAACCCAGCCTCACAATTTGGTATTGGACCAAAACCAATAGTGTCAAAGACATGTACTAATCTAATGTAAAAGGACCTCAGGAACTGAAAGAGCCGGAAGTAAAATCTACTGGTTCAGGGTAGACTGAAAAGCGCAGATGGAACCCCCACTACCAAGTATGGCTGACCTGCAAATAACAGGTCCAGGAGCACTTGAACCTCTTACTTGGTGAGCAAAAGAAGGTCCAGGTGGGGTTAGCCCATAAAGGAGAATGGTTTCCACTTAGTCACTGAAACCTTCCTGATGGAAGTCCAAAGCACGACTTACAAGCCTCTTGTGGTGGTCTAGTAGAACCAGATCCTACCCACTGCATATTCCAAAAAGGAATCATCCTGCCCTTGTGTGTACAACTGTAGTAGCAGTCTCTGAATTCAGGAAAGAAAGGAAAAGTGTACAGGAAGACGTGTCCACTGCGGAAAAAACATTCCGACAGAAAAAAACAGGGGCTGGATTTCTAAGGCAAATAGAGGCAGATGTGCGTTGAGGAAGGACACAGCAGGACCAAGTTAAGGCTAACCCATTTGTTGAAAGTGACTTAATAGCGGCAGAAGTGACTCAATGCGGTGAGGCACTACTCACTCTGGCCTCCATGAAAGAAGTAGTAAGGACTCTAGTTTGCTTTGCTGAAAAACAAACATTACAGCTCCATCATGCACTCAGAGAAGATAGCTTCGTGAGCGACTTGGCACGGAATCAGTGCGCATGAACCGAAGGTGTGAATATTTGAGAAGTCATCTCAGAAAAAGACCTACTTGACCTATGGTCAAGAAGAAAAAATGACCCACCATAGTAATGTTGTTTCTTCTAATGGAGTCTTGCTGTATTCAGACATAATGCAGTTACTCCCAGCACTTGAACTGCCCCAGAGAGGAAAGAGTTAACTCCATGCAGAAGCATGGAACGTTGAGCTCGAGCTCGGTTTTCAAACCTCTGTCTGTGGTACTTACCAGTGCAACAGTTAGATTCTTATGAGCAACTAACTAACTTGACACTAAAATGTGGAAATTGTTTGAACACATAGCCAAAAGGCAAAATACTTTTTGGGGTCCAAAAAAAGACTCAGATCGAGAACCCAAGAAGAAATAAGGTAGTGACAATTCAAACTATGCAACACAAGCAGGAAAAACATAACAGTTACCCCACCAAGAGAGAGGGTACAAGGTACACCCCTGAGGTGCAACACTGTGCCTGCCAACCTACTTCCAAAAAAACAGGTTCTGAGAGGGGAGGCGGGGGGGGGCTGAAAACAGAAAGACTCCATTAGAAGAAACTACATTACTATGGTGAGTAATTTTGTCTTCAAACAACATAAAGTCTTGCTGTATTCAGACATAATGCAGACTACCAAGCAGTTCCCTATGGAGGAGGGAATGCAGAACCTACTTTGGGAAAAGGCTCTGCAGTACTGCTGTGCCAAACCTAGCATCACTCCTAGACTGGATGTCCAGAGAGTAATGCTTGGTGAATGTATGTACTGTTTTCCAGGTGGCTGCTTTACAGATCTCTAACAAGGGTATATCTCTGGCCGCAGCTAGAGTAGCAGCTGTACCCCTAGTCGATTGAGCCCTCAGGCCTGAAGGGGGGTGTTCTACCCAATTTGTCACAGCAAAATTGTATACAGGAAACAATCCACCTGGCAATAGTTCTCTTAGTGGCAGGCTTACCTTTCCCCACTTCACCATAAGTGAGGAACAACTGAAGACAGTCATTTCTGTGTGCCTTAGTAAGCTCTATGTAGTAGCTAAGTGCCCTTTTAACATCCAAACTGTGTAATCTTCTGTCCCCTGGGGAAGAATGGTCAGTGAAAAATACAGGAAGAGACATAGACTGGTTTAGGTGAAAATCCGATACCACTTTAGGCAAGAACCTCCTATTAGTTCTTAGGACCACTTTATCCCTATGGAAGGATATGAAGTCAGGTTTAACTGACAGGGCCTGTAATTGCTAATCCGCCTGGCAGAAGTAATAGCTACCAGGAACACAGTTTTTCAGGTCAAGTACTTCAATTCAGCCGAAGCCATAGGCTCAAAGGGTGGCTGCATAAGCTGAGCAATGCAGACATTAAGATCCCAAGGTGGAGCAGGCTCCCTAAAGGGAGGATTAATGTGAACCAGGCCTTTGAAAAACTGCCTGAAAACAGGATGAGATGCCATGGAAGAGCCCTTCCCTGCTGAAAGGAATGCAGACACAGCTGCTAGATGAACCTTCAAAGTGGCAGGCCTAAGGCCTAGACTATTCAGATGAGCTAGATAATCTAAGGTTGTGGAAATGCCTGCAGAATCGGGCACAATACCTTTCTGAGAGCACCAAATACTCGACCTCTTCCATTTTTCTAGTGGAAGGTTTCCTGGAGACCTTCAGAATATCCAGAACTCCCTGAGAGAGATGTAGAGCTGCATATTCTAACTCTTTAAGAGCCAGGCCTTGAGGTTGAGAGACTGGAGAGTGGGGTACCAGATCCGCCCCTGGGAGGAGGAGAGAAGATTGTATCTCCTGGGAAGAGACAGGGGACGTGAGACAGCCAAGGACAGCAGTAGAGGATACCAGGGTTGTCTGGCCCAATCTGGAGCTAGCAGTATCACTGTGCAGGGTTGAGTTCTTATCTTGATCAGAACTCTGAACAGGAGAGGGAAAGGAGAGAAGGCATAGAGAAACCTGCCCTTCCAGTTCAGAATGAGGGCATCCTGGGGAACTGTCTCCAGGACTGGAGGTCTGAAACAAAACAGAGGAAGCTGATGATTGTCTGGTGCTGCAAACAGATTTATTTCTGGAATGCCCCACTTGGAGAAAATTATCCTCAGAATGTGAGGATTCAAGGACCATTCGTGACGCCCCTGTGAAATCCTGCTCAGGGCATCTGCCAGCACATTGTTCTTCCCTGGAAGATGAACTGATACCAGGGAAGTCTGAAGGGAATAGGCCAGAGACCAAATCTTCATGGCCTCTGTGCACAAGGCTGTGGACCGAGTGCCTCCCTGCTTGCTGATGTACCACATTGTGGTATTTTTGTCCGGCCTGACTTGGACCACCTTGCCTTTGACTGAATCCGAAAAGGTCTGAAGGGCTAGAAAAAACTGCCCCGAGTTCCAGGAGGTTGATATGAAGAAGAGATTCCTGCGGGGACCAGATTCCCTGAGCTGTTAGGGCCCCCAGGTGGGCTCCCCAGCCTAGGAGAGAAGCATCCATAGTCAGCACTACTGATAGAAGTTGAGGGAGAAATGGAACCCCTTGTCTGAAGTTGTCCTGGTCCAGCCACCACTGGAGAGCCTGGACCAGAGTTCGAGTCATTGGAATCAGTTTGGAGACAGAATTCGTTCTCTGTGACCAAAAGGACCTTAGATGGAACTGAATGTCCCGCATCTGAAATCTGACTCCCTGAACCACTGCAGTGGAGGCCGCCATTTGGCCCAGGAGTTGGAGGAACTGTCTTGCTGGAAGAGAAACCTGAGGCCGAAAGGAGGAAGCGAGGTCTACTAAGGCCTTCACCCTTGCCAGAGGAAGGAAAGCTTTTGCTTGGGTCGTATCCAATTCCACCCCTATGAAGGTGAGAAGCTGTACTGGTTCGAGGACAGATTTTGGCAGATTGAGAAGAAACCCCAAGGAACTGAGCAAGTCCTGAGTGGTTTGTAGAGCTGACCTGACCTGGTCTGAAGACTGCCCTACTAGGAGCCAGTCGTCCAGATATGGAAAAATGGTGATACCCTGTATTCTTAGGTAAGCCACCACTACTTCAAGGCACTTTGTGAACACCCTTGGAGTTGATGTTAGGCCAAAAGGCATGGCCTTGAACTGATAATGGCCTGAAGGCAACATGAACCTGAGGTATTTTCTGTGGGAGCACCTTATAGGGATATGGAAGTAGGCATCCTTGAGGTCCAGTGATGCTAGCCAATCTCCTGGCCTTAAAGAGGGAAGGATTATTCCCAGACTTACCATTTTGAACTTGGGTTTTGGAATGTGTTTGTTCAGATACCTTAGATCCAGGATGGGTCACCACTCCCGTTTTCTTTGGGGTGAGGAAGTACCTGGAGTATAGGCCTTTTCCCCTGTGTTGAGTAGGAACCTTCTCTACGGCTCAGAGAGCCAGGAGAGAGGAAACCTCTGCCTCTAGGGCAAGGGTTTCTGAAACTGATGCAGGTGGAAAAGACTTGGCCCCTCTTTTTGGATACCTTTTGAAGCTGAGGGCTAGTCCCTGGCTTACTACTTCCAGGACCCACTTGTCTGAGGTAACAAACTTCCAGGCCTGAAAGTAGCAAGCCAGCCTGCCTACTACTGGGATTGGAGAGTTGACCCGGGCTGACACCTCAGGGTGTCTGCTTGGCAGGAGCCTTAGATTGGGAGGAAGAAGCAGCCCTGCTCATCCCCCTTCTACCCTCCCTCAGAAAAAAAACCCTTTGTGGGTACGCAGTAGGCCTGGGCTTGGTAAAAAGGCCTGTGAAAAGGCCTGCCCCTGGACTGCTGCTTTTGAGGAGTGACTTGCCTTTCCTTGGACTGTGCACTCCTGTAAGTGGTTCTATATTCATCCATTTTCTTCATGTAAGCCTCTGTCTGCTCCCCAAACAGAGAGCTACCAACTACAAGAAAATCCATAGCCTTAGATTGGGTGTCCTGTGATAGGCTAGTACATCTGAGCCAAGCATGCCTTCTGAGAGACACAGATGTAGCCATGACTCTAGATGCCACATCGTTGATGTAGACAGCAGTGTGAAATTGTACTTTGGATGCCTCAATTCCATCCGCAGCCACCTCCTCCAGCCCTCTGACTAGCTGGGGAAGAGGCCTTTTTAGCCTGTTCCAGAACTGTATCCCACCTGGACCTGTGGTACCTGGCTGTGTAGGCCATATAATTTGCCTGCTTGAGTCCCAAAGAGGATGCCAAGTATAGTTTCTTGGCCATGGCATTGACTTTCCTGGAGTCCTTGTCTGGGGGGTGTGAAGCCAAAGGAATGTTTGCCCTGTCACAGGATACAGGCTGCAGCCTGCACTACCCCAATATGGCTGCTATGTGAATAAGGGAACTCCACAGCTGAGCCTGAAAACATGCATCTCCTGTCCATTCTTTTATCTACAGGAGGTAAAGAGTTAGGAGTCTGTAGAATCTTTTTTGTCTGTTTCCCCAAGGACTTGTGAAGGGGAATAGACAACCTTTTGGACTCTGGGATGTCCATCATCTCCACAAAATCAGGCTGTCCTTCCTCCTCAGCAGCTTCAACCAAAGGGAGCTGGAGGGTTTCAGCCACCTTCTTGTAAAACAAAACGTGAGAAGGGGACTCAGGAAGCTTGGGAGGGGAGACATCAGAGGGTCTGTCTGGGGAGATGTCCGGTTCAATGGGCACATCCAGACCCCACCGTCTTAGTCATCGTCATCATCGTCGGGATAGTCTTCATCTCCCTCCCACTCCTCACAGAAAGCATCCGGATCGTAATCCGAAGGAGCCGGTTCCGATCTAACCAGTGGCACCGGTTCAGACGGAACCGGACAAAACGATCGGACAATACTAATTGCTTTGGCTATCTTGTCCGCGGTTGGAGTAGCAGTACTGGATCCAAACTGGCGGACTTTCGTTCCTTTTTTGAAGGAACTGACCCCACAGAGTCAGCTCTCCTTTTGCCCGAGGAGGTATCACCTAGGTCAGTAGGCACCTCCCCACGTTCGGCCGTAACCGAACCGGGCTGGCCATCCGGGTCTACAGACTTATCGGCCTCCCTTTCCTTCAACCTACTCAGTCTTTTTTCTAGAGTGGTTTTAGGAAAGTTTTGCAAATTTGGCAGTCTGACTGGAGGTGGTCAAATCCCAGACAATAAACACAGATGAGCTGGGGGCTGGCCTTGGCAAAGGCCTCCCCACACTCAATACAGTGTTGAAACCCAGTGGGACCGGTTTTCTCAGACATGGCCAACCTACCAAAATTACCCTATAGAAGCGTTCAAGCCAGGTAATACCAACCGATCGGTAACAACCGTGTCACAGGTCTGGAAAAGAATCAAGAAAAAGCCTGGCTCTTTTGAAACCGATCGGTACCGGAACACCACTCTAAAATAATACATTTAAAATTAGAAGGAAACACAAGGTCAGTTCCTAACCGGACTGATCGGGAAGAAATACAGGTTACTCACCTGTAACAGGAGTTCTAGGAATGGTATATGTTGTTCATCCACACTCATTGGCAGTATCCTTGCCGCTTTAAATCTTGCCGGAAGGTCTTCAAGCTTGCTCCTCCCACCCACCCGGGTGGTATAACTCTCGGCTCCGCCCCATGACGCGAGATCTGGCCGCTGGAAGCTCAGGTTGTCGGCCGAAGCCGGGAGGTGGAGGGTCGGTGGATGAACAACATATACCATTCCTAGAACTCCTGTTACAGGTGAGTAACCTGATTTCTAGGGACATGGATATGTTGTTCATCCACACTCATTGGCAGACTCCTAGCAGTTCTCCGGGAGGAGGGAGGCAAGACGACACCCCATATACTTACTTGGGAAAGAGAGACTGGAGAACCGAGGCCCCAAAACCAGCATCCCGGCGTGACTCAAGGTCGATGTGGTAGTGGGTAATGAAGGTGTTTGCTGACTTCCAGGTAGCAGCCCTGCAGATTTCCTGGATAGGGGACGCCCCTGGAAGCAGCCACGTTGCAGCAGTATGGCGGGTAGAATGAGCTCTTATCCTCTGGGAGGCTCCATGCCCGCTAACTTATGGCAGAGATCTATGCAGGAGGTTACCCACCTGCTTATCGTCCGCTTGGCTGCAGGTCTGCCAGATGCGGCTTCAGCGTGGGTGACAAACAGCTGGCGAACCTCTCCCAATTTCAGCCGTGCGCTCCTTATAATAAGCGGCGCCCTTCTAGGATCAGAGTATGGAGCCTATATTGCCTCCGAGGTGTGATTGGGGTAGAACACCGCAGAGTCAACACCTGGTTAAGGTGAAACTCCGACACCACCTTCTGGAAGGAATTTGGTGGGGCGCAGGGACAACCTTGTCCCTGTGGAAGACCAGGTAAGGAGACTCGTATGGAAAGCGCCTGGAGCTCTCCCATCCTTCTGGCTGACGTGATAGCCACCAAGAAGGCGGTCTTCCACGACAGGTGAGAGAGACACCTGTGCATAGGTTCAATGGCTGCCCATGAGCTTTGCCAGCACCAGCAGTAGATCCCACGGAGGTGGGGTTCCCGACTGGAGGAAATGTGATCAAGGCCTTTGAAAAGCGCCAGACCACCTTCTCCCTGCGCCACTCGACTGCTTCCGGCCCGCGCCTGTAAGCAGAGATGGCTGCAGGGCACCCTTAGGGTCGCCGACCTAAGCCCTTGACTAGAAAGGGACCATAAATAGTCCAAGATGCTTGCCAAGGAACAGGAGGAAGGGTCCAAGCCCTTGCCTTGACACTAAATGGAAAACCTTTTCCATTTGAAGGCATAGCATTTTCTGGTCGACTCTTTACGGACGCTCAACTACACTGAGGACCTCGTCGGAAAGACCCAAAGCCTGGAACTCTAGCAGCCAGGAACCAGGCGTCAGGTGCAGGGATTGAAGGTCCGGATGGAACACCTTCCCTGATTGACTGAGAGCAGGTCCGGGCGAGCTGGAAGCTGCCCGGAGTCCTGGAGCTGAGACTGAGGAGATCTGGGTACCAGAACTGGCGAGGCCAGTCTGGGGCTATCAGAATCACCTGCGCCTTGTCCCTCCTCGCCTTGAGAAGCACCTTGTGGATCAAGGGAAATGGGAAAAGGCGTAAAGAGCCGGGTCCATTGCCTCGAGAGGCATCCCCTGCAGCGAGCCCTGCTGAGGGCGGGCATGGAACAGACTCAGCATCGTTCTCCATGGAGGCAAACAGGTCCACCTGAGGTGTGCCCCAAAGGAGAACAGATGCTGTACTACCTCCGCAGGAGACCACTACGGGATGCAGCCCCTATCCGGCTCAGGGCATCGCCAGGGTGTTGGAGGCTCCTGCCACGTGAATGGCTAGGAGATCCGCCTCCAGGCTGCGACGAGTGACCAAATGCGGAGGCTTCCTTGCATAGAAGCATGGAGTAGCGTCCCGCCCTGGCGGTTTAGGTAATACATGGTGGTGGTATTGTCCGTCTGGACTCGGACCACTTGACCCCGGAGGAACGGAGCAAAGGCGGTGAGAGCTAGGCGGACCGCTCGGAGCTCCAGCAGGTTGATGTGGCATCGGGACTCCCGTGGGGACCAGAGGCCATGAGCCCGGTGTTCCCCCAGATGGGCACCCCAACCCATCAGAGAGGCATCGGTCGACAGAGAGACCGTCGGCTCGGGGCGGACGAACGGGATGCCCTCCTGCAAATGATCTGGAACGGTCCACCACTGGAGAGCATTCCACATCCCCTGTGTCACCGACACAAGCTGGTCCAAGGGATCGCAGCGTTGTGACCACTGGCTGGCCAGTCCCCACTGAAGGGGACGCATGTTCCAGCGGGCCCAACGGACCACGCTGGTACAGGCCGCCATGAGACCCAGGAGGCGCAGGAAGTCCCGGGCAGGGCGCAATTGCCCAACCAGAAATGATCGGGCAAAGGAGGAAAGAACCTCGGCCCTGTCCGCCGGGAGCCACGCTCTGGCTCGAAGAGAGTCGAGCTGCGCCCCGATGAATAAAATCACCTGCTTCGGCTCGAGTTCCGACTTGGCCTCGTTGATAAGGAGGCCCAGTTGAGAGCAGACCTGGAGGGCCAGATCTCTGGACCACTCCGCCTCCTTCCTGGAGGGAGCTGCTATCAGCCAGTCGCCCAGGTAAGGGTACACCCGACCCCTCGGCGCCCAAGGAATGCTGTCACCACTGCCATGCATTGGTGAAGACCTGGGAGCTGGAGACAAGCCGAAGGGCATGGCTTGGAACTCGAAGAGATCCTTCCGCTCGGAAGCGAAGGAATCTCTGGTGAGACGGACGGATAGGGACGTGAAAAAACGCGTCCTGCAAGTCCAGAGAGCAGAACCACACGCCGCGTTCCAAGGATGGTATTATCTGAGCCAGAGTGACCATCCTGAAGGTTCGAGACCTTAGGAACTTGTTTAGGTCGTGTAGGTCGAGAATGGGGCGCCAGCCCCCCGTCCGCTTCGGAACCAGGAAGTACCTGGACACAAACCCTGGGTCTGAAGGAGGGTCCACCACCTCTCTTACCACCTCCTTCTGGAGGAGGAGAGTGATGTCGGCTCGACGAGCCGCCAGTGAGGCTGGGGATCCCGAAGCCCCCCGAGGGGCGACGGCTCTGAAGGGTGGTGCCTGCTCGAATTCCAGAGGCAGGCCTCTTCCCACCACCTCCAAGACCCACCTGTCCGTGGTAACAGCGACCAGGCGGAACGGAAGTGCGGGCCGTCCTCCAGGGGACCCAGGGGTAGGTGACGGGATGGGGGCGACACCCTCAGCCCACATGGGCAGGCTTGGAGGAGGGACCGGCCGAGGGACCTCCTGGCCCCTTTCTCCTGCCTCCTGTTAGAGGAAGCCGCGGCTTGGGTTTGGGATGCCAAGGCCGAGCCTGCTGGCCCTGGCGTTGCTGGGCAGGCGCCGGGGCACAGAAGGACAAGGGCTTAGGCTGGTTTCTGCCTTGTCCTTCTGAGCGGAAGAGACCGAGTCCAAGGTGGCATTGGACCTCTCGATCCTCTGCAGGTGACCTTCCACCCCAGGGTCAAGAGGTCAGTCCCCAAAAGGGAACATCCGCCAACTTGTGCTGGGTATCCGAAGTAAAGGTGGATATCCTCAGCCAAGCCATCGACGATAGCCACTGCGGCCGCCACCGATCTGGCACATGAGTCCCCACATCCAAAGCAGCAGTCTGGAGCTGCTGTTTGGCCACTGCTCTGCCCTGGTCCCGCACCTGCTTAACCGTAGTCTGCAGATCGCGGAAGATGAGGGATGACCTCATCCAGGAGCCCAACAGGGCATGAGAAAAATGTGCCATGAGGACGGGCCGAACTGGCCTGGACGAAGGCCGAGAGAGGACGAGCGTGAGACTTTTCGCCGACATAGTCCAATTTCTTGACTCCTTGTCAGGAGGTTTGTCCACATCCTGGCGCCAGCCGGGCGCGGAAAACGCTGTCGGTAACCAACCCCTCAGCAGAGGGTGTTCCAAAACCGGACAAGGAACCGTGGGACCGTATACTTCCTGGCCATCCTGGCCAAGGCGCAGGGCAGGAAGCAGGGCGCTGCCAAAGTTCCAGTGCCGGACCCACTATGGCCTCGCCACGGAAAGGCCTCCGTCGGAGAATCCTCGGTCCAGAATCTCCGTGAGGGATACCTGGCCCGCTTGGAACGGGTTCGAGCTCCATCCCGGTAGACTCCGAGATGAGCCGAAGCAGTCCTAGGAAGGACGACGGGCTATCGTCCATTGACTGACCTCCTGAAGACTCCAAGTCCAGTCGCTTGGAGAAGAAGGAGGAATCATCTTCGGACTCGGAAGAGTCCTCGAAGAGCTGCCTCTGGCCTGAGCCACCCTTCACCTGCCGAGGTCGGTCGGGAGTGAGGGTAACTGACAGCCGATGGGGTAAACCCTTAGCCGACCGAGAATCCTTGGTCGGAGCCCCAATTGGTGGCTGTGGAGGCGGAGGTTCCACCGGAATCGGTGGAGCAGCTGGTTTTGGCCGAACAACCGCCTGGTATAGGCCTCGACAAGTCGAGGGGTTGTGTCGGCTGCTCCGTGACAGCCGTTATAATGGCTGGGAAGCGCCGAGTCGGCTTATTCCCGCCACAGGAGGAGCTGTTGCAACATAAGGTCCTCGACTGCCGCCGACGAATTACGCTGAAGCCTCCCCTCATCTGAGGAGGAGGACGAGGACGAGCGGCGACGCCGCTTACCGCGGTGCCGAGACCGAGACCGCCTATGACGGTGGGAACGGCTGGACTGCGAAGAGGTCCGAGACCGAGACCGAGAGTCCCGGAATTTCCGGGGTCGGTGCGGGGAGGTGTCGGCCGGAACCGGCACTCCCTTCGGCTCGGAAGGTCCATCCGAGGGTTCCGGAACCGGAGGCACAGGCGGCCCACGGATCCTCAACTCCTCCGGGGAACCGAGAGGGAATCTCGGCTGCTAAAGGCGACAGCCCGTCAATGGGTCGAGAAAATCTCGACTTCATCAGTGGGAGTCTCGGTCAACTGACCTGCGACGGGACACCGTGAGGCCAGTGGCCAAGCCGAAGCGGTCGACCGAAGCCGACGGTCGACGGCCCGGGGAGAGGGACCTTTCCCGCTCCCAAGAGCGTCGACGGAGGGACTTACCCTTGTCCCTCTTTTTGGACCGAGAATAAGGTCCAGCAGACGCAGGCCCTTCTCCTTTAGTGGAGAGGGACAGACAAAGCTCCTTAAAGGAAGCCGTGTAGGAAGAACCCAGAGAGAGCGGGATAAATGCCGCGGCCGAGGAAGATACGGCCCGCGCCGCCTCCTCTTCGAGGGCGACCATCCGCTCGAGTTGATCCGCCGAAACATCCGGGCGCGATACCGCCAACCGGCCTCCTTGACTTCACCGAGGAACGCTCGACGGCCCAGTGTAATCGGGCAGCACGGTTCTTCGAGGACGAGGCTGAGAAAGATGAGCACAGGTCGCAAGCTCGCGGGTCGTGTCAAGGCCTAAGCAGTAGACACACGTGGAGTGTGGATCCGTCCAGACATCTTCTGCCCGCATGGGCATCTCCAACCGGTCGATTGTCAACCATCGAGCCGCGTAGGGATCAAGACTGAAGTCTTTGCAAAATATTATTTTAAATCCGCAAACGGAGAAATAGGAACCAGTCGTAAACGCAGAGCGTTAAGGAGGAACCTGAGCTTCCAAGCGGTAAGGAAGATCTGGAGTCATGGGGCGGAGCCGAGAGTTATACCACCCGGGTGGGTGGGAGGAGCAAGCTTGAAGACCTTCCGGCAAGATTTAAAGCGGCAAGGATACTGCCAATGAGTGTGGATGAACAACATATCCATGTCCCTAGAAACCGAAGAAACCAACAATTTCCACAAGTTATTTAAAATAAAATACAGTCACTACCTATCTACCACACTACCTGTACCGTAGACAGAGGCTAGAAATCCGAAAAAGCAATAAAGAATAAGTTTTAAACCGAACGCTTTACGTTTACTGAGCAGAGGAATCTCTGGAGCGACTTCACTGTTAGGCGGAGCAAAGAATCTGACGGTTGCACTGGTAAGTACCACAGACAGAAGTTTGAAAACTGAGCTCGAGCTCAACATTCCATGCTTCTGCATGGAGTTTACTCTTTCCTCTCCGGGGCAGTTCAAGTGCTGGGGCTAACTGCATTATGTCTGAATACTGCAAGACTTCATGCTGTTTAAAAGGAGCATGTCGTCTGTTAAGTTGAAGCAAGCAAGGAAGTCGGAACCCGAGTTCTGACTCGCTGGAGAGTCACTTCTGTTGCTGCGAGCCTCTGATCAAGAGAAGAAAGCCTGATAAAAAAAGGGGGACCAACAGGCTGGGCATTTGCCTAGATCTAGGAAATATCTCGGAATAACAGAAACCTCTCTTGGAGAAAAAAAGATGACCCATACCTCCACTGGATCAGACTTCCCCTGGGGTAGAAGAAGTCAGGTACTCTTTACCGTAGTTTAGAGACGACCACCTCAGGGGCTGAGGCGGAACCTGACCACATCCAAAAGTGTGGTATCGGGTAATTTCGGCTAGGTCCTATGCTGTGATGATGTTAATTTTTTTTTTTCCTTTTTTAACTATTAATCCCAGCCTGACAAGGTTTCAGGCTGCTATCTCTCAAGGATTGCTTGATAAAAATGACGAAGATGTCATCCCTCTGAGGGGCAGAAGGAGCCTGGCGTCCATAACCGAAATCGTGACCGGACTAATAATCACAGCTGAAGAGATGTTAACCACCTGTGCCGAAGAAGCCACCGAAGGGGCAGTATCAGAAGGGGGTTATATACCCCTATCAAAGGAGCGGAAGAGTCTATGCAGCTCCCGACCATTGAATTAGAATGTTCCACAGAGTGTAACTGTCTTGACTGAGAGAGTCTAGAAGCAGAGGTGTATGTATGGTCCACGGATGCAGTCTGAATACTATGGTGGACCCCATCACTGAGGAACTACTGAAAAGATCTTCCACCACGGATGCTGATGATAGAGAGGGCGTGCCCTTCAGTATATAAAATGAGTCATCCGCTGTATCACTGACCAGAAGGACAGGAAGAGACTCATCTAGATGCACTTCTACCCCAGTAGGACTCCTAAGGGAGGTCTAGGTCAGAGCCACCTCTGCCACCAGGAAGGATGTCGAGGAGCTCGGCACCACATAGGGAGCTAAGAAAGTGCTGAGCGGAATGAAAGCTTCCGCTGGCAGAAGAGTTCCATCAGCGGAAAACCGCTGGATGTCACAAGATCCTACGCAGACTGCCACTCACTAAGATGTGTGAAAAATAATCCGGAGAACAGAACCTCATTCTGTGGAAAACATCTTGCCACAAGTTCTGTGGAAGAAAAGGTCTGCAAAAGGAAATCCATCACTTGTTCTGCCAGACAGCACCAACTGGCACCCCTGCAGCACCAGCATCACTCGTGGCACAGGCGGGTACCAAGCAGTGCCTATGCCAACCTGGGTGACACCTGAGGATACCCGCAGGTACCCCTGGCAGCAACAGCACTCAGGGGCACCCCCGACATCCATGACATCTATGGTACCATGGCACCCATAACACCAATGGCACCCATGGTAACCATGGCAGCAATGGCACCCATGAGTGCCCGCTGCGCCGCTCATGGGTGCCTGCTGCGCCGCTCATTGGTGCCTGCTGCACCGCCCATGGGTGCTCTGCAATGCCCACGGGTGCTCGGCACCACCCGCGGGTGCCCACAGCAATCTGCAGCACCACGAGACACCCGTAGCACCGCCAGCGACAACCAACAGCACCTGCAGCACTGCACGGAGTGACGCTTCGCCACGGTGCCAACTACGGCACCGAACCACGGGCGCTGACCCAGCACCAGCGTGCTGCTCACGGCACCGACGCCACACTTCAGCGGTCATGGCTGACCCGCGGCGGCACCCATGGCATCGGGCACGCACTAGGGACAACACTGTGGAAATGCCAATGGACAATCCTAAAGAGGGGAGAATGAAAAGGTGGTGCCTGATGCGGCCCCTGCAAGGAAAGAGAGAGGGGGTAGGCACTTGCGGGGTCGAGACTGATGGTGAAGGCAAGAGGGCACTGCACCCATCCTGATCAACGACCTGGCCCCGTGCAGCGGCTCCGAGGCCGGAGGCCTAGAAATCAGGAACACTGGCCAGGAAAACTGGATAGAAGTTGAACCCCTGCTCCACAGGAACAGCCAGAGGTGAAACTGCTCACCTGAGCTCAACGAGGACAGAGATGAGAGTCCGGAGTCGAAGAATGCGGCCCGTTGAGAAGCAGGGCCAAGGGAAACTAAAGTGAGCTCAGACCCTGTGCCTCCGACTAGCGATCCTCGTGCAGGCGTACCAGAGGGCAACCTCAAGTGGCACCAATTCTTCTTCCCCAACGAGGAAGAAGAGCTCGAGGTTAAGTGGAGCCGGATCCCGGAACCGCTAATTCAGGCTTTGGTGGACTGTCACCCCCCGCTTATCAAAGGGCAGCAGACCGGACACAGCCCCACTGCCATAACAACTTTCAAACAAGTCTTCCTACCATCACCGCCACTGCCTTCAAGGACGACCTGCTGATGGCAGGTTAGAATTTATTTTTCTTCTTCTTCATAATCTTCTTTTCTTGTTCGTAAATAAGAAATTAATACTACTAAAATGTTAAATTAAACACTAAAAGCTGCTGTCATATAGATGAAAACTTTCACTCCGTCAGACGAGCGACGTTGACATCCAAGCGCACTCAATGGCAGGAGAAAAGGGACTGAGGCGGTTGGAAGGTTGATGCTGAGATAGCGTACACAGGCGCGAGCTAGTCTCTCGGTGACACACATGCGTGGTCCTGTCTCAGCGCCGACCCTTCTGAAAAATGTTGGCTCTCGCTTGGTCCTAGCACCTCTGGCGCTATCCCACTAGTGTGAATAAGTGATGGAGACTTAGTCCAGGAGGATCTTGTGTAAATGTGTATTTTATCAATACAGAACAAGATAAGTACATTTTATAGGGTTTTGAGGAAAAATATGAATTTTTGGTAATTGCTAATCAACTTCAGCCAATTGCTAATGATTTTTTACTTTGATTAGCGAAGGCTGCTAATCAGGTCTCCGACACTAATTTATGCCTTGTAGTAGTGGGATTTTGGTCAGAAGTGGGGTGGGTGGGGGGCAGACTTGGGAGGGACATATGTTTTAAAAGGCTTGGTTGACTCGGTGGGGAGCAGTTTTTCTTAACTGACGTGGTTTTTTTTGGGGTGGGGTGGCTAAAGGATAATGGGGAAGGTGGTGGAGGCTGGTAAACCACTGCGATTGGGGAGGCGGATTACTCTTAGAATGTGTGGGAGAAACGTGGAGGGCCTTCAGGGTGGTACATGACTGATTGGGTGGGGAGGATTCCTAATAATATGTGTGTTGGGGGGTGACTATGTCGGGGTCTTGTGGGAGAACAGCACAGGGCTTGGAGGGAGGTACGTGACTGATTGGGGAGGGGAAGGATTCCTGTCTGTGGGTGAGGGTCCTCTGGGAGAACAGGGGAGGGCATGGAGGGAGGTACACAACTGTGATTCGAGAGGGGGAGACTGTGTGTGTGTGTGTGTGTGGGTCCTGAAAGAACAGCGGCAGGTGTGAAGGGAGGTACATGACTGTGACTGGGGAGGATTCCTGACTATAAAGGGTTTCTGTGAAAGAACACGGAGGCGTGAGGGAGGTACATGACTGGGGG
Organism: Neoceratodus forsteri; assembly: GCA_016271365.2. Classification (NCBI taxonomy): domain Eukaryota; kingdom Metazoa; phylum Chordata; order Ceratodontiformes; family Ceratodontidae; genus Neoceratodus; species Neoceratodus forsteri. Next base: position 171,088,436 of record JADMNL010000028.1, read on the forward strand.
CGGGGAGAGACGGATGGACGGACAGACAAAGGACTAGTCCAGGCTACCTGAATAGGGCAAGGAGGCTTTTTAAAATCTCTTTTCTTTTTTTAACTTGCCCCGAATATAAAGAAGCACCTTGAATAATACAAAAATACTCAGTATTTAGTTATGAGTACTGTGTTTATTCTTGGTATCCAGGGCATTAATATGAGTCACTTGCGGGGCACCACCGTATATACTCGTGTAAAAGTCAGTCCGCGTATAAGTTGGGGACCGATACTTTCACTGCTAAAATTTGCCTCTGCCATTGACCCACATATAAGTCGGGTGCACATTCTGCAAAGGTGCAAGTATGACCAAAGTTCTAAATATTCAGTAACACTTTTAAAAGACAAAAATAATCTCCGATTATTCCCCAAACACAAGGCAGCACTCAGAATCCCAAAAATGCCTCCTCTTCATCCTCCTGCAGCTGAAACTCACAGAGTGGGATGTCACTGTAAATATCCTCGGGGTCTTCGGCAGTGGTACTGGAGGTAGGGGTGGAGGCAGTGACTGCATTGTGATATGTGAATGGTAACTCTATTTATCAGAACCAGCAGATCGCAACTAAGGTTAAGCACATTCAGCTGCAATCAGCTTTAACAGCTTAATCTGTAACAATGTGTTTGGTTGCCAGAAAGTGAAGAGAGAAGAACTAGGTGTTAACTGCCGATCAGTGTTGGGTGTTAAAAATTAGGTGTTTGTAGCTAAGGCAGATCAAGAATTCCGTGGGGACTTCTAAAGGCCTTTTTTTTTTTTCTGAACACTTGCTTGAACATTTTCTGCTCCTCTCGGTGGCTCGCGTGTAAGTCGGAACGTGCTTTTAAATACAGAAATCAGTTCCCAAAAAAACAACTTAAACGCGAGTATATACGGTATTTGTTTTCCTCTTCTTGTGGTTTTACTCCTCTCCAGATTTAGCATTGTCCTTTTGGAGCCTAGTAAAACATGAAAAAGAGTAAAATAAAGCAAACATAGCACTGTGAAAAGGGTTTCTAGAATACCAAAGGTCAGGAAAGTAGGCCAGTGCCCTTTTGCTGCGGGCCCAACTTCCTGTGATGTTTTCAGGACAGCAAAGCTTTCCACTATCAGTTGCAGGAGACAGGACTCCTGCAGCAGCTCCCAGTTTTACAACAGGTCTGTGGCTTCATATTTTTTGTATTCTCGTAATTTCTGATCCTTACAGCCTACACCTTCCATTCTGAGAGAAAACAGGATAAGAGAATGGGGACCCACCCCTTACACACACACTCTCTATAGGAGCAGGATGGCTAGGGTTTTAGGGCCATGGATCAAACATAGTCTCTTGACTAATGCAGAACACAAAGGCAACTATGAAAAAAGACAGAAAGAGAAAGAGAAAGAGAAACATTAGGGTTGCAACAGGCTGCCCTATGCTCAGTCAGGGTACAAGACTCCCCTATACACAGTTGCAGCGTATGGTGTGGCTCAGTCAGGGTGCAACAGTCTCCCCATTGTGCCATCAGATTTTTGTCATACTCAAAGCCAACATGCTATGGGCCTGAATAAGTAGGAGGGTTGTAGAAGTCCTGCCAATGACAGTGTTGCATGGCTCACTTATGCAAACTGCATAATGCATATGGCACTGGATGCAAATGGAGCCTAGACCCTGTAACATGGCAGAGTTTATATGTGGGATAACTCACTCCAGGGTGTGTGGTCAGAAGGGGAATGAATACTGCCCCTCTAGGGAGGCTGCCATATCTCGTGCCTAACAACCACCCAAGATGCGCATCATTCCCTAATAACCAAACACACTGCTATGCATGATCCTTTATACATATTCTACTTACTAACATGGCAGGAAAATAAAAATCTTTTTTTAATTAAACAAAGTTGTTGTTTAACCCATGCTCTGCCGTTGGTTACTGATTACCTATACTCGATTTTTTGCTTAATGGTGATACGTTTCAAGATAAAGCCTCTACACGAAATATACTTACAAATACATATATTTATCCAACTTGGCTGCAAAGTGCCTTGGCATCTGTCCACATCCATAATAGTTGTGATCATCTTCCGGGATATGGTCCACATCATGAAAGATTATACAGTCCCAGCTGTAGTCTTTCATCGCCTCCTGGAAGCCAACGTTGAACAGCATGGCACGGTTGAAGGGGTGGTTTCCAGCCTTGTAAAAAAGAAATATGTACTTTAAGAAATAATCACCAGAAAATACGCAACAATTTTTCTATTAATGGGCACAAGCCTGGGACATTCATTCATTCATGCAAGGTAGAACTGATGTGAGTGCCAGGTGGTCTGATGTCGAATTCTGTGTCACTGTTATTTCTATTTGTTGTTTTGTTAGTTTCCATGCCACTTTTCTGCTGCTGCTCTTCAGTATGACTTTTATAACCTGGTAGCCTATTTTCCAGAATTTATTTTTAATATGTAGCATATGTAAATAATAAAAAAAAAATCACCTTTTTTTAATCACAGTTTTACTTCAAAAAAGGAGCAGCTGGCGACTAAGAACTGTTTCCTACAACGATACAAATTCACCTCACCAATGATCTTAAAAAAAACAAAACAATCCCCCCTTCTGTTCATGCACTGGAAAATATTCTATTAAGAAATATTTATATATTTCATTAAAACTGAGTCATCATTTTGACAACACAGCATTCATGCCTTTGGCAATATCAATCATATCTGGATGAACAGCAGCTGAATGCAGAAGCCTGTCACAGAGCATTCCGTTAACATGTCCACTACTTACAACTGCCATGGGGCGTATATCAAACGACTTGCAAGGTTAAAACACTGGACACCACAGAAAAGATGATGTTGAGTAATAGAACAGTTGACTCTTGCCACCTAAGTTTTCCCTACAGAATTTGTTATGGGATCTTAGTTTTTCCTTTTCTTTCTTTTTTTGGCAAATACATTTATTGCCAGCCTTGCATTTTTTTTAATGTTCTATTCTTTCAAAAATCATTAACTTGTACAGTATATACACTGCGAGGGGTTCTACAGAACCTTGCAAAGTAAAAGCAGAGACCTGAAACCAGAGCTCTGCCAAAGGTAACTGCAGACAGGATTCCAACAGATGAAAAAAAAAAAAACAGAGTCCAGTATTTGCTCTGAACATGTAACTCTCGGCTTGGGGCAGGAATGCTGAAGACAGGGGACTAAAAATGTACTCAGCAAGAGACAAAGGAAAAATGTTACCCCCCGACGAGAAAGGTAAAGGATGTAAAACAAGTGCAAAGGAGACTTTACTTCTATATACACACATAGCCAGGAGAGCTAAAAAATGAAAACTATAGCCTGTATGGATAAGCACTGCACCTGATCAAGCTTCCATGACTCAGTGCTTTTGTCCATCTAGCTGCAGAACAATTAGGTAGCTGGAGCAACACACACCCACAGACAGAAGTCCCACTCTTAGGCAGTGGGAGGTGAGCTGCAGTTACACAGAGCAGTTGAGTACTCTGCCTTCTCGATTTGAAAGACTAGAGGAGGTGGCGGGCACAGAAAAGTCCTGACTCGGAGTAAGTAACTCTTACATAAAAACAGGTACGGGCCAGAGGCGACACGGTTGCAGCTGTGCTGTAAAGGGAAATGCCCACCTGCTAAAGACCCACACCTCTGTGTGGGGTAGCCCCCAATTAGCAGTTTGGCACTGTAAGTACAAATGGAGCTATTAATATGCTCACCCATAAAGTATTACTATACACGCTCACACAGCTGCTCCCCGCCTCACACATCGCACTCAAGACAGCCGCGGGAGGTTATGGGAGAGCACGCTCTTCAATATGCCTGCAGGAGGGATGGCAGAATCAACCAGACAGAGTAAGCAACTATAAACACCACAAAGCTAAAAACTGTACTTACAGTGCCAAAATGCTAATACGCACAGGTGGAACAGTTTGCCATGCCCAAGATGACCACCAGTGCTCAGTACGCCTGCGCACACTGAGCTCCGGCAGCCATCTTGGCCATGATGGACTGTTCCGCTGTGAGCTCAGTGCACATGCGCGATGAGTGGAGGAAGTCGTACATGCGCACTGAGCTCCGGTGACCAGCTTGGCCATGGCAGACTGTTCCACGGTGAGCTCGGTGCGCATGCAGGACGAGTGGTGCTTTCACTGACTGTGCTGCAGCTTCCAATCTGTGCTGCAGTCAGAAACCAATCAGTTGTTTTCACAGCTCATTGCAACACGGCAGCAGGCTCCGCCCACTGCAGCCGTAAAACAGGGGATGGTGGGTGGGTGGGTGAGTGAGTGTGGCTGTATGCTGAAAATATTCTTGAAGATCTAGACTTACATTATGTAGCACTTCTATCTTTCAATAATCTTCTTCTCCATAGAACCCCACTATTTGGTTGAATAGCAAGTTATGGGAGGTCAGTCTTAGATATCCTAGATTGGGTTTCCCTTGCCCAAAGGCTGAGGCCGTGAGTGCAGATGATGTTGGGGGCCCTCCAGAGGGGTAGCTGGTTCTGACAGGTCCTGCACTGGGATTTTCCCGCAGAAAGAGGCATCCAGGGCTTTGCAGCAGGAGACGGCGCCTAGACAAGATGGGTGTAATCAAGCTATCTATCTATCTGAGGCAAATGGCAGATGCTATCGAGCGGGAGCCCACCTAAAAGGTATTGTGACATCTGGTGTCCCGTTGCCTCCACACACCAAGTAAAAGATGCAAGATGAGTGAAAATATGCTAACTGAGTGAAAACTTTGATTTTGTGAACGTATGCAGACTGGCATGACAATCGGTACCAAGACTGGAGTAACACTGGCAGCAAGGAACCTCACTGTTAAATCCTTGTTGGAGAAAAACCTGCAGAAGGCAAGGTTGTCTGATAAGGACCAGCACTGCACTCTGCACCAGACAGTACCAAGGGAAGGGGCACATGAAGTCTAAGAAAAACATACTCCTCCTACGTCTGCCGGAGAAACCCTGCCAGAGTTGAGACTGACTGGTGATGGAACTTTAGACGTTGGATGCTCAGAGGGACCAGATGCCATAGTCCATAAACCAAACTGCTTATCCGAGACACCCCAATAGGCAATGGGGACATCCGAGACAGAGGTGCTGGCACTGCTGCATTAAACAGACTGGTATCAGATTTTCCCCCTCCAAAGGGAGATACAGGAAGGGGCACCAGCTCCAGTCTGACACAAAACAGAGCCAATGGGCTTGAAGCAGGTCTCAAGAACTGGACTTAGACCTGTCTTCCCAGCCTTTCTTGTATAACAAGTGGTCCAGGGAATCTGATGCCCAGTGTAAGTGGGGCTGGGAGCATTACTTTTTACGACTCCTGAAGAACTACCTATCCTCCTTGGCATGAGACTGTCCAGTACCAAGACACTCATCCAGAAAGGAGTGGTGGTCCAGAAACAGACTCGCTGCCAAAGCAACTGGCCTTCATAGGCACTCTACTTATGGTCAGCCAACAAACTGGTCAATAAATGAGGTAGGCCGAGAGAAACTTGCAGGTCTGCAGTGAAAACTGTGATGGTGCCAAAGACTAAATAATAACGTACTCTGTGCCGAGAACAAAACAGCATACTATAAACATAAATACAAACTAGAAACTAAGAGATCTACATGGGTGAAACCCAAAGTTATGTTGTTTCCTTGATGAGATGTACTCTTTGACAGCAAGGGAAAAAAGGAACCGAGATGGCTGGCACCACTATTTAGGCTGCTGGTGCGGTACCAAAACATCTAACTCCTACTGGATCTAGTACCCGTCAGGACTATGGAGAAGACTGATTCATGAAAGATTAGTTCCAATGGGACTTCCCATAGTGCCGTATCTGGCACAGTGTCCATAACATACTATGTTCTGACAGTGTGCAGTGCATGTCTGTAGACTCATGGTAAAAAAACTATTTTGCCCCAACTGTATTTTGGAAGTAGTTCTCTCTGCTATGGTAACCTGGCTGCCTTACCTTTGTTGACCTGTCTACGGTGCTGGTTTCCAAGAAATGTACTGATGCTGATGTGACACTGAAGGACCACCCCGTGGCCTGGGATGTCCCCATGCACTTGGTGTACGAGTCTCTTAGTTAACCCCACCCCAGGGTGGTTCAGCGTGTCCCACTACCACTGTGGTGTCCTTCCAGGTCAGCTCTTGCACTGGTGCAGTGTCAAAGTGGACTTGAACATTACGTCTGGTTCCGACAGTCATTTTGCATAGTGTTCCCTTGCAGACCCCAGACAAACTGATTCCTCAGGGCATCACTGAAGAACTATCTGTATCAAAACAATGATGTATTCAAAAATGGTTTCTTCTCTCTGGGAATGCTTTTGAAGATGGTACCATTCAGTTATTAGAATAGGCTCGGGCTACAAGGAGACAACAATGTATCTGTGAGGTGGTGTACTTCATGTCCTGTATCTGTTGTGGCAATTAAACTTTCCAAAAGGCTGAAGACAGGGGGTGATGAGGGTGCCAGAAAGAGGTCCATTGTGTTTTTGTCTGCAACTTCATCTGACTGGCAGTCAACCTGCCCAACCAATATTCAGAATGCTCCAAACAGAAGCCAAACTGATTTTATGACTCCTGAAACTCCGGTATTTGTTCCAGCAATGTCATCATGCCTGGCAGCGGAGCAAAGTTACAACTTGGAAATAAAAGTTGTTCCTTTGCTTTTTGCAGTCCAGCTGAGCACATCTTTGACTGCAGTTCACAGTTTTGACCCCCAGATGGCACTACAAACACACTGTGTATGTATCCTGGGGAGTACTTCAGATCGATCTCTCTCTCTCTCTCTCTCTTCCCCTTTCTTTCTGCCCCACAATCCTTTGTGCTGCTCTCTGACCATCTCTCACTCTTCACCACTGTTTAACAATACTGCTAAGAGCAGTTGCCTGTTTGCAGCTTTATTTTTTTTATATATTTTTTTGTCTACCCCCACCCCCCAAAACAGAAGAGCATGCCAAGCTGGTAGCAAATCGATTTCAGATGCATCCCGGGGAGAAAGGGGTCTGAGAAAGAGTACAGTGTAGTAATCACATCAATAGGAGCTGGTGCCCTTATCGGAGGAGCACCCTGTGGCACCTGTACCTAGCCAGTTGGGTCTGATTTCACATTCTCCAACCTACTAGCTGTAGGCAAACCCCCACCCTGGGTTCTCTGCAGTCTTGACCTGAGGTGCTTCCTAAGCCCTGCCCTAATGGTCAAACGCCATGGCCACAAATCGCCGGCCAAGGAGGGCTCCCCTCCCTTAAGGCATCTCCTTTGGCTTCTACTGGTGACCCTAGCACTAGCGGGTGACATTGAGCTGAACCCTGGACCACCATGTCAAACCACTCCCTCTGTGGCGGGCTGGTCGGCTATCAAAGGGCTAAAAATAGCTCATCTTAGTATTCGTAGCCTCATGCCTAATTTGACGGAACTTCACGTTTGGATCACACATCACAGCCCTAACATCCTTGGCATAACAGAAACTTGGCTCACACCTGCTACACCAAATTCTGTGTGTGCCCTCCCTCGGTATGACCTCATTAGGCGTGATCATCCTGAAAAAGGGGTGGCATCCTGGTCTATTATAGGAGCCACCTCAACCTGTCGGTTTTACCCGAACAACAGCCAGTGCAGTCTCCCTATGAATTACTGCACACGGTACTGTTGCTTGGGAGGACCAAAAAGATATATGTAATATTTTCCTACAATCCTCAGCCACTGCTTGCGGGTCTCTCCCTGCTGCAGCTCATCAAGGATCCCACCAGGTGCTCACCCAGTGGTGGGGCGAGCTCTCTTCTGGACTGGATCTTGACAAACAGACCAGAAAGGATCAGTTCGTCGGGCATCCATCCAGACTCAATCTCTGACCACTCCCCAGTGTACTGCATGTGGAAGATCCCATCCCTGAAAATTTTGCACAAAATCATTCAGGTCAGAGACTATTCCAGGTTTGATCTCGGCACCTTTCATGATGACATCCAACACACAGACTGGTCAGCAGTATGGAATGCCCAGGACTCCCCATCTGCTGTCAGTCACTTCTTCAGCTCTCTTAGGGCCCTGCAGGATAAGCATGCCCCCCCTCATCAGACGGAGGGTGAGGGGATCGACCACCAAATGGTTACATGGTAGCCTCCTTGCCCTCCTGAAGCTCAGAGATAAGTGCTGGGCAAAATTCAAGGCCACAGAGGATCACGCTGTTTTTCAGAAGTATAGAAAACTCAGAAATGAGTGCAAGAAGAGCATAAGGGCTGCTAAAAGCGAGTTCTGCAAGACTGCTCTGCTGAACTCAGCCAGAGACCCCAAGAGGTTCTGGAGAAACATTAAAAACATAGTGGTTCCCAGAGTGCCGAGACCTCTGATATGACTATTGATGGTGCCAGCTGCAACAACTCTGTGACCATCGCAAATACCTTTAACCTGTATTTTTCTGACCTGTCTGCTTTCACCTCGTCATTCCCCCTTGGTGCAGGTGATAATACTGCACAGGTCCCAGCACCATCACCACCCCATCCACCCTTTCATTTCAGGGCTGTGTTGGTGCAAGAGGTGCAGAGACTTCTCTCGGGCCTCTCCCCCTTCTCGAGTGCTGGCCAGGATGGGCTGGAACCGAAGCTTCTCAGCCTTGGTGCCCCTTGGCTTGTCCCACTGGTGGCACACATCTTCAATTTGTCTCTGTCATCTGGTGTTATTCCAGACATATGGAAGGTAGCCAGGGTGGTACCAATCCTTAAACAGGGAAACCCCAAACTAATAGAGAACTACCGTCCGATATCCATTCTATCAGCGGTCGGCAAACTTCTTGAGAAAGTTGTGGCAGGGCAACTCTTGGAGTACTTGCAATCACATGACCTATTGTCACCCGGGCAGCATGGCTTCAGGAAAGGGCACAGAACATCCTCAGCCCGTGTCGTTGTATCATCATGGATCAGGGCGGCTATGGACCAAGGCAAACTATCGGGGACTATCTTTATAGACCTCTCCAAGGCCTTCGATCTGGTTGATCATGCTTGGTCTATTTTCTGCTGTGCTCAGCTCGTTCTCCAACTATTTATATGGCAGAACGCAACTGGTGAAATATGGCAAGGAGCTCTCAGGCCCTATTCCTGTAACCATGGGTGTCCCCCAAGGCTCTGTCCTGGGTCCCCTGTTATCCTCCATCTTTGTAAATCTCCCTGCAGCCGCTGTTCACTGTAAGCCAATCCTCTATGCCGATGACCTGGTCATCTTGACACACTCTCTGGAGATGGAGGTCATCAATCGCCATCTGAGTGAGGACCTGGGGAACATTCAGTCATGGATCTTGGCCCACAAGCTGGTCCTTAATCTCAAAAAAACCCAGGCCATGTTCTTTGGGTCTCAGGCCAAGATCAAGGCCTCCCCTGTGCTGTTTTGTGTCCCAGGTACCAACCCCTGTCACTGACAACTTCAAATACCTTGGGGTGACGCTGGACCCGCAGCTTGACCTTGGCCGCCATATCCAGAATACATGCAAGAATGTCAACTGCAAACTAGGTCTGGCCTACAGAGCTAAAAGCAACCTTACTCCGGCGGCACGCGTTGCTCTTGCCAGAGGTGTGTTCCTTCCGTCGCACTGTTATGGGCTCCTTTTGTTAGCCCGCTCCACCAAAGCCCATCTCTCTAGGTGGTCTACTGCCTACAACAATGTCTGCTGCTTTGCTCTGGCTGCCCCCCGTCTTACCCACCATTGTGACCTCTACAGCAAGCTAAACTGGCTCTCCCCTTCAAAACACACTGCCTTTGTTCTAGGGTGCTTCATGAGAAAGGTCCTCGGCACTGGCATCCCTCCAGGGCTGGCAAAATTCCTTGTCCAGGCTGCCTCCACATCCTATCCTCTCAGGTCTCAGGGGTCTGCCATGCTTAAGGTACCCACCACCCGGACTCAAATGGGAGGTAGGGATTTTGCCGCGTGTGCTCCTAGACTGTGGAACGCTTTCCCTGTCCAGATCTGCGCTGCCCCCTCACAGGGCTGCCTTTGCTCCTCCCTATGGAACCACCTCAAACTCGCTCCGGCCTGTGGGTGCCCAAAACTCCCATGATCTAACATTGCACTTCTCTCTCCTGGACATATTTCCTGGACAAAAGAGGTGTATGCTATACTGTATATAGTGCTGCAGCTGCTGCATCGCAACTGTGCCTTCTGTACTGCTCTTAGTGGCAACATGTCTTAACTCTGTTGTGTACTTACTATGCCTCATGATGACTTGTAAATTGTCTTAATCTGTATTATGTTGCCCTCTCATGACTTGTAAGCTGTTCTTAATCTGTACCATGTCGTCCTATGTATCTAAATCTGTAATTCCTGTACTCTCCCAGGTCGTACCTGAAAATAGGCAATTGTCTTGTCTAGTGTACTTAACTGGTTAACAAAAGCTAAATAAATAAATGAAATACAAGGCACGGAATAACACACTTACAACAGCAGTGGTGAAGGGAACTGCAGCAAACAATAACAGATCGTACAATTGCGTACAAAAAAGGTACAACAGAGTGTAGGGTCTTGGGTTAATATAGTCAGAAGGAAACCAATGGCTTTTCAAGTCCAACTGTGGTGGTTCAGCAGCCATACCCTTCAATTCCCATTTTACTCTTAGGTGCATAGAGTCTGGTTTTAAACTGAGTAAGACTCTCACTGCTGACAATATAATTGGGTATGCTATTCCATATTTTGATTATTCTCAGAGTACAATAATTTAGTTTTTTTCAGTATGGTGACTTTTGTGCTGTTGATGGTCTTTCTTTTTACTCGGCTTCTGAAACAGAAGCAATCTTGAATCTGCAGAACTGACTAAACTACAGCAATGTGTTATTCTATCTCATTACACCTACGTGCTGTAATTGGGCTTCTGAACAAGAAGTAATTCGGAACCTGCAGAACTGAGTAAATTAGAATCACTACACAGTTCTGTACATCTTGTTGGAATGATTATTCTTGCGGTCTTAGAGAGGAGTTAGCAAACATGCACCCTCGTCCCTGTACTTGCTTCAGTATTCTACAGCTGTTCTGCTTTGTGTATCCTGTAAAACTTAATTCCCTTTCAAAGAATTTTAGGAGTGCCCATGACTTCCTACACTAACTGCAAAGGCTACCTTTAGCTCTAGTCCTGTACTGGTACTGGAATGTTCCCCTCTGTTCTCTTATGCTGCTGCAGCACAGCAGAACTAAGCAGAATAAACTGAAATCAGTGAAGTTGGCTTTGCCATGAATGCAATGAGATATCGGACTGTCCAGTAAAGCACAACCATGCTCAAGGGTGAATAAGACAAAACTCAAATGCACTTTATAAAGAAATACAAAGCAGTCAAAACTTGCCATTGCTTCTTATGGATGAACAGAAATAAGAGTAAATCAATGTTTTGACAAACTGAATAGAAATGTATGCATGAACTTAAACACACAGCTAATTGTTTCTTGCTAATGGCGGTAGTTCACAAAATGAAAGAAACACAAATGTCAATCAGAGACTGTGCTGGATCAGCAGAAATGCTTTCTATCATGCTGAAATGCAGCCAGACCTGTAAAACACTTTCTGTTGTTATTCCTGCAAATGTACACTCACTACCAGGAAGTGCTATGCACCAAACTTCCCACATTCAGTAAGAAAAAGGCTGCTGAAGTTGTACAGGTATGCAATTTATGCAAGAATCTAAGAATTCCGATCTGGCACACTGTTTAACCATTAACTTCATTGCTCTCTTTCTGCTTGTAACAGAAGTAAGGAAGCAAAGTAGGTGTCTACTGAGAAGCTGATTTTCTAGGAACAAGTCTGGTAAAATGGAAGTTTATTTTAGGGACTGTCATAGGCAAATCTTGCTGTCATGGCCATCATGCCCGTCCCGCCCACAGACCCTGGGGATATGTGCGCGGAGATTCCCATTCAAGTTGTGCTTTTGGACTATGGAGGGATGTAAGAGTGTAATTTAATGCTTCACCAAGACTTATTTTCAATTGTGTGCCTTCCCTAGAAACTCACCTGGCATCATGCCGGTGCTGCTGTAATCACTAGTACTTATGAACATATTATTTTTGTTATGTTAATACTGTATAATCTATGCCTTCCCATGTTTCGTATGCTGTGCTGAATCTGTATCCTCACATGAACTGTAACATGTCTAATTTGTACAATGTCGTTGTATGTACCTAAATCTATTATTCCTGTACTCTCCTGGGTCGTACTCTGAAAATAGGCAATTGTCTTGTCTAGTGTACCTACCTGGTTAACAAAAGCTAAATAAATAATAAATAGATATGAAAGAAGCCAGCAGAAGAAGGTCATTTGGTCTATCAAGTCTGCTCGTATTGCAGGGTCCACAGCTTGAGCTAATGTCCCTGCCCTCCCTCCCCACTCATGATCCTTACCTTCCCCCTATGCCTATCCCAGTCTCTTAAAGCTGCCCGCTATCTTCAATGAGACCACCTTTTCTGGCAGTGCATTCCAAGTGTTCACCACCCTCTCTGTGAAGTGCTTCCTGACCTCCCTCCTAAACCTCCCACTCTCCAGCCTAAGACTGTGCCCCCTTGTGTTATGATTGCCATTCAGCTTAAAGAGGCTCTCCTTATCAACCTTACTTATGCCTTTCAAGTACTTGAAGGTCCCAATCATGTCCTCTCTCTCTCCTGTCTTCCAGGGAGTACATGTTCAGTGCCCTCAACCTCTCCTCGTATGCCTTACCCTGCGGGCCGGCTATCATCTTTGTTGACCTTCTCTGGACCTTCTCCAGCAGGTTAATGTCCTTTTTGAGGTGTGGGCACCAATACTGAACTCCGTACTCTAGAAGCGGCCTTACCAGTGACCTATACAAGGGCAGTATAACCTCCTCTCTCCTACTACTGATCCCCCTAGATATGCATCCCAGCACCTTGTTTGCCTTTGCTGCTGCTTTCTCACTTGGGTCAGAAGCATTCAAAAAGTCATTTATTCCAAGGACAGATCCAAGACTTTTTTAAGGGCCAGCATTTTTCAAACAACAAGTACTATGGTGCATTTTAAGCTTCAATATGGTCGAGACAACCTAAGGCATAGCAGGTTTTGCTTTGCTACACAGTTTGATCTGCTGGTGGCTTCCATATATGGGTCATTCAGATTTTCGATTCAAATAACTCTTTACACGACATCCAAACAGAACTGCCAGCTCTAATGAATTGTGTGTATAGATTAAGTTAAGATAGCCATTTGATATTGACACATGTTCCAATTTTTTATAGATCCGCAGAAAATATACAAGCATGATTACAGTATACCACCTCACTGCACCTAGTGTACCTGAAACTTATCCCTCTCCTCTTTGCCCCAGCCACACTTTCTTCTACTGGACATGCTTGGAGGTGGAGGAGGGACCAGCTGAAGAAGAGGCAGGACCTTGACCACCTGGTTTCCAGATGACTGAAGCAACTGACTTCAGTTAGGGATGCCGAGCCTGGGCCTGCTGCCCAGCTGGGGGCTGGGACGGCTTGGCCACTGAGGAAGAGAGGTGCCGAAAGGGCTTCCTCCTTTGGAGCTTACAGCCCTTGCGATCCCTCTGGGTGGAGGTGACAGAGTCCAGGGTGGCACTGGACTTCACAATGTAAGGTGTCCTTCCACCCCCAGCCCAAACAAGTCGGTGCCCAAAAAAAGAACATCCACCAACTTGTGCTGGGTATCTGCCATAAAGGTCAAGATCCTCGGCCAAGCAATGTAGCAAATGGCCATCGCAGTAGGCAAGAGCGGGTGCAGGAGTCACCGATGTCCATGGCAGTATGGCGCTGCTTAGCCACTGCTCGGCCCTGGTCCCGGACTTGCTTAACCGTGGTCTGTAAGTCAGCAGGGAGATGGGAAGCACCTCATCAAGAGTGCCTAAGCAAAGTGGGCCATCAAAAAGGCCAAACTTGCCTGCAGAAGGCCACGAGAAGAGGCCGCATAGACCTTTTTGGCCATATCATCCAATTCCTTGTCAGAAGGCTTATCCATGTCACCAATGCTGCTGGTATATCAAAAGACCGAGCTGGCCACCAGACCCTCAGCTGAGGGGTGTTCAGTGAAACCAGACAGGGAACCGGTAGGGACTGTGTACTTGCAGGCCATCCATGCTGATGATGCAGAGCAAGAGGCAGGGTGTTGCTAAAGCTCCAGAGTGGGCCAAGGATGGCCTCACTGACTGGGAAGGCCACCCCAGAGGAGTCACCCCAGTGAAGAACCTCGGTCAAAGGGTACTTGGCTCATTTTTGGATGGGCTCCATCTGGAGTCCCACAGATTCTGAGATTAAACAGAGAAGGCCCGCGAAAGAGGTGGTGACATGCTCCATAGACAAATCCTCACCCAACTCAGCGTTCAATAGATGGGACTGTAGGGAGGAGCCCTCAGACTCGGAGGATTCATCGAAAAGCTGTTGACAGCCAGAGTCCTCGCTGACCCTATGGGGTCTGTCAGGAGTCACAGTGACCGGCAGCCGATGAAGCCCGGGAGTGGTACAGGCATCCTTAGAACTGGGGCCCTCCTCTGGTTGCTAAGGGGGCGGCTCCACCTAAACAGGTGGAGAGGCCAGAATAGGCAGTCCGATTCCTCCTGGTGACATCCTCCTCCTCTGCGTCAAATCACATCAGTTTGTAACTGCCTCATCACTGAGATGAAAGAGGGATCATGGGCGGGGGCCTTGGGGTATAGTTGGCAGAGTCTTCAGCCCCGGAAGAAACTGTGGCGGCAGAGTGAGAGGGGCAAGCAGTCCTGTCACCCACATCCTCGTCATCATCCTCTTCCTCAAGGGGAAGAGATCAGCATGGTATTCATCCTCACTGACAGGCTCTGTAATGGACACCGGATGGCTTCAAAGAGTGAGAGGACGCAGAGATGCGGAAGCATGCCTAGTAGGCCCAGAAGTCATCAGCCCTGGTGGTGACGGAAGACGGTGCATGAACTCCCAAAAGGAGCACAGCATGGCTGAGACATCGGTGAGAGGCCGTGCTGGAATGCCAAGCGGTGCTGATGGGGAAACCTGAGGTCCCATCGCTAGCAATACAGCTTGCGGCGTCGATGAGGTGAGCTGAGGCTCTGGCATCGACAGCTCAGCCTGCGATGTCGATGGGGTAAGCTGAGACCTCCAAGACGACATGGAAGCCTGAGGAGACAATGGGGAAAGATGGGTCCCTAATGAAGTGGAGGCTAAAGTGTAGGCAGGGGATGTCGTCAGGGTAGGAGAGAGCCCCGATGATGACATGCCAATGCCAGTCGAAATCGATCCAGCAAAGCTGCACATCAGGTGGCCCGTGGAGAAGAGGGGCTGGAACAGCAGGGGCTGAAAGATCCGCGAAGGCAAGAGGAAGCCCGACGCCAAGTAGCCACTGCCAGCCAAGGTTAGACTGGCGGGAGGCACTGCCAGAGCCGACCCCATGGAAGACTGAGTGTAGGTGGAAGAGGGGCCCACTGCCGAAGCGGCTGGCGACCCTGCCGGCAAACACCCAAAGCAGTGACCGCGAGTAAGATGGGGAGGACCCCTTCTTACACCGGTCTTTATCATGGGGTTTTGCATTTCCCGACTGACTTGTCCTTGGCCCTAGAGGAATGGAAGCCTGTGGACGTGGTGAAGTTTCTGGCCTGGAGTTCTTTCTCCATTCAGGCAACCTTCTGTTGAAGTAGGAAGTTTTCCAGGGCCTTCTGGTGGCGCCACCGGGTACCTTGGTTGAATCTGTGGCAGGCCTTAAAATTGAGGTCTGGGCCTAGGCAGCAGACTCAGACATCATGGTCATCCTTATCAAAGATCTTCTGGCTGCACTCACAGTAGTACTCCCAAATCACTTCAAAATGAAGTGATCACTGCAACTGGGGTGAGGAAAGAAAGGAAAAAAAAAAAGGGTTTGAAAAATTTGGTGGTTGACTGGAGCAGCAGCATCTCTCTGGAGTCCGACGTGCAATGGTTGATGGCGGGGAAAGAACATGAGGATGAGGGGCCAACCACATTTATATGGCAGGGATGCTCTGCTGTGCCTGACTTCGTCATGGGCAGCTCCTTGTAGACTGCTAACTAGAACAGTTTCCGTGTGGTCCTTGTGCCTGGTGGCTGTAGTTCTACAGGTGTGGCCTGATGCAAGAGGCACCTTCGATGAAGATCAGGACTTACATTCCAAAGCCCAGCCTATAACTTCTGAGCATGAGCTGAGCCGACGAGTACTGCAGCCTCCCTTACAAACAGCACGCTGATGACGTATATTGGGAGTGGGGTTGCAGGTAAAGTATATAGAACACTCAGATCTGGGGAGGAAGGACATCTAAAATACATAGCATAGTACCTTTGTCTGCAGTTTTAAATGTATGGGCTAACATACAATATATACTCTATACATGAAAAACTGCAGACAAAGGTACTGTTTGTATATTCAGACATCTCCTTCCCC
Organism: Neoceratodus forsteri; assembly: GCA_016271365.2. Classification (NCBI taxonomy): domain Eukaryota; kingdom Metazoa; phylum Chordata; order Ceratodontiformes; family Ceratodontidae; genus Neoceratodus; species Neoceratodus forsteri. The sequence continues at coordinate 171,104,790 of JADMNL010000028.1, forward strand.
CGATCTTAATGTTATACACACACATATTTTTATTTATTTTATTTATTCAGGATTTGGATAGTATCTTTGAGTCAAAGACTCATTTACAAAGGTTCCACGTCACAAACATTGACAGTACAGTATCAAGGTAGACATACAATGCAGGAAACTAACAGCTAGATATATTGGCAAGAGTACAAAAGTAAGCTAGGTACATGGAAAAATGTACAGCGTAAGGCTCATAATCAGGACCAGAGAAACGCTAAGTGATACGATAGGGTGATAAGTATAGGTAAGATGCGGGGGGGCTAGCCACAGGCCGTTGTCATTGAGGGGGAGGATCAGGAAACAGATTCAGTAGCAGTCACAGTAGTTAGAGGACTGGCGATGTGTCTTCAGGTGTGATTTGAAGAGGCCGATGGAGTTTTCGTTTGTGATGAAGCTGGGTAGGCCATTCATCCATGAGGGGCCTGGAAGCTGAAGGACCTCTGGAATAGGGAGGTATGGCATCGGGAACTTCTTGCTGGAGCCACGAGTTTCTTTAGGGCTGTAGCCTGAGAGATTAAGGAGGTGAGGCCGGGGGCCCTAGGGTAATTTTTTGGCCATAAGACAAGTATGGAACTGGATCCTATTGTCTAAGTTAAGCCAGTTAGTGGAGTAATAAAGTGAGCAGGTGTACGTGAGGCGATCGCAATCCAGTACGAGGCGGCAGGCTTTGTTGAGGGAGAGACAGAGCCTACTGAGGGACAAAGTGGTGGCAGTGCTGTATATGAGAATGCCATAATTGAGGAGGGAGAGGATAGAGGAAGACACTGCCAGTTTGAGGGCGTCTTGGGTGAGGCAGTGTTTAAGCCGGTAGAGCAGGCCAAGGCAGACATTTAGGGCAGTGGACAGGTGATGTATGTTTTGGTGGAAATTGAGAGCCGGGTCAAGGGTGACTCCTAGGTATTTGAAGGATTCCACTTGCTCGAGTGGGGTGAGGTCGGCAGTTAGGACCTGGGGGCAAAGTTTCTTCCTGGTGTTCTGGGGTAGGTGAAAATCATGACCTTGGTCTTTTTGTAGTTCAAAACAAGGCGTTATACAGTGAACCACTGTTCGGCTTCGCTAAAGGAGGACTGGAGGATTTGGTGGAGTTACAGAGGGTCAGGGTTGGAAGCATAAATGACGGCATCAACCGCATAAAGCAGAAGATTGCCTAAGCAGGTCGTGGGGAGGGAGTTTAGGTAAAGGCTGAAAAGAAGAGCACCAAGAATGGACCCTTGGGGGATCCCTGAGAGAACTGGGAGCTTACTGGATATGACAGAGCCGATTTTGACCTGCTGGAACCTACCCGATAAATAGTCTGTGAACCAGTGCAGGGCATCCTGAGAAAGGCCAATGTTGGAGAGGGTGACTAGCAAGAGGGGGTGACTGACGGTGTCAAATGCCTCAGTAGGGTCAACAAATGCAGCGCCAGTGGTGTGGCCTTTGACAAGAGCTGAGTGGATGTGTACGGTGAATTCCAGGAGGGCTGAAATCATACTGTGCCCTTTGCGGAAGCCATGTTGCTGTTTGCAGAGTAGATCATGCTTGTTGAGGTGTTCAGTGAGCTGATCATAGACAATGCGCTCAAGGGCGTTGGATGGGGGGGGGGGGGAGGAGTATAGAGATAGGCCGGTAGTTGTTGGTGGCCATACGGTCCCCGCTCTTCAATATGAGGGTTATGGAGGCAGATTTCCACTGAGAGGGAAATTTGCCCTGGCAGAGAGAAAGGTTGAGAATATGGGTGATGGGGTAGAGTACGTCATTGAGGGTGAGAGGGAGGAGCTTCAGATCCAAGGAGTCACCGCTATGGTGAGTGTGTCTTAGTGCATTTTTTAGATACGGCTCTGCGGCCTTGAGGGTGAGGCACCGTAGATGAAAGGGGGTCGAAGAAGTTGGGAGGGAGGATATGGCTGAGGTTAGAGAACACTTGGTTGAAGGCCGAGGCTATACTGGTGGAATCAGAGGTTAGTTGCCCATCAACAGCAATCAGGTTGGGGTGCTAGGGTTTTTTCCACCAATTTCCTTGATATTATTCCAGAACTTGCACCCTGCGCCCCAGGTGGCAGTGAGGGCAGCTTTATAGTGCGCCTGCAGCCCCGCTCCCTACTGTATGTCACTGAAGTGTTATTTTTAGGGGTAAGGCTGGAGCACTCAGCAGCGGCTCAGCTTGTACTCTAAAGTTACGAGCCAAGCTTTTAAATATAAGACACAGAGAAAGAATGCAGCACACACAGAACAGAAGCAACACGCACACCGGCTAGGATTGTTAGTGACCAATTAAATTTATTAAGGATAACCTTTTAAAGTGAGTACCTGCACTGGCTGTTCTAGCCTTAATAAACGTACGTGTTGCTTCTGTTTTGTGTGCACAGCATTCTGTCTCTGTGTCCAAGTAACATAGGGTTAGCCAGCCCCAACGGCAGCGGCAGCACATCTTTTCTTCGAGTGTTAGCTTCCCTTTTTTGCTTTTAAATGCAAGTCCTGTTTTAATTACTGCACTAAAAATTAAATTGTAGTCTACATCGGCTCCTCGGGGAAGCAACCCCTTAATGTGAGTCACCTGCCCACGACTGAATATGGTGTCAGCTGCTCTTTATTCCTCGTAAAGTATCATACTGCTGTACTACATTATTATTTTACTTACATTACCTATTGCATCCCCCCAGGATGCACCTGGAAACAAGATGGTTTATCTGCTCAGTGTGCCTTCCTGGACATTTTTTTTTTTAAATAAATAATAAATCAAACAAAAAGTATCCTGTTTCACTGCCGCTAGGTCAGACTTTGCAAACCTTGCAAGTAATGGCCTGTCACTTTCAGTACTGCTACAAGACTGCCCCAGCAACAGTTTGTTTGTGAGCTGAAAAGGGTTAGGATTTATGCAAACTTGGACTGTCTGTAAATCTACTTAACCAGAAATAAAAATCATCAAAATGGCAATTTAGATGACTGTGTGATCAAGTCGTGCCTAACCCTCTTTGCAATGTGTGGAAAAACAGCCTCCCACCTCCCACCGAGAAGTCCCTGTCCACTTGTAATATGTTGTGGCTTCAGTTTGATCATGTCCTCCACCCTGGAAGGATAGTAATTCACCTGCATACTGAGATCAGGCACATTTGCACTACAGAACCTAGCATAACTGTGTGGTGTTCCCAGAGTGTTGAGCCTCTAACAATAGATCTTGAATGATTTATCTCCACTGGATATAAAAACAAAAATAAATCAAGACTAACATTTGTATTATAAATCTCTGCCATATATATTATCAGACAGAATCCCCCTTTGAATACAAGCAGCACGTCATAGAGAAATATTTTAACAGTCACCCTCAAACACACGCCATGGATTCTAGTGAGGGCTGAAGTTATATCAGATAATGCACAACAGGTGGGACGCGATATGATCTGTATTTCTGTAAACAGGATCATTGTACTTCGTTATAAACATCCTAGCTGTTTGTTATACCCGTTTTGCTGTAATGTAGACCGATAATATCCTTGATTACATCCAAGATGTGTATGTAGTATGCTATTTTTAGCACGTAAACATTTGATTCTGCAATAAAAGCTGCCCAAAAATATCAGCTGTCCTAGAAAACACGTCACAATACAACATGTTTTCCTGTTCATTGAACTACGGTATTGCACCAAAATGTAAGGAACAAATGTTTGTGCTTTATTAATACACGCTGCTATTCAATTAATGATATTAGCCAATCAGTGTTTTGGGGGACTGCTCCTTTATACTGACGTTGCCTGATGCCAGTCACCTGACGTGGGGGCGGTCCCCCGCCAGAGACTGCTAGCTAGAAATTTTTCTGTGGGGTCCTGATGCCTGTCAGCTTCAGTCCTGTATGTAATTACCTACTGCAAGAGCCCTCTCTCAAAGATCTACTGTTATGGTAAGTTCTTGCGTAACTGTGCTATTTTACTTCGAGAGGGCTCCTGCAGTAGGCAATTACATATAGGACTGAATCCCAAGCAATCTGGAACAAAGAAAAGCACTCGGGAGGAGGAAAACTACCAACCAATAGAACCTCCAGATGTAAGGGTCTTAAAAGAAGACCTTGCAGAACAGCCAAACCAAGGCCTGCTCTACAGCGAGAGGCAACGTCCAAACTGTAGTGTTTTGTAAAGGTATGGACAGAAGTCCAAGTTGCGGCTGCGCAGATATCTGCCGCTGACATATTCTTGAAACAAAAGCTGCAGAGGCAGCTACTCCTCTGGTGGAGTGACCTCTAACCTGACCTGGCAGGGTTTTGTTGTACTTGTCGTAACAGAAAATGATACAATGAGCCAACCATTTGGATATACATTGCTTGGAAACAGCATTGCCCTTTCTTTTGTGAGCAAAAGAGACAAAAAGCTGATCAGATTTCCTGAGATCCTTAGTCTGAGTGGTGTAGTATCTCAGTATTCTATGAATATCCAAAGTATGCAGGAGATACTCCCCTTGATTGGAGTGTTGCGTAAAGAAAGCAGGTAGCTCAATGGATTGATTCAGCGTAGATTCTGCCACCACCTTAGGGAGAAACTTAGGGTTGGTGCGCAGAGCCACACATTCCTTGTGGAAAATCAAGTAAGAGATTTTGCACATCAAGGCCTGAAGCTCGGAAATTCGACGAGCTGAAGTAATGGCCACTAGGAAGAGAGTCTTCCAAGAAAGGAACTTCAAGTCTGCTGAAGCTGCCGGTTCAAAGGGAGGCAGAGTAAGCTTCTCGAGAACAAAGTTCAAATCCCAAGGAGGAGCAGGAACGTGGATGGGGGGTCTTAAATGGAGGACCCCTCTGAAGAAAGTCTTAGAGACTTCCAATTGCACGAAAGACCTGTCTCCAAAAGGGACATGGTAGGCCGAGATAGCTGCCATGTGGACCTTCAAAGAGGAATGACGGAGACCCAGGCCAAAGAGATGACGCATATAATCCAGGACTCTCTCGACAGGGCAAAAGAAAGGCTCAAAGTCCTTAGAAGAGGCCCAAACAGAAAAACATTTCCACTTCTTGGCATAGGCGGACCTAGTGGACGGCTTTCTGGCCTCCATCAGAATATCTGCGATGAGCAGAGACACCCCGAGCTGGGCTTGGGCTACATCTGCAGGAGCCACGCATGCAACTGAAGGGATCTGAGACCTGGATGAACCAGGGTCCCCTGATCCTGGGTCAGCAAATGCTGTGACTGAGGAAGAAGAAGCGGAGGTTCCTCTGAAAACTGTTGCAGAAGAGAGAACCAAACTTGCCTGGGCCAGAATGGAGCGATGAGGATCATCCGGGCTCCTTCTGAACTGAGTTTATGTGTAAGACCCTCGTAATTAAGGGAACTGAAGGGAAGGCACAGACAAATCTGTCCTTCCAGTCAAGAGACAGCGCGTCCTGACAGAAAATGCCTCGCCCAGAAGCGAGCGAGCAGAAGGCAGGAAGTTTTTCGTTTTGAGGGGACGCAAACAGGCCTACCAGAGGGGTTCCACAGCGCAGGAAGATATTGTCTACTACCTCTTGATCCAGTTCCCATTCATGTGCTTTGGCTGACGACCGACTGAGGTGATCCGCCAGCATGTTTTCGACTCCTGGCACATGAACTGCCATCAGGTGAAGGTTGTGCTGAACAGCCCAATTCCAAACTCTCATAGCTTCCCTGCACAAAGGATAGGAACGAGTTCCTCTCTGCTTGTTGATGTTCCAGACTATGCACATGTTGTCCATCTGGATTGTCAGATGGCCGGGAAGAACGCAAGAATTCAGAGCCTGGAGAGCGTACAAAATGGCCCTGAGCTTGAGCACATTTATATGAAGAGTCTGGACCAGAAGCTCTGAGTCCTGTGAGACCCTAGATGGGCTCCCCAGCCCTCTCCCGAGGCATTTGTTGTCAATGTTTGGGATGGGGGTTCAAAGCAAAAGGGAACTCCCTGGCAAAGGTTCTCTTGCACCATCTGCCACTGCAAGTCCCGGACCATGGGATCGGAGACCAGAACTTCCTGGTCTAGGTCGTCTAATGTCTGGTCCCACTGAGACCGAAGCATCCACTGAGAGTTCTTCATATGGAGCCGAGCACGAGGGACTGTCGGAATAGCAGCCGCCATGAGCCCGAGAAGGCGAAGGACTGACCTGGTGCTGACCCTTCTGAGACTGGACAACAGACTTGCATGAGCCTGGAGGTTGTCCACCCTGTCTGGAGGCAGAAAGGCCTTGCCAAAGGTCGCGTCCAGGATCACCCCTATGAACTGGAGTCTTTGGCAAGGGACCAGATGGGGACTTGGCCTGGTTGATGGTGATACCCAGGCTGGTGAAAACCTGCAGGCTAAGGGAAAGAGAGCAGAAGTTCCTCCCTGGAGGGGGCCACCAGGAGCCAGCTGTCAGGTACGGGAATACCTGCACCCCCTGGGTACGCAGGTGGGCTGCTATCAGTGAAAGACATTTTGTGAACACTCGGGGAGCCGAGGAAAGACCAAATGGGAGGTCCATGAATTGGTAGTGGTCCCCCTAGAACGAAAACCGACAATCTGCGATGGGAAGGGTGGATGGGGATATGCAGGTAGGCATCCTGCATATCTAAAGCGCACAGCCACTGTCCCAGCCGAAGGAGCAGCAGAAGGCTCTGCAGGGAGAGCATTCTGAAATGCTTGTACTCCACGAACATGTCCAGGGAGCTGTCTAAAACAGACCTTACGTCTCCCATTTTCTTTAGAACTAGGAAAAATATGGGAATAGTAACCTGTCCCCCAAAGGTGGGTCGGGACAGGCTCCATCGCCGCCTTCGAGAGAAGGGAGGAAATTTCTTCTAGGACCAGAGGAAGATGTTGCGGGGAGTAAGCCGACTTGGGGGGGTGGTTTTCTGGGTGGTTTCTGAAGAAACTCGATTTGAGTGTCCTGCTGCTATCAGTTGGAGCACTCAAGCATCTGATGTAATCCTCTCCCAACCCGGTAGATGGAAGGAGAATCTCCCTCCTACTGGTTCCTCTGGGGGATCCAGAGGCTGTGGGAGAGGAAAGGAGTCAGGAGGTGTGGGGCAACGCCACAGCTGAAGCTCCCGCCGCTTTTTTGGGCGGGGGGGGGAGGGCTTGGCAGCCAGAGGGGCACGACGTTTGTTGGCCTGCTTGCCCCAAGGTTTCGCTTTAGGCCGAGAACGTCTGTGAAAAGGGCAATGCTGTCCCTGAGGGGGGCCTGTACAAAGAGTCAACAGACTTGCGTGCAGTGCCCTTCTCTTGCAGGTCGGTGATGATATCCTTGACATCTCCCCTGAACAGCACAGAACCCCTGAAGGGCGCATCCTGAATAGGGGACTGCACTTCAGGGACTAATCCTGACATCCGGAGCCGGGCCCAGCATTGGAACGGTGTCAGGCAAAGGGATGTCATCCAGTGTCAGATAGGCCAGTGTTGGAGCCGGCTTCAGGGGGTCCGGTCCTACGGAAGGGAGCCCTGACGTCAGCGTACCTAAATCCTCTGTATCGCCGGGGGATGGAGGAGTGAAATCCCCGGGGTCTAGCAGAGGAGACGCTGGAACCTCGGTAAGCAGCGGCATGTGCTGCGGCGAGCCTGGGATGGTGGATTTGTCCACAGTGTCTGACGCAGGCTCTTTTGCAATGCATTCGGACGGGCCGACATCCGCCTTACCGGCGGCAGTCGGGTGGGTGTTGGAGGAGCCGGCATCAGACTTATCGGATCCTGCGCCAGACGAAGGCCGCGTAGGGGAAGTGACACTGGCAGGCACTGGTGGGACCATGTGCCCCCCTGAAGAGGCCAGCGTCTAACCAGTCCTGTCCGATGTGGATGTCAGAGGCCCCGGTGTCGCAGTGGCCTTCCAGGGAGCGGTCACCTCCTTTGTCCTGGAGGCACCAGAGGGGCCCAAGTGTGGAGTCCAATGGGAGGACTCGCCCGTCTTAGAAACCTCAAGACAGCCGTCGAGGGTCGGTCCCGTGGGGTGACGTTATTCAGACGCGACTCCAGCTGAGTCGGTAACCATGGAGGGGGAGTCCTGGACCCGTGCTGCTTCTTTTACAGTGTCCCTTGGGCGAGTGGAGGCCTTCCTAAGCTTCTTCAGCTCCTTCTCCATGGAGGCCATTCTCTTCTTTAAAACGTGGGCCTCCAGAGACAGCTGCCTCCGTTTACGGGTGGCAGCGTTAAATTGCTGGCACTTCTCCACGGGGTGTTCCGGGCCTAGGCAGAAGAGGCACAGGGAGTGACCATCCTCATGCAGTAGCTGTGATCTGCATGACTAGCACTTGTTCTTATGTGAATCGGAGGGGGTCGGGGACGACATACACGGCATTTTTAAAGGGAAACAGTGGAAAACTTAAAATTTTTGCAATACATGTTTGTGTGCTGGACTTTAGTTTCTCCACCCATTAACTCTGTGCCAATGCTTACAGTAAACTGTTATTTTATTTGGTTTCTGTTTTGAACTGTGCCATGCCATTCACCAATACACAGCCGCTAGCGTGCCTCATATGCTGATTAGCAGTCAGCTGTGAGAGAGGTTCTGCACCTTATTCTGGAGACATTGATTGTATACTCTCTCACAGCCGCTCATAGCACTGTGTACCGATGCTTGCGTTTGCTTTGCTCCTAACTGGTGTCCTTTCTGCAGTCGCTAACTTTAAAATGTACAGTTAGACTTACTTTATGTGTCATGGGGCAAAGAAGTTCAAGTGGCTTGTTTTCTCCCGATTCACCTCAGGGCGCCATGCTTTCCACTTTTGTTTACACTTCCTTCCCTCTGCACATGCGGCGGGTGCCAAAATGTTCCACCCCACTGAGGAAGCCATAGCAACAAGGTGTTGCTAAGCATATCCTAAAGCTACAGTGGGCAATAATAAGTATTTGAATCCGTGCAGCTTCTAACGGTAATGCATACCCCCCAAGTGACCAAGACTGCCTGGCAACAACCCACTAAGTGAGTCCCCTACGCCTGCCTATTTTTCCAGACTTCCAGCCCTGTTCTGCGATCTGCATATGCTTTGTTTATAATTTTTAAAAAATGCATTTTTTCCAGTTCTTAGAAGTTAAGGACAGACTGGTGGGGGCAGACTGGCAGACAGATGGAGAAGTGATCGAATGAACATGGCAAACTCAGTGACTGTCAGGGCGTCATGCTGTAGACCGGTCTACCTCCCGCTGGCAGCTGTGAACTGGTGTGTGGTGGTAACTGCAGGTGTGAGGGGGCCAAGTGGAGTGGTTGAGGCAGCATTACTAACAAAACTCTAACGGATCCGCCCGGTGACTCCGAGTGTCCTCCACCAAGAGCTGTCCTTGTCTCCAACCCATACTGGTCTTTGTCTCTTCCCCCGAGCAGTCTGCTCTGCGGCCCAGAACATTCATATGTGGCTTGTTGCCCCAAACGGTCCTCCGGTGCTGCTGGTGAGATTACCCTCCTTGGTGGTCTCTGATGGGTGTCCGCAATTCAGCTCCGATGCTACTGCTGGTGGGTGGAAAAATCAAAAGACAACTCTGGCAAGAAGCATGCGAGTCTGCTTATCAGCTAGCAGCTTGGACCTGAGTGGGAACAGATTTCTTTGGGTCCATGTAGGCAGGGGTGTAAAATACACTGAGGGACAGAAGTGAGTGAGGACGCACCATGATTGGTGAGTAGGAAGGGTGATGTCATCGGATATAATGCAGTACCCACACCGGTACTGCACATAGGAGACAGGCAGAAACAAACAGGGAATCGCAACAGACATATAGACGGGGGAGGAATGGAGATGTGGATGGAAGAAACATACTTTGGAGCCAGCAAATAAATAGTAATAGCAATGGGTGTGGAAAAATTAGGAAGGGGAAAAAGACAGAGACAGACAGAAAAAGGGTGATGGCGCATGTGCATATGACACAGGGAGAGGCGGCTAGGTATGCGATGGGTGCACATGCGGGTCCCAGAATACCTTACGCACAGCACAGAGCACCATGGGAGCAGGAAGATGGTGACCCCCAGTTTGACCACGCGGAATTCTAAAAAGCATCAAAATCCACCATGGTGAGTACAGAATGTGAAATAATGGCTTGGGGATTCTACATTTAATGTGGCAGTCAAAACTAAATTGCTACTGAGGGACAGATCCACGGTTTTCCTTTAAGAAAAAAGGCATAAAAAAAAAAAGGCAAAAAAAGTCAGTTAACAAGACCGACGATAGACTGACAGCAGAGGAATGTAACCACGAGGCACTTTCACAAGTTGACGGCAGGAAAGAACTGGAAGGCAGGCGTGGGGGGGACAGCCCCTTTATACCGACGTCGCCCAATGCTGGTCACCTGACGTGGGGGCAGTTCCCCCGACAGGAGACTGCCAGCTAGAAATTGTTCTGTTGGGTCCTGACGCCTGCCGGCTTCAGTCCTATATGTAATTACCTACTGCAAGTATCCTCTTGAAGTAAGATCTTCTGATCCCTCCACTGCCATCCCAGGCTATTCCTTAGTCAGACAAGATAGGGCAGGTAGGGGAGGTGGAATGGCCATGTATATCCAGTCCTCTCTCCGATACACTACTGTTCTCTCGTCTGCCTTACCCTCCACTTACGAAGCCCTGGTAGTAAATATTGCCTTGTCTTTCTCCTCCCCTATCTTTATTGCTGGTATCTACTGCCAGTATCTACTGTCGCCCAGGTATCAAACCCTCTGAATCTATTGATCTCATCACATCTATAGCTTCTGTCTCACACAAAGGTGAGCTATATGTATTAGGTGATGTAAATCTAAACTGGCTGTCATCAACCACTTCTAAGACACAAAGTGATATCTCTGCTCTAAATCTCTCCCAACTCATCCAACAGCCTACCCGACTAAATCACAAAACCCCAAACCACTCGCTGTTAGACTGGGCTCTCTCCTCCCACCCTCACTGGGTCATCAAGTCCGGCGTCCTCCCTGATGCCCTCAGTGATCACCACCCTACCTTCATGGTCAGGAAGGTCCACAGACCTAAACTGCCACATAAAATCCTGCAACTCCGCTCTTTCAGTTCCCTTGACTTAAACCCTCTCCTCAACAATATATCCAATTCTGACTGGTCTCCAATTGCATCCGTCACTTCCTTCGGCCAAGCCCTCACTTACTTCAAACACAGATTTATAGCTACCTGGGACTTCCATGCCCCATTCAAACACACTACAGTCTGAGGTATCCATCATCTCTGGATCACCCCTGAATTAATGACCTGCCTCAGGGAGCACGATAAAGCGTGGAGGAAACACAAGGCCTCTCAGCCCCCATCAGCCCTTACTAACCATCACAGGCTAAGAAACACTTGTACTAAAGCAATCAGACTTGCCAAGTCTGAATATTTTTTAAATCCTCTGTCCTCAATAACAAATTCCCCTCCAAATTTTGGAAAGTAGTCCACTCACTATTCCCCCCCCCCACCTTGCCTCCCCCATGCTTAACATAAACACACTAGAGTCTGAACCTTGCATAGTGGCTCAGGAGTTCAACCCTACTAACACCTCTTGTGCCTCAACGTTTCTAAAATCCCTCCCTCAAGCCTCCTCCACTGCTCTCCTCTCCTATCACTCAACCCCCCAATACCCACCCACTTTCTCATTCTCTTATCTCCCCTGAGGAGACACTAACGGACTTCCTCTCTCTCAAGCCCTCCAAAGGCTCCTCTCTGGATGACCTTGACCCTAAACTTCTCTACCTGTCAGCCCCTGCTATTGCCTACCCTCTTTTCCAATTCTAAATCTCTCCTTACGTCCCTCCTCCATCTCTAAATCCTGGAAACATGCGGTGGTCCTCCCTCTCCCTAAAGGTGGTGATCCTTCCTCCCCTGCCAACTATCACCCAATCTCCCTCCTCCCTGCCCTTGCTAAGCTCCAAGAACACCTGATCTTCTCTCAACTTATCTCTTTTCTTGCTGACTCCTTCTTCTTCACCCCATTCCAATCTGGAGTTTGGAAGAACCACTCCACTACCACCTCCCTCCTGAGGCTTGCTGACTCCATCCTTACCGGGATGGACAATAGCCTTATCACCGCTGCCATCTTTGTCGACCTCGCCAAGGCTTTTTGGCCACAGTCTCCCATGCCCTCCTTCGGACTCCCCTTATGGCTGCTGGTTTGTCTACTCCTGCTCTTTCCTGGTTTAGAGCTTACCTCACAGGCAGAACACAATCAGTCAAGATTCAGAATATAATCTCTCCACCCCTCCCAATCTCCACAGAAGTCCCACAGGGCTCTGTGCTCGACCCCATCCTTTTCTTCATCTTCCTAAATTAACTTCCTCAGTCTGCTCCTCCTCTTCTATCCATATGTACGCTGATGACCCTGTCTTGTTCACCTCTAGCAAAACCACCACCGATGCAGCAACCACTCTTCGGCATGACTTCCACCAGGTTCAGCTCTGGTTTCCCCCACATCAACTATTCCTAAATGCCAAAGACACAGTCTCCATGACCTTCAGCACTAGGCAAAGATTCTCTAGGCTCCACCCCTTACCCTCTTTCCACACCTTTGATGGGATAATCCTGGAGGACACCCCCTCTTTCAGATACCTTGGGGTCTGGCTGGACTAACACCTCAGCTTCTCTGGCCACACTGACGCCATTCTGAAAAAACTACGCACCAGGCTTGCAGACCTTTACAGGACCCGTAGTTGCATCCCTCCTACGGCCTTGTGAGAACTTGTCTAGAAGATGATCCTCCCAATTTTTGACTACTGTGATGTAGTGTATGGTGCCGCTCCCATATCTTCCCTTACCAGATTGGACTCTCTTTTCAACTCCTGTCAATTCGTTCTTGACGCCCCATCTCGAACCTATCATTGTGACCTTTACCATGCCCTGTCCTTCCCCTCGCTTACTAACAGACACCTGGCTCACTGTGCCAAGCTAACATCCAAACTTTGGCTTGGTGCACTTCCTTCCTATCTTTCATGCTCCCTCTCTCCCCCTGCCTCAGTTCCTCAGACACTCGCACCCTGCTAGTCGCCCATTGTACCACCCTCATTGGTCACTCAGGCTTCTCCCATCACTTCCCCAAAATCTGGAACTCCCTCCCACCTCAAATATGACATCCTCCTCCCAGTGGCTTACATAACTTTTTCTCTGCTAGCTGCTCCTGCTACAATCCTCCTTAACTTGTTCCCCAATGAGCCTGCTTGAGCTTCACACCCACCTGTTTCCTGCAAACCCTTCCCCCAGCACCCCTTCCTTTCCACCTTACCCCCGCTTCCTCCTCTGTACACCACCTTACACTCACTATTCACTCGTCGTTACTTGGCCTAGGCCCCTGACATGGGGTCTCTGCATCCTGGAGGGGTCCAGAACCTAGGCAAACACCTTCTTCGCCTCCTAGTCCCATCCCGTTCTTTGATGAAAGGGCTGGGTCTCGGCCCCTCTTCTCTCCCACCTCCCTTTCTCTTGGTCCTTCTGAAGCCTACTCCCGATCGCTGCATACTTCCCTCCTGTCATGCCCTACCGCTGTTCCCTACAACCTGCTTCCCTCCTGTCGTGCTCTATACCTCTGCCTTGTGTAGGCAGTGTCCACGTCATACTGGAGGGGCCAGGCCCTGGCAGACCCTTCTCTTCCTCCTCTCTTCCTTCCTGTTATGCTCTAACTCCCACTGTCTACAACCTGCTTCCCTCCTGTTCGTGCTGGACCTCCACCTGGTGCAGGCAGGGTCCCCGGCATTCTGAAGGGGTCGGGCCCTGGCAGACCCTTCTCCACCCCTTGCCTTCCCCTCCTCCAAATCCCCCCCTTTCCACCTCCCTGCTTTCTGCCTATATGCCCCCACTCATCCATCTTCCCTCCCTTCCTAGCCATAGTTATTGGCTAACCCCTAATCTCTAATGCACTTATAGTCAACCTTGCACTTTTGTTACACCTTGCAAATTTTGTTACGTCTGTCTCTCTCCTTGAAATCTTGCCCTAGTTCAACCTCCTTGTATTCTATCCAGCCATTTTTTAACTACAAAGCTATGCCCCACCAAGTGTTTGCAAAAGATATTAGTGCTATCATATCTATCTAGTTCCAAGACTGTTAGCACTGTATCCATCTAGTTCATACCTGTTAGCATTCCTCCTTTTCAGTACTATCTATATTGTGTACCAAATCTCTGTGTACTATACTCATGTTCCCTAACTTCGGGAGACAAGCAACTTGTTGCTCAGCATGCCTTTCATGAAACATTTCAATAAATAAAATAAAAAAAAAAAAAAAACAGCAGGCTGTGAGCAGCAGGCATCTTGCATGGGAGCTTCAAGTGAAGATTCAACTTTAGCAAAGTAAGGGAAAGTGCTACATTTGTTTTTTCAGTTATTCAATAAAAAAATAATTTAAGATGTAGTATACATCGCTCAAGGAAACTTAGGAGATTTGTAACATGTTACATGTGTTGTGTGCAGTGTCTCTTTTGAAAAAATAACATCCTCTCCTGCCGTTTGGGCTGACAGAACAGCTCAGCTTTGCTTCAAGGGCATCTCACCCACACAGTATGCGAGGCTGAAGAGACCACACCACACATTTATACATGTAGACGGGACTACTGCTTATAACAGCATACATAGTATTTTGTAAAAGAAACACAGATTACACGACTGACGTTAAAAAAAAATGCTGTTAAGTGCTTACAGTAAAACAGTGAATGAAACAGTGAGGTAGAAGTAATGAATGGTTATATACAGCGAAGAGACAGAAGTGGGTTTATCGACTAAGTACACCCCCTACTTTGAATGTTTAGATCTGCCGGCATCTATACTTCAAGCAATAATGTCATTTGGGGGAGGGACTTATCCTTAGAAACAGACAAGGATGGCAGAAATTACCAAAGGTCCATCCAATCTGCCCAAGCTCCCATTTGGCCCTCAAGAGCTCACTGTTCCTGCAGGGCCTTATCCCATCAAAGACCCCACACCACCCCACCCCCTCCATTATCCTCCCTGATTCAGACACCCTGGCAACCATCACATCCTTCACTCCGTCCCAGCCATGCCCAACACCACTAACAGTTTTTGCACCCACCTATTTCAAGGCTCCATCACCCTTTCTGTAAAATAGCATTCCCTTGCGTCCCTCCTGAACTTCCCTCCTGTTAGCTTCCACTCACAACCACGTGACCGTGAGCTGGTATTCAAGTTAAATAGATCCCTGCAGTTCACCTTGTTACCTAATCTGATGGGACTCATGCCATTCAGTTTAAATATGTCAAGTACCAAAGGTGCTGTAAATATTGATCAGGATAAGGGGACCCAACAGTTTCACTTTTGTGTTTCCAGGAAACCAAACATATCGATTCTGCTCTCATTCCTGTGCAGCTCCCAGCAGAAGCTGAACAGCAGGCACTAGAGACCTGAGGCTCTAGTTTTAAAGGGCATTCTTCATCTGCATGGCAAAAATCTAAAGACCAAATGACAGCAGAATCTATGCTTATAGGCAGCATTTGTTTTGTACAACACAAATTAAAATGATTCCTTTTCTTAAATGCTTCCTTAGAATTATTTAGTATTGCCCAATACAGCTAAACATGGCACAACACACAACTGAGAAGTGAAGGTATGCAATTACATCAGAAAAAGGGTAAGGACTGTTTGTTGCACTGCTGCTTGAAGGGAAAGTAATCTTTTAAACGCCCTTCTTGTGAAAACAGTATGTAACTGCTCAGCTCTGATTAAGGATGAAATAAATGTGTTTTTTTTTGTTTGATTGTCCTGAGATATGCTATATTTATTCTATCTTTTACACTCCTAGCATGAATGTAATTACTGTTTGTAAGAAACTGGTTTTGTACTGGATGATATACAGATGACTTACTGCCAAACTTAAGCAGTCTCATACCACCACCCTGGTAAATGTGAACTCCATCCCCATTGGTTCTTTCCTGTTCAAACAATGCACAGCAAAACGTACCTGTTCAATAACATAGAAAGCGAATTCTAAGCGCTGACGTTGAAGCATAGGGATCAGATGCCGAAACAGAACTGGCAGATGCTCATGACGGTTTCGGAATGGGATTAAAATTGCCACCTTGTAAAGACAAAACAAAGATCAACTGCTAGTATTTAGATGGAACAAAAAAAATAGAAGCTGCATGTTTTTCTTTTCTTTTTTTGTAAATATCATTTTTATTGAACAACAAAATTTTCCATGTCTGCAACATCATACAGTATGCAAAGGAAAGCTATAAATGATTACACTCCACGTGTTCCCGAGTCATTATTACAAATAATTAGCTCATTACACAGTGCCACCTTTTAGGATAATTCCTCCTACCGCTAAAGTACAGCGCAGGGAGAGGAATGTTACTCAGGATACAATAGTCACCATCAAGGCTCTGCATAACCATTCAATACTGACATTCCAGGTAATATCATACAACCCACTGTGGTGGTGGTGGTGGGGGCTGGGGAGCCCATTCCATTCCCTTACTCTGGGGATTAGATGCCACACCACTTTGGGGGGCAAGGTTTAGCTTTCACCATGAATGATGTTAAATAGGACTATATTCTCAGGTTCTGTGTTAGGAAAGCTCTGGCAAGGCATTCTGGGAAAGTATACACTAGCCTTTAAGGGACAAATACCTTATCCTTACTCATCATATATAAAAGCCAACCTGCCCATCTGGAAGAGTACAGCTCTGTGTTATCATTCAGTGAATGTGTACATTTTTCCATTGTACAAATTTGGTTTGCAACTGTTCACCAGTTTAGAATATCTGGGTGGTTGAGGGTCAACCAGTGCCGTGTGATTACTTTTTTGGCTGCTATTATGCCTATAAGGTATTGTTTATTAGGGCCTCAGAAGGTTTGAGGAAACAGGTTAAGTAGGAACATTCTGGGCGTTAAGTCAAGAAGTGTACAAAATAGTTTCTCTAGTTCCGCCTGTAGCGTTAAAAAGAAAGGGCGCAAGACCGGGCAAGCCCACATAACATGTATATGGTGAGCATGCATTTCTCCACATCACCGCCAGCAGGAAGCATCCATTATGGGCAAATAATTTGTTAGTAACCAAAGGGGTGCGGAAGTAGCGACCAAGTGTTTCCTGGAGTGGAACATTCCCTACAATGATGAGAACTAGTGACCTTAACCTATATACCCTATGCCATACCTCCTCCATTACTGGAGTATCCATTTCCTCCCACCAGGTATATAGTATATGATTGGTAGAATCCCAAGCTGTGTCAATCAGGGCGGAGCAGAGACTATAAGTCATGTGGGCCACTGCACCTGATCTTATATGATCTATAACGGAATGTATAATAGCAGGGTGAGCCTCTGGATTCTGTGCCCCAAGTGGGAGAGAAAGGAAATAGCTTCTTAACTGCAGATATCTGTAAAAGTCTGACTGTCAGAGTCCAAACTCCGCCTGCACTTTGGTAAGTGACTTCAATACATTTCCGGACATTAGCCATTAGAGGTATTGTAACAAAACAGTGGTCCCATGTTCAAAATGCCGGGTCTATGATCACAGGATGAAAACATTCCAAGAGCGGGATAGGGCATAACAACAGACAGGGCAGTAAGTGCAGGGCTTTGCGAATGGAGAGCCGTACTCCAAGTTGGTGCCTAAGCCAAGGGTTTAGATTACCCCTATTTCTGGCTGTGTGTCCACATGGTGAAGGATAATAATGAACTGTCTGTTAGGGAAAAGGGAGGAATTCATCTGCTGCCACAGTGGTGCAATTTTCACTGGGGTCTTGCTGCTGTCCACTGCAGCAGCTGGTAGACTGAATTTTTTTCAAACAAAACTACTGCTGGCAGCACCAGGGCACTGATTTACCACAGAGACACCCTGGAACAGAAGCCTGTAACAGCCCAGTCAGGCTAGTAAAAAGGCAGGCACAACAGGTGGTGGGCGTGAAGCAGAATCTGGCAGCTTTAAAGACCCCAAAGGGAGAGCAAGCCACTGGGCAACCTGTTACAACAGGTCTTTGCAGACAGTCAGCCCCAGCAGCTGGACAGTCTCACAGGAACATTCAAAGATCTCAACCAGTCAGAAAAACAAACAGGACTATAAAACACTTGCAATCCTTTGCCTTATGTCCTATCTTCCTACCTAGGTTTACACTACTCACAGGGTCTGTGTTCCCCATTGTTTATTCTTCTGGTTTTATCACCGTTTTACAAACTATCTGCCCTATACAGCCGTTTTACTGTTGCCAACACTATACAGTACAGTACACCTGGTGTTCTTGTTTAATCACTGCTTTCAGTCGCTCTATTACGCAACGTACTGCTTTTTTGGCATTACAGTTTGCTGGCACTGAGTACATTCCTGTCTGGGTGCTCCCTCATTCTGCATTAGTGTTTCCTAGTTATCAAGTATACTGTAGGTTCCAAACTGTAATTAACGCTGTGCTCAACTCTTCCGTTGCAGTGTCCCACCCACTTTTGCATAATTAGCTACCCTGTACTCTGTGGAATACCACTGTGCCGCAGCCTCATCGACTTGCTGCACACATATTTGAAATCTGTAGGTCTGTTACCAAGCATTAGCATTTTGCTGCGACCACTCGTCTAGCACAAATAATTCTATCTCTCTGCCTAGCCATTAACTGCCTGCACCTGTCTACCGGTTTACTGCTGTGGCTTCTGTTTTGCCATGTTTGCCTTTGCCTCTATACTCCCGCTGCTATGCTCCTTGCATTACTCTGCCTATTCCATTTTCCCCTTCTCCATGTATCCCCTCCACCCCCTTCCCCCAACCAACTCCCTCTCATCCCTCCTTCTTTCTACCCAACCACTCATATCCCTTCCTTTCTCACTCCCGCCCCCACAATCCACCCTGGTCTCCTGCCTTCCCCTTCTCTTAACGCAGAGCTTCTCCACTGTGCCCTCTTTTGCCCTCACCGCCACTATTCACCCTGCTCTCCTACCCATTCCAAGGGAAGGAAGGCCCATTCCATCCTACTCCTCATTCATCTCCTGTTCCCCCCATCTGGTGATGTAGATCCCAATCCTGGTCCCTCCGCCCTCCACTACTGCCTCTTCCATCTAAATGCCACAGGCCTTTTCCCTAAACTAGACCTCTTTTCTGTTTGGCATCAATTACACTCCCCTGGTATCATCTGTATCACTGAGCCCTGGTTCTCCCCTAGGACTCCCAACCCTAACCTGTCTCTTCCTAGCTACCATCTTTTCAGGCAGGACAGGGGAAAACGTGGTACACGGGTTACCATTTATGTATGTCAGAGTCTCTCTCTCTCATACTGTGGCTATTAGGGAGGCCATCCCCTCCTCCCACAAATTTCTACTAGTCAAACTCTCATCCCCCTCCTCAGTACCTATATTTATCGGAGTTTTCTATGCCTCTCCTAAGATCTCACATGCATCCCTGGTTGACTCTCTTTCCACCACTGCCTCTTACTTTACAAGTGAATTCTTACTCCTCCTCTGGGATTTCAATGTAAATTGGCTTTCCCCACTTTCTAAATCTACCACTCTCAGGACCAAGTCCCTTAATTTGTCCCAGGTTATTTCAGAGCCCACCCAGCTCAATCCCCACTTTGTAAATCATACCCCTTTGGACTAGGTCCTAACCTCCCACCCCCACCGCACTGTTGCAAAAGGCATCTTGCCAGATGCTTTTAGCGACCACTGCATTACATTCTGTGTCAGAAAGATCCAATGCCCCCCCCCCACCTAAATACATCTGGTGTAGGTCTCTTTGGACGCTACACATCTCTGCTCTACTGAGCAACCTCACTGCCTCAGATACCGATGTGACCCTCCCACTTTTCCAAGGCAAATTCTCCTCTGTCTGGGACAAGTATGCCCCTCTCAGGAAATCAGGAGTAAAAACCTCCCACCACCCCTGGCTTACCACCAATATCACTGACATGTGCAAGTCCAGAGACCTCACGTGTCCGTTACAAATTGTCCCACTAGACTGACGACCTCATTTCTTACAGGGTTCTGGGGAACTGTATGAAGGCTGTACGGCCCGCCAAATTGAATTATTTCAAAGTCAACTTCAGACAAACCCTAATTCCCTAGCTAAATTCTGGAAGGTTATCCACTCTCTCTTTGCCACCCCCACTTTAAGTCCGCTCTCCCAGTTCTCATGATGAAAGCGGCTCACTCGTGTCTGATCCTACCTCTAGATGCTCTCCTAAATGAGTTCTTCACAACCTGTGCCTCTCTTCTCTCTCCTCCTTCCCCACCCCTTACCAATTTTGCACTTCTTCCCAGTCACTATACAGGAAACCTTGCTTGTCCTTTCCTCAACATGTCTAAATCTAGCCCTGATGGCCTGGACCCCAAGCTCCTAAACCTCTCAGCTCCTGCAACTGCAGCCCCCTTACTCACCTACTTAAATCTTTCCTTCTCCCTCTAAGCTGTTCCTCAGTCCTGGAAGTTAGCCCAGGCTATTCCACTTCACAAAGGGCGTGATCCCTCATCCCCTGGCAACTTCCGTTCCATTTCCCTCCTCCCCTCCCTCTCCAAACTGCAAGAGAAACTGGTCCACTCTAGACTCCTCAACTTCTTTTCATCCTCCAACTTCCCCTCACCATTCCAGTCTGGTTTCTGGAAGCTCCATTCCACAATCTCTTCCTTGCTGCATGTCACTGGTACCATGTTCTCCGAGAGGGATCGGGGCACATCACAGCTGCTATTTTTATTGATCTGACCAAAGCTTTTGACTCTGTGTCCCATCCACTCCTCCTGGACAGGCAGAGTTCTGCTGGTCTCCTAGCCCTCACTGTTGCTTGGTTCTGTTTCTATCTAAAGAGCCAACAATCTGTGCAGGCTGGTGGTGCCTTGTCATCTCCCCTTCCTATCCATGCTGGGGTCCTACAGGGCTCCATGTGGGTAGCATCCTTTTCTCCATTTTTCTCAATGACCTCCCCACTGCCTGTGCCAACTCACATATCCACATGTATGCAGATGACTGTCATATTTACCTCCGGTCCATCTGCCACAGCAAGACTTCAGCAATGTTCTCCGCTGGTTCCAATCAAACCAACTTAAGAGTCAACACTAAGAAGACAGTGTCCATGACCTTTGGAACCAGACAGAAACTGGCCAGACTCACTGCCCCCCCTTGTCTTCACCACTCTGGATGACACCCCCTCTGAAGCAGTTCAGTCCTTAAGTAGGTAGGAGGTGGCTAGACAGTAAGTCTGACTTCTCAGCCCACATTGATGCCATCCATGCCAAGCTCCACCTAAGCTTGGCGCCCTACACCATAACGAGGACTGCTCATCTCTGCGTGTTTTGCAGGGAGCTTGGTATAAAAATGGTGCCTCCTGTCTTTGACTAAGCGGATGTGGTCTTTGGCACTGCCCTTCCCACTTTCCTCACCAAACTAGACACACTTTGTGACTCCTTCTGCCATTTAGCAACATCCCCCTCCCCCACACACCATCATTTGCTGTACTCATCCTTATCCATCCTTCCCCTGCCCTCTTGTCACCAGGCTCACTCACTCTCCCTCCATTCCACGGACCATCACACTTCTGCCACTCCTCACCCCCGTTCCTCTTCTGGGCAATTGGCCTTCTCCTATCGACTTCCTACACTCTGGAATAAACTCCCCTCCTCCTTCCACTACTCCCCATTCCCTGGCTCCCTCAGGCGCCATTTAAAACTTCTACCCCTACCCATCTGCTCCTGTTACCTTCCCTCCTGATACCTCCTTGGCTGTACCTTAATCCATCTGGCTACTTGTTCTGGATACTATTTACTATTGCCAACTCTGTATTCATGCACTAATTGGAAATTTCTGCACTTTATTTCTGTACATGCATTTTTTCATATTTTATTTTTTTAATCATACTGAATTTCATGTTTGACTAAATGTTTTTGACACTTGTGTTTGTACTGCTGCTTGTTCCACCTTCCCCTCCTTCAGGTCACACCTGGACATGAGCCTTGGCTCAGTGTGCCTTTCCCGGTTACCAGTTTTCAAATAAATAACATATACGTCATCCACGTAGTGCAGTGGCCCTCATTCTACTCCTCCAGCAGTAGCACTCTCCTTGGTAATTCAGTAGCTCAGAGTCCACTGAGCTGCAGACTCACCAGTGGCACTATGTGGTTACAGCAACCATTAAATGCTACCTAATGCCACTGAGAACAGGGACCCAGACTTGTGTTTGGGAATTTATTTGTGGCAATAAATTCAGAATGACGGGATTACCTAAAAGGAGTGTTATCTATTAGCTGTGGGTTGCCTTTTTTTTTTTTTTTGCAGGGGAAGGGGGTATTGTTGATCTGACAGCTGCTTCTAGAGCTGTCACTGCAGCTTGAAGTTATTTTTAAATCATCATTCAGAAGGGACAGAGATCCAATCAGAATGCTGAGAAAACAAACATTTTGGCAGCTAATATCCTCCAATTCCTCTCTGAATCACAGACATAGATCATAACATGCTGCACTAGTGTGGAAGAACTGTGATGACAGACTTGTGGTTTTGCCACTTGTGCGTTATGGGTCTTATTACACAACGAATGGGATTATGACACTGGCGCATATCATGTTTTTTGTCTCGGTCTCTCTGTCCATCTATCCCCCTCCCCCCAGCATGCTGTCTCTCTCTCTCTCTCTCTCTCTCTGTCTACCAATCAATCCGACTTCTGGGATGATAATGTCAGCAAAATGAAAATATCACAATACTTTATTTTTGTTTTCCTTTTATGTTTGATATTCCCATTTTCTTACATCACAGACAATATATTTTGTATCTTATCCTTTACTATTTAAGTTCCCTTTTTAATTATAAAAGAAGGCATAACTTGCCTTTAGTCAGATCTAATTCTACACAAAAATAGTAACAGCTCAATTATGTTAATAAAAACCTGAAGGAAACAAAGAGATAAAACATAAACCACTGCAATATCCAAATAGTTATCCCTAATCAGACAAATCTGGCAGATACGAGAACAAATCATACTGTTACATTTCTTAGTTTCCTGCTATGGCTCACCTTCCATCGCGGTATACAGTCACTGGGCCTCCAGTGGCCTCCTTGTTTTATATCAGAATTCTGAACAAATAATGCGTGGATATCCTCCAGTCGGATTTCACTCATGTTTACGTCAACTGGGCCCTCTGAGAGCATGGAAAAATAGAAGGGCATGAGGCCAGGCGGCATTAACAAATGATAGCAATTCAACTGATGAACAACGCAGCTGAGCAGCTATGTTATTAACTTAATGGAAATGTACATCTGTACTTAGCACAACTACACCACAGATGTACATTAAAGTTATACCAACAACACACATGCTTATTTCATGACAATGATGAGGCTTCCAAAAGTACAACATGGCAAAAACTATACACTCTTCAACAGGAAACAGTTACTAAATCACTAATAATGTTAAGACAAGAGAACATTTATCTGTTATGGTGTTTACTATAATAGCTTTTACATAGATACATAGACAGTGTCGGCAGATAAGGGCCTATGGCCCACCTAGTCTGCCCATTTGAGCTTGTAAGTTCAGTTTGTTTTCCTAGAAGTCTATTTCCCCTTACCCCTGACCTCTAGAATTCCTTTATGTCTATCCCATGCATTCTTAAATCCCGTGATTGTTTCAGCCCACCACTTCCTCTGGCAGGGTGTTCCACTTGTCCACCACCCGTTCTGTGAAGAAATTCTTTCTCATGTTTCCTCTGAATCGTCCTCCCTCCAACTTCATCCCATGCCCTCTAGTCCTGAAACATCTTTTTCGCTTAAAAATAGTGTTTTCCTGCACCCTGTTCCTCCCTGTAAGATACGTGTATGTCTCTATCATATCCCCTCTCTCCCTCCTCTCCTCCAGGGAGTACATGTTCAGTTCCTTCAACCTGTCTTCATAGGACTTGTGATGCAACGCATGCACCATCTTTGTTGCCCTCCTCTGAACCTTCTCTACCCTGTTTATGTCCTTACGTAGGTATGGTCTCCAGAACTGTACACTGTACTCCAGGTGGGGCCTCACTAGTGTCTTGTTTCTGTTCTTTAAGTAAATAACTACAATTCTTAAGTTACAAGCAAGGAGAGTGCCCTAGTCAAGGTCAAAATGGTAAATGACTGCCTCTTAATGATGGACAAAAATTAGCTGCTAATGTTGACCGCTGTAAGCTGTTGATCTGTTCAAAGAAAAAAATACTCACCTTAGTAATTGTGTTTCTTCTAATAGAGTCTTGCTGCATTCTGACAATCTGCAGTTAGCTCCAGCCTTTAAACTGCCACGGACAGTATAAGGTTAATTTTCTATGCAGTGCATAGAACGTTGAGCTCGAGCTCGGTTGAGGTCTCTGTCTGCAGCACTTTGAAACCCAACTGTCAGATTCTTACAAGCAAACATTAACTATACTATGTGAAAATTGTAAAATATTTAACTAGCCAACTGGCAACAGAAAGTTTTGGATTCCCAAAGAAGACTCAAGTCAGGAAACCCAAAACCAAAACCTATCCAAAATAAAGATTATAATACAAAGCACCCAGCAACATGGAGGGTGTGCTGAAGATACCCCTGGGGTGCAACACTGCACCTGCCCACCCACCCACTTCCCAAAAACAGGTTCTGAGAGGGGAGGCAGGGAGGAAGGAAGGTCAGAATACAGCAAGACTCCATCAGAATAAACACAATTACTAAGGTGAGTATTTTTTTCTTCAAACAACATGAAGTCTTGCTGTATTCTGACAATCTGCAGACTACCAAGCAGTACCTCCATGGAGGAAGGAGAGATCCTACTTTGGGAATAGGCTCTGAAGTGCTGCTGTGCCAAACCGAGCATCACTCCTAGCCTGGATATCCAGAGAGTAATGCTTGGTAAAGGTATGGACTGTGTTCCAGGTGGCTGCTTGACAAATTTCTAGGAGAGGGATATCCCTGGCAGGAGCCAGGGAAGCAGCTGTACCTCTTGTAGAGTGAGCCCTCAGGCCTGAGGGTGGAATTTTTCCCAGTTTCTCATAGCAGAATTGTATACAAGACACAATCCACCTGGCAACAGTTCTCTTGGTAGCAGGTTTGCCCTTTCCCATTTCCCCATAAGTGAGGAACAACTGGAGGAAATCAAACCTGTGACCCTCAGTACGCTCTATGTAGTAGCTAAGGGTTCTTTTAACATCTAAACTGTGTAGCCTCCTCTCTCCTGAGGAAGAATGATCAGTGAAGAAGACAGGGAGAGAGAGAGAGAGAGAGAGACTGATTCAAGTGGAAGTCTGAAACCACTTTGGGCAAGAACCTCCTATTGGTTCTAAGGACCACTTTATCCCTGTGAAAGGAGATAAAATCAGGTTCCACTGACAGCGCTTGGAATTCACTGATACGTCTGGCAGAGGTAATGGCTACCAAAAACACAGTTTTCCAAGTCAAGTACTTAAGCTCTGCTGAGGACACAGGCTCAAAAGGAGGTTGCATAAGTTGAGCAATGCAGGCAGGGGCAGGATCCCTGAAGGGGGGATTGGTATGAAGCAATCCCTTGAAAAATTTGCACAACACAGAATGAGATGATAGTGAGGAAGGCTTCCCCACTGACAGAAAAGCAGAAACAGCTGACAAGTGTACCTTGAGAGTAGCTGGTCTGAGGCCTAGGCCATCAAGAGGGACCATATAATCCAGAACTGTAGGCAATTCAGCAGTGTCTGGAGAGATATGCACCAAATGCTGAATCTTTTCCATTTGGAGTCATAAGTTTTTCTGGTAGAGGGCTTTCAAGAGCCTTTGAGAATATCCAGAACCCCCTGAGACGGATGCAAATCTGCATACTCTAACTCAAGAGCCATGCCTTGAGATTGAGAGACTGAAGACTGGGGTACCAAATCCTCCCGAGAGGAGGTTAACATGTTGTAATTCCTGGGAAGAGACAGGGGAAGATGGACTGCTAGAGACAGCAACAGAGGGTAACAAGGCTGTCTGGCCCAGTCTGGAGTAATCAGAATCAGTTTGCAAGGTTGTGACCTTACCTTGACTAGAACCCTGAACAGTAGAGGAAAAGGAGGGAAGGCATACAGAAATTTCCCTTCCCAGTTCAAAATCAGAGCATCCAGAGGGATTGAACCCAAGACTGGGGGTCTGCAAAGAGATCTGTCTCTGGAGTGCCCCACCTTGAAAAAATCACTTTCAACACCAGGGGGTCCAGGGAACCATTAGTGGTGGCCCTGGGAGATCCTGCTCAGTGCATCTGCCAGCACATTGTCCTTTCCTGGGAGGTGGACTGCTATCAGAGAGCTCTGCAGGGAATAAGCCAGGCACCACAATTTCATGGCTTCCGTGCACAACGCCGTAGACAGAGTGCCTCCCTGCTTGCTGATGTACATGGTAGTGGTGTTGTCTGTTCTGACCTGAACTACCTTGTTCTGCACAGACTGAGAGAAGACTGGCAGGGCCAGAAAAACTGCCCTGAGTTCCAGGAGATTGATATGGAGAAGGGACTCCTGAGGGTACTACAGTCCCTGGGCTGTGAGAGCCCCCAGATAAGCTCCCCACGCCAAAAGGGAAGCATCCATGGTAAGAACCACCGAATGAGACTGAGTGACAAATGGGACCCCTTGCCTTTAATTGTCCTGATCCTGCCACCATTGACGAGCTTGGATCAGTGTCCGAGTTACTGGAATCAGTTTGGTAAGAGAGTCTTTCCTTTGGGACCAAAAGGCCCTCAGATGGAACTGAATGTCCCTCATCTGAAATCTTGCCCCTTGGACCACCGCTGTAGAAGCTGCCATGTGGCCCAAGAGCTGAAGGAAATGCCTTGCTGGTCAGGACACCTGAAGGCTGAAGGACGAAGCCAGTTCTATAAGAACTCTTGCCCTTTCCAGGGGAAGAAAGGCTCTTGCTTTGACAGTGTCTAGCTCTGCCCCTATAAAGGTAAGAAGCTGCACTGGTTCGAGAACTGATTTGGGAAGGCTGAGAAGAAATCCCAGGGAAGTGAGTACTTGCTGGGTGACTTGCAGGTCTGACTTGACTTGGCCTGGGGACTGACCCACTATGAGCCAGTCATCCAGATATGGAAAAATGGAAATCTTTTGCCTTCTTAAAAAGGCCACGACTACTGCCAGGCATTCTGTAAAAACCCTTGGAGCTGATGTTAGGCCAAAGGGCATTGCTTTGAACTGGTAATGGCCTGAGGGCAACTTGAACCTGAGGTACTTTCTGTGGGACACCTGATGGGATGTGAGGCAGGCATTTTTGAGGTCCAGGAGGTTAGCCAGTCCCCGGCCTTAGAGAGGAAGAATTATTCCAAGTCACCATCTTGAACCTTGGTTTTAAAAGGTGTTTGTTCAGGTATCTTAGATCTAGGATGGTTGCCACTCCCCTGTCTTTTTTGGGGTAAGGAAGTACCTGGAGTACAGACCTTTGCTCCAGTGTAGGGTAGGAACTCTCTCTATGACTTCTAAGGCCAGAAGAGATGAGACCTCTGCCTCTAGGGCAAGGATTTCGAAGAGACTTGCAGGTGGAAAAGATCTGGCTCTCATCTTTGGAAATTTTTTGAAGCTGAAAACCAGTCCCTGTCTTACTACTTCTGCGACCCACTTGTCTGAGGTAGCAGACTCCCAGTCCTGAATGAAGTAAGCCAGCCTGCCCCCTACAGGGATAGGAGAGTCGACCCGGGCATGTCCATCAGGGTGTCTGCTTGGCAGGGGCCTTAGGTTGAGGAGTGGATGCAGCCCTGCTCATCCCCCTTCTGCCTCTCCCTCTGAAGAACCCCCCTCTGTGAAAAGGGAGAAGAGGCCTGGGCTTGGTAGAAATGCCTATGAAAAGGCCTGCCCCTGTCGCTAGAATGCTGCCTTTGAGGAGTTGCCTGCTTCTCCTTGGCCTGAGCACTCCTATAAGTGGTCCTATATTCCTCCATCTTCTTCATGTAATTATCTGTCTGCTCCCCAAACAGAGAATTGCCTTCCACAGGGAAATCCATGGCCTTAGCCTGGGTGTCCTGTGAGAGGTTAGTACATCTGAGACAAGCCATTCTCTGAAGAGCCACAGATGTAGCCATGACTCTTGATGACACATCATTGGAGTCCACAGCAGCATGAAACTGTACCTTAGATGGCTCAGTCCCATCTGCAGCCACCTCCTCCAGCTCCTTGGCTAGCTGGGGGGAGGCCTGTTTAGCCAGTGCTAATACAGTGTCCCACCTGGACTTCTGGTATCTGGCTGTATAGGCCATATAATTAGCCTGCCTGAGTCCCAAAGAGGATGCCATGTATTGCTTCTTTGCCAAGGCATCCATCCTCCTGGAGTCTTTATCTGGGGTGTGTGAAGCCAAGAGAACATTAGCCCTGTCACAGGCTGCAGCCTGCACGACTCCAACATGGCTGCATTGCTGGTAGAAAAACTCTGTCTGAGCCTGATAAAGTATACCTCTTGTCCATTCTTCTATCAATAGGAGGTACAGAATTAGGAGACTTTAACATTTTTTGTGCCCGTTTCCCAGAAGATTTGTACAGGAGAATAGACAGCCTCCTGGACTCGGGGATGTCCATCATTGCAACAAAATCAGGCTCCTCTTGATCCTCTGTAGCTTCCTCCATAGGGAACTGGAGAGTTTCAGCCACTTTCCTGTAGAAGAGATAGTGGGAAGGGGACTCAGAAAGCCTAGGAGGGGGAAATACCAGAAGGTCTGTCTGGGGAGATGTCCGGTTCAATGGGCACATCCATACTTTCTGTTCCATCATAGTCATCATCTTCATAATCCCCTTCCTCCTCAAATTCCAGTTCATAAAACTCTTCAGGGGCATAATCCTGAACCGGTGGAACCGACCAAACCGAACCCCTAGCTAACGGAGCTGGATCGGATGGAACCAGGTGAAGCGATTCAACAATCCGAATCGCTCGGGCAATCTCATCAGCGGTCGGAACATGAACCTCCGGATCCGAACCGGCTGATTTGTCTTTTCTTTTCCTTTCCTTTTTGTACGAACCGATCCCTCAGGATTGGCTCTCCTCTTGCCCAAAGAAGTATCACCCTGGTCAGAAGGCACTCCTTCTGGTTCGGTCAGAACCGAACCGGGCTGGCCAGCTGGGTCAGCGGACTTCTCGGCCTCCTTTTCCCTAAGTCTACCTAATCTCTTCTCCAGGGTAGACTTAGGAAAATTTTTACAAATTTGGCAGTCTGTATCGAGGTGCTCAAACCCCAGACAATAAACACAGGTGGTGTGGGGATCGGCCTTAGCAAAGACCTCCTCACACTCACTGCAGTGTTGAAACCCAGTGGGCCCGTTTTTTGACTTGGGTTTCTCAGACATGGCCAACCTAACCAAACTTGCCCTTTTTTCGGCAACCGCCAGGCAAGACTCCCTTATCGGTTTCTAACCGTGTCACAGGTATTGGAAAAAAACGTTTAAAACATGTTTTTTTTGGAACCGATAAGGACCGGTAACCACACTCTAAAGCAAAGTACAAGAATTCAATATAAAGGATCGGTTCAGCCGAGCCGATCGAACAAGCTTACAATTTCCACAAAGTAAATCAGAAAAACTGTCTAGTACACTGGATTCCGCTTAAATGCACACCCGTTTTGCAGACTGAAATTGTGCATTTGAGCGGAATGTGCACTTAGCCGAAATTTCATTGATTACGATGAAATGTGACAGATTGAAGACGCGCAGACATGCTACTGTTAAAAATAAAAATTTATTTCCATTACAGTCGACTGGCATTGCTCTGTTTAGAAAATCAACAAAATGAAACTAAACGAACATTACGGACAAATGCGCAGATGCGTTCATGGCACTGGAGGGTTTCAAACATTGACACATCTGGCTCCGATTCCTGAGAACCACCACAGGAGAGCTGCTTCCACCTCTTCACTCTTTCCACACCTGCAGCATTTTCGGGCTTGATTCTAGGTGTGCTCCCACTCAGATAAAAAACGGTCTTTGCTACTGACAATGCGAGCCACAGTGGGACATCGACCACAAACTTAGCAGCATCATCTATGCATCTCACTGATCCAACTCCTGCAGTACAGATACTTTCTGTGCTAAGCTAAGTGTGACCTTCTTTTCTCCATAGCTGTTCTGTGAGCTCATGCGTAGAGCTGGAAAGGTGTTAATATACTGCAGACTGACAGCACCTATGTAATTAACTGAATTTGACACATAGATTTAGGTTGGTTGGTGAAACTGGAAACTGTGGTTTAAACCGAAATGTGCATTTATCCGTCGTGCATTAAAGCGAATTATTTAACATGGTATGAATAGGAAATAAATCGGGAAACTAACAATATGTGCATTAAACCGAAATGTGCACTTATCCGAAGTGTACTTAAGTGGAATCCACTGTACTCACGGTACCGCAGACAGAGCCTGAACCGACAATGCGGAATAATTTCGGCTAAAACCGACACTAACTGACTTTTTTTAAACCGAGCTGAAGGAGAAATCTCCGGAGCGACTGTTCAGTGAGGTAGAGTAAAGAATCTGATGGTTGGGTTTCAAAGTGCTGCAGACAGAGACCTCAACTGAGCTTGAGCTCAACGTTCTATACACTGCATAGAAAATTAACCCTATACTCTCCGGGGCAGTTTAAAGGCTGGAGCTAACTGCAGATTGTCAGAATACAGCAAGACTTCATGTTGTCTGAAAGGTATGACACGGCACAGCTGGATTACCTGCTGTGCTATTTCCAGGCACAACATTCCACTCCGGAACAAAAGCTGAAAGCCACACTGTTTCTCCAAATATAAACCCCTTTATTTCTTGCATCAGTAAAAGGTAAAACACAAGCCCACATGTGCACCCACATACTCCCTTCTTATTTTCAATACTGTAGCTCTAAGATGTTCCCCAATTCTTTGTTTCAAATGTCTCAGAGTTTTCCCTAGATAAAAACTACAAGAATTACGGCTGCCTGTCGCTTTAATTATATCATGAGTTTATTGAAGGTGCTACAAAATTTATGCTCAGTAGATGGCTCTATTCCTTGACAAAGACCCAGAGTGGCGTGAAACATTGGAAGGAGTATGGGAGTGCATGTGTGGGGTTGTGTTTTACCTTTTATTGATCCAAGAAATAAAAGATTATATATCTGGAGCAACACTGTGGCTTCCAGCTTTTGTTCACAGAGTGGAATGTTGTGACCAGCTTCTTTCCCTGTGAGTATGAGTACAAAGTACGCTTTGGAACCATTCCTATCTGCTATACAGCGGTCTTCCTGGTTTTGTTTGTGCTACTTCCAGGCCTGTTGTCCAATGGTTCCAGCTGTATATGGGAGGTAGAACTCAGGCCATGGTGTCACGTAATAACACTTCGTCACAGTCTGGGATATCTCATGGGGTTCCTCAGGAGTCAATTTTGGCACCAGCATCGTTTAATGTTATATATTCAGGAAGCTTTTCTAACTAACCGAAGTGCTCTTTCCCCTGCATGTGACACACTCTTATTTTGTACAGTCTCTCATGTATAGGTGCCCTGAAAACAGCCTTTTTTGGAGTAATTTTTAAAATATGGTAATATATCATTGATCAACTTTGATCAACAACCGAAGACATTCTATTTGTGACAACATGGAACAACACAGAATACACTAATGCTATTGTGGAGTGGTGTCAGTTAACATTCTTGGGCATCAGAACTGGTCATGATAGCCTAATAATGTATGCGAGACCACTCTTACAACCGTTAGAGTTGTCTCCACAGCAATATTCTGGTAGTGCTGCTCCTAGAGATCATAAGATGGTTCAATATGAGTTGCCATCTATATGCTGGTGACACTTCGTTGTACTGTTCTTTCACCACTGATGAGGTGGGGCAAGATCTTCATATATCTGACAGCTTGCAGGAGGCTGCCTCCTGGCTGAAAGTAAACTGACAGACTCACTCCTAGAAAGAAAGAGTTGCTCTGCGTGGCATGTGGTCAGCAGCTGGGGGCATGGCTACATTCCTTTGTTGGAGTGGGTGAGGACTGCCCCTGCACTGTTAGTGAAAAGTCTGGGAATCCCTTTGATGGTGGTCTGTCATCTTGGTTCCACATGGTAGTCATCGTCAGGAGTGGGTTCTATAATTTCAGGGACATCAAAAAGACCAAGACTAATGCTGCCGCTGGCATGGGGGGCCTTGGTACATCTTTTTGACTAATCAAGACTTGACTACTGTAGCATACTCTTTGTGGGATTGCCTGTAAATCTCCCTTGTCGGCTGCAGCTAGTGCAGAATGCTGCATCAAGGCTCCTTATGAAGGCTAGTCATAGGGAACATATCTTCCCAGTTTTGTGGAAGCTTCATAGGTTGTCCATTAAGAAGCGAATGAGCTTTATGGTATTTATGTTGGTTAATACAGCCCTTAACAGATTGGGACCTGCTGATCTCATATGGTACAGAGAGGATGAGTTAGGAACATCAGCAGCAATGTGTTAACCCTCCCTTTTGTAGACTTTTGGCGGCAGATCCTTCTTAACTGCTCCATCGCTAAGGAACAGACTGCCAGCTGCTATCAGTTAAAGGTTATTATTACTATCATCAACAGTTACACAGGCGGAAGCAGTAGGGCAGGAGCAAGAGGAGGATGTGAGGGCAATACCCCCAACTAGACAATCCTGGGGTATGGCAGGTAAAACAGGGCAGACTGGATGGGCCAGTGGTCTTTTTCTGCCGCCATTTTGTATGTTTCTATCAGAACTGACCATCTCAAACTATTTAAATATTCATTTCTTTTGAGAGCCCTTCAAATAATGTTTTCTAAGACGCACATTGCTTGCTGCCTTGTTGATGTATGTTGTCTGTTTTAGTCTACTGTATGTTCCATCAATTGGCTCACTTTGTCTGAATGTGAGGCACTCAGAGTGGAATGTTCCAGATAAGTGCCTTATAAATAAAAAAAAAAGAACAAAAAAAACAGCAGCAGTATTTTCACAATGATTACAGTAATCAAACAGAATAAATTAAGCCTGGAAGGTCATCAACAAAGCCTTCTGAAGTCACACTCTCAGTTGCAAAGCCACAGAAAATACAGGTTACTCACCTGTAACAGGAGTTCTAGGAATGGAATATGTTGTTCATCCACACTGTCTGGCAGGTTCTTCGCCGCTTTAAATCTTGCCAGAAGGTCTTCAAACTGGCTCCTCCCACCCACCCGGGTGGTAAAACTCTTGGCTCCGCCCCATGACGTCAGATCTAGCCCGCTGGAAGCCACAGTGTCGGTTGAGAAATCAGGGATGAACAACATATACCATTCCTACACCCTGTTACCAGGTGAGTAACCTGTATTTCTAGGAACATGGATATGTTGTTCATCTACACTGTCTGGCAGACTCCTAGCAGTTCTCCAGGAGGAGGGAGGCAAGGCACACCCCTACTTGGGAAATAAAGACTGGAGAACCGAGGCCCCAAACCAGTATCCCGTGTGACTCAAGGTCGATGTGGTAGTGGGTGATGAAGGTGTGTGCTGACTTCCAGGTAGCAGCCCTGCAGATTTCCTGGATAGGGACGCCCCGAAGCAGCCATCGATGCAGCAGTATGGCGGTAGAATGAGCTCTTATCCCTCTGGGAGGCTCCATGCCCGCCAACCTATAGCAGAGATCTATGCAGGAGGTGACCCACCTGCCTATCGTCTGCTTGGCTGCAGGTCTGCCAGGTGCGGCTTCAGCGTAGGTGACAAACAGCTGGCGAACCTCTCCCCAAACTTCAGCCGTCCACTCCTTGTAGTAAGCAAGCACTCTTCTAGGGTCCTAAGTATGGAGCCTATATTCGGCCTCAGAGGTGTGATTGGAGTACAACACCGGCAGAGTCAACACCTGGTTAAGGTGAAACTCCGACACCACCTTCGAAAGGAACTTCGGGTGGGGGCGCAGGACAACCTTGTCCCTGTGGAAGACCAGATAAGGAGACTCCATGGAAAGCGCTGGAGCTCTCCCATCCTTCTGGCTGACGTGATAGCCACCAAGAAGGCGGTCTTCCACGACAGGTGAGAGATGTCACACCTGTGCATCGGTTCGAATGGCTTGCCCATGAGCTTAGCCAATACCAGCAGTAGATCCCACGGAGGTGGAGGTTCTCGCACCGGAGGAGATATGTGATCAAGGCCTTTGAAAAAGCGCCCAAACACCTTCTCCTGCGCCACCGACTGCTTCCCGGCCCGGTGCATCTTAAGGGTCATCAACCGAAGCCCTTGCTGAGAAAGGGATCACAGGTAGTCCAGAATGCTTGCCAAGGAACAGGAGGAAGGGTCCAGGCCCTTGCCCTGACACCAAATGGAGAATCTCTTCCATTTGAAGGAGTAGCATTTTCTGGTCGACTCCTTACGGGACGCCTCAACGACGTTGAGGACCTCGTCGGAAAGACCCAAGGCCTGGAAGTCTAGCCGCTCAGGAACCAGGCCGTCAGGTGCAGGGATTGAAGGTCCGGATGGAATACCTTCCCCTGAATGACTGAGATCAGGTCCAGGTGGGCTGGAAGCCGCCTCGGGAACCTGGAGCTGAGACTAAGGAGATCTGGAAACCAGAACTGGTGGGGCCAGTCTGGGGCAACCAGAATCACCTGCGCCTAGTCCCTCCTTGCCTTGAGAAGCACCTTGTGGATCAAGGGAAATGGGGGAAAGGCGTAGAAGAGGCCTGGGGTCCACGGCATCGAGAAGGCATCCCCCTGCAGCGAGCCCTGCTGAGTGGGGGGCGGGCATGAAATGGTCTCAGCTTCGCATTCTCCCTGGAGGCAAACAGGTCCGCCTGAGGCATGCCCCACTGGGAGAACAGATCTTGTACTACCCCCGGCAGGAGAGACCACTCGTGGGACGCAGCCCCTATCCAGTTTAGGGCATCGGCCAGGGTGTTGGAGGCTCCTGCCACATGAATGGCGAGGAGATCCACTTCCAGGCTGCGCAAGAGTGACCAAATGCGGAGAGCTTCCCTGCACAGAGGCATGCAGCGCGTCCTGCCCTGGCGGTTTAGGTAGTACATGGTCGTGGTATTGTTCATCTCGACCTGAACCACTTGACCCCGTAGAAACGGAGCGAAGGCGGTGAGGGCTAGACAAACCGCTCAAAGCTCCAGCAGGTTGATGTGGCATCGGGACTCCCGAGGGGACCAAAGGCTGTGCGCTCTGTGCTCCCCCAGATGGGCACCCCAAACCATCAGAGAGGCACTGGTCGATAGAGAAACCATCGGCTCGGGGCAGACAAACGGGATGACCTCCTGCAGATGTGCTGGAACGGTCCACCACTGGAGAGCGTTCCACATCCCCTGGGTCACTGTCACTAGCTGATCCAGCAGATCGAAGTGCTGTGACCACTGACTGGCCAGCCCTCATTGAAGGGGACGCATGTACCAACGGGCCCAACGGACCGCGCTGGTGCAGGCCGCCATGAGGCCCTGAAAGTCCCGGGCAGGGCGCAACTGCCCAACCTGGAATGATTGGCCAAAGGAGGAAAGAACCTGGCCCTGTCCGAGCCGTGCTCTGGCTCAAGAGAGTCGAGCTCTGCCCGATGAATTGTATCGCCTGCTTGGAACGTAGTTCCACCCTGGCCTCTCGGATGAGGAGGCAACCTGAGAGCAAACCTGAGGGTCAGATCTCTGGACCGCTCCACCTCTGCTCTGAGGGGCTGCAATCAGCCAGTCGCCCAGGTAGGGTACACCGGACCCTTCGGCGCCACAGGAATGCTGTCACCACTGCCATGCATTTGGTGAAGACCCTGGGAGCTAGGGAGAGGCCGAAGGGCATGGCTCGGAACTCGTAAAGGGATCCCTCCGCTCTGAAGTGGAGGAATCTCTGGTGGGACGGATGGATTGGGACGTGAAAGAATGCGTCCTGAAGGTCCAGAGAACAGAACAACACGCCTCGTTCCAAGGATGGGATTATCTGAGCCAGAGGACCATCCTGAAGGTCCGAGACCTTAGGAACCTGTTCAGGTCATGCAGGTCAAGAATGGGGCGCCAGCTCTCCGTCCATTTTGGGACCAGGAAGTACCTGGACAAAAACCCCGGGTCTGGAGGAGGATCCGCCACCTTCCTGATCACCTCTTTTTCGAGGAGCAGGGCGATATCGGCTCAACGAGCCGACAAAAAGGCTGCGGACCCCATAGCCTCCCGAGGGGCGACGGCTTGGAAGGGCGAGGCCTGCTCGAACTCCAGGGGCAGGCCCTTTCCTACCACCTCCAACACCCAACGTCCCGTGGTGATAACGGACCAAGCGAAAGGAAGTGGCGGAGCTGCCCCACGGGGAACTCAGGGGGAGTGACGAGGCTGGGGAGACACCCCTCAACCCGCCACTGGGCAGGCTTAGAGGAGGGACCGCCGAGGACCCCTGGGCTTTACCTCCCTGCTTCCTGTTGGAGGAAGCCGTGGCTTGGGTTTGGGATGCTGCGCCAGCCTGCTGGCCCTGGTGCTGGTGCTGTTGGACGGACGTGCGCAGGGCGCAGAAGGATAAAAGGACTTGTGCTGCTGCTGTGGCACCTTTGTCCTTCTGGGCGAGGTGACTGAGTCAGAGTGGCACTGGACTTTTCGACCGCTGGAGGTGACCTTCCACTCCAGGGCCCAAGAGGTCGGTCCCAGGAAGTGACATCCGCCAGTTTGTGCTGGTATCCGCCATGAAGGTGGATATCCTCAGCCATGCTCTGTGGCTGCATGGCCACCATGTCGCATAACCGATCTGGCACAGGAGTCTCCAATGTCCACAGCCATTTGGAGCTGCTGTTAGCCACCACCCTACCTGGTCCTGTACCTGCCGGACCGTGGTCTGTAGGTCAGCCGAGATGAGGATCATCTCATTCAGGGAGCCCATGAGGGCGTGGGAGAAGTGTGCCATCAGCATGGCTAAGCTGGCCTGCGGAGGCCAAGGAGGAGCAGCGACACCTTGCGCCCGCATAGTCCAGCTTTTGACTCCTTGTCGGGGCTTGTCCACATCCCTAGCGCCCGGAACGCAGAAAACGCTTGAGCACAACCCTCGGCAGAGGGTGTTCAAAACCGGCAAAGAGCCGGTAGGGACCGATACTTCTTGGCCATCCTGGCCGAAGGCGCAGGACAGGAAGCAGGCTGCTGCCAGAGCTCCAAGGCTGGGCCAACAATGGCTTCAGCCACCGGAAAGGCCTCCGTGGGTGATTCCCCTCGGTCCAGTATCTCCGTCAGGGGATACTTGGCCCGCTTGGACATGGGCTTGAGCTGCATCCCGGTGGACTCAGAGATGAGCCGAAGCAAACCCATGAAGGACGATGGGCTTTCGTCCATCGACTGGCTCCCGGAGGACTCCAGGTCAATGGGCCTGGAGAACAGGGAGGAGTCGTCGGACCCGAGGAGTCCGCGAAGAGCTGCCTGGGCCTGAGACACCTCCACCTGCCGAGGACGGTTGGGAGTGAGGGGTGACTGACAACCTGCAGGGCAGGCCCTGACCGATCGAGAGTCCTTGGTCGGCGCCCCCGATTTCGGTTGTGGAGGCGGAGGTTCCATCACAATCGGTGAGGCAGCTGGTTTCGGCCGAACTAACCCAGGCTTGGGCACCTCGGCTACAGTGAGGGTTTGTTTCGGCCGCTTGGGTGACAGCCACTTGATGTGCCGGGGAAGGCAACGGCTTGTTCCCGGACAGAAGTAACTGCTGCCACATCAGGTCCTCGTAGCGTCGACGCAACTTGCACCGAAGCCGCTCCTCTTCCGAGGAGGAAGACGAGGATGAGCGCCGGTGCCGCTTACTTCGGTGCCGAGACCGCCGATGTCGGCCGGATCGGCTGAACCCAGACGATGTCCGAGACCGAGATCCTCGGTATTTCCGAGGACGGGTTTGGGAAGGGGCGGGGGACACCTGCTCGTCCCTCGGCTCGGAAGCCTTAACCGGGGACTTCGGCACCGAGTGCAGGCAGGTCCTCTGTCTCCACCGGGGGAACCGGTGAAGAAGGGTTGTCAGCTTCACCAGTCGACAGCCCGTCCGACAGGTCGGAAAAAATCTCGACCG
The DNA here is from genome assembly GCA_016271365.2 of Neoceratodus forsteri. Classification (NCBI taxonomy): domain Eukaryota; kingdom Metazoa; phylum Chordata; order Ceratodontiformes; family Ceratodontidae; genus Neoceratodus; species Neoceratodus forsteri. The sequence goes on from JADMNL010000028.1 coordinate 171,142,515, forward strand.
CTTCGACGGGTGTCTCGGCCGGCTGACCTGACGGGGACACCATGAAGCCAGCGGCCTTAGCCGCAACCTCAACTGAAGTCGAGTGTCGACTGTCTGGGGAAGGGGACGTCTCCCGCTCCCACGAACGCAGACGATGAGACTTACCTTTTGAGTCGTCCTTTCTGGACTGAGAGGAATGTCCCGATGGCCCCTCTCCCTTCCTGGAAAGGGATTGGCAAAGCTCCTTGAAAGAAGCTGAATATGAGGTACCCAGAGAGAGCGGGATAAATGCCGCGACCGAGGAAGAGGATGATGCGGCCTGTGCCGCCTCCTCCTCGAGGGCGATCATCTGCTCGAGTTGCTCAGCCGAGCCAGCCGCCGCAGTAACCGCCCAATGGGCCTCCTTCGACTTCACCGGCAGGTAGCGTTTCTCGGGGCACCAAGCTGTAACCGCAGCGCCGGTCTTTCCAGGACACTGGTCGAAAACGACCATAACTGTCGAGGCTCATGGTCATGTTCTAGGCTGAGGCAGTAGATGCACATGGAGTGCAGGTCCGTCCTGGACATTTTCTGCCCACAAGGGCACTGCCGAAATTCGGGAGTCGATTTGTCCATCGCAGCTGCGAGGGAGAAACTTGACCGAAGTCTTGAAAATTTTAAAATAAGTTTTGGGCAAACCGAAGAATTAGGATCCAGTCTACATGCAGAGCATTAAGGAGGAACCCGAGTTTCAAGCGAAGCAAGATCAAGGCCATGAGGCGGAGTTGTAATTTTACCACCGTGGGTGGGAGGAGCCAGCTTGAAGACCTTCCGGCAAGATTTAAAGCGGCAAGGAACCTGCTAGACAGTGTGGATGAACAACATATCCATGTCCCTAGAAACATACATTTCTTAAGAAGGTACTCACTCATAGAAGGGAGTCTTTCAGGACATGTCTGGTTCGGGAAGTAGGTAAAATCTTCAGGAAGAAAAGTTGTGGTTTGAATAAAGGTGGTATCACTATGATTCAGATCAAAAGGATAGTCTAGAGAGAACACAAAAACAGGTACTAAGGTTTTGATCAACTACATCAACCACTAGTTAAGGAAAAAACAAAGCAAACTTTTATTACATCACTCAGGTAGTGCTTTTTTACTTAGCAGAATGGCTTTATTATGACTCAGATGTATTGTTAAGTGACATGCATTACCAATTCAATCCTCTGCCATGGACAACAGCCAACTCACCACAGCCATTTTCATTGACTTGGCGAAAGCCTTCGACCATCTCCCACCCTCTACTGCTCTGCAAACTCGGCTCCTTTGGCCTTGCCCTTGCCTAACCTGCCATAAACTGGTTCCACTCTTATCTCATGAACAGACAGCAGTCCGTACAAACAGGCGACACCCTCTCCCCTCTTCTATTCATCCTCTCATGTGTCCCCCAAGGCTCCATCCTTGGCCCCATCTCCTTCTCCTTCATCATAAATGACCTTCCCTCCGCCTGTCTCTCCTCTAACATGCATCTGTATGCTGACAATACGATCATCTATGCCTCGGGCCCCTCCCACGACAGCGTCCTCCCAAATCTTCAAAATGACTTCAACAGAGTCCAATCCTGGTTCTTGAAAAAACAGCTTCAATTTAAACAATGCCAAAAAAAATTGTCACCATGGTCTTCGGAGCTAGACAAAAGCTTGTCTCCCTACCTGCCTCTCCCAGCTATCTCCATCTTGGGTGGCTCTACCCTTGAGCTGGTCCCCGCCTTCAAGTACCTAGGAGTCTGGCTAGACAGCCACCTCAACTTCTCCACCCATGTTGACGCCACGTGCACCAAACTCTGGCCCAAACTTGCCATCCTCTTATTGCCACAAAGCCAGGCTTCCTTGTCCTACCCGTAGCGAAGCCCTATGTAAAACAATCTTGCCAGTGCTGGACATCATCTACGGATCGGCACCAACCTCTTCCCTCTCCAAACCTGACATCCTACTCAACTCATTCTGTCGTTTTGCTACTGCCCCCCCAACTTACTCATCACTGCATCCTGTACACAACTCTCTCACTTACCCCACTCTCACACAGGAGAACCATCCACAGTGCCTCCCTCATAGCTAAATACTGGCTAGGCTCCTTACCCCCACCTCTCTTCCTGCCTGTCACCAGCAATTTTCCTAGGCTACTCCCTCCACCACAGTGATGCAAGAACTTCCCACACCTCACTCAGCTACTGGTCAAGCTGCCTTTTCATACCATCTCCCTCTCCTTTGGGACAACCTTCCACCCAAACTTCGCCAGGCCTCCTCCCTTTCAGCCATTAAACAACTCCTTAGGCTCCTCCCTTCCCCGCCAAAGATGCTCCATGGGATCCACCCCTACTCAGGCCTAATCCTATGCTCGGAGGCCCCATGTGGCAATTTTTGCTCATGCTAGCCCCCATTTTGAATTCCATTTTCTCTGCCGCACAACTCCTGTACTGGCTTATACCATGCTGTACAGACTTATGTTTGTACCTTATTTACTACATGTAGTATAGATTTACGTTACTTTATTTCTACACGTCGTACATATTCATGTTTGCAATTTATTTCTAAATGTTGTACATACTGTCTGTAACAAAAATGTAAAATTGTGGTATTCTTCAGCATACTTCAGTATATTCCTTGTACCTGGGTCGCACTTGGAAACGAGCCCAGGCTCAGCGTGCCTTTCCCGGTCACCAATTTTAAATAAATAAATAAAATCTGTATCATATATCCTAGCAATTGGTCATGCTGAGCCATGCTGTAACAAAAGTATTATACAGAGTTGTCCTACGACAGGGACAGGATCTTGTTTTGGAAACATGCTTTCCCTCAGAGAGTTGCATTATGTTGCACAGAACAGTTAATGCTCTCTACCAGATACCAGAAATGCTTTTTCCCCACCATCTAGCTATTGTAATTGTAGACTATCTCCAAAGGAGATATTGCAAGCAAGAAGCCACTTTTTCTAACACAGAGGATTCATCAACAGCTCCATAATCCAGCAAAGTACAGTTATGTAAGAATTTACCATAACAGTAGATCTTCGAGGGGATCTCTTGCATCAGGCCACACCTACAGAACTACAGCTGCCAGGCACTAGGACCACAAGAATCTTTTCTGGCCGGCAGTCTACAAGAGGCCATCCAAAACGGCATCAGACACAGTGACATCCCTCCCACGTAAATGTGGGCAGCCCTGTGCCCTCCTCAGTTTTTGCTGTCAGAGACCCCATTCAGAGGATTTCCAGCCGGGGAACCGAGGGGAGCCAAAGGTTCCCCCCAGAAGGATAGGTGAAACAGAAGGTGAACCATTCTGGAGAGGGAAAAAGAGAAAGAGAGAGAGAGAGAGAGAGAAAGAGAGACAGGAATGCTCAAAAGCCAACGGGGACGAAGGGTGGGACAGCATGCCCTGATGCAAGAGATCCTCTTGAACATCTACTGTTACAGTAAGTTCTTATGTAATTGTACTATATTCATCTAGGGTATCTCTTGCATCAGGCCACGCCTATAGAATGAGTCCCAAGCAGTTATAGACAGAGGCAGTCTGTGTGGATGGAGGCTGTAGGCCTACAACAGGAGGCCTTGAAGCACAGCAAGGCCGAAGCCTGTCCTCCTAGAAGCAATGTCCAGACTGCAGTGTTTAGTGAAATAGTGGAACGTACTCCAAGTTACAGCAGCACATATCTCTGCAGCCGAAACATTCCTGAAACAGGCAACTGAAGTGGACATGCCTATAGTTGAATGACCACAAACAATACCAGAAAGTTCCTTACCGTACTTCCTATAAAAAAAAGTAATACAGTTGGACAACCATTTAGACATACACTGTTTAGAAACAGGTATGCCCGCTTTCCCAGGAGCAAAAGAAACAGCTGCAAGGATTTCCTGCAGTTCTTTGTATGGTGTGTATATTGACGCAAAATTCTATGCACATCTAAGGTATGAAGCAATTCTTCTCTTGGATTGGCATGCTCTGTGTAATAAACAGGTAGGTGGATGGCTCAATTTGAAGTAAACTCAGACACCACCTTAGGAAGAAACAGGATTTGTATGCAAAGACACTTGGTCTTTGTCGAAAATCAAATAAAGAGGCTCACACATCAGAGCCAGAAGCTCAGAAATCATTTGAGCCGAAGTAACAGTAACTAAAAATAATGCTTTCCACGACAAAAGCTTAGCTCACATGTTGCAGCTGGATCAAAAGGAGCCAAAGTAAGTTTCTCCAACACAAAATTCAAGTCTCATGCCGGGACTGGGGTGCAGATGGGAGGCTTCAGATGTGGGATGCCTCTCAAAAATGTGCAGGACACCTCTAGCTGCACCAATGTACGGTCATCAATGGGCAGAAGGCTGAAATGGCTGACAGGTGCACCTTAAAGGAGGAGTACTGCAGGCCCAAATCTGAAAAGGACAGCAGGTACTATTCACAGGACAAGTGAAAGGGTCCAAATGATGGGAAGCCACCCACAGAGCAAAGCGCTTCCACTTCATGGAATAAGTGACCCTAGTGGAAGGCTTTCTAGCAGCCACCAAGACATTAGCCACCTTTTGGGACACCCCAAAGCAAGCCATGGCTACATCTTCAGGAGCCATACAGGGAGATGTAGTGACTTAAGGTCTGGAAGGACCAAAGTGCTCTGGTCCTGTGATAGCAAGCCTTTGCACAGGAGCAGGGCACTGGAGGTTCCACCACCAGCTGCTGCAGCAAGGGGAACCAAATCTGACGAGACCAGAAGGGGGCAATAAGGATCAGAGTGGATCCTTCCATCTGGAGTGTGAGTAGTACCCTCTGAATTAGACAAAAGGTGTAGATGTAGAGGAACCTCCCTTTCCAAGAGAGGGAGACAACGCGTCTCGCCAGAAAACTCCAGGCCCTGGAGCGAGCAAGCAGAAACATGGCAGTTTTACGTTGAGTGGGGACGCAAAAAGATCCAACTCTGGATGACCCCACCTGTCAAACAGGTCTTCTACAACCGAGGTCAGCAGCTCCAACTCATGCATCCAAGACTGTGACCGGCTCAGCCTGTCCGTCAGGACGTTTTGGACACCTGGAACATGGACTACAGACAGTTTTAGGCCGTGTTCTAGAGCCCAGTACCAGACCCTCATCACTTCTTGAAACAGACGGTATGAGTGAATCCCCCCTTGTTTGCTGATGTGGTGTACTACATTGATGTTGCTGTCTGTACCAGCAGATGGCCCATTGACAGATGGGTCTATAAGGCTTGTAAAGCATACAAGATGGCCCTCATCTCTAAGACACTGATGTGGAGGACAGCCTCCACTCTAGACTATATCCCCTGAATCTGGTGAGGCCCCAGATCAGCCCCTCAGCCCAACCCCAAGGCATATGTGGGGAGAATCTGCTGAGGGGAAGGAATTAGGAAGGGAACCCCTTTCAACAGGTTGCTGGGTTCCATTCACCACAGCAGCACCTTTTTGACTGGAGGGGAAACTAGAACTTGTTGTTCTAGGTCGTTGGTGTGCTGGTCCCACTGGACCCTCAATGTCCACTGGGGAATCCGCATATGGAGCCTGGCTAAAGGCACCGTAATAATGACTGCAGCCATGAAGCCCAGGAGCCTCAAGAAGGTTCTGGCCAAGACATGTCTGCTGTTGTAAAGCAGCTGGGCCTGGGCCATTAGGCAGTCTGCCCTGTCCTTTGGCAGGAACCTGAAACCCTGAGCAGTATCCAGGACTGTTCCGATGTACTGGAGGCACTGGCAAGGGTTCAAGACGGACTTGGGCAGACTGAGTGTGATTCCCAGGGCACAGAACAACTGCTCAGAGTGCGCCCAGGATCCACAGTAGTGGCTCCTGGACTGTGCCTTGAGCAACCAGTCGTCCAGGTAAGGGAAGACGTCATAGCCCCTCCCTCCAGAGGGCAGCTGCTACAACCACTGCCAAACATTTGGTAAAGACCCAAGGTGCAGAAGACCAGTCAAGGGCAATACTCAGAATTGGTACTGCTCCCCTGGAACTGGAACCAGAGGTACAGTCTATAGGGAGCACACCTTGATATGGAGCTATGAATTCTGCATGCCAAGAGAGTATATCCAGTCTCCTGGTGCAGCAGTGGCAGCAGGCCATGGAATGTCACCATCCTAAACTTCTTGTACTGGATAAGGAATTCAGGTTCCTCAGAACTAAGATGGGCCATAAATCCCCCATGGATTTGGGAACTAAAAGAAGTGGGAATAGAGACCCTGTTCCTCTGATCCATGAGGGCAGGTTCTCCTGGCACTTTGTTGCAGCAGCGTAAGAACTTCCCCAGCAGCCTGGAATGATGGTCTGGGAGGGTAGCTTAGATGAACTGAAGGCTGATCTGGAGGCAACTCTAGAAGTTCTAGAGTGTGAAACATAGAAGTTGACAGCAGATAAGGACTGCAAGGCCCATCCAGTCTGCCCATTTTTTTTCTACCTTATGAATGTGACATAGGCCTTTACTCTGTCAATGGCCTATCTATTCATACTCTTATGTATTGCTCCCTTATGCCTATCCCATACCTGTTTGAATCCCTTCACTGTATTCATATCCACCATTTCCTAAGGTAGGCTGTTCCATGCATCCACCACCCCTTCTGTGAAAAAGAACTTCCTCACATTACCCCTTAATCGGCCTCCCTCTAATCTCATGCTGTGTCCTCTTGTCCTGCTATTTTTCTTATATTGAAACATGTTACTCTTTCACCTTGTTAATGCCCTTAAGATGTTCGAATGTTTCGATCATACCATCTCTTCCTCCTTTGCTCTAGGGTATACATGTTGAGCTCAGTTAATCTGTCCTCATATGTCTTCTGATGCAGTCCCTGCACCATTTTGTTGCCCTTCTCTGGACTGCCTCCCTTTGTTAATGTCTTTGTGCAGGTGCGGCCTCTAGTACTGCAGAGTACTCCAGATGGGGCCTAACCAGGGTCTTGCAAAGAGGGATTATTATCTCCCTCTTACGACTTGTGATACCCCTACTAATACATCCCAACATCCCCTAGCCATACCTACTGCTTAGTGGTCTGCTTGGATGATTTCAGGTCATCTGTGATGATGATGCCAAAGTCTCTTTCTTCCCTTATGATTGCCAGCAACTCCCCTCCCAACCTATAGGTGGCTTCAAGGTTTCTCTTCCCTATGTGCATGATCTTTTTATATTTATTTGTATAAGTCGGATTTACAACCTTTGGAGTCAGAGACTCATTTACAAAGGCACCTCGTTACAGGGAGGGCAAGACAATAGTACATTGTGCAGTTACAACACTGGACAACATTACAGGTGCAGACACTGAACACAGAATATACTTTGTTACATATTATTATATAATACAGGTTTACAATTAAAGATGTACTAATCTTGCACTTCTTTGCGTTAAACCCCAGTTGTCACTCTTCCGACCATTCTGCCAGTTTATCCAGATCTCTTCTCATTCTGCCCACCCCATCTGGATCATCTATTCTGTTGCAGATCTTGGTGTCATCTGCAAACATACAAACCTTACCCTCCAGTCCATCTGCAATGTCACTGATGGAGATACTGAAGAGGACTGGCCCCAGGACTGATCCCTGAGGTACCCCACTTGTGACTTGCATGTCTTCTGACTGTATACCGTTTACCACCACTCTCTGTTTTCTGCCCGCCAACCAGTTTGCCGCCCAGCTGACCACCTTCTGACCCACCCCAAGCCTACCCAGCTTATTAATCAATCTTCTATGTGGAGCAGTATCGAAAGCTTTGCTGAAATCAAGGTAGGCAAAATCAACTGCACCCCCTTGGTCCACCACTCTGGTTACCCAGTCAAAGAAATCTATGAGATTAATTTAACAGGACCGTCCTGTTGTAAACCAATGCTGTCTTGGATCCCGTGCTCCTATGAATTACAGGTGTTGCACTACCCTTTCCTTAAGAAGTGCCTCCATAATGTTGCCCACTACAGAGGTAAGATTGACTGGTCTGTAGTTCCCTGCCTCCACCCTGCTACCACTCTTGAGGAGCGGGATCACAGAGCCCTTCTCCAGTCTCCTGGGACCTCTCCGTGCTCAAAGACTCACTAAACAGTTCTGCTAATGGCTCTGCTAGTTCCACCCTTAGCTCCTTTAGGATCCTGGGATGTATGCCATCAGGTCCCATTGCCTTGTCCACCCTGAGCTTATCGAGCTCTTGTAGGACCCCTTCTTTTGTGAAGGGACTAGTGCACACCTCCCTCCCCCGTGTCTATGGTGCTGAGCTGTGGGCCCTGCCCTTCCTTCTCTTCAGTAAATACCGAGCAGCAGTATCTATTTAGGATAGATACTCTGACCTTGGTCCTCCTCCACACACTCCCCCTTATTCCCTTCGATCATAGCAATACCCCCTCTGGACTTTCTCCTTTCACTAATGTATCTATAGAAAGTCTTGTCCCCTTCTTTTACTGTTCGTGCTAGTGTTTCCTCGGTTTGGGCTTTTGCCTGCCTTACTCTTCTCTGCTTCCCTTAGGGAAATTTGGTATGCCTCCGTATATTCATCCCACTGCGTTCCCTTACATTTCCTGAAGGCCAATTTTTTGGCTCTGACCTTTTCTGCTACTGTTTTTGAGAATCAAAGTGTTTTCCTCCTTCTTTTGCTCTTGCCTTTCTCCCTAACACAATGGGATGTTGCTTCAAGTATTGCACCCTTCATGCTTGCCCACTTTGCCTGTACCCTCTCACCTGTATTTCTTCTTGTCAGGGATAGCTTAACTCTGCTGGTCAGCTAATCAAAGTCAGCTCCTCTGAAGACCCATTTTTTTGCCTTGGAATGGGATAATTTAGTTCTAGTGGCCAAACTGAACCATACCATGCGATGGTTGCTGGCCCCCAGGTGACCTACCTGGAGATCTGTGATCCTTTCCCAGTTAGTCAGTACTAGATCTAGGATAGCCCTGTCTTTTGTGGGTTGTTGTACCAGTTGTTTGAGGCTCCTCCAGCAGGGAATCCACTATGTGTCTAGTTCTGCGGATGCTCCTGCTGGTACTGACCAATTTGTATCTGGCATGTTGAAGGCTCCCATTAACAGAACCTCCCTTTAGCTGTCATGTTTTGTATATCTTTAACAGTAATGTGTCTATGTCTCCCCTGGTCCGGAGGCCTGTAGACAACCCCAGCTCATATGGCTGTCCCATTTCCTGTTTCCAGGGTGACTCATAGTTCTTCGGCTCCTTATGTGTATTCTGAATTTCTGTAGCTTTGATATTTTCATTGACATAAAGGCCACCTCCCCCCACCACCACCACACACTTTTTGTACCTCAGTCTCTTTGAACAGTACACAGCCAGGTACTGGCGTCTCCCAAGTGTGGTTACTGGTGAACCATGTCTCTAACTGGCTACTATGTCCAGTTTAGCCTCAGTCATCGTTGCCTGCAGGCCTGGGATCTTGTTTCCCAGACTGCGAGCATTTGTGTCTATTTTTTTATTTCAATTCTAGGATTACAATTACCTTTGAGCCAATGATTTTCCATTGGCCAGATTTCAGTGCATTAGCTGGTAGGCAAGGTCGGCGTTTCCCTGCGCATCGTATGGGGAGCTGGACCTTTTCCTTACCTGGTGATGCAAATGAACTAAACATGCTGAACTCCTGTTTGATCACTAGCTGAGTGGGGCAGGGTGTTCTTCCGTTCGATGTAGCGGCTGCTGCACCTCTCCCAATTGGCTACTTTAAATATACTGCAAAGACGCCAAACTTCTGCCCCAGTGCACGACTCCTCCTTAGTCAGATGCAGTCCATCAAATTTAAAGAACTGTTGCCAGTTACCTACAAATTTGTGTCCTTTCTCCTGGCATCAGCCCTTGAGCCACATGTTTAGCTCCACTATTTCCCTTCTCTGACATTCCGTCCATCTGCCCCCTCTCCCAGACCGGCAGGATCTCAGAGAAGGAGATGCGGACAAAATGGATGGCAGTTTGTCTCCCGCCTGGTCAGGTGTTCCTTGATCTCCACAGCTGACCAGCTGGAGAGATCGTTAATCCCTATGTGTACCAGGACATCGATGTTTTCTCCTGCTTCCTGCACGATTTTAGCAATGCGGTCAGTGTCTCTCCACACTGATGTATCTGGGAGACATCTGACCATGACCCCCGGCTGGAAGTAGGTATCAACTCCCGGAATCATGGAGTCTCCTATGACCAGAAGTGTTTTGGATTTCCTTTTTGCCTTTCTTTTTTTTTGTTTTGGTCCCCGTTTTGGGCGAGTTTTGTAGTGCTAGCCCCTGTGCAGCAGTGTCCTGCTCTGTACTGTCCTCTACCCCTTTGTTTGACTTTGGAGATAGAGACAGATACCAGTCTGTAGTTTTATATAGTTTGTGAGGTGATCGTTGGAGCTGCACTGAGTGATGGGGCACCGATCTGCCCTCCTAACCACCTGCCAACCTCTGAACCAACTACCCTTTGCAGTCAAGTGCTTCAGATGGATGTTGGGAAATGGCAGGCGGTTCTTATAATATATTTCCTCCTGAATATGCGATTTGAGGCGCAATCTCTGCCCATGCTGCCTGGAGCCGAGCCCTTAGATCTCCAATGTCCCAGCATGTAGAACAGCATCCTAAATCCTGTATAACTGCCCTTTTGAAAAGTGTCCCGCAGTGCCTGTAGTTAATAAAATCCATTCTAGTTGAGTTGCCAAGTTTCTAACCTGGTCCAAGTAATTAGAAGGAGGAAAATGAAAGCAAAAGTTAGATTTTTTGGCGTTTTCTTTTTGTTTGTTTTTGTTTTTTGTATAACTTGTTATAACAAGTTAAATTACTTGTGCCCTGTAAGTGAGGTCACTGTGTGGATACCCTCTGATCCCCCTTCCCACTTGCTACAGGAAATGTCACGACTCAGCTACTCTATAAAGGAATGTAGCATGGGTGGGTGGCTGGCCCTTCCCCTGCTGAAAAAGAAGACCACAGACGAAAGAAACAAGGAGATAAGAGCAGAAACAATCAACTAACAACAAATGCAGTTGCTCTGAAAGCTTAGCCCAATGATAGATAACTGTAAACCCTGTAAGCATCACCTGTAACACTTTCACAGAAGATATACCCTGCAAAAAAAACACTGCTTCAGAGAAAAATAAAGCAGTAACAGAAGATATACCTTGCAAAAAACAATTTGAATCAGAGAAGATCACAGCAGTAATCTGTAAGCTCAACCATAACAAACCTGTAGGCACACTCTAATAATGCAGCAGAAAGTATACCCTGCAACAGCAATCTGAATCAGAGATTACAGCAGTAAAATGTAAGCAAAAAACAGTATCAAACCTTGTGAGCAAAAAAGAAAATGGTAACACACAGTAAATCTACCTAGCAAAAAGAAGCCTTACTCTTTTTCCCTTGCTCTGATAATGTTGTTCATTGCTCTGTCCTTACAAACAAACCTAGAATAAAAGAGCTCAGGTGAAACTAGGTGCCTTGCCAGCAAACGTAGTCTTCCACCGTGGACTTATTCTGAGCTGCAGGACACAAACATCTGTTGCGATCTCCCTCCACCTGTCCAGGTGTAGGGAGAAATGACCCCTTACCACCACCTCATGCAGTGCCAGAGGGTGAAGGTCTTGCAAGGAGTCATGCTGAGGTGGCCCCTGCAGCCAGGTCACATCCCTTCCTCTGGGGGCCTTCCAAGTGGTGACGGTAGGGGCAGGGAGGACTGTTGCTGCCTGGTGTTTGCCTTGGGGCCTGATGTCCTGCTTGGACTTATGGAAGGACCTAACAAAGAGCACCCTCTGGTCACTTTTCGGTGGGTGGTAATGGGTGTGAACAGACCGCAGAGAGTCCTATCCAAGGATTGCAGGTCAGAAAGAATGTCCTGCATATCCACCCCCAAGAGCTTGTAGCCCCTAAAGAGGGCATTCAGGATGGACTGTTGTACATCTGTAGCAAAGCCAGACACCCTAAGCCAAGAATGTCTTCTCAGGCAGATGCCTACTGCCACTGCCTTAGCAGAAGCATCAGCAGCATCATAGGCCAACCGGATAAGATGTTTGCCAACGTCGGCCCCAGACTGGAGGGCCTTAAGCAGTTCCTGCTTCTGGGGACCCTCTGGGAGGGCCTGAGCAGCAGCCTTGGCCTTCTTCCAGAGTGTGTTCTGAAATCTGACCATGTGGGCAACATAATTCAAGACCCCGATGGCCAGTGTAACTGAGGCAAAGGTCCTCTTCCCCATGAGGTCCAGGTTTCTGGACTCCTTACTGGAGGAAGAGAGCTGAGGTGCTTAGGTGTCTTGAGTTGCTCAGCAAAGTATGGTTCCCCTGAGGGAGCCTGGTACAATCTGTTTGCCTTTCTAGGCATGGCAGGGATCAAATTCAGCCTGTATCAAGCAGCCAAAGTGGCACAATTAAAGGCCACTATGAGAGGAAGAATAATAAAGGGAGGAGAATCTGGCAGTTCCAGGTGTTCAGTCAGATTCCGTCTGGTAACATCCTGCTCCTAAGCATCGAACCCCATCGCAGATTGTAACTGCCTCATGATTCCACCAAGCTGGCTCGATAAATACACCAACATCCTTTACAGTGACTCCCTTACAGTGACACACTCTAGAGAAGCACAGAAACACAATGGCATATCACAACACCGACAAACACCGCAGTACACAGACAAATGTGGGGGGCTAACACATGGGAGGTTTCGGTAAACCAACTGACACTTTTCCACGAGCGAGGCATAAATGACTTGGAGCCTTCCTGGGCATGGAAGCAACATAAAAGATAAGAGGCCTTTTAAAATGTGTGCTTCCCTTTGCAGAACAGAGACAGAAAACAAGGGAGGGGTCATAAAAACAGTTGGTCCTTTTATCAGAACACTGTGAACAAAATGTTTGTTTCTTCTCCTCAAATAGCACAGTACGTGTTCCTTCAAATGGAAAATCTATCATATAAATTGACAATGCATAAACACCCCAGATTGATTTTACATATAATAAAGGGGATTTATCTATTTTGGCTACCCAGTTGTGACATCAGCCCCTTTCCAGCTCCAATGTTCAAGAATAGGGAGACAGTGAGTTGCTGCCCTTGGTAAACACCCACACTTCCTGAAAATGGTCATACCTAGCCTGAGAACAGAGCAGTCCTAGATATAAAAAAGAATGGTAGACTCCCTGCCCCGAGTATAGATTTAGCTAGCCCACTGAGAGCAGTACTGCACTGCAGCACGAACGCCACCGGTCACAACACAGCAAGAGGTGAAAGCAGATGTTAATGCCCACAGAAAAATATGTGAAGTCCTGCAGGCTTAAACGATAAGTAAAACCACCACCTCAAGACTTATACAAAACCTCAGGACTCTTATTTTACAAGGTGTCAAAGAGCAAGTACATATGAGATGATGTGTGATGCATTTTCTGCCAGGGGAAAGATTCAGCATGCATCACTGTTTCATTTCTATTTAAGGCATGATAACCAAGAGAAACTCTTTGTAACTGTGACCTTGCCTAAAATAAGCAGTACACTTCAACCACAAAATGTTTCAGACTTCCAATATTAAATAAATTACAGTATATCTGCCTTTACGGTATGCCTGTACTAAAAAGATACAGTACCGTACAGTACCAAATTACCTGCACATTAGGGGCAGAGGTGTGACAATTGTATGCGATATATAGGACTGGGGAGGAGTGGATGTGGGATAAAATTGACCCCATAATAAAAAGCTGGAACAACAAGTTCTGAAGCATGATAAACATACACGTGTACTTGCTAGTTTTTACTAGAGTGACTGTGTAGATAATGGTTTGTTCATATCCTGGCGTTCCTAGACTGGAGCCTCCAGGGACTGCTCACAAGCTAGCCCCATCGCCATCAATTTCTTAGACAGTCAGTTGTAAGATAAAGTGATATTCGCTGCTTTATAGAAACTACCACCCATCCATAGGAAAGAAACTCATATAATACCACCCAACTACAATTATAAATACTGAGAGATTCTACAAGCGCTCTCTAAAACACTGAGAGTATGTCCCATGGGAGGCATTAACTGATACGGTTCTAAGGTTAAGCGTAATAAAAAGGAAAAAGTTACAGAAAAGGCATTAACAGACAGTAAAATCATATGCTGACACAGATCAGTCATATTCTATTTTCTTATCTAATGTTATGACAAAAAAATCACCCTTGATAACATGAACTGGACATTTCCAATTGATGGCTAGCTGCTAGAGAGCAGTACTGCACCTGACTTGACATGGACTACTCTCCAAGCCACAGAAAGGAAGGCGGTTTTCGTCATTGGTTAGTGGTGGTGGCTGAACTGGGGGAGGCACTAAAATACAACAAAAGCTACTCAAATTGAACTAGCGAGTATGGAAGTAAAATTACTCACCTTAGTAATGTTGTTTCTTCTAATGGAGTCTTGCTATATTATGACAACTGCAGTATGACCGCAGGTTAGAACTGCTCCGGAGGTGAAATAGTTAATTTTTCCATGCAGGCATGGAACCTAGAGCGCGAGCTCGGTTAGAAACTCTGTCTGTTGTGCTTCAAAGGTAAACTGTCAGATCTTTTCGAGCTAAAACTCACTAAGGCTCTGTGTGGAAGCTGTAAACCTACACTAGCCAACTGGCTACTAACATAAACACTCATTTTTTGGCCTAAAACAAAGACTCAAGTCAGGAGACCCAAAAAATGCAAAAACACAACACCAATTCACCAAAAAGGTAGGTGAAAACAACAAGGTGGGCATCAAAAAGTGCCAACCCTGTACTGCCCACCCACATCCCAAAAACAGAGGTTCTGAGAGGGGCAAGAAGGGAGGGAGGTCATAATATAGCAAGACTCCATTAGAAGAAACAACATTACTAAGGTGAGTAATTTTTTCTTCAAACAACATGAAGTCTTGCTATATTATATTGACTGAACTACACAGCAGTACCCCATGGAGGAGGACAGAACCTACTTGGAAATAGGCTCTGAAGCACGGCTGTGCTAAACTGAACATCACTCCAAGCCTGATGTCCAAGGAATAATGCTTGGTAAAAATGTGAACTGTTTTCCAGGTAGCTGCTTGACATATTTCTAGAATAGGAATGTCTCTGGCAGCAGTCAGAGAAGCAGCTGTACCTCTGGTAGAGTGAGCCCTCAGGCCTGAGGGAGGAACTTTACCCAACTTCTCGTAGCAGAATTGGATACAAGAGACAATCCACCTGGCAATGGATCTTTTAGTGGCTGGCTTCCCTTTCCCAACTTCGCCATAGGTAAGGAACAGTTGGAGGAAGTCAAACCTATGACCCTTGGTACGCTCTATGTAGTAACTAAGGGCTCTCTTCACATCTAGGCTGTGCAATCTCCTCTCCCCAGAAGAGGAGTGGTCAGTGAAGTACACTGGAAGAGAAATAGATTGGTTAGGTGGAAATCTGAAACCACCTTAGGCAGAAACTTTGTTAGTCCGAAGGACTACCTTATCTCTGTGAAAGAGGTAAACTCCTGCTCCACTGACAACGCTTGTAATTCACTTGTCGTCTGGCAGAGGTGATGACTACCAGAAACACAGTTTTCCAAGTCAAGTACTTGAGCTCAGCTGACGACAAAGGCTCGAAGGGGTTGCATAAGCTGAACAACGCAAACATTAAGATCCCAAGCAGGGGCAGGATCTCTGAATGGAGGGTTGGTGTGCAACAACCCCTTAAAAAACTTGGAAAATACGGGATGAGCTGAAAGAAAAGAGGATTTACCTGCTGAAATAAAAGCAGACACAGCTGCCAAGTGCACCTTGAGGGTAGCTGGTCTCAGCCCCAAAGAATTCAGGTGGACCATATAATCCAGGACCATGGGAAGATCAGCAGAGCCTGGGGAAATATGCTTTTCCGAGCACCATATGGAAAACCTTTTCCATTCAGAATTATAAGTAGCCCTGGTGGAAGGCTTCCTTGAGGCCTTCAAAATATCCATTACACCCTGGGACAGGTGTAAATCAGCAAACTCTAACTCTTCAAGAACCAAGCCTTGAGATTGAGAGATTTGAGATTCGGGTACCAGACCCTTCCCTGGGCACAGGTTAACAGATTGTGATTCTTGGGAAGGCACAGGGGAGGATGGACTGCTAGGGACAGCAGGAGTGGGTACCAGGGCTGCCTGGCCCAATCCGGAGCTATCAGGATGACTTTGCAGGATTGGGATCTGATTTTGACTAGCACTTTGAACAGGAGAGGAAAGGGGAAAGGCATAGAAACTTCCCTCCCAATTGAGGGCTAAGGCATCCAGCGGAGACAGCCCAACACTGGGGCCTGCAACAAAAAGAGGAGTTGGTGATTGTCTGGGGCTGCAAAAGATCTATCTGGGGTGCCCCATCTGGCAAATACTACTCCCAAGACCAGGGATCCAGTGACCATTCGTGGTGGCCCTGTGAAATCCTGCTGAGAGCATCTGCCAGGACATTGTCCTTGCCTGGGAGGTGAACTGCCATAAGGAGGAGTTCAGGGAGTAAGTCGAGACCACAACTTCATCGCTTGGTGCACAAGGCCGTGGCCGAGTGCCCCTTGCTTGTTGATGTACCACATTGTAGTGGTGTTGTCTGTTCTGACCTGAATACTCTTGTTCTGAACAGATGTGGAAAAAGCTTGAAGTGCTAGAAAAACTGCTCTGAGCACCAACAGGTTGATGTGGAGCAGAGATTCCTGGGGAGACCACAGACCCTGAGTGGTGAGGTCGCCATGTGAGCTCCCAACCCAAGAGGGCGCATCTGTAGTAAGGATTAAAGAATGAGACTGAGTGACAAAAGAACCCCTTGTCTCAGATTGCTCTGATCCTGCCACCACTGTAGGGCTTGGATCAGGGTTGAATTACTGGGATCAACTTGGTAAGAGGATCCGTTCTTTGAGACCAAAAAGCTCTCAAATGGAACTGGATGTCCCTCATCTGAAATCATGCTCCTTGCACCACTGCTGTGGAAGCAGCCATGTGTCCTAGGAGCTGCAGAAAATGCCTTGCTGGCCGGGAGACCTGCAGGGTAAATGAGGAGGCCAGGGAGACTAGGGTCTTTGCCCTGTCCAGGGGGAGGAAGGCCCTGGCTTCCTGTGTGTTCAGTTCTGCGCCTATGAAGGTAAGAAGCTGGACAGGCTCTAGAACGGACTTTGAGAGATTCAGAAGGAAACCTAGAGAGGTAAGCAGTTGCTGCGTTATCTGAAGGTATAAACTGACCTGGTCTGGGGACTGGCCTACTATGAGCCAATCGTCCAGGTAAGGAAAGATGGTAATCGTTTGCCTTCTTAGGTAGGCAACTGCTACCGCCAGGCATTTGGTGAATACCCTTGGGGCAGAAGTGAGGCCGAAGGGCATTGCTCTGAACTGGTAGTGGCCTGAGGCAGCTCGAACCTGAGGTACTTTCGATGGGAGCTTCTGATGGGAATATGGAAGTAGGCATCCTTGAGGTCCAGGAAGCTAGCCAGTCCCTGGCCTTAGAGAGGTAGAATAATTCCCAGAGTCACCATTTTGAACTTTGGCTTTAAAAGGTGCTTGTTTAAATATCTGAGATCCAGGATGGGCCGCCATTCTCCTGTCTTTTTTGGGGTAAGGAAGTACCTGGAGTACAAACCTTTGCCCTGGTGTAGGGGAGGAACCCTTTCCACAGCTCTTAGAGCCAGGAGGGTAGAGACCTCTGCCTCTAGGGCAAGTGTCTCTGATGGAGTTGCAGGTGGAAAAGATCTGGCTCTCAGCTTTGGAAATTTTTTGAAGCTGAGAACCAGTCCCTGGCTTACTACTTCCAGGACCCACTTGTCTGATGTTAGAGACTTCCAGTCCTGGACAAAGTAAGCCAGCCTGCCCCCTACAGGTAGAGGAGAATCGGCCCTGGCAATCCCATCAGGGTGCCTGCTTGGCAGGGGCTTTGGGCTGAGAGGTGGAAGCAGACCTGCTTGTGCCCCGTCTGCCTCTCCCTCTAAAAAACCCCTCTGAGCATAGGCGGAGGAGGAAGCTTGGGTTTGGTAAAAAGGCCTATGAAAAGGCCTGCCCCTGCCTCTAGGTAGCTGCTTCTGAGGAGTGGCCTGCCTTTCCTTAGCCTGTGCACTCCTATAGGTGGTCCTATATTCATCCATTTTCTTCATGTAATTCTCCGTTTGCTCCCCAAACAGAGAATTTCCACAACAAGGAAAATCCATGGCCTAGACTGGGTATCCTGAGACAGGGCAGTACATCTGAGCCAAGCCATCCTGCACGCCACAGATGTAGCCATGACTCTTGATGAAACATCATTAGAGTCCACTGCAGCATTAAATTGCACCTTGGATGCCTCAATACCATCCATAGCCACCTGCTCCAGCTCCCTGGCAAGCTGGTCAGGGACTTGTTTTGCTAGGGCTAGCACAGTATCCCATCTGGATTTCTGGTACCTAGCAAATAAGCCATATAATTTGCTTGTTTGAGTCCCAAAGATGCTGCCATGTACTGTTTCTTTGCCATAGCATCAATCTTCCTGGAGTCCTTCTCAGAAGGGTGTGAAGCTAGGGGAATATTGGCCTTGTCACAGGCTGCAGCCTGCACTACCCCACATGGCTGCATTGTTGAGAGAGAAATTCAGTGTCGGAGCCTGATAAGGTATACCTCTTGTCCATCCTTTTATCCACAGGAGGTATAGTGTGAGGAGTTTTCAAAACTTTTACTGTCTGTTTCCTAAAAGATTTATGCAAGGGAATAGACAGTCTCCTAGAATCTGGAATATCCATCATTTCTACATAGTCTGGCTCCTCCTGGTCATCAACAGCTTCCTCAACAGGGAGCTGGAGAGTTTCAGCCACTTTTTTATAAAACATGAAATGAGAAGGGACTCAAAGTCTTGGAGAGAAGCCCTTAGGGTCTATCTGGAGAGGTGTCCGGATCAATGGGCACATCCAGATCTTCAAAACCAAATTCACTCTCCTCATATTCCTCTTCCCTCCCGGTTCATAAAATCCTCAAAATCATAATCTTGAACCGGTGGAACCAGCCGAACCGAGCAGCTTACCAAAAGGTGTCGGTTCGGTCGGAACCGGAGAGAGAGACTGAACAATTTTAATTGCTTTAGCTATTTCCTCAGCAGTTGGGGAGAGAACTTTTTCTAAACTAGCTGACTTCCTAGCCCTTTTTGATGGAACCGGCTCTACGTTTGCCCGAGGAAGTATCGCCCTGGTCAGAGGGCACTCCCTCCGGTTTGGTTGGCACCGAACCGGGCTGGCCATCCGGGTCAGCGGACTTTTTGGCCTCCCTTTCCCTGAGCCTACCAACTCTCTTATCTATGGTGGCAGCAAGGAAATTGTGACAAAACTGGCAGTCTGAATTGAGGTGGTCAAACCCCAGACAATAGACACATGTGGTGTGTGGGTCAGCTTTAGCAAAAGCTTCCCCACAAACACCACAGTGCTGAAACCCAGTGGGTCCGGTTTTTCTTTTGGGTTTCTCAGACATAATGCCAGCCTAACCAACTTGCCTGTTTACGGCAATCCACTATAAGACACCCTTATCGGGTTCCCAAACCGTGTCATCGGGTCGTGGAAAAAACGTAATGAAATCCGTTTTTTTTAGAACCGATAAGAACCGGAAACCGCACTCTAAAAAAGGGCTAGTAAATTTTAAAATACAACCTGATCGGTTCAGACCGAACCGATAACAAATTACAAGTTCCACACAGAATAAAATAAAAGTAAGCCTATCTATTACTTACAATACCACAGACAGAGCTTGAACCGACCGGTTGCGGTTTAATTTCGTCTAAAAACCGAAAAATAATACTTTAAAACCGACAAAATGAACGAGCAGAAGGAGAAATCTCGGGCGACTGTTCAGTGAGGCGGATGTAAAAATCTGACAGTTTACCTTTGAAGCACAACAGACAGAGTTTCTAACCGAGCTCGCGCTCTAGGTTCCATGCCTGCATGGAAAAGTTAACTATTTCACCTCCGAGCAGTTCTAACCTGCGGTCATACTCATTGTCATAATATAGCAAGACTTCATGTTGTTTGAATAACTAAATACTATTAATGGCCCCTACTCATTATGCCCATGCATCCTGGATCTGCAGCACACAGATAGGCCTAAGTGCCACCACCACACACCAAGGTCCAAGACCCCTGCACATGCACAAAGGGATGCGTGTCCCTCTCATGCAGGCCCCCCACCGACATGCAGCTATGTGTGGGGGTGGTCAGGAAGCGAGGTCAGAGGTGTACCCACACTCCAGCACCATTCAGAAAAGCATGAAGTGCCGAGCATGGGAGGGCACAAGTTGCATAAAGTGAGACCCTGTTGCAACCCTACACACACCTCCGATGCTAGCAGCAGTGGGCAGGAACACCCTCAAGCTGCTGCCCCAGCCCACCAGGCTGACAGGGAGTGCTGGGGCAACCATTCAGACACTTGCCCATAGTTTTAAAAATACAGGATCCCACACCCTCCCAGGATCGCCTGCTCATGCGCAGCACAGGATCCACTTCAGAACCCAGGTCAGGCATCCGACGGGATGCCCGTCTGTGTCCCTCCATCTCCCCACACGCAGCCACACGCTAAGGGGGGGCAGCGGGCCTGTGGACAGGCGGCTGGCGATAGCGAATGCCAGTTGGGGCACTCCTGTCCACGGGAGCAGAGGAGTATGTGCCGGGTCCGCACCTCTTGCACATATACCTAGCACCCAATAGGACTAAACTGAAATACAATTGCAAAATAATAAATTCTAGTCAACTTTTTTTTTTTTAAACTTATGGCTTGATCCCTAAAGGCACCCCTGATGTACACAACTAGCGTGGATCTGGAGTGCGCTGACCCCAATTATGGGAACCGGTGCACCTGCTGGCATCCACAACCCCTGCCTCCTGCGGTTCACTCATGCAGATATGCATGTGCGGGCAGTGCGGAGCAATACGAGACTACGGGCATCCAATCGGATGTTTGTGCTGGACTGCCGATGGATCCCCAAGTAATGATGGCGTGCTCCCGGGTTTTCCTCTTAGTCTCCAATCTCCAGGTACTGATGTCATGGACATTATGGAGTGCGTGTGCATGCAGAGCCTGCTCATATTCTAGTAGTCTGCATCCTTCTTCTGGCTTGCAGTTCCAGTTGTATTACCACCCGTGGTCTCTAGGTGGCAGTACTGTAGCAGAGTCTTACAACCCACCTGCACCACAGAAGGACAGCATCCTCAAAGATGCCTAGGCGTCCTCCTTCAGGCAGGTACCTGTCATGGCGGGCTGGTTCTCGAAGCCAGGTTGCCAGCATCGCAAGTGGCAGCCTACCAGGTAACATTTTTTTTAAATAATATTTATTACACATTGACTTATTATATTTATTTCGGCTACCTTCTATTTATTGCAACTATCAGTCTTAGTGCTCTGAGCCTTGAGAAGTGTTCTTTAACTCTAAGAATACCTACCGACCTCAGTTCTGATGCAGTTGAGATAAAATCTATATTTATTCTCATCAAAAGTGGCTGAAGTGAGACAGTCATGCATGAAAAAAGAAAAAAATATTCAGAATGCAGAGAAACACACATGCATCAATAGGAGATGTCTGAAAAAGCTGGAGACCTCCGAGTTACTCTGTGTGTGATACAGTGGTTGATCTGTACAATACCTGTGCCATTCAGGCTGTTGTTCCTCTTAACGTAATTACCTCTAATCATCTGTTCATAGACCTGGGCTCCTATTGTTCGCATGTTTCTCGAATCATGATGCCTTGGGCTTGGACCATAAAAGATATGTGTTCACTGTGGGACAAAAAAAAAAAAGCCTGATTAATAGGTGTTGACTAAATACAGCCAGAATTCACGAGTGACAATAACTGGAGTTAATTTGCTCAACCTTTAAATTAAGTCATATTCGCCTGCCATCGCTGCCAGCTGTACCATCTAAAATACAGAAGGCAGCACTATAAAAAAGCTTAGAAACATAGAAACATAGACTTTGATGGCAGATAAGGACCACTTGGCCCACCCAGTCTGCCCATTTCCCTACTTACTGGATAAGCTGCAGATTCTAGTTAACCAACAGCCTACTTCCTGCCACTCCCCACTACAATTGCCTTATGTCTGTCCCATGCATGTTTAAATTCCCCCACTGTTTTAGACACAACAACCTCCCCAGGAAGGCGGTTCCATGCATCCACCACTCCTGTGAAAAATGTTTTCCTCACATTACCACTGAGCCATCCCCCCTCCATCTTTAAATTGTGCCCCCTTGTTCTTACACATCTTTTTTTCTGAAAGATGCTACCCTCCTGGATTTTGTTGATTCCCTTGAGGTACTTGAACGTTTCTATCAAGTCCCCCCTGTCCCTCCTTTCATCAAGGGTATACATATTAAGCTCTCTCAGTCTTTCTTCATATGGTTTCTGATGCAGACCCTGCACCATTTTAGTTGCCCTCCTCTGGACTACTTCCACCTTATGTCCTTAGTAGATGAGGTCTTCAAAACTGCACACAGTACTCACGATGAAAAAATTACTCACCATAGTAATGTTGTTTCTTCTAATGAAGTCTTGCTGTATTCAGACATAATGCAGTTAGCTCCAGCACTTGAACTGCCCCGGAGAGGAAAGAGTTAACTCTATGCAGCAGCATAGAATGTTGAGCTCGAGCTCGGTTTTCAAACCTCTGTCTGTGGCACTTCTCAGTGTAACTGTCAGATTCTTACGAGCACACTAACATACTATAATACTGAAATTGTTCAACATATAGCCAAAGGGCAAAAAATTATTTTTGGGCCCAAAAGACTCAAGCTGAGAACCCAAGAAGGAAAGGTAGTGACAATATTTAAGTAGAAAACACCAGAAAAATAATAACATCCATCCAAGAGGGGAAGGTACAAGGTACACCCCTGAGGTGCAACACTGTACCTGCCAGCCCACTTCCCAAAAACCCAGGTACTGAGAGGGGAGGGGGTTCTGAATACAGCAAGACTCCATTAGAAGAAACAACATTACTAGGGTGAGTAATTTTTGTTTCAAACAACATGAAGCCTTGCTGTATTCAGACATATTGCAGACTACCAAGTCGTTACCTATGGAGGAGGAAACTGCGGAACCTACTTTGGGAAGAGGCTCTGCAGTACTGCTGTGCCAAACCTAGCATCACTCCTAGCCTGGATGTCCAGGGAGTAATGCTTGGTAAAAGTATGTACTGTTTTCCAGGTGGCTGCTTTACAGATCTCCAACAAAGGTATATCTCTGGCCGCAGCTAGAGAAGCAGCTGTACCCCTAGTCGAATGAGCCCTCAGGCCTGAAGGGGGGCGTTCTACCCAACTTGTCATAACAGAACTGTATACAAGAAACAATCCACCTGGCAATAGTTCTTTTAGTGGCAGGCTTACCATTCCCCACTTCACCATAAGTGAGAAACAATTGAAGACTGTCATTTCTATGTGCCTTAGTATGCTCAATGTAGTAGCTAAGGGCCCTCTTAACGTCCAGACTGTATAACCTTCTTTCACCTGAAGAAGAATGATCAGTGAGAAACACAGGGAGAGATACAGACTGGTTCAGATGAAAATACGATACCACTTTGGGCAAGAACCTCCTATTGGTGCTTAGGACCACTTTGTCCCTATGGAAGGAGATGAAGTCAGGTTCAACTGACAGAGCCTGTAACTCACTAATCCGCCTGGCAGAGGTAATAGCTACCAGGAACACAGTTTTCCAGGTCAAGTACTTCAATTCGGCCGAGGCCAGAGGTTCAAAGGGTGGCTGCATAAGCTGAGCTATGCAGACATTAAGATCCTAAGGCGGAGTGGGCTCCCTAAAGGGAGGGTTAATGTGAACTAGGCCTTTGAAAAACATCCTGAAAACAGGATGAGATGCCAGGGAAGAACCCTTCCCTGCTGAAAGGAATGCAAAGACAGCTGCTAGATGAACCTTCAGAGTGGCAGGCCTAAGGCCTAGACCATTCAGATGAACTAGATAGTCCAAGGTTGTGGAAATGTCTGCAGAATCAGGCAGGATGCCTTTCTGAGAGCACCAAATACTGAACCTTTTCCATTTGAAGTTGTAAGTTTTTCTAGTGGAAGGTTTCCTGGAGACCTTCAGAATATCCAGAACTCCCTGAGAAAGATGTAGTGCTACATATTCTAAGTCTTCAAGAGCCAGGCCTTGCGAGTGAGAGACTGGAAATTGGGGTACCAGATCCGCCACTGGGAGGAGGACAGGAGACTGTATGTCCTGGGCAGAGACAGAGGACGTGACACTGACAAGGACAGCAGCAGAGGATACCACGGCTGTCTGGCCCAATCTGGAGCCACTAGTATCACTGTGCAAGGTTGAATCCTGATCTTGATCACAACTCTGAACAGCAGAGGGAAGAGAGGGAAGGCATAGAGAAACCTGCCCTTCCAGTCCAAAATGAGAGCATCCTGAGGAACCGTCCCCAGGACTGGAGGTCTGCAACAAAACAGAGGAAGTTGATGATTGTCCGGTGCTGCAGAGAGATCTATCTCTGGACTGCCCCACCTGGAGAAGATAACCTTCAGTATGTGAGGATCCAGGGACCATTCGAAGTGTCGCTGTGATATTCTGCTCAGAGCATCTGCTAGTATGTTGTCCTTCCCAGGAAGGTGAACTGCTACCAGAGAAGTCTGAAGAGAATAAGCCAGGGACCACAGCTTCTTGGCTTCTGTGCACAAGGTCGAGGACCGAGTGCCTCCCTGCTTGTTGATTTACCACATTGTGGTGGTGTTGTCTGTTCTGACTTGGACCACCTTGCCCTTGACTGAATCCGAGAAGCTCTGTAGGGCTAGGAAAACTGCCCTGAGTTCCAGGAGATTGATATGAAGGAGTGACTCTTGTGGGGACCAGACTCCTTGAGCTATCAGGGCTCCCAGGTGGGCTCCCCACCCTAGAAGAGAAGCATCCGTAGTTAGAACTAAGTTGTCCTGGTCCAGCCACCACTGGAGAGCTTGGGCCAGAGTCTGAGTCACTGGGATCAGTTTGGAAAGTGAATCCTTATTTTGAGACCAAAAAGACCTTAGATGAAACTGAATGTCCCTCATTTGGAACCTTGCTCCCTGCACCACTGCCGTGGAAGCTGCCATGTGGCCCAGGAGCAGGAGGAACTGTCTTGCTGGGCGGGAGACCCGCGGTCGAAAGGTGGAAGCGAGATCCACTAGGGCCTTCACCCTTGCCAGGGGAAGGAAGGCTTTTGCCTATACAGTGTCCAACTCTATGCCTATAAAGGTGAGAAGCTGAACTGGTTCGAGGACGGACTTTGGAAGATTGAGAAGAAACCCCAAGGAGCTGAGTAGGTCCTGGGTAGTTTGAAGAGCTGACTTGACCTGTAAAGGTGACTGACCCACTAAGAGCCAGTCGTCCAGATACGGAAAGATGGTGATACCCTGTCTTCTGAGGTAAGCCACCACTACTGCAAGGCACTTTGTGAACACCCTTGGAGCTGATGTTAGGCCGAATGGCATAACTCTGAATTGGTAATGGCCTGAAGGCAACTCGAACCTGAGGTATTTTTTGTGGGAGCACCTGATAGGAATATGGAAGTAGGCATCCTTGAGGTCCAGAGATGCTAGCCAATCCCCTGGCCTCAGAGAGGGAAGGATTATTCCCAGAGTTACCATTTTGAATTTGAGATTTGAAATGTGTTTGCTCAAATACCTTAGGTCTAGGATGGGTCGCCACTCCCCTGTTTTCTTTGGGGTAAGGAAGTACCTGGAGTACTGTCCCTTTCCCCTGTGCTGAGTAGGAACCTTCTCTATAGCTCTGAGAGCTAGAAGAGAGGAAACCTCTGCCTCCAGGGCAATGGTTTCTGAGAGTGATGCAGGTGGAAAAGACTTGGCCCTCTTTTTTTGAAATTTTTTGAAGCTGAGGGCTAGTCCGTGGCTTACTACATCCAGGACCCACTTGTCTGAGGTCACAGACTTCCAGGCCTGGATGTAGTAAGCCAGCCTGCCTCCTACTGGAAATGGGGAGTCAACCCGGGCTGACACATCAGGGTATCTGCTTGGCAGGAGCCTTAGACTGAGAGGAGGACGGAGCAGCTCTGCTCATCCCCCTCCTGCCCCTCCCTCTGAAGAACCCCCCCTGTGGGAAGGGAGAGGAGGTCTGGGCTTGGTAAAAAGGCCTTTGAAAGGGCATGCCCCTAGACTGCTGCTTGTGTGGAGTGGCTTGCCTTTCTTTGGCCTGTGCACTCCTGTATGTGGTCCTGTATTCATCCATCTTCTTCATGTAAGCCTCTATCTGCTCCCCAAACAGAGAGTTACCCACTACAGGAAAATCCATAGCCTTAGTCTGGGTATCCTGTTAAAGCCTAGTACATCTGAGCCAAGAATGTCTTCTGAGAGACACAGATGTAGCCATGACTCTAGATGCCACATCACTGGAGTACACAGCAGCATGCAACTGCATTTTGGATTCCTCAATTCCATCAGCAGCCACCTCCTCCAGCTCCTTGGCTAGCTGGGGAGAGGCCTGTTTAGCCAGTTCCAGAACCGTATCCCATCTGGATTTTTGGTATCCGGCTGTGTAGGCCATATAAGTAGCCTGCCTGTGTCCCAAAGAGGATGCCAAATACTGTTTTTTGGCCATGGCATCCACTTTCCTGGAGTCCTTATCCGGGTGTGTGTGTGTGTGTGAAGCCAAAGGAATGTTAGTCCTGTCACAGGCTGCAGCCTGCACTACCCAACATGGCTGCAATGACTATAAAGGAACTCCGCAGCTGAGCCTGATAACAAATACCTCCTGTCCATTCTCTTATCCACAGGAGGTATTGAATTAGGGGTTTGTAAAATTTTGTGTGTCTGTTTCCCCAAAGATTTATGAAGAGGGATAGACAGCCTTTTGGACTCTGGGATGTCCATCATTTCCACAAAATCAGGCTCTTCATACTCCTCTGCAGCTTCAACCAAGGGAAGCTGCAGGGTTTCTGCCACCTTTTTGTAGAACAAAAAATGTGAAGGGGACTCAGAGAGCCTGGGAGGAGAGACATCTGAGGGCCTGTCTGGGGAGATGTCTGGTTCAATGGGCACATCCAGACCACCCTGGTCATCGTCAACATCCTCGGGATAGTCTTTGTTTCCCTCCCACTCCTCATAAAAAGCGTCTGGATCATAATCCGGAGGAGACGGATCCAACGGAACCAGTCTAAGCAACTGAGCAATGCTAATGCAATGCTAATGCTAATGGGGTACCACCCCATCCTCCCATGATTTGTTAAAAAGTGTGATCAGTGGTGTCACTAGGTCCTCCCTTAGTTCTTTTAGGATTCTGGGGTGAATCCCGTCAGGCCCCATTGCTTTGTCCACCTTGAGTTTTAGGAGTTCTTTCAGGACTTTTTCTTCTGTAAATGGACTGGTGTCAACCCCCCTACCCAGAGTGCTTCTATTGTCTGGTTTAGGTAACTCCTCCTCATCTTTTGTGAATACAACGCTTTGGCTATTTCGTCCGTGGTAGAAGAGTGCAATACCAGATCCGAACCGGCAGACTTCCACTTCTTTTGATGGAACCGACCCCACGGGATCGGCTCTCCTTTTGCCAGAGGAGGTATCGTCTGAGGTCAGTAGGCACCTTCTCCTCAGGTTCAGCCATAACCGAACCGGGCTGGCCATCTGGATCTCTGGATTCTCTGCCTCCTTTCCTTCAACCTACTCAGTCTTTTATCTAGAGTGGATTTAGGAAAGTTTTTACAGATTTGGCAGTCTGACTTGAGGTGGTCAAACCCCAGACAAACACAGACAAGGTGGGGGTCAGCCTTAGCAAAGGCCTCCCCACACTCAGTACAGTGCTGAAACCCAGGGGGGCCGGTTTTCTTCTTGGGTTTCTCAAACATGGCCAACCTAACAAATTACCCTATTACAGCTTTCAAGCCAGGTAATACAATAACCGATCGGTTACAAACTGTGTCACGGCCTTTTTAAAGCAACCGCAAAAAACTTGTTCTTTTGAAATCAACTGGTACCAGAACACCACTCTAATCCAGAAATTAAATTTAAACTGAATGGTCGGTTCCAAATCGGATCGACGGAAAGAAACCGAAGAAAAGAACAATTTCCAACTTTTTCACAGAATAAAACAGTCACTACCCATCTACACACTACCTGTACCATAGACAGAGGCTGGAAATCCGAAAATAAAAAAAATTATCATGGTTTAAACCAAACTCTTTACTTTTTACCGAGCAGAGAGAAATCTCCGGGCTTTACTGTAAAGTGGAGTAAAGAATCTGACAGTTACACTGAGAAGTACCACAGACAGAGGTTTGAAAACCGAGCTTGAGTTCAACGTTCTATGGTTCTGCACAGAGTTAACTCTTTCCTCTCCGGGGCAGTTCAAGTCCTGGGGCTAACTGCATTATGTCTGAATACAGCAAGATTTCATGTTGTTTGAAGGGGTCTCACCAACTGTCTGTACAGAGGGACAACCACTTCCCTTTTTCTACTTGTGATGCCCCTTCCTATGCATCCCAGTATCTCCCTGGCTCTCCTTACTGACTTCTCACATTGCTTACCAACCTTTAGGTCATCTGATATGACTACCCCCAAGTCCCTTTCCGTTTTTGTTGTTGTTAGTACCTCCCCTGCTATTGTGTACTCATCTGGGTTTTTGTTTCCCAGGTGCATTACTTTGCACTTCTTTGCATTGAATCTAAGTTGCCATATGTCTGACCATTCCTCCAACCTTGCCAAGTCCCTTTCTCATCCTTTCTACCCCACCCCTTGTGTAGCAACTCTGTTACAGATCTTTGTGTCATCTGCAAAGAGGCATACCTTTCCCTCCAGACCCTCTGCAATGTCACCTATAAAGATGTTAAAGAGGACTGGACCCAGTACTGAGCCCTGAGGTACTCCACCAGTAACCCCCCTTTCTTCGGAATGTGTTCCATTCACTATTACCTTCTGTGTCCTGTTGTGCAGCCAGTTTGCTACCCAGGCTACCACCCTGGGACCCACTCCCAGGCTGGCTAACTTGATTATTAATCTTTTGTGCAGGACTGTGTCAAATGCCTTGCTAAAGTCTAGGTAGGCCATATCCACAGCCCCTCCCTGGTCTATTACTTTGGCCACCCAGTCAAAGAAATCGATTAGATTCGTCTGACATGATCTTCCTGCTGTAAATCCATGCTGCTTTGGGTCCTGTGCCCCGCTGGCCTCTAGGTACTCAACAATTCTTTCTTTCAGAAGTGATTCCATCATTTTCCCTACCACCGAGGTCAAACCTACAGGTCTGTAGTTTTCTGCTTCTGCCTTGCTCCCACTTTTGTAAAGGGGAATCACATCTGCCCTCCTCCAGTCCTCAGCTACCACCCCATCCTCCCATGATTTGTTAAAAAGTGTGGTCAGTGGTGTCACTAGGTCCTCCCTTAGTTCTTTTAGGATTCTAAGGTATATCCCATCATGCCCCATTGCTTTGTCCACCTTGAGTTTTAGGAGTTCTTTCAGGACTCTTTCTTCTGTAAATGGACTGGTGTCAACCCCCCTACCCACAGTGCTTCTATAGTCTGGGTTAGGAACTCCTCCTCATCTTCTTTTGTGAATACTGAGCAAATGTATTCATTCAGTGTCTCTACCTTTTATGTCTCTCTCTGTCCACCTCCCTCTCCTTATTAATCTTCACCATTCTTCTCTTAACCTTTCTATGCTCCCTAATGTACCTATAAGAAAAAATTACTCACCTTAGTAATGTTGTTTCTTCTAATGGAGTCTTGCTATATTATGACAATTGCAGTTTGTCCCACCATTAGAACTGCTCCGGAGGTGAAATAGTTAACTCCATTCCATGAATGGAACTTTGAGCACGAGCTCTAAAATAGAAGCTCTGTCTGTGGAGATTCAAACCTGAACTGTCAGATCTTCTGAGCAAAAACTCACTAAGGTCTGCGTGGAAGCTGTAACCTACACTAGCCAACTGGCTACCTAAATAATAACACCCATTGCTGGTCCCAACACCCAATACTCAAGTCAGGGGACCAGAATTACTAATAAATTTTAACAAAATGAGAATAAAACAAGAGAATAATAAAACACCACACCCCAAACCCCAAAAGGGTGGCAACAAAAGGGCATAAAATAGTGCCCACACTAGGTTGCCCACACCCTACCAAGTAGAGGTTCTGAGAGGGCAGGCTGGGGGAGGTCATAATATAGCAGACTCCATTAGAAGAAACAACATTACTAAGGTGATAATTTTTTCTTCAAACAACATGAAGTCTTGCTATATTATGACAATTACAGACACACAGCAGTACCTCCATGGAGGAGGGCAGAACCTACTTAGGAATAGGCTCTGAAGAACAGCTGTGCCAAACCGAGCATCTCTCCTAGCCTGGACATCCAGGAGTAATGCTTGGTGAAAGTGTGTACCGTTTTCCCAGTGCAGCCTGGCATATCTCAATATAGGGATGTCTCTGGCAGCAGCCAGAGGCAGACTGTACCTCTGGTGGAATGAGCCCTCAAGCCAGAGGGGGGATCTCTGCCCAGTTTCTGATAACAAAATTGGATACAAGAGACAATCCACCTGGCAATTGATCTCTTAGTGGCAGGTTTCCCTTTCCCAACCTCACCAAAAGTGAGGAAAAGTTGGAGGGATTCGAACCTGTGACCCTTGGTACGTTCTATATAGTAACTAAGAGCCCTCTTAACATCCAGGCTGTGCAATCTCCTCTCACCAGAAGAGGAGTGTTCGGAGAAAAATACTGGAAGGGAGATAGATTGGTTAAGATGGAAATCTGAAACCACCTTAGACAAAAACTTCCTGTTAGTCCTGAGGACTACCTTATGCCTGTGGAAAGAAATAAAGTCAGTTTCTACTGACAAGGCTTGCAACTCACCTATGCGTCCAGCAGAAGTGATAGCCACTAGGAAAACAGATTTCCCAAGTTAGATACTTCAGCTCTGCAGAAAACAGAGGTTCAAAAGGGGTTGCATTAACTGGGCAATGCAAACATTAAGGTCCAGGCAGGGCCCGATCCGAAAAGAGTGGATTAGTATGGAGTAATCCCTTAAAAACTTGAAAACACAGGGTGAGCGGAAAGAGGGATGACTTTCCTGCTGACACAAAAGCAGAAACAGCTGCCAAATGAACTCTCAGGGTAGCTGGTCTGAGGCCCAAGGAATTAAGATGGACCATGTAATCTAACACAATGGGCAAATCAGCAGATTCTGGGGAAATATGCTTTAGCACACCAAATGGAAAACCATTTCCATTTAGAATTATAAGTAGCCTAGGAAGGCTTCCTAGAAGCCTTTAGGATTTAAAGGACACCCTGAGAGAGGGTGTAAGTCAGTAAACTCTAACTCCTCAAGAGCCAGGCCTTGAGGTTGAGGGATTGAGGTTGGATACCAAACTCTCCCTGAGCACAGGTTAATAGGTTGTGATTCCTGGGGAGGAAAGGGAAGATGGACTGTCAGGGACAGAAGGAGTGGGTACCAGGGCTGCCTGGCCCAATCCAGGGCAATCAGGATCATCCTGCAAGGCTGAGATCTGATTTGACGAACACTTTGAATAGGAGAGGGAAGGGGGGAAAAGCATAAAGAACTTCCCTTCTCAATCCAGGAGAAGGGCGTTCAGGGGACTGAACCCAACACTGGAGGCCTGCAACAGAACAGTGGAAGTTGGTGATTGTCTGGGGCTGCAAAGATCTATCTGAGGGTGCCCCAACTGGCAAAGACTATCCCAATACTTGAGGATCCAGGGACCATTCGTGATGGCCTGGGAAATCCTGCTGAGAGCATCTGCTAGGACATTGTCCTTTCCTGGAAGGTGAACTGCCATGAGGGAAGTGTTCAGGGAATAGGCCAGAGACCACAACTTCATTGCCTCGGAGCACAAGGCCGAGGGCGAGTGCCCCCTGCTTGTTGATGTACCACATTGTTGTGGTGTTGTCTGTTCTGACTTGTACCACTTTGTTCTGAACAGATGCAGAAAACGCTGAAGAGCTAAAAGACAGCTCTGAGCTCCAGCAAATTGATGTGGAGCAGAGATTCCTGGGGAGCCACACTCCCTGAGTGGAGAGGTCGCCCATGTGGGCTCCCCACCCCAGAAGGGAGACATCTGTAGTGAGAGTCAAAGTGTGAGCAGGGGGAATGAAGGGGACCCCCAATCTCAAATTGCTCTGATCCTGCCACCACTGGAGGGCCTGGATCAAGGTTGAGTCACTGGGACCAACTTGGAAAGGGGTCTCTTCTCTGAGACAATAGGCTCTCAAGTGAAACTGAATATCTCTCATCTGAAATCTTGCTCCCTGCACAACAGCTGTGGATGCAGCCATGTGCCCCAGGAGCTGCAGAAAGTGTCTTGCTGGTCGAGAGACCTGCAGAGTGAAGGAGGCAGAGTCACTAAATTCCTTACCCTTTCTAAGGGAAGAAAAGCTCTGGCTAGGTTTGTGTCCAATTCTGCCCCTATAAAGGTGAGTACCTGGACTGGTTCCAGAACCGACTTTGGTAGATTTAGCAGAAAGCCCAGGAGGTGAGAAGCTGCTGGGTGACTTGCAGGTGAGATTTTACCTGTTCTGGGACTGGCCTACAATGAGCCAGTCGTCTAGATAGGGAAAAACAGCAATCCTTTGCCTCCTTAAGTGAGCCACTGCTACTGCCAGACATTTTGTGAATACCCTTGGGGCAGAGGTAAGGCCGAAGGGCATTGCTCTGAATAGGTAATGACCTGAGGGTAGTTCGAATCTGAGGTACTTTCGATGGGAGCTTCTGATTAGGACGTGAAAATAGGCATCCTTGAGGTCCAGGGAAGCTAACCAGTCCCCTGGCCTTAGAGAGGGTAAAATCACTGCCAGAGTTACCATTTTGAACTTTAGTTTCAAAAGATGCTTGTTCAGATATCTGAGGTCTAAGATGGGCCGCCATTCTCCTGTCTTTTGGGGTAAGAAGTATCTGAATACAGACCCCTGCCCTGGTGCAGGAGGAACCTTTCTACTGCTCTGAGAGCCAACAGGGTTGAGACCTCTGCTTCTAGAGCAAGGGTCTCTGAAGAACTTGCAGGTAGAAAAAACTGGTTCTCACCTTGGGAAACTTTTGAAGCTGAGAACCAGACCCTGGCTTACTAGTTCCAGAACCCACTTGTCTGAGGTTAAGGAGCGCCCAGTTCTGACTGAAGTAAGCCAACCTGCCCCCTACTGGTAAGGGAGAATCGGCCCTGGGCACCCCATCAGGGTGCCTGCTTAGCAGGTGCTTTAGGCTGAGGGGTGGGAGCAGGCCTGCCCACACCCCGTCTGCCTCTGCCTCTGAAGAAGCCCCTCTGAGCATAAGCAGAGGAGGCCTGAGTCTGATAAAAAGGCCTGTGAAAAGGCCTACCCCTACCCCTGGGGGTATGCCTCTGGGGAGTGGCTTGCCGCTCCTTAGCTTGGGCACTTTTGTAAGTGGTCCTATATTCATCCATCTTTTTCATGTAATTCTCTGTCTGCTCCCCAAACAGAGAATTTCCCACCACAGGAAAATCCATAGCCTTAGTTTGGGTATCCTGTGACAGGCTAGTACACCTGAGCCAGGCCACCCTCACGAAAAGCTACAGATGTGGCCATGACTCTAGAGGAAACATCATTAACATCCACCCATGGGCTTGTTTGGCTAATTCCATAACAGTATCCCATCTAGATTTCTGATACCTTGCTACATAAGCCATATAATTTGCTTGCCTGAGTCCCAAGGAGGCTGCCATGTACTGTTTTTTTGCATGGCATCAATCTTCCTGGAATCCTCGTCAGGAGGATGTGAAGCCAGGGGAATATTAGCTTTATCACAGGCTGCAGCCTGAACTACTCCAACATGACTGCATTGCTGTGAAAGGAATTCTGTATCAGGACCTGACAATGTGTACCTTCTGTCCATCTTTTTATCTACAGGAGGCACAGAATTAGGAGTTTTTAAAACTTTTGTTTGTTTCCTAAAAGACTTATGCAAAGGAATAGACAATCTCCTAGACTCTGGTATATCCATAATTTCTACAAAATCAGGTTCCTCTTGCTCATCCACAGCTTCCTCCCATGGGAGCTGGAGGGATTCAGCAACCCTTTTTATAAAACAGAAAAAGAGAAGGGGACTCAGAAAGCATAGGGGGAGATTGTAAGGGTCAGTCTGGGAAGATGACCGGTTCAGTGGGCACACCCAGACTCTCTCAGTCACATTCACACTGATCATCATCATGCCCCCCATGCTCTTGGTTCATAAAAATCTCCAATACCATATTCCTGAACCGGTGGAACCGGCCGAACCAACCTTTTACCAGACATAGGCATACCGGACGGAACCGGAGAAAGTGACTGTACAATTTGAATAGCTATTGCTAGTCTGCAGCAGCTGGAGAAGGAATTTTGGACTCCATACCTGCTGATTTTCTCTCTCTTTTTTTTTTTTAAGTTTACTTTTGCCCGAGGAAGTCTCGCCCTGGTCAGAGGGCACTCCCTCCGGTTAGGTTGGCACCGAACCGGCTGGCCATCCGGGTCAGTGGACTTTTTGGCCTCGCGTTCCCTGAGCCTGCCCACTCTCTCTTATCCAGGGTAGCTGCAGAGGAATTTTTTTTACAAATCTGGCAGTCTGAAATGAGGTGGTCAACCCCAGACAATAAACACATGTAGTGTGTGGGTCAGCCTTGGCAAAGGCTTCCCCACAGACACTACAGTGTTGAAACCCAGTGGGCCCGGTTTTTTCTTTTGGGTTTCTCAGACATGATGCCAGCCTAACCAAGAAACTTGCCCTTTTAACGGCAGTGCCAGGAAAGACACCCTTATCGGTTCCCAACCGTGTCACGGGTCATGGAAAAAACCATAATGAAATCCGTTTTTTTTAGAACCGATAAGAACCGGGAACCGCACTCAAAAGCTTTAAAATGCTTACTCTTTAAGGTTTAACCTAACCTGATCGGTTCGAACCGAACCGATAAACATTTACAAGTTCCACACAGAATAAAACCTGTCTATTACTTACAATACCACAGACAGAGCTTGAACCGATCGGTTTGCGTGTTAAAATAATTATACCATGGTTTAATTTAACGAGAAAATACTGTTTAAACGAGAAATGAACAAAGCAGTAGGAGAAATCTCTGGAGCGACTGTTCAGTGAGGGGAGTAAAGAATCTGACAGTTCAGGTTTGAATCTCCACAGACAGAGCTTCTATTTTAGAGCTCGTGCTCAAAGTTCCATTCATGGAATGGAGTTAACTATTTCACCTCGGAGCAGTTCTAATGGTGGGACAAACTGCAATTGTCATGATATAGCAAGACTTCATGTTGTTTGAAAGGTTTTATCCCCTTCTTAACTGAATTGACTATTTTTTCCTTAGTTTGGGCTTTGCTATTCTGACTGCCTTCCCACTTCTTTCTGCTTTAATTGATACAGTTCCCTGTCCTGCTCCTTCTGTGATTCCTTATACTTTTTGAATGCAGCCTTTTCTCCTTAACCTTCCTGCCACCTCTTTTGAGAACCATAGTGGTTTTTCACTCTGCTTTGTTTTCTTTGTTTCACACAAAGGCTTGTTGCCTCTATGATGGCAGTTTTCATTTTTCTGTATTGTTCTTCCACCCCTCCTTTTTAGCCATTTGCTAGTGTATTCCTCAGGAATTCACCCATTTTGCCAAAGTCAGCCCTTCTAAAGTCCAGTATACTTGTTTTTGTATGGCTTGTCTTCATGGTTGTGCTTATTGTGAAGCACACTGTGCAGTGGTCGCTTGTTCCCAGATGTTTACTGACTTCTAAATTTGTGATCCTCTCTCCATTTGAGAGTACTGGGTCTAGTATTGCTCCCTCCCCAGTGTGTTCCAACACTAGCTGTCTAAGGCCTACCCCCTGCAGGGCATCAAGAATGACCCTGCTCTTGGATGCGGCTGCAGTGCATGTCTTCCAGTTAACATCTGGCATATTCAGGTCCCCCATCAACAGTAGCTCCCTTTTCAGCCATTTTGAGAATGTCCTTTATCATTTTCTTGTCCATTTTCTCCCTTGAGATGGGGGTCTGTATACAACCCTGTGCAGATTGTGATGCCATTCCTGTCTCCAAGGTGACCCAGAGTGCCTCCTGTCCTCCCCTTTACTTTTTAGTTCTGTAGCTTTGATCCCTTCCCTTATGTGAGAGCTACTCCACCTCCTCTTTCCTCCCTGTCTCTTCTGTAGACTGTGTACATGTATGTTGACATCCCAGTCATGGTTCTCGTGCACCATGTTTCCATGACTGCCACAATATCCAATTGTTCATCTTCCATCAAGGCTACTAGCTCAGGAAGCTTGTTTCCCAGACTACGGGCACTGGTACTCATTACCCTCCATTTAATGTTGGCTTTATCCTTTTTCCCCATACCTACTCTTATTGCCTTGTCTATTTTTCCATTTACCCCGTCCTGCCCTCTGTTGAGCACTGTACCTCAGTGTTTACCTTACTACCTGACATGTTTTGTGGGGAGGCTTGAAATTTCCTGCCTCTTATCAGCACCTCCCCAAGGCTTGTTTAAAAGCTTGTCAAGGAAGCATTTAAACCTGTCACTTAGGAGTTTGGTTCCTTGTGGACAGATGCAGACCATCGTGCAAGTATAGATCTTCATCTCTCCAGGTGTACCTTTCATTCCATAAGGTGTGCTTTCATTCCATAACCAGGCATTTAAGCAAGAATTGTCAGTTCTACACTTAGCAACATTTAATGAAATGTTATGCTTTAGAAATTCATGCTAGCTACATGCATACTAACTGAACCATTTGGCAAGATATACCACACTGGTCTTCTAAACTTGCAGAGCTTGAGATGCACGTGATGCAGAGGATGACAAGGAAGCTCAAACTTGGTGGTCATAGCTCAGTTCAGTAGGTATGGAGAACCACACTTGCACAGCTGGATAGCAACATGGCAGACGGCTTGGCATGGGCTGTGCCCCACACTGCACACATTATGTAGCTACAGCACTTCCTTCCTCTCTTCCAGCAATCAGATTTGTATAACATTTGCACCATCTTTCATGTGGGCATGTCAAAGAACTTTCAGAATCAATGTTCCACTCAATGCCAAGAAACCAGTATAGTGCAGCCACCTTTTGGTGGAATGTGGCAGCCATTGTCGCACCTGCACACTACACAACAGTTTTCAATTCTCTGCGCCCAGATAACAACTGATCCATATAAAACCATGTGACGCTGTTGGTGGGTTAGTAAACAGGGAATATTTGGCCAGGACACCAGGAAAATTCCCCTACTCTTTTCGGGAAGTGTCATGGCAACTTTCATGTCCACATGAGCAACTAACAGAACAGGTGGAAGAGACCTCAGTTTAACATCTCACCTGAAAGAAGGAATCCATGACAGCACACTGTGCGCCAACACCATACTGGGGCACTGGTATGGTTGCTTCTAACCTAGGAGCAAGTGCCCCATAAAGAGTCATTAACACGGTTTACTATGATCCCTGTAGATCAGGCAGTGATATCACTAGCCTGCTCTTGCCACTACGTCCTACGCTATCATGTTCAGATGACATTTCATTTCTAGTGAGGTCCTACTTTTGCTTGGGACAGCTTAACAACTCTCAGAACAGCAGTAGTTTGATTTGCTTTTATTGAGCAGTTCTGGGCACTCCCCCTCCAAGATCATCACAAGTTCAACACATTTTAAAGAGGGACTACCGCCAAAAGTGCTACTTTGCATAATTAGAATAAGCATATCCCAAATAAATCTCATACCAAAAATTAGGTTTCTGTGTTACTGCGTTTTAAAAGTATGAGTTATTTTGTAACCCTGATTTCACTACTCATTCAAAAAAAAAAGCAGTTTTAGTTTAGAGCCACTGATGATGTTATATCCTGAACGGACAGTCCAGTCCTCCCCGTCAGCAACCTTATAGGACCTGCTTCTCCAAAGTTTAAGAAACTGTAGCTAGAGTAATTCTTTTAAAACAATTGACACAGAGTTGGCTGCAATGCTTGCATTTCCAAAATGTTCAGATGCATGGCACTGTATTTCAGAACATGTCAGGAGGTGGTTTTGGAATGCAACTGAATCAAGGCATATAATGTGAAGGTGGTGCACAATTTTAAAATGTGTGTGTGGGGGAAGGGGGACACAACCTCAGAATGTGACAGGGATGTGCACCTCAAAATGTGTTGGGACAATCAGTCTCGGAATGAGACAGGGACACACATCCAGGAATCTGGTGGGGGCTGGCAATTTTGGAATATAGTGGCAGTGTTCCCCATTCATTGTTTTAGGGTGGTGGGCCACCACCCTATATTTTTTTACCACCGCTCTATTTTTTACCACCACCCTATATTTTTTTGCCACCACCCTATATTTTTATCCATTTTTTTTATAAAATCCTCCAAAATTGTCTTTTATTGACATCCTTTATTGCAATACTACCCATTTAATACCAGCACACTATATGTTACTTAAAAGCTACTTATGCACATGTACAGTGCATATAGGAGGTCCCAAAAATACGTACCATTTGACCCGATCACCATTGCCCCCGCCCTATATTTTCAGAGTGGGGAACCCTGTAGTGGGGAGGCATGCTGTCGGAATGTGACAGGACACACCATTTAATCTGAAACTGCTTGTCCCTACCACATTCCTGAATTGTATGCGCCCACCATATTTCAAAATTGTGCATCACATCCCCACCACATTCCAACATTATGCATCCCTGCAAAATTCTGAAAGTGCAAATCCCTCTCCTATTCCCAAATTGTGCATCCCTGCCACATTCCGAAATGGTGCATCCCTGCCAAATTCCAAAACTGCACATCCCTGCCAAGTTGCGTTTCAATGCCACATTCCAAAATTGTCACTGCCACGTTTCAAATTATGCATCACCGCCACATTCCAAAATTGAGCGTCAATGCCACATTCGAAACTGTGCATCACCACTGCATTCGAAATTGGCATCACCGCCGCATTCCAAAACTGTATCATCACCGCATTCTGCACCTGTGCATCACCGCCGAATTCTGAAACTGTACATCACTGTCACATTCTGAAATTGTAAGTCAGCATTGCATTCTGAAATTATATGTTCCAGCTACTTTCTGAGATTATCGTTGCTGCAATCCCACAGTTAACCTGATGACATTTTGAGAATCTCATACCTGCGGTACTCTAAAACTGCACACAATTTTGTCATTCTAAAAGCCATGTTTTTCTGCTACATTCCACCCCCATCACATTCTGAATTATTGTGCACCTTGCATCCACACATCATAGTAGTGCATGTGCCAACCCACCCATTGTCAGTTTTCCTTGTTCACGTTTACAACTGCATACCAAGTAACACAGGACAAAAAACTCTAAGGTAACTTGCAGGGAGGACTAGGTTGTGAGTTCAGGTTATGACATCATCAGTAGCATGTCTGAAACTGGCTTTGTTGAACAGACAGTGAATTAAGAGTTACAAAATTACTTGCAACTTTTAAATGAAGTAACTTGCAGGTCCAATTTTTGGCACGAGATTGATTGAGGATATGCTGATCCAAATTCTGAATTTATTGATGCAAAAAAGTTTGGCCTCAGTCCCACTTTAACAAATTACAGATAAAAATTACAAAGCATCCAAAACTGACTACAGTCTACTACTGACTGACCGTGGCTTCAGTCTGGAGGCAAAGCAAGTGTGCTTCTCTGATTCTTGTCATTTAGCCATTTTATAGGATCGGTGTAGAATATCTCTCAACACAAAATTATCTGGAGCAAAAAACTGTCCTACAGCTGGACTGCAGAAACATCCTCTGCCCCTCCTACGTGGTCAAATGTTTCAGTTATATATACTTGACCATATAAGGCTTGAAGTACAGCACCTCCAGTTGTGTGCAGTTATTCATATATTTGCAGATGAACTGCAGAGTCTGGGGGACCGCCAATGTTTCTGTAAAATGTTTCTACTAGTAATGTCATTTTGAGCCTACAAACAGCCCTTGCTGTGCGTTTCCATTCAAGAAACTGCAAACTTTAAACCAGAGTTCTGTCTTTGGTGCACTATGAAGTACTGTAAACAATACAAAACTTTTAAGGTTTTCCATCCAAATTCAAGTAAGCTTTACAAAATTGACATGCACAGTCTGAGAACATTCCAAACATGAAATCCATTTTAGATGTTTAGGGTAGCCTGTCTGAAAATTTTATTTTTCTAAGAGTGTATCTGTCTTCAGGGCTTCATTTTACCACCACCACAACCCCCAACAAAGTACCCAAACTGAATCCCCCACCCCAATTCCTGTTTCTGCTCTGGACTACTGGGTGGCCCCATCTGACTACCCCCACCAGGTACTCACCCCCACCCTCCAATTTCTCCCCTATGATTCCCTCCCCAAGGCAGGGCCTCCTTTCCCTGTGAGGCACAGACCAGTCCAGGAGGTAGGGTGTCTGATCAGTGGTGCAGACCTTCCGACAAGCCAGATGCCACCCTCCTGCTGCACTGTTTTATTTATTTTTTATTCCTTCCTTGGCTGGGGAAGTGTTACTATGGTTTCCCCATCCTTCTAGACTCACAGCCCCCACCACTCCCAGTGCCTGTGCTCAACCCCTCCTCCGTTCACTTCACTGGCTGCTTCCATGGGTACTTATCCCACCAATGCCATCAAGACAAGAACACTTCATTTTTAAATAAACAGATGTGATGATGAATCATGGAAATGAAAAGCAAAATCCTTGCTTTTCTGGAATTAACTCACAAAACAATTGCTCTACTTTAAAGGAAAATCACACTTAGATAAAAGTTGTTCTTCCCCAGAAGAAGCTATATTTTAAATAATGGTTTAAATTCTTTACTGTTCCATCTATACAGGCCTTTTGATAACCACAGTGGGAATCTGATTTACACTCATGTAAAAGAGCACCTTTACTGCTCTTTCTGAAATTCCCTTCACCCCAAAACCCTGAGGGACCCTTACCCACCCCTAGTTCATATGCTGACAAAAGTTAACAATTTATATGTCTCAATTTAGGAAGGGAAAGGATTGTATTTTGCCTTTGTGGAGCCTGATCCTTCACTTCCCTGGTCCTCAGCTGCTCCCGTGCTAGCATGTTTTAGACATGAGTATATGGAAAGTATGGAGAGCTCCCATAGAAAGTAATGGGAATGCTTTTTAAGTTCTCTTTTATAGTGTAGAGTGTCATTCCAAATATATCAAAAGCCACCGCTCAACTAACAAGGCCCTGTTTGTTGGTGACAGGATTTATTAAACTCCAAAAATTGATTAGTGTTTTGTTCATAAAAGTGCTAAAACATTGTGAAAATGCATAGAACTTGCCTCACTGTGTTTAACAAGCATAACACTTCTAGAAATCCTACATAAATACTTTCTGTACAGTTAGCATTGTCCCAAGACAAAAACTGCTAATCAATTATTTAAAACCCTGAGTGATGGCCTTGATTTGTTCAGAATGGCCATCTAAACTATCAAAAAAGTAGTTAAAAAGAGGTCCCATCACTTTCTATGGAGTGTTACCCCGCACTCTCCATATACTTGCATCACAAAATGTGTTAGTGCCAGCTGGGGTGGGGAGAGCCGAGGACCAGCAAGTGTAAGGGATGGGCTCTTGGCTCCACACAGGCAAAATACAATTCCCTCCCTTCCTAAGCTGAGACACATAAAATTTCAACTTTCAGCAGCATATGAAAATGAGGGCAAATAAGGGTCCTTCAGGGTTTCTGGTGTAAGCACCACAAAAGGTGCCGAGCAGGGTCGTAAAAGACATCATACAGTTCTAAACAGGCACTTGTTATCTGTGTGTAATTCAGAAACACCCACTATTATAACTGAAAAGTCAGTAGAGATAGAAAAGCAACAGAACTAGAACCAGTATTTAAAAACTGGCTCTACTGGGCTAACCGTTTTAGCACAGTTCTCCTTTACTCTTAGCCCTAGGTACAGTTTACAGTGATT
This sequence comes from Neoceratodus forsteri, assembly GCA_016271365.2. NCBI lineage: Eukaryota > Metazoa > Chordata > Ceratodontiformes > Ceratodontidae > Neoceratodus > Neoceratodus forsteri. The sequence continues at coordinate 171,184,226 of JADMNL010000028.1, forward strand.
ATGTTTAATTTTATTATAAATAGTGGCAACGTCACAGAGTACAAATTAAAATTCCAAGAGCTCGGGGCAAGGCTTGAAGCAAAAACTGAAAACTTCCCACTATTGAAACCAAAAGCGCTGGTTGTCTCCCATTAGACTTCAGTTCCTCTCACGATCTCAGAGCTAAACCACTTGATCATGCAATATAAGACTTACGGTATGATTCGCAGCACGAGTCAGTACCTGCCACTTCCAGCACTGGCTCAAAGTAATCCCAAGAGCAAGGGCATGGGGGATGACTGTTTACTTCCATTAAGAACATTTTCTGTCCATTATTCCAGTGTGTACTTGTGCTAGGTATCCAAGTGAGGCACTCCTGCCTAGGCACTGCAGTACAGCTTTGGAGCAATGTTGGGCAGGCACTGCAGATCACAGGTTAGAATCCCGAACCACAAGTTACAAAAAAGAGAGCGTTTAGAAAGGATGTGCATAGTAGTTATGTGACCCTGACTTTGTGTCAGATCCCGGACGACTCCACCTGAAAGGTTACTGCTAGGAAATGTCTGGGTTTTGTTGACTGTCAGTGCTGGATGCCTGGGCAGGGTCATGATATATGCTTTTTTTGTGAGCGAGGAACTGGGATCTCACATGGGGGTGGTGAGAGGCGAGCACAGCACAGAGTGGATTGTGTGTGAGCCCCAGGATATTATATAGAGGTTTGCATGCGAGGCCTGGGATCTCACACACATGGTGGTGAGAGGCAGGCACAGTGCAGAGATGGGGTTTGAATGTGAGCCGGATCTTACACTGGGGTGGCAAGGGGCTAGTGCATGGCAGCGACGGGGTTGTGGTGTGAGTCCCGGGATCTGACACAGGGGTTAGTGAGAGGTGGGTTGTGGTGTGAGTCTTGGGATCCGACATGGTGGGTTGTGGTGTGAGCCCTGGGATCCCACGTGTGGACTGACCAGGAGCAGTGTACTGCAGAGATGAGCCACTGGACTTCCAAGGACAGAGAGCGAGGGCAACCTAACATTCACCCCCCCCCAGCTGACCAAGAAGCATTAGTGCTGGCTGTCAGTGAAGGACCAAGTGATTTACACTGGTAACAAACAGAGTGTGCGCAAAAAACAGCAATGAGTTTTGCTGTTGCCAACAGTTTTAGTTTTGATAATTACTGGCCCACAGACCAGTCGCGGTGCTTTCGGTCAAAGGGCACTTGCCGAGTAGACTGACAAGGAAAGCAGCACGTATCTAATTTTCCATCACACACACTTCTGAATCTGAGTGTGTGTAATGGAGAATGTTAGGTACTAGTTTGGGCTGTAGTCAACCCAAATCAGTAATTATAAAATATTAAAATGCAGTGCAGGTCTTCTCATTGTATTGAATTGCATTCTGTGTGCTCTGCTGTCAAAAACTGTCATTTGCTTTCCTGTGAGCCAATACCAGCCGAAGAACATGTTGGCTGGAGGTGTATGATCAACAGGTAATGTAGCTGGCTGCTATTCACTCACTTTGACCCAAAATATTCATATTTTTCTAAAGTTACAAAAGGATAACAGCAGCAGACAAGAACACCAAATGTCTTACTGCTTACTCTACAAAGAGCCGCTCTATTACTGCCAAAAAGATCCGGATCCGGACTTTGCAGAGCAATGATCAGTGAACTTTGAGAATGACACCACTTTAAGAATGCAAGAAAATAATTACTTGTGCTTTGTGTATACCCATTATGCCATGTCTTAACAGTGCACTTACTTCTGAAGTGTTGGGATTTACATTTTAAGCTCTTGTGCACTGCACATGGTGTCATGAAAACTCTATAAGAGCACATGTATGGGAACTATGCAATTGCCAGACCATTACTTATGCAGAGACACAAGTGCATCACAAATGTCTTGTCCCCTCACATGTGATGATAAACTGTATAGTCTGAGGCAGGCTATTGCATAACCAAGTTACACAACATTGGTTTACTAGTTTATCTTTTTAAATCTAATGCTTGTTTGAAGATTGAACTGCTTCTCTTTAATTTTTACTGCTGGCTTCATTCTTCAGTACTGCACAAGGCAACTGTGGTGTGCGTCATCAGCGTGGTGAAAGCTGCTCTCAGACTGGGTGACATTATTCTACTGTGATGGTGATCCAAACCTTCAAAGAATCCACTGTGAGAACAATACCAGCAATATATGTTTAATATATGAACGTACGAATGTGCTAGCAGAAACAGACCATCCAGTCTATCCAAGTCTGCTCGAGTGTGCAACTAGCACCCCTAGTTTGCAACTGCCCCACCCCCTCCCCTTCGTCGTTCCTCAATATCTTGCTGTTGTCACCAGCCAATATCACTTTTTATCTTGTCAGTTTTACCCCCTCTTGTATAAATCCACGTGCCTTTTTCATGCTAATCTGTAGTTTATTTGTTTTAATGCTCCTGTACTCTACACTTAGTAGGTTTGATATAGTAGAAACTATTTTTCTGTTCTGTATTTCTTACATTTTCTATTAGACTTCATTTTTCTCATAGTGACACACGAGTGTGTATTTTTGTTACCGCTTTTCCGCGTGGTTTCGTATACTGCAGGTCTGCTGAACTGCAATTCCTGTTCATAACAGTAACAAAGCAATTTAAGGTTGGACTCTGTCCATTGTACCTCTCCCAATACACACACCACTCCTCTGCTTCAGACACCAGTAAAAATAGGAGTGCTGTGCACTAGGAGTGTCTCTCTCAATCGTTGTTCAATAGGGTTACTTTTTCCAAATAACCTTTATGGTGCAAAGTTCCTCTGTTCAGTATTTAAGCTGTTAAATCCCTGACATTCATAACAGTAACCTACTACTGAAGGTGTGAACTGAAACAGATACCGATACCAACGATGATCTAGTACATAAGTGAAGCTAAATGTGTAAATTGTAATTCGTCTGTGAAGAGAGACACTCTTGTGCTTCCTGATACAATGACATAGCATCCACACGTTTACAATACAAAAAAACAAAAGCCATTAACTAAAGAATGGCTTGGATAGAACAAGCCTTCTTATTGGATAAAAGTGATCACATGACTGTGGTACATTAGACTCCCTCTACCACACAGTTCAGATTTTCTTTGTTTTGTTAACTATTAAACTAATTTTATAAGCAAATTATCCCACTGCAGGGCATGGGTGTACAGAATGAAGGTACTTCTGGTGGTTAAAGCCACTTGGTCCAAATGTACCCAGATAGTTAAACAAAAGACACAGACATGACTCAAGAGATGGTGCAGGCTATTTTTGAAATCCTGGCAATAAAAAGCGTCAAGATTTGAAATCTCAAGAGGGGGTGTTGTGGAGTCCGAGCAACAGCTTCTGAAAGTTCTCTACAATTATTATTAAAATCTGCCTTGATCCTCCCTTTCTAAGCTCCGAAACTGAATTCTGCCCACATTAGTGGAAAAAGCGACTCGGATTTAGCCAAAATGGGCAACTCTAAGCAAGACAAAACAGCCTGAGTTGGAAAAACAAAAGGACCTGGCAGGGCCTTGCGACCAGAAGAAGCCACACAGGCTGAGGTGGCATCCGGCTCCAGGGAAATAATAACTACTCTGGGACACAAGCTACAAACATTAAAGGAAATTTCCAATATAAGGTACTGGGCTTCACAGCCCAATACTTTATACTGTCGTGAGCTCACTACTACCAAAATGTTAATTTTTAAGGCAGTAGTTTTAGTAGGGGAAGGGATCGTAACTGGCACCAAACCCACGGCCAGCCGATCCCTTCCAACTTCATGAGTCTGCTCCGTCCCAACTCCCTTATGCTCTCAGAATTTGCGACGATGTGGCCAGATAGAGCGCTGGGCGAGCCATGCATGTCTATGGGGCTGTTTTAATACCGGATCTTAGTAATTTTACACACTCCTAGAGGAAAATTAAAGCAGTCACTTAACTACTGCATACGATGCTGACGGCCCAGGTTACAAACCTACGTTGTCAGAGGACCAGCCTGGTTTTGGGGTGGAACATCCCAGAAGATACTCTCCTCCTCCTTCGGAGGAAGGGTCTTCAGACTCTATTGTTACAGCACCACCTGGTGACCAAGGGTGGCAGTGCAGTCTGAGCTGACGCAGCAGGGGAGCGGGATGTGCCTAGGCTCCGCAGCACCCTGACACATCTGCATGCATACCTGGTCCCACTGCTGGTGCCCTAGAGAGAGGAAAGGAAAATAGGAACAGACGCTTACAGTACTTTAAGAAGCCCCTACACTGCCGACTCCAGGCATCTCACACATACCAGGCTTCAACTCGGTCCGGGGACCATGACTACCCCTGGTGGCCCCACCTTAGGAGAGAAAAGCAAGAGAGGATCAGGCAGTGGAAGCATATCCTGAGAAGGTAGATGACGGGCTGGAGCATAGGGTCAAGTCGAGACAGGGCCGGCTGGGGAGATGGTGAGAAAAAGCACAGATCAAAAAATATACATGTCAAGTCTTGAAACTGCAGTTTCTCAAGATTGTTACGGGCTTTGAATCCAGAAGATGCAGACAGTACTTGTTTTACAGGAAACTGGTAAATCACTTTGAGAATTTATGTTTCAACTATATCCTCATTGTATTACTTATGACATTTCCTTAATGCACAGCAGCATTTTGATTTACAGTCTTCAATATGCCATACAGAGGAGGACTCACTCCATCTACTACGTATAATTTACCACACTAAATTATTTCTTTTATCTTGGACTATACTCTTGGGGAAAGCTACTGTATGCACGATGCAGTGCTTTGATAGCATGCGTCTCTTTCAGCATCATTAGCTCACATTAATATGAAATGCAGACACAGAAACAGAGAAAAGAGATGGACAGAAAAGACCTGAATAGTCCAGCCAGTCAGTCCTAAGATTCCCTACTCGGATTCTTCAGAACATTAGTTATTGCTCTCATTCTCCCCTCTCCTTTCTATATTATCCCATCTTATAACTCCCTCAACCTTGTCTGGACACTTGCTCCACTTACTCATCATCTCTTCCGTGAAATAGCACCCAATATCTTTTTTGAAACCTCCAGTTTAAGTAAATGACCCCTAACAAACCTACAGTTTCTCAGATTAAAGGGGAAGGTCAGCAAGCTCGTCCAAGTGTGGGTCTGGTCCCAATTTGCACATGTGTGCAAAAAGAACAGGTTACTCACCTGTAACAGTAGTTCTAGGAGTGGTATATGTTGTTCATCCACACTCTCTGGCATGTCCCGCCCCCCTTTAAATCTCACCGGAAAGTCTTCAAGCTGGCTCCTCTCCACCCACCCGGGTGGTAAATACCTAAGCTCCACCCCAGCGCCAGATCTTAGCCGCTGGAAACAGGGTTGTGCGCCCTAAAGCTGGGAGGATTGGTGGGGTGTGTGGATGAACAACATATACCACTCCTAGAACTACTGTTACAGGTGAGTAACCTGTTCTTCTAGGAGCGTAGATATGTTGTTCATCCACACTCTCTGGCAGATTCCAAGCAGTTCTCTGGGAGGAGGGAGGCAAGGTGCACACCCCCTATTTAGGAAACAGAGATTGAAGAACAGAGGCCCCAAAACCAGCATCCCAGCGTGACTCAAGGTCGATGTGGTAATGGGTAATGAAGGTGTTTGCTGACTTCCAGGTAGCAGCCCGACAGATCTCCTGGATAGGGATGTCCCTGGAAGCAGCCACCGATGCAGCCGTATGGCAGGTAGAATGAGCTCTTATCCCTCTGGGAGGCTCCTTGCCTGCCAACTCATAGCACAGACCTATGCATGATGTAATCCATCTCGCAATGGTCCATTTAGCTGCAGGTCTGCCAGAAGCGGCTTCAGCGTAGGTGACAAACAGCTGGTGAACCTCTCCCCGAATTTCCGCCGTCCTCTCCTTATAATAGGAGAAAGCACATCTGAGGTCCAGAGTATGGGCCTATACTGCGCCCAAGGTGTAGTTAGGGTAGTATACGGTGAGAGTCAACACCTGGTTAAAGTGGAAACTCTGAAACCACCTTCGAAGGAATTTCAGGTGGGGGCGCAGGACAACTTTGTCCCTGTGGAAGACCAGATAAGGGGAGTCCACCGAAAGCACCTGGAGCTCCCCTGACCTTCTGGCAGACGTGATAGCCACCAGGAAGGCCGTCTTCCACGATAAGTGTGAGAGCTCACACTTGTGCATGGGTTCGAATGGCTAGCCCATGAGCTTTGCCAAAACCAGCAAGAAATCCCATGGAGATGGAGGTTCACGCACCGAGGATATGCGATCCAGGCCTTTGAAAGCACCCGATCACTGTCTCCTGTGCTATGTCGGCTGACCGGCCCCGTGCCCGGTAAGCAAAGATGGCTGCCAGGTGCACCCGAAGGGTCGACAACCGCAGACCCCCATTGGACAGAGACCAAAGGTAGTCTAGAATGTTAGCCACAGAGCTGGATAAGGGATCCAGACTCTTTTCCTGACACCAAATGGAAAACCTTTTCCATCTGAAGGAATAACACTTCCTGGTCGATTCCTTACGAGATTCCTCCACCACAGTGTAGATATCCTCGGAAAGACCCAGAGCCTGGAACTCTAGCCACTCAGGTACCAGGCTGTGAGGTGCAGGGATTGAAGGTTCGGATGAAATACCTTCCACTGGTTCAGTGATATCAGGTCTGGGCGTGTGCAAAGCTGCTCCGGGGGCCTGCAGCTGAGGCCGAGGAGATCTGGGTACCAGAACTGGCATGACCAATCTGGGGCTACCAGGATCACCTTCGCCTCGTCTCTCCTCACCTTGAGTAACACCTTGTGGATCAAGAGAAATGGAGGGAAGACACAGAGGAGGCCTGGGGTCCACGGCCCCGAGAAGGCATCCCCCTGCAGCGAGCCCTGCTAAGGGGGACGGGCATGGTACTGGCTCAGCTTGGTGTTCTCCCGAGGCAACAGGTCCCCAAGGAGAACAGACTGTGTTCTACCTCTGGATGGAGAGACCACTCATGGGATGTCTGGCCTAAGCTGCTGAGAGCATCCGCCAGTTGGTTGAGACTCCTGCCACATGGATGGCAAGGACATCCGCCTCAACCAGCTGGCCGAGGGTCCAGATTCGGGAAGCCTCCTTGCATAGCAGACAGGAGTGCATGCCGCCCTGTTTGCTGAGGTGGTACATGGTTGTGGTATTTCCGTCTGGACTTGAAACCACTTGACCCCAGAGCTGAGAAGGGAAAGCTGACAGGGCAGTCTGACTGCTCTGAGCTCCAACAGGTTGATGTGCATCGGGACTCCTCGGGGTCCAGAACCCGTGGGCCCTGCTGTCCCCCATGTGGACTCCCCAGCCCATGAGAGAGGCATCGGTCATCAGGACGACCGTCGGCTCGGGGCGGACAAACGGGATTCCTTCCTGCAACCGGTCTGGGACAGTCCACCATTGGAGAGCGTCCCACATCTTCTGGGTTATAGTGATCAGCTGGTCGAAGTGACCATATCGCTGAGTCCAATGGGCGGCCAGCTCCCATTGGAGAGGGTGCATGTGCCACCTGGCCCAACGGACCACCGAGGTGCATGCCGCCTTGTAGCCCAGAAGGCGCAGAAAGTCCCGAGCAGGGCGCAAGTGCCCAACCAGAAATGATTGGGCAAAGGAGGAGAGAATCTCCGCCCCATCCGCCGGGAGCCGAGCTCTGGCTTGATGAGAGGCGAGCTCTGCCCTGATAAAGCCCATCACCTGAGAGGGCACGAGTTCCAACTTGGCTTCGTTGATAAGGAGGCCAAGTTGGAAGCAGTTTCAGAGGGCCAGATCCCTGAACCTCTCCACCTCCTGAAGGGAGGAACCCGCCAAGAGCCAGTCATCAAGGTAAGTGTATATCTGAACTCCTCAACGCCGAAGATGGGCTGCCACCACTGCAATGCACTTGGTGAAGACCCATGGAGCCGATGACAGGCCGAATGGCATGGCTCGGAACTCGTACAGGTTCCCCTCGACCCTGAAGCGGAGGAACCTCTGCTGGGGCGGACGGATTTGGCGTGAAAGAGCGTGTCCTGCAGATCCAGTGAACAGAACCACATGTTTCGGCTCCAGAGGTGGTATGATCTGGTTCAAAGTCACCATCTGGAAGGTATGAAACCTGAGATATTGATTCCAGGTCATGGAGATCTAGGATGGGCGCCAACCCCTGTCCGCTTGGGCACCAGGAAGTACCTGGACATGAAGCCTGGGTCTGCAGGAGGATCCAGCACTGGAGCTACCGCCTCCTTATGGAGGAGCTGAGCAATGTTGTCCCGAAGAGCGAACTGAGTGCGAGCTGAGATCCTTTCCTCCCGAGGGGCACGGACTCGGCTGGGAGGGTACTGCTTGAATTCCAGAGGCAGTCCCTGGCCTACCACTTCCAAACCCACCTATCCGAAGTGATACCGGACCAGGCGGAAAGAAAGTGACGGAGCCGACCCCTATGGGAGGACACAGAGCTGGCGTGACGGGTGTAGGGGTGGCAACCCCCAACCTGTCACTGAGCAGGCTTAGAGGAGGAGAAGGCTCCTGGATCAGCACCTCGGCCTCCTTTACAGGGCTGTTGGGACCATGCTTGGGCCTAGGGTGCCAAGCTTGAGCCTGCTCCTGCTGCTGCTGGCCTCCTTGAAAGGAGGACTGCCTGACCGCAGGGGAAGAGTGCTGAAAAGGCTTCTTCTTGCGCTTCTGCTGGTTCTTGCCCAAAGAACCCTTCACAGAAGTAGCATCCAAGGTGGCACAGGACTGCTCCATTCGCTGGAGGTGACCTGCCACTCCTGGACCGAAGAGGTCAGTGCCTAGGAAGGGCAAGTCAGCTAACTTGTGTTGAGTATCCACTGAAAAGGAGGATAACCTCAGCCAGGCCCTGTGGCGAGTGGCCACTGCAGCTGCTAAGGAGAGGGCACAGGAATCTCCAATGTCCAGGGCTGTCTGGAGCTGCTGTTTCGCAACTGCATGGCCCTGGTCATGGACTTGCTTCACCGTGGTCTGCTTGTCCACTGGGAGACGAGGGAGGACTTCATCTAATGACCCCAGGAGGGCATGACAGAAGTGTGCCATGATCACAGCCAAGCTGGCCTGACGAAGGCCCAAGGATGAGGCCGCATAAACCTTCCAGGCAGAATGGTCCATATTCTTGGACTCCTTGTCCGGAGGGTGGTCAGTGTCAGCTGAGCTACCCGTGCGTCTAAACACAGAAGCAGTCACAAGGCTCTAGGCTGTGTAATGCTCTGTGAACCCCGCCAGGGACCCCATGGGTACCGTATACTTGCGGGCCATGCGGGCAGATGGAGCTGGACAGGAGGCAGGACACTGCCATAGCTCAAGGGCCAGCCAACAATGGCTTCGGCCAATGGAAAGGCCTCCGTCGGGGTATCCCCCTCTTGAAGATATCCGTGAGGGGGTATTCCGTCTTCTTTTGGATAGGGTCCAAGGGCATTCCGGTCGATTCGGAAATCAGGCGGAGGATACCCTGAAAAGAGGAAGGACCTTCCTCCAAGCCTGCCACTGATGACTCGTCATCCTCCGGATGCAAGTGCAAACCAGTGGCATCTGAGTCCGAAGAGTCGGGATATAATGGTCTCCTGCCTATGTCTCCCTCGCCAAGGGCGATCGGGGACAACAGTGATAGACAGATGACGGGGCAGTCCGGTGTCTGTCCGGTCCTCTTTCGAGGGAGCCCCTCCCTGAGGCTGCTTAGGCGGTGGTTCCACCAATATCGGTGGGGAGACCGAAATAGGCTGAGCTGGAATACGTGCCAGCCTCACGGGTGGGGGAACCGAGGCCTTCAGTTCCGGAGAGGTCGGCATCGGCCTGAGAGACGGGGGCCAAGTAATGGCCGGTGCCGCCAGCGGAGCCAGCTTTTGACCAGTCAGAATCAGCTGTTGCCACATGAGATCCTCATAACGTCGTCGGAGCTTCCGAAATCTCTCCTCATCCGAGGAGGATGAGGATCGGTGGCGGCCTCTTCCTGGAGTGCTTAAGTGACCTTTCTTGGTTTTTAGGCGAGAAGGGTCCTAGTCGGTGATCGAGACCAACGGGGTCGGCTTGTTCAATCGGGAGATGCTGGAGTCGGAGAGAACCGAGGTTCCGGTACCTTCCCCTTGATCAGGACACCCGAGGGCAGGGTCTCCTCGTCGGGGAAGGAAAGGACAGGTGTCCTTTCCAAGGAGTCAGCGACAAAGGCTCGACTGGGTCGAAAGATATCTCAGCCGGTTCAGCCGTTTCCTCGGCCTTGGTCTGACGGAAGGACCGAAAAGCCAGCGGCCAAGGAAGCGATCTCGACTGAGGTTGAGACCGCAAGTTCCTGAGAGTCAGACCTCTCTCGGTCCCAGGAATGTCTCCTTCTGGAGGAAGAAGACTTGAGGTCCTTGTCCCTCTTCCGAGAGCGGGAGGAGTGTGAGCTCGAGGGCGCCTCCCCCCTGGTGGGGAGAGACTGGCACAACTCCCGAAAGGACCCAGTAAAGGTAGAGCCAAGGTTGGGAAAGTGCAGAAAAACTTGGCTGGCTGAAGCAGAGCAGCTTCCTCTTCAGAAGCCGCCATCTGATCGAGCTGTTTGGCAGATCCCGGACATGAAACCGCCCATCTTGCCTCCTTCTATTTCACCGGTGGATTGTGAAGCTCCGGTCTCCTCAATTTTAGGCACGCCTTGGAATTGTCCAGGACATTGGGATGGAAGGCCAGACAGATGGTGCAAGAGGTGTTGTCATGTACGACACCTAAGCAATAGACACACAAGAGGTGTGGATCGGTGCGCGACATTTTCTGGCCGCAGGGACACCGAGCGAAATCTGGGGGACGATTTATCCTCCATGTCCGATGCACTAGGATCGAATCTAAACTCTAATGAGTTTTAGAAAGTGTTTGGGTGAAACCGATGTTGAGAATCCAGGGCCTCTGAACTGCTGAAGTAGTCTGAGGGAACCTGAATCTTCCAGCAGAAAAGAAAGATCTGTGCGTCGTAGGCGAGCCGAGTGTATTTACCACCCAGGTGGGTGGGAGGAGCTAACTTGAAGACTTTCCCAGTAGGCCTAAAGGGAAAGGGATATGCCAGAGAGTATGGATGAACAACATATCCACACTCCTAGAACATTCTTTTTTCACTTACTGTTTACTTAAGTAAGCTTGTTATCAGCCTAGTTCTGATGATTTCCAAGCTAACATTTTCTGTTACTACAAATCACAGAATCCCCTGCAGCTGACAGAGGAGGGTTGCAGCAGTGGGAATTCAGTAGCCTGCAGTGCATGTCAAGAGTTTTTAAGCTCTGATCTGTTGTTTACTGCTCCCACTGTCCTCCCAGGACTAAGTAAGTCGCAGAGGACTGCACTTAGCCCTGGGAGAACAGTGGGACTGACAAATATCTGAAAATCAGAAATCATAATCAAAACATCCGAACATCAAAAATAGTAACGGACACTAAAAGTATAAATAAATAAAAACAAATATACACACACACACACACACACACACACACACACACACACACACACAACTGGGAACGGAAATCACTCACTACTAGGCACATATGACCCATGAAGCAGTCATTTCCAGAGGATGGCAAAGGGGTCTGGCTTCTCAAGCAAGTAGGCACCTTCAGGGACAGACAGCAGCTTTTTGGGAGTCTACTGTAGTTCGCCTTGTGCCTAGCATTGAACAAGGGTCTAAGGAAGGCAATCTGACCTCATGTTTACTGTACTGAGCAGTGAACCTAGGATCAGGTTTGAATCCCAAACTGCCACTAACTCACTGTGGGAGAACAGGAGCAAATAACTTGCTCCACCTGTGCTTCCCCTCTCTCTGTCTCAGAGATTTGTTTCTGACATAGGACTGTGCTCTCTGAATCTCTCTGTGAGCCTGAAGGGGCAGCAGCATTCTCTCCCCTCTCTCTTTTGGATTGTAAATCACTTTGGGATACAGTCTGTATGAAAGGCACTATATAAAACCAAATTCCTTTCCTATGCAATCTACTTCAGAATACATTTTGTCTGAAATGCACTGTGTAAAGCAAAGTTCCTTTTCCTTGCCTTCCTCTTGCAGGACAGGACTCGAATCTGTATTTACTTTCTAAAGGTCAGACAGCAACAATGGTGTGCCCATCTGTAATGTTACAACTTGCCGTAATTACATAACTTGCAGTAGCTGAATAAGTGCCTCTCCTGATATGGTTTATTTGTTCTGGTTAGCTCTTACTACACTTAACTCCTGGCAGCCCCACACCTTGGCCCACTGCTTCTCCCCCTACTCTTACCCCCCCACTAGCTTCCCCTCACCTCCAACACTCCATTTTTTCTGCCTACCACCTCGTGCCACAATTTTCGCGTCCCAACTACTAGCGCTGATCTCCTACACTGGTCCCTACCATTGCCCATATCACTCTTCTCCACTTCCCCCAGCATATTGCTGCCCGGAAAAAAGCCTTTCTTGGCTGCTTTCCCTAGCTTCTAGTTGGTCTCTGTAATCACAATGTATATTAATTTGTGTCCAATAATGTTCTTTTATTGTGCTTACGTATATGAGAACCTGCAACTGTAATCACCTTTTCTATGTACTGTACTGCTCTCAATTGACGTGGAACCTTTGAAAAACAGCACTTTGCTCAAAGGTTTTTTTCTTGAAAAAATAATTTTTTTTTTTTTTTAAAAAGTGAATTTTAGGAACTAAATACTTCATTCATATTGCAGCAGAATTAAAAGTCACTATTCCCAGAGCAGGTGTGCTCCTAGTAGATTAAAGTTGGCATTTCAGCTGCCACACTGCTGAACTGAAGAAAATGACAGGAAAAAATCCACTTGCTGATAGAAAAGTGTCCAGCACAGCGTGGGTGTGTCCATTTACTAAAACAGATTGCAAAAGACTGAAGGAGTCTGGGGTGGGGCATGTCCCATATTTCAGGATGTGTCTGTTCCAGTTAGTAGGGGAGGACAGCACAAACTGATACAGTAGAATAAGGGTAAAGCTGGCTATGACCCATGAAACACTGACTGCACTTAAGAATTCTCATTCACTTCCATTTATGTAATCTAGTACAAGAGATGGTGCTGCTACCAATTGCTGGTCTTGTGGCATAAAATAACGTGGATGCCTTTTGATTTCAGCGGAGAAAAAATCAAGAGACACGCCAAGGGAGCACCGTTCAATACTTTAGTCTGGCAAGAACAGAGAGAAAGTCAGCCAGCCACTAAACCAATCTGGGTCCCCCAACAGTGCTGTGACTGCTACAGGGCCAAGAGTCACTACTGTCAGCTCATTGGCCATTTCCATGACTTTCTCAGGAAAGAGGGACACAAAAGAATTCTACCTGCTTGACGGCCATCTCAGAGACCCCTCGGGCATAGAAGATGTTAACACCGGTTGGGTTGGCATCTGCTAGTTATTGTTAACAATTCCACTGACTTGGCAGCTGTTCACTCAGGAAAGAAGGACACTGAAAACAATTATTTCTGTTGTTACTATGATTTTCATGAAGTTTTTAAAGACCATTACAGTACATTGTAAGAGCAAATAAAGGCTGAAGTACATACTGCATTGGGTCTCATTATTTCATGAGCTACACACTGCAGCACTTGTCCGTGCACAGTATTGGATCGCTCCCCTCTATGATACAGCGCAGGGGAGGGTGTTATAATGAGTTATTAAATATTCAACTGCTTGCTATACAGAGTCAGTACTATTGTGAGTCCTGGTACTGGTGTTTAATGTTTACCCTTGTGTGTGGCTACTGTGCAGGGCCACCCCCCAAAAAGCAGAGGGAAGGTAAAGGGGAACACTGCAAGGTCTGCAGAGTAGCACCCCTAGTAACCTATTACAATAAGTTCCCATGGAGCTGGAAGGCTTTAACTCCATAATACAGGGGCAACAGGGGCAGTAAGACATAAGCTGATATTCAGCAGATCAATGCAGGCTCTTTGCTCATGGTGTGAAACAGACAGCTGTTCCAACATGAACTGTATATTTCCATATGGTCATTGAGGGAATGCGTCATCTTTTCCATCTGGTATAGTTGGTTGACCAAATTACTCCACCCCATCAAATCCAGCATGGTACGTGTCAGCCAGTATTTAGTTACGGCCTTTTTGGCCACAGTAAGTAATATTCCCAGCAAATAGAAGGAATTAGCATCCCCGAGGCCTCTGGGGAATTGTTGGGGATGTATAGAGAGGAAATAAGGGGGACGTGTCTGCTAAACACCTCTTGCAGTTCTGTCTCCAGCGAGTGAATACAAGGTTATAGAAGAGGACAAGACCACATCACTTGTGTATGTGTACCCTGGGCTTGCCACAATTCTTTCAGCACCAAAACCCCTGAATAGGGAGGCAATGGGCCAGTACAACAGCGGTTCAGAAGAATCTGGTGAGTTGCTTCCATGCATATTCCCCCTCCATTGCTGTGAGCTCGTAACCTCAGCTGCTGCCTGACATGCCTTGCTCCAGGTCTCCCTCTCTATGGGGGAGCTGCAGCTCCTCAGCCCATTTCACTGCAATATCCATGGAGTCGTCCGCAAGGAGGCCTGCAATGCTAGATAAATTCGAGATATCGTATGTGGGCTGACTCATGTTTTGAAAAAGTTAATACAATAGGTGACAACTGGGGGATACCTGTCCAGCACACGAGCTCTGAGTGGGAGCATTGTTATACAGTGCTGCAGCTGCAAACATCTATAGAATTATGTTCCTCTGAGCTGCGCCTGCATGCCTTGAAACAATTGGATATCTGGCCCCTGGAAGAAATGACAGATATGTTGGGAAAGAATGTCTCTCCCAATTGCTGAATTCATGGTCAATCTGGGAGGGGATCCTTCAAGTTGTGCTATGAGGCACAGGAGAGGGAGGAATGGGGTAAGGTGAAAGGCTTTCCTGATGGAATGCCATGCCTTCACTTGGTGCCACAGCCAGGGGTTCCAGCCCTGTGCCACTTCTGGGGACATCAAATGGTGATACATGCACAGCACAAACTGATGGTTGGAGATTAGACCTCTTTCAATATTGAGCCACCACCCCAGGTGGCAGTGGAGAAGTAAGAGCATGTGCTGCCCAGTAATACCTTCAAAGGTTGCAGGGGCAAAGACACAATTCACTTTATGTGAAAATAGTTGCAGTAGTTTGAATGCACGGTCTGTGGCCTGCCCAAATTAATCTCAAGATTTCTTTGTTCCACGCTCTCCAGCAGTTTGTTGGGGGAGACAAGAGAGTGTTTTGGAAAAGATAGAGCTCTGCGGAGTGTGAACATGAGGACTACCTCAACCCGCCTGTCAGCGAAGGTGGCAATGTAACCCATTTTTGGAAATCCCCTATCACTGCTCACATAAACGGAGAGAAACTGCCACGAAATGCAGAGGCAATGCTGTGAACAATGTTTATTCTCAAATATTTTAGCTTCTGTAAATCCCATTTAAATGGGTAGGAAGCTTGTGTGACTGGGAAGGGATCAAATTGAAAACACTGAGTTTCAGTTTTAGAAGTATTCAAGCGGTAGCCCAACACTTAATGGGCCTTCGGTAAGCCTCCTTGAGGTTGCTGAGATATAACAGCACGTGGTCCACATGAAGGGCTATGGAGTTCTTCGCCCTCTACTATTATACCTTGGAAGGTGGTAGCCACAAGTATGGCCTGAGCCTGGGGCTCTATGTACAGTGCAAAAGGAGAAGGGATATTAGGCAACCTCGATAGTCCCCCTTGGAGGGGAAGGTCTGCTGAGTGTTGTCCACTGACTTCCATGCAGGCCTTGGGAGAAACACATAGTTTTTGTAAGAGCTAAAATGAATGTGACCGGGAATCCCAGCTGCTCCAACATAGAGTACAGAAACTGCCAGGACACCCAGTCAAAGGCCTTCTCAGTGTCTAAACTCAACAGAAAGAATAGGGTTTGTGACTTCTGCATCTGATGGAGAACATGCAGGGTGCAGTGAATACTGTCCATTGTGATCGTGTGTATACAAAGCCTGTTTGATCCTATATATATAGGTGGAAGTCTGTCCAAGTGCTTTGACAGAGTAGGCACAAGAAAAATTACTCACCTTAGTAATTATGTTTCTTCTAATGGGGTCTTATATGTTCTGACTATTGCAGTTAGCCCAATAGCTTTAAACTGACCCAGAAGAAAGGGTTAACTTTCTATGCAGAATATAGAATGCTGAGCTCGAGCTGGTTGAGGTTTCTGTCTGCAGCCCTTTGAAATCCAACCAGATTCTTACAAGCAAAAAATTCACTAACTATCCTATATGGAAATTGTAACATTTTTACTAGCCAACTGGCAACAAGAGTTTTGAATTCCCAAGGAAGACTCAAGTCAGGAAACCCAAAACTAAAAACCAATCCAGATAAGAATAATAATAAAACAAACACCCAAACAAAGAGGAGGGTGTAAAAGAAGCACCCCTGAGGTGCAACACTGAACCTGCCCACCCACTTCCCAAAAACAGGTTCTGAGAGGGGAGGGAGGTCAGAATACAGCAAGACTCCATTAGAAGAAACATAATTATTAAGGTGAGTAATTTTTTTTTCAAACAACAAGAAGTCTTCCTGTATTCTGACTATTGCAGACCACCAAGCAATACCTCCATGGAGGAGGGACAGAACCTACTTTGGGAATAGGCTCTGAAGTACTGCTGTGCCAAACCGAGCATCACTCCTAGCCTGGATATCCAGAGAGTAATGCTTGGTAAAGGGCAGCAGCCAGGGAAGCAGCTGTACCTCTGGTGGAGTGAGCCCTCAGGCCTGAGGGTGGAATCTTTCCTAGTTTCTCATAGCAGAATTGTATACAAGACACAATCCACCTGGCAACAATTCTCTTGGTGGCAGGTTTGCCCTTTCCCACTTCTCCATAAGTGAGGAACAACTGGAGGGAATCAAACCTGTGACCCTTGGTACACTCTGTGTAGTAGCTAAGGGCCCTTTTAACATCTAAACTGTGTAGCCTCCTCTCTCTCTCCCCTGAAGAAGAATTATCAGTGAAGAAGACAGGAAGAGACAGACTGATTCAAGTGGAAATCTGAAACCACTTTGAGCAAGAACCTTCTACTGGTTCTAAGGACCACTTTATCCCTATGAAAGGAGATAAAATCAGGTTCCACTGACAAGGCTTGCAATTCACTGATATGTCTGGCAGAGGTAATGGCTACTAAAACACAGTTTTCCAAGTCAACTACTTAAGCTCTGCTGAGGACGGTTCAAAGGAGGTTACATAAGTTGAGCAAAGCAAACATTTAAGTCCCACATAGGGGCAGGGCCTCTAAAGGCAGGATTGGTATGAAACAATCCCTCAAAAAATTTACAGAACACAGGATGAGATGATAGTGAGGAAGACTTCCCCACTGACAGAAAAGCAGAAACAGCTGACAAGTGCACCTTGAGAGTAGCTCGTCTGAGGCCTAAGCCATTCAAATGAACCATATAATCCAGAACTGTAGGCAATTCAGCGGTGTCTGGGGAAATATGTTTCTTGTAACACCAAATGCTGAATCTCTTCCATTTGGAGTTATAAGTCTTTCTAGTGGCGGGCTTTCGAGAGGCTTCGAGGATATCCAGAACCCCGTGAGACAGATGCAAATCTGCATACTGTAACTCTTCAAGAGCCATGCCTTGAGATTGAGAAACTGAAGATTGGGGTACCAAATCCTCCCCTGAGAGGAGGTTAACAGGTTGTAATTCCTCGGAAGAGACAGGGGAAGATGGACTACTAGGGACAGCAACAGGGGGTACCAAGGCTGTCTGGCCAAGTCTGGAGCAATCAAAATCACTCTGCAAAGTTGTGACCTTATCTTGACTAAAACTTTGAACAGCAGAGGAAAGAGAGGGAAGGCATACAGAAATTTTCCTTCCCAGTTCAAAATCAGAGCATCCAGAGGGACTGAGCCCAAGACTGGGGGTCTGCAACAAAAGAGAGGAAGTTGGTGATTGTCTGGGAATGCAAAAAGATCTATCTCTGGAGTGCCCCACCTTGAAAAAAATCACCTTCAACACCACAGAGTCCAGGGACCATTCGTGATGGCTCTGTGAGATCCTGCTCAGTGAATCTGCAAGCACATTGTCCTTCCCTGGAAGGTGGACTGCTATCAGAGAGGTCTGCAGGGAATAAGCCAGGGACCACAACTTCATGGCTTATGTGCACAAGGCCGTAGACAAGAGTGCCTCCCTGCTTGTTGATGTACCACATGGTGATGGTGTTGTCTGTTCTGACCTGAACCACCTTGTTCTGCACTGACTGAGAGAAAGCTTGCAGGGCCAGAAAACTGCCCTGAATTCTAGGAGATTGATATGAAGAAGGATTCCTGAGGGACCACAGTCCCTAGGTAGTGAGGGCCCCCCCCGATGGGCTTCCCAGCCTAGAAGGGAAACATCCGTGGTAAGGACAACTGAATGAGACTGAGTGACAAATGGGACCCCTTGCCTTAAATTGTCCTGATCCTGCCACTATTGAAGGGCTTGGACCAGAGCCCGAGTCACTGGAATCAGTTTGATAAGGGGATTCTTCCTCTGGGACCAAAAGGCCCTCAGATGGAACTGAGTGTCCCTCATCTGGAATCTTGCCCTTGGATCACTGCTGTAGAAGCTGCCATGTGGCCCAAGAGCTGACGGAAATGCCTTGCTGGTCGGGACACCTGAACGCTGAAGGAAGAAGCCAGTTCTATAAGAACTCTTGACCTTTCCAGGGGAAGAAAGGCTCTTGCTTTGACAGTATCCAGCTCTGCCCCAATGAAGGTAAGGAGCTGCACTGGCTCGAGAACAGACTTGGGAAGGTTGAGAAGAAATCCTAGAGAAGTGAGCACTTGCTGGGTAACTTGCGGGTCTGACTTGTCTTGGTCTGGAGACTGGCCCACTATGAGCCAGTCGTGCAAATATGGAAAAAAGTAAATCTTTTGCCTTCTTAGAAAGGCAACGACTACTGCCAGGCACTTTGTGAAAACCCTTGGGGCTGATGTTAAACCAAAGGGCATTGCTTTGAACTGACAGTGACCTGAGGGCAACTCGAACCTGAGGTACTTTCTGTGAGAGCACATGATGGGAATGTGAAAATAGGCATCTTTGAGGTCCAGGGAGGCTAGCCAAAGTCCCCTGGCCTTAGAGAGGGAAGAATTATTCCCAGAGTTACCATCTTGAACTTTGGTTTTAAAAGATGTTTGTTCGGGTATCTTAGGTCTAGGATGGTCTGCCACTCCCTTGTCTTTTTTGGGGTAAGGAAGTACCTGGAGTACAGACCTTTGCCCAAGTGTAGGGTAGGGTAGGAACTCTCTCTATGGCTCTTAAGGCCAGAAGAGATGAAACCTCTGCCTCTAGGGCAAGGGTTTCTGAGAGACCTGCAGGTGGAAAAGATCTAGCTCTCATCTTCGGAAATTTTTTGAAGCTGAGAACCAGTCCCTGGCTTACTACCTCCAGGACCCACTTGTCTGAGGTAACAGACATCCAATCCTGGACAAAGTAAGCCAGCCTGCCCCCTACTGGAATAGGAGCGTCGACCCGGGCAGACCCATCAGGGTGTCTGCTTGGCAGGGGCCTTAGGCTGAGGAGTGGATTCAGCCCTGCTCATCCCTTTTCTGCCTCTCCCTCTGAAGGACCCCCTCTGTGAAAAGGGAGAAGAGGCCTGTGCTTGGTGAAAAGGCCTGCCCCTGCCCCTAGACTGTTGCCTTTGAGGAGTTGCCTGCCTCTCCTTGGCCTGAGCACTCCTATAAGTGGTCCTGTACTCGTCCATTTTCTTCATGTAATTCTCTGTCTGCTCCCCAAACAGAGAGCTTCCCACTACAGGAAAATCCATGGCCTTAGCCTGGGTGTCCTGTGAGAGGCTAGTACATCTGAGCCAAGCCATTCTCTGAAGAGCCACAGATGTAACCATGACTCTTGATGACATCACTGGAGCCCACAGCAGCATGAAACTGTACTTTTTGAGACCTCAATCCCATCAGCAGTCACCTCCTCCAGCTCCTTGGCCAGCTGGAGGGAGGCCTGTTTAGACAATGCCAGTACAGTGTCCCACCTGGACTTCTGGTACCTGGCTGTATAGGCCATACAGTTTGCCTGCCTGCCTGAGTCCCAAGGAAGATGCCATGTACTGCTTTTTTGCCATGGCAACAATCTTCCTGGAGTCTTTGTCTGGGGGTGTGAAGCCAAGGGAATATTTGCCTTGTCACAGGCAGCAGCCTGCACTACCCCAACATGGCTGCATTGTTGGTATAAAAAAATCCATA
Source organism: Neoceratodus forsteri (assembly GCA_016271365.2). Classification (NCBI taxonomy): domain Eukaryota; kingdom Metazoa; phylum Chordata; order Ceratodontiformes; family Ceratodontidae; genus Neoceratodus; species Neoceratodus forsteri. The sequence goes on from JADMNL010000028.1 coordinate 171,204,337, forward strand.
TCTGAACCTGATAGTGTGTACCTCTTGTCCATCCTTCTGTCAACAGCAGGTACAGTATTGGGAGACTAAGATTTTCAGTGTCTGCTTCCCAAAGGATTTGTGGAGGGGAACAGACTGTCTCCTGGACTCTGGGATGTCCATCATTTCCACATAATCAGGCTCCTCTTGATCCTCCATGGCCTCCTCCATAGGAAGCTGGAGGGTTTCAGCCACCTTTCAGTAAAACAGAAAGCGGGAAGGGGACTCAAAGCCTAGGAGGGGAAACACCAGAAGGTCTGTCTGGGGAGATGTCCGGTTCCACAGGCACATCCAGACTTTCATCATCGTCACCATCATCCTCGCACTCCGGTTCATAAAAATCTTCAGGGGTATAATCTTGAACCGGGGGAACCAACCGAACCAAGCCCCTGCCAAATGGTGCCGGATCGGTCGGAATCGGGCAAAGCGATTCCACAATCTGAATCGCTCTGGCTATTTCTTTGGATGTCAGAACATGAACCTCTGGATCCAAACCAGTCGATTTCTCTCTGCGTTTCCTTTTTGTAGGAACTGACCTCAGGATCGTCTCTCCTCTTGCGCGAAGTATCGCCTGGTCAGAGGCACTCTTCTGGTTCGGTCGGAACTGAACCGGGCTGGCCAACCAGGTCAGCGGACTTCTTGGCCTCCTTTTCCCTCAGTCTACCAAATCTCTTTTCAAGGGTAGACTTATGAAAATGTTTACAAATTTGGCAGTCTGTATCGAGGTGTTCAAACCCCAGACAGTAAACACAGGTGGTGTGGGGATCAGCCTTAGCAAAGACCTCCCTACACTCACTGCAGTGTTGAAACCCAGTGGGCCCGGTTTTTTCCTTGGGTTTCTCAGACATGGCCAACCTAACCAAACTTACCCTTTTTATGGCAATCGCCAGGCAAGACTCCTTATCGGTTCCTAACTGTGTCGTGGGTGTTGGAAAAAAACGTTCAAAACACATTTTTTTTTTTTTTTTTTTTTTAGAATCGATAAGGACCGGTAACCACACTCTAAAGTAAAAGACAGAAATTCACTGAAGGTGATCGGTTCAGCCGAACCGATCAAACAAGTTCACAATTCCCACACAGAAATTAGGTAAAACCTATCTAGGTACTCACGTACCTGCAGACAGAGGCTGAAATGACTAAGCGGAACAAATCTGGCTCAAAACCGACACTTTACCGACTTTTCGAACCGAGCTGAAGGAGAAATCTCCGGAGTGACTCTTCAGTGAGGCGGAGTAAAGAATCTTGACGGTTGGATTTCAAAGGGTTGCAGACAGAGACCTCAACCAAGCTCGAGCTCAGCATTCTATGCTCTCATAGAAAGTTAACCCTTTGTTCTCCAGAGCAGTTTAAAGGCTGGGGCTAACTGCAATAGTCAGAATACAGCAAGACTTCATGTTGTTTGAAATAATTTATAACTAATGTTAGGCACCAAAATGGGCCGGTAGGAGTGACAGTGGAGAGGATTTTTATTGGGTTTGGGGATTATGGAAATCGCTGCATAAGACAAAGCGGGTGTGGGATCCCAACCCCGCAGCAGCTTTTTACAGGCAGCCAGTAAGGGAGCTGAGATGAGCTCCTTGGTGAGTTTACAGATTCTGTGCCATAGCCACCTGGCCCCGGAGCTTTGTTTTAGACATATGGATCGCTAGGTCCAATTCTTCCTGTGGGATAGGAAGTAGAAAGCTGTCTTTTTTCCTCTTTTTTTTCTTTTTCCATACTCTGTGTTTGCCCCAGGGCATGACAAGAAGGCTCCCATCTGCCACTCCCTTCACCATCCATCGCCTCCAAGGATCCCAGAGGCAAAGGTACCCCACCGGACCCCCCGCAGGGTCGGGACAGGGACAGCTGTCCTCCTTCCCTCCGAAGCACATGATCCAACACCTCACCACAGGCTTCCCGGTGATGTGGTGGGTGGAAGTGTGGCCAACAGGTGTCATACGCCCTCACCGTGCCCGTCCTTTTCCCTCCACTTTTCTCCCCTAACTACTCCCTAAGGCCTCAGCAAACCCTGTTGCGTACTTCTGCGGAGGCACGCATGCACACCAGAACCAGCAGCCCCACTCCACCCACCCTGGCCTAGTACCTGGCCCTCTATCTAACATACTAATATGCCAGCAGAATAGGCCTAACAGTCTTTCATGTCTGCTCATTTGGTCAGCCCCCACCCTGGGAGCTGACCTTGCTGCCCCCCCCCCCGGCTTCTCCCTTCCCAGTTCCGGATATTCTTGCTGCACTGGATTTTGCTTCCAGAACCCTTCCCTGTACCTGTCCCAACCCTCTTAAACCCCTCCACCGCCTCGCCTCCACCAGCCCCTGGGCAGGCATTCCATGGCTCCACCCCTCTCAGTGAAGTAGCACCTCCTCCTTTCTCCCTGAATCTTCCCCTCCAGCTTCCACCCGTGCCTCTAGTTGCCCCTCCTCCTCCTTCCTTGAGCACCCGACTGCTCCTCCCTATTTACCCCTTCATGTACCTGAAGACCTCTATCATGTCCCCCAGTCCTCTCTTCCAATGTGTACATATTTAGCTCTTCAAGCCCTCCCCATAGGTCCTGTCCCCAAGCCCCAAATCACTTTGGTTGCCCTCCTCTGACCTTCTCCAGGAGTTTAATGTCCTCTTTAAGTGTGGCCTCCAAAACTGCACGCAGTACTCGAGTGCGGCCTCACCAAGCAGTTATAAAGAGGGAGTATCGCTTTCCTCCTTCTCGAGGTGATCCCCCTAGCGATGCATCCCAGCATCCTGTTGGCCTTGGCTGCTGCCCTCCTACAAGTCTCCGAGTTGTTCATCTCGACATCCACCACCATCCCCAGGTCACTCTCAGCCATCCAGACTTGCAGCATTCCCCCCCAGGGTGTATACTTGACCCAGGTTTCTGGCCCCCAGGCGCAGTACCTTGCTTTTCCCTGCACTGAACCTCAGCTTCCACTTTCCAGAGCCTCCAGGTCCCCCTGTAAGGCCACCCTCCCCTCCTCCCCATCCAACACCACCCCCAGTTTTGAGTCATCCACAAAGAGACTCATTTCACTTCTGATACCTGTCCTTATGTCAGAGACATAGGCATTGAACAGGAGGGGCCCAAGGACTGATCCTTGTGGGACCCCACTAATGACCCTCCTTGGGGATGAGACTATCCCACCCACTATGACCCTCTGGGTCCGGTCCTGGAGCCAACTGCCTATCCATCTGATCATCTGGTTCCCCATTCCCATTTCTCCCAGCTTATCCAACAGGCCCACGTGAGGAACAGAGTCAAATGCCTTGCTGAAGTCTAGAAAGAGGATGTCCACTGGTCTACCCAGGTCCAAGGCACTCGTCACCCAGTCACAGAACTCCACAAGGTTTGTCTGACATGTTTCCCAGGACAATCCATGCTGTCTCATCATCCAGGCACTCTGACTTTTCCAGGTCCCCCCAGCCTCTCCTTGACAATGCCCTCCGTCACCTTGCCCACCACCGATGTCAGGCTGACAGGCCTGTAGTTCCCTGCCACCTCCCTTGATCCCCCCTTGTGGATAGGCACTATATGTGTCACCTTCCAGTCCTGGGGCACCCACCCTGTCCTCAGAAAGATGGTGAACAGCTCCGCCAGGTGTTTCGCCAGGACATCTGCCAGTTCCTTCAGCACTCTGGGATTAATTGATCCGGCCCCAGTGCTTTCTCCATCTTAAGGGAACTGAGGACTTCCCTCACTCTTTCTGCTGTGATTTCCACCTCCGATACCTCGTCCCCCTGCTTAGCCCCCCGCCAGTGATGCCTTCCCTTTCCCCAGACCCGCCGATCGGTAAGGGGCCCCCTCCTCAGTATCACTGTCTCCTCCCGTGTATGATGCAGCCCTCCCATTTTTCTTGGTGAAAACTGACGTGAAGTACTCATTTAGTACCTCAGCCTGCTCCCCCGGGTCTTGTGCCCATCTCTTCCCAGTTTTAATCCTGCTAATCTGTCCCTTCACCCTTCGTTTTTTCCCAATGTATCTAAAGAACCCCTTGCTCCCTCTCCTAATTTCCCTGGCCAGGTTCTGCTCCTTCCTTGCCTTAGCCGCCCTCACCACCCTAGGTTGCCCTTTAGCCATCATCTCGTACCCTCGATCCTTTCACTCCTTGAGCACTTGAATTGCCTATAGGCTGCCTTCTTTCTCCTTACCACCTCCTGGACCTCCCTGGTCCACCAGCAGGGTTTTCGGCCCTCATCGAGATTTCTTCTTACTCTTGCACAGGTGCTAATCGCATCCTGCCACCCTCTCTGATGATTTCCCACCTACTGTCAGTGTCCATGTCTGGCCCACTCACATCCAAATGCTCCTTAAGGATCCTTCCCATTTCCTTAAAATCGCCCCCTTAAATCAGTTACCTCCATCTTTGTGCAGCCTTCTCCCCTCCTAGGTCCAGGCAGAACCAGACCGTGGCATGGTCGCTCCCTGCCAATGGGTCCGTTACCTCCAGGCCCCCAATCTGGTCACTGTCTGCCAGGACCACATTCAGTATCCGTGCCTCCCTGGTCGGTTCCCCCACCTGCTGATTTAGGAACGCATCTTGAAAGACATCCAACAACCTCTGTTCCCTGGCCACCGAGGATGTCATAGTCTCCCAGTCTGTTCCTGGCATGTTTAAGTCCCCCAACACCACCACCCTTCCCCTGACCAATCTGCAGTGTCTCCCAACATCTGCCACCAGACTCTCCTCAGCTCCTCCGCCCAGCCAAGGGGTCTATGCACCACTCCTATTTTACTCTCTTGCTCCCCTTGTTATCAAGGTGACCCAGAATCGCCTCCACGGTTCCCTCCACCTCCTCTACTCCCCTATGCCAATGCAGTTTTGACTATTATTGCTACCCTCCTCCCTTCCCTTCACCCTGTCCTTCCTGAACATAGTGTAACCCTCCAGGTTCAGGTCCCAGTCATGTCCTGCAGTGGCCCAGGTCTCAGTGACCGCTGCCACATCCACCCTCCTCAGTTAGCATCGCCTGAAGCTCAGGCATTTTATTGCCAAGCTTCTGGCACATTTATAGGACTACCTTCCACCCTTTCCCTATACTTCCATTTCCCCTGCTCGTGTTCCCACGGGGATTCTGTTTTCCCCTGGTCTGCACCTTACCAGCCGGCCTTCTCCCACATTCCACCAGCTCCCCATGGGACGGAGACATAGTCCCTCCTTTATCAGACCCCCCCAACAAGCCTTTTCTCCCATCCCTCCCCCTTCACAAGTTTAAACCCCACCTTTCACCAATGAACCCCTCTATTTTCAACTTAAGGATTCCCTCCCCTCCAAATTGAGATGAAGCCTATCTCTAGCATATAGCCCCTTATCCTCCCAGGTCTCCCCCTCAAATCCCCCATCAACCCATACCCTCTGGCCTCACACCACTCCCTGAGCCACTGGTTTATCTCCCTAATCTTCCTTTTGTGTTCCCCACTAGCCCTTGGCACCGGCAGGATTTCCGAGAAAGAAATCATGCATCCTATGTCATGACAGACCCTGGCAAGCTCCCTGAACCTTGCCTGTATCTCTAGCTCACTATTTCCTTCAATGTCATTTGTACCCAGGTGGACCAGTATGTCCGGGGAACCCCCACAATCCTTTGCCAGCTGATATACCTCGTGCTTGGCCCTGTGCACTGTTAGTCAAGGGAAGTATTTCGCTCCAACTGGCCAGGCTTTCCCCTTCCTATCCCATTTGATACCCTGATCACCAGCATTACCACCAAGCCTCCACTTGGTGGCAGCCAAGCGCCAGGAAGACCAACCTCGCTGATCTGAGAGAGGAGAGCTGCCTGACAGCTGCTCAATCCTACTCCCAGCCCTCCCCCCAACCTCCAGCAGTCCGAGCTCATTCCTGAACTTGGGTTGCCGGCATGGGACAGATAAGGGGCTATGTGCCTCAGCCCTCTGCGCCACCGGGCTGGCCTGAGTAGGAGACTTTCTAAGGTTTCCTAAGAAAGTTGGGGTATCTTAAGGTGCCAAAGGAAGGAAGCAATAGAGTCTTGTTGTGGCACAGACTACGGAGTGTAGAGGGACTCATAATAAGTCTGAAATGCCTGGGCTTATCATATGGTATTGGGTGAGTCGCACCTCACTGGATGGATGCAACAGTGACATGACAGTGTCCACCTTGCGTGGTTTCTGAAGCTGAGAGGCAAGCATCTGGGAAGATCTAGCTCCAACTTCATAGTAACGCTGACGTAGAAAGGTAAGTATTATTTCTGTTTGCGCAAATATAGTTATCTAGGTCAGCCTTTACCTTTTTAAGTTGCAGGGTGACCAACTGGTCTCCCTGCTGATGTGCTTGTGGAAGAAAGTGCAAGATACCCTCCAGAACCTCCCTATATTCTTGACGTTTCTTCAGTTTAGAGGAGAACTGTATAAGGTGACCTCACAGTACTGCCTTTACCACATCCCAACGGATCACAACTGGAGTGTCAGTCATGAGGTTATCCCCCAAGATCTCCTCAAGCTTCTGCCTAATGAATTCCTGAAAAGGGGCGGACTTAACATGGAAGGTACTGAGGTGCCAACACATGACCCATTTTTCTAGCCCGAAATTCCAGTATGATAGATCAGAAAGATAGATATCTCTTATAGTACAACAGATGGCCCTAGAAAGATGTTCAGCTGGTGTGTAACAGTAGTCAGTTCTAAAGTATGTGCAGTATACCGGAGAATAGTGGGTGTAGCTGCCCTGACTGGGGTGCAATGTCCTCCAGACATCTGCCCATCCAATTTCTTATGCGAGCCTCTTACAATATCTATGAAAGGCAGGAAGCCTGAGAGGGTTCTACTTGGAAGAATCCAGGTTAGGGTTTAGGGTACTATTATGATCACCAGCCACGAGGAGAATCCCTCTGGCAAAGGAAATGATCTGATCTAACAACTGTCTGACAGTCGAGGTGTTGGCGCCTGGGGGTACATAAATACTTGCTAACATGACTTCTTGTCCATGCAGTGTGCCAAGCACCAAAACCAGTCTCTCTTCGGGGTCACAACAAAGCTGGTGCTCCTCAAACTGAATGTCTGGGGAGCAAAATGTCTACCCCCCCAAACTGGCTTCCGATACAGGAACAGGAAAATTCCCTGTTAAAGCCCAACATCAGCAATTTAGCATGTTCGGATGGCGTGATGTGCAGTCTTGGAGAAACACCAAGTGAGGTTTCAACTTTCAGACTCAGGAAGAGTATTTTCGAGTGCTTGACTGGTTTGGTAAGCCCTTTCACATTCCATGTGCAAAGATGAATTGATGGGGAGGTCACTGTAGCTGGATAACACAGTATACTGAGGTACCAGTGCCCTGTGCACTCCCTGCCCAGGGACGCCTCTACACCTACATGCCACAAACACATTTCACAGCACTTCCATTCTGACATGACCTTTTTATAAACAGTTAACTCTAAGCAAAACTGAGGGGGCTGAAAGTGGGGAGAAAATTCTCTATCCCAGGGAAAGGGTAGCCAGTACTGCAGAAAGCAGACTGCTAGTATGGCTAACTGGGGGGGGGACCCCCGACCCTCCTAGGAACTACTCTTCAGAGTTCCAGGATCAGAATTCATCAAACCAGGACTCAACTGAAAGGTGGCTTCCAACGTAATGGCCATATGTGGCCTGGGGCAATAAACTGCCAGGAGGTAGTGCAACGGACAAAAGGGGCTTCCAGCTGAAGTCAGCTTAGGGGCAGGTTAGAGAACAGGAGGCCATCATATCCCCTGGGGGACCTTTGCTAAGCTGCAGCTTAGGAAGGCTTACAGGGTTATACCCGATGGAAATAAAGAATGGGAATCAGGGGTTACCCGAGAGAGGCTAACTGTAAATTACGACCATGTATTTATTGAAGGTCACAATCAATGTAAAAATACTTTCAGAGAGGCGGAGTATCCAGCAGTCCATCTAGCGCTGCAGGGCCTAGTTCTCAGCATAAATGATGCCAGCTGCAAGCTCTTAGATACTGCTGGGGCATACATAACAGCAAAGTGCCTATGGTATTATTAGTAGGTTTAGACCGTATAAACAGTGAACTCTAGTGAACCTGTAAGAGTCTCTGAGCCATATGTCCATGTTGTTTTCCACAGGTGGGTAAGGAGAGATACAACAAAGTTCAGAATAAGTAGCATCACCCATTCTGCACACTGTTATAGGTTAAAGTGCTAGTCTATGGGGCCACTGCTGTTCCAGGATCAGGAAGAGTAACAGTTAAAATGATACTGAGGAACCAGCTGGAGAACTAACACAAAATGTCACTAGGTCCCAGGCTCAGTAACCACACAAGTCTCTGTTCAGCCGACTTACCAATGTCCGGGTTCAGCTCTACTACCCTGTTGATGCCGCCCCCTCCCCCAAGGTAAAACCAGGCATCAACCCTCTCCTCAGGCTGCCAGGCAGACCCAATCTGACACAGCAACTTCATCATTGGTTCCGAGCTAAACAGGTCCAGGAATACAATAACTATGGAATGAATGTTCAGTGGTTGACACCCATATCAGCCCCTCGATGGGGAACAGGCATTTCATTCAGTCTTCCCAAGACCCTCTTGAGAAGACTCAAACTGTCAGTTACTAGGTGGTCATTAGTCTGGCAGTTTTAGCAGTGTGGCACTTGTGGAAAAATGCTAGAAAGGGAAAGAATGCAAGAAAATGCAGCTCGCTTCTCTCTGACAACTCCATCAGAGTTGAAGTGCTGAGGGTGTAGTGCACACACAGTCGCCCGATTTCTAGGCACATGGGCCTTTTGGAGTTGGATTTAGGAGGGCACAGGGTTGAATAGGCCCGCTTGGGCCTGTGGCATGATCGGTGACAACGTCCCGAGGACCGCGAAGCATCACAGCAGGGGCCATCATGAAGTATCGCCAAAAAAACTGGCTCAGTAACCCGTCTACTGGCAGGCGAGCCACACTCAGTATGGCACCAGATAAGCATGACCACCAGGTAAGGGCAACCACCTGTATCTCTAGATGGAGGGGTGGGGGTACGGATCTACCAGGAACAAATGCAACTGCATCTAGCAGGGAGGGACATGCTGGGAGGGGGATTCACTCAACACCCAAGCACCCGAAAACCAAACGGTATAGCAAACAATTTTAAGAGGTCACTGGTGTCTGCCTAACAGCCCAAGAGAGAAGGGCCCCGGGGCAGGGGGACGAAGCAAGCAGAAGGCGTGAGCCACCACCTGAACTTGTAAATAAAGCTGGAAAGTATTCGGGTTTCATCAACCAAGAGTTTAGGCTGAGCATCTGAGGTTTTCTTGGTGCCGACAGGCGGACAATAATCTCCTGAATGGCCTCTGCAGCTTGCTGGCATCTCTGGGCTTTAAGGGTCTGCTTGCTAGACTTAATCTTTGTGCCAGTTCAGCCAACAGGGATTTCTGTGGGGCAGGCCGAGATGGGGCCTCAATACTGATTCCATGTTGAGCCAGACCTGCTACTGCTGCTTCTGTGGAGTCAGTGTTGTGTGCCATTAGCCAGGAAATCTGTCATGAAGGCAGGGCATGGAGTACAGAAATTTACACTGTGCTGTTTCAGTGCTTTGCATTTAGCCATGATCATCGGTGAACAATCGTCTATATAGATTTGTTTATTTTGAAAAAGAACTGTCATTTGCTGCAAGACCAAGTGGAGGATCTGCTCCTTTTCTTGCTAGCGAAGCAAACGCACTACAATGGAGTGGGGGAAGGGCTGGCTCACTTTGTCATCTGCTTACAGAGTGGAAAAAAGTGACGGCTACTGAATTCTCAATTTCAGACTGGCACAAGGATACCAGTTTGCCACTGGGGCATGGCAGGCTGGCACTTTTTATTTCCTGGTTATCTATTGAAAGTTAATGGAAGCCTGCCCGGTGGCACAGAGAGTTAAGGTGCTAGACGCCACACCTCATGCCAGCGACCCATGTTCAGGAACGAGCAGGGGCCGCAGGGGGTCGACAGGAGAGGAGGAGGAGGAGGAGGAGGATCGAGCATCCCAGGGACTGCTCTCCTTCTCCGGGGAGGGGGATTTCAGTGGTCGGCGAATGCTGGGCCCCTAGCGGAGGCTGGGGGTGGCACACCGACACTGCCGACGTGGGCAGAGACGGGACACGCCTGACGGAGCGTGCACGGCAGCGTGCATGCTACTCCCGCTGGCATCACTGCACGCTCCACCGCTGAGGGGAGTACACTGGAGGAAGAAAAAAGATTGCTTGGCAGATGACGGAGGGTGCCTCGCAGGTCCCGTCCCCAAATAGCCACGGCGCTGGCCACACTGTATCCAGTCTTCGGCGGCGTTTGGGGAGTCCCACCAGCCGGGGGGGGGGCCCGGGCACTGTCGGCATTGGCTGGTGGACGTGGGGATCGGACTTTGGGCCCCTCCAAAGATGGGGCTGGAGCAACAGGCGATAAAGTGATAGCAAAAAAAAAAAAGAAGTTAATGTACCCCCAGGCACGGGTAGCAGCCAACCAGAGACCAGGAAATAAAACAGTACCGGCATCACCTTGATCCCCACCTCTCATACACTGTCCATATCAGCAATGTTGCAAAGTTTGCCAATGTGAGGTTAGGCATATTAGTCCGGCACAGGAAACAACTAACCCCAGAAGCACTGTCAGTGGCCGTCCAAAGCTCCATCATCAGCATCATAGACTATGGTCTTGTCTTATATATGGGTCTGCAACTACCACTGCTCTCAAACGTATTGCAACCTCCCTGAATAAGGCCTGTCATCTCATCACTGGCTCACATCGCCGTACCAACATGTGACCTTTATTCCCAATCTGGATGGCTTCAACTGGACAAATGCATAAAATACCAAACCTGCATCACGGCCAAGAAAATTATAATGGGGCTTGCCCCATCTGGTGTCTGTGCCCTCCTTAAGCCTAGACATAGGAACGTCACTACAAGGAGATCCAATTCCCATCTACTACACATCCCACGATGTCGCACGACCCAAGGGCAAAGATCATTCGCTTATCGGGCATCCAACTGGCTCAGCTCTCTTGGCAGCGACACAGCGACCGCTCCAACACTCTGCCTCTTCAAGTCCAAGCTGTGCCTCTCACTGCTTGTATCCTGTGATTGCCCATCTTACCATTTCCACCATTCCAGCTGCAAATGCCCCAGCACCCAGCACTTATAATCAGTCTTTGCACCCTAGCACCTTACCTGTCATATTGCCTCAACAAGGCCCCCTGGCTGCAGTGTCTCCTGCCCTCGTCCACCTCCCCCCCCATATCTCCACTCCTGCCCCGGCCCCAACCACCTCCCGTACTCCCCCTTACCCCTGCACCTCCTTCCTCCCGATCTCCTACCCTCACTTCCCCACCACCCACCCCTTCCCTTGTCTTGCTCATAGCTCAAGTCTTTGTACTGGTTATTACATGTCTGTAAGTCAATGACTATATGTTTGTAACTAAAATGATGACTGTTGCACACGCTGACGTGAACCTTTGTAAAGAGCCTCCGCTCAAATGTATTGTAATCCTAGATTGAAATAAATAAATAAATAAATAAAATAAAATAAAAGCACATTTTCTAAAAGATGGATCAGCATGCTGTGTAAACATTTACTAATTTAACTTACTCCAAACAAAGACAGGAACAAGAGATGCACTGTCATTTAACAAAATCTCTTTACTGCAACCAATAAAAAAGCATATTCTAACAGGGTTAAAGTTTATACAAAATGACTATTTGAGGACAATTTAAAATACAAAACGTATACAATGTCACAATTCTTATCACTAATACGCAACAGAACATTAAATACCATTTCAGCTTGAGACAGCAGTTATTTCCTTATTCACAGCACCAAGGACATTTCCTTTTACACTGCCTACAGAAACCACGCTCCCAAAAAGTGCTGTTAAACTTGTCTTACAATTAAAAGTGGCACTATTCTAAATGCGAAAGCACAAGAGACATACAGCAACAATAACCAGACACTTCGAACCAAATGGTTTCTCCTCAGGGGCCCACTTTTAACTGCAAGACAAGTTTAATAGCACTTTTGTGGTGTGATTTCTTTTGTTTCCAGTTTCCTCCAGATTAAGCCACTGTCAGTTCCTGTGCTGCTGCGCTGGGTGCCTTTCCTTGTTTCTTTGCACTGCATACAGTCCAGTGATGGACGACTTTCCCTATTTACCCTTTTGCACGCCAACCTCATAATTGCTCTGGCATGTATTTCTGGTGGGTATGTAGGGACACAGATATCCATGGCCACCCCATTACACCTTTATACACATACCCTGGCCTTTCTAGAAGCTTGCTCTCTGGGCGCAGACCTCTTTAGTGGTTCTCATGATGTTAATTGGAGGCTGATGACACCATCCACCAGACTCTCTTGGTAACATAAAGAGGTCATATTTCCTTACAGTGCGTCAGTGAAGTCAAATTTACACCCACTTAGGGCTGTAGGAGGATAATCAAGTCTGACAGAAACTGATTTTAAGTATTTAGTCTTCCGCTCATGGTAGGGCTTCACCAATTATGCCTCCTGTGTTGTACGATGTGCTTCTAATGCTGTACACGGCAAGCACCAAGCTTAGTCATGTGACTACCTTACTGAAAATACAATCTGCAGCATAATAATCTACTGTTTCAATACCTTCTGCACTTCTTTGAAACAGACTATAGTTTTTACTTTCTTTTCCTGCTTCAACCCAGCCAGCCCTCACCCACAGACGATGCCCCTCCAACCCCCAACACTAGTCATCTATGGGACTTAATCCCTCAAACAACCATTCCTCTACAGCTTACACCCTGTGGCAGGATCATTGGGGTTCCCCATGCCCCTCTGGCTGTCATGCTCAGTTGGAGGCAGAGTGCCCAGTAGGCAGTGTGGGGCCCACGGGGTGGGGTGGGGGGTATCACCTCATCATACTGGTCAGCCAAGGGCAGCAATGTTTTTCCATTTTCAGGCTCCCCTGAATCCCCAGATGCCTTGAGGGCCTGGACAGTAGTGGCACAAGCATGCTTACACTACAATCAGTAGGCGCCAGCTCACCCTCAGTGACTCTTGCTTGCAGCACCACCACAGCAGTAGAACTCACTCCCCGAGGACCGTTTCCTGCAGGATACTCTATCCTCCTCACCCTGGCCAGACCCTCACAACTCAGGTTTGCTCCTGAACCCGGATCGCTGCAGCCCCAGTGGTAATGCTAGCACTGTGCTGACAGGCTGGCCTACACAGACTCCTCTTCTGCCTCACTGACCTTCTGAACAAACCACTTGTATGGCACACTGCCATGAACTGGGCAAACCAGTCAAACTGCTCAGGAGTTAAACTTGCCCCTTTAAAATCCAAATATTCTTCTCTCAGAGTAGCTGCTCAGCTGACACTGTCACAAAGCTGCCATGACAATTAGTGACCTTTCTGGCTCAAAGCCATGGTTTTTCCTTAAAGGAAAGCTACACCCAAAACTTGAAAAAATATATGTTGTGCAAAGTGTTTTAATTTGTATGTGAAGTTGTAGTGTTTCCTTCCCGCTAACTGGTATTAGGAGTTTTTCCCAAATTAGCCTGCTAGCTTTATGCTAGTTTTACGACCCCTGGGGATCTTCATACCTGATAGCGTAATTGTATTTCTTGTTCCCACAGTGCATCTTGTCTCATGTGACTGTGATGTAAGAGACCCAACATTCAGCACACACATGCCAAACAAACTAAATATCTTGGAAGCTTTACAAACTGCACAAAAATTACCAGCAGCAAAGTTTTTCAGGACAGTAAAACCTTTAGGATGAGGGTGGTCACCAAGCTGAATTCTATAGATTTAAAAATACAGCCATCTCTATTGTTGTGAACTGATTGTGATGCAATGCTTTCTGCTGGATTTATGGGCTCTGCTACATCACCATCACATGAAACAAGGTGCACTGCAGGACAAAGAAATGCAATAAAGCTATTTGATATGGAGATCTCCAGGGGTCGTAAAACTACCCTAAAGCTAGCAGGCTAATTTAGGAAAAACTCCTAATACCAGTCAGAGGGAAGGAAACACTAGAACTTCACATACAAGTTAAAACACTCTGCACAGCATATATTTTTTCAAGTTTTGGGTGTAGTTTTCCTTTAAGGACTAATCTTTGTTTTTCTCAGGGGTTGTCAGGCATTTTACCAGTAGAACATGTGTTTTTGTTTTTTGTTTTTTTTTTTTATTAAAAAAAAAAAAAACAACTTATTTTTGTACTTTTTTTGCTGCTACAAAGTCTGCCTTGTATTTATTTAATTTATTTATTCATTCATTCTCGGATTACAATACCTTTGAGCACATAACAGCTCTTTTACAAAGATTCCACGTCAGTGGGAAGGGTGACAGACATACAACAGATGGTATTACATAAAATATTGACAAGAAAGTATTTAAAATGACAATATGACATTGATATTGCAACTAAACTTAAAACTATGAATTGGTAGGAAATCAAAAATAACCCAATAAAAGGAGGCAGCCCAAGGTGCTTTGTCAAATAGGTATAGTTAGACTTCGATGAACAAAAGTTCAGGCAAGCGAAGATAAACAGTGGAAAGAAGGTGGAGGGTGAGAGGGGTGAGGCGAAAAAAGGATTGGGGAAGGAGGCAGGAAAATAAGGCAGAGCCATTAGGGTGAAAGTGGTCATTCGCAGAGAAAAGGGGAGAAGCAGGTACACAAGGATGTGTCAAAACTGCTGAGGTAGCGTCATGTTAGTTGAAAGAGTCACAGGAACAGTTAGCTGTAAGATGCTGATGAAGAGTGCCTTTAAATGGTCCCAATTTTGGAAGGGAAGAGATTTCACTCCAAACTCATTTCTGCTGCTGTTCTTGTTAGTTGAACCCTGGCTTTGGTTTGTACCGAAACCCGATTTAAAGTGGGGAAACACACATTAGAAAAGCCACTTCACAGAACTGAATGCAGCGTGCCCCCGCGCTCCCTTCATATAAATATCACAAAACCTCTGGGCATGGGGATGAAGACAGAGCTAAGTGGAAGGCCTCAAACGGTCAGTCCTTGAGGGGAAATTATGATCCCTTCCCTTCCAAAAGGCAGAACATTAAAAATCTAGCAACTACGATGGAGGAGCTCCCATTCAGATAAGGAGTCCCCTGTTTTTCCTTTCGAGCAGCTAAAAAACACACTAATGGTTTAAGGAAAAACAGCCAACACAGTTTAGAAGAACAAGCATGACTGAAAGAAAAGGAAAAGGAACCATGTGAATGTACAAATATGTTAAACTATTTCTGTCACCTTTAGGTTTGTTTGTTCATTCAAATATTGAAGCCTTGTCATAAGCTTATGGTAATAACATACTAAAAGCCAGCAGAATAGGCCTAATGGTCTGTTATGTCTGCTCGGTAGCCAGCCACCCAGTGGTTGCTCACTATTCCTCCCCCCCAGCCCCCAAGAGGGTCCTCATTGGATTTAGAATCTCCTTGTACATGTCCCACCCCTTCTTGAAGCCTTCCACTGTGCCTTCCTCCACCAGCCTCTTGGGCAGCGCATTCCACGGCCCCACCACCCTCTCAGTGAAATAATGCCTCCTACGATCCCCCCTATAATTTCCACCTCAAGTTTCCACTCATGCCCCCTCGTTGATCCTTTTTTTTTTTTTTTTTTTTTAGAAACAGCTCCATGTTTCCGCTCTGTTATTCCCTTTACATACTTGGAAGACTCCTATCATGTCTCCCCTGTCCTTCCTCTCCTCCAGTGTGTACATCCCAAGCTCCTTACATAATTAATATAGTACATAAATAATACATACATAATTAATAAACATGAAAGGGACAGGTAAAATAAACCAAAAAACACAACATATACAAAACAACTGCAATCCTCCCTCAAGCTCTCTAAACTAGTCTCTCTCTCATTGTATTCCAACTCTTGATTAGCAAATGCCTTAAAGAAGTCTGCCACTGTCACATTAGGCAGCATGTCATTTTACACTATGCTAATTTTACCCAGCAGTGAGCTCTTTTTTTGCCCCTCCAAACTGAGCCAATCTTATCTTTTAGAATTGTTAGAACTGTTATAATTGCTATTTCTACGCCACTGTTCTGTTTGTTTATGTAATCTCTCTTTAGTCGTATATCCACGTTTTCTGGACCCATGTTTTTGTCCACTCTACATTGCCTTGTATCTTGGTTGTATTATCTTGTCTTTTGCAGCACCTCCTTGTAAATCAGGTTGCTCAATACAGTCTTCCTGGTGAAATAAACTTGAACAAGCATAAAAACATTTATGCAACAGCTGTCAGGATAAAAACTGACACATAACTTCAGTTATCCGAGTCACCGTGTGGATAAATAGGTGATGATGTAATCACTATGTGGATAACTTGAAGTTATCCACATAATGATTACATCATCACCCATTTATCTACACAGTGACTCCATCGCTAACCACCACCTGTGTTGCCTGCTCAGCAGTACTGCCTCCCAGTTTCACGTTTACCTTCTCACAATGCTCTTTACAAGCAAAGCTATCACAGTCCCAAAGACTCACAAAAATGTAAACCCTAACCAAATCCCCCCCCCAAAAAAACAGAACCACATTTTAAATGAAAACACTCAAAAAAAAAAAAAAAAAGTGCCATTTTTCCTCTTTTTCAGCACAGCAGCCCTGCAAACCAAACACAGCAACCAGGGCACAGAGAAAAAACATACACAGAAACTTAAGAAAAAATATTCAACAAAACTGAAAAATCCTGTTGCATAAATTAATTATCATGAGAGTGTGAGGGATAATCAGTTATTTGTATAGTAGCCTTCTGACCCAGAACCTCACGGTGGCGAAGCCACTCGTGAGGTTACTTGAGGTCACAGGCTACTGTACAAATAACTTGGTTATCCCACAGGCACCCCACGCATATTCCTTATATATTGCCTAACTACAGCATACACATAACAAACATTCATTAACCAAATTAAGGTTGAGCTGGTGTCAGTTCTTTAGCTTTAACATTCCGTAGCCTTCAGCAGCACAGCATTGTATTTAATTGCACAATGTTTTGGCTGTCTAGTTTCTACTGTTTTATTTATTTTAAACATCCCATGCCCTTCCCAAAGGTCGCACTGGAAACGAGCTCTGCTCAGTATGCATCTGCCGGTTACCCATGATCCCCCTTACTATTACTGCTAACATGGAAGGATGCGAGGATGACAGAGAATGAATCCTAGCAGTAACTTCCCCATCGTCAGTCATACTGAAAGTTCAGCACTGCAGCCAGCAATGCGTTCTTGAATGGGCTTAGCACAGTTACTGTGTTTTTCCTTTATATTACTAGGAAATTCTCTTGGCGATCAGCCGGTCATCTCTGCAGTCATGCAAACATACGGTCTCAGCAGGAAACAGAGTAGCAGCCTGCCAATGTGTACACCTGTTACCACATGTCCATCAACAGGCACACCCTTAAGACAACCACCAACCTGACAGTAACACTGTTTGTAACATGGGCAGAAAAGAAGGAGTCAAAACAAGAGAATCGATCGGTGGAAACATGGCACGTGATGCAAAAGTAGCGGTGATTAATCCACCAGTAGAGCCCGCTTGTGTAGTACCTACAGGGTCCAGAGTGTGCAGCGCTATGAGAGACACACCATTAGAGCCCACTTGTGTAGTACCTAGAGTGTCCAGAGTGTGCAGCTAAGTCGAGACAGCGAGTGTGGAACAATAGACACACACTGTGACACATACCGAAGGTCTCAAGTCTAAAAGCAAAGCATGTCAGTGAGAGAGGAGTGACATTTTCTTATCAGGGAGAGGAGCAGCGACAGAAGGAAACGGACCTTGGCTCCGACGATCTGCATGCTGCTCCACAGCAGTAGACCGATAGACGCCCCTGCAGCACGCACGACATGCAAATCACGTAGCCTGTCCGAGGAAGCAAGTGGATGTCGGCAGTGAGTCGAACTGTTAATGTAATTGCAAAGAAATGTATGCTTCGATCTAATGTTTTATGCCAGTAGCACACCAATCACTGAGTGGGCAACCATCCTGAAGCAAGTTGTGTTAGCCACAGGAAAATAAATAAGTGTAACAAACGGTATATTACGATCGCAGCGCCTCGCTACATATTTGAATATTGTCTATCTTTCTGATCGGGACACACCTGTAAACACAAGCTCACCACTCCTGTGTCGAGCCCATGTTACAAGTGCATTAATCACCCAGCGTCCCGGGCTCTACCAGGGATTATCGCTCGGTGAGTTGAAGCACCGTCTTCCGGCCTCGTGGCACCAACCCCCAGCCGGCATTAATCCACTGATAGAGCCTCCTCTGTCGATGATTAATGCTTACGTGACTAGGAATATCATGTAGCTGGAGCTGCATTTGTAGCCCTCGAGTGGCTTAAGATCTATTCCTTCTACAGTGTATCAGTATGTTTGCCTTGCTTACTGCAAGCAAATGTGAACATACTTTCAGCAGCTGATTGCTGGTAAAATCTTTTAGTGACTCAATGTGCTCTTACATTTGGCATTTGCGTGTGGTATTAAAATGTCATGTAAATCTTAACTACATGAAATATCCACAGTTTTAGTTAACAAGACAGTTTTCTCTTTTTGCTACAAACAAGAATTTATCTGCTGTCACCCAACTACTCTGTTGCCCCTCCCAGATGCTTTTTCTCCTAAAACATACACAAAGCTCTGACCAAGCTTCAGACTGGGGTGGGGGCCTGGCGAGACAACTGGATTAAAACAGTGCTGTCACAGATAGTGCTTCCCAGCCAGGGAGGAAATGGCACTGCAACCAACACCACAGGGCCCCTGTGTAGGGCCGGGGAGCTTGCTACCCCCCAGGGTTAGCTGTGGTGTCTCAGGCCACAATGAAGGGTGGCAGTTGCGTGGGTGGAGGGGGTAGAGGGAATAAACATTAGGTGAAAACACTGCAGCTGTCTGGATGAGAGCCTGCAGCTCTCATGGGCCTCACAGTGACACAACCCCCCCCCCCATTACTAGAGAGACAGTGGGAACAGCAGAGGATAGGTCTAGGCTCCCCTTGGGCCTCATGCTGTGCCCCACATGGAGAGACAATGGAAACAGCAGAAGCTGGGGCTGGGTTCCCTTGGGCCTCATGTTATGACCACCACTGAAGAGATGGTGGAACAGCAGAGAATGGGGCTGGACCTTCAGACTCACAGTGACTCCAATGGAGAGACAGTGGGAAAAGCAGAAAGTATAGCTGGTTGGGGAGTTCCTCAGGTCTCACTATGTGACCCCACCTGGAGACAGTGGAAAAGCAGAGAGTATGGCTGGGTGGGTTTCCTCACAGTGCAACCCACTTGGAGTAATGTGGGAATGAGTGGGGGCTGGACTCCTCAGGCCTCACACCTACTGGAGAGATGGTGGGAACAGCAGAGGGTATGGCTGGGAGTGGGCTCCAAAGGACCGCATGGTGGACCCCAGTGGAGAGACAGTGGGAGTAGCAGAGGCTGGCACTGGTGTTGTGCTTCTTCAGGCCTCATGTTATGACCCCCAATGAGAGAGGATGGGAACAGCACAGAATGGGGAAGGGCTCCCACAGGCTCCAGGTTATGACCCCCACTGGTGAGACAGTGGGAATAGCAAAGGGTGAGGCTGGGGGACTGGGCTTCCACAGGCCTCATGGTGTGACCCCCACTGGTGAGATGTGGGAATAGCCACTGGTGGAATTGGTCTTCCTCAGGCCTCAAGCTGTGAACCCCCCCCCCCACTGGACAGAGACAGTGGGAATAGCTGAGAATGGGCAGGGCTCCTATGGGCCTCAGGTTGTGACCCCCCACCCGAGACAGTGGGAACTGCAGACAACAGGCAGGGCTCCATGGGCCTCAGGTTGTGATCACACTGGAGAGATGGTGGGAACAGCAGAGGCTGGGGGGGGGGGAGCTCCCTTGGGCCTCATGTTATGGCCTCCACTGGAGAGATGGTGGGAAAAGCAAAGAATGGGAGAGGGCCCACAGGCCTAGGCTGTGACCCCACTGGTGGGACACGGGAACAGCAGAGGGTAGGGTTGGGGGACTAGGCTTCCTTGGGCATAACTATGTGACCCCCACCAGTGAGACAGTGAGAACAACAGAGGGTGGGGCAAGGGTTGGGCTCCCTTGGACCTCACAGTGTGACCACCACAGTTGAGGTGTTGGAACAGCAGAGGATGCAGCTGGTTTCCCTTGGCTCTCATGTTGGTACCCCCATTGGAGAGACTGTGGGAACAGTAGACGGTGGGGCTTGGTGGCTGCGTTCCCTTGGGCCTCATGTTATGATCCCCACTGGAGAGATGATGGACATAGCAGAGGGTGGTGCTGGGAGGCTGGGCTCCCTCGGGCCTCATGCTGTGACCTCCACTGGAGAGATGATGGGAACAGCAAAGGGTGGTGCTGGGGGGCTGAGTGTCACTTCCACCGGAGAGATGGTGGGAACAGATGAGGATGGGGCTGAGCAGAGATGGTGAGAACAGATGAGGATGGGGGGGGGGGCTGCCATGGGGGAATACCCTGGGCTCGAGCACTGGGTGGACAGTAGCAGTGGAGAAAAAGCTCTATAGAAAAAAAAAAAACAAACAAACGTAAGCTGTCAACCAATGACAGACCTAACGTTCATAGCTGTAAAAAGTGCACTGCATGCACACACCGTCAACTCAGAGACTGTAATGGGCAGTTGTTTGCAGGACAAGTTGTGGAGCAATACAATATTAAAAAAGGAACAGATAAAAGAAATCAGCTTGTGGGGGCAGTTTATGACACTTTCCTTTAAGAATCAAGGGAAGTAGAGATCTGAAAACAGTACAAAGTACCAAAAGAGAAATTATAATTTTTAAACTATCATGCAATGCAAAAATCTGGAAAGCAATACACACTTCCTTGTTAACTAGTACTGCTGCTGTAACTAGTACTGCTCCTTTCAACAAAATATCATCATTGAGTAATACCCAAGGCTAGTGACTGTCGGGCAGGGTACTGCAGGATAGCCAATGGGAGGATTACATTTATTTATTTTATGCTTTCATTTCTTCGCTACATGCAGATGTGCTAACCATAGAAATGACTATTATTATAGGTTATTTAAACACATCTTAAGACATTGTTTGTGTCCTCCGAAAGACAGTAGAAGTTTTGATTCTTACAGTCCCAAAATTGTTTCATTTTCTTCCATGTAAATGTCGAATGATATATATATGTCGATATTAAGATGTTGAATCAATGGATGATGTAATCTTAGCAAGTCAGACGTTCTGTTTCTATGATTTTGTACCTTGTAACAGAAGAGTTTTTGAGATCTTTCTCTATGTAATACGTACAGTGTATGTATGTAATACAGCAGTAAGATCTCTAGGTACATATATCGTGTTAATTTTATGCTACAGAACTTAAGATCTATAGGACTGAACACTGGAACGTTCTGACTTGCTAAGATTACATCATCATTCGTTGACGCTCCCAGCATCTTAGCTCCGACGGCTGCCGGTGCTGTGAAAATGTTTCCTGGTTTCGGCATTTAGAAAAAAAATCTCCGAAAAGGTATTAAAACTTAGGATTTTTAGGTAACTGCTTACAGGAGTCAAAACCTCTCCCTGTCTGCTCTGCTTCCACGAAAGGGTTTTTAGAACAGTATGCTCCATAAGATGTGTGTTTAGGTAGTCTTTCAGGCATGACCCAGGAGGGTACAGAGTGGAATTACATGAAACACAGAAAAAAAAACAAGGTTTTACAGTAAAAATACAAGAAAGGTGATGAGAGCAAGGTACAAAACATTTGTGTGATTCATGACAAAACATGCGATAAGACAATCTGTTGGCAGGCGCAGGACATAGCTCACATATTTGCAAGTAATTATGATGCAAAGTTCGGCAAGAGGGTCACTAAAGACAAACCACATACTTGCAAGAACTATAAGGTATAATAAGCAGGGAAAATTACAAAACAACATACAGTAGGCAGATCCTTAGGGCAGAAACATTCACATGGTTTGGGAGACAGGGCACAAGTATTACAAGTAGGAGCTTTTACGGCTTAATGAGTGCGTTTATTGAATTATAGTAGGACAGAGCAAGGGTTTGAGATAAACCAAGAGGAGAAGCAGATCAAGTTGGGAGGGGTATTAAAGTATAAGGAATTGCCATTTCACGGCGTCCTATAACCATCCTATCGTAATGGACTTGCAATGCTGGTCTCTTTCATTATCCTATTTTAGTACTGTACTGACAGGCATATACAACTCTCCCCTTCCCCTTCCCCCAGCATATCTCAGGGCACAAGCCGTTTCCAGATCAATATGCTTTTCCTGGTTAAAAAAAAATGAAATAAATAAAAAAACAAAATACTGATGCTGTGATGCAAATGATGTAACAGCCGAGGCATGCCACTTCCTAATCCCCGCATGATTTCCACATGATGCATCCTGTGAGTGCACAACAGCCCAGAACAAGGCCTGCAGGGCTGCTCTTTTGGTGATCAGACTGCTCAATTTTTTTCGAGCAGCACAGAGGGACATGAGCACTCACTGGTACAATAGCAGAAAGCAAGTCCATTCACACTGGTTAGTAGCTGATCATTCTCCATACTGTGCTGGTAAGGTTTCCTAGCCTCAGGATAGGAAACACTCAAAAGAGCTGTTCCCATGTGTCCAACGGGATATTTAAGTTCAAATTCCATCCTGTTCCAGTGATTTCCGTGTAGTATCGCAGCTTGCTTCCCATCAGATTTTCATACGGGTAGCAAAAGCTGATGATGTTTTTGCTTTCCTGTCCCCAAGACACCCATCCTTCACTAGCAGAAGTTGCTACAGGCAAAGGTGATGCTGTCATGACTGTCTGTTTAGTGTAAATTCAGGATTTTAACTCCATGTGACCATGTTCCTTAGTCGCAGTTAGTATCAAAACAAGGACTAAAACATAAACAAAAGCAGCGCTATGCAGCTGAAACAGGAAGTGTATTACTTTTTACTTCGGTTGACTCTCACTGCTTTAGTGTCCCAAGCCTCAATTTGAAATCCCCTGAAACTAAGGTCCACAGTTTGTGAAAATATCAGCTTATTTACTGTTGGAATAGGGTAAGCGTTAGGGTTAACAACCCCAAGGTACGCCCCATGCCTGATTTGCGAAGACGCAGGAGAGGTGAAACCATAATGTTTTTTCCTGCCGCTGCCTGCAGAATAAGAGTAGGGTGTTAGGGTTGGTAACCCTAACACCACATTTCCCTACTTTTGTCGCTTTAACTCTAACTGGTGCATTAACAACGTTTTTTTGCAATGAAATTTTACTTTCTGAGACTGTATAATCACATACTTATTTGCCTGTGGAAGTGTGAGCCCGCTTCCATCAGCCCATAGATGCATACACTTATGTTACTGTGGAAGCAAGAGAGGAATTTATTTGCTTGATGTATGGCTTGTTAAATGAGAGACCAACTTAAGCTGCCCTTGTATAACTCTCTGGTGAAGCCACATCTATAAAATGGAGTTTGTTACTGGTGCCCACATCTCCAAAAGCACATTAACCTACTGGAGAAGTTCGAGAGGGTGGCTACAGAGACGACAGCGGATCACCACAGTAAGGCATAGTATGAGAAGTTTAGGGCACTGAACATCTACTGAGTACAGAACAGGACAGAGAGAGGGGACATGACTGAGAACTTCAAGTACTAGAAACAGATACTGTACATTTATTTATTTTATTAAAGTTTCAGATTTTACAAACATCTTTGAGCCAGGGCTCTTTTACAAAGGCACCACATCAAAACGAAGGAGCACAGGGACACATACATGGTACAGCGGGCTAAATACAAAAAAATACAAATTTACATACAATACGTTTTACATTAAAATACATAGTAAATGCAAGTAGAATTTACTTGAGTTACAGGTTACCAGGCAATTAAAAGACTAGGTGAGAGCGGTCAGTGGGAGTGACCTTGTCATGGATCTCAAAGGTTGAGGATTCATAGTCAGTGCAAGTAGTAGTGACTTGAGTTGCACTTTTCCAGGTAGGTAAGGCAATGAGTGAAAAGCGGTCAGTGAGATGACCTTGTCTTAGGCCTCAGAGGTTGAGAATTCAGGAGTTAGGATACGGCAAGATTAAAGTTGAGAACTGGTCAGGAAAGCAGTGAAAATGAGGGGTAAGCGCAACCACATTTAATGGAATTAAGAGCTAGGATGTGGAGGGGAAAGGATAGATCGCAGACAGATCAGCAGAAAGTGAAAATGAGGGGGGTGAAAATGTGGCAGTGGTGGGGACGTGGGAGAGGAGGGTGTGAAACTGAGCAAATAGAGAAGTTGGGGGGGATAAATAACACAGATATGGAAGTTCTCTTTAACTTACGCGGCAACCATAACATGAGAGGCCACAGTGTTAAGATGCAGACAAGGAGGTGTAGCAGCTGACTGACAATGCACTTCTTCACATACAGGGTGGTGCACACTTGCAATGTGCTGCGCTTCAAGCGGGGCTAGAATAACCATAGGTGGAAGTATTCTCGAGTAGTAAAGACAAGAGTGAGCAGCTGAAGCAGACCCAGTATGTCAACCTCTGGACACAGCAACAGTAGCAGAGTACATAGACCAAACTGTCTTCTCAGCTTCTTCATATTTTAGTATTTTCTACTACACCAACCAAATATCAAACTTTGAACCACTTTTTGTGCTTCACGAACCCAAAGTAGTAGAGTGAACTACATTTTCTGGTTCATGAACCAAACATAGCACTTTGGAGCAGATTTTCTGCTTCAGGAACCAAAAGTACTAGTTGGAACTACATTTCTGGATCACAACCAGAATATCAAGTTAGAACCACTTTTCAGGTTCACAAATTAGAACTAGAACTAGTTTTGGACTTTTTGTATGCTTGTCTGTAAATGACGTGAACATCTTTGAAAAGGGCTATTTTAGCATAAAGGTTCTCAGGGAAGCTGTATGACGGTCTAAAACTTTTCGAATGACCGCTCGTCGGCACAGAAAGAAAAGCGCTTAGCGACAGCTAGATGTAGCCCTGAAGCTCCAATTTCCTCTGTTGAGTTGCTAGATGTAGCCTTGAAAGCGGAGCCTCATGCGCAGGGAAAAGCCGCGAGGTGGGGCCATGACAGGTAGCAAGCACAGTTACCTTCTCAGAGGTGCCAGTCCATGGCAGGGTGAGGCTAGGTACTACACACCATGCAGTTTAATGAATGGCTGCCAAAACTGGTGCAGAGCACAGGGCTTTGGCTTCATTGGGGGCTGGGGGTACACCTGGAGAGATGAAGGTCTATACTGGCACGATGGTCTGCATCTGTCCACAAAGAGAACCAAGATCCTAAGTGACAGGCTTAAATGCTTCCTTGGCAAGCTTTTAAACTAGCCATGGGGGGAGATGCTAATAAGAGGCAGGAAATTTCAAGCCTCCCCCCACAAAACATGGCAGGTAGTAAGGTAAACACTGAGGTACAGTGCTCAACAGAGGGCAGGACAGGGGTAAAAGGAAAAATAGACAAGGGCAAAAAGAGCAGGCATGGGGGAAAAAGGATAAAGCCAACATTAAATGAAGGGCAATGAGTACCAATGCCCATAGTCTGGGAAACAAGCTTCCTGAGCTAGTAACCTTGATGGAAGATGAACAATTGGATATTGTGGCAGTCACGGAAACATGGTACACGGAGAACCATGACTGGGATGTCAACATACCAGGGTACACAGTTTACAGAAGGGACAGGGACGGGAAAAGAGGAGGTGGAGTAGCTATATACATGTAGCTATATACATAAGGGAAGGGATCAAAGCTACAGAACTAAAAAGTAAAGGGGGAGAACAAGAGGCACCCTGGGTCACCTTGGAGACAGGGAATGGCATCACAATCCGCACAGGGGTTGTATACAGACCCCCATCTCAAGGGGAGGAAATGGACAAGAAAATGATAGAGGACATTCTCAAAATGGCTGAAAAAGGAGAGCTACTGTTGATGGGGGACCTGAAAATGCCAGATGTTAACTGGATGACATGTACTGCAGCCACATCCAAGAGCAGGGTCCATTCTCGATGCCCTGCAGGGGACACGCCTCAGACAGCTAGTGTTGGAACACACTCGGGAGGGAGCAATACTAGACCTGGTATTCTCAAATGGAGAGAGGATCACAAATTTAGAAGTCAGCAGACACCTGGGAATAAGCGACCACTGCATAGTGTGCTTCACAATAAGCACAACCATGGAGATGAGCCACACAAAAACAAGCATACTGAACTTTAGAAGGGCTGACTTTGGCAAAATGGGTGAATATCTGAGGAATACACTAGCAAATGGCTAAAAAGGAGGGGTGGAAGAACAATGGAGAAAAATCAAAACTGCCATCATAGAGGCAACAAGCCTTTGTGTGAAACAGATAAAGAAAACAAAGCGGAGTGAAAAAACACTATGGTTCTCAAAAGAGGTGGCAGGGAAGGTTAAGGAGAAAAAGGCTGCATTCAAAAAGTATAAGGAATCACAGAAGCAGCACAACAGGGAACTGTATCAATTAAAGCAGAAAGAAGTGGGGAAGGCAGTCAGAATAGCAAAAGCCCAAACCGAGGAAAAAAAATAGCCAATTCAGTTAAGAAGGGAGATAAGAAAAAATTACTCACCTTAGTAATGTTGTTTCTTCTAATGGAGTCTTGCAATATTATGACAAGTGCAGTTTGTCCCACCACTAGAACTGCTCCGGAGGTGAAAGAGTTAACTTCCATGCAGAGCATGGAGCTTAGAGCGCGAGCTCGGTTAAAGAAGCTCTGTTAGGGGGGTTTCAAACTGAAACCGTCAGATCTTCTGACAAAACTCACTAAGGCTCTGTGTGGAAGCTGTAACCTACACTAGCCAACTGGCTACTAACATATTCACACATTTTCCTGGTCCCAACACCAAGACTCAAGTCAGTGGACCAGAAAAATAAGATAAAATAACTAAATAAAACACAACACCCAAACATGAAAGAGGGCATCAATAAATGCCAACAGTGGACTGCCCACCCCATACCCAAAGTAGAAGTTCTGAGAGGGGCAGGCTGGGGGGGAGGTCATAATATAGCAAGACTCCATTAGAAGAAACAACATTACTAAGGTGAGTAATTTTTTCTTCAAACAACATGAAGTCTTGCTATATTATGACAAGTGCAGAACTACATAGCAGTACCTCCATGGAGGAGGGACAGAACCTACTTAGAATAGGCTCTGAAACGCGGCTGTGCCAAACCGAGCATCCCTCCTGGCCTGGATATCCAGGGGTAATGCTTGGTGAAAGTGTGTACTGTTTTCAAGTAGCTGCTTGACATATCTCCAAGATAGGGATGTCTCTAGCAGCAGCTAGAGATGCTGTGCCTCTGGTAGAGTGAGCCCTCAGGCCTGAGGGGGAACCTTACCCAGCTTTTGATAGCAAAATTGGATACAAGAGACGATCCACCTGGCAATGGATCTCTTAGTGGCAGGTCTCCTTTCCCAACCTCACCATAAGTGAGAAATAGTTGGAGGAGTCAAACCTGTGACCCTTGTGCGCTCTGTAGTAACTTAGGGCCTCTTAACATCTAAGCTCTGCAGCCTCCTCTCACCAGAGAGGAATGGTCAGTGAAGAACACTGGAGTGAAATAGATTGGTTAAGGTGGAAATCCGAAACCACCTTAGGCAAAAACTTCCTGTTAGTCCTGAGGACTACTTTATCCCTGTGAAGGAATAAAGTCAGTCTCCACTGATAAAACCTGTAACTCACTTATGCGCCTGGCAGAGTGATGGCTACTAAAATACAGTTTTCCAAGTCAAATACTTAAGCTCTGCCGAAGACAGAGGCTCAAAGGGGTTGCATCAGCTGAGCAATGCAAACATTAAGATCTCCAAGCAGGGCAGGGTCCTGAATGGAGGATTGGTATGAAGCAATCCCTAAAAAACTTGGAAAATACAGGGTGAGCAGAGAAGAGGGCTTCCTGCTGAAACGAAGGCAGAGACAGCTGCCAAGTGCACTTTCAGGGTAGCTGGTCTCAGTCCCAAAGAATTAAGATGGACCATATAGTCCAATACAGTGGGTAGATCAGCAGATTCCGAGGAAATATGCTTCCCAGAACACCATATGGAAAACCTTTTCCACTTGGAGTTATAGGTAGCCCTGGTGGAAGGCTTCCTAGAAGCCTTCAGGATTTCGAGAACACTTTGAGAAAGTTGTAGATCAGCAAACTCTAACTGCTCAAGAGCCAAGCCTGGAGGTTGAGGGATTTGAGATTCAGATACCAAACTCTCCCTGAGCACAGGTTAACAGATTGTGGTTCCTGGGAGACACAGGGAAGATGGACTGCTAAGGACAGAAGGAGTAGGTACCAGGGCTGCCTGGCCCAGTCTGGAGCAATCAGGATCATCTTGCAGGGCTGAGACCTGATTTTGACTAGTACTTTGAACAGGAGAGGGAAGGGGGGGAAAGGCATTAAGGAACTTCCCTTCCCAATCGAGGAGAAAGGCATCCAGGCGGACTGAGCCCAACACTGGGGGCCTGCAACAAAAAAGTGGAAGTTGATGATTGTCTGGGGCTGCAAAAAGATCTATCTGAGGAGTGCCCCATCTGGCAAACACTATCCTGAGTACTAGGGATCCAGTGACCATTCGTGATGGCCCTGGGAAATCCGGGTTGAGAGCATCTGCTAGGACATGTCCTTGCCTGGGCTTCTTATACGTCCCATAAAGAGGAGTGGCGGTTCTGTTACATAAGGATTGCCATTCTAGGCTACCAGAATAGTGAGGGACGGAAAGAAGGGAGATACATCTTTGTGGAGGGTATGCTACAGGAGAGCCAGTTATTTTTGGAAGTGTTTATGCACCAGCTGTGTTTGAACCACTATTCTATCAAAGGATCTTGAATTTGTTAATTAGTGAACAATTTAAAGGTTTAGTGATGGGAGGAGATTTCAATTGCACCCCAGATCGGAACTTAGACCACTCTGAGGGTAAGGGAAGAGGGGGACACTGCATGCGTAGGTGGTGTGAAGGACTTAGTGAACTAGATATAGTAGACGTGTGGAGAACGGCACATCCCCGGGACAAGGACTATACTTTCTACTCCCCACCGCACAAAACATGGTCACGGATAGACCATCTGTATGTCACAGGGGCTTGGTACACTGGACTAATAGATATTAAGCATGGCCCTATATATGTCTCAGACCACGCAATGGTAGTGGCACGGATGGAGATGACTCCCCAGAAACTGAAAACCAATAACTGGCATTTCCCATTGTATCTCCTGGGTTCCCAGAATTTTCAGGAATACATGGAGGCTCAGTGGGAACTGTACGTTTCGACGACCTGTCACGCCTTCTGTGCAGGGATTCTGGGATGCTGGGAAGGCATTTATGAGAGGGGCTATTACAGGATATGTTATCAGATGTAAAAAGGAAAGGCGCCAGAAACAGATAGAGTTAAGGAATAAAGTTAGGGAATTAGAATGTCAGATGGCAAGGAAAGGGGGAAGGGAGGTCTCTCAACAATTGGCGGATAGCAGGGAAGCATTGAATAAGTCTTTAATGAGTGAGGTTCGCACACAAATGCTTCTTTGGAAACATAAATTTTAGGAGTGGGCACTAAGCCGGGCCCCTTACTGGTTAACCTGATTAAGGGTAGGAGAGGGAATAAGAGGATTAGAGAGGTAAGGACAGACATGAACACTACGCAGAGATACACAAGGTATCTTGAATAGCTTTGCGGAGTTCTATAGCGAGCTTTATAAAGCAGATGAGGGGAAGGAGAGAGAAACGATGAGTCGATTCCTACATCGGATTACAATCCCAAGGCTTACCGAAAGTTGGAGGGAGCAGATGGATAGGGAAATTTCTAGAGAGGAGATTGCTAGGGCAATTACATATTTAAAAGCCGGGAAAGCATGTGGACCGGATGGCCTACCCGCAGAATACTATAAGGTAATAAGGGGGGGAGTAACAGAACATTTGTGGAACCTCTTTAAGGAGGTCAGAGGAGGGGGATCCCTGCCTCGTTCTGTGGGGGAGGCGACTATATGTATTATTCCGAAGCCTGGTAGGGATCAAAGGGATTGTGCTGCTTACAGACCCATATCTCTCCTTAACGCTGATGCAAAGATATATGCAAAAATATTAGCTACTAGGCTAGAAGAGCTGATCCCGGAACTGGTACTGGGGACCAAACAGGATTTATCCAGGGCAGATACTCATACCACAGCATAAGGAAGGTCTTAAATGTGATCCGGATTGCAAACAGAACAAAAAATGCCACGGCGATCATTTCCTTAGATGCCGAAAAGGCTTTTGACCGCATAGAATGGGACTACTTATTTGAGGTGTTGGTGAGATATGGGTTTGGGAAGGATTTTATAGGGATGGTAAGGGCTCTGTATACCTCCCCGGGCGGTGATTTTAGCAAATGGGGGATTATCTGAATGGATACTGCTGGGCAGAGGAACGAGGCAGGGGTGCCCTTTGTCCCCCCTTCTGTTCGCTTTGGCAATAGAGCCGTTGGCCATTGCGATAAGACAAAACCCTGGGATTAAGGGAGTAGTTGGAAGAGAGGGTGGACATCACAAGTTATCTCTATATGCGGATGATATGATATTGTATCTTAGAGACCCGGATGACTCGATACCGGCCTTACTAGAGGTAATAGCTGAATTTGCGGACTTTTCTGGATATAAGATTAACATTGAAAAATCTGAAATTATGATAGTTGGGAAAGTGGTGTTACAGGAAAAGGGAAGGGAATGGGGTTTAAGGTGGGTGCCCACTTCATTTAAATATTTGGGAGTAGTGGTTGGCGAAGATGGGAAGATCTGTACAAATTAAATTACACTCCCATGATCAAAGGCATACTTGAAGAACTAAGGAGATGGCAGGCCCTGCCTTTGTCCTGGCTTGGGCGTATTAATCTGATTAAAATGAACATCCTGCCACGTATACTATATCTACTACAGATGTTACCAATAGGTCTTAATAATAGGGACATTAAAACTCTGGAAAGAGGCTTCACAGAATTCTTGTGGAGAGGAAAAAGGGCGAGAATAGCTTTGAAAAGACTAAAAATGACAACAGAAGGCGGAGGTTTGAACTTCCCAGATTTGAAACACTACTATTTAGCAGCACAGATGAGGATTATTAAAGACTGGCTTAGTGAACCAGACACAGTTAGTTGGCTAAAATTAGAAGAGGATGAGATGAGGGGCCAGCTGGCCGCTTACCTATCAGAGAAGGGCAAAAAGGGATACATATCCATGAGATATGCCAACCCTATGGTATGGACAGTAATAGAGAATTGGACCAAAATAAAGATACTTCTTGGATGTAAAGAGGGGGAGACATTACTGTTACCTATAGCAGAGAACCCCTTCTTTAGACCGGGCCTGGATGACAAGGGTTTTAGGGAGTGGGAGATGAAAGGAGTGAGATGTTTAAGAGATATATATAGCAGAGGTAGGATGATGCCCTTCCAGGAGATCCAGGGGAGTTTGGGATTACCGGCAGCATATCTCTTTAAATTCTTTCAAATGAGGGACTGGGCCAAAACGGTGGAGAAAAAAAGGACGGAGAACCCAGGTATGGAGCAATTAGAGGGACTAATTGGAGTGGCAAGAAAGGATCTGACGGGGATCCTAAGGAAAGGAGTGCAACTATTAAGATCAAGTATGAAGGACTTGACCAGCAAGCTGAGGCAGAACTGGGAAAGAGATCTAGAAATAGCTATATCCATGAATAACTGGGCATTAATAGTGCAATTGCATGTAGGGCTGTTGTCATGTAATAAATATAAGGAGAGCATGTATAAATTTATTCATAGGCTCTATTGCCCGCCAGTGGTGGGCCATAAGTTGAACCCTGAAATATCTGAAACATGTGGGAGGTGCAGAGAAGAGAAAGGAACATACTTTCACTGTTTTTGGGAATGCCGTATCCTCAAAGTATACTGGCAGGAGATTGGGAAACAGATAGACGCCATGGCAGGAAAGGGACTGGCAATAACACCTCTCAGTTTGCTCTTTGGGGTGGAAGATGAGAGGGAGGAAGACTGGGTACCACAAACAAGATGGGTCAGAATACTCCTGTCACAGGCTAGGCAGATGATCCTTAATACCTGGGTCTCTGGGGCCCCCCCACAATAGCACAATGGCGGACATTATCCATAAGAGCTCTGGGATTGGAACAGAGGTAATTTCAGATGCGAAACAGATTGGAGGAATTTGAGAATGAGTGCGCTCACTTTATTGCAACGCTCAATGCTGAAGAGCTTATGATACTGGATGTAGGGTGAAATAGTAGGGATGTAAATAGGTGCGGAGGGAAGAGGGAAAGAAGAAACTGATGGAAGAAGAAAGGGAGATGAACAGTGGAAAAGAAAAGGAGGAGGGTTGGGCGACCTTAGCAGAACTGTATATAGGTTTATAGATATAATAAATTTCTGTAGAAATAGGCTGTATAAATATTATTATCTTGCAGCAGGAGGAAATCTTGTTTTGAACTTTGAATTTATGTTTTCTTTAATGAAAAATGAGATAGTAGTAGAAGAGAGAAGATGTCATGGGAAAATGGAGGAACTATTTGATGTATGGAATGTGAAACCTCTCTTAAAATGATGGATTGTTATAATGTAAATAGGTTGGAAAACTCAATAAAAAGACTGAAACATAAAAAAAAATACAAAGTTATAACATAATTAAATAAATTAAAGCCATTGCAGAGCCCACTTGGATTTAGTAAGCATTGAAATCTCAAGCTGAAACTGCATCCCAAAACAGCATTTCAGTGATGCTAACTCGGAGACAGGGCTACTGCATGTTCAGTGTAAAGTGTCATAGAATGGGGAGGGGGCTGCCTGTTGTAACTCTACACAACTTATCAGGCTATCATTTTATTTGGGGGAGGGGGCAGTATCATGTGTAGAATACTACAACTAAAAATGAAAGGTGGCCATCTAACATTTGCAGGGTTACTATAGAAAGTCGAACCAGCCATAGCAGTCCCTAGTTCACATGAAACATGATGTAGTTCTGTCCCTCACTTATAGCTTATAAGCATCAAAATGCTGTGTGGGCCAGCTCCATGACACTGAGCAATAGGGGATTGCTAGTCATGCTGGCGACCTGGGTTCATGCCCAAGCCCAGGATGGCAGGAGCAAAGACCGGCAGGGAGGGTATGCAGCATCCGTTGGATGCTCTCCTCCCGGGGGGTGAATACGAGCCTGCATCACTCTAGAGTGGCTCCTGGTGGCCGATTGCAGTTGTGCATTTTGCAGCATGGGTGACCACACACTGCAGTGTGTCCCGCCAAGACACTGTGTGTGTGCAGCCGTCTTGTGGGCGGGGGTCATGGAAGAAAACAGGAAACTGGCTGCTTAGTCGACTGGATGTTGGTCGCCAGGTCCCCACCTGCCACAAAGCCCTGGTGGAATGCCTTCTGTGTGCTGCTCCCGTGGCCCTGTGTACCAGGTCAAGGCTGAACCCCAGTCTACCTTCTCTCTGGCCCAGGGAGGGGGGCCCCTCCAGCAAAGGGATACATACATTGGATGCACCTGGGGGGGCATGGACTCAGGATAGCAACAGATGGTGAGGGGGATGTCATGGCTGGTGGGGGGCCCTAGGAGGCCAGAAGGAGTGGACAGCCGGGCAGCAGGGGATGGAACAAAAATAAATAAAAATAAATGCTGTTAGCCAGTCCATCTGCACAGCAGTAGGATTTCTACTTGCGATGCTGGCAACCCAGGTTCAGGAGCAAACTCGGATTGCTGGAGGGCCAACAGGGGGAGAACGGCTTGAGCTTCCCATGACAGCTCACCTTATCAGGAGAGGGTGGGGCCGATGCCAACTTGTTTTGCCCTGAGCGGAGGCTCGGGGTACTGCAAGCCCCACAGGGGAAGGGCAGCCAGAACATGCAGTGGACATCAGCACATTATGTCATGATGTCAGGGCTACACTGCATGGGGAGAAAATGGGAAAAATGCCTGCTGGCTCCAGGAAGTCAGACTGCCTGGAGCATGCCTCTGATGTGCCCACGCTCACCCAGCCACCTCCGGACCAATGAAAAGGTAGTAGTAGCATGGGGTGTCATGCTGCCCACCTCTCGTCCCGCTTCGGGGGGCAAACTGAAGCTCCATGGGGCCTGGAGGTAGATGCAGGTAGAGCAGGAGGCAGGAGGATGACTCCTTGTCATCCCTGAAGGGGTAGGGTGCAAGGGAGGACTAAACTGCAATTTCAAAAAAAAAAAAAAAATGCTGTTGGAGGGGCGGAGCTACAGCTTAAAGCTAATAGAATACAAGTCGGTCCTGCAAAGGCATTAATTTATTACTGTTTGATTTTCAAACTTCTTATTTAGACACTGAGGCAGGTAGCACACTGGGAAGACTTGTCCACCCCACACCCTGAGATAGGTAGCATTATGGTGGGGCCTGCCTACTCCATACCCAGAAGCAGGTGGCACCCTGGTAGGACTTGCCTCCCCCACACCCTGAGACAGGTAGCACCATGGTGGGACCTTCTTACCTCCGATCCTGAAACAGGTAGCACCTTGGGGAGACCTGCCTACCTCATACCCAGAGGTAGGTAGCACCCTGGTAGCACTTGCCTGCCCCACAGCCTGATACAGTAGCCCTCTTGTGGAGCTAGCCTTCACCAGACCCTGAGACAGGTAGCACCTGGTGGGACCTGCTTCACTGACTCTAGGAGGGTGGGTATTACGCTGATGGGACTTGCCTACCCTAGACCTGAGACAGGTAGCACCCTGGTGAAACTTGCATACCCCAGACCCTGAGACAGGTAGCACCTTGATGGGACCTGCTTGCCCAGCCTCTGAGGCACATAGCAGGTTGGTGGGACTTGCCTACCCCAGACCTGAGACAGGTAACACCCTGGTGGGACTTGCCTACCCCAGACCCTGAGACAGGTAGCCCTGATGAAACTTGCCTTCCCCAGACCATGAGGCAGTTAGCACCCTGGTGGCTCTTGCCTGCCCCAGATGCTGAGGCAATTAGAACCCTGGTGGAATCTGCCTACCCCACGCCCTGAGGCAGTTAGCATCCTGGTGACGAGCCTGCTCCAGATCCTAAGGCAAGTAGCTCCCTGGGAGGGACTGGTTGCCCCAGAACCTGAGGCATGTAGCACCCTAGTGGTACCTACTTGCCCCAGACCCTGAGGCAGGTAGCACTCTGGTGGTACCTGCTTGCCCCAGACACTGAGACAGGTAGCACCCTTGTGCAGCATACTTGTCCTAGACAATATGATAGGTAGCACCCTGGTGGGTCTTGCCTACCCCAAACCCTGAGGCAGTTAACCAGGTATGACTTGCTTATTCCAGACCCTGAAGCAAGCTGCATCCCTGGTGTGACCTGTGTGCCCCAGTCAGGTCCAATGTTCTTTAAGTTCTCCT
This sequence comes from Neoceratodus forsteri, assembly GCA_016271365.2. NCBI lineage: Eukaryota > Metazoa > Chordata > Ceratodontiformes > Ceratodontidae > Neoceratodus > Neoceratodus forsteri. The sequence continues at coordinate 171,239,593 of JADMNL010000028.1, forward strand.
GCATTGCACTGAATTGGTTGGCTGGAGTCAGGTTCTACATTAATCAAAGCACAATTCCTGAAAACTGCATCCTTAAAGCGGAACAGTCAGCACAAAGGGCCCCATATTCAAGTGTGTAGGTGGTCCCAATGTGCACTTTGTGGGCAAAAACGTTTTGGTTTACTTACTGTTTACTGTAGTATAATGGAGTCTATCAGACTAATTGTGCTTCATTCTAGGCTGACATCTTCTGGTACTACAAACTCCAGAATCCCCTGCAGCTTTTGGCAGAGCAGTGAGAGATTCAATAGCCTACAGTGCATGTTAGAGCTTTTATAATCTCCTATCAGATGTTTTCCGGGTCTGCTTTTCTCTGGCAACTAAGCACAGTCCTCTGTGACTGTACTTAGCCCATGGAGGACAGTGGGACCAGCAAACAAAAGATCAGCACTTATATAAACTCTAACATGCTCTACAGACTACTGAATCTCCCACTGCTGCCAACTGTTCGGAAATCAATTGCAGGGGATTCTGGGATTTATAGTAACAGACGATGTCAGCCTAGAACTGAGCAAAATTAGTCTGATAGAATCTATTATACTACAGCAGGGTTTCTGAAATGGCGAGGCCAGCCTCCCAGGGGAGGCCCCAGCCTGTTCCAGGGGAGGCTCAAGCAAGCCTTAAAATGTACTATATTTAAATGTCAAGTTTTGGATGTCTTGTGTGAAAGGATGCTGCAAACTGAAAGTGAATAATGGCATGCGAATTTATGTACAAAATGGTTACCAGGAAAGACATGATCAACAAACACTTGTTTCCTGGTATGACATGGGGGAAAGCTGTATGGAGGAAATACAATTCTTGGAAACTATGCAAAACAAAATGCAAAATAATGCAAATGAATAGGAACAAGATAACAATTGACCCATTATGCTGGCTGCAGAAAAGCACAAATACAAAGGCTAAGCAGAAAGATACTAGGAACAAGGCCAGGAGGGAGCAAAATGGTCCCTGAGAAGGTGTTTAAAGGAAAACTACACCCAAAACTTGAAAAAATATATGTTGTGCAGAGTGTTTTAATTTGTATGTGAAGTTCTAGTGTTTCCTTCCCTCTGACTGGTATTAGGAGTTTTTCCCAAATTAGCCTGCTAGCTTTACGACCCCTGGGGATCTTCATACCTGATAGCATAATTGTATTTCTTGTTCCCACAGTGCATCTTGTCTCATGTGACTGTGATGTAAGAGAGACCCAACATTCAGCACACACATGCCAAACAAAATAAATATCTTGGAAGCTTTACAAGCTGCACAAAAATTACCAGCAGCAAAGTTTTTCAGGACAGTAAAACCTTTAGGATGAGGGTGGTCACCAAGCTGAATTCTACAGATTTTAAAATATAGCCATCTCTATTGTTGTGAACTGATTGTAATGCAATGCTTTCTGCTGGATTTATGGGCTCTGCTACATCACCATCACATGAAACAAGGTGCATTGTAGGACAAAGAAATGCAATAAAGCTATTTGATATGGAGATCTCCAGGGGTCGTAAAACTACCCTAAAGCTAGCAGGCTAATTTAGGAAAAACTCCTAATACCAGTCAGAGGGAAGGAAACACTAGAACTTCACATACAAATTAAAACACTCTGCACAGCATATATTTTTTCAAGTTTTGGGTGTAGTTTTCCTTTAAGAGCAGGGTAAAACTGACAAAACAGTTTGACTCATGGAAGTGTTGCAGTGAGGGGTAAATAGGGTCCAAAAGTCATAAGTGTGGAGCAAGTAGGCTGACCTGGGGAGGGGGAGTTATAGAAAAGGAGAATAACAAGTTCAGTAAAATGAGAATAAACTCAGCAGCTCAAATGCACTTCATTGGATTCTTCCTGTAATGTGCAAAGTATGACAGTTGTTCTAACTATGGGGAGGCCCACAATTATTTCTATATCAGGGGAGGCTCAAGATCTTTTCCAAGGCTTGGGGGAGGCTCTCTAAAACAAAGTGTGAGAACTCCTGTACTACAGTAAACAATAAGTGAACCAAAATGTTTTTGCTCGCGACATACACATTGGGACCAGCCCTACACTTGAGTGAGGAGCCCTTGGTGCTGACTGCTCCCCCCAAGTACCATCCCTGTGCCCTAACAGAAGGAAAACTGGCAAGCTGCCGCAGTGTTTTTTGTTAACTTAATTTGGACTGGATTGAGGTGACTGCTACATTATTTATCTCCGTAGCTTCCATTGTTGTTTCCCTGATTATTTGTGTAAAGTGTAAATATTGCTTTTTAGCTACTCAAAGATGAGATTTCTGGTACATTAGTGAAGGATGAATGTCAGCTTCCAGAATGGTCTTCTACAGACCCATTAACGCTTTACTGTGGTTATATTACTTACATTATCATTTCTGGTAAGTTCTAATGCAAGCCTGTTGGGGAGATCTGACCTTGTTTCCTTAAAAGAGAGTTTAAGTGAATATTTTACACTAAAGAAAATTGTGTTTCCAGCCACTTTTCTGTGTATGACATCCTCGTAATATAGGAAAAGCTATTGTTCACTACATCGAACCACCTTCTGCACTTGCTCCAAATTTTTCACATATTACTGAAATAAATAGCACCAATCAGTACCTTGTAGGCTGTGGGGGAATAGAAAACTGTAGCACTGTCATAATGTGTCTCGAAAATTTGAACACGAAGGCACAATATTAGCTATGTAGCACAGAGATTACTAATGCCAAGCTAGCAGAAAGTACCTGAGAGTGCTGATTAGTAGAAACTTTTAACGGCAGGAATGGCGGTCCCAATTCAGTCACAAGAGGCTGCCCTAAAATCTGTGTGAACTCCAATGGGGTACCACTTGACTACCAGGGACAAGAGGACACTGGGGTGTGTGCTAGGGGCCCACTGGACCATATGGGACAGCAGGACACTGGGATTTGTGTTGGGGGCTCACTGGACTATCAGGGACAACAAGACACTGGGATGTGTGCTGGGGTCCTACTGAACTGTTAGGGACAACAGGACACTAGAGTGTGTGCTGTGGGCCCAGTGGACTATCAGGGACAATGGGACACTAGAAACATAGAAACATAGAATTTGACGGCAGATAAGGACCGCTTGGCCCACCCAGTCTGCCCATTTCCCTACCTACTGGATAAGCTGCAGATCCTAGTTAACCAGCAACCTACTTCTTCCTACCCTCATCCTCTAGAATGGCCTTATGACTGTCCCATGCATGCTTGAATTCCACCACTGTTTTTGACTCCACAACCTCCTCCGGAAGGCCATTCCATGCATCCACTAGGGTGTGTACTAGGGGCTCTCTGGACTATCAGGGACAGCAGGACACTGGAGTGTGTGCTGGGAGCCCACTGGACTATCTGGGACAACAGGACACTAGGGTATGTGCTGGGGGCCCACTGGACTGTAAGGGATAGCAGGACACTGAGGTTTATGTTGGCGGCACTGTGGACTGTCAGGGACAATCAGACACTGGGGTTTGTGTTGGGGGCACAGTGGACTATCAGGGACAATAGGATACTGGGGTTTGTGCTGGGAGCCCACTGAACTGTCAGGGACAACAGGATACTAGAGTGTGTGCTGGGGGCCCACTGGACTATAAGGGACAGCGGGACATTGAGGTGTGTGCTGGGGGCCCATTGGACTATCAGGGACAGCAGGACACTGGGGTTTGTGTTGGGCACACAGTGGACTACAAGGGGTAACAGGACACTGGGATGTGTGCTGGGGTCCTACTGAACTATTAGGGTCAACAGGACACTAGAGTGTGTGCTGGGGGCCCACTGGACTACAAAGGAAAGCAGGACACTGGAATGTGTGCTGGGGGCCCACTGGACTTCTGGGGAACAAGAGGACACTAGAGTGTGTGCTGGGGGCCCACTGGACTTCTGGGGAACAAGAGGACACTGGGGTTTTGTTTTATTAGTTTATTTGTTTATGCCCCCTGGTCTCCGGATAGCCCCTATCCACTCGACCTGCCCCAGCCCATCACCCTGGTACAACCTAAGACTTACCTAGAGCCTCATGTTCCCCCAGAGCTTCCCCCTCTTGTGGGGGTGGTGGAGTGCCCCTATACCCCGGCCACAGTAGAATCCAGTGTGGGAGGTTGCACCCAGGTAGCCAGATGTGGGGACGACAAGCAGGTTGGGCTTTATCAAGCCATTCAGGGTTTTTCTTTGTTTCTCCTGAGTTCTCCAGGACGCTGACATCAAGGGTCCACCAAGCACGCACATACCATGAGCAGTGCAGCACCTGTCGGCATCCTCCCACCCACAAGCCGCTCCAGCTGCATTGGTACCTGGTCACCCAGGCAGCAGTATAGCAGTGCACCTGGCTGTATTCCATCTCCAAAGGAGGAGAGAGTCCTTTAGGATGCTCAGTCCTCCTCCCCCCAGCCGGCCGCCCGAGCTTGTTCCCAAACTTGGGTCACAGACATCGCAAATGGTAGCGCTACAGCTGCATGGATGGGCCAGCTGAGGTCACTGGGGTTTGTGTCGGGGAGACCACTGCATTATCATGGACAATAAGACACTGGGGGCGCATATTGGGGACTAACTGGACTAACAGGAACAACGGGATACTAGGGGTTATGATGGTGGACCACTGAGCTATCAGAGACAAGAGAACGCTGGAATTTGTATTGGAGGAGCTAAATGACTAACAAGGAACAAGGGGACACTGGTGATTGTGTTGGGGTCTGCTGGACTATCAGGTAACAAAAGGACACTGTTTTTTTTTGGGTGAGGACTACTGCACTATCAGTGAACAACAGAATACAGGGGATTGTGTTGTGGACCACTGTATTATCAGGAGCAAGAAGATATTGGTGGTTGTACTGGGGGAACCACTGGACTGTCAGAAAACAAGAGGGCACTGGGTTTGTGCTGGGGGACCACCAGACTGCGAGGGACCAGCAGATACTGGGGTTTAGTTGGGGGACCACTGGACTACCAAGAACAAGAGGACATTGGGGTTTGTGATGGGGATCAGTGGACTATCAGGGACAAGAGGATAGTTGGGTGTGTGTTGGGTAGACTACTGGACTATCAGGGACAAGAAGCCACTGGGGTGTGTGTTGGGGGGAAGTGGTCTACCAGGGAGAGCAGCAAAGGATTTCATTCAACTGAACAGAAACAGATCTAAGTTGTGGGTTGTGGGGATAATGATACTATATGTACATGACACATGTACAGTGTGTGTGTATATATATATATATATATATATATATATATATATATATGGTACTGCGCTACACAGCACAGACATATGTGTGGTGGTATGCAGTGTTATTATTGTGCACAGACATCCCCACTTCTCAGAATAGAAGTTTATATTGTTGCAACAAGGCACAAAGCGTGCCCCATTTTCCGTCATAAAAAGCAATGACATAACTAGAGGTCAGGCTGCCCCCAGACATATTTTGAACATGTAACCTCCCCTACAAATGGGGGTTCCTGAAAAGTCTTCCTTGAGCTTGCCTAAATGCTCACTGCAGGCTGGTGTTCTGCGTTTTAGTAGATTAAATGTATTGCCAGAGAGTGCCCATATAGCCTCTGTGTACTGTCTCTTTAAGAGCTGCCTGGATTGCACTCTTAATTAATCTAAAAGGGAGCTCGGTTAGAAGATTTGCTTGTTTGCTGATCATTTGTTAGAGTAGTAATAATATTGCAGTTTGTTCTAACCTGCCTTCTTTGCAGCAAGGATTGTTCTGTTTGTCTCCACCAACTTGGCCCGGGACTGTCAGAATGGGCCAATCAGTACTGTTGCCTGCCTGGGGATCATCCCCCTGCTCAACACTTGCCAAGAGTACTGTACTGTTGCTATTTAATGTGCATAACCTTGTTTTACAGGGGGTCCCCAAGGTCAAGCCAGAGGAACCAGCCCTGGTGGTAAGTGCAAACAGTGGGGGTACTGGTATGGTGTACAAGGGGTACTGCGAAAGTGATTATCATATATTGCTCAGGCCACTAGAAGGGAAAGAGGGTGGTTACAGTGTCCCAGAGGGCTGTGCCCAGGTTAGTTTGACCACTACCAACCCTGACCTCCAGGTGGAGGCACCTGTTTTAGAACTCAGGCCACTTAACCTGCTACTAGCCATGCAGGCAGGGGTAGTAGCCTTGGGATAGCACTATCAAGGGGTTACATCTTGAAGGCTCACCGCTGGGATTTTGTGCCTTCTAGTGGCCAAAAATTATGAATAATTGTTAAAAATTAATAGCTACCCCAGTAGAAATGGCTGTACACTAGTAGGTGGGGTGGTGTACTGGGCAGGAAATTGACCCCCAAAATGCTGTGCTTATACTGGATATTCCCCTGGGTACCATGAAGGGCAATGTAGAGGGAGCACTCTCCAAAGTTGAATATTAAAAAAAACCCTGTGGTGGTGGGTCAACAGGCTGATTTGATCGCCCAAACTTTCACAGCCTGGGTAGAGTGTAGTGACCTCGTGGACAGCTCTAAAGTGCCACAGACTGTTGCCTCAGAAGGGGTCCTAGCCACCTGGAGCGTGATAACCAAAGATAGTAAAGACCCTGGGGAGGATGAACTCCCACCATCTGAGACTTTTGAGGAGAAATTTGCTAAGTTGTTGCTGGAGGAAGGGAAAACAGTAGAGGACTTTAACAAACTATTCCTGCCACCTGGGGGTGTTCCTTCCCCAACACCCCCTCCCACTCCAGCACCTGTTACCGCCCCACCTTCTGTGCCTGTGCCAATGCTGGCCCCTATATCTGTACCACCATCAGTCATGACTCATATCGCCAGCTGAGGATGTTTTCAGGCACCCTCCCCACACCCCAGGGGGAGGACAATTAGGATACTTGGATAGACTATGTTGCCTCTCAAATCTGAGAATGCAATGCCGTGAGCTAGAGAAGAGGAGAAGGGTGGTTGAAAGCCTCAGAGGCCCCGCCCAACTTGCTAGCCATGCTACACAGTCTAGTAATCCAGAAGCAACTGCTCAGGATTTTTTGACTGCATTGGAAAATGTGTATGGGAGTCCCGATTTGGATGAGGACCTGTGGGGTAGGGTCAAAAACACTCAGCAATACCCAGGGGAGCCCTAATCCGTGTATGTGCCTCTACTCGAAGCGGTGCTACAGGAATGCCTAAAGAAAGGAGGCATGGCCCCAGCTAAGTTAGATCAGAATAGGTTGGACCAACTCCTCAAGTCAGCCCCATTCTCTGAATTATTGCTGCTCCTACTACACCTTGCTGCTCGGTTGGATGGCGCCTCCTACCTATGACAGACTGATGAAGGAAATTCGGAGGACTGAGAGGAGGCAGCCACGTGGGGGTCCCCTCCTGTATCTGCTGCTGCTGCTGCCCAGATGACTGAGGATGCACATGTGAGTGATGCTCAGGGGTGAAATACAGTGCCAGTTGAACATTGGGAGGCTAAAAAGGACGCTCTGCCCTGGGGCGAGATACTGCGAGAGGTCTGAAAAATGAGGGCTACCGTTTTCCTACAAGCCCATTCCAGAGATACAGTGGGCCCAAACCCCTCTCAAAGCATGTCTGCTATGGGGGTGGGGGTGCATTCCTAGGCATCCTCTGTTGACAGCAGCTCAAAGACTGATGAATTGACTTTGGAAGTGAGGGAATTACTGAGGCATCTCCCCCATGCTCACTACACACCAGACAGAGATTGAATCACGATTTTCTGTTGGTGGTACCCCAGCCTCAGCCCCCAATGTCATGCCTCGGCCACATGAACTCTAAACATACTCTGTCATAATTGTGGGAAGGAGAGGCATATGAAGAAAGAATGCCGGTCCCCAAAAGACTTAGATAAGATTGTATGCAGACTTCAAGGGGAGCTCCAGAAAGCTAAACCATGACCAAGGGGTGCTGTGAATGACCGCAGTGAAGGCTCAGGAAATCCCAACTCCAACTTCTTTGTGGCTAAGTCGTCTGTATCGGCACCTGCTACTGTCCCTCCAGACTGGTCCAAAATAGTGGGCCCCTTCAATCGAGACTAATGTGGCTGTGAATGGTATTCCTACTCGGGCTGTGCTTGACAGTTGGTCGCAAGTGACCATTGTGTTTCAGGACTGGTATGACAAACACTTATCTGATGTGCCCTTACAACCCCTGGAAGGTCTACATGTGTGGGAGCTGAGCAACAAGTCTTTTCCATATCTAAGATATGCCCACCTCATGTTCAGAAGGGAGGCCCGACTGCCCGTTGATGTCTGCTTTGGGGTCTCTCCAGATGGGGTCCGAGCCAAAAATGACCTACAGTATGTACAGAAACTGAAAGCTCAATTGAACCGTGCCTATCTATTGGCCCAGACAATGGCCGCCAAAAGAAATCTCGCCAACAAAGAGAGACATGATAAAAAAGTAAAGGCTCAAGAGCTTCGGCCTGGAGACCGTGTATTGTTACGCAATTTGGGACTGCATGGCAAACGCAAAATTGCAGATTGGTGGCACCATCTTCCCCATGTAGTAGTTGGAAAGTTGAATGATTTACCAGTGTACAAGGTGTGCCCAGAGAATAACTCCAAAGCTGTCAAGACCATGCCCCGTAACCACTTGCTACCTATCAGCCAAGTCATAATTGAGGCTGAACCATCAGAGATTGATTCCCCTGGGCTGGTGACTCGTGCTGCTGCAAAAAAGAGACAGAGTCAACCTACCCCAGTAGTTACAGATTTAAGGTTTCCCCGTCAGCAGGCCCAGAATGATAATGACTGTCAGTCCACCTCTGTCGAAAGTGAGTGCGACTATGCCTATTACCCCTCTTATGAACTGAGTCAGCTGTTTCAAGGTAACCCCATGATTAATTGTGGGGATGAAGCTGGGCCTTCTGGACTGCTAACTCCCCAGCTTCGTCCTTGGAGCCAATACTCCCTGAAAGTGAAGTGCAGAGTATTACGTCTGAGGTTGTGGACTCTGTGTTTTGTGGAACTGTGTGAATTGCCCAAAGAAGGGGCTGATGGTCTGATTCTCTCTGGTGACACACCAGAACTTGAAGAACAATGTGAGAGTGTTGACAGCCCCCCTTCAGTGCCGCAAAGCCTAATTGTGCCAGAGCCTCCTCAAAATGAGCAACCTGGGCCTCTGTTAGAAGATAATGAGCAAAGTGTTGTGGAAACAGAGCCTACAGAGGAAGGAGCTGACAGTGCTCCAAGTCTGGACATTCCCATCCATGCAGAGGCACCCCCTCACAAGTGACGAAAGCTCCAAAGTTAATGCTGAAAGTACAGAGACTGTGGCTGCTCCTTCCAGAAAGACTGGCCGAACTGTCAAACCAGTACTACACTTTAGTTATGATTCCCCTGGGAGGCCAGTGAATTTGCCTCTTAATGTGGTTCACAGAGGGGTTTATGTTTCGCCAAGCTCACTGTCCAAATTGAGCTTGATGGCCAACTCCAGGTTACTTGTTCTTCCCTCTCACCATGGTGCTACTGCCCCATCCAGCCCCAAGTGAGCTGATAGAGAAGGGCCCCCTCTTTACATTGTTTAATGTACAAGAAGTTATTAAATGAATCAGTATTACTTGTATGAAACCTGCATAAGTATTGTCAATATGGATGTAGTAATGTGAAGTATATTGAAATGTATAGTAATGTAACAAGCTAATGATATATATGTCTTGTTTATATCGCATTTTGATATTATGTTGGTACAGACTTGATGCAGACGCCAAGTTTTCTCCAGGCAGGGAAGGGTGTAATCCCCCTACAAATGGGGGTTCCCGAAAAGTCTTCCTTGAGCTTGCCTAAATGCTCACTGCCAGGCTGGTGTTCTGTGTTTTAGTAGATTAAATGTATTGCCAGAGAGTGCCTGTATAGCCTCTGTGTACTGTCTCTTTAAGAGCTGCCTGGATTGTAGTCTTAATTAATCTAAAAAGGAGCTCTCTTAGAAGATGTGCTTGTTTGCTGATCATTTGTTAGATTAGTAATAATACTGCAGTTTGTTCTAACCTGCCTTCTTTGCAGCAAGGACTGTTCTGTTTATCTCCACCAACTTGGCCCGGGACTGTCAGAATGGGCCAATCAGTACTGTTGGGACTATAAAATGGGGCCTACCTACAGGGGCTTGGTGGGGTCAAAACTTGTAGGAATTGTAGTTTTTGCATTTTGCCGCTTAAAATAACCAGGAGGGGGAGCCCTTGTTGTGACTGACAGACAGATCAGCCAACCGAACCTTTTGGATCTTGGGGAAATTCCCAAGCTGCTTGCAGCTAGTTTCAGTTCTGAGTTGGGAAGTGAAGAGATAACAGCTTGAATGATTCAAGCAGCAGCCCGGTGTAGATCCACGCAGGAGAACTGTGGAAAGGCCTGAGTTTTGGCTTGCATGCCTGCCTGCCTGCTTGCTGTCCCTGAGAGGGAAATTGTGCCTTTTTCGGATTGAATCTGAACTTGGAGAGTGAAGTAAGCCACTGAATTGTGCCCAGGCTCCTACCTGAAGAAGACCAAAGATTTGCTGAATGAGATCGGCCTGTCTAGACTTCCAGCCACCTCTGAACTGTTGGATTGTGCAGAGACTCTGTAATTGCGACCGGAGAGCCTTTTGCCTAGTACAGTGGAATTTCCTTACATGTGAATGTGTTGTGTGCTTATAGTGGGCTGTGATTTGGTTCCCCACTGTGGTTTGAATTGTGTTTTGCTTGCTGGAAGCTGCATTAGAATTTCCTTACGTGTAAATGTGCAGTGTGCTGCTAGTGGGTCGCAATTTGGTTCCCCACTGTGGTTTGAACTGTATTCTGCTTGCTGGAAGCTGCATCCAGCCTCAAGGACTGAATCCAAAATGATCTCTAGTGGGCCTGAGTCTTGCCATACTGGCCCAGCCCGACTACCCGCTGCACGGAGAAAGCCCTTGATGAGAGACCTGCCCTTGGGATCAGCCCCCTGCTAAACATTTGAACAGGAATGACGCCTCAGTGATTCGTGTGGGCCCCGCTTCTCCGGACACTCCAGCTCAACAACCTGGAGTTTTGATTTCATCCTGCTTGTGTCCAGTATTGGGTATCATGAGTAAACATCAGGGTAGCTCCCTGCAACAACAACTAAATCTAAAGTGTTGTCATCTGATTGTCTGGTTGCTTTTTCTTTCACGAACTGAGCCCTCCGGCTCCAGATTACAAATAGTGTGTGTTGTGCATGTTGCTTTTTTCCATCACAGGGCCCCAACCAGCTGCAACGTACATGGCTAGCCCATCGTCTCCCTACCTGGATACCCAGAGGTGTGACTGTGTGGGGACTTAAAGTGCATGCATAACTGTTTGATTAATATAGCCTTTAAGCTAATCAACCTGATTATGCCCCTTCCTTGTTCAAGTCCCCTGAATAAATCAGATCTGCCTTTTTTGCTGCATTTAACCTGACTGTGGTTCCAGACTGTGGTTCTTGTGCCAAGAGTACTGTACTGTTGCTATTTACTGTGCATAACCCTGTTTTACAGGGTGTCCCCAGGGTCGAGCCAGAGGAACCAGCCCTGGTAGTAAGTGCAGTGTGGGTACTGGTATGGTGTACAAGGGGTACTGCGAAAGTGATTACTGTATATTGCTCAGGCCTCTAGAAGGGAAAGAGGGTAGTTACAGTGTCCCGGAGGGCTGTGCCCAGGTTAGTTTGACCACTACCAACCCTGACCTCTGGGTGGAGGCACCCATTTTAGAACTCAGCCCCTTAACCTGCTACTAGCTGCACAGGCAGGGGTAGTAGCCCATGGGATGTTTTTGCAACAGCATTTTTTTTTGTTTTGCTCTCAGGGTCCTGGTCCCCATGTGTAGATAGGTTGAGCTGTTGGGCAGGCCACACCTTGGCATCACTCACCCCATACGATCCTGCTGCTGGCACTGAGACTGAGGGGCTGTTTTTTTTCATTAGAGGATGCATGTGTGGTGAGTAGGGCTATGGGGCACCCTGAAACCTGAAAGTGAGTCTGTTAGTCATGGTGCAGTGTGCATGGCATGTGACAGCAGCACCCATTTGTGTGTCAGAAATGATCTGATTCCCTGCTTCCATTCCCATGCAGTCTGCTTTTTGCTGTGGTGGGCACCTTATTTAGGGTGACCTAGCCCTACTCCCCAAGTTCAATCCCAGTGCCTGCCTGTTTTGTTGTTTGGTCTGCCAGTGTCCTGCAAAATCAGTTCCCACTACTGATCGGTTCCTCTTGTTGTCAGTGTCCATGGGGTGTTTCAGTGATGGCGGTTGTTGCCTTGTCATCCTTGGTTCAGTGAGGCAGTCGGGGTGAGCAAGTGCTGCACTAATTTGTTCTGGTCTGGCCAGTAGTGCCTATTGCCACAGTGCCACCGATTCACCGCAGCTGCGAGCCTGCTTAACATTGGCAACAATGACCAATAACAGAGGCAAGAAGCCAGAGAAGTACCTAAAGTTTTAGTTTGGACTGAAGTTGGCTGAAGGCAGCCTAGCTAGAAGATGGTAAGCGGATCATTGAATTCTGGTCAGCTTCTCATTCAGACATTCTGTGCTTGTTCTTGTTTAGCTTAAGGTTATAATTTGTGCACTGCAATACCAAAAAACAAAACTGTATTGCCGTAGGTCAGGGTTGGGGAGAAGGAGGATCAACCACCCTCTGCCACCCCTCAACATGGCATGGCACAGCTAAGCAAGCCCTCCCAGGCCCTGAATCAGGATGGAAGGATAAGGGGTTGGTCTGGGCTGGCCTGGCTGCACCATGCCAAGGTGGGGGTGGGTTGCAGAAGGTTGTGTGCTGCTATCTAAGTAAGACTTGCTCACTGTTATGCATTGCTATTTAAAAATAAAATGCCATAGGTCAAGGTCGGGTCAGGACGGGGGGATGGGCTGCTGCTGTCCTGGCTTTGACATGCCACAGTGGGTGGGCTGCATGGGGCTGTGACTCTGTGATGATAAGCAAGGCTTGTTTATTGTGTGTGCTGCTTTTAAAGAATAACATTTTTGTAGGTCCAGGACAGATCAGGATGAAAGGCTATGGTGTTGTCTCAGTTTCTTTATACATATATATTGTGACACTGTGAACAGCACAGCACAGGGGTGGAGCATCTCACATACAGTCAGGTATTGTACAAGCTGTCTGAAACTTTTCAAAACATAAGAGAACCTGTAAAAAGCATTCAGAAAGATGCACAATGACCTCACAATTCACCAGAACCCGGTTAAAAGCAAAAGCCCTTAGCTTCTGGGGGTTCAGATGGTCTTGGGACCCCTGGCCTTTTGGTTTGTTATCACCTATAGAAATCAGGACTTTCATCATACTTTGTCTCTTCTGTAAAATAGCTACCTACCCCTCTCCCCACCCCAGTGTTGCTACTGAGAATGGGGCTCCTCATGCCACAGCAACAAGCACGGTAAACAAAATCAAGGGATCCCTCAAAAGAGAATTTGTAAACATTCAGGAGATGTTATAGTGCTGCCCTGATTATGGTTGCCACCTTTGGATGAGGCAACAACCGGATACTAAGCTCCACCCCTTGCCCCACCCCTTTTCATGACTCATCATGCACTGCTCCTCCTAGGAAACCATTTATGTCATGTCAATAAAGTATAACACTTAAAGCAGCAGTTCAACACACATGTTAAGATACGGTACTGTACCTGTTACAGTTACTTTCCCAGGTTCTTCCTAGTTATGTATTTATGTATTGACGTTGGTCTACCAGATAAACATACAGAGATAAAAAAAATCTCATTTACAGACTTGATCTAGGGGAGACAAGATAAATACTGTAAATAGCATACACCAGTATACATGATATATAATACATAATAAATAAATTGTTTCCTATAATGTGTGTGTACTTTATATATTTTTCTGGCTTCATTTCCTTTTCATGTCCACTGTACTATCTGAAAGCAAAAGAAGTGACCATACATGTTTTTCTTGAGGGAAAGATGATTTAAAACATTTCAAATGCCTAAATTCTGCTGGAGATGAAAATGTTTTACAGCAAATGAAAGTGAAAGGCACCTGGCTATGCTGTTGTTACAGAAGGTGGGAGTAGCTACAGTGGAAAAGATTAGGTTAAGTAAGTGCTAATGGTGTTAATGGCCATACTTTACACCTCCCAGGTTGACTACTTTCACAAATAAAAGGCTATATTGACAAGAGAACTTGTTTGTAACCTGGACATGCAGCTGAAACAATGAGTGAGATGACAAAATGTGCTTCAAAAGTATGTGAGTGTTCAAAATGGCTTAAAACCTGACCAGCACAGAGCAAAACCAGATTACCTGATAGGGACCCTGAAAACCTGATCACCATGTAAAAAACCTGACAGGTGGCAACCCTAGCCCCGAAAGAGATCTCTGGTTAGGCCCCAGCGTGAATACAGTATGCTGTTCTGGTCCTCATACCTGTGGGAAGATACTGACATAGTTGATTAACCAATAAGGCATGAATGAAGTGCATTGTAGGGGAATAATGGCCTATCTCAGATGGGTTGAACCATGTGGCCAAGTCAAGTGCTTTCATCACCAAAGAATGGCAATTATCCCACCACAGCACGTCCCCAGGAGTGTATTATAGTGATTACGAAATGGGTCCCTATTAGTAAATAGGATGTTTTTAAAAATAATTTTTGTGTTATTCTGTAGCCCCCATCCCCGGTATCTAGGGGCACGGTGGTGGAATGTCCATGGGGAGGGGGAAACCACAACAGAAACTCTACAGATGACTTACGTTTAATCCTCGGGACTGAGGCGCAGACCTCTCTACTGAGTGCTGGGCTAAGACACAAGTTGGCTAGTAGTACACAGCAGAATTCAACAGGCAGGAACACATCACCAATGCAATTAATGAACGAACCAGGATCCTTTAATAATAAAATTTATACTCCATGGAGAGCATTGAATTTAATGGTGCAGTGTCTCAATGGGAGGAACAGTATGATAAAGGGACTCAGGGGCCCACTGACTCAATGTCTAAGCACTGTCTGTTTCTAGCCCATATTTCCAAAGTCCATTCTCATCGCTTACAGCACTCAATTCCCATATTGCATACTTGCCAGCCAAACGCATAACCTCAATGCAGGCAACTCCATTGTTCCCACACTCGGTACAGTTGATACTGGCAGCTTCACTTATTCCACACTCAGTAACTTCCCCCTTTCCCTCGGTACAGGCAGCATTCCTCTACTGTCTATACTCCTGTGGGGCTAAATTCTGTCTGTGTGTCTCTCTCCCCCCCCCCCCGACACGGACTGCAGTTGCTTCTCCAATTGACCACTGGATGCATTCACCCCACACCCAACTTGGAGCTTTCATTATCCTTGCTGAAAACAGGTGGCACTGATCCACTGGGGTGCTCTCATCACACCCCCTATTGCCAGGTTGCTGGTCCCTCTTTACTCATCCAGGTACATTTCAGGTATCCATGCCTCTGTAAGTCACAGAGGCCTTCTGACAGTAGTAACTTTTCCAACCATGGATGACCAGTCCAACTTCTAAGTCATGCTGTGGACTAGACAGTCCATCATCCCCGGGTTCAAATCTCGCTGATGCCAAGCAAGATGCTCTTTGGCCTCTCCCTCCAGAAAAAGCCAAAAGGGCTCTTGCAGGAGTGGGCAACTGTCCTCAGTCCCACCTAGGAACTAATTCCCTCCCTCCTACGCTCTCCTTCCTTGGCCAAATGAGGTACACCCTCCAGTGGTGAAGTAAATTTCTATGATTTTTAATTTATGTTTTTGACTTCATAGCCACTTACCCTAATGTGGCAATAGTCCTTTTGTGGCAAAATAATAATTTTTCCTATTGTCCTATAAGGAAAGCAAGAGATTGCAACTGTGGTCAGACTGCAAGCCAGACAATCCCTTTCACTTCCCAGTCCACCAACCATGCCACCATGCTCAGATGTTTTGTGACATCTTACCAGGGACACCGCAGCAGCATCCTATTGAAGCCTATGGGGTGGTTTTCAAAATGTTATTATGCCTGTTTAAGCTACCACTGATAAAAATGAAAGCCACCGTTCAGCTAATAGGGGCCCTATTTTGTCAAAATTACCAGATTCAGTTTCCACACAATTTTTGTTAAATAATGCAATTTTCATGGAATTTCACAAAGTACCACCCTCCATGGAATCCACAGTATGCCACAGAACTTCAGCTCCCCCCCCTCCACATAAACCCCCTTAATCGTGGTGTAAAGGGGGTGTCAGTGATTGACAGGTATTCCATGGTTTACATAGAACATGCCCTAAAGCTTCAGGAAAACCATTATTTAGTCCCACACAGTGTATTTATTTATTGAAAAGGTTTTACCAGGAAAGGCTTGCTGAGCCATAATAGCTTGTTTCCAGAGATGCCCTAGTGGTGTGGGGGTACATGGGAAGAAAAGACAGTAGCAAAAGTACAGCATTAGTGATGCTATACAACCGGATAAACAGGAGTACGAAGGATCATATAAAGGTATATAAACAAAATTCAATTACATTCACATCCATGGAAAATACTTCCATGATTTACATGCGAAAGTACAGAAAAGCCACAGTTTACATGAACGGTCATTTAAAATCCTGCAGTTTACATGTTGGTGATACTTTATGGAATTTCCCTTGAAGTCTGTGAATTATCACAAAAGTGGAATTGGAAATTCTGAAATACCACTGGCCGAATTGAAAGTTTGCACAGCTCTAATGAGGACCAGCGGGCAAATCACAGGCAGTTTTCCCCCATGGGAAAAAAAGAAGAACCAGAAAGGACATGACAGTGGTCTTCAAACATGTGAAAGCGACTGCACCGTCAGACCGAGTGCTGCACATCAGGAATCAGGGTGTACTATGGATGAAAGGACAAGGGGGAAGAATATGTTGATGAATGGAGATTCAGGGAACATGTTGGGAATAGCTAGTTCCCAGACACTGGAAGCAGACTGCCAGAGCAGGTGATATTAGCTGATACTACAACCTTTAAGCTAAGACTCAACAGGTTCTTTGAAGAAAATGGGGTGGCAGTTTTCCTGCAGAGCTGGTGGGAAAGAGATAGTCAGTAGACCAGTTATCATCATTCTTCCCTATAGCTGTACTCACAGTATGGATGTAATTACACCAGATATTGAAACATTTAGTTTGCCAGTTGTGATGATGAATACTGATGTTATTTGTCAATAGTTTGCACAACTGTAGTCAAGCTCCTCCCTACAATCCCTACCCACATCTTTGCAGTGCCAAATCCCACCTCGCTCCTGCTCCTCACTTCACAGTGTTTGTCACCCACTGTCAAATAAGTCCAATTCAGACCTCGATTTCAATCTCATCTGCATCTTAGTCTCTGCCACATTGCACCCAAACCCAGATCAGTGCCCCCGTACAAGAATGCCCCTCACCCAGAATACATATTTTCCTCACTCAGAGAAACAGAATTTGATAGTAGAGGGAGACAGAAGACCCAGCAACTCTGCCCTCCCCCCCCCCCACCAACCTGCTGTGTTGGTGGGCTGCATGCCTCCTACTACCCAACTCTCCCACCCCTCAAACATATGCCCCCTCCTTGGGGACTATGAGTCCCCTTTTCCTGTCTCAACCATGTTTAAACCCCTTCAGAGTGGCTGCCCCCCACCATTTCCATCTGCAGTCTGTTGTGCCACCCTCTCAGTGAAGTAGAACTTCTTCATGTTTCTCCTGAACTTGCCCCCCACCAACCTTCAGTCATGCCCCCAACTGAATTTGTTTTCTTACAAATAGGTCTTCACTGTTTACCTTGTTAACAACCCCTGAGAAATGTATGTTTCAATCATGTCCACGCTCCCTCCTGGCCTCCAACAAATACATTTTTAGCACCTCCAGCCACCCCTCATAGGATCTGTCCTGCTGGCTCTGAATCATCTCAGTGACCCTTCACTATATCAACACTCATCTGTCAGGGTATTTCTTCAGGTGAGGATTCCAGAACTGGTCACTGTACTCCAGGTGTGGCCTCACCAGGCACCTGTACAGTGGCAGAATCACCTCACTTCTCCTACTGTCAGAACCCTTCCCTATACCCCCCCCAGCATATCTTGATGCCTTGCTGCACTCTCTGTTGCACTGCCTCATTTGTTTGAGGAGTCACTGATTATGATCCTTCCCGATCCCTCTCCTCTGTTGAAATGGCCAACCTATCCCCATCCAGTATTCTGGGCATGGATTCCATTTCCCTAAGTGTATTACTTTGCCTTCTTGGCAATGAATCTCAACTGCCAGAGCTTAGATCATTTTTATAGTTTCTCTAGGTCATTCTGGAGCTCCCGCACCCTCTTCTCATGATCTACCCTCCTGCATAGCTTTATGTCATCAGCAGAGACAAAACTTTCTCTGGATACCTTTCTGTATGTTACTTATGGGTATGGCCATGTTAGAAATCAGAGGTGGGAAGTTTGAAGTATAGGGAGTTAAAAGAAATGGGACATTGCAACCCAGGTGCCTTTTCTGAGCAGTTGGTCAGACTACCAGAAGCAGGGGTGCCCACTGAGGGAAGTAGCAAGCATCACTAACAGGGTGCTGGGTGGCAGGAGCTCTGCAGGTGTCAGGAGGGGCAGGCACACAATGTGTACCACCATGTGGCTGGCTGCAGGACTCAGACCAGGGTAACACAGTTTCTCTTTGCCACGGGTGCCAACCCACCCTCAGTGCCTGACAAAAGAGGGAAAGAATTCCTATGTGTCAGAATGACAGCTGTGGATAAACTTAGGCCACACACCATGAACCCTGTCACCCACCAGCTAGTCATGGGCTAGTGGACAATAGGACTGGCAGATTGTCCTGTCCTGAAGAGCGTTGACATGCCTTGGGAGGGGGAATATTTATGGGGAAGAAATATTTTGATTCTTTGTTTAAAGGATATCATTTAGAATTATAGAATTTGTTAGCAGATAAGGACTGCTTGGCTTTTTTTTCCCCTTGTCTATCCTGTCACTGCAGACCCTATCTGATCTCTGGCAACCACCACCCCCCCCAAGCTTTCCTACCAAGATTCCTTTGTACCCATACCATGCATGCTTGACGCCCCACTACCTCATCTGGAAGACTGCTCCAGGTGTCCACCACCCTTTCGGTGAAGAAGTACTTCCTCACATCCCTCCGAAATTTCCCCCTTTCAGCTTCACTGCATGTCCCTTGTTCTCAGGCACCTTCTCTTCTGAAGAATACTCCCCTTCTATACCTTATTCACCTCTGTGAGGTACTTAAAGGTCTCTAACATTAAAAGGAAAGTTACTGTATTAGATGTCAATGTTTCAAAATGTCAAATAGTTCATCCTTATCCCGTACAGGACTAACTTCTACTACATGATTATGTGGTACTTTAACACTGCAGTAAAGGTGTAGTGATCAACAGTGACCACTAGATGTCATGAAGAAGTAATAGAACAACAAGAAGGTATACAGGAAGTTCTTGACAAGGAGCTAAAGCCAGCAGAAAACACACTAGTTGCAGTGTATCTGTTCCTACCTATAGTTACTGTTTTTTGGGACCATGAAAGTTTGATTAAGAACAAGATTTGGGTGATCACCATAGGGCAGACTGGGGGTTAGGGTGCTGTGGCAAAGGGGCATAAGCTGAAGTACTGAAGAAGGTGAATCAACTGAAATGCATGCCAGGTATACACAAAACAGAGGTGCCAGTGGGCACATTGTGTAAACAGACAATAGAACAAGAATACATCATGGTGGCTGTGATGTACTGAGGTACACCAAGGCAAAATGAACTAAAAACACAGCTGCATCCTTACCATTGCAGGTTTCAACTTTAATTCATCCATTTTCTCAAAGAAACACCTTACCTGTGCAATTAAATATTTATTATGTATGGTTAAGTGTTGTTATGCATGGATTTCCATACACAAAGTCCTAGTGCATGGGCAGAAGTTGTACACACATCAAAGGAAATAAAAAGCTGTGCACAGTTCAAAGGTCATGACAAGTTGTGCACAGTTCAAAGGTCATAGTTACATTGTATGGTTATCTCCTGTTAAGTCCCCTCATCAACATAATAATGTACCTGTAAATAGTTACTGATTATGAGCAATAAGAGGTGGGTGGGAGGGGGAGCAGAAGAGTCCTGCTAAACTAGAATGTCCACTTATAGCACACAGTTTAGTAGGATGGTAGTGCAGAGAAGGTAGAGGTGCCTAACAAGTACTTCTTTTCAGTCTGTATGATGGAGAAAGATGCCCAGTGCCCCAGGAGAAGAAGCGGGAGGTGACAGGGGGAGCAGTCATGGATGGGGAAATTGAAATTGATAGGGTGAGGAAAGGATTAAAGGCCCTGAAGTTGGATTAGTCCCCAGGACCAGATGGCATTCACCCAAACGTTCTGAGGGAGTTAGCAGATATGCTGGCGGGCCCCCTGGCAGACCTATTTAACAGCTCTCTAGAGATAGGAAAAGTACCCCTGGACTGGAAAATAGCACATGTAGTGGCACTACACACAAATGGACCAATGGATGACCCTGGTAATTTTCAGCAGGTAAGTCTGACCTCGATAGTGGGAAAGCTCATGGCAACCCTACTGAAGGAAAGACTGGTAAACTTTCTGGATGAAAATGGGCTCCAAAACAACAGGCAGCAGGGGTCTGTGGTACGGCGGTCCTGCCAGACCAACCTGATTGATTTCTTTGACTGGGTAACCGGGACAGTAGACAAAGGCCAAGCAGTGGACATACTGTGTCTAGATTTCAGCAAGGCCTCTGACTCTGCTCCCCACAGGAGACAAATTAGGAAGCTAGAGGATTTGGGGGTAAGGGCGAAACTGGCTAGGTGGGGAAAACACTGGCTGCAAGATAGGAATCAGCAAGTAGTAGCCGGGGTTGGGGGGTTTCTCAGAAGTTACACAAGTTACTAGTAGGGTCCCACAGAGCTTGGTGCTTGGGCCAGTGTTATTCAATGTCTTCTTCAGTGATATTTCAGATGGGGTAACAGGCATAATATGCCTCTCTGTGGATGACACAAAGCTGTGTGGGAAGGTTGACACAGAAGAGGGGAGACAGGACATTAGAGAGAACCTGACTAAACTAGAGAGATGTTCAGGTATTTGGTAGCTGGGATTCAATGCCAAAAAGTTTAAAGTAATGCACTTGGGGCAAAGAATCCCGGGATTATATACTGGCTGGGAGGTGTTCAAGTTGCCAACTCAAAAGAGGAGAAAGACTCAGGTGTGATTATTACAAGTCAACACATCGCAACAAGGCAGCAGACAAAGCCGATTGGATGTTGGGATCATGTATAGCCAGGGGTATAACCAGTAGGAAAGCAGAGGTCATCCTGCCACTGTACAGGTCACTGGTTCAGCTGCATCTAGAGTACAGTGTGCAGTATTGGAGCCCTTACCTAAAGAAAGACATCAACTTACTGGAGGCGCTACAGAGAAGGGTGAACAAGATGACCCAGGGACAACAAGACAGGTCTTATGAGGAAAGACTCAGAGATCTCAGCATGTACTCCCTGGAGGATAGAAGGGAAAGGGGTGACATGACAAAAACCTTTAAATACCTGAAGTGTTTCAACAATGTGAACTCTTAGGATCTCTACAACCTTAGTGGGAACAGGACAACTAGGGGGCACTGCCTCAAGCTGGTGGAGGGGTGCTTCAGGAAGGAAATGAGATACTTTTTTACTGAGAGGGTGGTAGCAAAATGGAATGAGATGCCAGAGGAAGCTGTCTCCCTCAAGACTGCAGATAACTGCAAGAGAGGTTGGGACAAGGAAAAAGGGAAAGTTGCATGGAGAAGGGGAGAGATCGATGGGGAAGGGGATAGCGGGGAGGGGGGCAGATTCCTCAGTAGTTACTAGAGGGTCTGTAAACTTGAGCAAACTAGGTAGATTATGATGCCTTTTTTCTGCTGGTGCTATTTGTCTGTTCATAGTTTCCACAGTGGAGCTTCAGGCTTGTAGCTCTTTCCTTCTTGCCCTTCCAGAACTTCTCAGTTTGTCAGAGGTTTAAGCCCTATGAGGTCCCTCTCGCCCTATCAGAAAGGGATTTAAGGAAGGCCCTGAGCCCAATTACCCAATGGATTTCCCTCTCTTCCTTTATAAATCCAATACACTGGTACACCAGTAATTACTTGGTCCCTTTGACACAAAAATCAATACTTCGACACATCACTAATCCACCTTTGACACTGTGATATGGAAATCAGTACTTTGACCCACCTGTAATCAGCACTGTGACACAGTACCAGTTTTCTATTTTAACCCCTTACATCCCTACATCTATTTCAAGAACAATGCATGCTAAGGGACACATAGGTGGTGGTGGTTGAGGAGCCCCCCTCACTCCGTGGAGGACTAATACACCTTCATACACAGCCATTCATTTTTCATAGAGTTTATGTATTCCACACACACACACACACACACACACACACACACACACACTAGCTTTTTTTATTATTAAGATTAAAGAGAACATCCCCAGGTACCTGTTATATATTTAACCCCACCCCTGCCTTTTTGCAAACAACAGGTGGTATGCTGTTTGAATCTGACAGCAGTACCAGGTGGGGACTGGGTTCGGTGAGGATTAGGTTACTCAGCACAAGGGCTAGGTTTGGTTACTCTGCATAGGGCACCCAAGTAATTCCGAACACAGGAAGCAATAACTGTAATGTCCAATACCAGGAACGGGATTCTTAAGTGTGGCTTTTATTCACATCCAAGCAGAACAAACAAAGCATAGACAGACCCCCACGGGACTACACTTCTGGTAATGCAGATTAAAAAGAATAAGAAACACTTCTTTAACACAGCCCTCAGGCTCTGAACCCACCGGGCACACAGCCCGGACTTGCACGCTGCTTTGGGTACACAGCCCAAACTTGTACACTATCTGGGATTCCCAGGCTCGGCTCCCTTGCCGGCCACTCGGACACCTTCCATATGTTATGGAAACATTTGCTGGTGGCTCCCTAAACCACCTAATAGCACCTCAGCTCTATCAGGGAAACTTCCTTTTAATCCCACATCTAGGTACTTTCCTCAGGCACAGGCCAAGTACCTGAGAGAAAGTAAAGGTGCCACAGAGCAAATCCGTAAAGGTGAATTTGGTTACTCCTAATGGGGGTCTCCCACCTCTCACTTTCACAATTCATACCCGGCCATTTCTCTGGACATTAAACATCTCATTCTGTAAAGCTTGGCAATGTAGATTAAGGCTAAATGTATGTCACATTTCCTCTACTTGTCTTGCTTTCCCATTGTGCTGGACTTGAACATACTTTTACTTGGCTTAGCCCATTGCTCTAGGCCTCCCACTGATTAAGCAGTCCAATCTCCGCTTTACTTTACTCTTTGTGCTGGACTTGAACCTACTTGAATTAACTGGCAATGTCTATTACACTAGACTTCCTACAAATTAAGTAGTCCAATCCCCACGTTCCAACAGTTCAGGTGAAAACATAGGCCCTCTGTCAGAGCGAACTCACTCTTTGGTTGCAGGTGCCCCACAGGCGATTCCTCACAGGAATTTCTATCCCACAGCTTCTGGTGCCGCAGCACAACTTGAAATAAGGCAGCTTCTTCCTTAGCTGGAACCACGAGGGTTGCCCTTGGAAGACAGACAAACCTTTCCACCCCCATCCCCTCAGGGGTGGGGCACATGGACCAGTAACAGCGGTCTCCACCACTTCACAAACAGCTTACTGTGTTCCTTTTTTGATGGAAACACACACTTCCCCTTACAGTAGCTCTATGACAGAGCTTAAGGCTCAGAGAGCCTGTACACAGACTGCTGTGCTGCTCCTTTCTTCAAGACTGCACACAGACTATGTTCAAAACTCCCCAACATTCTATCCTAACTTCCAACTGCAACACTCCAGTGTGGCTCATGCAGCTGCGAGAGTTCTGTGGTGATGTCATCCCTCAGTCTCAGCTGAGACTGAGAACAGAGTGAGACAGTGTGAAATCCATTTAACTGGAGTTTCACAAGCTGCCCTCCTTGCCTACCACTAGGTCTTACTGGGATTGTGGTAACCGCGGGTAACGGGGGGTTACATATAGTTCAGAAGCCATAGCAGGCTGCATATAAACTCAAAACTAGCAACATTCACAGTCTAGCACAACTCTGCAATAATGAACAGAATAAAAATCACTGTTTGAATGCACAAACTCTAGGGAGTGCTTGTTGGACACCTTTGATTCTAGGAATGGTATCCATTCTGATAAAAAAATTGCATCCTCCCTCTTGAACAATGTTTCTGAAAAAAAATAAGGGAAACAAACACAAAAAAATCTTTGCTGCCATGTTTCAGCTGACAAGTTCAGTACTACAGTAGGACAGACATAAATGTAATTGGGGGGAAATTATGAGCAAGCTTTTGCCATTCATGCTCCTGAATCTTTTTAACCTTTAATAATGTGGGCTACTAGTGCCCTGGAATAATCAGTCCTACATTGACAATGGCCAACTACCTTATCAGCCCTGTAAATAAGAGATTTGTTACACAAACCATGACAGATAACGACCAAGGTAAAATCTACCATCACGACAGCAAAGACATGGTATTCACCCACCAGACAGGAAAAAGCTGGAGTCTCACACATTGCTGTGCTTGATAAAACTCCAATTTATTTTTAAAGCAGGTTAAAACAACCACACTGGGAAATGGACAGTACAATGCTTCTTATGTTTCACCTGATCACAAGCCTGTGATTAGGTGACACATAAGAAGCTTTTATAAAGCACAGCAACGTGTGTGTTCTGTGTGGTGGGTGAGTGCCGTGACTTTGTTGGTGTGACTGTACTTTTTTTTGTCCCTAAGCACCCCCAATTACCCTAGTGCGGCTCTGCTTCCAACCCAAAGGTAAAATCTAGTTGTCTCAATTACCACTGTCCTAGGTGATCCATATTTATTTATTTAGCTTTTGTTAACCAGGTAAGTACACTAGACAAACACATGCCTATTTTCAGGTACGACCCGGGGGAGTACTGGAAATCAAAGAACATACAGAGTACAGTTTGAAGCAAGTAGGGCAGATACACAGATCTCAGAAGAAGCATAACATACATAGTAAAATATCTCAGGTCACGACAGTAATCATAGTCAATATGCTAAAGTACAGCGTCAGTGACACAACGTCACCAGCAATATTTATACAGATATATACAAAATTTACACATTTGTAAGATACATGGAATGAATACACTCAAGTATACTGTGCAGAGGACCAGGCTAATCAGGGAGGGTTAAGACAGTCACATACTGACGAGAGCTTCAAGTGGTTCCACAGGGAGGTGCATAGGCCCGACTGGGGGGAGGTCTGGACCTGGACAGGAAAGGAGTTCCACAGTCTAGGGGCACTTGACACAAAGTCCCTGTCCCCCATTTTGGTACGAGTAGGAGGGACCTTAAGGATAGCAGGGCCCAGTGACCTTAGGGGTAGTAGGGGGCGCTGGCACAAGGAGCACCACCAGTCCAGGGGAGTGCCAGTACCCAGTACCTACCTGAAACTGCCCACAGCAAAATTCAAATAATTGGGCGGGAGAGCCAGTTGAGCTTATTGTACAGATCACAGTGGTGAGTGAGACAGAGACTCCAAGAGCAAAACGGCAGATGTTATTATAGGCAACGGTCCATCTAGAGAGGTGGATCTTGGAGGTATTGGCAAACAAAAGGAGCCCATAACAGAGGGATGGTAGAAACACCCCTCTAGACAGTGCTAGGTGAGCAGCCAGAGTAAGGTTATTCTTTGCCCTACAAGCCAGACCCAATTTCCAGTTAACAGCTCTACACGCATTTTGGATATGCTGACCAAGATCGAGCTGTGGGTCAAGTGTCACCCCAAGGTATTTGATGAAATCAGTGGTGAGAACAGGAGTGCCATCAATACCCGAGATGCACATAGGAACAGAGGAGGCCTTTAACTTGGCCAGGGAACCAAACAGCATGGCCTGGGTCTTTTTAAGATTTAGGACCAGCTTATGGGATGATATCCAGGAATGGACAGTCCTGAAACCCTCACTCGGTTGGTGGTTAATGACCCCAATATCCTTTGAATGAGTGAGGATAACAAGGTCATCAGTATACAGGACAGCCCTGCAGGAGGCTGCCGAGGGGGGAAGGTCATTGATGAAGATGGAAAAAAGCAGGGGCCCAAGGACTGACCCCTGGGGGACCCCTGAGGACACAGGGGTGGCGTTCGAGAGCACCTTCCTATATTTGGTCAGTTGCTGCCTTCTATGAAGGTAGTTGGAGAACCACCTCAGGGCCGGAGGGGTAAGCCCAAAGACCCAAGATGAGAGCATAACAAGGCATGGTTAACAAGGTCAAAGGCTTTAGAGAGATCAATAAAGATGGCCCCAGAGAGTCTGCCCTGGTCCATAGCAGCCCTTATCCCAGAAGTGACAGAGACCAGCACAGAAGTGGTGCTGTGCCCTTTTCAAAAGCCATGCTGTGAGGGAGACAGAAGCTCATGAGTCTGGATACAATCCAAGAGTTGTCCCCCCACAACTTTCTCAAGGAGCTTGCTGATGGCAGGTAGAATGGCAATTGGATGATAGTTGTCAAGGATCCTGGGTTGCCCTGTTTGAGCATAGCAACAAACCTCTACCACCCTCTCAGCAGGTCTGGGATAACCCCAGAGGCTAAGGATAGGTTGACGATATGGGCCACAGGGGAGGCAATGTAGGCAGCGGAAAGGCAGAGAAGCTTTGGTTCCATGCCATCAAGGCCAGTACTAGAAAAGGGCGAGAGACCAGTTAGCAATCTCTGCATTTCTTTTACCTTCACAACCTTGAGATAGAATGGAGGACGGGGGCAAGGTGCCATTTGAGGTAGAAGGACTTGGATAGGACTATCATGACCAATGGAGGAGAATAGTGAGGTGAACGCAGACAGGTCCGAGAAGTGAGCATTGAATGCATTTACGATGGTTAGCAGATTATTACAGCTAGCACCATCAATGAGCATGTCCAGAGCCTCACAGGAGGAGGAGCCACTCACTATGTTTTAATATTCCTCCAGAAGTTCCTAGGGTCCTTAGCTGAGGTCTGCAAGGCAGCTTTACAGAAGTCGCTTTTGGCAACCCTGATAGTCTTTTTGCACTCATTCCTGAGCCTCCTGTAACGTTGGAATATTTATTTTTTTATTTATTTAGCTTTTGTTGACCGGGT
Organism: Neoceratodus forsteri; assembly: GCA_016271365.2. NCBI lineage: Eukaryota > Metazoa > Chordata > Ceratodontiformes > Ceratodontidae > Neoceratodus > Neoceratodus forsteri. The sequence continues at coordinate 171,266,614 of JADMNL010000028.1, forward strand.
AAGTGCACTAGACAAATCCTGCCTATTTTCAGGCATGACCCGGGGGAGGGGATACAGATGAATGCCAACTGACCTTGAACCAGATTAAGCTGTTGGTGGTATTTTTAGTGAATGAGGGAAATTTGGCCAGGACACCGGGGAAATTCCCCTACTCTTTTCGATAAGTGCCATGGGATCTTTAACATCCATCTGAACTACCACCAATCCAGGCAGATGGGACCTCAGTTTAACGTCTCATCTGAAAGACGGAATACGGTCTGGTCCATTGAGACCTTGAAACTGGCCCAACATTTATCTCTAGCCCTCATGAGAGCAAGGAGGCTCCCATGCAACCATTTTGTGACAGCCCCTCTTACCCTCCATCTGACAAGGGGGGCATGCTTATCCTGTAACATCCCGAAGATACTACTGAAGTGACAGACTGCCGAGAAAGCATTCTGGGCATCCGTCACTGAAGACCAGTCAAGGAACATGAGATCCTCCTGGAAAGTCCCCCGGGTCAAACCTGGAGAAGTACCTGACCTGGATGATTTTGGGAGAGATCTTGGGGGCAGAGATCTTCCATATGCTGTACACCAGGGCATGGTCAGAGATGGAGTCTGTGAGGGTACCTGAGGAGCTAATCCGCTCAGGCCTGTTGGTCAGGACCCAGTCCAGGAGAGAGCTGTTACCACCTATGGACTACCATCTGGAGGGCTCCTGAATGAGTTGGAACATTGAGAAGCCAGCTAGCAGAGTTTCATACTGCTTGACATTGCCTCCAAGCCAGTTTAGGTTGAGATCCCCTAGGATTATTACCTCATTGTTTCCTGTCCTGGAACCAATAGATTCAAGAAGGGAGGATAAGCCCAGTACACCACCCATGGGGGTATTATAGGTACATAAAATGTGCAGTTTCTTTGCATTCCCAAGTAGCAGAACAGTGTGCAACAGCTCACAGGAAGACTGCGCTGGCTGAGGGCAGGTCAGCACCAACAAGTTAAGGTGGCTCCTGTAGTAAACCAGAATACCACCCCCCTCTTTTTTCCTGGATGATCCTGCCTGAGGAAGTCAAAGCCGGGGCACACAAGCAGAGTCTGGGATCGAGGTTTAAGCCAAGATTCGGTTATCCTAGGATGTCAGGCTTGTAGTGGGTGACCCAGGCATGGAGTTCAGCCATGTTGGGCAGAAGGCTACGGACATTAAGATGAGCTATTTTCAGCCCATTCTCTGACTGCCAGCCCACAGGAGAGGGAGGGCTTGACATGTAGGACCTGGGTTCAACTCACATCCCCTGCCAGGGACAGAGTGTCACCAGTAGGAGCCAGAGGAAATGCTTCAGAGGGAGTGCCGCCTTAGTGGGCGATCCTGCAGCCGATGCGCCTGACTACTTTGATAAGGTACAGGAAGCACCGCAGGTCAAGGCAGCAGATGGGCCAGGGAGTCTGTCTGTCCATGGTGGCTATTAGGTTAGAAAAAGTAAAGTCCCACTCATCAAGTAATCCTGGTGAGAACTCGAGTTGCCCCATGTGGGCAGCACAGTCCAGAGTGATAATAGGGAGGAACAATAACATGAGCAGCCCTATGGCGAGAGTGTTAGAGATGGGGACTGACAGAGCCCCCCTCCTGGAATGCTTCAGGGCCCTCATATCTCTAAATGCACACCAGAGTCAGACTTAAATACAACGGGGCCCAGGAGAAATGAGGGAGATAGGGGTGACCAGACCCCCCTAGGCTACCTGGAGGACACTAAGGAGCAGTCAAAAAGGACAGTTAAATCTACAGCCATCACTCCCCAGGAGCAGAGGACCGCTGGGTAGCCTATTTCACACTTGTAGCCCAACACAGTAATTTTCAAGCAAGCAGCCCATGGTAAAGCAGTGAGACAAGGGCAGACAATAAGATAAACACACGTCACCAATGGCTAGTGACTACAATTGACTACAACTTTATGGACCACAGCTGACTACAGAGAAAGATCAGCTATAAAGATCTGTACCACCCAGAGGATTAGACAACACCCCCACAGTAGGTGTGGAAGAGAAGGGGGAATAAGGCAGCAGCGTAATATAAGTAGTCCCCTAGAGTTGTGAGGACAGAATTAATCCCTCCCAAATTCGATCCCCACAGGGGACAGACAGTAGGACCAGCCAGTCACCCACTCTAAGCATAGTACAACCCCCAGGTGGGAGTGGCTTAGGCCCATTTAATGGGAGGAGGCAGGATGGGTGGGCGGGAAATTTTCAATCCCCAGGCAGCGAGCAAAGCCAGTGAGTCCTTTGTGCCGAATGACCCACACTGCACCTTTTCCTTCTCAACGAATCTCTTGCTGTGCAGCAGGGGTACAGTCCAGCTTACGGTCTCCACGCCAGCGGCAAGGTAATCGTGGGGGGGCCCCACCAGGCAAAGGCCGCCCTCGTTACCCCACACACACATGCAACACAGGGCAAACAAGTCCACCGTTGGGCGCTCCTCTCGCCTTTGTACTGGCGAGTGATGTCACAGCTGGCGAGCAACCAATCAGCATAACGGCAGGGATTCAATTTGGAAACAGCACCAATTTTCAATCCCCAGGCGAAGCAAAGCCAGTGAGTCCTTTGTGCCGAACATCCCACACTGCGCCTTTTCCTTCTCAACGAATCTCCTGCTGGGCAGCAGGGGTACAGTCCAGCTTACAGTCTCCACGACAGCGGGGGGCCCACCAGGCAAAGGCCACCCTCGCTACCCCCCCCACACACACACATGCAACACAGGGCAAACAAGTTGCTTGAGAGGAGCAACAGCAGCAGTATTAGATGTTTTAAAAGGGGTTTAAAGTTGCTTCTGTGGGGCAGCAGGGCCCTTTTTTTTAAAAGGTTCCTTTCCATAAGGATGATGCATGAGGTAGTGACATGTAGGGATTATGGGTAATTCCAACTCAGGTAAGTTTAGTCTCAGATAGAACAGTTGCTTCACATGTCCAGGTATAGTGTCACAAAGCTGGGCAGCAAGGTTGATAGCACAGGAGGAGTGCCATGACACTGCATGGGAGGGGCACCCTGACACTGCATGGGAGGGGGCTCCCTGACACTGCATGGGAGGGGCACCATAATGCTTTCTTTGCTGGCAGAATGAAGAGTATGTCCGATATGCCACTGCACAGAGGCTGAGGCTGCTGCTGCTACTGATATCCTTCAGGTAAACAAAATTAGCATACCGTATATCTGAAGATGAGGCAGTGTGTCCATATGAAGCTGTAATTTGTAACAATGATGTTTTTCATGGCTAATGTTCACACTCCAGTGTGTGCATATAACGCTGATCAGTGCACACATCATCAGGGCCACAGTTTTATGCGTTTCAACTGGAGAACCAGTAAATTCATGGAATTTGATTGCCAACATGTCAGTAAAAATCATAGTATTTAATGAATTGTTGACTTTTTATACCAAAGTAGTGCATCTACATAATATTTATTGCTGTCAATTATTTCCTTTATTATTTTAATTTTGCTGTATAGATAACCATATACAAAACTATAGGGTTTACTGTATAAAAAGTATCAGAGAATACATAGTTAGCATACAGAGGATTGAACAGGCATTACAATAATGATGATGTTATTTTTCTTTTCATGTACTTACTTCCTGTGTCTCCCCATGGGCCCCTTTCTGCTGGTTACCCTCAGCCCCATCAGCCACCCCTGGGACTTACTCTTAACTCTTTACCTACCACTTTCTAGACACACCTACTAGCACAAAAGAAGGGGGAGTTTTGAAAGAACCTGGCTTGATTTTGCTTTCTTTGTTGCAGGAGGGACATGCCATAATAGGGACTCGGGCAATGCTTTGGGCAGGAAGGTGGGGCCAAGGTGAAAGGACCAGTTGGGGACTGAGCAGGAAATCCATACCATTGTAAAAAGCCACTCTAATGTGTTCACACATGTTCGTGTCCCAGCACATGAGTGGAATAGCACAGGAGTGGAACAGGGGCAAGACTGGTGTCTTAGGCATCAGCAGGCATCTGCAGGAGGAAGCAGGGAGGTAGGGAACTCTATTGGTCACCTAGGGTAAGGCACCTGTTCACTCCTGTTGTTACATTCACTGCTGGGAACTGTGGAATGTAAAAGGTAGGCCTTCACTAGGATAGAGCAACACCCTGTCTAGGGTGACAGTATAAAGGAATTACACCAGGTACAGGGGAACACAGTAGCAACAAACAAAAAAGGAGGAAAGCTAGGGCATACATATTAGGAGTGGGAGATGCGTACGTATTTTCAGGTAACAAAGGGAGTACAGAAGCTGGGGATGCTAGGAGTGGTGCAATGTGGTGGCTGTGGAGTGGCAGGTTTCAGAGAGACCTTCTGGAGACTGTGCTGCTGCCCCAGCTGCACGCACCTCTCTGGGTTGAGGGAGGAGGTTGCTAGACTCCAGGCCGAGTTGGTTAGGACTTAGAGGACCTATTCTCCCAACCAGGAGCCACCAAGTCTTACACTGTTACTCCAGAGGATACAAGAAAGGAGGAGTGGCTGGACTATGGTGGGCACTGGAAGGGTGGGAATGGTGTGTCACAGGCACATTCCTCAGACTGTACCACTACACAATTCCTACACTGTTCTGGCAAGGTGGGCCTGCCAGGAGTAGGCAGCCATGGTAGTGTTCAGGGAGGATGTGGGCATTCTCCGGAGTGGAGACTCCAAGGAGGTAGGAAGAGAACCCAAGAGGATACAATAAACATTGCCTGTAAATGTCTTCATTAATTTAGTTTTTTTGTAATTTTGCTGCTGTACTGTTTGTGATGTTCTTCTGTTTGGGTTAGATCTGAAAAAGGGCTTTTGTCCAGTGTCCTTACCTGGTTAACAAATTTAAAAAATAAAGAAGCAACTTCTGGAGGGGGACTCGATTGTGAAGCTGATAGATTTAGGACTAGGAGAGCAGGGGAGAGGGAAGTTAGGTGCCTCTGCAGCACAACAGCCTGGATGGATGGGAAGAAGATCCAGAGGATTGCTAGGGCAGCAGGACAAGAGGGGGAGCTGGACGTCATTGTCCACCTGGAAACTAATGACTTCACTAGGGATGGGGCTGGGATAGTGCAGGGGGAGTATAAGGAGCTGAGGAGGGGGTCTTAGACAGGTTAGCATGCTCAGTGGCTTTTGCTGATGTGCTGCCTGTCTACAACAGCGGGGGAGAAGAGGGATCTCTGTACCAAGACCTTCAACTCATGATGGAAGGAATAGTGCAGAGAGGAGGGGTTCGGCTACACTGGGGACCTACCTGGAGAGATAAGGGCCTTTATAGGGGTGATGGCCTGCATCATCTGGAAGGTGAACCACAGTCCTCAGTGGACAGTTTAGATGTTAATTTGATGATCATTTAAACTAGTCGAGGGGGGTGACAGAAGAAATCAGGGAGGCAGTAACTGCCCCCCACAGGCTGCAGTAGAAAGTGTGAAGAACCCAAGGGGAATTGAATCCCCCAGAGTGGAAATTAATAAAGGAAACAGGGTAGTAGAAATGAAGGGGGATAGGAATGAAAGCAATAAAAAAAGAGGGGGGGGGAGAGAGGGCAACAAGGAAAGAAGGGGGTACCAAGCAGAATGGTAACAAAATCTGGAGGGCCATGTGTGTAAATGCTAGAAGTCTAGAAAACGAGATTCTGGACCTAGATGCCATAATAGCAGAGGCCAGTCTGGATATTGTGACCATCTGAGTCATGGTGCACTGAAAACCATGACTGGGACATGGCCATACCAGGCTATACTCTGTTCTGGAGGGACAGGGTGGGAAGCAAAGGAGAGGCTGCTGTGCTTTATGTGAGGTAAGGCATGAAGGCAATGGAGATGCAGGGAATACAGGGGGAGCAGAGGTACTGTGGGTTACCCTACAGATGGTTAATGGAGCCTCTGTTCACACTGGGGTGATCTACAGACCTGCATCACAGGGAGAAGGAGTTAGAGAAGATACTACTGGAAGCTACTGGCAAGATGGCAAAAAAGGGGGATCTGTTGCTGCTGCTGCTGCTGCTGGGGGACTTCATTCTGCTTAATGTAGATTGGAACCTCCCAGCTGCAGCTTCAGCTAGAAGCAGGGACATCCTGGACTCCCTTCAGGGGCATTCCTCAGGCAACTAGTCAGTGAACCCACTCATGATAGGGGCAATACTGGACCTGGTACTCACTAACAGGGACAGTGCTGCAGATGTCAGTATAGGAGGCCAGCTGAGAACAACGATGACCATACAGTGTGGTTCAAAATTAGGACAGCTATGGAACTGAACCATACAAGGATGGTGGTCCTGAACTTCAGAAAGTTGGACTTTAGAAAGATGGGTGAATGCCTCAGGGAGGACCTAGCAGGGGAGGATGACCTGGTTGGGATGGAGGAGCAGTGGGTGAAGGTAAAAAGGACCATAGGGAAGGCAACAAACCTCTGCATCAAGTAAGTGAGTAAAAGCAAGAGGACAAAGAGACTGCAATGGTTCTCAAAAGAGATGGTGGAAAAGCTGAAAGCTAAAAGGGCATCATTTAGAAAGTATAAGGAGATGCAGAGATAGGAGGATAGGGAGGTGTATCAGGGGAAACAGAAGGAAGCAGGGACAGCAGTAAGGAGCATGAAGGTACAAACTGAAGAGGGAATAGCCCAGGCGGTAACAAAGGGGGACAAGACATTTTAGATATATAAGTAAAAGGAGGAAGACTGGGGTGGGATCATAAGATTAAAATGGGAAGTGGGGAAACTGCAGACAGAAACCAGGAAAAGACATAGATATACTGAACAAATACTTTTGTTCAGTGTTCACAGAGGAAGGAGAAGGGGAGGGGCCACAAAAAAGTAATAGGAGCATTGGTTGGAGTGAGGTGGACACTAATCCATTTTCAGAGGAGTGTCCTGAAGGGACTCAATAATATGAAAGTGGATAAAGCAGTGGGACCAGGCAGGGTGCATCCAAGGGTATTGAGGGAGCTCAGGGGAATACTGGCTGCACCTCTGACAATCCTGTGTAACAACTCATTACAAACAGGAGTGGTTCTGGAGGACTAGAAGAGGGCAGATACTGTCCCACTTCACAAAAGTGGCAGCACGGATGAGTCTGGCAGTTATACTCCAGTCAACCTGACATCGATGATGGGAAAGTTAATGGAGTCATTGCTGAAGGAAAGGATTGTGGAATATCTTGAATCCAGTGGATTACAAGATCCAAAGCAAAAATGATTTTACTTATTTATTTCAAGAATGCTGCCAGGAAAGACATACTGAGCTGCCAACAGCTTATTTCCAGATGCATCTTGGAGGTAGGGATGTGAAAATCATATACAGCAAATATATCAAGGGCATAATCAAAACTGCATCCAAATTGAGTCACAAGAGGAGGTCATGTCAAACAAATCTGATTGATTTCTTTGACTGGATGACCAAAGAATCAGAGCAGGATGGAGGCCTACCTAGATTTCAGTAAGGCTTTCGGCACGTAGGAGGCTAGTAAGTAATATGGATAGCTTAGAAGGTCCAAAGGTTGTAAACAGGGTAAGAAATTGGTTGGAGATGAGCAGCAGAGGGTGGTGGCAAACAGAGTTCACTCTGAAGAAAGGAGGGTGACCAGCGGCAAGCCTCGGGGATCATTGCTGGGACCAGTCCTCTTTAATGTCTTTATAAGTGACATTGTAGAGGAGCTGGAAGGGAAGGTCTGTCTCTAAAATCTGCAACACAGTGGATACTCCAGGGAGGGTGTGGAAAGGATGAGCAGAGACCTGAGAATATTCAAGGAGTGCTCAAGGCTATGGGAGCTGGGTTTCAATGTGAGAAAGTGCAAAGTAATGCACTTGGGGCACAGAAACCGAGGGGCAGAGTACAAAATGGTAGGAATGGTATTGATGACCACCAAGCAGGAAGGAGACCTGGGGATATACATCATGTGTGACCTAAAGATGGCCAGGCAGTGCAACAAAGCAGTTGGGAGGGCTAGTGGGATACTGGGGTGCATAGGAAGGGGTATCACCAACAGAAAGAGGAAGGTAGTACTGCCTCTGTAAAGATCACTAGTAAGACCCCACCTTGAGTTCTGTGTCCAGTTCTGTAGACCACATCTCAGAAAGGACATAGACAGAGTGGAGGCTGTCCAGGGGAGGGCAGCTAAAATGGTGCAGGGTCTGCATCAGAAGCCCTAAGAGGAGAGACTTTAGGATCTAAGTATGTACACCCTGGAAGACAGAAAAGACAGGGGAATATGATAAGAGATCTTTAAACACCTCACAGGGTAAATAAGGTGCAGGAGGGAAGTATGTTTCAGAAACAAAGGTGTTCAAGGACAAGCGGGCATGACAAGAAGCTGGAGGGGTTAGAATTAAGAGAGATGTGAGGAAGTGCTTCTTCATAGAAAGACTGGTGGATTCCTAGAACAGTCTTCCAGTGGAGCTGGTGGGGCAAAAAAAGTGATGGGGTTCAAGAATGCATGGGCTAAGCACAAGAGAATCTCGGGAAAAGGGAAGGGGGGTGAATGGGCCAGAGATCAAGTAAGATATGCGGTGATACTACAGACAGAGAAAAACGGGCAGAAAAGGGAGAGACTTGTGGTCTTTATCTGCCAGCAAATTCTGTGTTTCTATGTTTCTATGAGGTGACTGGGTGCCTCAGTAGCTGCTGTGAAGCTTGCAGGGTCACCAGCATCATCCACCAATGGAGGTTCTTTTTTCTCCCATTTCTTCCCTGAGTCAGAGCCGATGGATTCCAATGGCATGCACATACAATGGTATACCATCAAGAGAGTGCCAAAAATAGGGTGTCAGAATATGGGCATCAGCATGAGTGGGTGTCTTATGAGCATCAGAGATATCGCAGTATGTGTTACTGTGAGTGTGTTGTGGGGGTTGCTGCCATTGGGCTCTTTTTACAGTGCTCTGTTCACATTAACCTAAAGTGGGTGACCCGCACAACATCCTCAACACCGCTTGGGACTTTTGATCCTCGTGACCACTGCTGCACCAGGTAGCCTTCACTTGGTGGCAACTAAAGCACTGAAATTCATCCCCACGGCTCAAAGGAGAGTAGTCTATGGGGCTCAGTCCTCCTTCCCCCAGCAGCCCTAAGAGATCCTGGTCCCTCCAGAACGCAGGTCATGACATAGGGTGCCATAGCCCTACAGCCCACTGGGCCGGCTTGGTGATTAATAATTACTTCAATTGCAAAGAGGGCTTGGTATTTAGAGCATTTTGTTCGAGTACCCTCCGCTTTTTAAAAATGGAACATCAAGGTCTTCCAAGAGTTGGGCTACTCTTTATCAGCTGCAAACAAAGTAAAACATGTCAAAAAAAAAGTTTTTTAACAAAATAAAAAAATTGAATACTCTTTTTCCATAATACATTTTTATTGTATTTTAGTAAAAACAGTACAGTAATACAATTGCATCAGTATTTAATCATATAGAACTAACATTACTAAAAGATATATAACAAGTCAAAAGACGTATACATTAGGAACATATTAAAATGGATAAAGAGCAACACAACCAGTAATTTGTTAAAAATGAAATACTTTGTTGTAGGTTTGTTCTCAGTCACAGGAAATAAAATTTGAGACACAAGTGTCACAACCCAAACTGTTGCAATTTAAATAGTTGTATAATTGTATCCTTGTATAATTTTATATATTTTTTTCTGTATGTATGCATATTAGCATTGCTCATCTAGGATGAAGGAGTGTGGGACCGCTAAATGTTGGTGGCATTCATGGTGTATGGTGGAATATAAACTTTGAGTCGATAAAATTAAGGAAAGATTTTTAGGAGTGGAGCACCCTGTTTCTTTCCATGGTCTATGTAGTTTAAATAAAATGAAATGTAGTGATGGGACCAGCTTCCCTGATACATGCCAGCTGTTCCTGACAGAGAACACTAGCATCCTAGAACCTCATGCCATCATACAGGAACTGGATGAAGTACAACACAGAGCTACAAGGATAATTAGATGGATCACTCTTGACAGAAACCTGTCCTATGGGGCCCACATCGACAATGTCGCCAAGGCTGCCAATACGCGACTTGGTCTCCTCTACAGGCACAGGTCATGCTTAACCCCATTAGTCTTAAGTGTTGCTGTTCAAAGCTCAGTTGTCTCCATTACCGACTATGGCCTCATCATGAACGGCCACATCAACAGCCCTCAGGCATTTCTACATCATTCAATAAAGCTTGTCAACTTATCACTGGATCTTATCGACTTACCCATACGCAACCTCTCACGCCCAAACTGACTGGTTACAACTATCCAACCACCTAAAATATCAAACCTGCATTATGGCAAATAAGATAACCATGGGCCTTCCCCTCCCCAGGGTCCAAGCCCCTCTGTCAAAGTAGTAACTCCCACCATACTAGAGGCTCTGAAATTCAACTCCTGATGGTCCCAAACTGCAGAACCTCTCTGGGACAACAGTCATTTGCGTACAGGGCCCCTAGCTGGTTGAATAGTCTCAACGTTGAGATCGCCTCTGTTCCCAAGCTAGGCCCATTCAAAAAAAGGCTCCAACTCAATCTGTCTGCCATCAGCACTTGTGACTGCCTCACATAACCAGCCCTCCTTACTACTCCACAGTAACTGCCTAAGGTCTTCACATCGTCCTTTCTTTCCCTTATCCTTCCTCCTCCTCCCTCCCTCATCCCCTCTCCACCCAGACCCACCACATGCACTTCTCTAGGTGTTGCAACAATTGCCCCTGGCATGCTATTACCAGTGTCTTACCCATCCTTGTAACCCTATTGTATTCCTCTGCTGCCCTGCGTGTCTTATCTGAAATGTATGCATTTATGTACATGTAACCGGGTGTTAATCTGTATAGCATGCCTAAACTCATCTGCTCTGTTGTACTGTTCCGGAATTGACATGGAACCTTTGTAAAAGAGCCTTGGCTCAAAGGTACTTGTAATCCTAGAATCAAATAAATAAATAAAAATAAAGAATGTGATATATAGGGCTCCCAGCTCTATAGAGATATATGTACTGTATTTTACAGGGAACTTGAGTAGTCTACAGGCAAACTGTTACAGAAGATGTGGACACTGGAACACTCAGCAATTGACTTTTCATAGAAAATGACATGACTTAACAGAACATCAGCCTGCAGTTCTTAAGCAAGAAACAAAAAAAAAAACCTGTCATACTACTCTAGGAATCATAACTGTGGCACACAGGGTTGTTTCTCTGGGATAAAAGGAGATTGAGGAGTGATATGATTGTGGACATTTAGAAGAGTTGAAGTGCGCAAACTGAAGAGGCAGATTGCAAGACAAGTAGCAAATGGATCTGCAGTGGGATGCTAGGAGAAAAGAAATATTCATTTTTTAAAATCCACACACATTCTCTAAGGCCTGAATCCCATTGCAAGGCATCATGGTTATGCAAATCATCATGTAAATTATCAGCCTGACTAGCACAAGGATCTGCATACCTATGATGCCTCACACTGGGGCTCAGGATTTAGAGTATGGTAGTAGCCGGGGACAAGATACGCTATATATCTGGATATATTGGGAAATATCACAGATATCCATTTGAAATGAATGGGGGATTTCCTGGGATATGCTGCACCATGTCATTGCCTACCACTGTATGTGTGCCGTTTGGAGAGCCGTACAAAAAACAAACAATATGACTGTGGTACGCCAGTGGCTGTGCTCCACCTCAGACTGGTCTCCCCACCAATTGTAACTATTTAGCATAATGCTTCTTCTGTTTAGGGTTTTTCCCTGTGGGGTGAGGTGAAAACCGGATACAAAACCATACCCCAAACTCTGCCTCTAACCCCACCCTTTTTTTATACAAGTGCATTGCTTGGGTAGATTCTAGGGTCTGACTCACTTGAGTTATTCAAAATGACCATCAAGATTTCATCAAGTTATGTCAAGATTACTTTTTGGGATTGTGGAGTTAGATTTAAATACAGTCAAACCCACATAAATGCATAGCCACAGGACGTTAGCTGATTAAGCATTTATGCGGGTTATGGGGCTATGCGATTTTAGTGCTTCGCTATGGACTGGGTGACAATGGGCTGTGACCTGACTGGTAGCAGTTGTGGTGCAAGGGTGGGAAGCATATTGGACATTGTGTTTTTTATTGAGATTTCATTAGATTACTTTAGATTTGTAAGCAGTAGTAGTATTTTATTTATGACATGAACAGATACATGTCCCTTGAGCTAGCGCTCATTTTCAAGGGACACCTTGGCAACAGAGGATATTACACAGTTTCTAAGTTACAGGGTTACATAGTTACATATTTATATGAATTACATGGTTGCATAGATCACATCATTTTCATGGTTGCAGTTTATTTATTTATGTACAGTGACAGATCGTATAACAGAGCTTAGATAGATATAGAAGTTAGTTGAGTCACAAATGATGGAGACTGCAGCCAGGCAGTGAGAGCTGGTCAGATATCCTGTGGTGGGAGTGGGGGACGGCAATGGGGGAGGGATTTGGCATGTCTCTGTGGAGAGGAGAGAGAGGTAGGGATGGGGTTTGTAAGATTGTGTTTGTTTGTGCTTTACTGTGTTGATTGGAGATGGTGCTCTCAAACAGCTGGAGTTGCAGGGCTGTTCAGGAGCAGATGCATGACCGTACTGTAGCAGTGCTTGTGTCTAAGAACTGTTAAAAGGCTGTTTAGGAAACTTCATTTTGTGCCTTGCTTTTTTACTTTTCTTTAAGGAGTGGTTGCTCAGTAAGTGTTGAGTACTGCGTTGGAGTCAGTAATATGTGGGAAAAGGCTGGAACAAATAATGTATTCAGTGCCTTCTGTGTTAAAAGGATCAAGCAGTTTAAAATGGTCAGTGACTTTAGACTGCCATTGTTGTTCTTTCATTGCCCTGTTGCAGACGTTCTCAAGTTCGTAAAAAGTGCAATAATGTTCCCCATTGCTGGCATTCTGTTCAATATAGCAGTGAATATGCAGATGCTATTAAAGCACATCTTTTGATGTCAGGGCAGGCAGTGCCGTCTTTTCACCTCCCTTCTCCTCATCTTCATACCACTCATCTTCACCTTCACCTACTGATGCTGCAATCTCATTTGTCAGCATCCTGGCACACTGGAGGTCTTCATCTGCAGTCACAAAGCTGTCAAACACAGACTGTAGGATGTTTTCTAGGGCTGCTACAGTTTCCTCCTCATCAGATTTATCTGCAGAGTCACTTACAAAGCCTTCTGTTTAAAGCAGTTTTGTATAATCTGCGCCTTCACCTCTGACCAAGCCTGACTCAGCATGTGAATGGCATCGAGAACTGACAACTTTCTTGCAAGGTCAGTGGCAGACCCAGCACTTCCATCATCGAATGTTGTAATCACAGCAAACAGCATTCAACATCTGCACAGGCTCTTTAGATTCCTGATTATGCCCTGATCCATTGGCTGGATCAGGGAAGTTGTGTTAGGGGCAGGAACATTGTCCTGAAGTGGGACAGCTCAATGTGTGGGTGTGCAGTGCAGTTATCTATGAGGAGCAGTGTGTGTATTTCACTGTCTCATTTCTTTATTGAAATCCTTTGCCCGCTCTTTGAAAAGCTCGGAGTTCATCTATGAATTTTGATTAGCACGGTATGTCACAGGCAACCTCTGCAAGTTCATACCCTTTAAACATCTAGGGTTATGGCTTTTTCCAGTGATAAGCAGTTTTGTTTTGTGTGAGCTGTCCATGTGGGCACATATCATTACTGTGAGGTGATATTTTGCCTTTTTGCTCCCCGATATGTTGTCTGACTTAAAAGTCAGAGTACCGTCAGGGGTAGTGTAACCTTCCTATAAATGGGAGTTCCCAAAAGTCTTCCTTGGGTGTGCTTAAATGTTCACTGCCAGGCGGGCGTTCCATGTCTTTACAGGTGTAAAAGTGCTTGCATGCGAGTGCCCTGTTAGCCTCGTGCCTGTCCCTTAAGACATTATTTTTGTAGTGTATAATTAATCTGGGTAGGGGCGAGTGTTTCCAGGCTTGAGTCCCGCCGAGCTGCAAATATTGCTCTGTTCTGCCATCGCTAATGGTGCAGGAGGAGCTCTGTTAGAACTGGTGATTGTTTGCTGATTAGCTGCTGTAATAATAATGGTATTATAGTTTGTCTAACCTGCCTTTCACTGCAGCATGGACATTTCTGTATTGCACCATTCAGTACCATTTGGGGATCTTAAAATGGAGTCTGTCCCAGGGTCCTGTGGGAGTGAATTTCTGTAGGAATTGTAGATTTTCATGTTGGTACCTAAATGGACTTGTAGGGGGAGCCCTTGCTTTGACAGACAGATGAATCAACCAACCGAACCCTTTTTGGATCAGAAATAAGCCCCGGTGCTGCTTGCAGCAGAGAGTCAGTCTGGGTTTGGAGTTGAGAGTGAACTGCTCAAGACATTCGAGCAGCTGGAAACTGGTGGGAAGGTTGTGTCTGGCCTGCCTGCTTCATCTTCCCTTTTGAGGGATCTGCTAATGAAATTAATCGGACAGAATCTGAACCGGCTTGTGACCAAAATATCAAGTTGTGACTGCCCTGTTACCTGAAGACCAAGAGTTGTTTCACGCGATTGGCCTGTTAGGAAGTCTGAAACCACCACAGAGCGTACGGTTTGTGTAGAGACACTATGATTGCAACCGGACTGTCATCCGAACTTTGATACTGCTTTTTATTTACTGTAAGTGTGCTGAATGTTCTCAGTGGGTCGCGATTTGGTTCCCCACTTTCCAATTGTGTCACGCTTGCTGGAAGCTGAATACAGCACTACTGGACTGCCATCCAAATTGTTCTCCTGGTCTGGGCTCTGCCACCTTGGTCCAGCCAGCTACCATCGACGAGAGACCTGCCTGGGAATCAGCCCCCTGCTCAGCGCATGAACAGGATGCACCTACGGTGAATCATGTGGGCCCTGCTTCTCCTGGCAAACCAGCAAGTCATTTGCAATCACCATTTCATCCATCCTGCATCCTGTACTGGGTAGCGTGAGTAAACACCAGGGTAGCTCCCTGCAACATCAGCTAAATCAAAGTGTGTCATCTGATTTGATTGTTTTGTCTGATTATCATGAACTGAGCCATCTGGCTCCGGATTACAAATTGTGGGTTACTGTGCATGACTCTTTATTCCCATCATTAGGGCCCCGACCAACTGCGACACCGGCCTGCCCCAGGCAACGCATCAGGCTAGCCTGCATCAACAACTGGGTACCCAGAGTGTGTGTGTGTGTGGCTGTTGAGGGACTGTAAAGTGCATGCCTTGTAGTCTGATTGAAACAGTTGCTAGACCAGTCAACCTGATTACGCCCCTCCCTTGTTCAATCCCCCTGAATAAACCAGATCTGATTCTTTTGCACTTAAACTGCTTGTGGTGCATCTCTGTACTAATAGCACTGTATTGTTGTTGCTGGCTGTGTCTAATCTTATTTACAGGGGTTTCCAGGGTCAGACAGGTGGAACCAGACCTTGTGGTAAGTGCAATCAGAGTGGGATATATTTGTTGTTTGGGGGCTATTGTACTTGTGTATTCTGTTCATTATTTAAGCCACTAGAGGGGAAAGAGGGGGGGTCACAGTGTCCCAGAGGGCTATACCCAGGTCAGCTACGCTACCACCAACCCTGTCTTCTGGGTGGAGGCATCCGTTTTCAGTACCCAGGCCCCTTAACCTGCAACTAGTCACACAGGCAGGGGTAGTAGCCCGTGGGATAGCGCCACCCAAGGGTTACATCTTGGAGGCACCGCTGGGATTAGCCCCCCACCAAGTGGCCAAAATCAAGAAATATTGTTAAAAGATTAATGGCTACCCCAGTAGAAATGGTTGTACACCAGTTGGTGGGGTGGTGTACAGGGCAGGAGATTGACCCCCAAAATGCTCTGTTTATACGGGATATCCCCCTGGGTACCAGTAAGGACACTGTAGAGGGAGCACTGTCCAAAGTTGAATGTTTAAAAAAATGCTGTGGTGGTGGGTCAACAGGCTGATTTGATCACCCAAACTTTAATGGCCTTGGTAGAGTGTAGTGACCTCATGGACAGCTCTAAAGTGCCACAGACTATTGCCTCAGAAGGGGTCCCAGCAGCCTGGAGAGTGATAAATGACAGTAAAGACCCCAGGGAGGATGAGCCCCCACCATTATCTGAGACTTTTGAGGAGAAATTTGCTAAGTTGTTGCTGGAGGAATAGAGGACTTTAAGCAATTATTCCTGCTAACTGGGGTGTACCTTCCCCACACCCCACCCACTCCAGTACCAGCTCCAGTGCCTGCACCTGTGCTGGCACCCACATCAGTGCCTGCAGTTAGTCATGACATGTACCACAAGTTGAGAATGTTCTCAGGTACCTCCCCCCACCCCAAAGGGGAAGATGACTGGGAGACCTGGGTCGACTATGTTGCTTTTGGTACCAGTGGCAGTGTGCAGAGGCCAGGAAGTGAAAAAGGATCATGGAAAGTTTGAGGGGTCCGGCACTGGAAGTCATTAGATTTCTGAGGTCCACCAATCCTGAGGCGTCTGCTCAAAAGTACCTGTCAGCACCCGAAGGCAATTTCAGAAGCATTGAGACAGGGGAGACTTTGATGTGGCAATTCAAAGGTACCAAACAATGGAGAGGGGAATGTTTGTCTACATATGTTACTCACCTAAAGAAGGCCCTGCAGACAGCTTATCGAAAGGGTGGGTAGCCGCCAGTGACTTGAACCGTGTGAGACTGGGGCACATACTACAACACCAAGCACTCTAAATTGCAGATTATCCAGTTAATAATAATAATAATAATAATAATAATAATAATAATTTTATTTGTATAGCCTTTCACTATATCAAGGCACTGAACAAGTTAATAAAAACTTCAGCATACAATACAAACGTCAAAACCATAAAACATTATAAAATATATCATAAAAACATAATAAATTACAATAAAATTTCACACACACTTACAATACATTTAACCTTCCAAGAAGACATTCTCCACAGATGTGTTTTCAATTCCTTCTTGAAAATCTCCACGGAGGAGCATTCCCGTAACCGGCATGGTAGAGAATTCCAAAGAGTAGGTGCAGCATGAGAAAAAGCTCTGCTGCCTGAGGATTTCAAGCTCACTCTTGGAATCTCTAACAACCCCATGTCGGCCGAGCGGAGTGATCGGCCAAGGCAGTAAGGAACCAGCAGGTCTTTCAGATAGGACGGACCAGTTAAGGCTCCAGGATAGGAGAGATAACCCACCTGAGTGCTGCGACTTGATAAAAGAACTCAGGGAGGTTGAAGGTGAAGAAAGTGATTGTGATTATGGGGTGGGCACAGCCCAAGTGACCACAGCATAGGAAGACCTCTCTGAAATGGAGACCACTAAGGATAGTCCACCATGAGCTGAGCGGTGGAGAGACGAGCTGCTGAAGGAAGTCAGAAAAGTACAAATGGGTGCCTTTACGGAGGCCTCCACCGCAGACATACACCCTGGTCCCTCTCAGGACGTGACTGCCATGTGGGTGAGGGTGCATCCTCAGGCATCCTCTGCCAAGGGTGGCTCCTAGGCTGAGATCAAAGAATTGGGTGCCACCCTAAAGGAACTGTTAAGACACGTTGCACCACCCTCTCCACTGCAAGCAGATATCGGACCCCGATAACTTGCTACTGCTTCAGTCCCTCATGCAATGTTCTCTCCAAGCATGACCCAGGACTCTATCATTGGTCACAACTGTGGAAAGGATGGTCATATGAAGAGAGAATGCTGGTCTCAGAAAGACTTAGAAAAAGTAGTAAACAAAAAAAGGGGTGCTCAGAAAAGCAAATCAATGGCCGAGGGTACCCAAAATGACCACAGTGAGGACAAGAAATACTAACTCAAACTTCTTTGTGGCTAACTCATCTGTCCAGGCCCCTGCTACCGTCCCTCCAGACTGGTCCAAATTGGTGGGCCCTTCGATGGAGACTACTGTGACTGTCAATGGTATCCATGCTCGGGCTGTGCTCAACAGCGGGTCACAAGTAACCATTGTATTCCAGGACTGGTATAACAAACACTTATCTGATGTGCCATTACAATCTCTAGAAGGCCTACATGTGTGGGGCCCAAGTGACAAGTCTTATCCCTACCTAGGGTATATTCGGCTTTGGCTGTCTTTTCCTGTGGCTGTGACTGGTGTAGATGAACAAGTAGAGATGCTAGCCCTGGTGTGCCCCTCTACAGGGATGTATGATGTGCTTCCCCTACTCATTGGAACCAATGCCCACATGTTTGGGAGGTCAGTGCAGTTGTGCCAAGAGAAACATGACCGACAGACTGGCCGGGCAATGAGAATTCCAGCTCTGATCAAGAAAGCTTATGATCTCCAGAGGCAGTCTGTGGCAGAAGACCTGGATGAGCCCATTGGAATTGCCTGGAAAAAGGACCCTGATTACTTGGTGTTGCCACCCAATACTCAGTATACTGTTCATGGAGAAGTCCATCTTAGGAGAGATGTGAAAAACAAAATATTAATGCTAGATGCATCAGGTGAAGGAAAGTTGCCGGAGGGGCTAATGGTCAAGCCCAGTATCCTACCTGCCCATGCCTATGCATGCCAGGTGATGGTCCAAATTCTAAACGTGTCGGATCGGGAAGTCTGTGTGAACAGGGGATGTACGCTGGCTACAGTACACTGTGCAATCACTGCAGTATTACCCAGTAACAAGCACTATGGTGGAAAGGAGAAAGTGACCCCAGACCTATTTGATTTTGGTGATTCCCCCCCTTGTCTGCCAAGTAGAAAACCTGAATTAGCAGGAAACTTGCCCAGAGAGACCAAGTGTTCTCACTAAAAGAGTGGTACATGGGGTGTGTCCATGTGCCGAGCATAACATACGCCTGCATGATGACCGACCATTCCGAGAAAGGTCCCGACACCTTGCTCCAGCTGACATAGATGATGTTAGGAGGCACCTATAGGAAATGCTCACTGCTAGCATTATTCAAGAATCAAGAAGCCCCTATGCATCCCCCATTGTAGTTGTGCGTAAAAAGAATGGATTTGTGAGGATGTGTGTGGATTATCAGACCCTCAACCGATGGCCTGTCCCCAATCAATACACCATGCCATGCATACAGGATGCCCTGGACAGCTTGAACGGGAGTCAGTGGTTCTCAGTAGTTGATCTCTGCAGCGGATACTATCAAATTCCAATGGCCCCGGAGGACCGTGAGAAAACAGCCTTCATCTGTCCACTGGGGTTGTACGAATTTCAGAGGATGCCACAGGGGATCTCAGGTGCCCTGCCACCTTTCAGAGATTGATGGAGCATGCAGCAGGGGATATGAACCTGCTGGAGTGCCTGGTATACTTGGATGACGTCATCATAGTTGGGCGCATGCTGCAGGAGCATGAGACCAGACTCTTTAAAGTCCTTGACCGATTGGAGGAATTTGGCCTCAAGTTATCCATAGACAAGTGCCAGTTCTTTCAAGCATCTGTGAAATATGTGGGGCATACAGTGTCTGCTGAGGGGATACAGATAGATCCCAGTAAAGTAGAATCCTTGACCACCTGCCCCCAGCCCACCAACCTAAAAGAGCTACAGCATTTCCTGGGGTTCTGCAGCTACTACCACCGATTCATCAAAGACCATTCAAGGGTGATACGGCCACTCCTTAATCTTTCCCAAGGCTATCCCCCTGGCAACCACAGATACAAAAAGGGGGCCATCAAGGAAGAAGAAATGGTGTACCTCCAGACAAGTGAACCCTTTGGGCCTCAGTGGACTCCCAAGTGTGAGGCGGCTTTCTTCGAAGTCATCTATCAGCTCACCCACACCCCCATCCTTGCCTATGCTGATCCCACCAAGCCATACGTCCTGCATATGGATGCCAGCTTGAAGGGGCTCAGGGCTGTGCTCTACCAGAATATGAGGATGGCCTGATACCTGTGGCTTTCACCAGTCACAGTCTGACCCCGTCCGAGCAGAACTATGCGGTCCACAAGTTGGAATTCCTTGCTCTAAAGTGGGCCATAGTCGATCAGTTTCATGAATACCTTTTTGGGGCAAAGATATTAGTGAAGACTGATAACAACCCTCTGACGTATTAGCAGACCTCAGTTAATTTGGACGCCACTGGGCACCGGTGACTTTCTGCCTTGTCGACTTATGATTATGCTGTTGAATACTGGCCTGGACTGAATCACATTGATGCTGATGCCCTGTCATGGAGGCCAAATTCTAAGGCCAATTGGGTGAGGCTGTCTGAATCCTCCATTAAAGCGTTATGCCAAACGTTTGATAAAGATGAGCAACTGTCTGCAGACACAGTGGACTGCCTGGTGGATTGCTTGGGGCCTCCCCAGATACCTGCATACCAGCTGCCTATTGCCATTTTTCTGCATTAGATATTAGTGCGCTGCCACAATTTGATAATGACAGTATTCAGTGGGCTCAATCCCAGGACCCCATGATTCAACCCAGCTTGATGCCCTGCATGCAGGGAAAGATGTGCAAGTTGTGTTTCACAGATTTGCGAACTGCTTTACTATTCAAGGAAGGCCCCAGGTTAAAGTTGCATAGTTATACAGAGAGACAGTGGATCGCCGAGGTCAAGTGGACAAGTAACAGTTGGTTCTACCCACGGCCTTTAAACAGCTGGTATTGAGGTCCCTCCACAACCACATGGGACACCTCAGTATTGACTGAACTCTTGACCTAGTACAATCCTGATTCTACTGACCAAAAATGGGGGCAGATGTCGAGCATCACATAAAGACCTTCAGTCAGTGCCTACAGAGAAAAGCCCTGCCCCAGAAGGCTGCCCCACTTGTCAATATCACTACCAGCACCCCTATGGAGCTAGTTTGCATAGACTTCTTGTGCTTGGAGCCTGACCAAAAGAACATTGGCAATGTGCTGATGGTAATGGATCATTTTACTCGATATGCACAAGCTTTTCTAACCAAGGATCAAAAGGCCTCTATAGTGGCCAAGGTGCTAGTGGAAAAGTTCTTTGTCCATTATGGTGCCCCCAACGTATCCATTCTGACCAAGGCAGAGACTTTGAAAGTAGACTAATCAAAGAAATTCTGTCTCTGTGGGGGTGCAGAAGTCCAGAACCACTCCCTATCACCCGCAGGGGGACCCTCAACCAGAACGCTTTAACCAAACCCTTCTGGACATGCTGGGCACTCTCCATCCTAAAGACAAGCCTAAGTGGAGTCAGCAGATTAGCACCTTGGTACACTTACAATTGCACCAAGAGTGATGCTGCTGAATTCTCTCCCTATCACCTCATGTTCGGGAGGAAGGCCCAACTGCCCATTGATGTTTGCTTTGGGGTCTCTCCGGATGGAGTCCGAGCTGATAATTTATAGTACATGCAGAAACTAAAAGATCGATTCAACCATGCATATCAAGTGGCACAAACTATGGCTGCCAAATGAAATCTTGCTAACAAAGAACATAGAAACATAGACTTTGATGGCAGATAAGGACCACTTGGCCCACCTAGTCTGCCCATTTCCCTACCTACAGGATAAGCTGCAGATCCTAGTTAACCAACAGCCTATTTCTTCCTACCCACCACAAGAATTGCCTTATGTCTGTCCCATGCATTCTTGAATTCTCCCACAGTTTTAGACCCCACAACCTCCTCAGGAAGGCTGTTCCATGCCTCCACCACCTTTTCTGTGAAAAAAAATACTTCCTCACATTGCCCCTGAGCCATCCCCCCATTATCTTCAAATTGTGTCCCCTTGTTCTTGCACATCTCTTTTTCTGAAAGATGCCACCCTCCTGAACTTTGTTGATTCCACTGAGGTACTTAAAAGTTTCTGTCATGTTCCTCCAAGGGTATACATATTAAGCTCCTATAGTCTCTCCTCGTATGGCTTCTCTTGCAGACCCTGCACCATTTAGGTTGCTCTCCTCTGGACTGCCTCCATCCTGTCTATGTCCTTGCGGAGATGGGGTCTCCAGAACTGGACGCAGTACTCCAGATGGGGTCTCACCAACTGTCTGTACAGAGAGATAACAACTTCCTATTTTCTGCTGGTGATGCCTCTCCATATACATCCCATTATCCCACCCCCAAGCCTCCATACTGCCGTCTCACATTGCTTGCCAACCTTAAGGTCATCTGATATGATTACCCCCAGGTCCCTTTCCATTTTTGTTGTTGTTACTACCCACCCACCCCCATTGTGTAATCTTCCCTGGGTTTTTCCCAGGTGCATTATTTCTTATTTGCATTTAATCAAACTGCCATACTTCTGACCATTCCTCCAACCTTGCCAAGTCCCTTCTTATCCTGTCCATGCCTCCTTGTGTATCAACCCTGTTGCAGATCTTTGTGTCATCTGCAAGAGGCATATTTTCCTTCAAGTCCCTCTGCAATGTCACTTATAAAGACATTAAAAAGGACTGGACCCAGTACTGAACCCTGCAGTACCCACTAGTAACCCTCTTTCTTCAGAGTGGACTCCATTTACAATTACCTTCTGTGTCCTGTTGTCCAGCCAGTGTTTTACCCAGGCTACCACCCTAGGACCCACTCCCAGGCTGGTTAATTTGATTATTAATCTTGTGTGTGGGACTCTGTCAAATGCCTTGCTAAAGTCTAGATAGGCCATGTCCACAGCCCCTCCCTAGTCTACTATTTTGGTCACTCAGTCAAAGAAATCAATTAGATTCGTCTGACATGACCTTCCTGTTGTGAACCCATGCTGCCTTGGGTCCTGTGCCCCACTGGTCTCTAGGTACTCAACAATTCTTTCCTTCAGAAGTGATTCCATCACTTTCCCTACCACAGAGGTCAAACTGACAGGTCAACTCTCTGTCTTGCTCCACAGCTCTGCCTTGCTCCCACTTTTGTGAAGGGGAATCACATCCACCTTCCTCCAGTCCTGGGTACCACCATCCTCCCATGATTTGTTAAAGGGTAGTCAATGGTGTCACTAGTTCTCCTTAATTCTTTTAGAATTCTGGGGTGAATTCCATCTGGCTCCATTGCTTTGTCCACCTTCAGTTTTAAGAGTTCTTTCAGAACCCTTTCTTCTATTAAAGGACTGGGATCGTACCCCTATCCAGAGTGCTTCTGTTAATTGGATTAGGCATCCCCCTCTCTTTTGTGAATACTGAGCAGAAGTATTCGCTCAGTATCCTTGCTTTCACTGTTCCTCTGCCCACCCACCGTCCATTCTATTCAGCCTCACTATCCTCCCTTTGTCTTTCTATGCTCCCTGATGTACCTATAAAAGGTTTTAGCCCCTTCTAACTTCAGGTTGGCTATCTTTTCCTCAGTTTGGGCCTTTGCTATTCTGACTTCTCTCCCTGCTTCCTTCTGCCTTAACTGGTACAGTTCTCTGTTCTGCTCCTTCTATGTTTCCTTATACTTCCTAAATGCTATCTTTTTCTACCTAACCTTCCTCGCCACCTCTTTTGAGAACCATAGTGGCTTTTACTTTTATTTTGATTTGTTTATTTGCTTCACACAAAGGCTTATTGCCTCTGTGATGGCAGTTTTGATGTTTCCCCATTGTTGCTGCACACCTCCTTCTAGCCTGTTTGCTAGTGCTTTTCTAAGGCACTCTCCCATCTTGCCAAAGTCAGCCCTCCTGAAGTCCAGTACCCTCACTTTTGTATGACTTGACTCTGTAGCTGAGTTTATTGTGAACCACACTGTTTGGTGGTCACTTGTTCCCAGATGGCTACCCACATCTAGATCTGAGATCCTCTCATTGTCCCCATTTGAGACTACGAGGTCTAAGATTGCTCCCTCACGAGTGGGTTCCAAAACTAACTGTCTGAGGCATGCCACCTGTAGGGCATCGAGAATGGCCCTGCTCTTGGATGCGGGGTGCTCCAGTTAACATCTGGCATATTCAGGTCCTCCATCAACAGTAGACAAAAGAAAGATATGATCGACGAGTAAAAGCCCAAGAATTGTTACCTGGAGATGGGGTACTACTGCACAATTTGGGACTGCGTGGGAAGCACAAAATCACTGACAGGTAGCACCATCTTCCCCACATAGTAGTTGGTAAACTGGATGACTTGCTGGTGTACAAAGTGCACCCTGAGAATAACGCTAGAGCTGTCAAGACCATGCACCGCAATCACCTACTATCTATTGGTCAAGTGATCATTGATGCTAGCTGAACCAACACCGAACACTTCCCCCGGGCCAGTGACTCATGCTGCTGCCAAAAAGAGACAGAGTCAACCTGCCTCTGTTGTTCCAGACCTAAGGCTTTCTCCCTGGCAGGCTCTGAATGATAATGACTGTCAGTCCATTTCTGATGAAAGTGAATGTGACAATGCCTACTATCTTTCTTATGAACTAAGCCAGTTGTTTCGAGGCAATCCTTTGCAGAATTGTGGGGAAGAAGCTGAGCCTTCAGAGCTGCCTAACCCCCCAACTTCTTCACTGGAACCAATGCCCCCTGAAAGTGAGGTGCACAGTATTACATCTGAAATAACAGATTCCTTGTGCCTAGTGGAACTGTTTGAATTACCTGAGGAGGAATCTGCTGTGGAAAAATCTCCATGGTGACACACCAGAACCTGCAGAGCAATATGACAGTATTTACAGCACCCCTTCAGTGCCACAAAATTCAATGATCCAAGAGTTCCTTCAGGATGAGCAACCTGGGCCCTCTTCAGGAGAGAATAATGAGCAAAGTATTGTGGAAGCAGAATCTACTGTGCAAGGAGCCAATAATGTTTCACTACTGGAGACTTTATCCAGTGCAGAGGTAACCCTTTCTACTGAAGAAGAGACTGATGCAAATGCTGGTACTCCAGAGACTGTACCTGTTTCCCCAAGGAAGTCTGGGAGAGCGGTTAAACCCGTAATACGTCTAAGCTATGACTCCCCTGGAAGACCAGTAGATCTTCCTTTAAATGTTGTCCACAAGGGTATCTATTTTTCAAAGAGCTCACTGCCCAAACTGAGCCTTTATGCTACTTCCAAGTTGATTGTCCATCCTTCAGGACACGCCCTGCCCGTCTAGCCCCAAGTTAGCTGATAGGGATGGGACCTCATCTATGTTGTTTAGAATGCAAGAAACTATAACATGAATGAGTACAGTAATATTATTGTGGAATCATAGTGAATCATTATTGAATGTATGAAAACTGCATAACTGTTGCCATAATATATATATATATATATATATATATATATATATATATATATATATATATATATCTATAATCATATGTATTAGCTATTTTGGATCGTATAGTATGGTAATGAAGCATATATTTTGTATAAGTATAATGTCATCAAATACGTTGTTGTGAGCATGGACTTGATGGGATGCCAAGTTCCTTCCAGGCAAGGAAGGTTGTAACCCCTAAAATGGGGTTCAAAGTTTTCATAGGGTGTGCTTAAATGCCCACTGACAGGTGGGTGTTCTGTGTCTTTATAGGTGTAAAAGTGCTTGCATGCGAGTGCCCTGTTAGCCTCTGTGCCTGTCCCTTTAAGAAACATTATTTTTGTAGTGTATAATTAATCTGGGTAGGGGCCGAGTGTTTCCAGGCTTGAGTCCTGCCCGAGCTGCAATAATATTGCTCTGTTCTGCCATTGCTAATGGTGCAGAGGAAGCTCTGTTAGAACTGGTAATTGCTGATTAGCTGCTCTAAGAATAATGGTATTGTAGTTTGTTTAACCTGACTTTCTTTGCAGCATGGACATTTCTGTATTGCACTAATCAGTACCTTTTGGTGGCCTTAAAAATGGAGTCTGTCCCCAGGGGTCTTGTGGGAGTGAATTTCTATAGGAATTGTAGATTTTTCATTTTGGTGCCTAAATGGACCTGGAAGGGGAACCCTTGCTTTGACAGACAGATGAATCAACCAACCAAACCCTTTTTGGATCAGAACGGTGCTGCCTGCAGCAGAGAGTCAGTCTGAGTTTGGAGTTGAGAGTGAACTGCTCAAGACATTCGAGCAGCTGGAAACTGGTGGGAAGGCTGTGTCTGGCCTGTCTGCTTCATCTTCCCTTCTTAGGGATCTGCTAATGAAATTAATCGGACTGAATCCGAACTGGCTTGTGACCAGAAATACTGAATTGTGACTGCCCTGTTACCTGAAGAAGACCGAAGATTTGCTTCATGCGATCAGCCTGTCAGGAAGTCTGAAACCACCACAGAGTGTACGTTTTGTGCAGAGACATTGTGATTGTGACCGGACTGTCACCCGAAGTGCGGTACTGCTTTTTATTTACTATAAGTGTGCTGAATGTTCTCAGTGGGTCGCGATTTGGTTCCCCACTTTCCAATTGTGTCACGCTTGCTGGAAGCTGAATCCAGCACTACCAGACTGTCATCCGAATTGTTCTCCTGGCCTGGGCACTGACACCTTGGCCCAGCCAGCTACTCACACCACAGAGAAGACCATCGATGAGAGACCTGTCTGGGGATCAGCTCCCTGCTCAGCGTCACGAACAGGAATGACACCATGGTGAATTGAGTGGGCCCTGCTTCTCCTGGTAAACCAGCAAGTCATTCAGCAGTCTCCATTTCATCCATCCTGCGTCCTGTACTGGGTAGCGTGAGTAAACACCAGGGTAGCTCCCTGCAACAACAAGTCAATCAAAGTGTATCATCTGATTTGATTGTTTTGTTTGATTATCAAGAACTAAGTCATCTGGCTCTGGATTACAAATTGTGGGTTATTGTGCATGACACTTTATTCCCATCATTAGGGCCCCGACCAGCTGTGATGCCAGCCTACCCCGGGCAATTCGTCAGGCTAGTCTGCATCAACAGCTGGGTACCCAGAATGTGTGTGTGTGACTGTGTTGAGGGACTCTAAAGTGCATGCCTTGCAGCCTGATTGAATCAGTTGCTAGACCAATCAACCTGATTACGCCCCTCCCTTGTTCAATCCCCCTGAGTAAATCAGATCTGACTGTTTTTGTACTTAAACTGTTTGTGGTGCATCTCTGTACTAATAGCACTGTATTGTTGTTGCTGGCTGTGTCTAATCTTATTTTACAGGGGTCTCAGGGTCAGACAGGTGGAACCAGACCTGGTGGTAAGTGCAATCAGAGTGGGGATATATTTGTGGTTTGGGGTCTATTGTACCTGTGTTCTGTTCATTGTTTAGGCCACTAGAGGGGAAAGAGGGGGGTCGCAGTGTCCCAGAGGGCTGTACTCAGGTCAGCTACGCTACCACCAACCCTGTCCTCCAGGTGGAGGCACCTGTTTTCAGTACAGTACCCAGGTCCCTTAACCTGCAACTAGTCATAGAGGCAGGGGTAGTAGCCATTGGGATAGCACCACCCAGGGGTTACAGTGGCATGATAAAAAAGACCAGTTTCACCTGCATTATAAACGCAGTCTAGGGGATAATCAAACGGTAATGAGGGTAACACTGAGTGCACTCAGTGTTCTGCCGACATTGTAGCAGCATCCATATTCTCACTGTGTGACCTTTGCTGAGCCATATCTTGAAACGGCTCAACCAGTCATTGCTAGGCTCAAACTCTGCCTTTCCGATAGCATCTGCCAGTTGTTTGACCTTTTCCTGTAAAAGCAGACCAGAAACCAGTATGTTTGAGACACAAGCATGCTTAAACTAGCAGATGAAAGTGTCTTCCACTGCTACTCCGTTCTCTTTCCTCTTACATTTCCTGGAGAGGTTACCATTTGTGTTACACTCATGGAGCATGTGGGATTTGTTTTTTACAAGCTGACAAATCTGGTTCTGGGAAACACCAAGCTGCCCGTGCAACCTAGGCTTGCAAGGTGCCAGGACTAGACAGAAGATTGAGAGCCTTTACCATCTCAGCAAGAGAAAGCTCCTTCTTTTTCTTGGGTGTTTCTGCCATCATGCCACAGAGTAAGCAGATCACAGAAACAGGAACTAAGAGATCTGCCAAAATTACACACTCAATGGGGATCTATAGCAGGTGATAAGTAGGTACTGTACTGTAATTAGATTCAATTCATCGGTAATCACCCGGTAATTGGCAGCTGTCTGACAGCAGCATGCGAAGAACGAGGGGGAATGACCAGGCTGGCTAAAAGGCACTAATGTAGACAGCAGAAAATGATGCATTTATACGGGCTACTTGAATGCGTTTACACAAGCCTCATATAATGGACTGAACAGAAACAGAATCGGGGAATGGGGAAATGATTCGTTTATGTGGGATTTACTGTTTAAGCAGTATGCGATTAGGTGGGTTTGACTGCATTTTTAGATTTAGTTTCAATGTGGGTTACAGTTGAGTGAGGGTGGAGAGGGGGTTTGGAGGGCTTTCCCCCTGATGTGCTCATTTTAGTTCACACATCGAGTGACTATAACAGTAAAATGTCAGTCAAGATTTAATTAAAGATCTCGTCTGCCATTTTATGATGCGTCACTGACTATAGTTGTTGCCACCACTCCTCCTCCTCCTCCCAAGCATTTGTAATGTCAGAATCATCTAGAAAAGCAATAGGAAATTATTTTATACTGTTAAATAACTTCCATCTATGTCCATGTTTGTCCGCGTACTTCATATCGTGGACCACATTTGCATAAATTAATGAGCTAGGTCTGTGGTGCCCTCAAATCTAAATTGTGATCCTCTTCACCCAGCATATCTCTCTCCTCTCCTCTCCCTTCCCTCTCTCTTTCTCCTTGTTTCTAGGCCTGGAATAGTAGCTGGAAGTTCCATCTAGTATGAAAACTGAGAGCAGTAGCTGCTGAGGAAAAGAGTCTGCAAATATCAAACTATATGACAGGCCCTAAAAGCAAAACAAGATAATATATAAAGGTATAAAGACTGTTTCCTATAACAGCAGTAAAAGAACATACTTAAAAAGCAGAGTGGGAAAGAGTTAATTCACTGCTAATGTTCTGATTAGTCACACTTTAAACCTCCCAGACTGGTTTGCAAACAGAGGTCGGCATCATATCAGAACATGTTTGTAACCAGGATGTGAGGCAAAACAGTGAATGATTTGCTAGAATCTACTTTTCAAGTATGTGAGCATTCAGAATTGGGCTACCTCTGAACAAAACCAGATGACCAGATAATGACCATGAATACCAAATTATCCAGTCCAAAACCAGACAGGTGGCAACCCTACCCGTTTCTGTGTTGGTTGTTTCCATATTATCAGACAAATCTCAAAATGTAACCGGACTCCTAAGTCTAAACAAAAATCTGAAGTCAGATGCCAGAGCCGGCACACACACCCACATTGTGAACACAGTATAGTTTTTCTTGCATTTTTAACTCCTAAGGGACTGGGTCTGTCAATGTCCTAGCTCAGTGCACACAAATGATAAATGACCTACTTTGCCGTGCTGGAATGGAGACGGACTTAAACATGCCATTATTTTGCCTTTGGCAATCATCTGTTTTAATTTTGGTTACAGATGCATGGCCTGAGGTTGTATAACACTGCTGATCGTTACTCATGAGTACACTGTTACCCACCCTACATATATATACTCATGCTGTCACCCATCCTATACATACATACGCACACTGTTACCCACCCTATATGTATATGTGTATGCTGTTACCGACCCCACACCATATACATGTACCCCGTTACCCACCCTACACATATATATCCTGCCTATATTCACATAGAAACATAGACTTTGATGGCAGATAAGGACCGCTTGGCCCACCCAATCTGCCCATTTCCCCTACCTATTGGATAAGCTGAAGATTCAAGTTTACCAACAGCCTACTTCCTCTTACCTCCCACTATAATTGCCTTATGTCTGTCCCATGCATTCTTGAATTCTTCCACTGTTCTAGACCCCACAACCTCCTCAAGAAGACGGTTCCATGCGTCCACCACTCTCTCTGTGAAAAAATATTTCCTCACGTTGCCCCTGAGCCATCCCCCCTCTATCTTTGAATTGTGCCCCCTTATTCTTGCACATCCCTTTTTCTGAAAGATGCTACCCTCCTGGACTTTGTTGCTTCCATTGAGGTACTTGAAAGTTTCTATCATGTCCCCCCTGTCCCTCCTCTGCTCAAGGGTATACATATTAAGCTCTCTCAGTCTCTCATCATATGGTTTCTGATGCAGACCCTGCACCATTTTAGTTGCCCTCCTCTGGACTGCCTCCATCCTGTCTATGTCCTTGCTGAGATGGGGTCTCCAAAACTGCACACAGTACTCCAGATGGGGTCTCACCAACTGTCTATACAGAGGAATTACCACTTCCCGTTTTCTACTTGTGATGCCTCTCCCTATGCATCTCAGTATACCCCCAGCTCTCCTTAATGCCTTCTCAAATTGCTTGCCCACCTTTAGGTCATCTGATACGATTACCCCCAGGTCTCTTTCCATTTTTGTTGTTGTTAGCACCTCCCCCGCCATTGTGTACGCTTCACCTGGGTTTTGGTTTCCCAGGTGCATTACGTTGCACTTCTTTGCATTGACTCTAAGTTGCCATACATCCTGACCATTCTCGAACCTTGCCAAGTCCCTTCTCATCCTTTCCACCCCCCCTTGTGTATCAACTCTGTTACAGATCTTTGTGTCATCTGCAGAGAGGCATACTTTTCCTCCCAGACCCTCTGCAATGTCATCAGTAAAGATATTAAAGAGGACTGGACCCAGTACTGAACCCTGAGGTACCCCACTAGTAACCCCCTTTAATTCGGAGTGAGTTCCATTTACTATTACCTTCTGTGTCCTGTTGTGCAGCCAGCTTGCTACCCAGGCTACCACCCCGGGACCCACTCCCAGGCTGACTGACTTAATTCCTTCCCCTACAAGACTGAAATCTCCCATAAAAACAGTACTCCTCTTCATTTCCTCTAGGTTAAGCTACATCTTCTCCTAGCAAAATGTCTCCCTGTCCTCTTTCACCTTCCTACTGCTTCTAACCCTCTTATTATCATTGCCACTTATATACCACCCACCGGGACCTGACTGCAAACCTCCAGTCCTTACCTCTCGCCTTCACTCCCCAAATTTCATCATCACAGTCACATCTTTACCCTTCTCTGAACACTGGTCTCACTCTCCCATCCATCCCCATGCCTCCTTGACATCTGTTTCAACTAATACAGCATTTCTGCACCTTATAATCTCCTCTCCTTCCTCCTACTCCTCCATGCCCAAGACCCCCCACAAGGTACTATGCAATTAATTTCCTGATTATCGCCTCCTCCTGCTCTCCTCAGGAAATATCCACTAACCCTGCCTGTGCACCTCCTCTTCAGCTCCCCCGTCTGCAACCCCCCACCCATACCCACTTTACTCTCCAGAAGGGACTTAAATTATTGCACTTAAACATCTGTAACCTGCAACTAAAAATTGCCCTCCTTCAAGCCATGACATATATTTTAAAGCCTGATATAGTCATTACAGAAATCTGGCTAAAGGCCTCGATCCCCAACCACTCAGTCTCCATACCTGGATACTCTATCCTAAGACAAGACCGGGCAGGCAGGGGTGGTGGTGTTGCTATGTACATACACTCCTCACTCCAATATTCTGCACTATACTCTACCTCCAACCCTGCGACCCATGACGCCCTAGCCATTCAAGTAACCCTGCCCTGCTCTATCCCTGTTTTCATAGTCAGTGTCTACTGCCACCCAAGCATCCAGCCAGCTATCACACTCAAATTAGTCACTTCCATCTCTGCCCTTTCTCAATCAGGTGAACTATATATCCTAGGTGATTTCAGCCTAAATTGGCTATCACCTAAGTCAGACAAAACAAGAAAAGACATAGGAACCTTAAACCTCACCCAGTTCATTTTGGAACCCTCCTGTCCTAACCACAAGACACTAAACCATTCCTTGATTGACTGGACACGCACCTCCCACCCCCATAGAGTAATAAAATCTGGCATCCTCCCTGATGCTCTATGTGACCACAATCCAATCTTCCTAGTCCACAAAATTCATAGGCCAGGCCGGCATGGTGGCGCTGAGGGTTGAGGCACTGGACACCACACCTCTCACCATGCCGGCGACCTGGGATCAGGTACAGACTCAGGTCATCGGGGGTCGGCAGGGAAAGGAGGATTAAGCATCCCAACAGATGCTCTCCTCCTTCAGGGTGGGTTACTAGGTGTGCTATATGCACCGACGCCCCTGGGGGCTGGTGGGGAGCACTGCTCTCATGGGGCATTGGCGGCTTCAGAGGGCTAGAGTCGGGAAGGGGAGGATGTTGTTAGGCACTTGGCAGGTGTGCATCAGCATGCATGTGCCCGAGCTGACGTCCTTAGGGAAGGGGGGAACAGGAAGGGAGAAAAGCAGAAAAATCCTCAACGGGCCTAGATGACAGCTGCTCCACACCATCCAGTCTAGAAACCATGGGCAGACCCCCGCTGTGCAGGTGCTCCCCAGAGGTAGGAGGGGATAGAGGAAGGGGTTACCGAAGCACTCTAGGGGACAGACTCAAGGTCAAGGAAGCATGGATGGCATGAGCAATGCCTGAAGGAGTGGAACGCTGAGGGCGAAAAGGAGGGATAAAAAAAAGAAAGAAAGAAAAAATTCATAGGCCAAATTCCCTCTAAATCATTGAACCTACATGCCTTCACCTCACTAAACCTCGAACCCCTACTACATCACCTATCCATCACTGACTAGTCTCCCCTAACCTCCTTCTCCTCGGTTGAAAAGGCCCTCGCCTATTTCAAAGGTATATTTCTAAGTACTTGGGATACTTTCACCCCTCTAAAAACAATCAGAGTCAGGGGAAATCACCTGCCTTGGATAACTTCTGAACTCCTGGCTTGCCACAGAGCCAGAGACCATGCATGGAAGCTTCATAAATCTACCCAGCCCCCTAGCGACTTTACCACACACCATAAGCTCCGGAATGCCTGCAATAAGGCCACAAGCTTAGCTAAATCTGAATACTTTAGATTTGCCATCCTCACAAATATAAATACCTCATCAAAATTCTGGAAGGTGGTCAATGCCCTTTTCACACCCCAATCCCACCCTCTGCCACCGGTCCTCAAAATAAACAACTCCCTGTTGGCTGACCCATGCATAGTTGCTGCAGAATTCAACTCCTACTACATGACATGCACTACAGAACTACTAAAGACACTACCATCCCCACCCCTCACTCCACCCTTTACACCACTACACCCCTCATCCCCTTCCTTACCTTCTCCTTCTCCTCATCTCCCTGAAGATACTCTAAAGCCCTCCTCACTATCAATCCTGCTAAGGACTCCTCCCCTGATGATATCGACCCAAAATTCCTCTCACTCTCAGCCCATGCCATTGCTTACCCTCTCTTTTTCTCTCATTCTAAACCTCTCCTTCACTACTAGCTCAGTCCCTGCCTTATGGAAACATGCAGTGGTTCTCCCCTTACCCAAAGGTGGAGACTCCACTTCCCCTAGTAACTATCACCCCATCTCCCACCTCTCAACTCTTGCTAAACTCCAAGAATACCTGATACTCTCCCAACTTATCTCCTACCTCTCCGATTCCTCTTTTTTCACCCTGCTCCAATCTGGTTTCAGGAAACACCACTCTAGCACCACCTCCCTGCTCCGGCTTACTAACTCAATCCTAACCGGAGTGGACAATGGCCTTATCACCTCAGCCATTTTTGCCGACCTTGCAAAAGCGTTTGACACAGTCTCCAACCCCCTACTCCTGGACTCTCTCTCAACAGCAGGCCTCTCGCCATCTGCCACAAGCTGGTTCAGGGCCTACCTCACTGGTAGAACCCAATCAGTTCGGATCTCATGCATCATCTCCCTTCCCCTTCCCGATCAACACAGGTATCCCACAGGGCTCTGTGCTTGGTCCCCTCTTATTCTCAATCTTCCTAAATTACCTGCCCTCTGTCTGATCCCCTTCCTCCTCAATCCACATGTATGCAGATTATACTGTTTTGTTTGCATCTGGCTCAAGTCCTGCTGAGGTTACAACCAGTCTGCAGCATGATTTCAACAAAGTTCAGCTCTGGTTTGCTAACCAACACCTCTTTCTCAACGCCAAGAAGACTGTCTCCATGACTTTTGGCACTAGGCAGAGACTCTGTAGGCTTCCTAACCTCCCCTCCTTCCACACCCTGGATGGGACAATTCTTGAGGACACCTCCTCCTTCAGATACCTTAGGGTCTAGCTGGACCAACACCTCAACTTCTCTGGATATACTGACGCCATTCTGAAAAAACTACGCCCCAAGCTTGGCACCCGTTGAGGAACCGTAGCTGCATCCCTCTTACAGCTAGGCATGAAATTGTCCAGAAGAGGATTCTCCCCTATTTTTGACTACTGTGATGTAGTTTACAGTGCCGCTCCCAAAACATCCCTGACCAGACTGGACACACTATTTTACTCTTTCTGTCACTTTCCCTTGATGCCCCCTCTCGCACACACCACTGCGATCTCTACCATGCACTATCCCTCCCCCTCTCTCAAACAGATGTCTATCCCATCATGCTAAGCTCACTTCTAAACACTGGTTAGGTTCTCTCCGTAATGACCTCTTTCCCTCTTTTATCACACCACCCTCTCCCACTCATTCCCTTAGATCCACTGACTCACGCATCTTGGTAAACCCTAGACACCACACCCAAATAAGTCAATCTGGCCTCTCTTACCACTTTCCCAAAATTTGGAACTCCTGCCCTCCTCAAATCCGCCACTCCTGCTCATCCTACTCCCTGTGCTCTGCCCTACACAATTATCTTTCTTCGAACTGCACCTGCCATGACCCTCCCTAACTACGCACTCACCTAAGGCATAGCCATCTATCCTTCCTAAATCTCCCCCTTGCCAGTTAATCATGCCTCCACTCTCTTGTAGCTTCTGTTTTCTCCACCCAATCCTTTGCAGCCACCCTCCAACACCACCCTCTCGCCTCCCGCCTACGCACTAGTCATTCACCCCTTGCCTGAACTTACCCGTCTATTGACCTACCCTCCTCACTCTTATAGCTACCTTTCTCCTCCCCATGCCTTGCAGTCATCCCAGCTCCTGCAGGTTCATCTACATCCCGAGAAGGTCTCTGCGGCTCTGCTTCCCCCCTCCACTCCTTTCCTCCCTCCTCCCCTGTCATCTTCTTGCAGCCCTTCCTACCTCTTTCTTCCTCCTCCTCCAGGGTTCCCAATCATCCTGTAGAGGTCCCAGTGGCTGCCCTCCTTCCCTCTCATCCTTGTCCCCTCTCTCCCTTTTGCCCTCCCTGGCACTTTATGAATCTCTCTACTGATGCACTTACAAATATACTTCCTTCCTCCCTAGAACCCCTGCCAGTATTTCTCAGTTCTTCTCCCTTAGTTACCCCGTCTTCCAACCTTTATTTTGTACTAGGTCCCTCCCCGTGTCACTCTCATGTTCTCAATCCTTGTTTTTTATTTTCCAAGTATTGCAGCCAAATGTTTTGTTCCAATGTATGTATCTTTCCATAAATGCTGACTTAAATGTATTATTGTTTGTTACTTCATTGTACCCCTCCCCTCCCAGGATGCACTGGGAGACGAGCAACTTGTTGTTCAGTGTGCTTTCCTGGTGAAACATTTCAATAAATAAATAAATATACGCTTGCTATTACCCGCCCTATGCATACATACACATGCTGTTACACACCTTATACATATATACGCACGCTGTTATCCACCCTACACATATATATGCATGCTGTTTCCAACTTTACACATATATGCATGCTGTTACCCATCCAATACATATATATGTCCTTTTCTAACTTTACCTGAAAACTCATTAGTGCCCACCTCTTCCTTACCCCATCCTTTTATATTTATTCTTAATTTTTGTTTTGTTTCTTTTTCTTCTTGTCTCCTCCCCCCTCCCATCTCTCCCTCACTACCCTTGCACCTACTAACTTCCTGCTCTATTACTTTTTTTCTCCCAACTTACTTATCTGTCACTTGTTGTGTTTGCTGATGGTGCCTAATTTTTTTGTACATTCCTCTGCATTGTATATGTCCCTAAGTATAATTAGCGCTCTGCTGCTATATCTTGATAGGTACAGTTACATATATGTGCCTTGTCTGACCAGGTTGTCATCAATTTGTACCTAGGTTTGCATACTTAATTTGTAAATAACTTTTTTTGTCCTTGTAGCGCACTATTTATGTACATAACAATCCTTGTCTGTAATCTCCTCTACCTGAAACTTACTGTAATTACACTGTACATACCTGCTGTCATGCCTGGGCCTAACCCTGAAAAGGGATTGCAATTGACTCAGTGATCTTACCCGTTACCAAAATTCAAAATAAATAAAATAAAAATATGCATGCTGTTACCCACCTACACATCTATATGTATGCTGCTATTCACCCTATACATATATATGCATGCTGTTACCCACCTTACATATATATACATGTGTTACACACCAACACATATATATATGCATGCTGTTAAACAGCAACTGACGCATCTCAGTAGAGACGTGCCAGTAGTGCCCTATCCCGCCTACAGTACCTCCCGGTACAGAGGATACAGCAAACGGAGGTACTGTAGGGCAATATTTTACTATAAAGATGCATTGGAGCATCAGGTCCCCTTCCCGTCCCAAGCCTGAGGATGATGTCAGGTCCAGATGGTGACCTGGAAAAATTCCATTTCACCAGCTAAAGTCCATAGAATTAGCATTTCGCTGGTGAAATGCACTTTCACGTAAATGCTAATTCTGTGGCACTTTAAGCAACAAAATGGAATTTCACCAGTTCCCGCTCCTGACCTGATGTCTTCCACAGGTTTGGGTCAGGAAGGGGACCTGATGCTGCGCGGGGATCACACTGGTGCCTGCGCATCTTTATAGTAATATTGCCCTCACAGTACCTCCATTTGCAGTATTTTCTGTACTTGGAGGTACTGTAGGCAGGATAGGGCACTACTGGTATGTCCCTACCAAGACGTGTCAGTTGCGCTTTAACCATCCTACCCATATACAGTGAAGCCCACCAGGATGAAGTGCAGTGTCACATGTTACTGCATGACAACAGGTATTAACTCCCATTGAAACTGCATTGCTTACTGCAGTGACTCTTGTCAGAACTCCACTCAGCAGGTCAGCCCTCTACTCCCAAAGTGCCAACCTCTGAGCATAGTATTGTGAAACAGTTAACAGAATAGGGTAACCCTCCTGTCTGTTTTGTGGATTCGAGTCACCTTTGTCCCAGGTTCTGGAGGGATTCAAACTGATAACCTCTTGTTAACATACCCAGTTGTCAAGCTCAGATAATTCTGTCTTCGGGGGGCCAGATAGGTTTGCCTATGGGCACCTAACCAGGTATTGCAAAATGAACCCTTAGAACTATATGCAAGACCTAGAGAACTCTTACCTGTTTCCCAGTTTGGTACCACAATAAGCTCATGCATAGTATCAGCTGTAACCACCTAAGCTACACTTATAAAAAAAAAGAAGTTTCAAGGCACACCAGGTAGTTTCTGTTTTTAAAATATATATCTTTACTTTAAAATAGGTAAAAATAGGTAAACAGTAAATACAGAACAAGATATCCCAACACATACAATCTTAAAAATAAAACAGGTTCAAAAGTGCAAATTCCTACAACTCATACACTCAGATTGGCCTTATCTAATGTATCCTTACTTTCTTAATCTTTCAGTGCTTTAATGTTCCTCTTTCTCAGACAGAAATTAATATCTATGTGTGTCTCTAAGGTCTGCTCAGTATACTTAAAAGCAGTCTTGATCCGCCTTTCTCTGAGGTCACCTAACTCGCTTGGTGTATTAAAATTTATATTTTATAACACAGGATGTCCTAATATGATATTTAAAAAAATAGGTGACATCAGTGAATCTCTCTTCATGTGACTTCCCAAACCAGTCTGTGATCTGTTTCACACAGACATCAAAGTCTCTTTGATGTAATTAACTGGCTTCCTTGGAAGACACCCCAAACAAATGCATATTTGACCTTCCAGTCTAGTCTGGGACCTGTTTCACACAGACATCAAAGTCTCTTTGATGTAATTAACTGGCTTCCTTGGAAGACACCTGTAGTAGAAATTTCTGAGTTCATAAAACTATAACTCTATTTGCTATTATATGCCCTAAATATATGCTTGCTTTGTAGGCATGCTGTAACAAAGTCATAATGAATGTTAGTAGAAATTTCTGGTATCATGCTGTTTTTCATTTTGTTATAGAATAATACTGAGGTTACTTGAGGTACATTTGTAGGAATGTAAAGCAAGATAAAACTGGGCAGAACTGGTTGTACCAGCCTTCATAACAAGCTCAGGCAGAATATAAGATAACAGCATGTGGGCATGCTGTACGTTGCTACGGTGTGAGTGAAACTCACTGTTTCACTCAGGTCAGACTGACCCAGGCATATGTATCAAGGTATTGGGAAAGAGATGAAATAAACAGTGAACATAATTCCGATGGTGGTATCAGTATGCTTTTCTGTTACATTGGTATCAACATGTTTTTCTAATTCATGATTGGTTAATACTGCAATGTTGGTAATTTTCAAGATAAAAGTATGCCTAACAACGCCTTGATAATAAGTGTATAAAAGTGATTGACTAATGAAACTCAGGGAGCCTTGCATGATTTTTGGAAGCAGACTCCCATATGCATATGTAATAAACCGTTCTTTCTACTATGCAGTGGTCCTGAGTCTGATTTTAAAGTAAAGTGTAAGAACATATTTTTTTTCCACGACACACCCCAAATAAATGCATATGCCCCTTTCTTCATGACACCTAGTGCAAATTTAAGGATTTCCCTGATGATGTCATAAAATTAGATATATTAGTTCCTGGCATCAAAGCAAACTGACAAGTTAATTGCATCCCAGATATCTGTAGTATAACCTACATCCTGTCCTTTGAGCTATACCGGGGGGGGGGGTTGATGTCATTTCAGCAAGACAGTAGTTTCTCCTGACAGACAGTCCCCTACATATTTCATATTGCAGAAAAAATATCATAGTGTAATCAGAACCAGCTGTCCACATGCCACAATCCTCCCCACATAGACTGAATTTGGGGGCTCTACCCCTGCATGGGATGAGCTTCCCAAATCAGTTCACTTCTCGTAGACACAAGACAGCCCATCCGTGTTCTGATTGGTCGCTCCAGCCCTATGTAGAATGGCCATGTCATACCCTTGCAAAGCAAGACTCCATCTTAGCAATCTACCATTGATTTTCCCCATCTGCATCAGCCAAACTAGGGGTTGTGGTCAGTCTGCACCACAAAATGCTGCCTATACAAGTATGGTTCTAATTTCTTTAGGGCTCACACTATGGCAAGGCACTCCTTTCCACTGTGGAGTATGCCTGTTCCCTGGGAAGTAACTTTTACTCAGATAGGCTATTGGATGATCCTCCTTGGCTGGATGTCTGACTCAGTACTGCCCCAATACCCATGTCTGAGGCATCAGTCTGAACTATAAAGGGTCTGCTATAGTCAGGACTTGTCAAAACAGGAGCACTGCACAGTGCCTACTTTAGTTTAGAAAAGGTTTCCTCACAGGCTGGGCCCCAGGTAATTTTCTTGGGCATCTTTTCTTTGTCAGGTCAGATAGGGGAGCAGCCAGGGCACTGTAATTGGGTACAAATTTCCTGCAGTACCCTGCTGTCCCTAGAAAACTCCTGACCTGCTTCTGTGTTTCTGGTCTGGGCCATGCCTGGATTACCTCTATTTTTATTTGGTTAGGATGGAGCTGTCCCCAGCCTACCACATGCCCAAGGTATGCCACCTCTCTCCCATGGCCACCTGGCACTTCTAGGCTTTGACAGTGAGCCTGGCCCTCTGTATCCTGCCCAGCACTTCCCTAAGGTGGGAAAGGTGTTCCTCCCAGCTGGCATTAAAATGGCAATGTCATCCAAGTATGCCACGGCATACTCCTCAGCACCTTTTAACACCTGGTTTACCAACCTTTGGAAAGTGGCCGGGGCGTTCTTCATTCCGAAAGGCATTATTTTAAACTCAAATAAGCCTATTGGAGTGTTGAAGACTGACTTCTCCCTAGCTCTGTCCGACAACTCTACCTGCCAATACGCCTTGGTCAGGTCAATCGTCGGAAGGTAGGTCACCCCCCCCCAACTTGTCCAGGAGTTCATCCATCCAGGGCATCGGGTGGAGGTCTGACTTCATGACTGCATTCAGTCCACGATACTCTACATAAAACTGAGTTGAGCCATCTGGCTTGGGTACAAGGACTACGGGTGAGGCCCAGGGACTGTGGGATCTCTGGATTACCCTAAATCCAGCATCTCCTCCACTTCCCTCCTAATGTCCTTTTGGACAGCCTCTGACACCTGATATGCTGTCCTCCATGTGGCTCTGTCCCTGTCTCCCACATTGTGTGTCGCTAAGGGGTAGTTCAGGCTTGGTGCTAAACAAGGGGCAAAGTCTGCTAAAACCTCCTTACTTCCTGAATCTGGCCCGGGGTCAGCTGGGAGACAATACTGCCTCCACAGAGGACTCCCATTTACTCTCTTCCAGCAAGTCCAGAAGGGGGGCTCCTTTGTCTGTCCCCCTCCCCAGGACTGCACACTACAAACACCATGTCAGCCCTATTTGCATATGGCATCATCATGTTGACATGGTACATCCTTTCTGTCTGTCTTAGGTCAGGTAACTCCACAATATAGTTCACAGCATTTACCTTCCTAACTACTTTGTACGGTCCTGCCCACTCAGCCTGCAGCTTGTCTTTCCGGACTGGAATAAGGACCATGACTTCCTGACCCACCATGTACAAGCGAGCTCTGGCTCTGCAGTCATACCACACTTTGTTTCTGTTGGGAAGCTCCCAGGTTGCTCTGGGCTGTCCCCATAAGCTCCTTCAGCCTTTCCCTAAACCTAAGGACATAATCCACAATGGGAGTTCCTGAGTGGCATGCTTGCCTTCCCAGTCCTCCCAGATCAAGTCTAGGGCCCACGACTGGGCCCATATATAAGAGTTTGAAGGGGAAAATCCTGTCAACTCTTGGGGCACCTTCCTGTATGCAAACAACAGGTGGGGAAGGTATTTCTCCCAGTCCCTCCCATGCTGTTCAGCAAACACCCGGAGCATTGACTTTAGGGTACCACTGAATCATTCACAAGCCCATTGGCTTGTGGGTGATAAGGTGTTGTGCATCTTTGCACCACCCCACACTTCTCCCATAAACATTTCATCAGGTCCGACATGAAGGAACCCCCTCGATCAGTGATAGCCTCCTGTGGAAACCCAACACGGAGAAAATCCCAAGTAAGGAATATGCCACTTTGTCTGTCCTCAGAGAGGATAGGGTGACTGCCTCTGGGTACTGGGTGGCATAATCCACCACAGTCAGGATGAATCTCTTCCCTGAGGAGCAGGGGGTATTTAAAGGCCCCACAATATCCATTCCCACCTTCTGGAATGGCTCCTGCACTGTGGGCAATGGAATCAGGGTGGCTTGGGTTTTCTTGCCCGCCTTCCCTATTTCTTGGCACCAGTGACAAGACCTGCAATACTCCTCCACCTGCTGGGTGAAGTTAGGCCAATAGAAATTCTGGGCCTACCGCTGCATAGTGCCTGTGATTTCCAAATGACCAGACAAGGGAATATCATGGGCAATCTTGAGCAACTGCTCACGATAGCCCTGGGGAATGACAAACTGCCTGCCTAGCATCCCTCCCTCTGTCTGCACAGCCTGAGTATGCACAAGTCCATTTTCCCAATAAACCTTATGTCTGCCGTCACCTCCCTGTGCTCTATCAGAGTCTGCCCAAGCCCTCAGCTTCTCTAAACTAGGGTCACTTCTCTGAGCAGCTGTTCCCAAGGCATGGGACAGGTCCTCTTCAGTCACTAAACTAGGGTCCCTAGCACTAGGATCAGGGCACTCAGGATCACTGTCATTCCCAACCCTCTGACAATGGGTCACCCTTCCCTCTTCGGAATAACCTTCTGTAGCTGTGTGGTTACTTGCTACCGGGGAAATTTCTACCCCTTTTTATCAGTCTCCCCATCTGGAGACACAGGCTGGGGAACCAGCCGCTCAGTGGTTTCCACAATGGTTTCTGTGGGGTTCAGGGAACTACAATTTCCCCTTGCTGCTTGGCTATGGGTAACTACACATACCATCCCCAGTTGGAGATTGTTACCCAGGATCACATCCACTGCTAATGTTTTGGCTACAGCCACCTGTTGTCCAGTTCCCCGTTTCATCCCAGTGTAGGAGAACACTAGCGAGGGGCAATGTTTTCACCTCACCAGTGAAGTCCTGTACAGTGACGTATTTTTTAAGTATAAGCTGACCAGGCTCTACCAGATCCCCCTTTACCAAGGTCAGGGATGCCCCTGTGTCCCTTAACCCCTGCACCTGTACACCATTCACCATGACTGGGTGCATGTGTTCCCTCATGTTCACTGGCATGCTTCCAGGGACACACAAACAACCCACTTCTTTTCTAGCACCACCTTGAATATTATTGCTCACATTTTTGGGACACTGTCTGGCAATATGCCCAGTTTCTTTATATAACCAACATTCACTTCTCTTTTCAGAGAAATCTTTTCTCTGAAACCTGGGGCTAACTGGTTTCAGTGGAAGCAGTGAGGGTTTTAGCTGCCCTGAAGGTGCGCTTTCCCTTTCTGCACTGCCACGCCCACCCCATTTGCTCTCAGAGCAGGTCTGCTCTCGGCATAGCGGTCCGAGAGTTCAGCAGCCCCTTGCACTGTTTTGGGATCTCGGTCCTCTAGCCAGGTTTTTAGCTCTGCTGGGCATGCTCAATAAAACTGTTCTAACAAAATCACATTTTCAATTTTATCAACAGAGTCTGCATCAATTCCTTCCCACCAACATTTTAAAAACTGACATTGTTTCATGGTTAGCTCCTCCTATCTCATATCAGAGCTTCTCCTGAGCTTATGGAATTTAGCTCTGTATGATTCAGCAGTTAATTCAAACTTTTTTAACAGTGCAGCTTTAAGTTTGCTGTAAGCATCACTGTTCTAATTGTCCATTTGACCCAATGCAACCCAAGCTTTTCCAGTAAGTAGCAGGGATAGCTGGAAGCTCCAGAACTCTCTAGAAAATTTAGCCTGAATACAAACTTTTTCAAAAGAATTTAAAAAGGCGTCCATATCCTCCCCCTCTTTAAATTCGGCTATTAATTTGGAGTTCAATTGGTAACCCAGTCCTGCAGTCCCAGTTAAACCCAAACCACTTACCTGCTCTGGTGCTGCTGGTTGGAGTTGTAGCTTCCCAGTTTGTGTTACCTCTGGTGCTCCTCTCTTCTCTCCTCTGCAGCTGTCTGGTGCTCACGCCTCACAGTCTGCCTCTCGGCATTCTCATCTGCCTCACAGTCCACCTCCCATTGTTCACGGTCTCTTCTTTCTGCAGCTCACTGGCACTCATGTTCCTCATGGTCTGCCTCCCGTTGTTCTTGCTCTCTCTTCTCCTGGAACTCCAGCTCAATTTGGCGCAACTCAATCTGCAGCCTGAGTACTTCTGGATCCAGGATACTGGTGACCTTTCCTTGCTGCTGTGGCCCTTCACTGACAGTGGCCCTGCTGTCATCCCTCACTGGATCTGGACACAGCACTGGCCGCTAGCCCTGCCATACTCGAGGTTTGGTCCTTTTCAGTCACAGTCGGTGACTCGCTACTCTGGTATCTGCTACCATCAGGCCTCTACTAGGTTCTGTTTGCTGGCTTTTGCCTCAAACGGGACTCCTCTGTCCCTGCACAACTGCTTTAAGTATTCTACAGTGCTGCTGTTGTTGGAAGCCATCGTTCTAACTACTGCTACTCTGACTGGCACTTTTGAAAAAAATAAAATGGGTAGGAACTTGACTGTAAGCCAAGGGATATAGTTCTGTTTCCTTTGAAATAAAACACTGCCTTTCTTTTTTCCAAATGAGCCAATAGTCTCAAGCTGACACACTGAACAATAAAGCTTATACCATCAAACGCTTTCACACTGCTGCCAACCAGTCAGTCACAACCCCACTCAGCAGATCAGCCCTCTACTCCCAAAGTGCCAACCTCTGAGTGTAGTATTGTGAAACATTTAACAGAACAGGTAACCCTCTTGTCTGTTTTGTGGGTTCAAGTCACCTTTGTCCCAAGTTCTGGAGGGATTCAAACTGATAACCTCTTGTTAGCGTACCCACTTGTCAGACTCAGATAATTCTGCCTTCAGGGGGCCAGATATCTTTGCCTATGGGCACCTAACCAGGTATTACAAAATGAACCCTTAGAACTATATGCAAGACCTAGAGAACTCTTACCTGTTTCCCAGTTTGGTACCACAATAAGCTCATGCACAGTGTCAGCTGTAACCATCTAAGCTTCACTTATAAAAAAAGAAGTTTCAAGGCACACCAGGCAGT
Organism: Neoceratodus forsteri; assembly: GCA_016271365.2. Lineage (NCBI taxonomy): Eukaryota > Metazoa > Chordata > Ceratodontiformes > Ceratodontidae > Neoceratodus > Neoceratodus forsteri. The sequence goes on from JADMNL010000028.1 coordinate 171,310,781, forward strand.
TTCTGTTTTTAAAATATATATCTTTACTTTAAAATAGGTAAAAATAGGTAAACAGTAAATACAGAACAAGATATCCCAACACATACAATCTTAAAAAACAAAATAGGTTTAAAAGTGCAAATTCCAACAACCCATACACTCAGACTGGTCTTATCTAATGTATCCTTGCTTTCTTAATCTTTCAGTGCTTTCATGTTCCTCTTTCTCAGTCAGAAATGAATATCTATGTGTGTCTCTAAGGTCTGTTCAGAATACTTAAAAACAGTCTTGAGCTGGCCTTTTCTCTGAGGTCACCTAACTCCACCTTGGTGTATTAAAATTTATATTTTATAATACAGGATATCCTAATAAGATATTTAAAAAAAAATAGGTGACATCAGTGAATCTCCTCTCTTCATGTGACTTCCCAAACCAGTCTGTGATCTGCTTCACACAGACATCAAAGTCTCTTTGATGTAATTAACTGGCTTCCTTGGAAGACACCCCAAACAAATGCATATTTGACTTTCCAATCTAGTCTGGTACCTGCTTCACACAGACATCAAAGTCTCTTTGATGTAATTAACTGCCTTCCTTGGAAGACACCTCAAACAAACTCATATGCCCCTTTCTTCATGATACCTAGTGCAAATCAAAGGATTTCCCTGAGGACATCATAAAATGGGATATATTAGTTCCTGGATTCAAAGCAAACTGACAAGTTAATTGCATCCTAAATATCTGTAGTTTAACCTACGTCCTGTCTTTTGAACTATACCTGGGGGGGGGTTGATGTGTCATTTCAGCAAGACAGTAGTTTCTCCTGACAGACAGTCCCCACATATTTTATATTGCAGAAAAATATCATAGTGTAATCAGAACCAGTTGTCCACATGCCACAACTCTACTGCAGAATTCTGCAGTGCTGTGCTTCATCCTAGTGGGCTTCACTGTATATGCATGCTGTTACCCACTCAACACATATATACACATGCTGTTACCCACCTACACACTCATATATATGCATGCTGTTACTCACCTACACATCTATATGTATGCATGCTGTTAACCACCCTACCCACATACAGTGGCATCCCCCAGGATTAAACCCATTTTTAAAGCACTCTGCAGTATGCTGCAGCAGACCTACCAAAAAAAGAAATGTAATTTCAATGGCAATTAGTCCCCTTTGTCATGCAAGAAACTGTGGCACTCACTTCATCCTGGCAGTGTCACGTTTTCCTGAATGACAATAGGGACTAATTGCTTTCTTCAATAGGTTGGCTGCAGCATTCTGCAGAGTGCTGCAAAATGCTGCAGAATTGGGTTTCATCTTGGGGGATGCCACTGTATATGCATGTTGTTACCCACCTTACACATATACATGCTGCTGCCCACACTACACACACATATATATATATATGGATGCTGTTAGTCACCCTACCCATATACAGTATATGCATGCTGTTACCCACACTACACATATATATGCATGCTTTTATCCACTTTACACATATATACACATGCTTTTATCCACACTACACATATATATACATGCTGTTACCCATCCTACACATACAGTATATGCACACTGTTACCCACCTCACACATATATGCATGGTTACCCACTCTACATAATTATATGCACACTGTTTCCTACGTTCACATATATGCAGACTGTTAAGCACCCTACACATACATGAACATGCTGTTACCCAGCCTACACATAACTACACATGCAGCTACCTGCCCTACACATGTATACTGTATGTACACTGTTACCCACCCTACACATATATAAGCATGCTGTTACCCAGCCTATAAATATATAAGCTTGTTGTTACCCAGCCTACACATATTTGGTGTCTCTTTGGCTACTTATCTATACCTGACTTCCTAACACTCCTCATTGTAACATCATAATCTGTAGTGAAATGATTATGATGTCACAAGCAGAGGATTAGGATAGAAACATAGACTTTGATGGCAGATAAGGACTGCTTGGCCCACCTAGTCTGCCCATTTCCCTACCTACTGGATAAGCTGCAGATCCTAGATAACCAACAGCCTATTTCTTCCTACCCCCCACAAGAATTGCCTTATGTCTGTCCCATGCATTCTTGAATTCTCCCACAGTTTTGAACCCCACAACCTCCTCAGGAAAGCTTTTCCATGCATCCTCCACCCTCTCTGTGAAAAAAATACTTCCTCACATTGCCCCTGAGCCATCCCCCCTCTATCTTCAAATTGTGTCCCCTTGTTCTTGCACATCTCTTTTTCTGAAAGATGCTACCCCTCTTGGACTCTGTTGATTCCACTGAGGTACTGAGGATGCCTAGCATAGACAAGCAACCAGATCAGAAAATGTGTATGTGCCTATGATCCTGTTTCATGCTAATATGCATAATTTTGGTAAAATGGCGAACATTCAGTAGTGACAATATATACAATATAAACTGACTTGGGTCATCAAATTAAGTTTTCTCAAAGATTCACCAGGATTTCAAATGCTCTTTAAAATATTGTAGCAAGCCGGTCTGGTGTTGCAGAGGGCAGAGGCACTGGATGCCTTACCTTACATCATGCCAGCAACTTGGGTTTGGGTCGTTGGAGAGCTGGCACGGAAGGGGGGAGGGAGCAGGATCAAGCAGCTGAAAGGCAACCTCATCTCCGGGAGGCTGTCACCCCCCCATATTTCCACTGCCATCAGGTGGAGGTCTGATGGTCAGCATAGGTGGGAGTAAAGTAAGTATGGAGGGGGTGTCCCAGTACTATGGCATACACATGTCTGCACACTGCATGCATGGCTGGGATTGGGGCTGGGAAAAATCAGGCCATAAGGAAAAATATATATACATATTTATATATATATATATATATATATATAGTATATATATATATATATATATGTATATATATAAAATAGCATGCAAGAGCTTCAAAGACTGTTTCTCAGAAAACCCTTTGCGTGCTTTTGTGCAACAAGTTAAAACAAAAGTATCGTTATAAAGTGTGTAAAAGTGTTCTGCCCTTCACATCACTACTTCTGCAATCTAGTTGTGTAGGTCATTAGTTCTCACACTTTGTGATAGTGAGCCTCCCCCAATCCATGAAAAAGATTTTGAGCCACCCTCAAATCTGGAAAAAATCTTGGCCCTCCCCACAGGAATAAATAAATCCTACTTTGCACAGTACACCAGGAATAAAGTGAAACTAATAAAGTTAATTGAGTATATTCTCTTTTTATTCAACTTATTGCTCTCTACCCCTGACCTGGCACCCCAAGTTATACTTGTCACTCCACTTTTCTGACACTTGGGAACCTTGTTACTCTGTTTCCTCTCTGTCTGGAACAACTAACCTAGCCACTTCATCTCTCCACCTCTTACCTTGCAGTTAGGTAACTTCCTGTACCCTTACCTCAGGTCACACATGAAAACATGCATCAGATCACTGTGCCTTCCAAGTCACTAATTTGCATATAAATACCTGTTGTAGAAACAAGCTTTGACTCAGCATGCCTCCCCAGGCATTAATTTACATATACATAACTATAAACAAGCTTTGACTCAATGGGGACTTCCTGGTCACAAATTTGTGCATAAGTAAAGAATCTCACCTGCAATTATCCATATTTAATTTGTTTTATCCTTTCACACAAAACAGCTAAAACTTACAATTTTAATATTGTACATTCTCAGACTTGACTGGGCCTCCCCTGGAACATGCTGGGGCCTCCCATGGGAGGCTGGCCTCACCATTTGAGAACCACTGGTGTAGGTGTTACGGTTGACCTCCTTAGCTGCTATAGATTGTCGTCCATATGTAAATGTAGTATATTTGTCCAGGAATGCCCATTACTTTTTGCACTTGCACTCTAAATCGCTAGCATTTTTTCTGTGCGTGTGTGCTGACTATGTGGAACTGGTCGTACATTCTGGGCTAGCTGCCCACTGTCGGCACCTGCCTCCGCAGTTGCTGTGCAGCCCCATTCAGGATCTTCTTGCTTGTTTTGCTTTTCTTGACTGCAGCACATGGAGTGCCATTGGATTCTTGCTGGATTCTTATTAGTGGCACTTGTCTGGAGGATATACGGATACCCATTATGGAGCTTGAATTTGGAGTTACACCATACACGTCTGGGCTCAGGCCAGTTGTCTCGTTTGCAGTAACCAAAGAAAATGCATGACAATGAAGCAGACGATAAAGAGCCCAGTTTCAGCTGGGAGCAGTCAAAGTCCCTGAACGCCAAATGAAATAAAGCAAAGAAGAGATTGAGAGTGGGTGAGGAACCACCATCAGACTCAGGTGAGGTGAAATCTGCTTTCAGTAAGTTAGAAAAGTTGCTAACGAAGGAATTAGATATTACTTACAATATAATCATATTGGAATAATATTTAAGCAAGGAACAGGCACCTCAAGGTCTCTGTATCTCGATAGTACCCTCTTCTGGTATTGACACATTTGAATCTGAAGATCAATGGCTTGAAGCCACCCTATTATGTTCTGAAACCTTTATTGAACTTCTCATTAAAGCAGACATTAAAAACATGAGGAACGAGGGTCAAAAATAGAAGAAGCAAAAAGAGAGGTACTAAACCACAAAGGCACAGCTGCATTTAAAGAGAATGACTTGTCTATGAAGGGGAGACTATCAAAATATGAGACAGAACTGGTAGCTAAGCAGCAGAAAAAAAATAGACACCAGGACAACTTCGACAATGACAGAGTATTAGTGTGGAAATGCAAGGGCAGAAGCAGAATTAGATCGAGAGTGCACTTCGCTAGTAATAATAATATTATCACAGAGACCTGCAATCAAAGATAGGGCTGCTCTTTTTCAGACAAACAAAAACAAGGAACTCAGACGGATGGGGAGGAAGAAAGAGAAAGACCAGGAGGGGTAGACAAGGAGGAAAACATTGCTTCCAACAAGAAGAAAACTCGATGGAGAGGGAGGGGACAGGGCAAGAGCTTCAAGTGATTCATTCCTCAAAAATAGAACTGAATTTAACAGAAGTAAACGTCTTGAAGCAAGGGCTTTCATTTTTCCCACCCCACAACCAGTTTTCAGATACAAGTAGACTTGTTTAAACTCTTTTGAAAAATTAAGAGAATAGCTCCAGGCGATACTAATTGAGGGGGAGGTAGCTGTAGCAGCAGTCACTGAGACCTGGGCCACTCAAGGACACGAGTGGGACCTAAATCTGGAGGGCTATACTATGTTCAGAAAAGACAGGGGGAGGGAAGGGGAGTGGTGTGGCACTGTTAGTAAGAAATGGCATGGGTATTGGAGGGGTAGAGGAGGCAGAGGGGACTGTGGAGGCTATTTGGGTCACCTTGCTGATGCAGGGGAGTAAGAGAGTAAAGGTCAGAGTGGTATACAGACCACCAGCACTGGCGGAGGTTTTGGAAGAAAGTTTGGTGGCAAATCTCGAGGGACAATGTAGATTGGGGCAGGGAAGGGTAGTGGTAATGGGGGACCTCAACATGCCAGGAACAGACTGGAGGACTATGGCGTCACCAGTGGCCAGAGGCAGAGGCTGTTGGATATCTTCAAGGATGCTCTTGACACAACAGGTGGGTGAGCCAACTAGGGAGGCCTGGACTTGGATGTGGTCCTGGCGGACAGTGATCAGATTAGGGGCCTAGAGGTGAGGGACCCATTGGTGGGGAGTTATCATGCCACAGTCTGGTTCTTCCTAGACCTGGGGGCAGGAAAGCTGAACAAGGACAGTAGTAACCAACTTTGGGGTGCAGGCTTCAGGGATGGGAAGGATCCTTAAAGATCGTCTGGACAGCATAAGGCCGGATATGGATGTTGACAGCAGGTGGGGGTCATTAGAAGGAGAATACAGGAGGTTACCAGATCCTGCATGAGGAAAGGCATAAGTTCAGTAAGGTCAGAAAACCCTGCTAGTGGACCCGGGAGGTATAGAAGGTGGTGAGGGAAAAGAAGGCAGCCTATAGGTGCTTCAAGTGCTCAAGGAATGAAAGGAATCAGGAGGAATATGAGCTGACAGCCAAGAGAGTCACCAGGGTGGTGAGAGCAGATAAGACAAAAAAGGAGCAGTCCTTGGCCAGTGGGATCCAGAGGGGGACAAGGGGTTCTTTAGATACATGGGGAAAAAAGGAAAGTAAGGGGGCAGATCAATAAGATAAGGATAGGGGAAGGTTGGGCACAGGAGGTGGGGGAACAAGCAGAAGTCCTAAATGAGTATTTTGCCTCAGTTTTTACTAGGGGGATGGAGGGCTATGTCTTGTGAGGGGAGCGGGGGCAAACCGGAGGAAGGGGTGAGACCGGTAGAGACCAGGGGCCCTGACGGGCCTAGGGAAAGGGAGTGGCCACCACAGACAGGTGGGGGGCCAGCAGTGCAGGGTGAAAAGGGGGAGGACATGGAGGCTGAAATCCCAGTAGAGAGAGTAAGAGAAGCCCTCAGGTCCCTTCGGACAGAGAAAGCACCTGGGACAGATAAGATATATCCCAGGGTGCTGAGGGAACTGACGGATGTCCTGGCAGTCCCTGTAGTGGAGCTTTTCAACATTTCTCTGAGGACTGGGTGGGTGCCCCAAGACTGGAGGGTGGCCCATGGCATGCCAATCCACAAGTGGGAGTCAAGAGAGGAGGCGGGAAATTACAGGCCCATTAGCCTGACATCGGTGGTCAGCAAGGTGATGGAAGGTATTGACAAGGAAAGGTTGGGTTGGGTTACTGGAGCAAACTGGCACTTGGATGACAGGCAGCATGGCTTTGTCATAGGAAGATCATGCCAGACAAACCTTGTTGAGTTCTATGACTGGGTGATGAGGGCCCTGGACCAGGGTAGGCCAGTGGACCTCTTCTTTCAGGACTTTAGCAAGGTGTTTGATTTGGTACCCTATAGTGGCCTGCTGGCTAAGCTGAAGGAAATGGGGGTAGGGAGACAGTTATTAAGGTGGATAGGAAATTGGCTCTCTGAGTGTACTCAGAAGGTGGTGGTTGGAGGGTTAGCCTCATCCCCAAGGTGGGTTACTAGTGGGATTCCCCAGGGGTCAGTGCTGGGGCCACTCCTGTTCACCACCTATGTCTCAGACATCAGGAAGGGGATCAGGAGTGAGATGAGTCTCTTTGTAGATGACTCAAAGCTGGGTGCAGTGGTGGATGAGGAGGAGGGAGTGCCTTGCAGGAGGACCTGGAGGCTCTGGAAAGGTGGTTGGGAAAATGGAAACTAAAATTAAATGTGGGAAGTGGAAGGTTCTGCACCTGGGAGTCAGAAATCCAGGCCAGGGGTATACCCTGGGAGGAGACATGATTCAAGTCATGGAGCGTGAGAGGGACCAGGGGTAGTGGTAGATGTCAAAATGAACAACTCAGAGACCTGTAGGAGGGCAGCGGCAAGGGCAAATAGGATGCTGGGATGCATCGCCAGGGGGGGATTACCTCCAGAAAGGTGGAAGTGATCCTTCCACTGTACAGCTGCTTGGTTAGGCCACACCTCGAGTATTATGTGCAGTTTTATTTATTTTATTTATTGAAATGTTTCACCAGGAGGGCTCACTGAACAACAAGTTGCTCAACTCATGGTGCTACCTGGGGGGAGGGGTTACATAGGGTTGTGAAGGATGATCAGTTACAATAGTATGTGTGTAGTACAAACAATACAACTGTAACCCCTAGGTGGCACTATCCCAAGGGCTTCTACCCCTGCCTGCTTAACTACTAACAGGTTGAGGGGCCTAGGTCCAATGGCGGGTGCCTCCACCCAGAGGTCAGGGTTTGCAGTAGCTAAACTAACTTGGTCACAGCCCTCTGGGACACTGTAACCCCCCTTTCTTCCCACTAGTGGCCCACACAATGCATCAGAAATATCTTCACAATATGCACCTACCCCCAGGACTGGCTCTGTCGACTGGACTCTGGGGACCCCCTGTAAAACAAGACGATACAGTGCAAATGCCACAGTACAATACTTTAACATAAACAATACCTCAGTCAGTGTAACTTGCTGAAACAAACAGATCTGATTTATTTAAGGAGCTGTAACAAGGACAGGGTGAAATCAGGTTAATTAGTTAAACACATTAATAACCACAGTACTGTGCGCACATTCAGAGTCCCAAATTGTCACTTTCACTGGGTACCCAGGATGAGGGCTAGCCAGGATCGTGCAGCTGGTTGGGGTCCTGTGATGGAAAAAACACTTGCACAATACCCAAATTGTAATCCGGAGCTGGTTGGCTCAGTTCGTGAAGAAATGAAAAAACAACAATTAGATGACAAACTTGCAATTCGATAAACAGATGGCAGGGAGCTACCCTGCTTTGTACTCACAAACTCAATGCTGGGAACTGGATGGAAGGCAGATTGTCCTGGATTGCCAGGAGGAACAGATCATGTGGACAAGGTCCTTGTGACTGGACCCCACAGCAGTTCAGAGCAAATGGATGTAGTCTGGATTAAGCTGGGGTTTACTTCCAGCTTCAGGCACTCAATTCATTGTTCAGGGGATTTGAAACGTGATTCCCCCACAAGCACTACATACATTTATATGTAAAAGGAAAGTACTATACCAGGCAGGCTGCTTCTCTATCCCGATCGCAATTACTGCACAATACCCGGGAGAACACACAGTAGATTCAGTTCCTGACAGACCGAGTGCGATTCAGCAATTTCTCCAGTCTTCTACAGGGTGAGCCTGGTTTCCTCACTTGTGCTTCTTTCTCCTTACAACTCTGATTCAGTCCACACTGGCACTCACAAACAGTTGTAGGTCGAACTTCAGGGCCCTACACGAGCTTCCCCGCATAAAACTTCAACAGCGAGGAGCCCAGAGCTCCTTCCCCTTCACAGTCACAACTCATCTGATCTTTCCAGTAGACAGAGCCGGGCATTTCTTTTAAGTTCCTCCCAGTTCAGTTGGCTGGTTTGGCTGTCACTACAGTAAACTCCCCTGCTGGTGGAAAAAGGCAACAAGTCCAAACTACAATTCCCAGAAGCATTGGCCACAGAGTACATGGTGGCTGGCTCCACAATGAGAGTCCAAGTTCTGATTTGCCAGCAGCAGGCTCCATTTCAAAGGTCCCCACACTGATTGGTCCAGTTCAGCTGTTCAAAACTAGAATGGGGACTAGGCAAACACAGTTCTGACTGCAAAGAAAAGCAGGTTAAACAAACTGTATTTTCAAGTATTACCTGAATGATGTCTGGCAAACAGTTACATCTTTGAAAAGTGCTCACTCTGCCCACTTAGTGACGGCAGAAAGGGAGCAATTTGGCAGCAGCTCGTGTGGGACTCAAGCAGGAAAACACACAGACCCCCATCCAAATTAATTATGTCTGCAGGCAGGCAGCTCTTAAAGAGACAGTACCAGAGGCTCTAAAAGCACTCACAGATAAACGGCTTAGACAACGAACACCATCCAGGCTTGGAGCATTCAAGCAAGCTCCTGGAAGACTTTTGGGAACCCCCATTTGCAGGGGGGTTACACAACATTGTAAGATTGTGCAACAGTTGGAACACAATGTATTGTACAATAAACAGTAGTGGAACAGTGGGTAAATTACAATACATGTCCAAAATCATACAAAAGAACATATAAATGTACAAAACAGTAATAATGCGATAGAACCATTTATAGTGCATGAGTGTACCAGGAGCAGGCTCGAGGTAGTACGCAAGTGCTGTTGGAGAAAAAAGGATGGGGTTAGATTGTGCACACTGGTGACCCAGAAGGGCAGTTGGAGAAGAGAGGGGGGAGAGGCAAGAACCGAATATGAGGAGAAGAGGTAGCCATTTCCTGATTTCCCCCTTCAGGATTTTAAGAACCCTGCCGGGAGGGGGTCATGGTAGGAAGGCAGAAACTGGGGATAGGTATTAAGGTGGGTTAAAGCAGGAACAGCTGAGGGAAAGGTAATTGTGTAGGGCACAGGTAAGGGAGTAGTTGGAGGAGTGTCGTATTGGGAGGGAATTCCAGATTTTAGGGAAATGATGGGCAAAACCAGTCTGACCGATGAGGGTGGAGCTGTTAGGACCATCAAGGTGCAGGCATCATTTGATCTGAGAGAGTGGGTGGGGGAGGTGGAGTGGAGAGAGAGGATGAGAGAGATAGGAGGGAGCCCCTGAACCAGAATTTGAGGTTAGTTTGGCACAGTGAGAGATGCATCTGTGAGATAGTGGAAGGAAGGTTAGAGAGTGATAGAGCTCACAGTGGTGGGAGCGGACGGGAGTCAATAAAAGCAGCAGAAGGAGTTAAAGAGAGTGTCCAACTTGGTCAGGGAAGATTTGGGAGCAGCACAATAGACTATGTCACAGTAGTCAAAGATGGGGAGTATCATCTTCTGGACAATTTTGAGCCTCGCAGTCAGCGGGATGCAACTACGATTCCTGTACAGAGCACCAAGCTTGGGGCACAGTTTCTTCAGGATAGCATCGATATGCACAGAGAAGTTGAGGTGCTGGTCCAGCCAAACTCCCAGATATCTAAATGAGGAGGTGTCCTCCAAGATGGTCCCATCAAGGGTGTGAAAGGTGGGTAAGGCCAGGAGCCTAGAGAGTCTCTGCCTGGTGCCAAAGGTCATTGAGACTGTCTTCTTGGCATTTGGAAAAGCTGGTGAGAAGCAAACTAGAGCTGAACTTGGTTAAGTCATGCTGTAAGCTGGTTTGCACAGCAGCAGGGTTTTTGCTGAAACTGTACAAAACAATATTGTCAGCATACATGTGGATAGAAGAGGATGAGCAGCCTGTGGGAAGAGCATTAAGGAAAATGGAGAAGAAGTAGGACCAAGCACTGGGCCCTGAGGGACACCAGTGTTGATGGAGTGCAGGGAAATGGAATCAAGGATTCTCACTGACTGGGTCCTGTCAATGAGGCAGGATTTAAACTAGTTGGTGGCTGACGGAGCAAGACCAGCTGAGAAGAGTGAATCAAGAAGCAGGGGATGGGAAACAGTGTCAAAAGCTTTTGCTAGGTCGACAAAGATGGCTGAGGTGATCAGACCATCGTGCATCCCTGAAAGGATGGAGTCAGTAAGCCTGAGGAGGGAGGTGGTTGTTGAGTGGTTCTTCTGAAAACCAGATTGGAAGGGGGTGAAGAAGGAGGAATCAGAGAGGAAGGGCGATAGTTGAGAGAGAACTAAATGTTCTTGAAGTTTAGCAAGGGTAGGAAGGAGGGAAATGGAGCGATAGTTGCCAGGAGTGGATGTGTCACCACCATTGGGGAGAGGAAGGACTACAGCGTGTTTCCAGGATGGGGATACTTGGGCAGAAATAAAGGACAGGTTAAGATTAGAGAGCTAGGATAAGCAACTGCAGGAGCAGAAAGGTAGAGAAGTTTAGGATCATGCTCATCTGGTGAGGAGCCTTTAGAGGGGTTGAGGGATAGGGGAGCATTAAGAGCTTTGTCAGAGGAGATAGTAGAAAAGAAAATTGGGGGAGGGGTAGGCACTGGCTGAGGCGAAGGGCTGAAGTTAGTAGGTGGCAATGGGGAGAAGGAATTTAGAAGAGATGTGGCGCATGAGGTGTTTTGGAGACCACATTTAAAGAGGGACATTACACTCCTAGAAAGGGTCCAAAGGAGGGCAACCAAAATTATCTGGGGCTTGGGGGAGAGGACCTATGAGGAGAGGCTCAAGGAGCTCAACATGTACACCCTGGAGGAGACGAGGGACAGGGGGGACATGATAGAGGTCTTTAAGTACATGTGTAACTCCCCTACAAATGGGGTTCCCAAAAAGTCTTCCTTGAGCTTGCCTAAATGCTCACTGCCAGGCTGGTGTCCTGCATTTTAGCAGTTTAAATGTGATTGCCAGAGAGTGCCTGTATAACCTATGTGCACTGTCTCTTTAAGAGCTGCCTGGATTGCAGTCATAAGTAATCTGAGAGGGAGCTCTTTTGAAAGATGTAACTATTAGCTGAAAATCATTTAGAGTGATAATGATAATGTAGTTTGTCTAACCTGCCTTCTTTGCAGCAAGGATTGTTTTGTTTATCTCCACTATCTTGGTCCTGGACTGCCGAATTGGACCAATCAGTACTGGTGGGGCCTAAAATGGAGCTACAGGAGCTGTCTGGAGACAAAATCTGTAGGAATTGTAGTTTTGGACTTTTGGTGCCTTTTTGAACCTGAAGGTGGAGCCTTTGTTGTGACTGACATACAGATCAGCCAACCAAACCTTTTGGATCTTGGGAAAATTCCCAGGCTTGCTGCAGTTTGAGTCAGATCTAAGTTGGGAGCTGAAAAAGCAACATGCTTGAGGCAGTTGAGCAGCAGTTCTGTGTAGTTTTGCATGGGAGAACTGTGAAAGGGCTGAGTTTTGGCCTGCCTGCTGTCCCAGAGAGGGAAAATAGAGTTTATTCGGACTGAATCCGAGTTGTGAGGACTATTTAAGCCACTGGACTGTGACCAGGCTTTAACCTGAAGAAGACTGAAGATTTGCTGAATGCGATCAGCCTGTCAGGATTTCCAGCTGCTTTTTGAATCCCCGGTTTGTGCAAAGACTTTGCGATCATGACCAGAGAGTGGTTTGCCTGGTACAGTAGAAGTTCCTTACATGTAAATGTGCTGTGTATGGAAAGTGGGTCGTGATTTGGTTCCCCACTATGTGTTCTGTGTTCTGCTTGCTGGAAACTTTATCCAGCCTAATCAGACTGAATCCGTGTTCATCTCCATTTCGGCCTGGACCATGCCATGCTGGCCCTGCCAGACTACCCCACTGCACAGAGAAAGCCACCGATGAGAGACCTGCCTGGGGATCAGCCCCCTACTCCACACTTGAACAGGAATGACGCCTAGGCAAATCGTGTGGGCTCTGCTTCTCCTGGCACTCTAGATTAACCACCTGCTGTCTCGATTTTCGTCCAGCCTGTGTCCAGTCTTGGGTATCATGAGTAATCATCAGGGTAGCTCCCTGCAACAACAGCCTAATTTAAAAGTGTGTCATCTGATTGTCTTGTTTTTCTTTTCATGAACTGAGCCCTCTGGCTCTGGATTACAAATAGTGTGTGTTGTGCATGTTGTTTTCTTCCATCACAGAGTCCCAACTAGCTGCAACGTTCCTGGCTAGCCCACCATTCTCCATGTGGGTACCCAGAGTGTGACTGTTTAGGACCCTGAAGTGCATGCATAACTGTTTGATTGATAGAGCCTTTAAGCAAATTAACCTGATTACGCCCCTCCCTTGTTCAAGTCCCTTAAATAAATCAAATCTAACTCTTTTTAGCATGTACCCTGACTGTGGTTCCAGTTCGTGCAAGAATACTGTACTGCTGTTATTTGCTGTGTATAACCTTGTTTTACAGGGGGTCCCCAGGGCCGAGCCAGAGGAAAGCCCTGGTGGTAAGTGCAAACAGTGTGGGTACTTATGTGGTGTATCAGGGGTAATGTGAAAGTGATCATTGTGTATTGTTCTGGCCACTAGTAAGGAAAGAGGGGGGTTACAGTGTCCCGGAGGGCTGTGCCCAGGTTAGCTTGACCACTACCAACCCTGACCTCAGAGTGGAGGCACCTGTTTCAGAACTCAGGCCCCTTAACCTGCTACTAGCTAAGCAGGCAGGGGTAGGAGCCCTTGGGATAGCGCCACCTAGTGGTTACATTTTGGAGGTACACCGCTGGGATTTTGTGCCTTCTAGTGGCCAAAAGTACCAATTATTGTTAAAGATTAATGGCTACCCCAGTAGAAGTGGCTGCACACCAGTTGGTGGGGGTGTACTGGGCAGGAGATCAACCCCAAAATGCTCTACTTATACTGGATATTCCCTGGGTACCAGTAAAAACACTGTAGAGGGAGCACTCTCCAAAGTTAAGTGTTTAAAAAACCCTGTGTTGGTGGGTCGACAGACCAATCTGATCGCCCAAACTTTTCATAGCTTTGGTAGAGTGTAGTGACCTTGTGGACAGCTCTAAAGTGCCACAGACTATTGCCCCAGAAGGGGTTCCAGCTGCCTGGAGAGTGATAACAAAAGACAGTAAAGACCCCGGGGAGGATGAGCTCTCACCATTATCTGAGACTTTTGAGGAGAAATTTGCTATGTTGCTCCTGGAGGAAGGGAAAACCGTAGAGGACTTTAAGAAACTATTCCTGCCACCTGGGGGTGTTCCTTCCCCAACACTCCTTCCCACTCCAGCACCAGTTACTGCCCCACCTTCTGTGCCCGTGCCAATGCTGGCCCCTATATCTGTACCTGCCATTAGTCACAACTCCTACCGAAGGCTGAGAATCTTCTCGGGGGAGGATGACTGGGAGACCTAGATAGATTATGTTGCCACCTTGGTACCCAAGTGGTGTGCAAAGGCTGAGAAGTGGAAAAGAATCTTAGAAAGCTTGAGGGGTCCCGCCTCAAAGCCATTAAATCTTGAGGTCCACAAACTTGATGCATCTGCTCAGAAGTACCTATCTGCACTCAAGGCAATTTTGGGAGCACTGAGTCAGGGAGAATTTGATGTGGAAATTTGAGGTACCAAACAATGGAAAGGGGAAAGTTTGTCTGCATATGTTACTCATCTAGACAGAGCTTTGCAAAAAGCTTACCGGAAAGGTGGGGTAGCCGCCAGTGACTTGAACCATGTGAGATTGGGGCACATACTGCAACATGCAAAGCATTCTAAATTGCAGATCCTCCACTTAAGGCTCCAGGATAGGAGAGGTAACCCACCTGACTACTGTGACTTGATAAAAGAACTGCAGGAGGGTGAAGGGGAAGAGGGAGATTGTAATTATGGGGTAAGTGCAGCTCAAGTGATCATGGCACTGGAAGGCCCTTCCAAAATGGAGACCACTAAGGGCGCCCCGCCATGGGCTAAACGGTGGAGAGAGGAGTTGCTGAAGGAAGTCAGAAAGGTACAACCGGATGTTCTCACTGAGGTATCCCCTGTTGACAAAGACCCTGAACCCTGTCAGGACGTGACTGCCATGGGGATGGGGGTGCATCCTCAGGCATCCGCTACTGAGGCTGGCTTTTCGGCTGAGCTCAAGGAATTGACTGCCACCCTAAAGGAACTTTTGAGACATGGCACACCTCAGCAGGAGCCAGATCATAATCTCCCATCAGTGCTCCAGCATCCCTGCAATGTCTCTCCAAGGATGCCCTGAGAGCCTGTCATTTGTCACAATTGCGGCAAGGATGGCCACATGAAGAGGGAATGCTGTTCTCACAGGGACTTAGACAGAGTGGTGAAAAGCTTCAAGAAGAGCTTTGGAAAAACGAGTTAGTGGTCAAGGGGTGCACGAAATGACTGCAGTAAAAGCTCGCCCATCCTAACTCAAACCCCTCTGTGGCTAAATCGCCTGTCCAGGCCCCTGTTGTTGTCCCTCCAGACTGGTCCAAGATAGTGGGCACTTCAATGGAGACTAATGTGGCTGTGAAAATGTATTCCTACTGGCTGTGCTTGACAGTGGGTTGCAAGTGACCATTGTGTTTCAGGACTGGTATGACAAACACTTATCTGATGTGCCCTACAATCCCTGAAAGGCCTACATGTGGGGTTCAGCAATAAGTCTTATCAATATCTAGGATATGCCCACCACTGGTTGTCTTTTCCTGCAACTGTCACTGGTGTAGAGGAGCAAATAGAGACACTGGCGTAGTGTGTCCCCCCGCAGGACTGTATGATGGGGTCCCTCTGTTAATTGGGACAAACGCCTGCCATATTTGGGAGATCATGCAACTCTGTCATGAGAAACAAGGGCGACAGACTGGGAGGGCCCTGAGAATTCTGGCTCTGATCAAGAGGGTCTATGATCTGCAACAGAAATCTGAGGAAGTAGACCAGGATGAACCAGTGGGGATTGTGTGGAAGAAGGATCCCAATTCAATGGTACTGGCCCCTAATGCCCAGTGTACCATTCAAGGGGAGGTCCACCTCCAGAAAGATGTCAAGAACAAAATACTGATGTTGGCTGTGCCAGGTGATGGAAAATTGCCAGAAGGATTATTGGTCAAGCCCAGCATCTTGTCTGCTCATGCCCATGCCTATGCACGACGAGTGATGGTCCAGATTCACAATGTGTCAGATCGGGAGATCTGGGTGAACAGAGGGTGCACCCTAGCTATGGTACACTGTGCAGACACTGCAGTATTGCCCAGCAACAAGTACCCTGGTGAGAAAGAGAGAGTGACCCCAGATTTGTTTGGCGCTGGTGACTCCCGTCCCAACTGAATGGAAGGCTAGAATTAGCAAGAGACTTGCCCAGAGAGACCAAGTTTTTTCATTGAAGGAATGGGATATGGGATGTGTCCAGGGTGCAGATCATCACACACGCCTGCCCGATGAACGGCCATTTCGAGAGAGGTCCCGACACCTAGCCTCAGCAGACATAGAGGATGTGAGAAGACACCTGCAGGAAATGCTCGCTGCTGGCATGATACAAGAATCCAGGAGCCCATACGCCGCTCCCATTGTGGTTGTACAAAAGAAGAATGGGTCTGTGAGGATGTGTGTTGATTATTGAACCCTGAACCGGTGGACCATCCCAGACCAATACACTATGCCTCATATACAAGATGCCCTGGACTGCTTGAATGAGAGCAAACGGTTCTCGGTGTTGGATCTTCGCAGCGGATACTACCAGATCCCGATGGCCCCAGAAGACCGTGAGAAAACAGCCTTCATCTGTCCATTGGGGTTCTACGAGTTTCTGAGGATGCCACAGGGGATATCAGGCACCGTGGCCACCTTTCAGCGACTGATGGAACGTGCGGTGGGAGATATGAATTTGCTGGAATGCCGGGTGTACTTGGACGATGTCATTGTGTTTGGGAGCACCTTAGAGGAACATGAGAACCGACTGTTGAAAGTCCTAGACCGACTGGAAACTTCGGCCTCAAGCTGTCCATTGACAAGTGTCAGTTTTTCCAAACATCCGTGAAGTATGTGTGGCGCATAGTATCTAAAAAAGGGATAGAGACTGATCCCAGTAAGGTTGAAGCACTGACTACTTGGCCCCAGCCCCATAATCTGAAAGAACTACAACATTTCCTGGGGTTCTGTGGCTACTGCTGCAGGTTCATAAAAGACTATTCCATGGTGATTTGCCCACTCTTGAACCTTACCCAGGGTTACCCTCCTACCAATCGTAAATACAAAAAAGGGGCTGTTAAAGACCCAGAAAAAGTATACTTCCACCCAGGTGAACTCTTCGAGCCCTGATGGACGCCCGACTGTGAAGCAGCCTTCCATGAGATCATATACCAGCTCACCCATGCCCTCATCCTCGCCTATGCTGACCCCACCAAACCCTATGTGCTGGGACTGGGGACAGTATAACCCAAGGAGGAGGGGGACACCAAAATTGGCCCTCAGTGCAAGTGCTGAAAATTGAGCAGACTCGAGAGACCGTTAGGCCTATTCTGCTGGCATTTTGGTATGTTAGTATGTTAGAATTATTCAATAGGAGATGTGCAACTGCTGAGACTTTGGGGTTTTTAGAATCACAATCTCTGCTTGAACTTTCAGAAACATCAGACCTCCATAATCTCCCTGACTTCCCGGAGGACACTGGCTTCCTTATTAATGAAACTGAAAATGCTGCAAAGGGACCTACAGAAGCCTCATTTGATGTAAGTGGATATGACTTACATGGTCCTAACAATGAAGCTGGCCATACAGATTCACTTCTACAATGGGGGACAACAGAACAGGACAGAAAAAGGTTATTTAAACTGGACTCAAAATTTACACCCAATGTAAATAATGCTGCAATAATCATGTAGTCCTGAAACAGGTTGATGAGGTGAATAAACAAGCATTTCTCAATGCCGAATGTCGATTGCTTATATGTGCTGTTTAGGCATTTGGAGTGAAAGTACCATGCCTAAGAACTGTCATGGCCCCCAAGACATCCACTATGTCTTTCTGTTCAGTATTCACAGAAGAGGGGAGGGCAAGGCCACAGCAGTTGCAAAGGCGTGAAGAGGTGGACAATAGTCCATTCACAGTCAGAAGAATCCTGCAGAAGGTGAGTAAATTAACGGTGGACAAAGTGAGAGGACCAGATGGCATACACCCAAGGATATTAAAAGAACTGTGAAGGGATATAGCAGTACCTCTGGCAGCCATGTTCAGTGAGTCATTCAACACAGGGGTGGTACTAGAGAATTGGAGGAGGGCACATGTGGTCCCTCTATAGAAATCCAGCAGTAGGGAGGAGGTGGGGAACTATAGTCCAGTCAGCATCACTTCAGTAGTGGGGAAGATCATGGAGACATTGGTTAAAGAAAGGATAGTGGGGCATCTAGAAAGCATTGGATGCCAGGACCGCAGGCAACATGGATTCACAGTGGGGAGGTCATGTCAGACAAATCTGGATGATGTCTTTGACTGGGTGACAAAGGAAGTAAATCATGGTGGGGCAGTGGACAATGCTTATCTTGATGTCATGAAGGCCTTTGACACCGGCCCACATAGGAGGCTGATAAACAAGCTGAGGAGGCTGGGAATTGGGGAAAGGGGCAGAAGTGGGTTAGAAACTGGCAAGAGAGGAGGCAGAGAGTGGTAAAATGGGTGCAGTCTGGGAAGAGGGGGTGATCAGTGGGTGCAGGGATTGGTCGTGGGCTAGTCCTGTTCAATGTCTTCATTAGTGACATTGCAGAAGGGCTGAAGGAAAGGTCTGCCTGTTTGCAGATTACACCAAGATCTGCAACACAGTGGATACCCCAGAGGGGTGGAGAACATGAGAGGGACCGGGAAGGTTGAGAAATGGTCTGAGGACTGGCAACTGAAGTTTAATTCAAAAAGTGCAAAATTATGCACCTGGGACACAGAAACCCTGGGGAAAGGTACAGGATGGGGTGGGGGAGGGTTGTTGCTGACAGTCACAAAGAAGGAAAGGGACCTGGGGGTTCTTATTTCAGATGGCTTGAAAATGTCAAAGTGGTAAGGCAGCTGGGAGGGCCAGTGACATGCTGGAGTGCATAGGCAGGGGTATCACCAGCATAAGGAGGGAGGTAGTGATGCCATTATATAAAACCTTGGTCAGGCTTCACATGGAGTACTGTGTGCAGTTCTGGAGGGCGAACCTTCGTAAGGATATTAACAGGCTGGAGATGGTCCAGAGAAGGGCGAATGAGATGGTACAGAGCTTGCAACACACGACTTATGAGGAGAAATTAAGGGACCTCAATATGTACTCAGTGGAAGAGAGGAGGGAAAGAGGGGATATGATAGAAACATTCAAGTACCTCAAGGGTATAAATATAAGTACTGAGAAGCAGGAGACAGCTGCTATAGGCATATGTGCCAGGTTCTGTGTGATTGTCTTTTGTTCTTATAAATTTGTAATCTCCAGTATTTCAGTAACCACATGACCACACTGCCTTCTTTAGGCAATTTTATGTGGCTGATGCCTGGTGTCAGATGGCAGACAGAGGCTCACCAGCTTGTGTTGCCATTTGAAAACTTCATATGAGTGTTCTTTTACTGGTAAGCATTTTGGAAAGCTGGTGAAGGTCTCACAATTTTATTATGATTTTATCTCCTTAGGTCTGCCTGCTTTGGTCCCCATCCCCACACCCAAACAGTCATCAGTGGCCACATCTGCAGCCTTCTTCTTGCCAAGATGGTGGTGAGAAACACAGAAACATAGAATTTCAAGGCAGATAAGGACCGCTTGGTCCACCTAGCCTGCTCATTTCCCTAGCTGATGGATAAGTTGCAGATTCTAGTTAATCAACAGCTTACTTCCTCCTACCCCCCAGTAGACTTGCCTTATGTCTGTCCGTGAGCAACTGCCTTCACAGTCTGTGAAATCTGACGTCTTTCAGTGCCGCTTATTGGTCATCTTCCAACACAGGCGAGGCGCTGCCAGCCCAAACCTAACTCAGAATGAGCAGTTTTCAAAGTGGGGAAGAAATGGAGTGAGGAAGAACCAAGTACTCATTCAGATGCGGCGTCAATTTAAGATCAACATACTGGTGTGGATATTGCAAATAGAACCCCAGCTCTTTAAGCAGCCTTATGAAGACTAAAGACTTCTCGAAGCACTGGGGTTCTGTTTATTGTACTGTAAGTGGGCTGCATCTAATTCAGTAATTTACTGTACCTTATATCTGGATGTATGGTAGGCCCAACTTTAAATAAACACTGCACCTGAATTAACACATGATGCCATAGAAACATAGAATTTGTCAGCAGAAAAGGACCATTCAGGCCACCCAGTCTGCCCAAGTGTTCTCTACCTACTTGTAACTCCTGCCTGTATATGTTACTGCATGTCTTATTCTGCCTGTGTCCATCAGGACCTCCTTGTGAATGAGCTTTCTTAATGGATTTTTCCTGCAATGAACTTGAACCTACTCCAATTCCATAGCCCTATTGATCTCCGTTGACCCCCTCCTTCCCCTTTTTCTAATATACCCCTATGTTTATCCCATGCACGCTTCACGCCCCCTACCATTTTCGCTTCCACCACTTCTTCTGGCAGTCTGTTCAAGGCATCTACCACACTTTCAGTAAAGAAATATTTCTTCACATCTATCCTGAAGGCCCCCCCCCCAGCTTCTTTGCATATCCCTTGGTTTGGGTGCTCATCCTCATTTGAAGAAAACTCCCCAACTGTACCCTCTTTACCCCTGTGAGGTACTTTGTAGGTCTTGATCATGTCACCTCTCGCCCTCCTCTCTTCCAAAGTGTACATGTTGAGATTCTTCAGCCTGTCCTTCTAGGGATTCCTGTGAAAATTCTGAACCATTTTAGTTGCTCTTCTCTAGGAAACCTCCACCTTATGTCCTTTCTGAAGTGTGGACTCTAAAACTGGACACAGTACTCCAGCTAGGGGTATACCAGCGAGTGATACAATGGCAGCAGAACATCCCTCCTCCTACTGGAGATGCCACTCCTTATGCACCCCAGAATCCAATTTGCCCTGCCCATAGCATTGTGACACTGTACTGCCATCTTGAGGTCCTCTAATATAACAACCTCAAGGACCTTTCCATGTCTAGTGAGTATCAGTGCCTCCCCATCCTATAACCAGCATCGGGGTTCCTATGCCCTAGGTACATGATCTTACAGTTGTTGGCATTGAACCCCAAGTAAGTAAAAATGGAACTGATTTGAATGACTTGCAGGCTTTTAAGCAGCTTTTCAGGGTGTATGTGTGTGTGTGTGTGGGGGTGGGGACTCTGCTACTATAACTATTTGCTTTTGATTCGGTATAACGTGCGAAAAGACTAACCCTGCTCCCCACTCCGTGTGCTATATTGGAGATAGATACTGTAGCCCAAATAGCATTGGGCCAAGCACTGAGCCCTGTGGCACCCCACTTGTTACTGCTGTGAGTGCCGAGAGCTACCCCACCACCGCCCTCAGCACCTTCCCCTGTAACCAGTTCTCTATCCATGTAGTCAGACCACCTTCCACCCGTACCCCTCGTCCTCCTCACTCTTCTCCTCCTTGGCCTGTGTCCGTGCTCCCAGTAGTCCGCACCCTTTCTCCTCCTTATTCTTACCGGTGGTGATGCCTTCTGTATTACACTCAGACCACTCTGCCCGCCCCCTTCCAGGGTTACTACGCCTCTGCCTTTACCTGTATCTAGGGCGTTGAGCTCATCAGGCTCCCCTGTGTGGACCTTTCTACCAACTTCAGTCTTTTGGCCACCCCACCCCCCCCCCCACCATTTGTTTAAATCCATCTTAGTAGAGATACACCCTTCTAATTCTGCCTTTTTTTACTTATTTTCTCACTGGGCTCACGGTCGGCTTGGTCATCCTGACCGACCCCCAAGCTCTGCCCTCAACATCAGGCCGACCTGCTCACCTCCACGGATTACCCCGTGGTGGTATGATAAGGAGATTCCAGGTCGAACCCACCAGAGCAGGATCTGGTTGAGGAGGCGCCATTCAGGGTGGGGGGGGTTGGAAGCTCATGCTGCCTGACCATAGCACATTTTCCACTTTTGTCCCTTTGCGAGCGCGCCGTATATGACACTTAGGCACAGCGTGCAACGTCCGCTACAGTCCGCAACTTTACTATACTGCTGTAGTAGCACCCGCGTTGTCACCAGGGGCCACTACAGAGCAGTGGGTACCTGGATCCCGCCCCAGGATAGGAGAGCAGTCCTCCGGATGCTCAATACTATCCCACCCTTGCCAGCCCTTGACAGGCCAGGCTTGTGTCTGAATCCGGGTCACCAGCATGGCACGAGGTGTGGCGTCCAGTGCCTCAACCCTCAGTGCCAGTGGCCCGCAGCAATGCTGTCTTTAATATGCCCCATCTCTTCCTGCTCCAGTGTACCCTCCCCTGTGTACAAGTCACTATTCACCCTGACCCTACTCCAGTTAGTCAGTAACCCATAATGTTTCGTGTGGCACCAATCCTCAACCACTCAAACTCCTCAAGCCTACCCCTTCCTCTCCATGCTTGCACATGGTACCAGCAGTACCTCCAAGAATGCCATTGACTTCCCCACCCTCACACTGCCTGCCCAAGTACTCAAACCTCCCCTCACTACTTCCACAGTGTCCCCGCCAAGTCGTTTGTACTCATGCAACAGTAAATGAGGTTTCTTCCTCCCCTCGGTGCAGCTTGAGCAGTACCTGCCATGCCCTCCTGTAGTAAACCTGGGACAGCTTCAACCCAAATATGGCTGTGCTTTTCCCCTTTCCGTCCCATCTCACCCATTTCAGTATAGAATCCCCAGGATGAGTACCCCCTGCCCCTTACCCCTTTCCTTTCTAATGCCCTTCCACCACCCCAGTATTCATTCTTCCCTGTCTCTTACCCCGCCAACTGCACCCTCTGTGACTTCTTTATCTGTACCCCTACTTCGCTCACCCTTTTCTCTGCCTTATTCCTCCATCCCCCTTGAACCCTTCCTACTGGGCTTCCCATGTCGACCTCCTTCCTCCCTGCTGATTTCCAACCCCTCTCCTATCCCTGCTGTTGTTGATTTAGAGCCCATCCCTTCTACCCGATAGTGATGCCCCTCCATCCTTCCCCTTCCCATAGCCTTCTCTCCTTCAGTCTCCACCCTCCTTCCTTACTAGCTCCTTCTACCCTTTTGTCCTCGCTATGTCTTCCCCACCTGTTGCCATCCCTCTCATGCCCCGCTTGTCCTCCCCCTTCAGTATGTTCCTGCTCCCCTCTCTGTCCCATAGCAGAGGTTTGAATTTATTTGTAGTTGATACCAGTCTTACATCTCTTCCCCTAACAGTTCCCCCTCCTCATGTTCCCTCCTTGCCACCCCAGTCCCTCCTACCCACAGCCATCTGCTCTCTCCATGGTTCTCCCCAGGTACTCCTCATCGTCTCTTCCTCCCCCATCAGGAGGCCCCCGCCCTCGCCTCGGGCACCCCTCCCTTCTCCTCTCTTTTCTGCTAGTGCTTCTGATACTGGGGTCAGTTTCAGTCCCTAGTTATTCTTCCTCCGTCCCCCTTTGCCATCCCATATCCCCCCCTCAGGATGTCTACCATATTCATCTGCCCTGCCACTTACACTCCTCCCTAACCTCCACAGTTCCTCCGTTAAACTAGCCAATCATCTACAGACCATACACCCCCCCATCCTCCAAGCCCAGTCCAGGATCATGGCACACCCACACCCTGTACACCCCTCCACCCTTTCAAAGATACCTGCCCTATTGACATGTGGCACTTACCCCATTTTGGCCCCCATCTTATGTTGCAAGCTCTTACTCCCAGGTTCTGTACCCTACTACAACTGTTAGGCCCCTATTTAGTCAAATTCCTGTTCCCCCCACACTAGTCCCCCTATTGACCCCTTGCTGACCAGGGTAATTCAGTCTCAAATCTCATCCATTAGATACTGTGTTAGTGTAGCAATCCTAAAGTCTCCTTGTCTGCTTTTCACCCTCAGCTACCATACTATTTGTTCTCGCCTCATATAGTTTCACTTTGCCCAGTTAGAAATTCTATTGCACTCCAAGTATTACTCAGCTCAGTTAGAGAAATAAACAGAACAAATAAATATGTATTATTACAGCAATCCTAAAGTATCCAATCATTGCTTTGTTTCGACTCCAGAGACCCTGCTGTAATATAGGACCACAGAGGACATGGAAGGGAGGGTGGACAACTGTAAAGTATTAGCAGAGCTCCATTGAGCTCACTCACTCCCTCTCTCTCACTCACTTGCTCGTTCTATTTCTCCTGACGCTGCAGGCTACCCTTTTGTACTGGGTTCCTGCTTGCATTGGCACCTTTTTCTGCCCACAAAGAAATTACCAGTAGTCCCGACACAGCTCCATTGAGGTCGCTCACTCCTCCTCTCTCACTTGCTCATTCTGTTTCTCCTGACACTGCAGGCTGCCCTTTTGTACTGGGCCCCTGCCTGCATTGGCACCTTTTTCTGCCCAGAAAGAAGTTCACGGCTGTCCCGACAGAGCTCCATTGAAGTCGCTCACTCCCCCTCTCTCACTTGCTCGTTCTGTTTCTCCCGCCGCTGCAGGCTTCCCTTTTGTACTGGGCTCCTGCCAGCATTGGCGCCCTTTTCTGCCCACAGAGAAATTCTCAGCAGTCCCAACAGAGCTCAGTTGAGCTCGGTCACTCCCCCTCTCTCACTCACTCAATCCTAATCTGTCCCAAACACTGATTTCCCAAAGCGACTGCACTATTCTGCGCCTGAAGCACAAAAACACATTTTGGCCAGGATGTGAAAAATGACAGCTGTACTGTTCATAAGGAGGTGTGAAAAAATGCCAGTGCTGAAAATCTGGCATGAAAATATTACTAATTTGCAAAGTTACAAGGGTGCGTGGAAACTGCACAAAGCACGCTCGTAACACAGTCATTTTATGGACTTGCATCACAAAATTTTCACCATAGGCATTTTAGGACCTCTGCTCATGAACAGTGTAACTGTGGTTTTCTTAATGTGTCCTGAACACTGATTTCCCACAGTGACCACGCTATTCTGCACCTGACGTGCGAAAATGCATTTCGTCCAGGATGTGAAAAATGACAGCTAAACTGTTCATAAGGAGGTGTGGAAAAATGCCAATGTTGAAAATCTGTAGTGAAACATAGAAACATAGAAACATAGAATCTGACGGCAGATAAGGACGCTTGGCCCACCTAGTCTGCCCATTTTCATACCTAACAGATAAGCTGCAGATCCTAGTTAGCAACAGCTTACTTCCTCCTATCCCCACTAGGACTGCCTTATGTCTGTCCCATGCATTCTTAAATTCCCTCACTGTTCTTGACTCCACGACCTCCTCAGGGAGGCTGTTCCATGCATCCACAACCCTCTCCGTGAAAAAATACTTCCTCACATTACCTCGGAGCCGTCCCCCCTCTATCTTCAAATTGTGCCACTTTGTTCTTCCACATCTCTTTTTCTGAAAG
This sequence comes from Neoceratodus forsteri, assembly GCA_016271365.2. Classification (NCBI taxonomy): domain Eukaryota; kingdom Metazoa; phylum Chordata; order Ceratodontiformes; family Ceratodontidae; genus Neoceratodus; species Neoceratodus forsteri. The sequence continues at coordinate 171,336,036 of JADMNL010000028.1, forward strand.
ATGCTACCCTCTTGGACTTTGTTGATTCCCTTGAGGTACTTGAAAGTTTCTATCATGTCCCCTCTCTCCCTTCTTTCCTCAAGGGTATACATATTAAGCTCCTTTAGTCTTTCTTCATATGTCTTCTGGTGCAGACCCTGCACCATTTTGGTTGCCCTCCTCTGGACAACCTCCACTCTGTCTATGTCTTTCCGGAGATGGGGTCTCCAGAACTGCACACAGTACTCCAGATGGCATCTCACCAACTGTCTGTACAGAGGGATAACAACTTCCTGTTTTCTACTATTGATGCCTCTTCCTATGCATCCCAGTATCCCCCCAGCCTTCCTTACTGCCTTCCCACATTGCTTGCCCACCTTTAGGTCATCTGATATAATTATCCCCAGGTTCCTTTCCATTTTTACTGTTGTCAGTGAAAATATTACAAATTTACTACTCAGTTCAGTTAGAGAAATAAACAGAACAAATAAATATGTATTATTACAGCAATCATAACAATACAGCTCAGTACTTAGTTTAGTTAAAGAAATAAACAGAACAACTTAATCTGTATTATTACAGCAATCCTAAAAGTATCTAACCATTGCTTTGTCTCCACTCCAGAGACCCTGCTGTAATATAGGACAACAGAGGACTCTGGGCAGGAGGGTGGGCAACTCTAAAGTCCTGGCAGAGCTCCATTAAGCTCGCCACCTCCCCCACTCGTTTGTTCTATTTCTCCCGACGCTGCAGGCTGCCCTTTTGTACTGGGCTCCTGCCTGCATTGGCACCTTTTCTGCCCACAAAGAAATCCGCAGCAGTCCTGACACAGTTTCTGTTGAGCTCGCCCACCCCTCCCCCACTCTCACTCACTCACTCATTCTGTTTCTCCTGGCACTGCAGGCTGCGCTTTTGTACTGGGCTCTTGCCTGTGCCGGCCCCTTTTTCTGCCCACAAAAAAGTTCACAGCTGTCCCGACAGAGCTCCGTTGAGGTCGCTCACTCCCTCTCTCTCACTCGCTTATTCTGTTTCTCCTGGCACTGCAGACTGCCCTTTTGTACTGGGCTCCTGCCTCCATTGGCACCTTTTTTTGCCCACAAAGAAATCTGCAGGAGTCCCAAAAGAGCTCCACTGAGCTCTCTCACTGCCCCTCTCTCACTCGCTCATTCCATTTCTCCCAGTACTGCAGGTTGCCCTTTTGTACTGGGCTCCTGCCTGCATTGGCACCTTTTTCTGCCCACAAAGAAATCTGCAGAAGTCCTGATACAGCTCCATTGAGCTCGCTCACCCCCATTCACTCGTTCTGTTTCTCCGACTGCTGCAGGTTGCCCTTTTGTACTGGGCCCCTGCCTGCATTTACGCCTTTTTCTGCCCACAAAGAAATCTGCAGCAGTCCCGACAAACCTCCATTGAGCTCGCTTACCTCCCCCTCCCTCACTCACTCTCTCATTCTGTTTCTCCCAGCACTGCAGGCTGCCCTTTTGTACTGTGCTCCCGCCTGCATTGGGGTCTTTTTCTGCCCACAGAGAAATCTGCAGCAGTCCAGACAGAGCTCATTTGAGCTTGATCACTCCCTCCTCTCACTCGCTCAATCTTAATCTGTCTCAAACACTGATTTCCCACAGCGATCATGCTATTCTGTACCAGAAGTGCAGAAACATATTTCAGCCAGGATATGAAAATGACAGCTGTACTGTTCATAAGAAGGTGTGGAATACTAGTGTTGAAAATGTATGAAAATATTCCAAATTTCGTGGGTTACAAGGTGCGTGGAAGCAGCTCAATGCACGCTTGTAACACAGTAATTTTGTGGACTTTCATCACCAAATTTTCAACATATAGGATTCTAGGACCTCTGCTCATAAACAATATAACTATCATTTTCTCAGTCTGTCCCGAACACTGATTTCAACAGCTTAACGCCTATTCTGCACCAGAAGTGCAAACACATTTCGGCCAGGATGTGAAAATGACAGCTGTACTACTCATAAGGAGGTGTGAGAACATGCCAGTGCTGAAAATCTGGCATGACAATATTACAATCTGCGGTTACAAGGTGGGAACTGCGTAATGCACACTTGTAACACTAGTCATTTGATGGACTATCGCTACCAAATTTTCAACATAGGCTTTTTAGGACCTCTGCTCCTGAACAGTGTCACTGTCATTTTCTTAATCTGTCCTAAAGTCTGATTTTCCACAGCGACTGCACTATTCTGCTCTGGAAGTGCGAAAACACATTTCGGCCAGGATGCGGAAAATGACAGCTATACTGTTCATAAGGAGGTGTGAAAAAATGGCAACGTTGAAAATCTGGCGTGAAAACATTGCAAGTTCACAAAGTTACAAGCGTACATAGCAACTGCGCATACGACGCCAAAACAGTCATTTATTGGATTTTTCCACCTAAATTTGCAACATAGGCCTTTTGAGAGCCCACCTCATGAACACTGGCACTGTCGCTTCATTAATTAGTCCCAAAAGGTGATTCTGCACAGTGACCGCGAAATCACTTTTTGTGGCCAAATAATGCCATGACAGTGGCTGAATTCATGAAGAGGGGTCCTAAAAACCCCATGTTGAAAATTTGGTGCCAAAATTCCAAAAATTGCCTGAGATATGCACCAAAGTTGAAAAAACCCTATTTATGTCATTCTACAGCATACTGGCATTTCCTCAGTTCGCAGTCGGTTTTGAAGAGTGCAGACGTGTTCCTGGTTCACCGAAGATCATCGCGCGGGGCTCTGGAGGTATGTATGGGGTGAGGGGTGTGTGGGGAGGTGGGCACGAGGGTGGGTGCGGCTGGGGAGGTGCAGACAGCTAGGGACCGCTTTTTTTCAGGGTGTAAAAAAACAGACATCACAGGACAGTTTTTCTTTTTACAGTATTCTGGCATGCTGGAGTGGGCTCCAGCATGCCACCTGCATGTTTTGGGGTGGGGGCACTGGATGATGGGGATTGGGCCCTCGTCAGCACATACTTTGGGGGCTCATGAGCCATACACAAAATGGAGGCACCCCGTCGGCAAAGAAAGAAGGGGGCATGATGCCCAGGGGACTGGGCACCCTCGGCACACAGTAACAGAAACTGACGTGGACTGGGCTATCCGCCGCAAATTGATGGGGAATGAGGATCGCCTGCAATGACGGGTCGCCTCCCCATTGCAGCAGATGACGCCATAATGACGAGACGGCCCTCATTGCAGTGGCTGAAACTTTATGTGGCACACTGGCTGAATAGTGTCAGCAGCAGTGTGCCACGGCATTGGGGAATAGGGGCCAAGCCTTAAAAGGCAGTGGGGGCATTGGCCACAACAGTGCCACACCTCCACAACTTGCTTCTGGAGCAAGCTGCCACAATATGTTTCGTGCACATGCGCGCAATCAACACAAAAAGCAGGACAACCTAAGCAAAGGAATGTATCTGAAAATGAAAGATTGGCATTTACATATCTATTGGAATATACAGACATAATAATCAAACCTGCAGATAAGGGAGGCAACATAGTTGTCCTGGACAAAGAAATGAAAATTACGTACCTACTGTAATTGTTGATGTTTCTTGTATCTTCACCATTCATCACTAGTGGGCATAACGCCGGAGCTAGGACCCCAAAAGCCCGCTTGGCTCCAGTGCCATCTGCAGTGCTGGGGTTGACGGTGGTCCAGCTCATGGTCCGGAACTGGTGGGGATCAAGGGTGATCTGGCATCAGACCTCAGGGTCCACCTCCTCCTCGGAGGACTCTGGTCTGATCCTGATTGGGTCCTGATTCTTTGGAATCCTCCGATCCCTCTGTGTCCAGCACCTCAGCCCCCACTCAGCCTCCCTCTGGGGGTCAGTCATTGCTGGTAGGCTCTGGGGTCAGTGGTACTGACCAGCATACAGTGGTCCTCATGGCCACTGCCTGGTAACCTGGGGCCACTGGCACTAGCACGTCTGCTCCTCCGGCTGGGGCACCCCCCTCCCTGGTGTGTTTGGACAGTCCAAGTTTGGGACAGCCCAGGGCACACCAGGAAGGGGAGGGCACTGTTCCCTGGATGGACTCTTTGGAGTCTGCCCAGAGTTGTCAGCTGCCTAGGCTGGTGGCTATGAAGACAAAGTCCATCTCAGACTCTGAAGGGTTGAGGAGTCGGGGTGTGGTGCAGCGTGCCCTCACCGGAGCCTGGACAGGTTCTGGAAAGAGCTGCAGTGCGGACCCTTGCTCTTCCCTGGATCTGTCCTCGAGAAGGATTTCAACTTCGGAGGTCAGGGGCCGTCCGTCTGGACTCACACAGTCCTGGTCACCTCACAGGAGGATTTCTTCCCATGGGCACAGCTCTGACTATTCTGATCCAGTTGAATGGCTGTTAGCTGCTGGGACCTTCGGGTCTCCCTCCTTGTGGGGAGTTTTCTCTAGGCCCCCCTGCTCTGACAGAGGCCATTCTCCTGCTGCTAGAAGCTTGTCCCCCGTGCCTCTGCCTCCATCCCTGGCTATCCCAGGCATTCCCAGTCCTAGGGGCCTCTCACATGGGAACAGTTCAGAGGTACCGCTACACATTTCTCTCCTATTTCCATGCCCCGGACCAGTAGGTGTTCCACCATGCTTCCATGCAGCCAGACTGTGAACCTTAGAGCTCACCTGCATCTTTTTCTCCTCTCCTTCTCAGAGAGGAATTGTCTGTCCACATCTCCCCACTGTCTGATCTTTCTTCCTATCAGCGCTTCCTCAGAGATGTTGGACCGAGCTCCATCTTACCCCATCCTGTCAGCAATCCCAGCATGTGACGCATGCCTTCTTAGGTGAGTACAGTGCAGCCAACCTGGTGGTTCCCACCTGGCCCTGTCCTTTCCAGAAAGCGTCACATCGGCTTTGGCTATGTCCTTCTCCACTGTTCCAGCCTCAAGGGACCGATGCCAATGGTATTGCACCACCCCCCGGGTCTCCAGGTTCTCTGCCTCATTCCTCTTTGGGCTTGACCTCCTGGACACCCCTCTGGGCCATGCACCCCCACCGTGACAGACCCCCGGACTCGGACTCTGGGACTTCAATTTTGGAGGAGAAGGGTTTTCTATTCGAACAGATCCTTCTTTCTATTGCTTCTCATCAGGCCCACTTTGTTTCCTACAATAGGTTCTTGTGGTCCAGGCTAGGACAACTCCTAGCCTCAATGTCTGATATAGAGGGAACCAGGCAAGCCATTGCCCTCTGCTCAGGGCCTGAGCTTACAAGGCACCAAGCAAGGGTATCTTATGACACCAATGAGGTAGCCTCCAGAGCTATAGGAACAGCGATCTGCATTAGGTGGATGGCATGGCTTTGCTTATCCCAGTTGTCACCCCTGGCCCAGTATAGGGTGATCTCCTCTGCACCAGAGAACCCACCTCTTCTCCCGCAATGTAAGGCGGCGACTTTGGGGCACCTTCCTCCCCACTGGGGGCTCCATGTCTCATCCGGACCAGTCTCAGGCCTCCCCAGGCCTGTAAGGTTCTCTCCTCCACTGTCTCACCCACTGGAGGCTAAGGGACTTAGTCCTTGGGGTAGTATAGGGAAGGGGCTCGATACTCACCCACTAGTGATGAATGGTGAAGACTGACACAGATAAGATATGAAAATTACATATCTACCATAATTGTTGAGCTTTCTGTGTATCTTCACCATTCATCGCTAAATCCACCCTTCTTACCCTGGGGCCTCAATCTCTGGGCTCCCTCCTCTCTCCTGTGTGTCTCCCTGTTGTTTTTCTCACTCTTCCTCTCCCTTGTGGTTAGGAGGAAGGGACCCTGGAGACACATGAGGAGGAGTTTTCCTTAGAAGGTATTATTTGGGTGGGAGGAGTCCTTTCCTCTTCATTCATCTCATCTCCCTCACTTCTGTCTGGCATGCGGTGAGGGATTGGGTGGGGACCCCTCGAGGACCCCTCCCCGTTTTTCCTTGACCTCAAACCCTTGGTTTTAATTACCTTAAGTTGGATATCCTTGGATGTCCTTTCTGGCATTAAGTTTTCCCTTATTTTGGGGGGGGAGGAGACGAGACACACCCCTATTCCTGACCTCCACTCTAAGGCTGGCCCTGCTGGGTGAATGCTGCTTAGTAGTTTCTGGCTTTGCCTCCCGCAGCTCTTAACCTTGATAGTCCAGATTCTGGTCTATCATTCTTGTCAAAGCCCTGGGGTTCAGGATCGCTTGGGTGTGATCCTCTCTTCTCCCCCAATCCTCTCTTTCTTCTCTCCTCCTTTCCAGAGATTGGGGCCCCTTCCCTTTTCGCCAATTTCCCATATCTAGTTTCTCCTTCCTGTCTCCTCTGTCATTTATTTCTCCTTTTAGTTTTTATATATCCTTTCCTTTTATCTATCCCTTGGGGTCTCTTGCCCCACTCCACTTCCCTTTCCTTACACTCTCCGGTGTCTCAGAACTGGGGCTGGGGTGGAGTCGACGACAGATAATGGTCAACCCACAAGCGCCATGTAGAACGTCAGCCTTGAGGGTGGCGCCAGCCCTGTGTCGACTCCACCCAGAGGGAAAAAAAGTCTCCCGCGGGGTCCTGGCTCCAGCGCTACACCCACTAGTGATGAATGGTGAACAGTGACACAGATAAGATCACTAGATTGATATAGTTATTAAGTTACTTAATAATAAGGACAACTATGTTGCACCCCTTACAACCCGGAAATACATATAAAGTGGAGCTATTTTATTTGTTACAGGATGGGACTGTGGATGGGGATATATTTGGAATGAGAATCCAGTTACGCTGCAATATTATATTTTACCAAAATCCATAAGGATATGAAAATCCACTGGGAAGATTGATAATCTCTGGCATTGGTTCCTGATAGAGAGGTTAGGAAAAATTGTGGATTTCTTCCTTCAAAAAAGTGTATTTAAACTAAAATCATACACTAGGGACACCACTCATGTACTTAGAAAATCGTCTGACTTTCAGTGGCAGGAGAATATAATATGGGTGACTATTAATGCCGAGTCCCTCTATACCAGGATTAAACATGAGGATGGCATCAAAGCATTTAGGTATTCCCTAGAAAAAGAATCAGATGTAGAGAATATTCCTGTTAATTTTATTCTTTCAGCAATTCAATTTATATTGACTCATAATAGTTCTGAATTTGCAAGAGAGCATTTTTTACAGGTTTGTTGCACTGCCATGGGTGCCTCTATAGTGGGAAGAAGATACTGTGTTCCAAGATACTAACCCATACCTGCCCAGGATCAGGTTCTAAACATGTTTTATTGATGACATTGTATGCTTATGACAGGAGGGATTACAAGAGATTGAATTTTTCATAGAATGGCTAAATGAGAATGATGTGAATTTAAATTCACTCACAAAGCTGAAACTGGGGCCGCCCGGTGGTGCTGAGGGTTGAGCGCTGGTCCACACACTGCTACCACGCCAGCAACCCGTGTTCGGGAACGGGCATGGGTTGCTGGGGTCGGCGGGGAGAGATGGATTGAGCGTCCGGAGGACTGCTCTCCATCTCCGGGTTGGGGGGATTCGGGCGGCCGGTGCTTGCCTGACCCCTAGTGGAGGCTGGGAGTCGACAGCACGCAGCCGCAAGTCAAGGGGTGGGTGGGACATGGCAGGTGCTTGACTAGCGCGCGTGCGCACAGTCGCTGGCGTCATTGCACGCCATGCCCGTCAGGAGGAAAAATAGAAAAATGGGAGCCCGGCAGCACGATCGTCCCCCGGCGCCATTCCTGGAGGACACCTCCTGGCATGGACCCGATAGGGTGGGTTGAGTCGCTCCCACCACCCTGCCACGAAGGGTGAGTCGCAGGGTGCAGAAGGAGAGGTCTCATGTCCGGGATGGCACCGGGGAACGCGGAGGCGGGGGGGGGGTGTAGCCGGTGCTCTGTGGAGAAAAACAACATCCAACAAAGCTGAAACTGAATGTATAGATTTCTTGGATTAATCCCTACACACACCTGAGCCATGGGATGTTGGAATCAGGACGAGGTGCTTTAGGAAACGCACTGCAACAAATTCCTTACTGAGGGCAGACAGTATGCACACCTACAGACTTAAAGAATCTATTCCATATGGGCAGTTTTCACGCTTGCATAGGAACTGTTCTATGGATTCAAACTATTGGGAACAAGCTGAGGAGTTGAAAGGTAGATTTATACAGAGAGGTTATAAATTGGAGGTGTTGCAGGAAGCAATGGGAAAATACTTTGAGAAAGAAGGAATATTTATTGACTACTTCTGATAATGAGAATGCTGACAAGATAGCCCGCTAACATTTGTTACAGAATTTAACAATTGGTCCGCAGATTGGTAATGTAGTTCACAGAAATTGGTACCTTTTACACAAAGATAGACAGCTGTCATCAGTCGAGATGAGAATCCATAATTACCTTTTCAAGAGGTTCTAATTTGAGAGAGAAACTGGTGCATAGTAGATTTCCGCCACAGAAAAGGAGGTCGACATGGCTTGAACTAAACCAAAAGGAGCATTTAAATGCCAAAGATGTAATGCATAAAGTTACTGTGAGACAGGAAATGAATTGCGTCACCCAAGCACTGGGAAAAAATATGAATTCAGGAATTAATAAATTGCTTCTCAACCTTTGTAGTGTATACCCTGTGGTGCCAGTGCAACTTCATGTACACAGGAGAACTACTAGGCCCTTAAATCAAGGATGCAAGAGCACATTAGGAATGTTATAAATGTTAGGAAGGATACACCAGTGGTTTTACACTTTTCCCAAAAACATGGCTCAAATATACTTAGTTACTTGCCACCTTTCAAGCCACTAAACATCTCCTTTTAAGAAGAAAGTGCCTTCAATACTAGAGTAGTACTCTTTCATGGCTTCAGTAGCAAACAGCGAAAGAATTAGCTATATACTGGTAGATAAGCTAGATCTGTTTGAACAAATCTGGAGACCTTTTCACAACAGATTGCTTGAGTTACTGCCAATATGATTCTATCTTTATAAGAGTACTATGCGTCTGGCAGAGAGCAGAGTGTTTATCTGCCTATAGCTCGGTGAGAGTATCATTAGCGGAGTTGTGTAGGCGGTATTGACTGTAAAGATGTGGCGGAGTGCAATGTGGGCCCAAGTCGTAGCATCAGGTCCCGTTCCGAGCCAAACCTGAGGATGACGTGAGGTCAGGACAGGGACCTGGTGAAATTCCATTTTGCTGGCAAAAGTGCTGCGGAATTAGGATTTCACTGGCAAAATGCCACTTTCGCAGGCGAAATGCCAATTCCGCTGCACTTTTGCTGGCGAAATGGAATTTCGCCAGGTCCCTATCCTGAACTGATGTCATCCTCAGGTTTGGATCAGGAAGGGAACCTGATGCTGCGGAGGGGGTGCACATTGCATTCTGCCGCATCTTTACAGCACAATATTTCCTTTTACTTCCATTTGTGGTACTCTACTGCGAGATACTATAGACAGGATAGCTACATACTGGCACGCCTCACTGAGACATGTCAGTTGCTCTTGCTAGTTAATGTCCCTTTTAAATGTTGTTCAAACAGTCCTTAGTATATATGCTGATTTATTTAATCTTTTGTTGAACATTTAGTATGCTGTTAAAGTTCCTTAGAATTTTCATCCAAATTTAAAATGATTTAATTCTTATAAATCTGTCACTTCTCAGTAGGTTTTCTTTTATCAAACGTACATCAAATTTTTGTAACCTTGAATCGTTTTTGCATCTATGTGGTACGTATTGAATAAGGTGTACTGTCAAACCTTAATAATAATAAATAAAACATTTTATGGGAAAAAAGAAATGAATTTTGCATTGAATCTTGTGTTAATGAATGTATTCTATTGTTATTTCATGTAATTTATCATTTGTCTTTTTTTGTTTTCCCTGCTCCCCCTTTTATCTTCACAGGAGCCGGTTGAACTCTGGGAGTATGCAATCTTATGGATCCCCAAATCCAATTTGGATAGGAGATTTAGAAGGGGCAATCACATTTCTGTTATTCAAAGTAGTTCTTGGCACCTAAGAGTCCAAATCTTCCACCCCCTGCTCCATGTCCACACACACACACACACACACGCACACACACGCACTTTCCTTTTTTAGATTTAGGATTTTATATCCACTTGTATCCGTTTAGTTAATTCTCTTTCTGCCCCCCATCCCTTTTACACCTCTGTAATAGGACTTAAACTTTATTTCTCCCCTTTTTCCCACTTATGGGATTATTTCCTCTCTTGTTTCTCTTTCCTAATTAAGAATTTGGAATTCAATATTGAGACTCTTGACAATTATGAGTAAAAAAGATTAAAAAGATAAAAGAAGAATGTTTCTGTAAAAACAGCATTAGAATAGCTGTAGAATTTAAAGCAGGACTGTTATTCCTAGAAATGTATTAATTCTTGAATTGAATCATGCATTGAATGAATTATTGAATTAGCTATCCATAAGACTTAGAAGCATTTAGCTGTATATAAATATTTGATATTTTGTACTTTGTAACCTTTTGTATACTGTCTTTTGTGTATTGCACTTTACTCCTTTAATTGTTAATCGCTTTACACATCACTGAGTATACATAATGTTTTAGTTTGTTTTGGTATCCTTCACTATACCCATAGAGAATCATAAAGACAGAGAACTGCAGTTCATGCTAAAAGGGTCTTTACCTGGTGTATTTCATCTCAGTTTGTTGAAGAAGAGAACTATTAGGTTCCACAGGGACTTTGAGAAAGAAATATGGAGGGGGGGGGTGCTGAACCTGTTAAAAAACCCTTCCAGTTAAATGATGTTCTGAAAATTTGTTTGAAGTACAAAAACCTGTACTGGCCTACAACATTTAGAGGCAAAAAGGTAATCTTATCTCGTATATAGCTTATATTCATATATAGCTCCTTCATCATTTCCGCAGTGATCTATAAGATTCTAAAGTGGCATCCCTAATCTGGTTCATTAATGCTATAGAATCACAATATACCTTTACCAGCGGTCTCCAAGAAACATCCAGACTGGCAATTAAAGTCCCAAAATTATAAGGATAATGTGCATAGAGGAAGGGCTTAATGAGTAGAAAACAAATGTATTCTAGCAGCTTAGGTCAGTGGTATAAATATTCACAATGCAAATAAAAATCTCAAAATCTACAATCTATAATCAAAGCTCTACCTGGAAGGACACTCCTAAACCCTAGTAATGGAAAAGGCAGTGGATTTAAACAATATAGCAATACCATCTGCCATCTCCTTCCAAAAGTCCTATAGGAGGGACCCCATACCTAACCCCTTTGAGCCTGCTGAAGTTTCAATTATGGTTTTAAGTCTTGTCTTTTTAAAAGGACAATATCAGTGTGCAGTGTAGCCACATAATGAAAAAGTAGTCTGTTTTTGTGTGGTTTCTAAAACTACAAACATTTAGTGGAGAAGAGATCCTGAATCTGTGCCAGTGTTGTGTTGAAAAGTAATTATCCACTATCATCCTGAGTGGGCCATATTTTTACGCTTTCTTCCTCCCTTTTTTCTTCTTATCTTTTTCTTTTAACTGTATTTGAGGTCTAAGGTTTGGGATATCTACATCAGAAGGGAACTACAGAGGCTTCAGAGTCATCATCTGAGTCCCTCTCTCAGAATAAATCATAAGCATTATTTATGGAATACAAACCAATTGTGACTTCCATGCCATAGCTCTTGTAACTCTCCCCATTCCTTGAGAGTCATTTTCCACAATCTTCAATGGGCGCACTTCAAACTCTGTGACTCAACTGTATGTGGAGTCCCAGGCAAGAGGCCTGAACATCCAGTGCCTGCACTTCCATTGCCGCAGGAGAGATATCCTTATCCCTCCAGGTTTACAAGCTCTGAAACAGCAGGAGTCTGCAAGGAGATGGGGAGGTTCCTGAGGAGGGACTGGGATAACAGCAGTGGTGGATTGTTCTTGCTTGTCTTGTGCCTTTTGCACCAGATTTTCCTGATCCCATCCTGCAGTCCGATTTTGACGAAGCCATGACACTGATGATATGCGTGTCCTTTTTCATCACATAGATTACATTGAAAAATGCTGCCGCAGTTCAAACTTGGGTGACCAAAACCCTATATAGACTGGTATTTTAGTAAATCGCAGGTACTACTTCAAGTGGGTGTGGGTACCTCACTGTAGCAGGCCCTAGGCTGTCCTCCATCAAAACAAACTCCTGTCTTTACTAAGAAAGAAACTGTTAGAAGATGTACTATGCTGAATTAACCTGAAAAGCTAACATGAAATTTCCACACTTCTCTACAAACCTTCAGAGTCAATTATGGCTTAGAAGGAGAAATACTACATCTGTTCTAAGTTAATGATATATATCAATACTAGCCCTCATTATGAGACATGATGGTAATAGTCCTAGTAGTTGGTTTAGTCAATGGAATAGTATAAAGGGGGTCCATAGGGAGTTTGTTTCAAGGTGCCATACTTTTGCCAAAATTTTTCCAGACCGACATTTGTTTTAAAGCTGACATCAAATGTGTCCTCACTGGAAATATGTATAAGGGCATAGATATCAGAGGCCTGAAATCACATAGAAGATTTAAGTAATGTTCTGGCTACATAATATCGATCTGAGTGGTAAGGGAGTCCTCCCTTGTAACGCATGCAAACAGCATTACACCTAGGGGCTTGCTCGAGCTTATTTTTAAATAAATCAGAAAGAGAAGACCCCCTGCCTGGGACTCGATCTGAAGCACAAGTCAAACTAGAGGTACCTCCCAGGGTCATCTGGCAGGAAGCTGTGGATTCTCAGCACTCACCATTTGGGACGGGCAAACAGTCGGGTCCTGCATTGGGATATGGACAATCGATCTTGGTAGAGGCTACTCCCAAGGAGCTGTTCCCCGAGGCTCAAGAAGTTTCTGTGGCAAGGGAGAAACTCTCCATGCCTCATACCTCTGGGAGGGTTCTCCACCGGCGTTGGGGACAGAGAGGTATGCAGTGTTTGAGTGGGCAATATGCCCGCTTGGACAGACCCTTGAAAACCCTCCTGAGCAGGGAATATTCAATACAGAAACAGTATTCACTAAATCGAGCAACATGCCCTGACTGACTACATAATTCAGTATCCATAACATCCCCCAGTCTGTTTGTCCATGAGCAGTATCAGTCTGTTCACTGTCAACATGATCCTGAAGCTTCAGTACCTTATGTGAGCTCACTAAGTTCGGTGCAGGCCTGTGTGTAGAAATTAAAACTCCATGTTCCGTTTCATTCCAAACGGGTCCGTATCCAGTCCCCGTGTGACGCACCTAGTCCAACTCAAGATGTACCAAATGCATCTGAAGCAGTCCAGGTATCCTCTGAAGCCTCCTGCATTGATTTAACTCCAAACTGTTGCCAAAAAATTTTAGACATTGAGACCTGCCGGTCTCCCCATGGATCTGTCAGAAGCCTCCCGGAAGCGGCCCTTGTGCCGCAGCAATAGTCCTACTCCCCTGCCGGGAAGTAGCAGGGGGAAAGTCACCCATAGCAATGTCTGTAGGCGCAAAATTTGGTTCCACTCCCATTTTCACTGGCTGAAACTGCAACTCCGCTTGAATACAAGATGAATCCTGTGAGAGCTCAAACGCGTTTCCCTGTTTAGTAAACGCACCTCCACTTCCAACCATCTCCTTCATTGTAGCAACACTGTCAACCTCTTGTACCGCAAGTACCTCCTCCACAACCTCCTCCGACTGCATCCCAGCACAAACTGAGACCTCCATCAACGTGGCCAAGGGTCCCACTACCACAGAGTTGGGGAATTTTTTATTGAAGGCAGACAATACATCATACATGAAAAAATACATACAGCAATCCAGAAATACTAAAAGAAAAACAAAAGTAAGCCCCTATACAAAAATCGTACAGGCTGAAGAACAAAATCCAACACTCTTACTGTCTGCCATGTAATACATAGGAGAAAAGAAGGCAAACAAATAAATCAAGAAATCCATACAATATGTTTCCAAAACTTGATAAATACTGGACTATCCAGAGTATCATGCTCCAAAGTTTTCTGTTTAACCAGAGTTTGTTCAATTCGCTTAAGTACAACAATATTCGGAAGTATAGTATGTTGTAAAGAAAACTGACATCTGGCTTGCCATAAATAATATTTATTACAGGCAAATACTAAAGTTAGTGTGCTCGAATGATATCTCCCTAAAAACTCGGTATAATCCCCTAAAATAAGACTCTGATATGATATATGGTGTGCTCTGCTCCATTGCCACCGCAATGCTAAATCTGTCCAAAATGTCACGAAATGAGGACAGTGAAGAAAAAAATGTTCCTGGGTTTCCACCTGACCAGCACATTCAGGCCTAATGCATTGCCTATCTGCAATAGGTTTGTGCTTCAGGTTACCCCTGACTCCTAATCTACCATGGCAGCTTAGCCATTGAATATCCCACATTTGAGGTGGTACCCTGTTATCCATCAATATGCGTAATGCCTGAGGAATCTTAGTAGGGACACACAAGGGGAAATCTACTTGTACAAAGAAAACATTACCCATAATTTCAGCATAAAAATTCTTCCTGGAAATATCATATAATTGTGCTTTACCCAATTTCCATTCCTGAGCTTTCTGACTGCTGAGTCAGCATAAGACAGTGCAGCACATTTGAATTTTGTTTTGTATGCCCTCACCCTCCCATTGTAACAGAAAATGGGTGAAATAAGAGTTGGTCCACTGACCATGGATGGTCCTCAGGCAGCGTTTTTCACTGAAAAGAAGAAGATATCATAAAGAAAGAGTGAAAAAACTAATGGATTAATCATCCCCAGTCCCCTTGAGAAACTTTTAAATACGTGAATGCCCTTTTGATGGATTTAACCTACTTCCCCATACCATCTGAAAAACAGCTATACAGTCTAGTTTCCAGGGAGGTCGGACTGGAAAACCGAACAGACATGTAAAAACACTGGTAATAAAACTTTTTATTACCATTACCTGTTTTTTTAAAACCCAAGCTTTCATTGTTGTACCTGTGCTCCCCAATAGCCAAGTACTTCTCCCAACTCAAAAGTGACAGGTCTCCTCTCCCAAAATTAAGACCTAAAATTTTAGGGAATCAGAAACAGGTATACCCCTATATTATGTACTGTTGAGTCCTACCTACTGCCATACACAGCACATTTTCCATAATTTAGTATGTACCATTTACAGTTGTTCAATTACCCTAGTGCCTCATGCCCCGATTGGACATCTGCCACCAATAAACAGATATCATCTGCATAAACCAATGATTTTTGAGCTGGCATGGTTAAAGATGGAGTCAAACCATGAATAAATCGATTATATTCAATTTCTCGTAGTAGAGGATCTAACACAAAAGAGTATAACAAAGGGCTAATGGGACATCCCTGTCTAACCCCCTGCGTTAAACCAATTTCGTTTCCCAGAAGATTATTTATTAAGGGACAGGAACGCGCATTAGTATATAATGTACCAATATAGTTAAGAAAGGTTGTAGGGATACCATACTTCTCCAGTACTTGAAACAGAAAAGAGTGAGAAACTTTATCAAAAGCTTTGGATTGATCTAAAGCTAAAATAAAACCTGATAATTTATCCTGGGCTCCAAATTCACAGATATCTCTGATAAATTTTAAATTTTGCTGGATAGAGCGATGGGGAATAGAACAAGTCTGTGCCGGGTGGAGTAGCCCTTGTGCTACAACTTGTAGCCTCTTACAGAGAAGAGAAGAGAAGAAAGAATCTTATAATCCATATTGAGCAGGCTGATTGGCCTCCAATTGCCCAAATCCATAACATCCCCTTTTTTATGTGAAGGTTAGAATTGCAAGGTTACATTTTGCATCTACTAAACCAAATTGTAAGATGTCATTATAAACCTCAGCTAAAATGACACTCATGTCTTCTTTAAAGGTGTTATAAAACTTGTTTGTGATCCCATCTGCCCCTGGCGAAACCCCTGTTCTAAGTTTATTGATAGCTGCCAGGATTTCTGAGGGAGAAATAGGTTTTTGTAGTTTATCTGCTGCAGACTGTGGTATTTGGGGAACCGGGAAGTGAAGAACGTCCTCCCAAAAAGCAGTTGGAGTAAACCTAGTACTAAAAACTGAAGATAAATGCTGTTCTACAATCTCCAATATTTCTGCCTCCGATGTCTTAATCTGGCCCTTAGAATTTCGGAGACCAGTCATAATTTTTCTATCCAGTTTTTGTTTACATGCAACATATGGATCTTTAAAAGGTTGTTGTTACGTGCCAAATTTCAGCTCTGCGTACATCGACACTGCCCTATCATATTGGTAATGTTTCATTTTCTTCTTTAAAACCCCTAATTGTGTTTGCTCCTCCAGGGATGTCACCCGAGCACTAGACAATAATTTATAATACTGATTTCTATAGTCTAAATATTGCAAATAATCAGATGTACCCTTCCTTCTACCATAGGAGATAAAAAAAATCCTTAATAGCCATTTTAGTAACCATCCACCAGGAAACCCAGTCATCATGAAAATCTGCAACTGATTTTCGAGAACTAAGGAAATATCGAAGTTGGGATAGGAAAGGAACATCATCTAATAACTGTGAATTTAATTTCCATTTTTCACTGATAGCAGGGAACCTTGTAGGAATCTGATGGAGCCCCAAAACACAATAGAGTAAATTGTGATCTGAAAAATCACAATGTTGCACAGGAAAAAATTGTGGTATTAAATATTTGGAAATAAAAAAATAGTCTATCTTAGTTTGAAAGAAAGCCCTCCGATAAGTGACCCCATCTGCCGCATGAAGCCCCCTATAGGCATCCCTCATATTTGCAACTGCCAATGTTTGAGTGAGTGTATGTGAGTCACAATATGTTTTCTGTTGCACATCATTCTTTATACGAATATCTAAACTGCAATTCATATCACCTCCCCAAACAACATGTTTGGAAGTGAAGAGATAAGACTTAATCTGCTGAAATAAATCAGTCCTCGCAGATTTTACTTGGGGGGGCGTAGGTATTAATCAGTCTGAGCGAAAACCCTTTATAATAACAAACAATAAGTAAAGCTCTACAGGGCCAGATATCTAGAAGCCGTGTTACTTGTACTGTGGAGTAAGTAAAAAGAATTCCTACCCCATCTGCTGTATCTGGACCAAAAGACCAAAAGGAAGGTCCCCCTCACCAGGCTCTTTTAACTTGAGTGAACTCGGCCAAGGAGGATAAGTGTGTTTCCTGCAAAAAGATGATATCTGCCTGTAAATCCTGGCACTGCCTCAAACAAGTTATACGTCTCTTATAGTTTTTTATACTACAGCAGTTAAGTGATATCATCTTTAAGCAGGCCATAGGAATTCAAATGCTGAAGTTTAAGGTTTATCTTGTTTTCGTTTTTTACCTTTCTTTTCTTTCAACTCTAAAAGGTCTTTTCCACCTTCTTCTTCTTCTTCTACCTCCATCTCTGAACCAGCATCTGGTTTGGATGTGTCTGGACCTGAATCCCCATCCATATCTGCTAAAACTTGAAATGCATTTTGAGCGGGACAAGCCCCTAAAACCCCCTTTTGTCTACTACTAGCCCGAGTAGTTTTTCTAAGGATTTGAAAGTCAGAATCCTGTGGAGCCAATGCCAGCAGGCCCTCTGGGGGTTGCAAAGCTGCCAGGATGTGTCCCCACTAGGGGAAGGGACCTCAGGGGAAACCAGTAACTGGTCCTGATCTGAGGGTCCAGGTTGCTCAGGTTCCTCAGCTGGAGGTTGCGGCTGACTGGAGGGCAAATCCTGGGATATATCCCCTCCAGGCTGACTTGTAGAATCCATGTCTGTGTATGGGTGAGCAAAAATCTGAGGCCGATATCTACCCTGGGCCTAGTTTATTAAATCCTCTTTATTGGGGCCTCCCAGCCGATTCTGACCTGCCCAAGGACATTGGTGATAGGCATGACCCGCTTCATCACATAAATTACATTTGAACACATTCCGACAGACTTCACTGTCATGATCCAGTTCCCCACAAAGCACACACTTAACCTTATCACATGCACTACTTAAATGGCGTCTACTGCCACATCGATAACAAGCTTTCGGCTGACCGGGATAGAAACAAACCCCTCTGTCTTTCCTTAAAAAGAAACTATTAGGGACATGCATAACTTCATTATCAGTAATGAGTAATTTAACCTTAAAATGCCAAGCCCCAATCCAAATCCCTTCCATATCCATAATGGGCTTGGGGGGCCCAAAACTGTACATTTATTTTCCAACCAGTATTGGATATCACCCACATTCACCCCCTTATTCCTAAACATAATATTAATGGTTTTGAATAAGGGTTTAGTAATAGGTATTGCCCAAAATGGTAGCCATAAAGACAAAGATTTACAAGACTCATACTTTTTGCCAAAATCTGTCTAACCCTGAAAATTGTTTAAAACTAATATCAAATGTATCTTCCCCCCCCGGTTATTTATCAAGGCATATACATCTGTAGCCAAAGAGTGCATCGAGTCGTTTAATAGCTTTCTGGCAACATATGCCCTGTCTGGATGTTCAGGCAAACCTCCCCGGTACCTGAGACGAACTGCATTTCTTCTTGGAGCTTGCTCCAGTTTATTGTTTTTGAATAAGTCTGAGAAACGCGGGCCCCTCCTAGCATTATTGCCCCTAGGTGACTGAATCGGAGATTGCTGCATCTGACCCTCAATCGAGGGGGCAATCTCAGCTGCAGTCTCTGGACCCACAGTATCAGTCTTTGGAAAAAAGACACAGTCTGACCTGAAGTGAATGCTCTTTCTTGTACAGGTAATTGTGGCTGTGATGCCACCGTCTCCGATGCCGAAGAAAAGGAAATCCATTTGGGGTCCGGGATCCACCGACCATCTGGCTGCAGTAACCACCCTGCCTGAGACAAGGCAGATTCCTTAGTCTACACTGCAGCTTGTTCTTCAGCCGACCACCTGTTGCTGGGTCCCCTCGCACCGTCTGACCACGCTGACACTTCCGCATTCTCCGTGTCAGCTGTAGCAATGATGGCGTGCACGTCATCCAGCCCGTCTTTCGCCGTCCCAGCCGTCGCTTCGCTACCTGCAACCACAGGAACTAATCCAGCCATACCATCTGCGATGAAAGCCACCTCTTTTCCCACAGTCAGAGACTCGGATGCTAGAACTTGAGGAAGGACCATCCCAACTGCATGCTCAGTCGCCTGCAGATCTCCGTAAGTCTCTGGCACGGATAACTCTTTAGCTTGCATAACCCGACTATCCGAAAAAACAATGCCTCTTGCAGAGCTCCAGTCTGCATGTCTTGCTCCTGCTCGCTCCGTGAGCTGTCTGCCATGACAGCAGTACAACAACGCCCTCTGCTGACCCCAACAGAGTAGGGGAATTTCCCCGGTGTCCTGGCTAAAGTTCCCTCATTCACTAAAAATACCACCAACAGCTTAATCTGGTTCAAGGTCAGTTGGCATTCATCTGTATCCCCCTCCCCTTCGTCATGCCTGAAAATAGGCAGGATTTGTATAGTGCACTTACCCGGTCAACAAAAAACTAAATAAATAAACAGTAGTAATTACAGCACACTTGGACTTATAGGAGTCACTATTTAGGGAAGACAGGCAGAGGACTCCTTATTATGATGTAGATATAGAGATTCAAAAGCTGCTAGGCTGATGGGGTGAGTGAATTTCAAAGTTTTTTGCAGCTTGTTCCACAGTTGAGGGAGCACAAAGCTGATGTCTGCTCTGCCAATGTGAGATTTTGCTTTGTAAACATAAAGGTAGATATACAAGGTGCTTCTCAGGGCATACTTCCCCAGAGTGCAAAAAGGTAAACAGACAGAGATATACTGGGGCAGTTTATTTAAGATAGCTTTGTATGTCCAAACCGCAGCATTTCTTTTGCTGTCTGTAAGCAAGGGATGACCATCCCACTGCCGTGTACAATGCACAGTGGTGGGTTGAGTATGGAAGACCCGTGATAAATCTTATGGCTCTGTGATAAAGCGTATCGAGTTTGGCTAGGGTACCTGCAGGTCCCTGACTATATAGAAAGTCTGCGTAATTCAATAGGGAAAGAAAGGTAGTTTGAACCAGTTTCAGTTTAGCATCTCTTGTGAGGAGATTATTAATCCTAAAGAACAGACCAAGTCTTTGTCTAAGTTTCTTTGCCAGTTCTTCTAAGTGATCTGTGAAAGTAAGTCTATGGTCTAACCAGACCCCAGGTACTTGAACTTTGGTACATAGTCCAACTGTTCGCCTAGAATGGTAGCGATCTGCAGGAGTGTCCCAGCAATTGCAGGATTTATTGCATTGTGAAGGGGTGAGAGGAACATTGCTTCGTTTTTTTTTTTGCATTTAAGAGCAGTTTCTGGTTTATAAGCTGATGTTGCAGCAGATTAAATTCATTTTGAAGGGCTTTACAGGCCGCATCAGGGGTGGGGCTACTAGCATAGAGCACCGTATCATCCTCGAATAGGTGTATTTGTGCTTCTTTGATGAGGGCATCTACATTGTTAATATAAATGGTGACGAGCAGGGAACCAAAAATGGAGCCTTGCAGTACACCCCTCAATAGGGGTTTTGGTGGAGAAACTTCCCCTTCTGTATTTACTTGTTGAAGTCATCCTGAGAGGTAGTTGGAGAACCATTTAAGGGATAGGGAATCCAAACCAATGTTCCGGAGGGACGACAGAAGCAGTCTGTGATCAATGGTATCGAACGCCTTGCTTAGGTCCAAGAAAACTGAGCAAAGTTTTTTTTTTTTGTCTAATTCAAGCTGCCAGTCATTTGTCACTTTAGCTAGAGCAGAGGTTGTACTGTGCTGTGCTCTAAAACAAGAATTGTAACGGGTTGAGCAATTTTTCTGATTCCAGATACTTCTGAAGCTGGGAGTTCGCAATTTTCTCCAGCATCTTTGACAGGATTGGAAGTAGGGAGATTGGCCTGTAGTTATTGAAGTCACTAGGATCTCCTGACTTAAACAAAGGGACCACAAGTGCATTTTTCCAAATGGGC
Organism: Neoceratodus forsteri; assembly: GCA_016271365.2. Taxonomy (NCBI): domain Eukaryota; kingdom Metazoa; phylum Chordata; order Ceratodontiformes; family Ceratodontidae; genus Neoceratodus; species Neoceratodus forsteri. Next base: position 171,356,943 of record JADMNL010000028.1, read on the forward strand.
GGTAGGTCACCCTGGGACAAGGATAAGTTGAAGAGATGAGTAATTGGGACTGTGAGGACACGGTAGCTGACCTTTAAGAAGTACGGGTCAATGAGGTCGGCCCCAGCACTTTTCCTACTGTCCAACTGAAGGAGAAGATCTTTGACTTCTTTCAGGGAGGTAGGCTGCAGAGAGAAGGATGGACTGGGGATGGGTTTTTCTTGTGTATCCAATCCAAGTTGTTGGTGGAGGATATTTGCAGTAGAGGAGGCAAAGGCTAGCCCTGCAGTGGCAAAATGATTATTGACAGTATTGTCGATCAATAAGTTAGTGCGTAGGGAATTAACAGTGGTGTGTCAACAAAGGGCTTTTCTCAGGCAGTCAGTCCAAGAAGCCACTAGGGATGGGGCAGTGCTAGACCTGGTGCTTTCAAACCTGGGAGAGCATGACAGATGTCCCAATGGACTGTTCCCTAGGTACAATACCAGAGATCACCATACAGTGCAGTTTACCATTAAGATGGAAACAAAGGCTAACCACACTATACGTACACCCTGAAATGGGGAGAGTCAGAGAGGACATGGCAGAGACCTACAAGTACCTCACTGGGGTGAACAGGATGCAGCAGGGGAGTCTTTTTCAAATGAAGACCTGGACCAAGGGGGCATGCAAGGAAGTGGACAGGCAGCTTAAGAGGGATGTGAGGAAGTACTACATCACTGAAAGGGTGGTAGATGCCTGGAACAGACTTCTAGGAGTGGAGGCAAAAAACAGGTGGGGGCTTCAGGCATGCATGGGATAGAGGGGGGGAATATTAATAAACAGGCAATGAGGAAGAAGGGTCACCAGAGATCAGTTTGGGTCTCTGACAAATTCTGTTTCTATGTCTGTGTGAAAAATTAAAAAAGCTCAATAAATAGTAACAGAAGAGTACGTTTGGGGTGGGGGGGGACTGAGCCATTAAGTGTCTTCTTCCCTTGTTTATGTGCTTGTGTATGGAGGAGGTGCAATACAACATCTGTTCATTTTGAGTGCTCATTACTGATGAGATGCTACAGGGTAGATGAACCGGTAACATGGGGGGGGGGTAGCAGTATGAGCAGCACTGAGTACAAATTTCAAATTCCTGGCTACACTCATCATCACTACTAAATGGTAGATGGCCAGTGTGTTGCCAGTGACTCTGGGTAAACCACAGAAATCCTAAAGTGATACTAATAAATTTTCATTGGTACAGGATGTTTCTACAGAATTCCTTAAAACCTAAGGAAATTCTGTAGAAAAGACTTCACTTATGACTGGCTAAAGAAACTCCTTGCCTGATCTCAAAAGCATTGGGAGAAGGAAGAGTGTAAGGAGGGGGATCTGGACTAAGCAGAAATACTGAACAAATACTTCTGCTCAGTATTCACTAAGGAGGGGGAGGGTCAAGGACCACAGTTGGGTTGCAGAGACAATGGGGGGAGGGACACCAGTCCATTCACAGTGGAGAGAGTTCTGGAAGAATTCACAAAGCTGAAGGTGGATAAGGCCATGGGGCCAGATGGCATCCACCTGAGGATATTAAAGGAGCTGCGAAGTGAACTAGCAGCGCCTCTGGCAGCCCTGTTCACAGAGTCACTCAACATGGGTGTCGTTCCAGAGGACTGGAAAAGGGCATATGTAGTCCCACTGCACAAAAGCAGCAGAAGGGAGGAGGCGGGGAACTACAGGCCAGTCAGCCTCACCTCAGTGGTGGGAAAGATCATGGAGACACTGCTGAAAGAAAGGATAGTGGCACATCTGGAATCCAGCGGTGCTCAGGATCTGAGGCAAAACGGATTCACAGCAGGAAGATCATGTCAAACGAATCTAATAGATTTTTTGATTGGATGTCTAGCGAAATAAATCAGGGAGAGGTGATAGACATCGCCTACCTAGATTTCAGCAAAGCCTTCGACACCGTCCCACACAGAAGGCTGATTAACAAAATGGATAGTCTGGGCATGGGAGACAAGGTGGTGAACTGGGTTAGGAACTGGTTAACAGACAGGAGACAGAGGGTGGTGATAAATGGGGTACAATCTGGGGAGGGGGTGACCAGTGGGGTACCACAGGGATCAGTACTAGGACCAGTCCTGTTCAATATCAATGTCTTCATTAGTGACATTGCAGAGGGGCTAGAAGGAAAGGTCTGCCTGTTTGCAGATGACACCAAGATCTGCAACAGGGTGGATACTCCAGAAGGGGTGCAGAAAATGAAGAGGAACCTGGAGACACTTGAAAGATGGTTAGAGATGTGGCAACTGAGGTTCAATGCAAAGAAGTACAAAGTAATGCACCTGGGAAGAGGGAGCCCTGGGGAGAGCTACAGGTTGGGGGGCAGCTGACTGCCACCAAAGAGGAAAGGGACCTAGTGGTTATCATCTCTGATGACCTTAAGGTATCAAAGCAGTGCATAAAGGAGGCAGGGAGGGCCAGTGGCATGCTGGGGTACATAGGAAGGGGTATCACTAGCAGGAGGCGGGAGGTGGTGATTCCATTGTATAAAACATTGGTAAGGCCTCACGTGGAGTACTGTGTGCAGTTCTGGAGGCCACACCTGTGCAAGGATATAGATAAGGTGGAGACTATCCAGAGAAGACAACAAAGATGGCGCAGGGCTTGCACCACAAAACATATGAGGAGAGACTAAGGGACCTCAATATGTATTCACTGGAGGAGAGGAGAGGAGAGGAGACAGCAGGGGGACATGATTGAAACTTTCAAGTACCTCAAGGGCATAAACAAGGTGCAAGTGGGGGACCTTTTCCAATGTAGAAAAAGTACTAGAACAGGGGGCACAATATGAAATTGGAAGGGAGTAGATTAAGAGGTAATGTGAGGAAGTTTTTCTACACAGAAAGGGTAGTCGATGCTGGGATAGTCTGCCACAGGAGGTAGTGGGGGTAAGCACAGTGGAGGGGTTTAAGCATGCCTGGGACAGGCACAGGGGAAGCTTGAGAGGGGAGGGAGTGATGAAAAGCCATTGATCACATAGGGTCAGTGGCCACATATAATGTATAGGGCCTACGGGCAGACTGGATGGGCCTGGTGGTCCTTATCTGCCAACGATTTCTATGTTTCATTGGCAAATTGCAGGAGCTGTATGGAAAATGTTCAAATGGTTCATTCACTTTTACACTGACAGCAATGAGGACGGCAAGTTACAATGATTCCAAAGCAATGGTGAAAACTTCACAGATGCCTGTGGTACATTCTATCTGACATCATGGAGGATGATAGATAAGGATGGAGCACGTATGTTACAGTCTCCTAATCAGTCCATCAGTCCTCTGGTGTACCTCCCCTACTTCTAAACCCTAAAACCCAGTGTGATGGTCATTGCTGAATTATGGCTCTCCTCCAAAATCCCTGATTCTTTCATCTCTGTCCCTGGCTACTCCCTCATTCAGCAGGATCGGTCAACCAGGGGTGGGGGATAGTCAGATATATATCGCATTACACATTCAATATTCCCTTTGCCTCTCTATTACCTCCACATCTACCTATGAGCTTCTGTTGCTAAAACTTTCCTTTCCCTGCTCCCTTCCTATCTTTGCAGGGGGTATCTACTGCTGCCCTAGCCTCCCTTCTTCCTCTGTTTCAGACATCATCACTAATCTCACTACCCACTCATCTTCTGGTGAACTTCTCATCCTTGGAGATCTCAATATAAATTGACTTTTCAGCACACAATCCAAACTTTGTAACCACAGCTCCTCCCTGAATCTCACTCAATTGATCTCTGACCCAACCCATTTAAACCACAAATCGGGTAAGCATTCTCTAATTGACTGGGTGCTATCATCTCGCCCCCACCAGATAGTTACATCAGGAATCCTGCCAGATGCACTTAGTGACCATCACATGGTCTACTGCATGCATAAAATTCATTGTCCCAAAGCACCGCCAAATATTCCCCACCTTTGCTCTTTTAGGTCATTTGACTTGACACCCCTCCATGAGGAATTTGTCAGTACTGACGGGTCTCCAATAGCTAATGGCTCCTCAGTTGACTCAGCTTTGGCCTACTTCAAAACCCAGTTCTTGAACATTTGGGATCAGCATACTCCAATATGAAAAACCAGAGTCCAAGGTTCCCATCTCCCGTGGGTGACAGCCGAGGCACAGAGTCATAATGTTGCAAGACATTATGCCGCAGCAATATACCATGCTGCCAATACAGCACAATATATTGCATGTGGCATAAGTCTTATTTTTGTGAGGGGCTGTGCCCCCGCACCCCCCAACTAAAATAACTAACTCCAGTGGAGGGGGTTAAAAGTAAACATCGCATTGCCTGCCTCCCTTGCTGCCCATAGCTCATTCAATCGAGCCACGGCAGCTGCTCAGTGGAACCCTGTCCCAGCAGGGGTCTTGTCCTCTGCCTGGGACAGTGAGAGGGTGCAGTACTGCGCACAGACCCTTTTGTGGTATTGCACCCTCTAGCTGTCCTATACCGTGCTGTTTCTCTTTCTGGGTTTTGTTGTATGCTTAATAGCATACAACATATTGACCCAGTAGGGTCAGCTGAACTTCTGGCCTGTCTGCATGCTCATGACTAAGCATGACAGACTCACAAGGCCTCTGGTATTCTTGCTGATTTGCTAAAATATCGTTCTCTCCAGAATGCCTGCACTAGAGCTATCAGACTTGCCAAAAAAGAGTATTTTTCCTCCTCCTTCCAGGAGAACGTTAACAACCTCTCCAGAATTTTAAGGTAGTTCATGCCCTTTTCTCTCCACCTGCCCAGTCCCTTCCCCCAGTCTTAAAGATAGGTGATTCTACTATCTCTGGCCATACTTCTGTAGCTATCGAATTCAATACCTTCTTCACCACCTGTGCTTCTTCCCTTCTTTCTTCACTACTCCCATCAATTTCTACCCCGACAGCACCTTCCACTCCTTCTACATCCCCACCACTCTATTTCTCCTTCTCACCGATTTCCACTGATGACACTCTAAAAACTCTGCTAGCCCTTAACCCCCATAAAAGCAACAATCCAGATGGGCTTGACCCTAAGCTTCTGTACCTCTCTGCCCATGCCCTTGCTCTCCCACTTACTTCCCTCCTAAACCTCTCCTCACTGTGCACTGTCCCTGACACTTGGAAGCTCACCATTGTTGTCCCTTTTCCCAAGGGTGGTGATTCTTCTATTCCAGGTAATTACCACCCGATCTCCCTACTCCCAATTCTTGCAAAACTCCAAGAGCACCTGGTACTGGCTCAGCTTACTCCATTCCTTGACTCCACCTCCTTCTTCACCCCTTTCCAGTCTGTTTTTTGCAAGTCACATTACACCATAACTTCCCTGCTCTGGCTCACTGACTCCATTCTCTCTGGCATGGATCAGGGCCGTAACACCTCTGCCATCTTTGTCGATCTGGCCAAATCCTTCGATGTTGTTGCCCACACCTTGCTCTTCTCCAAGCTGGCTGCAGCTGGTCTCTCTGAGAACACCGTTGGCTGGTTTAGTTCTTACCTTATAGGTAGGTCCTAAACAGTTAGGGTAGGTAATTCCATCTCCCCCCCTCCCTATCAACACTGGTGTCCCTCAAGGTTCAGTACTTGGACCAATTCTCTTCTTGATATTTTTGAATGACTTACCTTCTGCCTGCTCAACAGCAGATATCCACATGTACGCAGATGATACTGTTTTCTTTTCCTCCGGTACCTCCCCCTCAGATGTGGTGACCAGCCTTCAACTGGCTTTTGACAATGTTCAAGGTTGGTTCCATTCTAACCAACTGTTCCTCAACGCCATAAAGACAGTCTCAAGGACTTCTGGCACCAGGCAAAGGCTCACCAGGCTTACAGCCACCCCTACTTTCCACACTCTTGATGGTTCCCCATTGGAAGATGTCTCCTATTTTAAGTACCTCGGGCTCTGGCTCAATAGGAACCTTGACTTCTCTGGACATGTGGATGCTATTCAAAAAAAGCTTCATCCCAAACTTGGCACTCTTTACAGACACCGTGGCTGTACCCCCCCCCCCCTTTCAGGCCACCAGGCCACCAGGAAATCATCCAGAAGGTGATACTCCTGATTTCTGACTTTGGAGATGTAGTCTACAGTGTCACCCCTAAGACCACACTCGCTGGACTGGACACCCTATTCAACTACTTCTGCCACTTTGCCCTAAATTGTCCACCATGTACGTACCACTGCGACCTCTACACTGCTCTCTCCTTCCCACCTCTTGAGGCAAGATGCCTTGCTCATTGTGCTTCACTAGTTGGTAAGTTCTGCTTTGGCGCCCTTCCATCTTACTTTAATGCATTCCTTTCTACCCCACAGGACTCTTGCCCTCCCTGCCTGAAGCTCCAGTTCTGGTAGAGCTGCCTTCTCCTACCATTTTCCTAATCTCTGGAATTCGCTCCCCTTAGAGATCTGCTCTGCCCCTTCCTCTAGTTCATTGTCTTGTCTTCTCTGGAAATACATTTCCCCATCCTGCAACTGCTCCTTACCCTTCCTTCCTTCACTACTTTGTCCTCTTTTCTTATTAACTATCCTGATTCTCTTACCTACCCTTGCCGCCCTCCCTAATTTTCATTCCCCTTACCATCCCTTCCCCTCCCCTCTATACTGTCTTCTGTGGCTGTACATTTTTATGTAGGTGTATGTTTTCTATATTACATATGTGTCTGTACATGTACTATACATTTATATATATTTACATGACTATTTGTTGGCATAGATGTGTCTGGGCTTATTCTGGTTTATGCGCTTATTTTTTCCTTTTTTGTATTGTTATACCCTTCGTGCTCAACTTTATTTTGTACGATTTTGTTACATTCCCGGGACGCTTCTGGAAACAAGCTCTTTGTGGCTCATGTTGTCTTTTGCTGGTGAAAATTTTCAAATAAACAAATAATTTCTCCAATATCCTTCCTGTACTGTGGGGACCAAACCAAGAACAGAGCGAGGTCAGGTCCAGTTAACTATGGACCAGTGAGCCTGACCGTATGTTCAGCAAAAGTGCTTGAGTTAATCGTAAAAACAATGGTAATTCAGCACATGGAAGAGAACTTGATAACATGCAAAAATAGCCAGCAGAAAAGGCCTTGTGGCCTATCTAGTCTGCTCAAGTTTGCAGACTTCTCCGTATCTACTGAGTGATCTGCCTCCCCGCAATGCACTCCTCCCTCCCCTCAACATCCCCCCTTCCCTCACATTTCCCTCTCTACATGCAGTTTTCCCTTTTACCCTGTCCCATCCTCTCTTGAAACTATCTACAGTCATCAGGGAGACAACTTCCTTCAGCGGCTTATTCCACATTGCTACCACCCTTTCAGTGAAAAAGTGGCTTCTCATTTTCCTTTTGAAATGCCCCCCGAAGTTTCAGGCAATGCCCCAGGGGTTGTTTTTTGCACACAACATGGTTGTGTGTTCTAGTGATTATAGACTGGCTTGGGATCTGACAGCTAGCAAGTTCAAACATGCCCAGAGCCAAATCCTCACTGTGTGAGCTTCAGCAAGCAACTTAACCTGCCAATGCTCCAGTCAACCCAGCTGTAGAAATGGCCAAGATCTACCTTCTCGAAAAGTCCTTTTCACATGTAACTTAACTGTATGTACATACTGCCTTACATGTATTTGCTGCTGTGTATTGCTCCTTATTCTGTTTTTATTCACTTATTATATTGTATATATGGGCCTGCTTATATTTGTTATATATCATTTAGTTCTTGAACGGTGCTTAAAACTTTTTGCATGATTTGTGCTTTATAAATAAATTTTGTATTGCATAATTTGCGATGGCTAGAAGCAGGACCCCAGTGGAAATTAGATGCTTTTTTTCAGCTGGGCTAGTCTGGGTAATTAAATTGTAAAATAAATAAACACATGGTTTTATAAAAGGTAGGCTCTGCCAAACCAAGCTGCTTGCCTTCCTCGAGGAGGTAAGGTAACTAAGAAGACAAAAAGAGGGCCAGGTGGTGAATGTAGTCTCCCTGGTCATCGGTAAAGTCTCTAGCAATATGCTGCATGGAATGCATAAAGTTAGTTAAGAGATAATTGGGCTCTTCCATGTACACAGTTGCCTAGCGAACAGATTCAGGGACAGACATGTCTGCCTGAAGGACTTAGCCAGTTGAGTTTGTCAAAGATAGTTCAGTGATGGTGATTCTACATATAAAGCTGCATAATATATATTGTTATACATCTCACTAAACCAGCTCTCCAAACCACAAACATACTCGAAAGCCTCAGCCCAATGCAAGTCAGCATGGATGTGCAGATCTGGGCAAATCATCACAGATGTGAAAATTCTTGTGCAAGTCAGGTCGACAAGGCTGTACTGGAACAAATAACACTTTTTAACCAGGATTATACATCTGATTTAGTAAAGGCAGGGAATGACAAAGTACAGGCATGTGTTTTGTCCTGTTCGACTCTTCAGTGACTCACAGTCAGTGTCTCAGCCTAGTACCAAGTCACAGCTGCAAGGCATCGAACATTTAGGCCCCATTCAGACTACACAGCTCTAAATGGTTTAAGTAGCTTAAACCATGTTAAGTCTGTGCAACTCACATCATGTCTGCACTATAGCCGGTTTCAAACATGGAATCAAAAACGATCTCAGAGCCTTGATAAGACCTAGGCTTTGACATGGTTTTTGAAATGGTTTTAAAGTAAAAACTGTGTTACCTGCTAGTCCGGATTCACAAGCACAATTTCTAGTTGATGCAGTCCCCCAGCCACCCAGCACTATAGGATGCTTTCAGCTGAAAGCGTGTTTGGCTACCCCCTCTGAATGCGATTGGAGCACTATGCATGGGCTCTGCAGCGCAGGTGTTTTATCCATGCCACAACACGGGCAATTGAAATCCAGATGCTGCAACAAGTGCAAAACAGTTCATAAAACGTTACAACTTACTTTGTTGTAGTCTGGGCATGGCCTTAGAACACATAGAGTGAACATACCGAAGAAGCAGGTTGCAGGAAGAGTAGCACATGGGATCTGTAAAAGGATACTTCAAGTGAAATATCCAAGTAGTTTGGAGGACAGTATGGTGCCTTCTATCGCAATTAATTGTGCTGTCACAGGCAAAGCAGTGATGAGGTTAGTTTGGGATAGGCACTTGCTCTGTAAATATTTTGGATGGGAAAAGTACACTGAGCCAAAGTGCAGTTCCAGGTGCAGCCAAGGAGCACAGGAGGGTTAAGTGACTTACTTAAGGTCACACAATATGCAAGTTGCAGTTGTGGGTTTCAAACCCAGGTCTGCTTGGTGTCTGGTTCACCTCTCAGTGTTCTATTCTGTAGGCTTTACAGCCCTCCTCACAATAAGTAACTGCAGTAGTTAAGCAATAATACATAGTGGGGTGTGGCACAGCATGCCATATTGTCATATCTTTGGTGCATAGTAAGGCATGAGACAATGCTAAGTGCCTTCAACCATCCAAGAAGTAACAATATCCCATGATATAAAACACCCTGGCATGTATTATTGCTAATATTCAGTGGCCCTGAAGTGTTAGGAAAATTACTGATCTTGATAATCAGTTTTGAACTGTGATTTATTATGTCACAGGAAAATGACAGCATTAGCCAATCAGCTTCCAGATTTCTTCTGTCTATTCTACGATAATAAATATTACCTTTTTACTTTATACTACTTTTCATTATATGTGCCTTCTGCAGATATAACTGTGAGTTTAACTTACAGAAGCGAATTCTTCGAGAGCATTTACTGACATACCAGATGAATCTAACCCTGGATTTGTCCCTTTTATTTTATTTATGAATTCTGTTCGGAGGACCTTTGAGCTTAAGAGTCCTTGTTCAAAGGTGTCCAAAGGAGTCGCATTTCTACCTAGTGCTGGTAAAAACATGAGACAATATAGCTGTGGAAGGACAATTAATCCCCCTTACTATAGGAAGTAAAAATTGTCATTACAGTAACGGGTTACTCTTAAGAAAAAAAAGTCCTATTGTTATAGCTGGTTATTAGCTTTTCATTAGTTTTTCTTGAAAGTAATCTATTGCTAGTTACTAAAGCTAATTACAGTAAGGAACTACTCCACAATACTGATCAATGTCCAAGAAGCACAATTGGGATACTTAAACCATGGCATTGACTAGTTAATATGTCATCATCTCTAGCCCTGTGAGATTATAATACTTACAGTTTCATCATGGCTTTTTCCTCCACTGGATCATAGTCAGGCAACTGAACGTTAAATATCTTATCCATTAGGGAACGTGCATATTTGGCAAAATCCAGCTTGGAACTAGATTCCCAAACCACTGAATCATAAGAGTGAGGGTCAAGCAGGACAGTCAGATAACGACCCATAACTTGCACCTGCAGTACAGAAGGAGGAAAAAGTAACATGTTTACTCCTTCCACATTCAGGTCTTTCTTTTGTGGTAGAAACATAGAAACACAGAAACTGATGGCAAATATGGACCACTAGGCCCATCTAGTCTTCCTGTATGTGATGAGGTGTGTGTGTGGGGAGGGGGTCTAAATGGAACAAATTCACGTGTGTGTGTATTATTTAATTAAAACTAGTTTGGGAAGTCAGCCCAGTGGCACTGAGGGTTGAGGTGCTGGATGCCACACCTCACACCACACCGGCGACCTGGGTTTGGGAATGAGCCCAGGCCATTGGGGGTCAGCAGGGGAGGGAAGAGATCGAGCATCCAGAGGACTGCTGTCTCTTCCCGGGGAGGGCTCAGGGGAGTGATCGCTCTTGGAGTGGCCTCTGGCGGCGGTTGGTGGCGCACAACATAGCTACACTGTATATGCAGGGGGTGGAGCTACAGCATAGTTTTGCCTTGAAAGCCGCACTCCGTGGGGGGCAGGAACCAACAAAAAGTAGAAAAGCCACCTTCTTGCTGGAAGGCGAAGGCGGGCTCAGTGGCACCATGTCCAATGTTGGGCCTCAGCTGCTCCATGGAGTTTTCTCACGTGCCTACCCCGTCCAGATACTTGCAGATAGAGTGCTGGGGCGGTCCTTGCCTCTGGGGGACTCAGATCTGGAGGGCTCTGGAGCAGCCACAGGGGAGCTGGGTGACTCCAAGAGTAATAGCACTAAGGGGCTTCAGGCAGATGGGACAAGCAGACGTAGGCATGTAGCCCAGCTGGAGATAATCCAGTGCAGCAGGGCGAATAAACAGCGTTCAAAAAAATTAGTTTGGGTGACAAAGCTAATATATTTATTAACATACAGTATAAAGCTGTTCAGAGGATAAGCAGAGTCACAACATTCTTGCTGAGCACGGATGTGAACAACCTGCATGACATTATTTGACCTGACTAGCACGACTAGCAGCAGCTGCATCTTCCCGTTCAACTGGTGTAACCAGTAATGGGCTAGTTTAAAAATAAAATTGCTAGACTGCAGCCATTTTGCCTTGATGCGCAGAAGGTATGTTACTGTTTAGTGTAGTCAGTGACATGTTTTCTTGGTAATCATAAAGATGTCTGTAAACGTGAATGGCTCATTGTAACATAAATGGGTGGTGCTGAACTGGTATCAGATGGAGACCTACCAGTGCTGTTCTAAGGCCTGCCACATTTCTGGCACCTGTTTTTTTTATCAGGGGCAAGAAGTGTCTTGTTCTTTTGCTTATGATTCTAGTAAAGTTTCAAAAGTGTTCCCAAGGTCATTTTTTTCAGTTACTAACCAGATGTCAAATACATGAAGTATCTCACACTTACTGTAAACATTTCTGAAGTAAAACATTCACGATGGACTTCACAGGCATTTTTTTTTTCAAATAACAGATGTCAAACATCTAAATACAATTCTCCTTATTTTTTTTTAAAGGTACTGGGCACACCTTTGCAGACACGCCTTCTTCGTTCAGCCCCTTCTCCAGATCGTAACTCGCTTCCTGACACTTATTCAGCAAGTATAAATCAGGAGCTGGTTCTACTGGTTAAAAATGACCTCATTCAATGGACTTTAGCAGTTGTAAATAGGGATTAGAAGAAACTTTTGCAACAGTGCTCTGTCTGGGCAAACTGGAAAGGTGATCCAAGGTTTGGCAATTGAAATTCAAGGTTCCACAAAAGTGCAAGATTATGCACTTGGGGAGGGGGAATCCAAGGACTGAACAGTGGATGGCGGGGGCATTACTGGAGCAGACCTCAGAACAGCGAGACCCGGTGGTTGTAGTTAGTGACAGCCTCAAGATCTCAGCCCAGGGTAACAAGACACATGGGAAAGCTAGCAGGATGCTGGGGTGCATAAGTAGGGTCTTCTCAAATAGATGGAAGGAGGTGATCCTACCTCTGTACAGAGTCACGGTGAGGCCACAGCAAGAGCACTGTGCTGAGTCCTAGAACCCTCACTTAAAAGGGAAAAAGGAAATCCTGGAGTTGCTCCAAAGGAGAGCGACAAAAATGATTCATGGTCAGCAGGGGAGGACTTGTGAGGAAACACAAGCTGACCTCAATATGTATTCCCTGAAGGCCAGGATAGGGAGGGGAGACATGACTGAAACCTTCCAGTACCCAAAGAGCATAAACAGGATGGACAACCATGAGATATTTAAACTTAAGTAGGGGATCCGTCACAAGGTGCCACAACCATAAGCTGGGGGGGGAATAGCAAGGATATGAGGTAATACTTCTTTAGAGAGAGCGTGACAGAAACATCCAACCATCTGCCAGTGGAGCTGGTCAGTGTTAACACAGTGGCATAATTTAAGAAGGCATAAGACAGCGTCCCATGGATGCTTCCCTCCGGGGGGGGGGGCATGATGGGCCATTCTCGTGGTGACTCCTGGTGGTGGCTCCCGGTGGCGTACTTGGCAGCGTGGGTGACCACATGCTGTTGAGCGTCCCCACCCCAGGATGTTGCTGCAGCCACATGCATTGTGGGAGGAGAGTGGGTGTCCCCAAAAATGTAAAATGGCCACCTGCAGCACTGGATAATGGCCCTTTCATGGAACCCCTCCTGCCCCCGACCATCCAGCACACCATGCTTGGCCCCCAACCGACAACCCCAGTGTTGTGGTAGGACTCTTCCCTCACCATCTCCACAGGGGAGCCCTCAGCAGGGATACACTGGAACATTGGGGGATTGTCGGCAGGGCACCAGGGGACCCCAAGACAGCATGGCAGTGAAGGACAGGTCCATGACACAGTGGGGGCTACAGCATGGGATCCCGAAGTGGTGGGGCTGCGGGGGCCATGGAAGGAGCCAAACAAAAAAGAAAACATGAGATAGACACAATGGGCTGGTGAGGTTGGCAAGGGGAGGAATAAGAGTAAATGGGGGAGGGGTTAGTTCAGGCGGCACTTCGTGATGATTGATCACTAGAGGCCTAGTCAGTGCTAGGCTGGTAAGGGCCTCAGTTCAGAACCAGGCCGACTGAAGGGACCAGGAATCTTTTCCTGTCTGTAAGCATCTATGTAGCTGTGTGTCAGTGCCTCAAAGTTTGCTTTCAAGCTTCCTCAATGATGCTCACTCTCTTTAGTTTAATAAGAAGCCACTGGCACCAACATATCTGGTTTTGTAGACACGTGGTCACAGTTATGAGTGATCTCAAACCAGTACTGTAAATAGCATTGTGTGTAGCAGTGAATCAGTACCACAACGACTATAATATTCACATGATTATAATGCAGAAATAGCACATCCAAGTCAAAACAAGTTGTCCAACCCTTTTGTCCTAGCTATCCAAAAGCCAGAAATATGAAACTGTATTTATGGCCAAGTCAGTGGTGGATCTGGATCTAGGGTTTAGCGAAGCGTGCGGCTGCACCCCCCCCCCATTGTCACTTGCTTGCTGCTGGTACATTTCACTTTGTTGAAGAAGTCGGATTTATTGATTGTGCAACAGTTTATAGTCAAAGCTACAGTATAGATGGCAGGTGTACTGCAGTTTCTGTCTTAAAATGCAATGAAAAGGATAATAGCACAACAGCATTAACAAAACTGCATATCATGTATGCACACTACCCCAGCCCCTCCTACCCCCCCCCCCCCCATTATAAAATCCTGGATCCACCACTGGGCCAAGTTAAATGTGTTTCTAAATTTGGATGTACCACACTGTTTGCACATTTTTTTAGTTAAACGTTGACCCCTGATGTATACCTGCAACCATTGCTCAGAAGGGCAGGAGTTCAATGATACCCAGTGCTTTTTCACCAAAACCTTTTAAAGGAGAACTGCGCTAAACCTGTAAGTCTCTTTTTCAACTAGAAGCTTTTTTGTAAGTACTGGTTCCAGTTCTGGTACTGTTCTACCTGTGCTGGCCTTTAAGTAACAGCAGTAAACATTTCTGATTTATACTCTGTTTGTGAGTTCCATTTTACAGCTGCATAGTGTAGTTCATGTCCTTATCAACAACAGAGTTCTGCACCAGAACACATACAGCATGTATTGTAACAACAATGTAAGACCTTATAGGTGATAGGAAACTGTTTTTAACACCTCTAGATGCCCTCCTACTTTTTTTTCAGTGTCCATCCAGAATTCTATACATAGTGTATAGCAGAGCATTGTTGTTCATGTATTTTCATCAGTTTCAAACCGCTGTTGTACCACAGTTCAAAGGTCATGGAACATGATTGTCCCCATTTGTGGTACAACAGCATTCTGAACCCTATAGAGACTGCACAAGTTTTTTTTTTTTTCAAATGGAAAGAACCGCCAGACTCACATCAAGCAGTTAAAAATGAAAGAGACTTGCAGTGATGGCTGTGGTGGTTTTTCTGCACCAAATGCCACAAAAATGGTATGCATACTGTTTGTGTGATGGAGGAATGAGGTGCGTGATGTAGCGGGGAGCAAGAAGACACACGCAGTCACAATAATTTCCCCCAAATGTAAAAAAAAGTAAAAAATAAATTAATTAAACATTATAAAAATGCTGGATGGGCAGCCACATGCCCAACCAGAATGAGCTGTCACCTCAGAGTTCTGATTACATCAGAACCTCTCAAGCTTCGCTCTCGAGGTCAGTGATGTAATCAGAATCCCTCTGTGCCAGCACAGGCTGGTTGTGCATGGTTGCCCATCCACTATTCTCTTTGTAGTGTACAGAGCAAGCTTGTTCTGTATGCTTTTTTATCTCTCCCAAAACTCTGTTGTGGCACAGTGCAAAGGTCACGGAATGTGGTTGTACCCTTCTGTGATACAACAGCTTTCTACACAGCTGAACGCAATGTCAGCACAACCATCCCTAATGAAAGCAGAGCTGAAAAAACACTGCACTCCCAACAGATAGCACAAAATGGAATGTGACAGTGCCAATCTTTGCTAATTTGCTCTGCTTTCAAGAAAACTTTGAAAAATGAAACCTTTATATAGGCATTAACATACTTAATCTTATTTTAAAAAAATCATCTGATTCTCTGTATTAGCTGTCACTTGTCTTTGACAATGGGAGAATGGCCATGAACAGGACACGACAGTTCAAACAGTTAAAAAAAAAATATATATATATATATATTATTTTTATTTATTTACACTATAAAAAAATACTGGTTGGGCAATACCATGCCCAACCAGCCTGTGCTGCCAGCTTGAGGTTCAGATTACAATGGATCTCTTGGGCTTCGCTCTCAATGTCTGCTGTAATCTGAACCTCTCAGTGGCAGCACAGGCTGTCTGCACTTGGTTGCCCAACCAGTATTCTCTATCTGGTTTGACCTTTTTGATTAAAATAATAATAATTTATGTTTTGCCTCTGTC
Organism: Neoceratodus forsteri; assembly: GCA_016271365.2. Classification (NCBI taxonomy): domain Eukaryota; kingdom Metazoa; phylum Chordata; order Ceratodontiformes; family Ceratodontidae; genus Neoceratodus; species Neoceratodus forsteri. Next base: position 171,372,606 of record JADMNL010000028.1, read on the forward strand.
ACTGCACTGAATCCTTCTCTCCTCCTCAACAGTTGCTGCTCTCTCTTTTCACATTGCCTGAACATTCTATGGCATCAGTAACACCATTCAAGGCCATTCAGAAACAGCATGCAATGGTATTATTGATGTCACAGAATGTCTCAGAAATATGAAAATCAAGAGCAGTAGCCAGTGAGGAGAGTGGAATATAGATCTGAGGGCACCCCGAAGCTAGATTATTTATTTATCAAAAATGGTCAAAGCATATCAGAGTACTTAACTGGCACAGAACGGAAAATGGGAGGGTAGTTAACTATGAAAGAATCACCTTTAATAAGAAAATAAACTAAAGTATAGAGTTCTAAAATGGTCGTTACCACCAGTGCCTACATCAGAAACTCTCACTAATTATATTAAAAGGCTGGTGAAGATTGAAAACAACCAGAATTGGAACGAGTATTTAGAAAAACAAATAGCTTCTAATGGAAAAATGAATGGTGCGCTGCACGCAGTTCTCCTTTAAAATACCTTCCATTCCATACTTCTCATAATAATAAGGTATTTCACTGAGATAAGATTCCTGAACCTTTGTGTGGGGAACTTGAAGATCTGCAAAGGGTCTAAAGTCTCATTTACAGGGTCGCATTTGCACTGGAGTAACCTGAGACCTTGTGTTGCTCCAGTGCAAAAGGTTTCCCTGTAGACACCAACCACATTGTGGTAAACTGGTCACTGCAGTACTCTGGGATCCTCAGAAAAGTTGGGGATGCCAATCAATGTGAGCATAGAGTGAGTGGCTGAAGCAGACGTGTGGACAGGCTGCGCCACTACTCCAATATAACTTAAAGGGCACTGTTAGCTTCTTTGTCAAATTTGAAAGGATATGTAAGTATTTACCCTGTGGCATGCTCCATGTCTGCTGCACTTTTCTGGCACAGCAATGGTACTTCTGCAATTATCAGGCATGGAGCAAGCCACGGATTAAATACTTACATAGCCTTTTAAATTTGACAAAAAAGCTGACAGTGCCCCTTTAATTGTGCACTCTCCCTCCTGGGATTTTCTTCTGCTGCTTCCTGTGCAGACTGATGGCCCCTCTCCAGCATGGCTTGCATCAGCACTAAGAGGGATTGTCCAGACAAAAAAAAATCTCCAACAGTCACAGCAAGCTGGAAGCACTGCAGAAGTTGTAGCACGTCAGCCATGATGAGAGCATGGTTTATGACTCTAAAATCACCACCACACCTGAAGCCCCGATGAAACATGCATTGTACAGTATTGCACGTATGTATTTGAAGGCTGGAACTGTCTCACTTTCACCTTTCCTGGCATTCTGGTGTTGTGCCTTTTCCCTGCTTTACGAGCACATCGTTAACAATAATGTCTCGCCTCCAGTGGCGATTAAGTCTACCATCTAGTGCTACTATGTTGCTGCCATTTTTAAAACCTTGTGATGCCCCTGACAATTGAGCACTGCTTGGCTACCATGTTTCTCACAGACTGTAAATAACAAGCTATTCACAGGAAAGAACATTTTTCCCAAAGATTTCACTGGAAAACTGAGAGGCACTGTATGCATCTTTGGTATTGTTTTTTCAGGGATAATCTATGCTCTGTTTTAGGTTCCTCTTCACTTGACATGTTGTGAGTAGCACTTGATTCATATTATCTGCACCAGCATGTGTACTTACTGTAAAGATATCTCCATGCTTCCTCTTCATTTTATTTAAAAAGGCTGCTGCATCTTTTCCAAACTCGATGGCATTTCCTAGCCAGGGAATTTTACCCGTATCAAGTGGAGGCTCATTTGGTAACCTAGAAGCACAGCAAGGAGTGAATATACCTTCCAGAAAAAAAGACTATAAACACTGCAATGTCCCTTCATTGTTGATGTGACTTGTAAAATGGATAGGACAGATCCTGAACAATGATTGGCTGACACGTCTGACCCATAATGATATTTCAGAATATCATCATGAGGCGTAAGTTTCAGAACCATCTACCACTATCAGCAATATTCCATAACTTGCGAGCCATTTTATAATTGTAATAATACACTCTGGTGTGCCGGATGTCATGGAATAATATCACTCCTCAGATGACTGGAGGCACTTGGCTTTGCCTCTGCCCTCACTGTACACCTGAGGCCCAATTTTCTAACCTATGAAAACTGTACATGTGCAGCAGGAAAAGTTGTGTGTGTATGTGGGGGGCCCTTATGCAACCACAATTCCTGCTTCATGTGCACAATTTTCTACAAAAGTTACCTTTTTGTTACCTTTCAGAGGATTTTTGACAGCTTGTACAAATTTATTTGCATGGGTGCTGACCTGGTATTATGCAATATGGAAATTTGGTGCCCATACAGCCAAAATGCTGAAAAAAGTATTTTTGCTGGTGCATGGCTTTTCCTCTGCACATGCAAGTAATGCATAGGAACTTAGTCACTGGGACATTCAAGGCCATTTAAAAATCCAGCCCCGAGGTTTGACAGTACCCTAATAAACTATGTTACTAAACGTATCTATGGAGGAGGTTATCTACATTTACCAAAAATAAATTTTTATATTGCCACCCCAACCTATGATGCTTTATTACTGCCAAGAATATGGATACTAGCTTTGGATTTGCAGAAGGGACTGACATTGATGGGCAGTACAAGATGCTCCCCCCCCCCATGTATTTTTTTTAACATGGCTGTTTTTTTTTTATACATTGTAAATATTTTTTGTCAGATTCTTTATTGCCGAAGACGTTTTGCATGAAAAATGGATCTTCATGTCTCGGGCTTCACCTTTTCATCCTGCCTTTTCATGCAGTGGAGTTAAAATCCTCCATCTGCGATGTCGTAACCATTGCCACAGCCACAGACTGCAACATCACAGATACAGAACTATGACTTAGGGAAAAAAACAGAATTAGAGGAAGCTTGAGACACACAAGATTTATAGCCTAAGATTTTCATCCTTTATAAAATAAAGACTTTTACTACTACTACTACCACCTGTGTTCACGCAGATACCCTCAAGAATAAAGAATGAAAGGAGACACATATAGAAACGTCATGAAATAAAAATAGAATTGTGTCCAGTTATGATATTTCAAAATGTTTTCCTGGAAACTGAAAAGTTGCTTTCCATATGGTAATACTACAGCATTTGCTCACATCTTAAAGCAGCAGTGCATGTTATGATGAAAAGTATGCCCTCTACTTTTTTATCCCATTTTAGCTTGCCCCTTGATTCCAATCTTACACAATACCCTTATTTCCCAATTTTGAGTCCGCTTTAGTGCTTTTTATTTATTTATTTATTTGGTAATTCTGATACAACCTTTGAGAATACACTCTTTTGCAAAGGCTCCACGTCAGGATGTAAAACAGCAGAGACATAACAAAAACTTGACAGTTAACACAAAACATAAGATTGTTTTGTAATACAGAAAATAGATAAATAATACATTTGAGTAACCTAGACAACTGAAATTAAACAGCAAGAGGAGATTCCCAATTAGCAACGTATGGCATAGCTGCCCCAGGGGGGCCTGTCGAGGAAAATGCTGGAGACCAGGATTTGAACCCTGGTCTCCATTGCTGTCACCTGAGCTGCTCAATGCCTCAATGCTCCATGCCACAGGAGCAGTTTTTTGTTGGGTTTTCATATAATAATAATAGGAGTGTCTTTTTAATATGGCTTCGACCAGATTTTCTTCAGTATTCTCACAATTTTTGGAAAAAAGAAGGGTATCACAAAACAGGAGAGAAGAGGCAATTAAAAGTAGAATTAAACATAAAGGTCAACATTCTCACGGCTAGTATGCACTGTTGCTTTAAAGCACATCACTCTTCTTTCACCTGCTTCTCAGTACCTAGAAACATTAAAGTGGTTAAGCTGGTTGGAACTGCTGTACAAAGTCCTATCATATTACCATGGCAAAGACTGACAGTTCCTCTTAAGTTGCAGTCTGTAGCTCTTCTGAATTTGGCACGGAGCAAAGTATTGTAAGCGGAGGAGATAAATTCTGTGTTACCCTCCCAAAGCTGGTGAAAATGTAATAACAACACATGAATCCCAAAACTGGGGCTTTGGAGAGTTTCTATAGAACTTCAGTTTCATTATTATTTTGTAACCAAGAGGTAGTAAAGGGAAAAAGACTCCGAGAGACATGTGGGTCTCCTTCAAGTAGTTGCAGTTCAACTTACCCTCTTCTCCTTGTAAGAAACACCACAAGAATCAGCAAACCTGCCAAAAAAGTGAAAATCCAAACCATCTTTCCTACAGAACCATGAAGTACCTCTGAGTGAGGCACTAAATAGCCAGGTGTTGTTTAAACTCCAGCCTGCCGTAAGCACAAAGTCCTGTAAATGGCAGTTGTGTAGCAGAAAGAGTTTTGGCTTTGAGGCGGTGCTGGAAGTCATATGTCTCAATTGTGCTGCATTTCAAAGGCACGTCCCTCATTTTACTATTCAGAATTGCTCTGTCCCACAGGAAAAGGGCTGCCCTTATAGAACATGTGTTGCCTCAGATTGTAAACTCATGCATTAAAGCAAAAACTCATGATATTCCATGATGCAAACTTTTTTTAAATTTATCTACCCAGCATAGGTCAGCAGAGGTGCAACACCTCATTTCCAGTGGGGTCTTGCTGCTACTCATTTCTGTATCTGAGTGAAATGAAGCACTGGGAGGTTAAATGACCTGCTTAAGGTCAAACAGTGAGTACTTTGTAAGTAAAAAAATATTTCATTTTGGTGGGGTTTGAACCTTGAGATTCATAGTTCCCAAGCAGGTGTTCTAACCACTAAACCACACTGGCTCCTTAATAAATCTATCAAAATTAATGGCATACATTTTTCAGGATGCATGTTACAATCTCTTGTTTTGCTGCTACAGAATTTCTTCACCAGCATACATTCCAAGTAAATATGGACAGAGATATGGATGGCACAGGTTTTAGCAGCTAAGGTGCAAATAAGTACATCACAGCACACCCAAACATGAAAACTTCTTGAAACTTAAGAAAGAAAAAAGGAAAAGGGAAATTGTTTAACCAGGAAATACATACTAAGCTGAAGCTTGTTTCCAGATGTAACCTGGGAGCACAAGGAAGTTAAGTGACCTCCTCAGGGTCACACAGTATGGGGGGGCTGTGGGATTCAAATCCAGGTCTCTAGGATTGCAGCTCAAAGCCCCAAAACCACTGCGCCTACTGCCTCCTAAAAAAAAAAAAAAAAAAAAAAGAAATGGGCTCCTGAATATGTGGTGAGCTCAAATCATTATAATGAACAAAATCACACACCCTGTAACGTACTGCACAACAATTGTACAATTCTAACTGTTAACCTCTTCTGTGAGTAAAAAGTAAGTAATTTGACCCAGTTTAACATAGGTAACCTATAACATAATTAATGCAAATACTAGAGTTGGAGAAATATTCTGTCTATAACACAATACTCTGTCATACTGCTGAATATGTCCTCAAGAAAGCAGTTGAAAGATATCTTTAAAACAAGCATTTGTCAATGCAGAATGTTTGCTTGCTGGCATGGCAGTGGTAGTGTAGAAGTTACAGAGCTGCGTAATAGGAATGGCAGTGAAGTATTGAACTGAAGCCAACCCCACCACCACCCTGCAGAGAGTGACAGGTATTGGGGTGTGCCTTTGGGTCGTCAGACATAACGGCCACGCCATTTCACCACACCCCACCTGCAGACGCTGACAAGTGTCACAGTGTTCCTTGGGGTCTTTGGTCTCAGCGCACTCCCATTCCATTAGGAAATACGGGTAGATGGGTGCGATATAGGAGAATGGGGTGAACTTTGGGGTCAAGAGTCCAAGGCATACCTCGATGCCTCTCACTGGCTGCAGGGTGTGGAATGGTATGAGCATTACAGGCAAGAATCCCAAGTCACACCCTGATGCCTGTCATTCTCTACAGGGTTGGGCGTTATGGTTGGAAACCCTAATACCTCAGGCATTCGTTGGTATTTTCACTCCAAATTTTCAACATGGTTTTTTTGTGACCCCACCTCATGAACAGTGGCAATATCAGTTTGTTAGCCGAAAGCTGCTTATGCACAGCGACTACGGTATTTAGCACCACAGGTGCAAAAACATTCCGAACAGGATGTAAAAAATGACAGCTGTACTGTTCATGGGGAGGTGTAAAAAATGGCAATGTTGCAAATCTGCAGTAAAAATATAAAAACTGGTGAAGTCACGAGCATACATAGAAACTGTGCAACGCACACCCGTAATATAATTAGGTTGGGGATTTTTTACAGCAGATTGTCAACTCAGGCATTTTGGTGCCTCCGATCATGAACAGTGTCACTGTGATTTTCTTTATCTGTCCTAACAATGATTTCACAGCGACCACGCATCTCTGCGTGAAAGTGGAAAACACACTGGCCATGTTGTGAAAAATGACAGCCGCATTGCCATAAGGAAGTGTGGAAAATGCCACTGGTGAAAATCTGGACTGAAAATATTACAAAGTCATGAACTTACGAGGGTGCGTGGAAACTGCGCAATGCTCACTCCAGAACACAGTCATTTTATGGACTTTGGTCACCAAATTTTCAACATAACCATTTAAGACCTCTGCTCATGAACAGTGTAACTGTGATTTTCGATACTCTATCCCAAACATTGCTTTCGCACACCAACAGCACCATTGTGCGCTACATGTGCGAAAACACATTTTGGGCGACATATGAAAATGGCAGCTGTACTGTTCAGAAGGAAGTGTAATAAAATGGCAATGTTGAAAATCTGCAGTGAAAATATTAAATTTAAACCGAAGCATGCATAGGAACGCGCAACACACGCTCATAAAACAGTCATTTTAGGAATTTTTCACCAAATTTTCAACATAGCCATTTTAAGACCTCTGCTCATGAACAGTGTCACTGTGATTTTCTTAATTTGTCCCATGACATTGATTTCGCTAAGACACTGATCGCGCCATTGTAAGCGCTAAGCATGGGCAGAGTTACGTTTTGGGTGAGATGAAAATGACTGCTGTACTACCATAAGAAGGTGTAGTAAAATGGCAATGTTGAAAATCTGGAGTGAAAATATTGAAAATACGCGAACTTATGAGCGTATGAACTGTACAACGCACGCTCGTAAAACAGTCATTTTTAGGAATTTTTTCACCAAATTTTCAACATAGCCATTTTAAGACCTCTGCTCATGAACAGTGTCACTGTGATTTTCTTAATTTGTCCCGTACATTGATTTTGCACACCGACTGCGCCATTGTGCGCTACATGGGCGGAAACATGTTTTGGGTAAGATGTGAAAAATGACAGCTGTACTACTCATAAGAAGGTGTGGTGAAATGGCAATGTTGAAAATCTGGAGTGAAAATATTGAAAATTCACGAACTTATGAGCGTGCGTAGGAACTGCGCAACGCACGCTCATAAAACAGTCATTTTTTGGAATTTTTCCACCAAATTTTCAAAATAGGCTTCTTGAGAGCCCACCTTATGAACACTTGCTTTGGTTAATCAGTCCCAAAAGGTGATTTCGCACAGTGACTGTGAAATCACCCTTCGGGCCCGAATAACGCCATGACAGTGACAGCATTCATGAGGAGGGATCCCAAAAACCCCATGTTGAAAATTTGGTGCAAAAATTCCAAAAAATGCCTGAGATATGCAACAAAGTTGAAAAACCCTATCTATCCCATTATACAGCTTACCGGCATTTCCTCAGTTCGCGGTCGGCTTTGAAGAGTGCAGGCGTATTCGGTCCACGATGATCGTCGCGCCGAGCTTCGAGGTAAGTATGGGGTGGGGGTGGGGGAGGCAGGGTGCGCCAGTGGTGGGTGCGGGTTGTGGGGGCAGGGGGACCGCGGGGACCGCTTTTTTCTTACAGGTTTTTTTTTTTATTACGACAACGCGGGACGTTTGCCACACTGGGGTGGGCCCCAGCGTGGCACAAGGACGGCTGGGGAGGCATGGAGCCGACTGGGGATTGGGCACCCCCGTTGGCCATAGTATCTATTGCTACTCTGGGGTGGGCTCCCAGCGTGGCACCCTGTACTTGGGGGGGGGTGAGGACAGTGGAGCCGACGGGGGCTTTGGCACCTGCGTCGGCTATACCGTGAGTTGCCACGTTGGGGTGGGCACCCAGCATGGCATGTGGAAGGCTTTGGGGGGGGAGCGCAGCACAGCCGACGGGGGATTGGGCACCCTCTACTGGCTATACAGTGTGCGTGGGGGGCAGCACGCAGTACGCGGGCGCAGGTATGTGTGTGTGTAGGGGAGCGCATGAGCAGGCGATATCTGATCGCTGCTCACTGAAGCATAGCTCCCCCTTTCAACTGTACGCCACTGCATTTTAGCTCCAGCATGCATTGGAGGACTGGGGCCGTGCCTGCCAACACACTGACTGAACTGGAAGAGGGGGTGACACACCTCCGAAAACTCGGATGACGGCACTATGTTTCTTGCACACGCATGCAAGCAAACATAAAAATGAAATGCTGCAACCTTATACTGTTCCTACTTATTCTAAAAACACTACAGCACTAATCAGCCAGGTGTTGTTCAAACTTCAGCCTGCTGTAAGCATGAAGTCCTGCAAATGGCAGTTGTGTAGCAGAAATGAGTTTTGGATTTAAGGCGGTGCTGGAAGTCATGTGTCTCAAATGTGCTACATTTCCAAGGGATGTCCCTCATTTTATTATTCAGAATTGTTGTGTCCCACATGAAAAGTGTCACCCTTACAGAAAATGTGTTGCCTCAGGTTATAAGCACATGCTTTAAAATAGATACTCATAATATTTTATGATGCAATTTTTTGTTTTCATTCATCTACCTAGGATAGGTCAGCTGAAATACAACACCTCACTTCTAGTGGGTCACTGCTGCTACTCATTTCTGCATCTGAGTGAAATGAGATGATGGGAGGTTAAGCGACCTGCTCAAGGTCAAACAGTGAGTATTTGGTTCTAGTGAGGACTGGACCTGTAATTTCCTGGTTGTTTCTGAGCAGGTTCTCTAACTACTAGACCGCGCTGTCTCCTCAGTCAGTACATCCACATCAATGGCATACATGTTCCAGAACATATATCACAGTCTCTTGTTTTACTGCAACATCAGTTGAATTTGTGGGGGCTGGCTGTACAGCCTTGATGTTAGAATAATGTGTTGTGAATTAGTTTGGTACATCCTGCAGACCGGGGTTTGATTCCCACAATCTCCAGCTGCATACTGTGTTGATTCTGAACAAGTCCCTTAACCACCCCAGTGCTTCCGGTCACCCCTGAAGACAGGCACTTGTGCCTGCTGGGCCTTACCCCGTTACCAAAGGAAAAAACAAAAACATGTGTGCTCCAATGGTGTAAAACCAATGATATAAATAAGGTTCAAGAGGGAAGCCTTTTTCAGAGAAAAGGATGTGCAAGAACAAGGGGTCATGCAATGGTGGGAGCAAAAACTGTAATGGGATTTAAGAAGGCATGGGATAGGTATAAGGGAACCTTAGAAGCAAGGAGGGGGTGTAAACCCAGAGATCAAGCAGGGTCTACAGTGTGACAGAAAGTAGGGAACATGGGCAGACTAGGTGGGCCAAGTGGCCCTTATCTGCCATCGAATTGGAGGCAGTATAGTGCAGTGGTCTAAGGTACTGAGCTATAAATCTGGTGACATCCAGCAGACCAGACCTGGGTTTGAATCCCACAGCTTCCACTTGCATACTGTGTGACCTGAGCAAGTCATGTAACTTCCTTGTGCTCCCAGGTTTCTCCTGTAAAAAAAGCTTTCAGCTTAGTGTGCTATTCCTAGTTAATCAACTTAAAAAAAAAATAATTCTGTTTCTATGCTCATGGAAGCAGCCAAACAGTATTAAAAGCTGTATTCTTCTACTATGCTGTACATATTCATTCTGAAAACACACACAGTGGGTCTCAGTTATATGTATTTACAGCTTATCAGTCTGTTTAGACACTCCCAGAAAGCCTAAACTTTTGAAAAAGGGAGAAATATATCCACTTTATGCACTTTTAGCATGCTTCCACTACACTAAAGACAGCTTAAACAGAGCACTGTTTTCACAAAATGTCCAACACAGGGCAGTGGAACAAAGTTTCATAGGGTAAGGATGGAATAGATAACTGGCATGTCTATCCTCAGAAAGAATCTGAGGTTTAACCTTGAATTAAAAATGGGACATGCTGTGTGACTGAGAGCAAACTGAGCCAGGATAATTCATGACTGAAAGCTCAGTGGCTGGTAGAGCTTAATGGTGGCCTCTCTGTTTTTAAGATCATTGTTGGGGTGATTCCTTTAACTTCTAAAACAGGGTTACAAAAGATAAAGTTGTGCAGGTGCCTCCTCACATATTTTTTAGCATTTGTTTAGGTCCCTGAGCCATTGCTTACTCCTGCCAATCTGGACATGCTGTGCGCTGTCCCAAGCCATTACCTACTCCTGCTAATCAGGACTTGCTGTGCACTTTCCCAAGCCATTACCTACTCCTGCCAATCAGGACTTGCTGTGCACTTTCCCAAGCCATTACCTACTCCTGCCAATCAGGACTTGCTGTGAGCTGTTGGTGACCTTTCAGCCCAGTCAGTGACTCAGATTACCATCTTAGTCTGTAATGATCTAATTGGAGCAGAGCCAGAGGGTGTAAACAGCTGATCCCATCCTGTAACAATCTGCTCGGAGCAGGGCCCAAGGGTGTAGACAGCTGATCCCATCCTGTAACAGTCTACTCAAAGCAGAGACCGAGAGCACAGACAGTTGATCCCATCTTGCAATGATCTGTTCAGAGAAGTGCCCAAGAAAGTAGACAGCTGATCTTAGCCTGTAATGATCCACTTGGAGCAGGGCAGAGGGTGTAGACAGCCGATCCCAGCCTGTAATGATCTGCTCAGAGCAGGGCCGAGGGTGTAGACAGCTGATCCCATCCTGTAATGATCCACCCAGAACAGGACCCAGGGTGTAGATAGCTTATCCCAGCCTGTAATTATCCACCCAGAGCAGGGCCTAGGGTGAAGACAGCTAATCCCAGCATGTAATGATCTGCTCAGAGCAGGACTGAGGGTGTAGACAGCTGATCCCATCCTGTAATGATCCACAGAGCAGGGCAGAGAGTGTAGACAGCTGATCCCATCCTGTAACAGTCTACTCAAAGCAGGGCCCGAGAGCATAGACAGCTGATCCCATCTTGCAATGATCTGTTCAGAGAAGTGCCCAAGAAAGTAGACAGCTGATCTCAGCCTGTAATTATCCACACAGAGCAGGGCCTGAGGAAGTGGGCAGCTGATCTCAGCCTGTAACGATCCACTTGGAGCAGGGCCGAGGGTGTAGACAGCCGATTCCAGCCTGTAATGATCTGCTCGGAGCAGGGCCGAGGGTGTAAACAGCTGATCCCATCCTATAATGATCCACCCGGAACAGGACCAAGGGTGTAGATAGCTGATCCCAGCCTGTAATGATCCACCAGGAGCAGGGCCGAGGGTGAAGACAGCCAATCCCAGCATGTAATGATCTGCTCAGAGCAGGACCGAGGGTGTAGACAGCTGATCCCAGCTTGTAATACTCTGCTTGGAGCAGGGCTGAGGGTGTAGACAGCTGATCCCATCCTGTAATGATCCACAGAGCAGGGCAGAGAGTGTAGACAGCTGATCCCATCCTGCAATGATCCACTTGGAGCAGAGCCAAGGGTGAAGACAGCTGATCCCAGCCTGTAACGATCCACATGGAGCAGGGACAAGGGTATAGACAGCTGATCCCAATCTGCAAAAATCCACTCAGAGCAGTGCCAAGGGTGTGGTCAGCTGATCCCAGCCTGGAACAATCCACTCAGATCAGAGCCCAAGGGTGCAGACAGCTGATCCCAACCTGTAACAGTCTGCTCGGAGCAGGCCTGAGGCTGTGGACAGCTGATCCCAGTCTGCAATGATCCACTCGGAGCAGGGCCTGAAAGTGTAGACAGCTGATCCCATCCTGTAACTGTCCACTCGGAGCAGGGTCCAAGGGTGTAGACAGTTGATCCCAGCCTGCAATGATCACTTGGAGCAGGGCTGAGGGTATAGACAGTGGGCATATAGAAGGCTTGGTGCACAAACTTCTGTCCCTTGTTTCCTCCACCCCATGGTGTGAGCAGTGTCTACTGTGGCCTCAGACATCACATCATCCCCACAGCAAGAGATAAGCTGTCTGACCCATACACATGGGTGTCACTGTAGTGCCCAAACTCACTGCCAACCCTCCCCGACTGAGGCGCACTGCCGACTGCAAACTTCCTCAGCCTGGCATGACCCCCCGATGCTGCGACCTACATCCTCTCCCAAACCTATGTCACCTGCGCTGCAGCATGATGTGCTGTTGTCAGGTCAATGAGCAGCTGAACTCCCTGTTTCTGTTATTCGTTGCTTGTAGTTGTCCCAGTCCTCAGACTGTGAGACCTGGTGACCTACCTGCCAAATCCTCAGGCCGTGAGACCAGTGACCTCTGCCCAGTTCTCAGGCTTCAGGACCAGTGACCCCTGCTCAGTCCTCAGGCAATGTAAGCTAGTGACCTTTGCCCAGTCCTCAGGCTGTGGGACCAAGTGACCTCTGCCCAGTCCTCAGACCATGAAATACCATGACCTCTGACTTGTCTGCAGGCCATGGGTCCTTGTGACCTCTGCCCAATCATCAGGCCATGGGACCCAGTGACCTCTGCCCAGTCCTCTGACCATGGGACCCAGTGACGTCTGCCCAGTCCTCAGGCCATGAAACCCTGTAACCTCTTCTTAGTCCTCAGGCAGTGAGACCCAGAGACCTCCCTGCCTAATCCACTGGCCATGAGACTCAGTGGCCTCCGTCTAGCCCTCAAACCATGGGACCTGGTATCCTCTGTCTATCCCTCAGGCTGTGGGATCCGGTGACCTCTGTCTAGTCCTCAAGCCATGGGACTCAGTGAATGGGACTCAGTGACCTCTGCCTGTTACTCAGGCCATTGGACATGGTGACTTATGTCTAGTTCTAAAGCCGTGGGAGTCAGTGATCTCTGTCTAGTCCTCAAGCCGTAGGACCTGGTGATCTCTGTCTAGTCCTCAGCCCATGGAACCTGGTATCCTCTGTTGTGTCTCCAGGCCATGGGACCCAGAAACCTCTCTGCCCCAACAACTTCTATGCCAGCATGGTCTTCACAGCCCATGCCCTGAGACTACAGGTGACTATCAGTTAGATGCTAGCAGGGTTTTCTCCCTTGTTCTACTCTTTGATCCTCTCTTAGTCCCTGTAGCAGTACACACAGCCCAATTCCAGCCTCAACCACATACAGAATGCCCTGAGTAAGGAGCACACTCCCAGGCCCACAGCAGGAGAGGCTCTAAGCCTAATGAGCAGGGGGGCCTGATGTCATTAAAAAGTCATTAGTGGTCAAGAACAATGACCTGCTTTAATAAAAACAGACTCTTTGGAGTGCTTTGGCCCCCCCATGTTCCCCCCTTGGAGCACCCCTGGCCCACTGTTGGGGATTAATATGGCAGCAGAATCCGCAATTTCCTCTCAACAGTAAGGGAAAGCCTACCATGGATGGTGCTTCACCCAATCAGCCACACAGATGCCAGTATTCTGGTTTCCACTCTTGAACCCAGATCACCAGTAAGACAATATGATACTCAGTGACAAATGCAATTAGTGGTAAATTCTGCAAAAATGAAGACTGCAAACCAAAAAATGTGAATGTGAAACTAGCCCATTGGTGCCGCAGTAGACCTATCATTACCAATGCTGGCGACTGGCTTCAGCAACAAGCCCTAATCATCCGGATTTGGGTGGGGAAGAGGACTGAGCATCCCAGAGGATTCTCTCCTCCTCCATGGGGGTGGGGGGTGGCAGTACTCCACTGTCCTACTGCCCCCTAGGTGACGACAGGTGGTGATGAAGCTGGAGGACCCGGAGTTGGGAGGGGAGGCTGGTGCTGACTGTTGCAGTGCATCTGTAAGCTCTGCATGCATTACTGCATTGATGCTCATGACAGCACCAGCCTCAGGAATGGCAACAACACAAGGGGGATAAATACCCCTCCACCATGCAACTTGAGTGCCCAAGGCACCTGCCAGCCTGCACTCACTGAGCCAGGATGGCCTCTCTGACTTCATCTTGGTTTCCTACTTGGAATATTTTGGGGGCATGGTTCACTGGGGTTCAAGCCATAGAGTCCTTGGAGTAGTGATAAGTCTCTGGGGAGTGGGGGTGACAGGACTGGGGTGCATCCAATGGGGTTGGAAAAGGGTAGCGCGCCTAGATGGCAGAGGAGCATAAAGAAAGTTAAAAACATTTAAAGAAGATTCCACTTGAAAAGTGCCATCTATCAACATAAAATGTGAGAATTGAGAAAGCTTTCCTATAAATTCTGTAGTTTTTGAGAGAAGGCTACATCCATGTAAATAAATTATGTAGTGTGAATGGTGCTTGGCAGAATAATGCCTTGCACATTTAATCACCCCCATTTTAAAAACCAAACTCTGTCAAATTCATATGTTTCAGTAGTTCTAGGATGATCAGGAGTTTGTAGATGCCCCATGATGTAAGGAGAAGTTTAGCCCCAACTGATATCAGACCTGTTGACATTTTGAAAGTTCCAAAGGAGTATTTGATCTCAGTGGAAGAAGTGACCAAGAAAATACAAAAAAACTTAGAGTGAAAAGGGCCATGAGACTAGACTTGGTCCCCAGCTGATTTGGAAGGATGGTGCTGATATACTTGCACCCTGGGTATGAAATATATTTAACAAATCACTTGAAACTGGAAAACTACGTAGCCAATGGAAGCAAACAAATGTAATACTTCTCCCCAAAGTCCCCTCCCCAAGTGCTATCAGAAAAGATTTGCAATCAGTTTCCTTAACTAGTGTAATTGTGACAATGTGTGAAGGTTTCATCTCTCAGTGGATTATAGAAATTATAACAGGAATTCATTGCAGACATATCATGGGACATCAAGAGCAAGATCAGTCTGTTTGCTGATGATACCAAGGTAGGCGCAGTGGTGGATGACCTAGGGGGATGGCAGGGGTTGCAGGATGATCTGGCAAAGCTTGAAACCTGGTCAGACACCTGGCAACTGGGCTTTGATGCCAAAAAGTGCAAGGTGCTGCATTTTGGGATGAAGAACCCAAGGAGGAGTTACCAGCTAGGGGGAGTGCAGCTAGCCCAGACAGAGGAGGAGAAGGAGCTGGGGTGCTCATTACAGGGTCAATGAACAACTCGGCACAATGTAGGAAGGCAGCTGCAAAGGCCAACAAAATGCTGGGTTGTATTGCAAGGGGTATATCCTCGAGGAGGGAGGAGGTGATTCTGCCACTGTATAGGTCATTAGTTAGACCACACCTGGAGTACCACGTGCAGTACTGGCGTCTGTATCTGAAGAGGGACATTAAGTTACTGGAGGGGGTGCAGCGCAGAGCGACAAAGATGATCAAGGGGCTGGGGGACTTATCATACGAGAGGAGGTTGAAGGAGTTGAACATGTACTCACTGGAGGAGAGGAGAGACAGGGGTGACATGATTGAAACCTTTAAATACATGAAAGGAATAAACAAGATGGGTACAGAGGGACTGTTCAAAGTAAGGGAGGGGAGGGCCACCAGGGGCCATGATATGAGACTGGAGCGAGGAAGGTTCAGGAGGGAGATGAGGAGACACTTTTTTACAGAGAGGGTGGTGGCTGGGTGGAATGCGTTACCTGCTGAAGTGGTATGCAGTAGAACAGTGGACTGCTTCAAACGAGGATGGGACAGGACAAGGGGGAGGGTTAATGAAGGGGAAGGGTGGAGGGAGGGGCAGCTGCAGAATAAGGGGTGCTAGCTGCACATTCGAGCAGACTTGATAGACCTCTAGGCCTTTATCTGCTGGCAAATTTGGTATGTTCATATGAATATTGGATGTAAACCAGTGGCAAGCTCCACCACTCTGGCTCAATGATATTTTCTACATTTATGTGTAAAAGCATGGGATGGCAGGGAATTTGTGAGGGCAGTTCTTGTTGATTAGAGAAAGGCATTTGACCTGGTTTATAGACCATAATCCTGTCTGCTTAGCTGCAGCATCAGCTTCTCAGCAAAAAGCTACTGCTAAATGCAAAAAAAACTAAGGCCCATGCTCTTTACCCCATCTAGCACTAGGGCCTACTCTGCTGCTGCTGGTACCCTTCCTCCCGTAACTACCCTTCTAGGCGAAGATCTTGAGTTCGTGCCTAAATTCAAATATCTGGGTATATGGCTGGACAACAAACTCTCCTTTTCGGAGCACACAGAAGAACTGATGAAAAAGCTCAGGCAGAGGCTTGGCCTCTTCTTCAGAATTAAACACCTTCTGACCGCAGACGCAAGAAGACAGCTTGTTCAATCAACTTTCCTCTCATTAATCGACTACGCCGACATTATCTATGGCCAATGCTCTGTCTCACACCTTGCAAAACTGGATGTCCTGTACCACAAAGCACTAAGATTTATAACTGGTCTCCCATCCTTCACACATCACTGCTCTTTATATGCAGCCATAGAGTGGCCTTCCCTTCAATATAGGCGGTGTAGAAAGGTAGCACTCTGAACATTCCGAGCCCTTACCAACAAACTCCCAGATTACATTGTTGCCTGCTTTCCCCTGAGCCCAATCAGTAGCTACACACTAAGAAGCCACTCACTAATTTCTCTGAAAATCCCCAGGATCAGTACCCACTTTGGCAGGGCTGCCATAAGCCACGCTTTGCCTACGCTCTGGAACAGGGTACAAAGATCCTTGAGACTCAGCTCTCCTGTCAGTTTTGCCCTGTTTAGGATAATTTATGACAAAACATTCGCTGAAATCTGTAAGTGTTTCCATAGTTCCTAGCTGTCCTGCTGACGGTTCACTCCGTATCCTTACCACATCCAGCCACGAACTTAGTTCCTCCCCTCCCTATTTTAATCAAGTCCACTAGTCACCTACCATAGTGGCCCTCGGCACCCAAGGCACCACTTCTCCCATATTACTCTCCTCTCACCGTTTAAATGGAACATACAGACCTCATTAGGGGCCCCTATGTAGCCCAGGACCCTCACCCAAGTATGGTAAACGGTCACTGGGGGCTGAAATGCAAAGAATTGTACCCTCTGATGGAGGCTTGACTAAGAATTACTAAACATACCACCTCAACTTCTGCATACATGGAGTCTGTATATACCACAGCAAAGTTGAGTGATGCATGTATGTTCCTACAAGAACGCTTTGGAATGTATATCGTGCACCTACCACTTTTCTGTAAATTTGTTTGTAACTCTTGCACATGTTGTACTTTGTATTCTCAATCTATGTATGTATAACTGTCTTGGACAACAGCAGGTCCATCTTGTAAATGAGCTTGCTCAATGATGATCGCCTGGATAAATAAAGATTTGATATGATTTGATAACAAAAATTGGAAACATTCAATATTCATTCATGACTGGGGCAGTGGGTAGATCATTATCTGAAGGGAAGGGTTTAAAGGGTGGAGGTGAACGGATTCCAAGCCACACAAGATGTGATTTGTGGTGGGGCACCCCAGGGGACCAGACTGGGTCCAAGTCTGTTCCTGATCCTGATAAATTACTTGGTGACTGTTGGCCCATGAATTAAATATGTAGATGATACTACAATCATAGATCATTTCAAGGACATGGGAGACAGTACAGTGCAGGCTGATCTGCTGCAGATTCAGGATTGGTCTGAGAAAAAACATATGGCAAATGAATCCCCAAAAAACTGGAGAAATCAGGTTTGGGAAACCAGGAAAATGCATCCTACTTCCGTTGGTTTGAGGGGGTCACATGTTGAAGGTGTTGAAAGGGTCACATTCTTAGAGTTAATTATTCAACAAGATTTTTGTTGGAAAGAGCAAAGCAGAGCAGGCGCTTAAGAAAGCAAATAGGCTCTGTTTTGTTACCCTGTCACATACGGCAGGTGTGTCTCAGCCTCTCTTGTGTGCTATTATTCCACTGTTATTAGCCCCGGCCTGGAATATGGATGCCCAGTTTGGGGTGGGGGATTAACAAAAAGAGATGTGGAGGACATTAACATACTCCAGAAAAGAGCTGTAAGAACAATTTTGGGATGTAAGATTAGTTATGATGAGGTTTTAAGAACTTGCAAGTTAGAGAAGTTATGCAATAGTAGAAAGTGTCCTGAGAGGAAAAGTTTAATAAATTCTGTGACCCTGTTGGCTATTGTTTGAGAAAGCAAGGAAAGTAGGAAATACAGAGGGCCTGAGCTGAGTCATGTAAGAAATCCTTTTTCATGAAGGGATTGCATCAGTGAGGCTTTGTTGTTCACTATGTATGCCCCCCCTTGTTGTGGGATTTTTCAGGGCACTATGTTAACCTATATACTCTGTGCATGCCCGCCCCATGTGGAAATGCATTATTTTTAGGTGGCTGTATGAAACTATGGTAATGAACTCTTATATTCAACAACCAAGTATTACTGAATTGTGCAATTTTATATCGTGTGTGTTTGTCATTCGTATTTACTGATATTTGTGTACTTGCACTTTGAGGTCATTTAGTATTTGAGGGTAGCAAAAGCAGACAGTGTTTTAGGTATTCTAATATCTATATATTCGATTAGACTGATTGGTCAACTGTATTATGCAGATGTATGTTTTTTCTTAGATTGTAATGCACTTCAGTTGGTTTGTTACCAAACTGACTGCAATTTTAAAGTGCAATAAATCAAACCAAGTAAAGCAGTTTAGAATTCACTTTAAATACTTGACAGTGTACAGCCACTGTTAGTGGTTTTCAGCAAGACTGGGACAGAATGAAGGGTAGTGTGGTTGCTCAGGGCATGAAAATCGGGTAGGAGAATGGGGGTGGGTGGGGGGTGGGAGGGCTAGACTCCTGGGGGAACAGTAGACCCCAAGCCTGAATAGGGAACTCGGGCAGACTGGATGGACCATGGGTCTTTTTCTGCCATCATTGTCTATGTTTCTATGTTTCTCACGATCCTTTCTATTGTTCTGTGTCCCATTGCTCAATGGCATTTGTAGATTAAAAACAGTTGGCTGAAAAGTGAAAAATTTTTGTGGTTTACTGGCTGTTTCAGCATTTTGCCCATTTTAGTATAGAATAGATGCTGAATTGTAAAAGTGTTTTGTTCCAATAGTTTGTAGCACCAGCGTGATCAGTCAAGGTATTTTGCAAACTGTAATGAATGATTCTTTATTACATCAAAACATTATTTTCCTCTCATTGAAAGTTAAACATGACTGCCTGCCATCAATGATAAGTTAAAGTGTGTTTGACCTGATGTACTGTATCACGGCAGTGCACTTGACCACAATAACACAGTACAGCAGGAGCATATTAAAGGGAAAGTCCCCACAGCCTATTTTCTGTATACCTGTGTAGTTTGTAGGCATGAACAATAATTCCCTCTCTTGGACCCCCTAATGTCATCCTAATTTAATTATACTTGAGGTTGCTTCACTCAGTTTGCCCTGGTGTGAAAACCTTTTGTCTCCAATGCAAAGGTCGTGATCCCACTCATGCAATGCATCATGGGAGTTGGTGATGCATACCTGCACAAGCCAGCAGAAGTTATACTCTCATTTAGTTCTGTTATGTCTTGTGAAGTTCCTATATTCTCTAAAAGCATTTTTTTCTAAGTTAGATATGCTTTAAACTACAGAAAACAGCAGGGCACTTACTATGCCTTGAAATGTTTCATGGCCAGCATAAAGCAAGAACACAGAGACTGCAGAGGACAGGAGTAGCACTAACTAATACAGTGTAACTACTGCAGGCTATAACACCAAAACATCATAAAATTCCAGGATGCCTTACAAGAGCCGGGTCGTGATCTTTGCAGTGGAGTCAATCAGGTCTTCACACCAGGCTTAAGTACCTTCAATTACATTTAAATCCTGATGAAATTAGGAGTATGAAAAGCAATCCTTGTTCATGCCTACAGGCTACACAGGTAAACAGAATAAAAGGCTGAGGGGACTTTAACATCTTGTGAGGTTTGGTTGGGCAGTCAGAATCACTCAGCTATGCTTTGAAGTTCTCTCACCCAAACCTCAGGCTCAGAGTCTCTTGTGCCATGACAGACATATCCCTCATGTACCATCTTAACTTATACTGTACCACCACCAGCAGTTAATCAAAGTACCGTTGGTACTGAGATGTGCCAAAGACCATGTCAATATCTCAAAGGGAAGCTAAAGATTGTCTCCCTTAACATAGGTAGCCTTCTTAGCCAGCCCACTGGCACAGCGGTAGCGCTACCACTTGCAATGCTGCTGACCTAGGTTAGGGAATGAGCCCGGTAAGTTGGAGCGCCAGCTGGGGGGAGGAGGCTTGAGCATCTGATGGACCACTCGCTTCTCCGGGAGGAAGGGGGGATGAGGCTTGGCACCTGATTGGTCTCTGGCAGTGGATGGAGGCACAGCAAACACCAGAGCTATTTCAGAGGGTTTGGGGTGTGACGGACATCGGTGCTTGCACCTTGACGTCTA
Source organism: Neoceratodus forsteri (assembly GCA_016271365.2). Classification (NCBI taxonomy): domain Eukaryota; kingdom Metazoa; phylum Chordata; order Ceratodontiformes; family Ceratodontidae; genus Neoceratodus; species Neoceratodus forsteri. The sequence goes on from JADMNL010000028.1 coordinate 171,393,074, forward strand.
GGCACAAGTCACACATGGTTTTACCATGCCGCAGTAACAGCAGCTATGGAGACATCCCCGACAGCGACAGTCACACTGCCGAGTGTTGGCAATGCAGTGTCAGGGATGCCTCCTGTTTCCATCGGGGAGATGTGCCCCCCGAACCTCCCCATGTAGGAGGCTCAGCCCCCCACACTCCCCCCGGTCTCTAGGATTCCAACTCCGAGTCGGAGTTGGACTGGGGGGGGGTGAAACACCCTGCAAGGCAGTCCCCTGGCCATGGGAGACCATCACAGTGACAGGTGAATTTTGGCTGAATCCTGTCGCTGTGGTCTTCGCCGTCGGGATTTCAATGCAGTGACAGTATACCGTCACACACCCAAGAACATCAGAAAATCAGCTCCCTGGGCACCAGAAAGACAGAGCACCCAGTGCAGACCCCACAACACTTCTGTCTGTCCTGCGAGAGTGACCCGATGAAACTAGAAGGTTGGGGTGCACACCTTACCTCATGCTACACCAGTGACCCAGGTTCGGGAATGACCTCAGGTTACCAGGGTGCAGGCTCGGGGGAGGGAGGGTTGGAGCGGGGCTGAGCTGTGGCTCTCCCCTCCAAAGGGGTGAATGCCTGCCTGTCTGTAGTCCCACTCCCACCGGGTGAAGGTCCAGTGGGCATGTATGTGGTATGGCGACAAAAAGTCAGGGGAGGGCAGAAGGGTCCACCAGATCATGGCATGTGCATGCACCTCCATGCGCATACATGCATGTGTATGTCGTGGCCTTGGGGGGGCAGGGAGAAAATTGAAAAAAACAGTAAAAATATATATGGAAAAATGAAGCTTGGGGTGTACGGGCCCCACCTCATCCCCGCCTGGGGGTAGAACCAAGGCTCCATGGGGGAAATCACCTCCAGGCTCCAGGTAGGTGGAGAATAGAGGCAGACACCTTAGGTGACTCCCAATGGTGCGGGGCCTAGGGAGCGGGAGGAGTATAAAAAGAAAGCAAATAAAAAACATAGGTAGCCTTCCACCAAAATTTGCACAGCTTGAAGCCTGGGTGGCATTTATTCAAATGGACGTCATTTCATTTATGAAAACATGGCTTTTTCCCAAAACCCTTGAAACTGCTATCACACTGGGTGGCTATAACATATTTAGGCAGGACTGCCAAGGTAAACATTGAGGGGGGGCCTAATCTATCCAAGGGCCAACCTGCAAGGCCATAAACTTAACCTACAGTAAATAACCTCACGAGTGACTGTGAATGCTTGGCAGTAAATACTCTACTGGGTAGGGGACTTAAATTACTTGTCATAATGTCAGTCTGCATACCCCAGGCAAACAACAAGTCAGCTTTCCCAGGTACTTCAAACAAGTCAGTCATAACTGGGAAACATCGAATCTGATGGCAGATGAGGACTGTTTGGCCCACCTAGTCAGCTTGTTTTTGCCTACCTACTGTATCACCACAGACCCTACTTGATCTCCGGCTTGCCTTATCACTAATGTCCTCTTATGCCTATAGCATGCTTTCTTGAACTCCATGAGTTTTTGTCCTCGCCTCCTCTGCTGGGAGACAGTCAAATCTAGGAAAGTTGGTCACCTATATTTAGTGCTTCGGAACTGTTTTAGAGTTTTTATTGTTTTTAGTTTTATGTACAACACTATGATCATGAATGGAATAGCGTTTAACAAAGTTTGTTTTGCTTTACTTTACTTTGCTTTGCTGTTCCCGGCATCCACCAGCCTCTCTGTGAAGAAGTACTTCCTCACACCTCCCCTGAGTCAACCTACTTTCAGCTTCATAGCATGGCCCCTTGTCCTTGAGCATCCTTTTTTCTGAAAGATGCTTCCCTCTTGAACCTTATTTATACCTGTGAAGTATTTGAACATTTCTATCATATCCCCTCCCTCCTTCCATTCCTCCAGTGTATACATATTAAGGTCCTTCAGTATTTCCTCATAGAGCTTTCAAAGTCGACCAAGCACTATTTTGGTTGCCTTCCTCTGGACCACCTCTACTCTGTCTGTGTCCTTCTGGAAATGAGGTCTCCAGACCTGGACACACTGCTCCAGGTGAGGTTTCACCAGTGATCTACACAGGGGTAACACCACCTCCCTCTTCCTGCTGGTGCTCCCCCTCCCTTTGCACCCCAGCATCTCGCTAGCTCTCTTGACTGCCTTGTCACACTGCCTAGCCACCTTTAGGTCATCAGCTATGATAACTTCCAGATCTCTTTCCTGTTTGGTCATCATCAATACCTGTATTCCCATTTTGTACTCCTCCCCTGGGTTTCTGTGCCCCAAGTGCATGATTTTGCACTTATTTGCATTGAAGCCCAGTTGCCACACCGTTAACCACCCCTCTAACCTTTTCAGATCCCCACTCATCCCCCCCCCCACCAAGTGTCTACCCTGTTGCAGATTTTAGTGTCATCTACAAACAGGCAGACCTTTCCCTCTAGCCCCTCTGCATTGTTGCTAATAAAGACATTAAAGAGGACTGGTCTTAGTATAGATCCCTGAGGTACCCCACTGGTCACCCTCCCTTCCTCAAAGTGAACTCCATTTACCACCACACTCTGTTTCCTATCCCTTAGCCAGTTTCTTACCCAGTTTACCACCTTTGGTCCAACTCCTAGATTACCTAGCTTGCTAACTAAGCTTCTATGTGGGATGATGTTGAAGCCTTGTTGAAATCCAGGCAGGCCACATCCACTGCTCCTCCCTAATCCAATTCACTGATTACCCAGTCAAAAAAAATCTATTAGATTTGTTTGACAAGACCTCCCACCCCCATGAATCCAATCTGTCTTGTGTCCTGTAAGCCACTGGATTTAAGATATTCCACTATCCTTTTCTTCAGTAGTGATTCCAATAATTTCCCCACGACTGAAGTCAGGCTGACTGGTCTGCAGTTGCCTGCCTCCTCTCTAATACCACTTTTGTGAAGTGGGACTACATCTGCCCTCCTCCATTCCCCAGAACCCCTTCTGTCTCCAGTGAGAGGTTGAACAGGACTGTCAGAGGTGCAGCCACCACCTCCCTGAGTTCCCTCAGTATCATTGGATGGACCCTGTTTTGCCCCCATTGCCTTGTCCACTTTCAGATTTGTGAGTTCCTTCAGGACTCTTTCCTCTGTAAATGGACTAGTGTCCACTTTCCTTCCTTCAATGCTCCTGTCACTTTTCTGTGGCCTCTCCCCTTCCCCTTCATACCATTGTCACTGAAGACTTTAATATAAACTGGGCTGCCAAATCTAGTCTAGCCCACAAATATCTGGTGGCCAGCCTATTCCTTATGCAGGTAGTTAAAGACTGCATCAGGGCGTGCTACAAAACTGGAACCAGAACTCCTATTGACTGAATACTCGCCTCCCATCCAGAAAGCCTAACTGAGGTCTCAATCCTACCAGATTCCATCAGTAGCCTCTCCCTAGTACAATGTGCTTGGGCAGCTAAACTCCCTAAGCCCTCCCCCAAAACTATCAACAGCAAGATCCTTCATAAAGGCTCAGCTGGTGATTTCAAGGCACACATAGAAACATAGAAACAAAGACTTTGACGGCAGATAAGGACCGCTTGGCCCATCTAGTCTGCCCATTTCCCTACCTACAGGATAGGCCACAGATCCTAGTTAACCAACAGCCTATTTCTTCCTACCCCCCAACAAGAATTGCCTTATGTCTGTTCCATGCATTCTTGAATTCTCCCACAGTTTTAGACCCCACAATCTCCTCAGGAAGGCTGTTCCATGCATCCACTACCTCTCTGTGAAATAATACTTCCTCACATTGCCCCTGAACCGCCTCCTTCTTCTTTTAAATTGTGTCCCCTTGTTCTTGCAAGTCTCTTTTTCCAAAAGATGCTACCCTCTTGGGCTTTGTTGATTCCACTGAGGTACTTAAAAGTTTCTATCATGTCCCCCCTCTCCCTTCTTTCCTCAAGGGTATACATATTAAGCTCCTTTAGTCTCTCCTCATACGGCTTCTCTTGCAGACCCTGCACCATTTTAGTTGCCCTCCTCTGGACTACTTCTATCCTGTCTATGTCCTTGCGGAGATGGGGTCTCCAGAACTGGACACAGTACTCCAGATGGGGTCTCACCAACTGTCTGTACAGAGGGATAACAACTTCCTGTTTTCTGCTGCTGATGCCTCTCCCTATACATCCCAGTATACCCCCAGCCCTCCCTACTGCCTTCTCACATTGCTTGCTAACCTTAAGGTCATCTTATATGATTACCCCAGGTCCTTTTCCTTTTTTGTTGTTGTTACTACCTCCCCACTCATTGTGTATTCTTCCCCTGGGTTTTGTTTCCAGGTGCATTATTTTGCACTTCTTGCATTGAATCCTAGCTGCCATATTCTGACCATTCCTCCAACCTTGCCAAGTCCCTTTTCATCCTTTCCACACCTTCTTGTGTATCAACCCTGTTGCAGATCTTTGTGTCATCTGCAAAGGCATACTTTTCCTTCCAGTCCCTCTGCAATGTCACTGATGGAAGACATTAAAAAGGACTGGACCTAATACTGAACCTCATGGTGCCCACTAGTAACCCCTCTTTCTTCAGAGTGGACTCATTTACAATTACCTTCTGTGTCCTGTTGTGCAGCCAATGTTTTACCAGGCTACCACCCTGGGACCCACTCCCAAGCTGGTTAATTTGACTATTAATCTTTGTGTGGGACTGTGTCAAATGCCTTGTTAAAGTCTCCAGGTAGGCCATGTCACAGCCCCTCCCTGGTCTACTACTTTGGTCACCCAGTCAAGAAATCTATTAGATTCATCTGACATGACCTTCCCGCTGTGAATCCATGCTGCCTTGGGTCCTGTGCTCCATTGGCCTCTAGGTACTCAACTATTCTTTCCTTCAGAAGTGACTCCATCACTTTCCCTACCACAGAGGTCAGACTGATAGATCTGTAGTTTCCTGCCTCTGTCTTGGTCCCACTTTTGTGAAGGGGAATCACATCCGCCTTCCTCCAGTCCTCGGGTACCACACCATCCTCCCATGATTTATTAAAAAGAGTAGCCAGTGGTTTCACTAGTTCCTCCCTTAATTCTTTTAGAATTCTGGGGTGAATTCCATCAGGACCATTGCTTTGTCCACCTTCAGTTTAGGAGTTCTTGCAGAAACCCTTTCTTCTGTGAAAGGACTGGGATCGACCCCCTATCAAAGAGTGCTTCTGTTAATTGGATTAGGCACTTCCCTCCTCTTTTGTGAATACTGAGCAGAAATATTCATTCAGTATCCCTGCTTTTCACTGTCCCCTCTGCCCACCCACGTTCATTCTATTCAGCCTCATTATCCTCCCTTGTCTTTCTACGCTCGCTGATGTACCTATAAAAGGTTTTATCCCCTTTTAACTGAGTTGGCTATCTTTTCCTCAGTTTGGGCCTTTGTTATTCTGACTTCCTCCCTGCTTCCTTCTGCCTCAACTGGTACAGCTCTCTGTCCTGCTCCTTCTGTGTTTCCTTATACTTCGAATGCTATCTTTTCTTCCTGACTTTCACAGCCACTTCTTTTGAGAACCATAGTGGCTTTTTCTTTCGCTTTGATTTGTTTATTTGCTTCACACAAAAGGCTTGTTGCCTCCTGTGACAGCAGTTTTGATGATTCCCATTGTTGCTCACACCTCCTTCTAGCCTGTTTGCTAGTGCTTTTCTGAGCACTCTCCATCTTGCCAAAGTCAGCCTCCTAAAGTCCAGTACCCTCACTTTGTATGGCTGACTTGTAGCTGAGCTAATCGTGAACCACACTGTTTGATGGTCACTTGTCCCCAGATGGCAACCCACTTCTAGATTTGAGATCCTCTCACTGCCCCATTTGAGAGTATGAGGTCTAAGATTGCTCCCTCACGAGTGGGTTCTGAAACTAGCTGTCTAATGCCTGCCACCTGTAGGGCATCAAGAATGGCCCTGCTCTTGGATGTGGCTGCAGCAAATGTGCTCCAGTTAACATCTGGCATATTCAGGTCTCCCATCAACAGTATCTCCCCTTTCTCTGCCATTCTAAGAATGCCTTCTATCATATCCTTGTCCATTACCTCCCCCTGACATGGAGGTCTGTACACAACCCCTGTGCGGATTGTGGTGCCCTTTCCAGTCTCCAAGGTGACCCACAATGCCTCCTCTCCTCTCTGTTTACTCTTTTGTTCAGTTGCTTTTATCCCTTCCTTTACATAAAGAGCTACTCCTCCCCCTCCCACCTGGCCCAGATGGATTGGAGCTCTCTTGACTGCATCCCTGACTGACATGGCCCTAGACTTAGTAGTAAGTTTTATTTTTTATACAGGAAGCACAACATGTTGGTACAGAACACCATTAGGGCAAACAAAGCCCTATTTACAAGGTAGTCCTGTTTGTTAAAAGTTTCATATTTGTATAAATAATAATATGGTAATTTAAAATGTTGTTACATTTTCAACTAAAAATACAAGCATGTTTACATCTATTACAGATATAAACCAACACATAAAGCACAGAGATATTCTGATAAGTAGCAACATCTGTGAAAAATCAATACATATTAAAATCAAAGCTAGCAAGGATTATTTATTATTTAAAATAATATATTGAATATAAGGAAAAAGGCTTTAAAGGTGACCTGTAAATCAAATGCTGCAGCCCACTCCCATCCCACATACCTTTCTGTGCTGTCTGTGGCTGCAAGGAGGATCATTTTTTGAATAAAGTCCATATTTTAAATCACTGCCGAAAATTTTCGGCTAATGTGGAAGTACAGCACGGGTCCCGATCGAGTGGGCGCTAGTTTTCATGGGTATTTTACCCATTTAGTGATGCTGCAAACACTGCTGGTATTAATGTAGTAACAGTAGTTGGTGATTACTATTCTTATTTTATTGCTTCTGCGGGGGTCTTATGGCTTAAAATAATACTGACAGCAAATCTGGACAGGCCATTACTGTCAGTATTATTTTAAGCATCAAGACCCCCTTTTCAGCTTCATAGAGGTTCTAGGCAAGTATGCCCCTCTCCCCACTACTCTTTGTAATCACAATTGTGCCCCTGATTAGAAGAATGATTCAATCTAATGAAATCCATGCAATATAAATGGGTAATTATTCTAACAAAATTTTGGCATTTGCAGATGACATCCTGCTAACCTTAACCCAGCTGGTATTTTCCTTACAAAATGCTAAGATTATGTTACAGAGCTTTGAGGAAATTTCAAGTCTATTTATTATTAATTGGCCGAAGACAGAATGCTTCCTGATATGCTCTTCTAGCTATGAGAAAGCTAGGCTGGAAGAAATTCCGGATATATCTTGGCCATTGAATAGGCTAACTTACCTGGGAGTTAGTATTTTTAATTCAATAGACAACATTTTACACCACAACTTGTCAGATATTCTGAATACTTTTAAACCGGAGCTAGATAGATGGTCTCAATTGCATCACGTTCGCTTGCGCGCATGCGCGAGAGCGTTTACAGAAGAAGTAGCACACTTTGGGTGTGCCTCTCCTTCAATCCACTGCTCCGTTGAGCAGGCGTGGCGTCCTGCACCAATGATGCGGGGGCTCTGTATGACAGCGGTGGTCTTCTGCTTCAAAAAACCACCACTGTCATACCGGCACCGTCATCACCACCTCCCCTCGCGTCCGTGCTCCCCTGGCGTCATGCCGCCCCAAAGCTTTGGTGCACAAACGTTGTTTGCCGACGCAGTGCCCAATCCCCGATTGGCTCCATGCCCCCAAGCTTATCCTTCTGCCATGCTGGGAGCCCACCAGCGTGACAAACGTCCATTTTTTTGCCGACGGGGTGCCCAACCCCCGTCGGCCTCTGCCCCCGTGTGTTTGCCGGCCAGGTGCCTAATCCCCATCGGCCCTCGGCCCCCAGCTATCTTTCTGCCATGCTGGGAGCCCACCCCCAGCATGGCAAACGTCCCACGTAGTCCTTTTTTTTTTAACCTGTAAATAAAAAGCGGTCCCACGTAGTCTCCCAACCCCCACAACCCGCACCACCCACTGTGCACCCAGCCTCCCTACACACCCCTCACCCCATACTTACCTCCAGAGCTCGGCGCGACGATCTTCGGTGGACCGGGAACACGTCTGCACTCTTCAAAGCCGACCGCGAACTGAGGAAATGCCGGTAAGCTGTATAATGAGCTAGATAGTGGGGTTTCAACTTTATTGCATATCTCAGGCATTTTTTGGAATTTTTGCACCAAATTTTCAACATGGGGTTTTTGGGACCCCTTCTCATGAACGATGTCACTGTCATGGCGTTATTCGGGCCCGAAGGGTGATTTCACAGTCACTGCATGAAATCACCCTTCGGGCCTGGCAATCACCATGACAGTGACATAATTCATGAGGGGTCCCAAAACCCTATGTTGAAAATTTGGTGCAAGAATTCCAAAAATTACTGTTTTACGAGCGCATGTGCTATGCAGTTCCTACGCAGAGGCTCTTAAGTTCATGACTTTTCAATATTTTCACTCCACATTTTCAACATTGCTATTTTACCACACCTCCTTATGAGCAGTACAGCTGTCATTTTTCACATCCTGCCCAAAACGTGTTTCCGCCCATGTAGCACACAATGGCACAGTCGGTGTGCGAAATCAATGTATGGGATGCATTAAGGAAAATCACTGTGACACTGTTCATTAGCAGAGGTCTTAAAATGACTATGTTGAAAATTTGGTGAAAAAAATTCCTAAAATGACTGTTTTACGAGCGTGCGTGCAGTTCCTACGCAGGCTCGTAAGTTCGTGAATTTTCAATATTTTCACTCCAGATTTTCAACATTGCCATTTTACCACACCTTCTTATGAGTAGTACAGCTGTCATTTTTCACATCTCACCCAAAACGTGTTTCCGCCCATGTAGCGCACAATGGCGCAGTCGGTGTACGAAATCAATGTATGGGACACATTAAGAAAATCACAGTGACACTGTTCATGAGCAGAGGTCTTAAAATGGCTATGTTGAAAATTTGGTGAAAAAATTCCTAAAAATGACTGTTTGACGAGCGTGCATTGCGCAGTTCCTACGCACGCTCGTACGTTTGCGAATTTTCAATATTTGCACTCCAGATTTTCAACATTGCCATTTTACCACACCTCCTCATGAGCAGTACAGCTGTCATTTTTCACATCCTGCCAAAACATGTTTCCCCCATGTAGTACACAATGGTGCAGTCCGTAAAGCGAACTCAATGTATGGGACACATTAAGAAAATCACAGTGACACTGTTCATGAGCAGAGGTCTTAAAATGGCTGTGTTGAAAATTTGGTGACAAAATTCTAAAATGACTGTTTCTAGTGTTCATTGCGCAGTTCCTATACTGCGCTTGTGAGTTTGCGAATTTTTCAATATTTTCACTCCACATTTCAACATTGCCATTTTACCACACCTCCTTATGAGCGAGTACAGCTGTCATTTTCACATCCTGCCCAAAACATCTTTCCGCCCATGTAGTGCACAATGGGCGCAGTCGGTGTGCAAAATCAATGTATGGCACACAGTAAGACAATCACAGTGACACTGTTCATTAGCAGAGGTTTTAAAATGCCAATGTTGACAATTTGGTGAAAATGTTCCTGACAATGACTGGTTTACGAGCGTGCATTGCACAGCTCCCACGCACGCACGTAGGTTTGCGAATTTTCAATATTTCCACTCCAGGTTTTCAACATTGCCATTTTACCACACTTCCTTATGAGCAGTACAGCTGTCATTTTTCACATCCTGCCCAAAACGTGTTTCCGCCTATGTAGCGCACAATGGGGGTAACAAAAAGGTCATGCTGACAATTTATTGTGCAAATACCAGCAATCGCACAAGGCATTAGGGTAAAGCACCATACATGCCAAACACCACTGCAAATACCTGCAAGCGAACGTTCGGCATTGACAAATGCTTGTTTTGTTTTATGAACAGCTTTACAGCCAACATTCCAGGTGTTTGTTTTAACAAATTGGAGAACATTATTGCCACTTTTTTTATGGGATGGGAAACCTCCTAAACTTTCTAAACTTAAGATCTCCAGTTAAAACAGGCGGCCTAGCCTTACCATGGTGGCAGGGTTGTTTTTAGGCTTTCAACTAGCCATTTGGTTTTTGAAACAAGAACATAGTAATACTCCTTTGTGGGTGAAGGCTGAAAAAGAAATTGTGGCTCTCTTAAGTCTACCAGACCTTCTCTTTATACATAATATTCTCACCTTTCGAATCATCCAATCCTTCAGATTTCAATGACTGTATGCAAAACATTTAATCTCCTGTACAAATAACAATATGCCGTACCAATAATATAAATAGCATACTATAGAGACATTGCAACAGTACAAGTACAATGCAATATAATTAAGTGTACACTAAAAGATTGTTAGTTATTTCATATTATACAAGTGCACCATGTGCTCAATTCTTGTTTAATCACTGTTAAGAATATCCTTGTTTTGGAAACCAATTTCTTGATTTCTGGATTGATGTTATTCAAAAGATGTGCTGCTGTTTCTATAAATGTTATCACCCCATACATGTCTATTCTTTGGGATGGATTTAATGTATTCCCTTGTGTTATTATGCCTTAAGTTGGGTTTGTGGTCAGCTTTTTACAATCTAGTAACCACATTACAGGACAGCTTTGCTGCAGTTGAGAGATGGTTCAAGGATCACAAATTTGTCATGAATTATAAAAAAAAACTAAGGCTATGACATTGTCTAGTCCACATAACAAGCACCGAACACACCCTCTCACCATCACGAATGTTGATGGAGCACCTCTGGACCAGGTACAGCAAGTTAAATACCCGGGGGTTACAACTGATAGCTCCATGTCTTTTGTCAACTACACTGACAATATTGTAAAAGCCCTCAACATATGCATCGGCCTTCTTTATAGGCATAAGCACAGTCTTACCCCTGAAGCTCTCGACCCAGCCATCTGCAGCTCTGTGGTCTCCCTCCTGGAATATGGAATTGTAATTTATGGGGCAGCAACAAATTCTGCCCTTAAATGCATCAAAGTCGCCTTAAATAAGGCATGCCACCTCTGCACCACTTCTGAGCGGTTTACTCACACTTGTGACCTATACACCCGTGCCAACTGGCTGCAGTTCGAGGAAAGGCTTAAGTTCCAGACCTGCTTGCTGGCTAAAAAAGCAAGCTTAGGGATTCTACCCACTGGTGTCCAGAAGCTCCTCACCCCCTATGAAAGTTCCCACCACAATAGAAGCTCTGGGAGTACGGTCCTCAAGGTCCCCATATGCCGGACCTCGCTAGAGCAAAGAGCTTTTGCCCACCGTGTGCCCAAATGGATTAATAACCTGCCTCCAAGCATCATTTCTAAACCAATGTTAGGCCCCTTTCAGCATGAGCTAAGAACTCACCTGGCTGCTAATGCTCTTTGCAGCTGTTTCCAGTAGGGCCCTGGACTACCTGCCTGCAGTCCAACCACACCACAGCCCTACTTCCTCCACCTCTCCTCCCTCTCTCCCACCAGTAGTGCTAGTATGAAAGCCCATAACTTGGGGATTTTTCGCTGTTTAACACTAAACATGAAATTTCAAGCCATGTATGCAAATCCCAAAAAACTGTTTGTGATTTTTCTTCTGCTTGTGTGTAATCAGTGCCAGAGGCAACTAATACCATATCATTGGCATAAAGACGGATTTCAGTGTTTTTTATGAACTTTGGTAGTTCATTCATGTATGCCAAAGACAACAGCAGGCCCAATACAGAGCCTTGTGGTACTCCTCTATGTACTTTATTTACTTTGGATAAATGACCTTCAGTGCAGACCCTTTGTGATTTGTTTGTGGTATGAAATGAGAACCACTTTAGGGCTTCTTCAAGACTGCTTAAATTTTCTAATCTTTTTAACAGTATTTGATGACTAAGTTGAAGGCTTTGGACAAGTCCATGAACATTCTGCCCACTGCTCCGTCCTCACTCAAAGGGTTAAAAATCAAGTCCAAGAGGTTAGTGAGAGCCATGCTCATGGAGTGCCCCTTCCGAAAGCCTGACTGATATTTAGTAATGAGATTATATTTTTTCAGATAGTCATACAGTTGTGCATGAACCAGTCACTCAAAGACCTTTAATATCACTGGCAGGAGGGCAGTCATGGCATGGTTTGTTCACCATTTTTAAAAACAGGCACATGTTTAGGAATTTTGCAGGTTTCTGGGCAAATACCCTTAATCAAGCTCCAGTTAAATAACAGAATGGGTGCAATAACATCTCATCATCTTTTAAGAACCTTGGGCCCCATTTTCAAAGGGGATACATGTGCACAACCTAGGATGCACTGCACAAACCTGGAAATACAACAGCTGTCGGGGGTGTGCCCATATTCAAAGGGCACAGGTGCACAGTGCACCCCCAACAGCACCGACGCACACAATATTGTGCTGCACCTATGCAAATGACGGGTCCCTCATGCATATGTGGGGCATCACAATATTGAAACATTTCAGAAGTGCAGAGTGGCCCCCAGCAGTGGCACAGATTTACGCTTCTCAAATCCTGCCCTAACTAGTACACAAACCTGGTTGCCTACTGTTAAGGGCAGGGAACTCTGTCGGTACAGCCATCCCTCCCTAGCCCCAATCACTGTGATAATATTAAAATTCCCTCCCAATCCCCGTATCCCTGGTAGTCTAGTGGGTCCTTCATCCCCAGCCCCGATCTGTATAATGATTAAAAAAGTCCCCAGTCCCTGGTAGTCTAGTGGCCCCCCCAGCCCCATTCACTGTCATAATAGTCAAAATTCCACCTGATCCCTGTATCCTCGGTAGTCAAGTGGGCCCCCTTCCCCAGCCCCGATCCATAAAATAATACAAAAGTCCCTGGTCATCAAGTGGCCCCCACCCCATTAGGCAGTGACCCACCATTCTGCTCCCCCACCCCAACCACAGCTGGCGACTAGCACAGCCCACCTCACACTGCATCAGCCAGCCGCCAACTGAATTGTACAGGTGAGTGTACAGTATACAGTATATACCCACTGTTTTTTTTTAATCTACCTTTTTTGAACCCTCTTTCGGGGAGCTGGCAGGCAAGGTTCTGGCTGGCAGCCCCATTACTGGGAATGCCACTGGGACATCATGGAGCCCACCAGCTCCATTTTTCTCCCACCCATGCCAAAGCTGTGCATACATATGTGGAGGCACGTGCACACCGCAGTTCTGCAGCGTCCTCCCTAGTCATGCCACCCACTTGCTTGCACTACCCTCAGGCCTCCACCTGGGGGCAGTTGTACTGTGGGGGAGACAAGGACCCTCCCTGGAGGAGAGGACAGCTGCCTTACGGTTGTTCAATCTCACTCCCTCCTTCCCCCCAGCCAACTCCCGATGACCCAGGCTAGCTCCCGAACCCGGGTCACCGGCATAGTGCAAGGTGTGGCGTCCAGCACCTCAACCCTCAGTGCCACCGGGCCAGTACAGCCTCATATTTAAAGCAGAAATCTAAAGGTACATAGTTTTTAATTGCCATTTTATCCAACAAAATCCTAGAGGCTGAAACAAGTAGCATATTGGTTTTGAGATAGTAAATGCTCCAACAATTCACATATAAATGAACCCCATAAACTAACAATACAGAAAAAAAGGAGCAATTACATATTTAAAATTGCAGCTGAAAAATCAGAGCTGAAGATGAAAATGTTGTTGCACTGTTTGGGTGCAGAAGCAGAGAATTTCACACCAGGATAATGGAGGTGATGGTGCCTCTGTATGGGTCTCTGGTGAGGCTCCACCTGGAGCATGGCACTCATTTCTTTAACCCACTCCTGAAGAAGGACAGAGAGTGACTGGAGATGGTGCAAAGAAGGGTAACCTGCATGATCCAGGGGTAGCTGGGGAAAACGTACGGGAATGGTTAGCAGACCTCAACATGTACTCACTGGAGGCTAGGAGAAGGAGAGATGTGGTATGACTGAGACATAAAGTCTTGAGGAGAATACACTAAGGTGGCTATGAGAACAGGAGTGTGATGATGAGGGGACATGTAAGTAACAGGCCATGACAGGGTGTGCATTATAACATTTTAATGCACATCCCAGGGGTGTAGTAAGATGCGAGGATGAAGGCCAAGCATCCTTATGCCACTGGTAGGTACATTAAATATAGCCTAAAGTATGGGGTGGTGTGTGTAATGAGAGGTTTCCACACACTCAAGGGCTTAGATGCTACATAAACCCTGAGAGTGAAGCTTGCAGGGTTCATAAAAAGCATCTAGCCCTGAGGTTATTTTATGTATTTGCTGGTTTTCCCTTTTTTTTGCCTCAGCAAATATATAAAATAAAAGGAAGTTGCTGTGCAGCTGTGGTCTGGTTAGGTTACAGCGCGTAGCCATGGGTTGCCGTTCTTCATTTATTTAAAACAATTTTTGGGGGGGCAGTTAAAAGTTAGTTTTAGTAGCTGTGGTACAAAAAAATTTAATTATTTACCACCAACTCTGAATGGTGGTTCCATGTCCGTTAGCTGGCGGTTCAGCAAGAAGGCAAGCGGAGAGCAGTCAGGAAGCAAGGAACTGCATTGGGTGCATGCGCAGAGTGAAGGAAACTATGCATGTGTTTGCTGTAATAAACACTCCTTTATTACAGCAAATAACACCCTAGTTCCTATGGGGAAAAAGGAAGACAGTTATTATAAAAGAGAATAATGGATAGCTACTGGGTATTACCCGTGAGTAATACCATCGAGAGGTTCTGGACATGTAGGAACCTTGAGAGCGAAGCTCAACAGGTTACAATGTCCAAAACCTCACAATGGTTTGTCTCACTGGTAATACCCAACAAGCTAGCTATTATTTTTTTTAATATACGGATGCAAACTTTGTTTCTACAGCGAGGACTTTCTACGTGCTGGCCGAGCACCACAGACTTTCAGTACGCCCTCCCCCGCTCTCTCCGTTACACATAGACGGGCACTGGCTGGACACGGCTTTTTTTGTTTGTTTTACAAAACATCCTACCTTTCCTGTGTTCTAGAATGGAAGATTGTGACCATCTGTCCCTTTTTGCGACGTACAGGACAATAAAAAAACATTTCAATAATCCGAGAGAGAAATGGTCTCGCTGAGCGAGAAACTGTCCACCATGTTGTTTTAATTTTTTCCGGCTGCCCACACAAGAAAAGGGGTCAATGGTAGGGCACGCTTGGAGATGTGGGCACAGAGACTGGTGCTTGCGCTGTTAATCTTCTGTGATAATACTATCATTCAAGTCCTGAACAATACTATTACGGGGCCTGAATGATAGTATTATCAATCTCAAAGAGTGGTATTATCACTTCGGGGGTGATGGTATTACCCCAAATTTTTTGTATGCTTTAGAATCATATTAAATTCATGATCTGTATATTAAAATCCTGTGATGCACATCCTGGAGGGGCTTATTACACTTATAAAATGTCTCCAAATAGGTTTTTCGGAGGAAAATGAGATTCAGCACCTGACAGTGCATTTATAGAAATTGTATGCATGGTCAGGCAACATTTCTCGGCCAATAAAATGTAATATTTTTTCTTGCCAGTTTGTGAAAGTGGAAGAGGGACATAAGAAAGTTCTTTTTCACTGAGAGGGTGGTGGATCAGTGGAAAAGGCTGCCAAAAGTGGTGGTCGAAGTGGGGACTGTAAATGGGTTCAAGGGCAACTGGGCTAGATCCAGGGGCTTGGTGATTCTGAACGGTGGACAGGAGAGAGTTATACCTTGGAGGGGATGGACACCCATTAGAGGGACAGTAGAGTCATTCAGTTTGATGGACCCTTTTTGGCAGTGGGTATTAAGGGTAACAGATATTCTGGGCAGACTGGATGCACCTCGAGTCATTTTTTGACACCACTGTCTATGTTTCTGTGTTTCTTTGTACAGCCATGAGTTGTGATGTCATGAGCAGGTGATTATGATGTCACTTGTAGACAAGCAGCCAAAGCAGATCGAGACAAAGTGATAGCTTGTTTTTATGTCAAAGTCAGCAGTAATTAAATACAAGAGGAAGATAAGTATATGAACTGTGAGCTAAACTCTACGTACTTATTATTTTGTGTAGTTGTCCCCATATAGACTTTTGTGTCAGCGACTCTTTAAGGGCCTCTTTAAGTGTCCTTGGTAACGGATCTAACAAAGCTATAGTATTACTTTTCTTCTAATCCTCTAACAGATCCTTGGGGTCTATGACTCACACTGACCTTTCTTACATGGAAGACTTCCTGAAAACACTTAACAGATTTAAAACATATGTTGAAATGGAGCTAACATTTACACAAAGAAATTCTTCCTGAGAACTGTTATTACATTAGTCAAACAAATAAAAATAACTACCTGTACTAATTTTCAGCACAACATTAGTAAAGCTCTGAGTTACAAAAAAAAAAAAAAAAAAAAAAAACTTTAGTTACAAGGAAAGGGATTACATTCTATTACGTAGGTTTTGGAATACTGAGAAACTAAAAACCCTCCTAAGTACATTATCTAGGGATACACTTTATCTAGATTGTCATATCACACAGGAAGCAGGCACACACACACGCACATACACATACGCACACACACGCATGTGCACCCTTCCCCCACTCACACATACACCCTTGCACACTTACATGCGCACATATGCTTAAGTATTACTCACATTAAACTAACCCCAGTGATGATTTATACATATGACAACACTTTTTAAGATGTGTTAGTTAATAATTGTTTTAATAACCATCATAATTAAATGTAAAATGTTCATATTCTTAATTTTATGGCACTCTCACAAGACCTGACAGCTTACTAAATTCATTCTGCTGTTTTGCCACCTCCTCCCGTTCTGTCACTCACCACTGCACCCTCTACTCCTCGCTCTCCCTGTTGCCACTACCTTTTAGGCTCCAGCTACACAGCCTTACCTTCATTGCCAAATACTGGTTCGAACTCTTGGCTTACTATCCTCCTCGTTCTAATCTCCACCCTACTGTATACTTCTCACCATTTGTATCCCTACATCCACTGCCCTTATCACACCTAGTGTTGTCGTACTCCCCCAACTCAGCTCTGTAAACAGCTTGACTAACAATTGTATTTATTTATTGTGTATACTGCGGTACTCTGTATTATACATGATGCTTTTGTACTCGCTTGTAATTCTCCTTTGCCTCTGTGTAACATTTATTTTACTGTTTCTGTTTTGTACCATCTGTGTTCTATCCCTGTATATGCCTTTTTCCCCGAGTGCGCACCTGGAAATTAGCCTTGGCTCAGTGTGCCTTTCCCAGTTATCAACTTTTAAATAAAATAAATAAATAAATAAATAAATAGAAATCAAATTCTATTCGTTTTGTTGGTAAGAGTAATGATGCAAACAGCAGGGGCCAGATATTCAAAGGTTAGCGCCGGTGCTCTCTGTGTTTGCACCTATTTTGGGAGTGGGGTCTATATTCAGAGGCCCCTGTAGCAAGTGCTAAATCTGTTAGTATCCAGGTGTTAACCTAATGTTGTGCCCATGCAAATGAGGGGGTCCCCTCCTGCATACGGGTGCAGTGGCAAGTTCAAAGGTTTGACTATACTGCCTCCATCATGGAAAATATAAAATGTCCTTTGTGTTAATTTTACAGGGGTGTATTTTGCTTATAGCAAAAAAATATTCTTTTTAGAAAAAAAAATCAAGTTGAGTTCTACCACTGGATCATGTTTTTGTCACTGTCTGTTCTATGCTTTCCGAGCCACGGCCATTCTGTGAGAAATTGTACAATGCCATTTTAGTCTCAGAAGTTTGTCCCTGCTAAAAACAAGTAAACTGAAAATTGAAAAAATAATAGCATTAGCTTATATCTTATGTTTTTTAAAATTAAAATTTCACTAAAGGCTGAGAGGAGAAATAATTAGAGAGTAAGGGTTCGATCCACAGCAGGGTCACCTAAACACAGTTTCTGCATTGCCACTCCACTTCGCTTTGCATCCCAAGTGGATTCACACATTGCAGAATCCACAGCGCACAGCTGCTCTGATACACAAGCACAAAGGATCATGCAGTGACTGGGGGCATTCTGGAAGGTGGAGAAGGGACAGACACTTGGTGTCTTGTCAGAGCATGGCTTAACCTACAGTAGAACCCCAGCTCCATGTGAAGGAGGACACTGTGGGATGTGGCAGGCCTCCAATAACTGTTGCATCCCCTTTGCACCTGGACATATTTTCGATACAAAAATAACACTGCACTTGCCTGTCCTCCATGGTAATCTGGGATGGCTGGCACAGTGTCGTTTTGGGGTCCGATGTAGCCAGAACTACCAGTGGGGGTCACCACAAGAGTGCACATAAGACATGTTGCAGGGATTCCCTCCCATAGTCCTGTGTACCCTCCCAGGAGTCCACACAGCATGTGGGCTGCACTAGAGCTGTTGCAGTGGAACAGCATGACCCCCTCGACAGCCCCCAGCCCAACCACACATTTAGAGGTGCTGATTGGGATGTGGCTGTCCTTAGTGGGGGGGTGTACAAACAAGCAGATGGAGTAGCATGGAGGTCACTGCATCTGCAGAAAAGAGTTTCAATGTGCTGAGGTGCTCAGCAAGTATACCAACAGCGGTGCATACTATTTCTGAGCAGTTTGTGGATAAGGCCCTCACAAGTCAAATGACAATGTTGAATCACAGTGGCACTGATAGAGTAAGAAAGGTGGCTGCCTAATAGCTCTCAGCAGCAAGTCGCATTTCCATGCAGTCCTGCCCTAGCTATCAAGGGAGTCTGTGTGAGCCACCTTGCTGGGGCCCCATATCGGAAGTCGCGAAGCCCCAAGGCACATCCACATCCATTCCATGGCCTCCCTAAATCTTCATTTTAAGATTGTTTTGTGTCATTGTTGCACTGTACTTGAATTAGAACATAGAGGACCACCAGGAAGAAAGGGAGCCAACTGGACAGCTTGAGGCTTTTTGGGAGCCCCTTTGCTCTTGGGGCCCTGTATGAATGGACAGTTTGCACCATGCTAAGGTCGGCTCTGTTTCCATGCTGGTGACCCGACTTCAAGATTAAACTTGGGGAGCTAGGATCAGTGCTGCAGGCTAAGGAGTGCTGATGAGTGCAGCTCAAGCCAACCTAGGGAGGGAAACATCTGGATTCTGGAGCAGTAGTGGCCTGTTGCTGTGAGCCAGAAGTCTGCTCCATCATGAAGGGTGGCATCAGTGCTTCTACATATGAAGCCATCAAAAGCATAGCCCGATGTCAGGAGAGGTCAGAGGGACTTGAATGGAAGGGAGAAAATCCTAGAAAATAAAAACAAAGGGTCTCGATTTGTCTAAATGACAGCCACTGGCTTCTCGGGCCCTGTTCTGTGCAGGTCTCAACTGGCTGGACAATTGAGGGGTTGATGGGGCTGGGGGTAGAAGGGGCCTGAAGGCAAAAGCAGGTGGGTGTGTTTTTTCTGTACAGGTTCTTATCCTCCGATGCACTGCGGTGCCTGTGTTCAGCTCTGTCCCTACCTCCCCAAACCGTCTACACTCTCCGTTCCTGCCGAGCCCCATTCCCCCATGGATTACCCCTTGTGGCGGGGCCTGGAAGGGGAGGGCCATCCTCCCCCCACCTAGTAATCCTGCGTCCAGACTGGGGTTCCAGAGGACAGGCAACAGAGCAGGATGAGGGCAGGCAGGGCTTCATGAAGCCTGCGATTGCCTTTTTCCTCCACTTTCCTCCCCATGCCACGGTGGCCATACGCGCGTGAAAGTGCGAACACACTACATAACCACGGCCCTACAACTACCCTACTCGACTGTGGCACTGCCACGCAGCCTCCATGAGATGGCAGCCATGGAGCAAGACAGTGGATCCCATCCCCCACCCTGGGAGAGAAGAGCAGTCCATCAGATGCTCAATCCTCTGCCCCTGCCAACCCCCAGCAACCTATGCTCATTCCCAAACAAGGGTTGCTGGTGTAGAGAGAGGTAAGGTGCAAAGTGCCTCAGTGCTCTATGCCACTGAGCCAGCTAAGCAGGTGGCTGTTTAAGGGCCAAATGGCTCTGTAGGGAAAAGAGAGAGACTGAGAAAGCACAGTAATCAAAAATGACATTGTCACTGCCCTATTACCACACTATCCATGGGAAGTAAAATGTTGCTGTCACTGCCCTATCTATGGGAAGTAATGTGTTGGTGTCATTATCCTATCTATGGGAAGTCCAAGGAACTTCTCTCACTGAAATGCATTTTCTTTTTTTTGTTCATTGCCGGCCTTCTCTTTTTCCATCTTCTTACCACACCTTCCCTCTCAGTTATTTGCCCCTTCCTTCCCCAGGCACATTCTTGTCCTGAAGAGCAAATGCCCTCACAGCTTTCCCCATGACATGGATTTTGGGTGTGTGGGGCCTGAGAGTAAGGCACAATTCAGAAGGCCTAGTGGATTTCCTGTTCATTCTGAACCCACTCCATCCACCGGAATGCAAGCAGCATGCAACTATGGCTCCAGAGTATGCACATACACAAGCATGGCTACGCAGCACTGACGGGCCTCTGCACTCTGGCACACTGCCACACTGCTTCACCTCCACCTGTTCTCATTCAGAAAGCAGGGGATCCCACCCTCTCATGAGGCAGGGGCATTCCTCTAAGACACCCAATGCACCTCTTGGTCAGCTTTTCAGATGCCCCAGACTTGAGGCACTAAGCCAGGCTGCTGGTGTTGCCAGTGGCACTGCAGTCATTACTCTGATGGTCTGACCCCTTTAATATAATATCCTTCAAGTAAAAATAAAACCTATGATGGCATTTAAATTTCCAAGTGATCTTGAAAAATCTATGGAAATTTAAAACATAGGTTGTTTTCATTTTTTAGACATAAAAGTTTGTTTTATGTTACACTGGGGAAGTTAAGTGACTTGTTTATGGTCTCACAGTGAGCAAGTGCTGGTTATGAGATTCAAACCTGGATCTACAGGTTTACAGCTCTGGACTCTACCCATTAGGCCAAACTACCTCCCAAAATCAAATAAGGTTTGATAATATATGACGGGGGCTGAGATGTGTCTGATGTGATTAGGGATATAACATTTAATTAACAATGTCTCCAAAATGGCACAGATAATGCTTACATAAGCACAACAAACAGAAAATGCAGTTAAATACTTCAGAGTGTTTATGGGCCAGCCTGCTGGAGCGGCGCTGGTGCTTGCAACTCAGGTGACCCGGGTTTGTGACCATCCCTGGGCTGCCAGAGGGTCAATGGGAAGGGGAGGTTTGAGCATCCCAACAGACACTTTTCTACTCTGGGGTGAGCTGGTGACAGTAGTCTGCCACATTGGTGCCACCTCAGGAACCATGGGGGCTGGTGGCACAGGCAGGACATGGCTACTGAGGGAGGGAGGGAGGGAGAGCCACGTGGGCAGCCTCTATGCATGCCCAGTGTGTGTTTTGCATTGGGATGCCAGCACATGAGAGGGCTGGAAAAGTGGACAATCACCGACAGTGCTGGGAGGAAGCATGTACCTCACAGGCCCCACCCCATTGACCAGGCTTCTGCCTCTGTGCTGCTCTGGGGCACCAGAGGTGGTACTGCACCACACCAGATGGCCCCACCATGGGGTTTCTGGGGGTAAGGGTATATCCAGAGAAAGGCAGGTGAAGGGATTGGAGATGCAGGCTAAAGGAGAATGGTAGACCGGCATGGGAGATTAACAGAAAAGCAAAAACTGAAAAAAAATATTATGTCTAGAACATCATATGAACTGGTACAGACTAAGTTACCCTTATACTGATTATTGCTACAGTATATTTTACACCCCCATACAGATCTTATTATAGCTTATTAATTCATGAGTCCTTCCTGCCCAGAAAGCATGCTATAGTCATAAAAACAACAAGAGAAGAACAACCGCCAGCTCCTTTGCTGACAGTTCCCAGGACTATTTACTGTAAGAGTGAGAGAGAGTGTTGCATAGGTCATGTTCCCATGACAATGTGAGGTATGTGTGGGAAAGGATGTGTTAGTATCTGAAACGCATCAGGCTTTTTAGGCCTCCAATATGTTGGTATGTAAATAAAAAAATTTTTAATGACCGGTGCCCTTGGTATGTGTGGTTGTGTGTGCTCTGCCTTTCTGTGTTTTTTTATGTGTGGGCATTCAATTTACTTGTGCATAATTGTATTATAATTAATGGGTCTCCCCCTTTTTTACCATAGGAAGACCATGCCATAATTTGCCATTATAATGGGCATTTATAATGGCAAGCAGCATATGATCCTCGCTCTGCGCATGCACCACGACTACTGGCTCCCTTCTGATAAACAGCTTCCTTCTGCCGCAACCCAGCAGTGAGAGAAACATGGCAGTAAGTCACTTTTAAAACAAAAAAAGTAATATTTTGTCCAAATGTGGGCTAGTAAAAATTTATGTTCAACAAAATGAAAAGCTGTCAAAAGAAAATCTGCCGACAGATTCACTGGCCGAAAACCGAACTGGAGCACAGACATGGGGACGGCTACTATTTTATATAATTGCTGTGGCCAAAAAGGGAAGATCCAGCAATTATATAAAATAAAATATGGGGTGTTGTGTGTAAACTCGAAGTTTACGCACACCCTCGGGATTAGATGCTTTGCACAAACCCCTTGAGCTTTGTTCTCGGGGTTCATGCAGCATCTAACCCCTCAGGTGTGTGTAAACTTCTTGTTACACACACCACTCCATACTATTCTACGTATTTATAATAAATGGTGCTCCTTTTTTCTCATAGGAAACGGGTTGTAATTCTGATGTTATAACCGGCTGGATTATAGCGGCGAACATGCACCAGTTTCCTACTTGACCCTGGCGCCTACTGCGATCTTCCTCTTTTATGCATGGTTCCCCACTGTTTCACTCCTCAACGCTGCACTGGCTTCAGTTCCCCGACATGAGCAGTCGGCTGTAAGTTCTTTTCTTTTTTGGGGAAAAACTAAAATATTACTGGGCACAGAATCTTCATTACAGTGGGAAAATGGTGTGACTGCAGTTTATGAGGGAAACACTAGGAGCCACCATGGACCATGCGCGCTGAAATCCTAACTGCCCACAGCTTGAAACAAACCCATTCATTTTGTACGATTGCTGTGGTATAAAAATGATCCCCAGCAATTATACAAAATAAAGGATAGGTAGGGAGTTTAAAACTTGGATTTTACACCCCTTCCCTCAGGGTGGGATGCCAGAATAAACCCCTTGAGCTTTACTCTGGGGTTTTATGTGGCATCCACCCTCAGTGTAAAATCCTTGATATCCTCTACCATCCATTATTCTCTATGCATTGTATTGTAGTATTATTATTATTTTATTGTACTATATTGTATTGTATTATTATTATGTTGTGTTGTATTGTATTATATTATTGTATTATATTATATTATTGTATTGTAGTATTATATTTATTATATTATTGTGTTGTATTGTATTGTATTGTATAATGCTCTGTATGTAGTTAGTACGACTCTGTAAACTTATTTGTTGTAAACTGTCAGTCTGTGTAATCCTGTCCGTCCAGGACCTCCTTGAAAATGAGCTTGCTCAATGGAGCTTCTCCTGGTGAAATAAAAATAAATAAATAAATAAAATAAATAAGGGTGAGCACCACAATACTTCAGAAATAAAGAAGTGAAGACCTCAGTGACATAACAGTAAGGCAAATGCAACGTCACCTAACCTGCATGTGCATGGGCAGAGCCCATAGAGATTGTATATATAAAAGCTAGAAGGGTGTCATGTGACCGCTGCACTCATTTGTATATTATCCCCATACAGACATAGTATAGGCCACTTGCATATGGTGGCATGAAAGTCCCTAGTACGCTATGTGGTGTACCCTCTATTGTGAGATATGTGTGTGTGTGTGTGTATATATATATATATATATATGTATGTATGTATGTGTGTGTATATATATTATAAAGGCGCGGTCGCGCACCTATATTTAGGGTTGAATCGGCACTTCTATGTTAAACCTGAAATTTTGCACGCTAATAACTTTGGACCCGTTCAACAGATTTGCACGAAATTTGGCAAGCACAGTGGGGCATGGTAGATCTCTTGATTTACCTTGTTGTGTTTCAGTTGGACTTATGGTTTCTGGCACAGCGAAGCAGCTCAAAAATAGCACTTTTCACCAGTTTTGTGGGCAGTTTTTCGGATTTTGTCCGTGGTGCTGTGCGGCCGCTGTGTGGTCCGCTGTCTGCAACTTGGCACATAGAAAGAGCTTGAGTCAAGGAACATGCCCCTTTTTGTTTGGTGAAAAAGTATTAATCCATTCAAAAGTTATTAAAGTTTTTAGCTCCCATTATAAGTCTATGGGAAAATTTATATGGTTATTTTCGAAAGAAGAATGGGAGTTTGGCCATCTGGTCACTCCTCATGCTCAAAGAATTTGCAGGCTCGTGATCAAAGAATTTTTGATCATGAGAAATTTATTGATCGCAACGGCCGCCATCTTGTTTGCAGTTTGCGATTAAAAAAACAAAACAAATATCTCAGCTCAGGGGTGACTTCTGAAGTAAAATTATGATGAGTTTTGCTCAGGGGGCTTCCCTCTATTGACCCATGCCTCTGGTTTCCTGTACTTCTCTCAAAAAATTGAGTTTTACTGTTTTAAATTCTTTGATCAGGGCTCGCTAATGATCTTTGATCACGAGCCTGTAAATTCTTTGATCACGAGGTCATTTTTGATCGCGAGCTTATTTTGC
Organism: Neoceratodus forsteri; assembly: GCA_016271365.2. NCBI lineage: Eukaryota > Metazoa > Chordata > Ceratodontiformes > Ceratodontidae > Neoceratodus > Neoceratodus forsteri. Next base: position 171,417,712 of record JADMNL010000028.1, read on the forward strand.
CATTGGATGACCAGACAGCCAGATTATCTTGACCAGATGTCATTGGGGAAGACCAGATAGCCAAAAATTGGGAAGACCAGATGTCCCCCTCATGGTTGAAAATCATCTTTGATCGCAATCACGATCGATTATTTTGCAGCCTTGCAATCAAAGAATTTTTAAACGTGTAAAAACTTTAAAATTAAATTTCTCTTAAATGGGTTGGTCTTTTAACTTGAAATCTGGAGGGTGTTGAGGTGATGTCCTCAGATGTGAATTATGTTGTTTCAGTGCTGAAAAAGTAATTTGTTGCAGAGATATTCAGTGACGTAGTTAACGTTTTTCCTATAGCATTATTCATGGCGCTATTGACTTGCTATTTATATGGTAGGTGGCCCTAGTGCCAAGGAGGTGTGTTTTGCTGCTTTTCTGTCTTACACTTACAGGCGTGCAGTATTATGCCACTGCGAAATTTGAAAATTTCATTTGTTTCGCTTTAATACCTTTTCAAACATTTGTGTGATTCCCCTGAATTTCAGGATGTTGAAAGGTTCTTCTTAGATCTTTAACTGTGATAATTTTCATGTCACTGGGGCATACGTTTCTGGAAGTGGATCAATTTTGCTGTTATGTACTAATGGGTGGCTTGCTGTGAGCGCAGGGCCCACCAATATGTGTTCCTTGGTACTTATATTATACAATATCGAAAAGTAAGGCAATTCTATGCAAAAAACTGCATTAATGCATCAATTAGGGTTGAAGTGCAAAAAGTCAGGAAATGAGACCGTTTGGGTTGGACCCTACCCCCCATACCATGTACCCACCATCCTCCACAGACTGACAGACGCTGAGGTGTGTCATTGGGGTTGTGAGCCTAAATCTCACCCCATTCTTCTTTACTGCAGCATGCTAACATGCTTATAAACTGGAATGGAGACGAGATGTGGGCTTCACAGCTAATGTTACCACAAATCTGTCGGTCTGTCGAAATGGAAGCGTTATGTTATGAAATGAAAACCAACCAGGCTCTCATTCCTGACTTTGCCTTCGTGACTCGTGCGCCGTTTTGCATGAATATATATATATATATATATACACACACACACATACATACATATATACACACACACACAATCCTCTATGCAGAACCAGTGGTGCATATTCAGCACCATGTCTCCTTATAACATAGATGTTTTAAATAATCACTTAGCACAGCTCCCAAATCTGGTGAGGCTTGGTAGAGGGAGGCGAAAGGAAATGAAAGTTAGGAAATACTGTACTAGTGCATGTTCTGACAAGGGACACGTCATCTCTAGTTTAAAGCAGTGAGTAAAGGTGTGGTACTATATAATAAATTAATGGCAAAAAGACATCTGCGGTTAAACACAGATACTCAGAAAGTTATCATAAAACAGAGCAGTGTACCTGAGGTAACTCTGGGTAAAGAGGAGCATAGGGTGGGTTCCAGGATAAAATTAGGGACATTTTGAAAATTTAATGAAAATGAATAAAATACATCCTGCTCTGTAAGTAACGGTGGATAATAACATTTTACAAACAGAATTGTATGTACAGTACAAAAAGGAAAGTAACAAGTCAAAAGGACTCTAAGAATTAGAAGAGGTAAATTCAGGACACATTTAGCTGGTATTGCTCAATACCTGTACAAATACAGGTCCTAGGAATCTACATGGTTAGTTGGAGGAGGGTAAGGTTTGCTAGGGCTGACACATTTTCTACCCCAAATGAGATTCGTTCTAGAAATGTTAATGGGTTTACAAAGGAGACTGGGGGAGGGGATTAGTGATGTTTAAGCACACACTGTAAACTAGGGCAAATATATACTAATCGCAATAGTACATTATTTTACAATTATTTATTTATTTGCTTTTGTTTACCAGGTAAGCACATTAGACAACCAAGTGCCTATTTTCAGGTGCGACCCAGGAGATGACAAAGGTACATTCAAGCACATCGGGCAAAGACAGGTACAGGTAAAAACAAGAGCAGCAACAAGCAAGGTCATACAAAAGCATCAAGGGTTTACATTGCAAGTAGGAGGAGGATGATAAACAGCATGGTAAAGGCAGTAATCAACATACCAGGGCAACTACGTCCCTAAGGATAGAGCAGTAGACAGAACATTAACATATACATGAATTAGTGAGCAGTAGGGCCAAAGTGGACCCATCACAATCAATTTGGCTAGTAGCAGCATGCTTCACTAGTGGATAAGGTGCAGGGACCCACCACCTTAACAAAGGAGTTCGGTAATGACTCAGGCAGTCAAAGCAGAGTTGTCGAGGGGGTTCGTTAAGTGCAGTAGCAAGAGGAGGCCAATTTGAGGAAGCCCCAGAGGGAGGTTTTAAAGCAGTGATGGGAAGAGGAGGAGCAAGTGCTTGCAGGAAGGGAGTTCCATAACCTGGGAGCATATGCAGCGAAGGCCCAGTCGCCCATTTGGGTGCGGGTTTTTGGAACCAGGAAGACATGAGAGTCACTGGATCTTAGATGGTAGGAGGGGGGCAGTGGGTAAGAGGAATGCAGCCAGGGCAGAAGGGGTGGCAGTTCTGACCACATTGTCGATGAAGTTGCCTAAGACAAAGGTGCGGTGCTTTTCCGGTGGGAGCCACTCAAGCCGGGAGCAGAGCTCACAGCGGAGGGTGAGGCAGGGAGCTGAGAGTGCAAAGTGACATACACTGTTGTATACCATATCCCATTTTGAGAGACTGGTTTTGGTGATGTGGGCAAAGGTGACACGCCCATAGCAGAGCGTGGGTAGGAGGACCCCCCTCTCTAGGGCGAGACGGGCAGCTGGGATGAGGCAGCTTTTTGCGCTGTATGCAAGGCCCAACTTATAGTTTGAGGCCTTGCATGCATTTCAAATGTGCATAGAGAGGTCCAGTTGAGGATCAAGTGTCACCCCCTGGTACTTGATAGAATCTACAACTTGTAGGAGGGATTTATCGGCACATGAGATCTTTAAAGGGGCAGGGACAGCTTTTGTCTTGGCTGTAGAGCCAAAGAGCATGGTCTAAGTCTTTTCCAGGTTGATAGTGAGCTTGTGATCCTTTAGCCAGGTTTGAATTTGGTCAAAATTGGAGTTTAGCTTGGTGATGATGACAGAGATGTCCTGGGAGCTGGTCAGGATGACTAGGTCATCTGCAGACAGAGTAGAACGCCCATGAGCCGGGGCCGAGGGCAGCTCATTAATGAATAGGGAAAACAGGAGAGGCCCAAGGACAGAGCCCTGGGGGGCTCCACAGTTAGCCATAGAGGGCTCAGACAGGGCCTTGTAGAACTTGGTGTACTGCTGTCTGCCCGTGAGGTAGTTATTGATCCAGGCAAGGGCTGGGGAGGAGAAGCCAAGGGACCAGAGAGAGAGGAGCACAGGAGTGAGTGGTCAACCCAGTCAAAGGCTTTCGAGAGATCCATGAAGATGGCCCCAGTCAGTTTGCCTAGGTCAGCAGCAGACCTGATCTCGGAGGTGACAACGGCTAGGGTAGTGGAGGTACTGTGCCCTTTTCTGAAGCCATGTTGTGCAGAGGAGATTAGATCGTGGACCTGCAGTTATTGGGTGAGCTGTGAGGCAACCACCTTTTCAAGAAGCTTGCTGATTGCAGACAGGATCGCTATAGGATGATAGTTCTTGAGATCTTTAGGGTCGCCTTGTTTGTGAACAGGGATGACTTTGGCCAATTTCCAAATGTCCGGGATGGTACCCGACATTACAGTTTATTAAAGATGTGGGTGATGGGTCAGCCTAGGATGAAAGCCCCTAGACTTAATAGTTTGGGCTCAAGGCAGTCTTGCCTGGTCCCATTATGAGGGGAGAGACCAGCAAGGAGCTTCCGGGTCTCCAAAACAGAGATGGCACTGAGGTAGAAGGGAGGTCGGGAGGTTACCCCATCGGGGAGGGATCCTGGTCCTTGGGGTCAGGGGGCTGGTAAGGGAGAGCTGGCAGGTCAGTGAACAGGGAGTTAAAGGCATTGACAATTGTGAGGGGATTGTTGCAGTTAACCCCGCCAATGTGCATATCAGTGACCAACCGTATTTTTGATGTTCTGCCAGAAGCTCCTCAAGTTTCTGGCTGAGGAAAGTAGGGCAGATTGAAAGAACTCACTCTTGGCAGAGCAGGTGGCTCTTTTGCAGAAGTTCCTCAGCTGTCTATACTGAAGGAGGTCTGTGCTGAAGAGGGAGACCTTGTATCTCGCCCAGCACTTGTCCCTTTGTTTCATGAGGAAGAAAAGGCTGCCATAAAGCCACTTTGTGATGTCACCCCTCACCCTCCTTTTAGTGAGGGGATCATGCATGTTTTGCAGTGGCATAAAGACAGCGAGAAAGTTGTCAAGGGCCCTGGAGGGGTCCTTTGTGGCAGTGATCTGGGACCAGTCTGATTGCCACAGGTCAGCGAGGTAGTCTCCAACATTAAGTTTGGAGTAGTCCTTCATCTGGATCACTGAGCAGGGGATTTTGGGAGAGGAGATGCCCCATATACAGTAGGTGGGAGAGTGATCCAAGATAACGTCAGGGAGTATACCACAGGAGACAATTCTGTCCAGTCGGTTGCTCAGCACCAAATCAATGAGGGAGCCCTTGTCTCCATGTGAGGAAAACCTTGTGTTTCAATAATGAGTTGACTGAGGTCGAGACCAGCCAGTAGGGACTCATATAGCTGGACATTGCAGCCCATCCAGTTAAGGTTGAAGTCACCTAGGACTAAAAGCTCATTCGAGCCAACCATGGGACTGAGACTGTCGAGGAGGGAGGAGAGCCCTAGCACACCACCCTTAGGAGGATTGTAGGCACAGATCTGGTGTACCTTTTTGGTGTTGCCTAGCAGGAGGAGGGCATGCAGGTGTAACACCCCTATGAATGGGGGTTCCTAAAAACCTTCCCGGAGCTTACCTAAAGCTCCTTGCCTAACTGGTGTTCGGTGTAATGCTGCTAGATGCGGGCATTGTGAGTGCTTTTAAGGCCTCCAGTACTGTCTCTTTAAGGGTTGCATGCTAGCAGGCTCCAGTGGCTTGTACAAGGGGGACTGGGATTTCTCTACTCGATCCCGCCTGAGCTGCGGTGAAATCGCTCCAATTTTGTAGTCGCTGTAAGTGCAAAGGGAGCCTTTCTGATGGATGTAACTGTTTGGCTATAATCATTTAAGAGTATTAGTGAAATTGCCGTTTGTCTAACCTCCTTTCCTTTCAGCTGGGACTGTGTGTACTTGGCCCCCCCATGTTGGACTTGGACTGTTGAACTGGGCCAATAGAGCGAGAGAGAGGTAACTAAAATGGAGACCGCTTGAGCCAATCAGGATCAGGACTCTTTTTGGAGCTGGTTGGCCATAGGGGATACAGCCAGTAATTCTGGGAAATGAAGTTCTGGACTATGGCGCCTTTTTGCACCAATGAGGACCAAATTAAGTGACTGGCATCTGCAGCCCACCAATGGGATCGGGTGGCACCCGAACTGAGAGTCCTTGCCCAAACTGCCAAGGGGCAGAGTCGTTGTGGTTATGAGCGAGGAAGGAGCTCTGGGCTCCTGCAGTGTTGAGCTTTCATGTGGGAAGCACGTGTGGAAGGCCATATTTCAGCGGATTGAATGCCAGCAAGTGTCGGACTAAATCCGCTAGGCAGTGGTCAGAGGAGGCTGTGCGAAAGTGCAGCTACCTAGCAGGCTCACCCTGTAGAGGACTGAAGAATCTGCTTCAATCGCGCTCGGTCTATCAGGACAAGTGAAGCGCGTCATTGGGCCCGGTGTTCTGTAGTGAAAGCGATCGGGATTAAACAGCAGCTGCCTGGTATGGTACCCCTCTGCTCTTCATATAAATGTGTGGAGAAGTGTCTGAATTCCAGGCTCAGTCCTGCAAGTGGGGTGAGAGCGCTCTTTTGGCTGGAGTTGTGAGTACTAAATCAGGGTAGCTCCCTGTCAGATGTTCATACTGAGGGCAATATTTGTTTGGCTGCTTGTTTGGCTACACAAACTGAGCCTACTGGCTCTACTTAATCCTATTAGGAATCAAGCGCTTGTTTTCTGCATCAAGGCCCCAACCCGCTGCATTGAGATGCTAGCCTACTATGGCCTGGGTACCCAGAGACCGTGACTTATAGGGTTGGCCTGTGCACAGTGCCCTAGATAGGTATATTTATATATTCATTAGAGTGGTAAGCTAATTAACCTGATTTCCCCCCCAGTCCTAGTCATTTCCCCCTAAATAAATCAGATTGGTTGTTTTGCAAAGGTATACTGACTGACCTGTGTGTCTATGTTGAATTACTGTACAGATGGTTATTGGCTAACTGCATCTTACTTTACAGAGAGTCCCCAGAGCCAACTGATTGAGCCAAGTCTGGGGATAGGTGTATATGGCAAGGGTACTGTGGCTGACTTGTGGGGGCCATTAGGGGAAGTAAGGGGGGTTACAGTGACCCAGAGGGCTGTAACCAAGTCATTTCAGACGGTACAAACCCTGACCTCTGGGTGGAGACACCCGCCATCGGATCCAGGCCCCTCAACCTGTCGATGACAGAGCAGGCAGGGGTAGTAGCCCTTGGGATAGCGCCCCCTAGGGTTACATTTTGGAAGCACTGCTGGGATTAGCATCCCCTAGTGGCCGAGTAGACGAAGTACCTCAACATGGCCAAACTAAAGGAAAAAGTGGAGGGGGATACCATGACTAAGATTAAGTTGGACCCTGTTAAGACAATGATGCATAAACTGATGGGGTGGGGTGAAGCTGAAGAGTTGGATTCCCAGAAAATTGTGTTACTACTGGATGTACCTCTGGGGATAAAGAACGCTGACCTTGTTTCTGCAGTGGAGCGTTTTAAATGTTTAGGCAAGGTAGAGGTGAAGGGGCGTATGGCTGATCTACTCAACCAGACCTTGCAGGTGCTACTCTTATGCAGTATAGTTATAGACCCCGAGAAGGTACCCCCAGTGATTTACCTGGAAGGTGCCCAAAAGGGGTGGAGGGTCATTCACATCCGGAGTGGGTCCGTCACCCCAGGTGGGGGTTCCCCCAAGACTAATAGCTTTAAAGATAAACTGCTTAAATTGCTAGCTGCAGAAGGGCGGACTACCCAGGAGTTACTGCAGGTGCTGGACCTTTCTAGTGAACCCACCCCCCAAACCTCCCCAGGTACCTCTCCCGGGCCCCCCAAGAGTTCTATTCTGGCTTCACCTCCCCTAGTTGTTCCCCCATACAGCTAGACTCTTATCGTAGATTGAAACTTTTTTCTGGTACTGAGCCTGTACCCTCGGGGGAAGATGATTTGGAGGCTTGGATGGACTATGCTACCCCTCTAGTCCAAGAGTGGCAGTGCTCTGAGGGGGAGAAATGAAAGAGACTGATGGAGAGCCTGAGGGGCCCAGCTTTGGAAGCCATTCATTTCTTGCAGGCTACTAGCCCCAAAGCCACTGCAGTAGAGTACCTTTCTGCCTTAGAGGGGGTGTTTGGGAGTACAGAAACTGGGGAAGACTTATTATGGAAGTTCAAGTCAGCCAAACAATGGAGGAATGAGAAATTGTCCGCCTTTGTCACCAGGGTGGAAAGGGTATTGCAAAAAGCTTATCGAAAAGGGGGGGATAACTGCCACAGCCTTGAACCAGGTCCAGCTGGATCATATTTTGAAATCTGGTAGGTTTTCCAGTGTGATATTGTTAAAACTCAAGTTACATGACCAACAGGCTGCCCCTCCCGAATACTGTCAATTGATGAGGGAGATTCGAGAAGTAGAGACTGATGAAGAGGGGTGGGAACCCTATGTGGGAGTCGTGAATCTATGCCAGACCCCTGAGTCCAGTGAACCAGATGAAACCCACCCCTCGAGGGGACTCAGCCCGGGGCCTGATGCCTTTCCTGTGCCCCCAGAGGCCCAAGGAGGAGTGGGGGTGCATGCTGTTTCCTCTGATCCCCGGGTAGAAAGTGATTTGAGGGCTGAGATTAGAGATTTATGAGAAATGGTGAGGGACTTGAAGCAAACTGCTGCCCACCCTGTCAAGTTTGGGGAATCTGAGTTATCTAGAAATAAATGACCTAGTCCAGAGGAGCCCCCCAGAACCCCTGATGCCCCCCGGCAGTCGAGGTATCTCCCTCCCAACAAAGACTCCTGAGATACTAAGTTCTGTTACCACTGTGGGGAGGATGGACACTTTCAGACTGAGTGCCGGTTACCAGAGAATTTAAGGAGGGTCAACAGCAGGCTAGTCGCATGGCATCGCAAGGCCTATACCAGACCTCAGGGAGGGCCTCCCCGGAAGAGTTTTGTGACCAGGGCCAATGCCCAAGCAACCTCCAAAGTCACCCCCCCCGAATGGTCTGATGTGGTGGGACCCTCAATGGAGACCACCGTGCGAGTGAATAGAGTACCCACCCGGGCTGTGTTGGACAGTGGTTCCCAGGTGACTATTATGTTCCAGGACTGGTATCGAAGGCACTTGCCTGAGGTGCCTCTGCAACCTTTGGATGGACTACGTGTTTGGGGGCTGAGTGATAAGGCCTACCCTTATTCTGGGTATATCCGGATCTGGTTGTCTTTCCCTACTTCTGTGGCTGGGGTGGCTGAACAAGTGGAAACCTTGGCACTAGTGTGTCCTCCCACTGGACTGTATGATGGGGTGCACTTGTTAATTGGAACCAATGCTCACATGTTTGGTCACTTAGCACAGCTGTGCTCTGAAAAACAGATGTCCAGGAATGGGCGAGCTCTCAGAATACCCACCTTGATTCAGAAGGCCTATGAGACTCAGAGAAAGGCCAGCCAGGTGGAACCCGAAGGCCCGGTGGGTGTTGTCTAGAAAGACCCAGAACCATTATTACTAGCCCCAAAAGCCCAGTGTGTTCTGCAGGGCGAAGTCTGGATTAAGAAGGATGTTAAGAATAAAATATTCATGCTGGATGCACCAGGGGAGGGAAAGTTGCCAGAGGGGTTGCTGGTTAAACCCAGTATCTTACCTGCTGAGCCCATGCCTTTGCCAGGAGAGTAATGGTTCAAGTGCATAATGTATCTGATCGAGAGATTCGAGTGAAATGGGGTTGCACCCTGGCCACGGTGCACTGTGCCAATACTGCTGTTCTGTCCCACAACAAGACTCCCTGGAGAAGTGACCGAGTGACCCCTAAGCTGTTTGATTTTGGTGATTCCCCACTACCCGCAGAATGGAAGAAAAGGATCAGTGAAAGGCTCTCCCAGAGGGAACAGGTGTTCTCCCTGAAGGAATGGGATGTAGGGTGTGTGCAAGGGGCTGAGCATCACATCCGGCTACAGGACGAGTGACCTTTCCGTAAGCGATCTCGACGCCTAGCCCCCGCTGATATAGATGATGTAAGGTGACACCTGCAGGAGATGCTCGCAGCTGGGGTGATCCAAGAGTCCAGGATCCCCTATGCCTCACCTGTTGTGGTAGTGAGAAAAAAGAATAGAGCTGTCCGGATGTGTGTGGATTACCGTACTGTAAACCAGAGAACCATACCAGACCAGTATACCATACCACGCATTCAGGACGCCTTGGACTGTCTAAATGGCAGTAAATGGTTCTCCATGTTAGACCGCCGAAGTGGGTACTACCAGATCCCAATGGCTCTGGAGAATCGGGAAAAGACTGCTTTCATTTGTCCACTAGGCTTCTACGAGTTTATGTGGATGCCCCAAGGAATTTCAGGTGCCCCTGCTACTTTCCAGCATTTGATGGAGCGTGCTCTGGGGGACATGAATTTGCTCGAATGTTTGGTTTACCTAGATGATGTCATAGTGTTTGTCAGCTCCTTGGAAGAACATGAAAGCAGGTTGTTCAAAGTCCTGGATCAACTGGAAGATTTTGGTCTCAGATTATCTATAGATAAGGGCCAATTCTTTCAAACCTCCATAAAATACGTGGGGCACATAGTATCAACTGAAGGCATAGAGACTGACCCTAGCAAAGTGGAAGCTTTGACTACTTGGCCTCAACCAAAGAATTTGAAGGAGCTGCAATGGTTCCTGGTGTTTTGTGGATATTACAGGCGCTTTATCAAAGACTATTCTTGAGTGATCTGCCCCCTGCTTAACCTTATGCAGGGCTATCCCCAACCCATAAAAAGTATAAGAAAATTGTGCTGAGACTGGAATAAATTATTTCTGCCTAAATGATGTGTTTGGCACCCACTGGACTGCTGATTGTGAGGAAGCCTTCCATGACATTATATATCAACTTACTCATGCCCCAGTGCTGGCCTATGTTGACCCTCCCAAGCCGTATGTTCTTCATACTGACACCAGTCTGTAAGGATTGGGAGCTGTACTGTATTAAGAGCACCCAAACAGTCTAAGACTTGTAGCTTTTGCCAGCAGAACTTTGACTCCTTCAGAAAAGAACTATCCAGTGCACAAACTAGAGTTCCTGGCTCTGAAGTGGGCCATTGTTGATCAATTTCATGATAACTTGTATGGTGCTAAGATATTGGTGAAGACTGATAATAATCCCCTGACATATGTACAGACCTCAGCTAAGCTGAATGCCACAGGCCATAGGTGGCTCTCCACGTTGTCTACCTACAATTACGCTGTTGAATATAGAGCAGGCCTGAACCATATAGATGCTGATGCCCTCTCCCAGAGGCCTGTGTCCCAAGTTGATTGGGTCCGGTTATCAGAACCTGACATAAGAGCCCTTTGCCAGAAATTTGACAGGGAGGAACAGGTGTCTCCTGATGCTGAGGACTGCATGGTGGACTGCTTGGGGCCATCTGAGAACTGCCTACCCGCTGCTTACTGTCATTATTCTGCATCAGACACTAGTGCGCTGCCTCAATTCAATAATGATAGCCTCCAACAGGCTCAATCCCGAGATCCCATGATAAACCCTGTCTTGGAAGCTCTGCAGGGAGGGAGAGATGTATCAAAATTGCAGTCCACCGAACTGAGAACTGCTCTGTTGTACAAAGAAGGACCAAAGTTGAAATTGATTAATAGATTATTCTACAGGGAGACCATGGGCGAAGAGGGGTGAGTAGACAAACAACAACTGGTGTTGCCCACTGCTTTTAGAGAACTGGTGTTGAGGTCCCTACATAATCACATGGGACATCTCGGCATAGACCGAACCCTTGACTTAGTGCAGTCCCGATTTTATTGGCCCAAAATGGGTACTGATGTGAAGCAGTATATCAGGACCTGTGGCCGATGCTTACAAAGAAAGGCCCTGCCTCAGAGGGCTGCCCCCTGGTTAACAACACTAATAGTGCCTCTATGGAACTGGTTTGCATTGATTTCCTGAGCCTAGAACCAGATCTGAAGAACATCTGCAATATATTGGTAGTTACCGATCATTTCACCCGGTATGCACAGGCTTTCCCTACTAAAGATCAGAAAGCAACCACGGTGGCTAAAGTCCTTGTTGAGAATTTTTTTGTTCACTATGGGGCCCCCCAGCGAATCCATTCCGATCAGGGGAGAGATTTTGAAAGCCATCTGATTAAAGAAATGCTATCCTTGTGGGAGGTACGGAAGTCAAGAACCACCCTGTACTATCCCCAGGGCGATCCTCAACCTTAAAGGTTTAACCGCACCCTGCTTGATATATTGGGCATACTGCTACCTAAAGACAAGTCTAGATGGAGCCAGCAGATTAGCATCTTGGTATATGCCTATAACTGCACCAAAAGTGATGCCACTGGATTTTCCCCATATAGACTGATGTTTGGAAGGGAGGCCAGATTGCCAGTAGATGTTTGTTTCGGAGTTTCTTCTGATGGGGTTCAGGCGGCTAATCATCTACAGTATGTGCAAAAGTTGAAGGCCCAACTCAACCATGCCTACCAACTAGCCCAGACCATGGCTGGTAAGTGAAACCTGGCCAATAAGGAAAGGTATGATAAAAAGGTGAAAGCAATGGAATTGAGAGAAGGGGACTGAGTGCTATTGAGGAATTTGGGACTGCATGGCAAACATAAGGTTGCTGACAGATGGCATCACCTCACCCATATTGTTGTGGGAAAACTGGAAGATTTACCTGTATATAAAGTGCGGCCTGAAAACAATTCAAAAGATGTGAAGACTATACACAGAAATCATCTGCTGCCAATCGGACAAATTGTGATAGAAACTGAACCTCCCAATGCCCCTCCCTCTGGGCCTGTAACTAGAGCTGCTGCCAAGAAAAAATTAAGATCGGTTGATGCTTCAGAACTCAAACTAAAGAGGTCTTCTCCACCCCCCCTCTGATGAAGTCGAGTGCCTGTCTGTGTCTGAGAACAGTGAGGATAACATTGAGTATTACCCCTCTTATGAACCGAGCCAACTGTTTTGGGGCAATCCCCTAGTTAACTCTGGGGATGGAGTTGGGCCTCCTGGACTGTCTGATCCCCCAGCTTTGTCTTTAGACTCAATGCTCCCGGAGGGAGAAGGAAGTGGCATCAAAGCCGAAGAGGCGGGATCCCTGAGCTTGGCCGAACTGTCTGGCCTGGCTGAGCTATCTGACTTTTCAGAAGAAGGGAGTGATGTGGGGGAGCCAGCTAATGATATGCCAAAACCTGAAGAATATTTTGAGTGCCCTGAGGGTTCCTTGCCAGTACCAGAAATTCCCCCCACTGATCCAAATACTGCGACCTCAGAACGGGTAGAACAAGGCCCTGAAGGCACTATGAACTCTGGGTCCTCTCCTCCTATAGTGGTCTCCCCGACTCATCCAAGTGGGGTTGAGAGGGAGTCAGAACCTTCTGAAATGTTAACTGAAACTCCTAGACGAACTGGCTGGGAAGTACGGCCTGTAGTGAGATTGAGTTATGAGTCACTGGGCCAGCCTGTGGATCTGCCTTTGAATGTGGTCCATAAGTGGGTGTACGTGTCCCCGAGCTTACTGCCCAAGCTAAGGCCGGGGGATGATTCTAGACTGTTGGTATTGCCCGCTGAGCGTGGTGCCCCTGCCCCAGTTAGCCCCAAGGTAATATATGGGAAGGGCCCCCTCTATCCAGGTGTCATGGGCAGGAGGTAATGACCTGATTTACAAAAGAAAAGGTTGTCTGTATGTGTAATATTGTATAACCAATAGTAAACTGTGTAATACAGTACCAATGCATGTAACCAAAAAGTTTGATATATTGTTAGTTAAACTGTTCTGCCTTAAAGTGATTTAAGGGTAACTACTTGACGCGGACACCAAGTTCCTTCCAGGCCAGGAAGGGTGTAACCCCCCTATGAATGGGGTTTCTTAAAAACCTTCCCGGAGCTTACCTAAAGCTCCCTGCCTAACTGGTGTTCGGTGTAATGCCGCTAGATGCAGGCATTGTGAGTGATTTTAAGGCCTCCAGTACTGTCTCTTTAAGGGTTGCCTGATAGCAGGCTCCAGTGGCTTGTACAAGGGGGCTGGGGTTTCCCTACTCGAATCCTGCCTCAGCTGCAGTGAAATCGCTTCAATTTTGTAGTCGCTGTAAGTACAAAGGGAGCCTTTCTGATGGATGTAACTGTTTGGCTATAATCATTTAAGAGTATTAGTGAAATTGCCGTTTGTCTAACCTGCTTTCTTTTCAGCTGGGACTTTGTGTACTTGGCCCCTCCATGTTGGACTTGGACTGTTGAACTGGGCCAATATATATAGAGAGAGAGAGAGGTAACTAAAATGGGGACCACTTAAGCCAACCAGGATCAGGACTCTTTTTGGAGCCGGCTGGCCATAGGGGATACAGCCAGTAATTCTGGGAAAGTAAGTTCTGGACTATGGCGCCTTTTTGCACCAAAGAGGACCGAATTAAGTGACTGGCATCTGCAGCCCACCAATGGGATCGGGTGGCGCCCGAACTGAGAGTCCTTGCCCAAACTGCCAAGGGGCAGAGTCGTCGTGGTTGTGAGCGAGAAAGGAGCTCTGGGCTCCTGCGCTGTTGAGCTTTCGCACGGGAAGCGCGTGTGGAAGGCCAGATTTTGGCGGATTGAATGCCAGCAAGTGTCAGACTAAATCCGCTAGGCAGTGGTCAGAGGAGGCTGTGCAAAAGCACAGCCACCTACCAGGCTCATCCTGTAGAGGACTGGAGAATCTGCTTCAGTCGCGCTCGGTCTGTCAGGACAAGTGAAGCTGCGTCGTTGGGCCCAGTGTTCTGTAGTGAAAGCGATAGGGATTAAACAGCAGCTGCCTGGTATGGTACCCCTCTGCTCTTCATATAAATGTGTGGAGAAGTGTCTGAATTCCAGGCTCAGTCCTGAAAGTGGGGTGAGAGCGCTCTTTTGGCTGGAGTTGTGAGTACTAAATCAGGGTAGCTCCCTGTCAGATGTTCATACTGAGGGCAAGATATGTTTGGCTGCTTGTTTGGCTACATGAACTGCGCCTACTGGCTCTACTTAATCCTATTAGGAATCAAGCGCTTGTTTCTGCATCAGGGCCCCAACCAGCTACATCGAGAGGCTAGCCTTCTATGGCCTGGGTACCCAGAGACCGTGACTTATAGGGTTGGCCTGTGCACAGTGCCCTAGATAGATATATTTATATATTCATTACAGTAGTAAGCTAATTAACCTGATATCCCCCTAGTCCTTGTTATTTCTCCCTAAATAAATCAGATTGGTTGTTTTGCAAAGGTATACTGACTGACCTGTGTGTCTATGTTGAATTACTGTACAGATGGTTATTGGCTAACTGCATCTTACTTTACAGGGGGTCCCCAGAGCCAACTGATTGAGCCAAGTCTGGGGATAGGCATATATGGCAAGGGTACTGTGGCTGACTTGTGGGGGCCATTAGGGGAAGTAAGGGGGGGGTGCAGTGACCCAGAGGGCTGTGACCAAGTCATTTCAGACGGTACAGACCCTGATCTCTGGGTGGAGGCACCCACCATCAGATCCAGGCCCCTCAACCTGTCGACGACAGAGCAGGCAGGGGTAGTAGCCCTTGGGATAGTGCCCCCTAGGGGTTACACAAGAAATCACAGGTATGAGATGGGTGCGGGGTATGAGTTATGGCAGATACGTTTAAGTGTATCTTAGGCGGGCACATGCAGAGTCAGGGATGTGAGGCTTCAGCCAGGTTTCTGATACCCCGAAGATATCAGGGTTATAATGTGCCACCCAGGCTGTTAGCTCTGCTAGGTTAGGTAGCAAGCAATGTACGTTCAGGTGCACCAGTTTCATGCCTTTGGCAGATAGCCAGGCAGAAGGGGACTTCAGAGAGGGCCTGGCAACCTGTAGACCAGGGTTTAGGGCTGAGGCCCCAACCAGACCATAATGCCCAGAGCAGCCAGTCAGAGGTAGCATCCTGTATGGCCACGGGGGGTGGGTATAGAGAGTGGATTTGTTCAGGGGCAGTACCCTAATAGAAGACATGGGGTGATTAGGTAACGCACCCTAGCTCAGTCTTCCCAGGGCTACGATACAGGGCCAGGCGGCTCAGAAAGGTGATTAGTGGATAACTGGTAACATCACTGTGGTACAGGAAGCTCTACTAGATAACCTAGCACTAATTTAAATAGACTGTAGGTTGCAGCTTCAGGCTCCCGAGTTACAACACATGCACAGTTGAATTAACTTGCCCTCATTTTTAAGACAATAGGATGCTGTACCTGGCTCCAGGTTTGCTACCTATACACAGAACAGTAATTAGTCATTGCAAGCTCTAGTAAATACAGGGTGAAGCTTCACATGCACAATTAATAGGGTACATTCAGTGTACCAGTAGGCCTGGCACTGAGCCAACCAAGGAGGAGACTGCAGTAGGCTCCCCCAGACTAGTGGGAGGGACTAGCAAGCATTTAAGGGGAGGAGGAAACAGGGCAGGTGGGTGGGTGATTTTTAAATTTGGCGCCCAAAGCACATAAGACCTTGGGTCCCGACGAGAACAGGTAGTCCTGATATCAGGAGGGGGGACCCACTGCAGAAGGGTCTCCCTCGTTCCCTCGCAGCAAGCAGGAATGAGCCGCGGGGCTCGGGAAGCAGGCTAAATAACAGCTGGGCAATCAACACGGCAGGCTGAGGAGCCAATCAGGCGCAGGAGCTGATTTTTAAATTTGGCACCCAATGCTCCTCTGCCTCCAATTCTCCAGTTCCACCGCAATGGCAAAAAATTACCCCCTCACCAGCTGCAGGAGAGCAACACACAAGGCAGTACAGGTACAGTAATTATTTTACTCCAAAAGTCCACAGATCACTCTTTTTCCCTGTTTTTCGATGACCACCAGGGGAGGTCCACCCGACCGCTGCAACCAGCTGGCATTTCAGACCCCAGGTCCCAACAAGAACAGGCAGCCCTGATAGCAGGAGGGGGGATCCACTGCAGAAAGGTCTCCCTCACCTCTCTCGGTCCCTCGCAGCAAGCAGAAAATTACTGAATGATATGCTGATATTTTATTATTTCATGCAAAATCTGGTTACATATAAATTTTATTTTTAGCACTCTTTTTTTTATGTTTTTGAATCCTATTTTTCTTATTTTATTGTAAGACTCAAGTGAGGAGCACAGGGGAGCAAACGTGGCAGCTATGTGGGACCTGAGTCTTAAGAAACTCATCACAGCATTAACCAGGTCTATGCATGGTCTAATTGGCTGTGCTGAGCCTCTGACTGTTCAGACCTCTAAACTTTCAGCACACTGAGTCTCCTGAATTAGGGATCTACGTCTGCTCTCCACTCAGCAATGATTCAAAACCTTTCTCAGATAAAATCTGTGATGCAGTCATTTCCTTTGTAATTACAGTACAGCCATGATTTGCAATAAATACCTTTATTTTGACTATTACTAACATAGGCAGATATACTTGATGGACAAGAAATAAATAAAGATATTGTTTTTGGAGCACATTGTAGAACCACCTACATTGTTGAAATGTTCTCCTAGCAGACAGCTTTTAGCCTCTATGGAATGTTTGTGTAGGAGGAGGAGGACCAAGCAAGAAGGAACACATTACAATTAACTATAGGTATGGACTTGCAGACAAAGGATTCTAGCCAGCAACATGTTACATTCCATGAATGTCCCCTCTCTTTCCTATTGAGATAACACGGCAAAAAGAACAGAACTGGTGATTAACATGGACTTCCGGTACGGCCCCCGAAGTTAATGGCTGCATAAGTGAACCACTCAGGCTACCCTCTCAGAATTTCCACCTCTTCTGGCAGATTATACATTAAAAAAACAATGAATTAACAATGAATAAGAGGGGAAATAAGGGAAATGAGTCAGGATTAGCTCGCAAAAATGCAGAACTTGCTCCAGATGAAGACCAATTGGAATCAGAAGCCTCCAATGCAGAAGCGGCATTTCCTTCTAATGCGACACCTGGCACCAGATCTACTACTATGATCCACCACACTCCCAAAGCGAAAAGCAAAAAAATTAAGTTACACTATCTACAATGAGCTTTGTGCTTTTAGAGCTGACATTAAACAACTATATAGTGAGATGCAGAGAGACATTGTATAGTTAGAGCAGTGGGCCGACGATATGAAGAGGCAACTTACAGCTAATGAAAATCGTGTGGATGACCTAGAGGGCCTGGTCCAATAACTCCAAGAGCAGCAAGAACTACTCTCAGCCAGACAAGAAGACATGGAAAACCGTGCCAGGCACAAAAATATCTACCTGTACTGTATTGCTGAAGGTGCTGAGGGCAACAATATAAAAGATTTTGTGACTAACCTGCTAAAAACTGCCCTGGATCTCCTAACTGACATGCCACTAGATTTTGAAAGAATCCATCGGGCCTTGGCCCCTAAGCCAGTTTCTTCCTCGGCCAGCCCTCGATCCATCATAGCTTGTTTCACCAGCTATGCGATAAAAGAACAGATTCTCCTGACAGCCTGGAGAAAACAAAATTTTCCATAGACAGCGGAGATTTTATGTTGACCATGACTGCGCACCTAAAACTATGGAGCGGCGCAGAGCATACCTCCCACTGTTGCCTACTCTGAAGGCCCAAGGCTTGAAATTCACCACCCCTTATCCGGCTAAATTAGTAGTAGCCTTACCATCAGGGAGACAGGAATTCACCTTGGCTGAGGAGGCCAGCAAGGCACTCTCCAAACAGGGCCTGACTTTCCCAGAACATTCCCGCCCGCCTGCAGCTGCGAATGCCCAACCCCCGAGATGGCAGACGGTGGAGGCAAAGCAACTCAAATGAAAAGACTCTGGAAACACTACACAGGACCCGAAAAAATGCTTAGCCGAACTCCAGAGGGTGAACAACAATTCTGGAGCCACTTGAGGTATGCTGGACACTTGAGTACTGTTTAATTGGAGCGATCCAGGTAATGAGTCGGGGATTCAAGAGATGGGGGGTGGAGGTAGGGGCCAAGGGTTCACTTGGGCTTAGGCCCCCATGGTGCTCCAGACTCTAGACCGACAACTTTTAATTAATACCCTCTATTTAACTGCGTTAAATACGGTCACTTGTTGGAGTTTCCTATGGAGGTTTTCCCTCCTCCGTACCCCCCCCATTGCTGTTAAGAAGTTGGACTTTGAATGGAACTAAGATAACACATATCAACATCATTTGGGCAGCTAATCTGTGGAATTCCAACCCTGGACTTGTACTACACGCTAGACAGGGGAAGAGGAGGATCATAGCTGGCCACCTAACTTCATGGGTAGCTGCTGCAGCGAACTGGGGACTGTGGTTGGCCATTATTTGACTGCTGTGTACTAATTTATATACCCTAATCATTAGTTAGCAACTGCAGCCCCTGATAACTCTGAGATTATGATGATTAGGCCCTGACTTAGCCCTCTTTCTTTTTTAGTCATTTTATTATGTCTTCACTGGGACGCAGTTTATTTACATTATGATGTTACATTTAAGGCTTCGACATACATTAAAATATGGTCTCAATGGGGGTAGAACAAGAGATAATGACACACTTTGTGGTCCTAACACTTGGGGCTTTTCCCTGGCTAGGGATAATGATGTTCCCTCTTTTAAGTTGTTCCCTATTTTTACCATGTTTCATTTCAGGCCAGATCGGTCTGCAGGGGCCCCAGGGCTTTGAGCACACTGGACTTACCCCTCTATCTGGTTTGGAGCATGATCCCATCTCTGCTACCCCAGATATTATAGGGAGATGGGCTACAGTCTCCCCCACCTTGGAAGCCTGTTATTTATATAGTTTTATTTTTATAAGTGAGAATGTTTTTGGAGTATTTTACCAACGAATCATTTCAGTGAATGTTTTTACCAGTTACTCTTGTTCAAGTTATGCCCAGTTGGCAAAGATTTTGTGGCAGTACTATGGAGATAACACAGTATAGTATCTAGGTCTATTGGTTGCACATGGGGACCATGGTAATGAGACCAGCGGGGGAGGCGACAGACCCTGGGACCTCCACCTTCTAATTTAATTAAGGGACATTTCATAATATGGGAAGCTGGGGGGACTCAGCTGGTTTACAGATGGGCTCCTAAGGGGAACTGGGGAAGAAATGTGCTCTGTGCTGTTTGTCACAGCCCCATAGTGATATCAGGCCAGCACCCTAACGTCGATTTAAAATGGCTCAACACTCTTCAGTCATGTCATTTCATGTAAATGGTATTCATAACCCGGCTAAAAGAAAGCACCTTTTACGCTCATTTAAGCAGAATAAACTGGATGTAATTCTATTACGAGAAATGCACCTCCCTCAGAAAGAACATATTAAGTTTCGATCTTGGGGGTTCCAATGTGTGGTTGCTTCATCCCATCCCTCAGGTAGAAGGGGAGAAGCTGTAATTTTGATCCCACATAGAGTACAATTCCAACTTCAGCAGGAAATCATAGATAAGGATGGCAGATATGCCATAGTGGTAGATAAGCTGTACTCTCGGTTGGTCACCCTGGCATCAGTCTACCTCCCCCCGGGGTCTCCCACACATGTGGCTAAAAATTTTTTGGATGTTCTTCTTTCGCATATGCAGGGTTTATGTATAACTGGTGGTGATCTTAATGTTACCCTAAACCCCACCTTGGACACCTGCTTGCCTTCTAAACATAGAATTTCGCCACAGCAAAAATATCTCAAGGTAGCTATCCCTCAAATGAGCTTGGTAGATGTTTAGCGTCATTTTTTTTCATCAGCGGGGCATACACCTACCACTCCCTGAAGACCCATACCTCCTCTAGACTAGATTACTTAATCTCCTCCATTGAGCATGTGGAGGCAATCAGGGACATATCTGTGGGGGCCTCAATCCTGTCCTACCACACCTCTATATATTTGAAGTTGGAGATAGATAAGCCCAGACGAAATTCATTCTGGCGCCTGAATTTGATCCACCTCCAGCACCCAGATTTTGTAAAAATGGTCAAAGAGACAATTCCAAAGATTCTGGGAGAGATAATTCCCCAGAAATCTCATATGCAAGAAGATGAGATACCCTCAAAACGGTCCTCTGGGGAGAACTAATCAGGTATTCCGCCCATCAGAAGAAAAATAGGGAAGCTCTTCAAGTTAAACTACAGGTGGAATTACTGACCCTCCAGACCAAACTCCTTCAGGGAGATGAATCGGTACAAACCCAATAATGTATTATTAAGCAAAAAATCCAATGGTTAACAGACCAAAAAAATAGAACAGCAATTGTTATATTTAAAATTGAGACACCAGGAGGGTGGCCCTCGGGGGGGGGGGCTCGAAACCTGGCGAGGCGCCTTAGGGGAGCGAAGACGCAGGCAATGATTACTCAATTAAGGGATCCTACCACCGAACAGCTACTCTCTCATCCCATAGAGATCCCATAGGCAATGGCTTTATTCTATAAGTCTTTATATATTGCAGACACCCACCCCTCCCCCAACGTATAACCACCTATCTAGAGACCTCTCCATTGCCTAAATTAACTCAGGCCCAGGCCAACAATTTGCTTCATCCTATTACAATGGATGAGATTTATGAAAACCTTAAGCTCACCAAATCCCTTAAAGCCCTGGGACCAGATGGCTATCCCAATGAGTTTTATAGAACATTTCGATGGCTGCTGATCCAGTCCTGGCTAATGCCTCAGTAGAGATTCAGGATGATCGACCCCCCCTTGCCTTCTTAGAAATACACTGAAATTGTGGAAGGACCCATCTTTAGTGGCTTCTTATTGGCCAATTTCGAAATTGAACTGCGATTATAAACTTTTCATGTCTATATTGGCACACAGGGTGAATGCTCTCCTTCCCTATTTGATAGATGGAGATCAGGTGGGTTTCATTATGAAACGTCAGGCCCAAGATGCAGTGAGACGGGTGCTACTGCTAACAGACTATGCCTCTCAGAGACACATACCATTAGTCCTTCTCGGCTTAGATGCTGAGAAGTCATTTGATCGGGTCTCGTGGCCCTTTTTGTGGACCATTCTGAGATACTTTGCATTTCCAGACAAGTTTATCTCCCAAATTAAAGCACTGTACCACTTATCTAAAAGTTGATAGTGAGCTCGCACCCCCTTTTCCATTAACACGAAGCATCCAGCAGGAATGCCCGCTGTCCCCTCTGCTTTTTGCCTTATATTTAGAGCCCTTGGCTGCCCAAGTGCAAACACAGGCTGAGGTGGAAGGCGTCCCTATGGGTGAG
The DNA here is from genome assembly GCA_016271365.2 of Neoceratodus forsteri. Taxonomy (NCBI): domain Eukaryota; kingdom Metazoa; phylum Chordata; order Ceratodontiformes; family Ceratodontidae; genus Neoceratodus; species Neoceratodus forsteri. Next base: position 171,439,171 of record JADMNL010000028.1, read on the forward strand.
AGGTCACATAAGCTTACGCTCTTTGCTGACAATATCCTTTTGACACTCACATCACCAGAGACCTCTATTCCGACGCTCTGGGCACAGATTCAGGAATTTGGCGAGTTAGCAGCACCAAAACAGAAGTACTTAGTTATTCATTTACACCCTCTAAGATGCTGAAGGCCTTCCTCTCATTCCGCTGGAGCAAGGTTGAGATGAGATATCTGGGTATTAAGATACCATCTAAGATGTTACATCTTGAATTGGTAAACCTCGAACCTCTTACCCAACAAATTATGACAGATCTTTCGAAGTGGACCAAGTTACTTATAGGAATACTCAGTAGGGCGGAACCTATACAACAGAACATATTACCTCGCATACTTTTTTTCTTACAAACTATTCCACTTTTCCCCTCTGGTACATATTTTCAGGCCTGGGACAAACTGATCTCTCAGTTTATATGGGGGGGGCAGTACGCCCTGGGTTAAATATTCCTCACTACAGCTTTCTAGAGCCTAGGGAGGGTTTAACCTCCCAAACTTCAAGAGATATGCCCAAGCATCCCAACTGCGAATAGCTCTGTTACGTGCTACCCCTAAATACACAGATCACTGAAAGACTACAGAGGTGACTCTGAATGGTCTGGAAGATTTTCCTCCTTATATAGTGAGAAACCCTCCCAATTGTCTTCCACTGATGCAATCTCAACCCTTTACAGCTGAATTCTTTAAGCAATGTATACAAAGTTGGTGATACCTCTTCTCTGCCCCTGAGAGAAGTTATCTCTCAGTTCTCCCATTGGAAGGCATATCAGCTTCAATATGTTTTTCAAGTTGTGGGAACTATGAGCATTTACTCATTTTCCTATTTACAAGCAAATTATAAGGTTCCCACAAACCAATACTCCACATATATGGCCCTGAAAAACAAATTACTCCCTTTTGAGGAAGGCATCTCTAAGGTGGCTAAAAAATCTTCTAGCTTAATTCAAATAATTGTAGACCATCTTAAGGGGACTATGTGGGAACACATTATTAGCAAATTATATCAAGCTCTGGGAGTATACAATGAACACTCTCTGCTGTACATTAAAGTACGCTGGGAAAGGGAGTTGGGTGTACATCTTGATACAGATTTATGGGATAAATACACCTTATTATACTCTAAGGTCACCCCAGATACTTACTGGAGGGAGTGTGCTTGGAAAATCCAGGTCTGTTTTTTCCGAACTCCAGATGTTATAGCAAAGTTCAAGGGTCAAAGCTGTGAGAATTGTTGAAGGGGATGCAGTCAGGTCAAGGTTGGACCTGAACATATGTTGTGGTCCTGCCCATCTCTGTTAGATTATTGGAGGGAAATACAAGTAGTGCTCAATAGTATATTTGACTTCCCCGAAACACTTTCCCCCACCTTTATCCTGACAGGGGGGCCACCCACTGGTACTAAACTGAATAGCAATCTCTTTTGCTTGCTGATATTAATGATACTGGCAGCCAAAAAGGTTGTTACTAGACTTTGGCTCTCTCCTAAGGCACCTACGGCAGAATCCTGGAGACGGCTGACATATGAAATCTATAATTTAGAGAGGATCTCAGCCAGAATAAACCAGCCAGTCCATAAATTTGATACTAGATGGAGAAAATGGACCCTTTATCAATTAGAATACTATTCAGATTTTGTACCATGAGGCTGGTGGGGGAACTAACAATCCTGCTTATGTCATTGGTTGTGATAATTGACTGGTTGGGATATATTAACCATGATAACTCTAAATATATAACCTAGGGTTTAAACCCTCGGAGACATAGAGCTGTCCTTGGTACTGTATCCCCTATTTATATGTTCTATGAGGGACGATATGGATATTGGAACTTTACATGCTGGAGCCGGGGAATGTATATATTCTGTTATGCTGCTTCTCATAACATGGCTCTTACTGACTATCTGTATGTATATAACAAGCTGTACTGCTCTGTATTGCTTTGTAATGTATTGTGCTATGATAATACAATAAAAAATGTAATTAAAACGAAAAAAGGACTGGTGATTAACATGTTGTGGACTATGGCCCTGTATGACATTCTCAGGAATTACATACACAGCCATACACAAGACATCAAGGGTCCAATATTCAAACTTTTGCACAGGCGCTAACGGGTGTTTGCCCGTACAAACCAGGATTTGTGCCAGGATGCTATATTCAAAAAGGGTGGTTGCAGAGGCAAGCAGAGTTAGTGCCCATGCAAAACATTCTGTATGCAGGTGGGAAAAGGGGGGAGGGGACAGGAATATCCATGTGCAATCTCATATTCAGCTCATTTGTGCTGCTCAAGAGGGCCTAGTGCAGTCCATTTGGGCAGCGCAAATACCGCTGAACAAAACCATAACTTACTCTAGGCAACCCTAGTGGCTGCCAGAGGTACTGCAGCAAAGCACCCAGTTCTTGGTGGAGGAGCATACCCACCCCCTTGTGGTCCGTAGCACTCCCCCCAACACCATTCCTGTGCACAAGGGAGTTATCCCTGATGCCTAGTGGCCCCCCTGCCACTGACCATCAGCCTATGTATGACCCAAAACCTCCCTGGTGCCTAGTGGACCCCAATACTCTGAATGCCAGCCCCTAGAATAAAACAAATCCTCCCTGTGCCTAGTGTCCCCCCTTGTGCCTGCCAGCCAGTAACATAGAAAGAAAGCTCCTCGGTGCCTAGCGGTCCTTCCCAGGAAGGCACTAGGAAGAAGGGATTACTTCCATGGGCATAGGGATGGTGATCAGTGGGGGGAACCACTAGGCACCTGGAACTACTTCTGTGGGCAAGGGGACAGTAATGGGAGGGAGGGGAGACCACTAGGCAACAGGGATGTCCACACAACTATGGGACCAGGCAACAGGTGAGGTGGGGGTGTGGCACTTCACCATCCTGCCTCTGCTACCCATGCAAATGAGCCCATAATGAGCACGCAGATGGCCCCTTTGTGCCTTGCATGCCCATTGGGCTAATTTGCATAGGTCCCTTTAAAAATTGCAGATAGCACTGCAATGCGATCCACTCTTGAGGTGCACTTCAGGATCCCTGTCTGGGCAGCACTACCTGACTTAGCATTGTGCTGGCATGGCACTATATTCAGTTGGACAGTGCCAGTGCACTGTCAGTCTGAATATAGCATCTCCGCACCACCGGGCCGGCCTACTATGATTCATTTTATTAATAAATGAAATGGTTTAATTCAAGCAGTTAAGAAAAGTATATGTAATTTTATTTAAACATAGACTTTAGAGTTCTTTGCCACCATGCTGGATCTACCCCCAAGCTTGGAATGTAACATTTTAATTCAAATTAATTCCAAGTCCCGTTGTATAGCAGGCATGAATTATTGAGGTAGTCTCAGTCAGTTTTTTTAGCTCAGAATACTCCGCTGGTTTCATGCTTCCAATTATTGTGAGTAGGTCACTTCTTGATGACAGAAATGGGGTTTAAAGCTCCCTAAGGAGTCCGCACTCTCCTTGAAGCATCGTTCACTTTGCTCCCATCCAGTCTGTCACCTCCTTTGGCTAGTAAGGCTGCACTGTGATCAGATCTGCTGCTGTGGGTCACACTTTCTGTCAGGTCTCTATCATACCTTCACCTCAAGAACAAGTGAAAACATACAGTTCTTTACTTGTTTAGATTAATTGGTAATATCAATATGACTATAGTCAAATCAGCTGGTTAGTCTATGGTCAGACTGCATTGCTGGAACTGGACTGGTGCTGTAAAAACAACTGGATTTATGGATGAACTGCTTCTGCCTCTGCCTCCCAGTATGGCCTTAGACTGTGGCATCAAAAGCCGTGTTCACACAGCTTCCACCTGCAGTGCCGCCATCCCCCATAATTTCTGCCGCAGGTTGTGCAACGCTGCCAAGCAGCATTCAGACGAATGGTTATTGTGATGTTGCAGGATGCCCAAACTTGCTTTCTGCACTGCGAATATTCTTCAGTTGGGGGGGGGATGCCAGGGAGATCTGCATAATAAGGAGCCAGACATCACTTCCTCTGCCCCTGTCCTAGCAACCAGGCATCATTGGGAGTGCTGCAGACTGTTCAGACAGCTGTTCAAAATGTCCACAACACTACGCGATTCCAAGAAAAGAGGGATTGCCGTGAAATGCAACCCAAGCAAAAAAAAAAACTATGCAGATTGCATTCACGTGGCTATAGCAGCAACGCTGTAACAGCTCTGCATCATTCACAACCATGCAGAAAATGCCATGTGAACAGTCCTAATGGCTCTCCAATACAGTTTACAACATCCCTTTTCCACTCCATTTGCCATCTGTGCTGACATTCTCTTAAATCATTTCTCCTCCATCTGTGATGCACAGCTTCTGGCCTGGATACTTCACTTTCTGACTACAGCTTACAAGTCAGCTTTCTCCCTCCATATTGCCAGCCATGTTGCTTCAGACTCTGCCTGTGTCTCCAACTCTTTCTCTCTCACCTCCTGTTAACATGAGAAAGCATTTTCTTCGAATCTGTGTTGCGCAAACAAGGTTTGCACCGATGTGCACTTAACCTCCCATATTGGAAACCTCACTGTACATAGCGCAAAGTTGTTTGCACAGGTGCTCAAAGGCACTCCAGGTGCACATGTAAATGAGATGGAATATCATTAGTATGTGTGAACTGGGAGAACTAAAAATTTTTGCACATGCTAATACCCTGCTTGAACAGTGCTAATTTATGTGTGCAAAAAGTACCTTTTATCGGAGCACAAAACACCTGCCACCCTCACCCGTGCTCCACCCAAAACTGCAATGGGTGGAAGGTGCTGTGCAGCCCATGAACCCTTCCCCTTCCAATAGTATCCATGGTATCCAGTGATCCCCCAAGTCCTAGTGCTAGTATTCCTGGCCTCTATTGTTCCCCCCTTCCCCCAATCCCATTGCCAGTATATTTAATCATAGTATCCCTGGCATCCAATGGCACCATCCATGCCCCCAAGGGCCCACCAAACAACCACCCAGCACTATGTTCTGCTCACCCAATGAACAGCCGCCATCTGCCATGCAAGTCAATAGACTGCCTAACATGTAATTACAATCTGTCAATATAGGACTTTCCTGCAAATACTGTATTAATAAAGCAATAGTAGAAGAAGAATCAGTTTTAATATAGCGCTTTTCATACACAGTATCCCAAAGCGCCTTACAAGCAATGCTAGACTGGTAGTGAAGTGACTGAATGTGTGGTGGCGGCCATATTGCACATCATCACCCACACAGCCTGGATAATTGCATGAACAGGTTGTGGAATATCATGAGATAATGTCATGCCATGGGTGTGTTGTGACGCTCAAGGCAACACTAAAGGCCTTTAGCCTCCCAAGAAATGATAATATCCCATGATACACCACACCCTGGAGTGTATCATCGCGATCATAAAATGGCACAAAATGTTACAAAATGACTGAGCCTGGTAATCAGTTTTGAAGCAGGATGATATAATGACATACCGTCAGGGTTCTAACTGCTTCAGCCAATAAACTTAAAGAATTTCTTCTGTCCATTTTATAATATATTTTATGAAATGGTTAAGAGAAATCCTGTACTGTGATTAGTGGAATTCAGTCATATGACCTGTGGTTATTGAACAAAGAAACATAGTGATGGCAAAAAAAAGACCAAGAGTCCATCCAGTCTGCCTGAGTTCCCTATTTAGCCCTGAGACCTACTGTCCATACAGGGTCCTAGCCCTCCCCATCCTTCTCCTCATTCTCCTCCCAGGTTCTGTTGCCTATGTCAACCACTATACCCTTCATTCTATCCCAACCATACCTGAAACCAGCAACGATTTTAGCACCCACCACTTCAGCTGGTAGACTGTTCCATGGCTCCACAACCCTTTCTGTAAAATAATACTTCCTCATGTCCCTCCTGAACCTCCCTCCTGCCAGCTTCCACACATGTCCACCCGACTGTGAACTAGTATTCAAGCTAACTAGTTCCCCACACATCACTCTGTTCATTCCTTTTAGGAACTAGAGGATCTCTATCATACCTCCCCCCTCTGTCTTCTGGTCTCCAGCGAGTACATGTTCAGTGCCTTGAGGTGCTCCTCAAAGAACCTGCCCTGCTGGCCCTGAATCATTTTTGTTACTCTGCACTACACTGTCTCCAGCCTATCCCTATCCTTTCTGAGGTGAGGACTCCAGGACTGGGCACAGTACTCCAGGTGTGGCCTGCACTAAGGACTGTATATGGAAAATATTACCTCTTCCATTTTGCTATCAGTACCCTTCCCGATACATCTCAGCATCCTAATCGCTTTGCTATATGATTTGTTGCACTAACTCGATTCTTTGAGGAGTCACTGATAACAGTATGGCTGAGGAACGGGGCCTTGGAGTTAAGTCTCACCTCACCCATCCAGTACTCTATCCTGGGGTTCTTGTTCCCTTGGTACATTACCTTGCACTTTTTGGTGTAAAATTTAAATTGCCAAACCTTAGACTACCCCTCTAGCTTTTCTAAGTTGCTCTGCATTGCCCCGATTCCCTTGTCACTATCCACCCTTCCACAGAGGTTAATGTCATCTGTGAAGAGACACAACCTGCTCTGGATTCCTTCACCAATGTCGCCGATGAACATATTGGAGAGAACTGGACCCTGTGGTACCCCACTCATGACCTCCCTCTCTTCTTATTTGACACTGCTTACCACAACCCTCTGCTGCCTCCCCTTTAGCCAGTTACCTACTCAGTTTACTATGACCTTAGTTGCACCCAGATCCTCCATCTTCTTCAATAAGCATCTGTAAGGCACTGCGTCAAAAGCCTTGCTGAAGTCTAAGTAGAGCAAATCCACAGCTTGGCCCCTATCCAGTTCCCTCATCACCCAGTCAAAGAATACTATCAGGTTGTTCTGACCAGACCTCCCTCCCTGCCACAAATCCATGCACTTTACTATCCTGGAGACTGTTGCTCTCCAAGTAGTCCATGAGGTCTTCTTTGGCCAATGATTCCATCAGCTTCCCTACAATAGAGGTAAGACTGACAGATCTGTAGTTCCCCGCATGTTCCCTATCTCCCCACCCCTTATGTAGCAGAACTACATCCACCCCCCTCCAATCCTTCAGAACTAACCCTCCATTCTTAGTGAGCTGCTGAATAGACCTACCAGGGGTTCAGCCAGTGCTGCATCTACCTCTCTGATTAACCGCAGATGCAACTCATCTGGTCCCAGGGCCTTATATATCTTTAGGTCTGCCAGCCCTTTCCAGACTCTTTCACTTGTGAATATTGGCTGCCTCATCTCTGGGACCCCTTGGTGACACCTTTGGTGCCCTCCTCTGGCAGACCCACCATCTTCCCTAATGAAAACTAAGCAAAAGTAATCATTAAGGACAGCGCCTTCTGCCTGTCCTCCTCTATCACCCAACCCCCTCAGCTAGCCTTAAGATTCCCCTTCCTTTCTTCTTCTTTTCCCTAATATACAAGAAAAACTGTTCTTCTCCTCTACTTCTGACCCCCTCCAGTACACAGTATAACTGCATCGGTCAGTTAACGTGTCATTTCTTTTGCACTTTTGGGGCTTTTTTTACCAACCTCCAAGGGCCCTGCAACCTTGTTATGCAGACTGGAAGGAAAAAACCCTAGACCAGACTACTGGATGGGGAGAGAGGGTGGTTTAGGATACTGAAGAAAGGGACGTGGAGAACATTATCAATGACAACCTTAAGTCCTCATCCCAGTTCAGCAAGGCATATGTGCAGAATGCTGGGGTATATAGCTACAACATTCACTAGTAGAAGGAAGGTGGTGATATTTCCCTCTACAGGCCCATGAGGGGATGGCATCTGGAGTACTGTGCCCAATTCTGCAGTCATACCCACCTCAGAAAGGACAGGGATCACTTGGAAAGGGTGCAGAGGAGGGCCACGAAAAGTATACCTGGGCAGCAGCAGAGGAAATATGAGGAGAAGCTTAAGAAACTGAACATGTACTCTCTTGAAACCAGAAGTGAGAGGGGGAATATGACTGACACCTACAAGTCCTTGAGGGGCATCCACAGGATAGACTGCAGGGATTTATTCCCAAGGAGCAAAAACACAGTAACCAGGAGACTTGGGTGGAGATTTAAAAGGGGATGTTAGGGAGTACTTTCTAATGTAGAGGCTGGTAGACACCTGGCATAGTCTCCCAAAGCTGGTGGTAGAAGTCAGTTCAGTGACTGGCTTCAAACATGGTTTTGAGGTTTGGATAAGCACATGGGGATAGTAAGACCAAAGGGAGGAGGAGGAGGAAGATGGACAGCCAAGGGGGAAGGGGGGCACTGAGGCACTCGAAGGACAAGTGGCCCAGTAACTTGGGTCTGATGCTGGGGTCTGATGTCAGGTCAGATACAAGGTTAGGTAGGAAATGGGCAGATTGGCTAGACCAATGAGTCTATCTGCCATCAGTGATGGTATATCTATGTATCTATGACGCATTACTCTCAGTGCAACTGCCTTCACAGACGGTGTATCTATGCATCTATGATGTATATCTCTCAGTGCTTTATCTGCAATAAGAAATGGTGTATCTATGATATATCACTCTCAGTGGACCTGCCATCAGATACAGTGTATCTATGTATCAATTATATATCTCTCTCAGTGCTTTTTCTGCAATCAGAGATGATGTATGCAAGTATCTATGATTTATCACTCTCAGTGGAACTGCCATCAGAGATAGTGTATCTATGTATCTATGCTATTTCTCTCAATGCTTTGCTATATCTATGATAGATTTTTCTCAGTGCTTTGTCTGCAGTCAGAGATGGTGTATCTATGTGTCTATGACATATCACTCTCAGTGGAACTACCATCAGAGATGGTGTATCTATGATATGCCTCTCTCAGGGCTTTATCTGCAGTCAGGGATGCTATATCAATGATGCTGTGTATCTTTCTTGGTACTTTATCTGCAATCAGAGATGGTGTATGCATGTATCTATGATACATCTCTCTCAGTGAAACTGCCATCAAAGATGGTGTATCTACTGTATGTATTGATCACTTATCACGCCCAGTGGAACTACCACCAGGTATGGTGTATCTAGGTAGCTATGATATATTACTCTCGGTGGAACTGCCAACGTCTGTGATGTCCGGTCATTAGTATAAAAATGTATCTCGTCAGTCTGGCTTTTGTAATTGAAAAGACTATAAATCCACGTGTGGCACATAATAAGACAACCTTATAAACATACAGGGTCACATATGTGAAGGGACTGTGCTCTGTAAACATATAGGGTCACATATGTGAAGGGACTGTGCCTTGCAAACACATAGGGTCACATATGTGAAGGGACTATGCCCTGTAAACATATAGGACCACATACAGTATCTTAAGGGACTTTGCCCTGTAAGTATATAGGGACACATATTTGAAAAGTATATAGGGACACATATTTGAAGGGATTGTACCCTGTGAACATATAGGGCAACATATTTGAAAGGACTGGGCCCTATAAACATACAGGGCCACATATTTGAAAGGACAGTACCCTATAAACATATAGGGACACATATTTGAAAGGACTGTGCCCTATAAACATACAGGGCACATATCTGAAAGGACGGTGCCCTGTAAACATATAGGGCTGCATATTTGAAAGGACTGGGCCCTATAAACATACTGGGCCACATATTTGAAAGCGCTGTGCCCTGCAAACACATAGGGGCACATTATCTGAAGGGATTGTGCCCTGTAAATATATAGGCCACATATTTGAAGGGACTGTGTCCTGCAAACATATGGGGCCCCATATTTCAAGGGACTGTGCCCTGTAAAGGAGGCTTTATGTACAATCACTGCACTCCCAGCACAGAACTCACTGAACTGCAAAAGACTTTGAGATGGGAAGAGAGGGGTCAAAAGGCATCATCCAAGACCCACCTGCCCCTATTTCCAACAGTAGAGCTGTGTCTATGTCTGTCTGGATGATCTAACTTTTGTGTCCATCTGTCCAAATAAGAATTACAATTCAGAGACAAATGGAATTTGAATCTATTTATGTATGTAGATTAACACTTTAGACTGCAAACACTGCTTCATCTTTTAAGGTTAACGTTGAATTTTGGAAGTAAATTTTGGATGTAGATTTGGATGCAGGTGACCGTGCTGTCACGTCCGCACTTTGAGAATAATACCTGTAATAAGTGCCCCATGCAAAATGACATTCTACTCTGCTCCATTTGGGAAAATGTGGTGCTAGCAAGATAACAAAATATTAGTAAAAGTAAAATTATTTTTGTGATGTAAATCAAGCAACTCATACAAGAACCTATATTTTATCTGATCATATGGTTATATCTCAGAACATTTGTCAGGTGACCATGTCTATGCCTATCATTTGTGGACATATTCCCATCTGTTGCACTACTGAAACATGTTATTGGTTACATTGGCAAGAAGGAGTGTGATAAGTCCTACTACTTAATTTGGAGGTCTTTTTTCTTTTAGGTACAAAATAAAAGTGGTAGTTATATAGAGAACACATAATGGCCTAACTCAGGATATGCCTTTTATCATTATGAGGAAGGGGGCAGGACCATAACTCATGAGTAGCAGAGCCATGAGTGGGTTTCGAAAGTCCTGGCCCCTCTCAAGTCATGCTAAGGGTCATAATTTGAGTCAGGCTGTTATGTGTCCAATTTTATCAATATGTTTTACATTTTTAAGTTTTAAATGAGTTATTTTAATGAAGATTAAATAGTTTCTTTCTGATTTCAGTGCTCTGCTCTGAGTGCAAAAGAGTCCATTGTGATGTCATCAGACATTGTGCAAGTTGCTCTCGTGTTGGTTGTGGGTTCCTTTGTGTCACCAATCCATACTGGAGATAAATGCTTATGATGCTCTCAACATTCAGATAAATGATTTATCATTATTTAGAATGTTTCAGTGGAGGGCTGGCCCTGTGGTGCAAAGGAATGAGGCGCTGGTGCCTCACCTCATGCTATGCTGGTGACCCAGGTTCAGGAATGACCTTGGGTCACTGGGGAGCTGGGTTGGAGTGGGATTGAGCTATGGCTCTCCCTCCAAAGGGGTGGATGCTTGCTCCACCATAGTCCCACTCCCACTGGGTGGAGGTCCGGTGGGCAGCATAGGCAGTTGGAGCAGCGACTCCAGTCTGGGGAGGGGTGGAAGGGGCCACCAGATCCTGACTTGTGCGTGTACCTCCATGCATGTACATGCACGTGTACACCATGGCCCTGGGAGGGAAGGGGAGAAAACTGAAATACCAAAAATTACAAATCAAAAAAATTAAAATAAGAATGCTTCAGTAGATAAGATAAATCAAAATAATGATAAATCATTTATCTGTTGCGTTTGACTCTCACAAATATTGTATAAGCAAATTTACCATTTACACTGGCTGTGAGAATAACATTTTGCAAATAAGTACATTAATTTTCATGTCTGACAGGCCTAAAGTGTAAATAAATCATTTGTGTCAATGTTAGGGGGTTCATCTTTATTTATTTATGTATTTATTTAATTTGCATCTGCATTTATTTCTATTTTTTACAAATAAGCTCTTAACCAGTTGGAGAACAGCTTGCACAATGCCTGGTGACATGACAGAGGCATCTGCTCCAGTTAAAAACAGAGTAGTGAAATCAAACAGAAAGAGTTAAATCTTCACTTAAAGAATGAATCTTGCCAAAATAGCACTGTCATTGTAGAAATGGCATATGCCATGGGCTGGCAAGGAATATCACATTTATTTTTATTGTAACCCCCAGGTGGCAGTATCCCGAGGGCTACTACCCCTGCCTGACTGACTACTGACAGGTTGAGGGGCCTAGGTCCAATGGCAGGTGCCTCCACCCAGAGGTCGGGGTTGGAACAGTCAAATATGACCCAGTCACAGCCCTCTGGGTCACTGCAACCGCCCTTTCTTCCCACTAGTGGCTCACCAGCGATTCCCACGCTATCGCTATGACTTACACTTACCCGAGGTCGGATGGCCAACTTGGTGCTGAGGACCCTGTAAAATAAAGTAGTTATACAATAACCTATGCACAAAGGGTAGCACAAACACACAGTTCAAACGGTATACCTTGCAACAACAAATCTGATTTATTAAGGGAAGTAACAAGAACGGGGGAGATCAGGTTGATTAGCTTAATACTCTAATATATATATATATATATATATAAATAAACACACACATAGGGCACTGTGCACAGGCCAAACCTATAAGTCACTGTCTCTGGGTATCCAGCCAATAGAAGGCTAGCCTATTTGGTGCAGTTGGTTGGGGCCCTGATGCAGAAAACAAGCATTTGATACCTAAATGGATTAAGCAGAGCCAGCAGGCTCAGTTCGTACAGCCAGTGGAGCAGCCGGACAAATCTTGCCCTCACAATGAACATCTGACAGGGAGTTACCCTGATTTAGTACTCACGACTCCTGCAGAAAGATCGCTGTCACACCCCTCACAGGACCGAGCCTGAGATCCAAACACTTCTCCACACATTTATATGAAGAGCAGAGGGGTACCATACCAAGCAGCTACTTTATACTCCCGATCGGTTTCACTGCAATAACTGGGCCAAACGACGCAGCTTCACATGTCCTGACAGACTGAGCACGATTGAAGCAGATTCTCCAGTCCTCTACAGGGTGAGCCTGGTAGGTAGCTGTAAACGTACAGCCTCCTCTACCTGTACTCCTCCACGGATCTTGTCCGCTCCTTCTGGTGGTGCTATCGCCTGACTTCTTGGCCTGCCACACACGCTTCCCGTGCAAAGACTTCCACAGCGCAGGAGCCAGAGCTCCTTCTACCTTCACGATCACCAACGACTCTGCCCTTCCAGTACAGTTGCAGGGCAGTTTCCTCTGCTCCACAGGGCTCCAGTTGGCTGCTTTGTTTTGTCAGTCACTCCATACGCCCTCTGTTGGTGAAAAAATGGTGCCAGGGTCCAAACTACACTTCCCAAGAGCACCTGCCATATATTCCCCTTCAGGCAGGCTCCCAGTGGGAGTCCAAATTCTGATTGGCTCCAGTGGTCTCCATTTTAAGGCCCCCTTTCCCCAACTGGCCCATCTCATCAGTTCGGGTCCAAAATGGAGGGGCTGAATACACAAAGTCCCAGCTGCAAATAAGGCAGGTTAAACAAGCTACATTTTTGCGATGGCACTACATATTTTCCAGCAAACAGTTACATCTTTTAACCAAGCTCCCTCTGCTCTCTCAGCGACTGCAGAAATGGAGTGATTCAAACAACAACTCGAGTGGGATTCGAGCAGTAAACCCACAGTCCCCCTACACAAACTAATAAAGCCTGCAAGCAGGCAGCTCTTAAGGAGACAGTACCAGAGGCTCTAAAAGCACTCACAGCACCCACATTTAAGCGGCCTTACGCCGAACGCCAGTTAGACAGAGAGCACTTAGGCAAGCTCCGGGAAGGCTTTTAGGAACCCCCATTTGTAGAGGGGTTACATTATCTTCAGGGTTTGACCTCTGTAGACATCACTCATGGGTCTGCCACTCATGAGGTCATTGAGGTCAGAACCTACAGATAAAAATAAATGTGAATTTGTTTGTCAACCCATGGCATATCCCAGATGTATGTTAAATGAAACTATATGATTCCTTTCATCTTGTTTAACCAGTAGAGACACACTAAGCTGAAAGCTTGTTTACAGGTGCGACCTGGGAACACAAGGAAATTAAGTGATTTGCTCAGGGTCATACAGTATGCAAGTGGGGGCTGTGGGATTCAAAGCCAGGTCTCCAGGTTTGCAGCTCAGAGCCTTAAACCACTGTGCTATACTGTCTCCTTCATCTGCATCAAAATATTTTAGTCACACAGAAATAATGAGCATGTCTAGTAATAGGTAAGAGTCAGAAAACTGGAAGGAATATGGTTTCTGACTGCTCAGTAGTTTAATAGCAGAGTTGGATTGACCCACCTGGATACCTGGAAATTTCCAGCTGCCCCCGTTAGGTACCTGGCCACCTTCTGAAAAAAATGTCAAGGCCCTCCCCCCAATTGGGTGCCTGGCCACCTTCTGAACTCTGTAAATCTGTGTGCATTTGTCATTATTTTCTAATTGCATAAGGTTGTTTGGGTACTTCAAGTACATTTAAAATGCAAACATAAGAGCTAATGTATCAAATGTAAGTGGAATACTGATCAGGATGTGTTACCTTGGGACCTCCCTTATTGATATTCCAGGTGGGCCCCTGCATCAGCTTTGACAGGGGTACCCTCTGTACCCCAGTCCAACCCTGTTTAACAGTATGTCTCTTGTTTGACAGAATACAGTCTGACAGGTGCAGGTGCGTGTGCATGTGTGTCTTTGTTTTTATAACTGAGATTACCAAGTCCTAGCATGCGGCTGAGTTGGTGAAAACAGTATCTAGCCTCATCCAGCTACAACTGAACCAGACTAGACACCTTTTATCTCAAGAAAATAATCCCACCTGTGTATAAATCTCATAAACTACAGCAAATCTGTGACTGTTTAATATTGTTTTCACATAATGAATCATACTTCTTGCTGGCAAACAGTATGAAGTCTTTCTACACTCATCAGCTCATAAGGGTTGCTCTTCCATCATGTGAAGTAATTGTGTGAAACAAAACACTACCGTGCTATTTCACAGAAAGGTCAATCATTCCTAATTTGCAAGAAGCTTATTCCCAAACAGAAACTAGGGCGGGGTTAACTGGTTAGCACATGAACCCCTTGAATCTAGTCAGATGGAGTCATATGAACTCTTTCAGACCTACTTAGTCAAATCTGATTAAAAGTAACTTGCCAAAAAGAACTGCGAACCAGAAGAGGAACTGGCAAAGGTATACAGAGGAAAAGCAGAGTCATTGCTAGGGCTGGAGCCCCGAATGTTTTGTCTGGGGCCCCGAATGTTTTTTGTTGGTGGTGTTCCGGTTTTTTGCACTGCCACTGCCAAGCAAGCAAGCAAAAGTAAAAATTAAAAAAAACAACATTGCATTTCACTCACTGCAGCCCAGTCCGCCCGTGGCACTCCGGCCCAATCTGCCTGAATTGCTAAGCACACAGACAGCCACACAATAAGCAGCAGCTTAAACTAATATTTATTTGCCAGTGGTAGTAGCGCTAGCTAGCCCCGACTCACTGCCCATCGCTTACTTGGCTTGCTCGCTCATTTCATCCCTGTCGCCGCCATGGCAACCATCACAGCTCCTAGTTCTCTCAGACTGTTTTTATGATTGGTGAGGAGTCTGTGTGGTTGCCCTGGTGACAGCGCATGCCACACACTGCATGGCACTGATGGCAGACTCAAAGGGGGAGCGGGAGCGAGTATTGTTGGAGCCTGAAGGCTGGTCAGGGAAAAATAAAATGCTGCCATGTCTTGTCAGTGAGTCACATGTACTCTAAGAGACAGAGGGGATTAAGTGGTGCTGCGGCACTTACAAATTCAGTCAGTCGGGTCAGGGTCACAGGGGGGAGGGTCCAGGGAGCAGGGACAGTCACAGGACACATCAGGGATACTTGGAGTCTTGCACTTGGGAGGGACTTCTTGGAGGCGGGAGCGGAGAGCCAAGCACTGCTGGAGAGACTCGGTGGAGCAGAGCCAGAGGAGAGCTAGCTGAGAAGGAGACAGAGAGACAGAATTGGATGCCACGATCATGCCTGCCTGCAGTGCCTGCTGTTACTGTGTGAGGTGAGTCAATGGAGAAACATGACATAATGATAATGGCCCACCATGGCAAAGTCAAAGTGGCTGCATGTTTGCATTTATTTGCGGTGGGGCGGGGGCCCTTAAGGAGAGCAGAGCCAGCCCAGCAGTGCACTAGTCTGTAGCACAGCACACAGCTGACTGACTGGGGGAGGGGAGAGTGAGGACTGTCTGTCTTACTCAGAGATCATCAAGATTAGAAAGTCAAGATTAATTTAAGAATAATAGTGGGTGGTGTGACCCTTATGAAACTGGATGCCATTGCCCATGCCCAGCCCTCCTCCATGCCCAGCATACTTTGTTCTTGGTATGACCCTTATGAAACTGGATGCCAGATTGCCCAGCCTTCCTCCATGCCCAGCATACTTCAGTAGATTTAGCCCAGATCTATAGATATTTACCAGATATGTTATTGATTCTATGACTTTTAGTCTGCAACATGTAGTTTGTGCCTGTCAAGTGACAAGTCACAAGCCAACCAAAAAAAGACACAAAATAATGGAAAAGGAATGGGGGAAAAACAAGGCTGAAGTAGCAGAAAATGTGTTATTTTGCATGAGAGAGCACCAAAAGTTCTACAGCTTCTGGGGACCTAGGCGGCTCCCAGACCCCCGGCCTTTTGTTTGGGGCCCAGGCCCCCAATGTTTACTCATGCTGGCAACGCCTCTGGGCAGGAGCTCCCCTTGCATAAACTTGGACAACCAAAGCATTTGGAAAGCCTGAATTCCTACTGTAAATAAGTACTTTAAGATCAACAGTGCTTGCTCAGTTCAGTGGCAATGTGGGCACTGTGCAGATCATGTGCCTCTATCAAGATGGTTCTCTAAAACAAAAGGCCTTTTTTGCTTTTAAATTGTAAGTCAATCTGCAGTAAAAAAAAAAATAATAATCAGTAACAAAAATCAGGGCAGAGCCACCTCCAGGGTTGGCAGAGTGCACGTATGCTCAGAATATAACTTAAAAAACACACCAGAGACAGCACTCACTCCCACTCATAGGCCTCAGGCAAGCACTTAAAGCACAAATATTAAAAAAAAGTATTTTACTGAAAACGAAGAATAGTTTGGAATGTCCATTCCCCCCAGAAGTCCTCACCCCCTCAGCAAGAGATTTGTTTTAGAGATTTATCTAGGTTGCATTATAAAAAAGTTGCTCTGGATCTCAAGAATGTTGACTGGTCCGGTATTTGATCCCAATCCTCTGATAAAGCAGCGCTTGACTTATTCCTTGAATTTTTGAATTGCCTTCAAAATAGGCATACCCCTGTAATGAAGTGAAGGATTCACGGCTCTGCCAGCAGTCACATGTGACTTACTTACCCTAATGAGGACCAGAGATAAGTGCTGGAAACAGTTATAAAGCTCTGGAATGTGGTCTGACTGAGTTGAATATAGGACATGGCATAACATCTGCAGAGTCAATGTTACAACCCAGAAGAGCTCTTTCTGTAAAGAGTAGCTTCTCACTTTGGTAAGCCATAGAATTTCTGGGACATCATTAAAGATCTAGTGAGTGTGAAAAAAAATCCCATCTGTAACAACCTGGAAACTATCGCCGGTGCTTTGTCAATTTGGAACTGAAATGGCTAACTGACTGCCCAATTTATATATGCACCCCCCACCACCACTCCCGTAGCTCACATTCTATTTGGGTCTATACTTGATGACTGAGATAAAAAAAAAAGACTGGTGTTCATATTAACCATCTCCGACTTCTCTGAGTTCATACCCTTCAATTCCTTTGTTTGGTGTTTGTAGCCAGATTATTTTTAGAAGAGTCCAAAGTTTTAAAAACTGACTACCCACTCTGGCAAGCTTTCCACATGCCCACAAACATCTGTGTAAATTAATGTTCTTTCCCTCCATATTGTAGTGTTTTAGTGTGATTTGGTACTTATGACCCCTCAAATTATGTGGTTGTCATTTCAGCATCATGCCCAGTTCCCTCATTAAGGACTCATCTCTTATTAACCTATATGTTGTAACATACCTCCTCTAAGTCATCTTCTTTTTCAGATGTGTAGATACATTTTGTTTATAACATGGGGCACTGAAATACAGTCACCTGACTGGTACATGAGCATCAGGTGGCTGACTGCTGATTAAGCCCCAATATATGCACACCTAGTTGTGCAGGGGCAGTAAAGAGATATCCCTGGGCAGACCTGCAGTCGTTATGTGTGGGGAAATCAGTTTCAAGAGGCAGCCATTAAAATACAGAGCAATGCAGGTGACAGTTTTGCAGTAGAAGAAACAGCTGCAGCATACACAGGGCCCCTGGTGTTCTGCGGCAGAATTTTCTGATTTCTGCGGCATGATTTATTAATTTCTCTGGCAGAATGCAGTCCTGTCATTGGCTAAATACGATGTGATGTCATCGATGACATCATATGCTGAGCATAGAGGAGGGGCTTCAGGATAAACAAGGTGGGAAAGAAAGTCTGACACTATGGAAAAACAGTATATTTATATGAAAATTCACCAAAAACAATGGATTCTGTGGCACTGTATATATTCTGTGGTATGATGCAAATTCTTCGGCAAATTCCACAACCGCAGAACCGCAGAATTCCAGGGGCCTTGAGCATACAGTACAACGTACTGCAGTCATAGGTCTATATGCCCCAGAGTTTGCGAAGTGCAGCGGGAGCAAACTGAGTATGTGTGATCCCTGTCCTGTTGCTGCGAGCAGGCTGTGCTGTGTTAGGTATTCATCCCTCCCCCGCAGTAACATGTACATCCTCGTCCTTACGGATGCTGCACTTCAGTGACACACAGACAGTAGAGAGAGCAGCAGGTTAGCCCATATTCCTGTCCCATTGCAACGAGGAGGCTGTGCTCTGTTAGGTGCCCCCCCCAGTGATATGTACACCCCCATCCTAACAGATGCTGCATTTCAGTGACAGACAGACAGTAGGGAGAGCAGCAGGTTTGCCTGAACCGTCAATCTCCTCCCCCCACATACACCCTGGGTCGTGAGTCCTGTTGCACCCCTACCCCCCGTGAGACAGAAGTGTGTGCGGTGGGGAGAGCAAGAGAAGTGCAACAGGTAGAGGCAGTGAGAGATGACCCTGTGTAAATGAAATTACGCACACACAGATGGAGCAGCGTGCTGCAGGAGAGTGTCACTGTCTGTAGCTTAACCATGTGTGGCAGGGAGAGAGAGAGAGAGAGAGAGAAAGACAGAGAGAGACAGAGAGAGACAAGCGCAGAAGGGAGAGACAACAAGAGCCAGAGACAGCATGAAATCAAAGTTGTTGCACTCTCCTATCTCTGTGTCAATTCACGTAGTGCACAGTCGGGAGGTAAACAGCTCCCATACGACTTGTAGCACTTCAATGACCCTGCACCCTTTGACGGTAAGCCACAGTTGATGGTTAGACACAGTTGTTCAAGTGAGTGCAGTCTATCCCATAGTGTTATGCCACAGTCCACAACCGGTAACATGTTATTCACCATCACGGAGCAGCACTGTCATGCTCGGTGTACACAGCACACAGTGTCAGTCTGGTACCAGAACAGAGGCATCCCTGTAGTCTCAGAACTCATGCTACTACAGTCCTCACCCAAATGTGTACCTCGGTGCCAGTAGCGCAGCATGCATAAAGTCAACTGTCTGTATACTGCACAGCATGTTGTGGCAATAAATTATACTATTTTTGTTATCTGAGCAGTCTGCCTGTGGTCTGTGCACACAAGCACACTGTGCAGTATATATCAGCAGCATCGAAACAGTGGCACTACTTTGTTTGGGGACAGATACTGACCAAATTCTGTAGTTTCTCATCATTTTATATGACTTACTGTTGTTTTTATAACACTATAGTCACCCCATGTTATAAGTGCAGTAACCCACTCCAGGGTATGGAGTTACTGGGGATTAATCAATACCCTGGGTGCCTCACAACACAGCTGGGGTGTTGATTAAACCCCAATAACCCCATACCTTGTTGTGGGTCATTGCTAACTTAGCCTTTCATTTTTTTTTTTTCTTGACTCTTTTTATCCTCCTACTCACTATCACCTGGACTCTCTCCGGTGTGGTTGCTTGAAGCCACTTTCTCCTGCTTGCCTGAAGTCCTCCATTGGCGCTCCAATGTGCCCGTCTCCACCTTCACCTGGACTGCCTGACCCCCCGGCTCTGAGTCTCCCAGGGGTGGGACCACCGACTCCTATTGGTGCTCTATCTATAATCTGATAGAGCAGCCAGGCTTTGCGGAGCACCAGAAACAGGCAAGGAGGACCCAGCAATGGGTGGGGGTGTGGCACCCCTGAACCCACCTTTGCCTACCGAGGATAGGGCCATTTTCCTTCTTGTTCCTTCCCCTGGTGCAGACGTGCAATGGCATCAGCATGTGGATGGGATGCTCCCACCCTCACCCGCAGATGCCCACCGACACCAGACCTCCATTGACTGTCCCCACCTATGATGTTGCACCTCCCAGCTGCCACCTGGATCCAGAACCCACACCAGGAGAGGAGAGCAGTCCTCTGGATGCTCAATCTTCTCTTCCCCAACCGATCCCGAGTAGCCCAAGTTTGCTCCCGAACCTGGGTCACCGGCATGGCGTGAGGTATGGCATCCAGCGCCTCAACCCTCAGTGCCACCGGGCCAGTTCCTACTTAGCCTTTTCTTGTAGGATTCCCCAAATCATTTTGCATAGCCCTTCACTGGGTCCTCTCAAGAAGGTTAATATCTTACTGATGCTATGAGTTCCAGAAAGGGGAACAGAAACCAAATTGTGCTCTAATGTTTGTTCTGTACAAGGGAACTATAATTTGTCCTACTGATAAAGGAGTTGGTTAGCTTTTTGTGAAAGCAATTTACAGTGGCTTCTCAATCTCAGGTCATTGTTCAGTAGTTTTCCCAAAATCCTTTTCAGTTTTGACTTTCTTCACTTTAATCCCACTCAGTGTATAATTTTGACTTGGGTTGTTGTTAACTAGATACATAATTATGCATTTTGATATGTTAAATGTCATCTTATCCCTGTCAAATCTCGATCATTTTAAGCTCATTAACTAGCTGTTGTTGGTCAGACATCGTTTCTAGTGTGTTTTTTAGTTTTGTATCATCTGTGAAGTTATTTGTCCATGCTGTTGTATCTTCTTCCATGTCTGATATATAGACTAAGAACAGAGCTTTGCTGGGTGAAAGATTAATCCCTGGGGCACCCCACTAGTAATCACTGCTCCTGTTTATGGTCTTGTTCTGTTAATTCTGTCCTGTTGTGATCTGTTAGTACAGTAAGCAACTTTCTGATCCAGGTGACTAATTGGTTATATAATACTGGCCTTCCTTAATTTATTTACCATTAGTTTGCATAGTACTGTGTCAAATGCCTTTTGATAATCCAGATAAATAATGTCTACCAGTCTGCTTTTGTCCAGACTCTCCCTAACCTTCTCAAAGAAGGTTAATAGATTTGTTTGACAGGATCTGTTCCTAGTGAATCAATGTTGTTTTTTCCTCTTTGAGTCATGTATTCTACTTCAGTTGATCCAAGAAAGGGCCTTCAATTAATTTCTTCCCAACTATTGCAAACTAATCAGCCTATAGTTCTCTGCTTAAGATCTATCCCCTTTCTTATATGTAGCTATGCCTGTAGTTTTGTGCCTGTCTGCTGGTACCTCCCCAGTGGTTGCTGATGTGTGACATAAGTAATAAGCCATGACTAGGTATGCATTATAGAATTTAATGCACGCCCAGGGGTGTAATAAGGCACGGGTCTGAAGGCCGAGTGTCCTTACACCCCTGGGAAGTGCATTCAAATCCTAGGATGCACACACTAGAGGGGCTTATTACACTTATAAAATGGCTTTAAGTCATTGTTTTGGGGAAGAAAACGAGATTCAGCACCTGACTGTGTGTTTATGCATTTATAGAGATTTAATGCACAGTCTGGTGATTTCTTTCAACCAATGAAATTTCTAGATGTATTCTTACCATTTTATAATAATTTTCAAACTCTCACTTATTTCTGGGGAGATTCAAAACTTGTGGAAATTTGCCAGAGTTGTCCCCATATTTAAAAATGGGGACCTAAAGTGCTTGGAAAGCTACTGACCAATAGTCATTCTTCCTGTTCTAGCAAAATGCCTGGAGAAATTGGTGGCTGGGCAACTCATTGAGTACCTTACCAAATATAACATTCTGTTCCATGCTCAGCATAGTTTCAGAAGGATGAAAAGTAGCTCAACTCCCCTAACTGCACTTACTAATGGTGTAAGACTGGCTTTCAAACAGGCACCGTATTCATAGAAACATAGAAACACAGAAGCTGACAGCAGGTAAGGACTGCAAGGCCCATCCAGTCTGCTCATTTTTTTCTGCCTTATGAATGTGCCATAGACCTTTACTCTGTCAATGGCCTGTCTATTCATACTCATCTGTATTGCTCCCTTATGCCTATCCCATGCCTGTTTGAAGCCCTGCACTGCATTCGTATCCACCACTTCCTGAGGTAGGCCATGCCATGCATCCACCACCCTTTCTGTGAAAAAGAACTTCCTCAGATTACCCCTTAACTGGCCTCCCTCTAATCTCATGCTGTGTCCTCTTGTCCTGCTATTTTTCTTATACTGAAACATGTTAGACTCTTTCATCTTGTTAATGCCCTTAAGGTCTTTGAATGTTTCAATCTTATCACCTGTCTCCCTCTTTTGCTCTAGGGTATACATATTGAGCTCTGTTAATCTGTCTTCATATGTTTTCTAATGCCGTCCCTGCACCATTTTGGTTGCCCTTCTCTGGACTGTCTCCATTTTGTTAATGTCCTTGTGCATGTGCAGCCTCCAGTACTGCACGCAGTACTCCAGATGGGGCCTAACCAGTGTCTTGTAAAGAGGCATTATTACCTCCCTCTTACGACTTGTGATACATCTACTAACACACACCCCAACATCCCCCTAGCCTTACCTACTGCTTTAGTGGTCTGCTTGGATGATTTCAGGTCATCTGTGATGATGATGCCCAAGTCTCTTTCTTCCCTTGTGATTGGCAGCAACTCCCCTCCCAACCTGTAAGTGGCTTCAGGGTTTCTCTTACCTATGTGCATGATCTTGCACTTCTTTGCATTAAACCCCAGCTGCCACTCTTCTGACCACTTTTCCAGTTTATCCGGATCTCTTCTCATTCTGCCCACCCCATCTGGATCATCTAGTCTGTTGCAGATCTTGGTGTCATCTACAAACAGACAAACCTTACCCTTCAGTCCATCTGCAATGCCGCTGATGAAGATATTGAAGAGGACTGGCCCCAGGACTAATCCCTGATGCACCCGACTTGTGACTTGATCTCTTCTGACTGTATACCATTTACCACCACTCTCTGTTTTCTGCCTGCCAACCAGTTTGCCAACCTCACCAGGGCAGTTGAATTAATAGTCAATTCTCTTCTATATTCAAAGCTACCTGCCCTTGATGTCTCCCCTGCTGCAACCTGTTGGCTCGATCTCTACCTTTATGGGGAGAAAAGAACAAGTTAAGCTACATTTCTCCATGTCAGCCTTGGCTGAAGTCACAGAGGTTCCCTTGGCTTGAGGGTTCTCCACATTAAGCCCACTCCTTTTCTGCCTTTTTATCAACAGTCTCCCAGATGTGGCTAACAATTGCAATACTTTGCGACCTGGTTGTATACCAGAATGCAATGGACATCTTAAAGACTCACCGGCAACTCTCACATTCTTTCTTCAACATTCACACTTGGCTACTAGACAACAAGCTGGCAAAAAAGTATCACAAAACAAAGGCCATGCTGTTCGGCTCTAAACCTAAGCTCTGTCTCAGATCCCCTAACTTCTCAATTGTGTGTACCAATGGCTTATTGCCAGAGGAAGTTACCACTATAAAATACTTAAGAATTACTTTAGACTGTCATTAGATTTCTCACTCCACATCCTAGCAGTTTGCAAAACAGTTAACTCTAAACTGTGTCTAGTGTCTGCCCCACAGTGTTGTTAAAGGAAAGGTCCAAGATAGCAGGTTTTGCTTTTTTTACGTAAATGAAAAGCCACTGCTCAACTAATAGGGGCCCTTGTTAGTTGAACACTGGCATGAATAGGTGCCAAAACCTGATTTACCCAAACTCTTGGGTTTCCAGGACAAGAAAAATAGGTGCTTACCTCGTCGGTTCATCACTCAACTTTAACTGTACTATTCAACATTTTTGCACCCACTTTCTCTCGTCCACCAGACTAAGTTTTCCTCCTGATGGAGAGATGTTTAAAATGTGCTGTTTGTTGCAATTCCTTCCCAAACTGCTGCACATGCTATTTGGTGTTCCCATGCAAATGCAATACCACAATCTCTAGGTCCATTCCATGAGACCAGCCTGTGTAACAGATCAATGCCCGAGTTTGGGTAGTTTTATTTATATAAAAAGTAAGTATACTCCTCTGTCTCCCTCTCCATCCTAACTGCCATCTTCTACGGGGAACAGCTTGGGAGCAGCAGTGGCAGCTTAGGCCAGACAGCGAGCATGGGTACCCTTCAGAGGCTTGGAGCTGCTTACTGTGGCACCACTACCATCAATCAACCCTCCCCAGCTAGCCTGACCTACAGCATGGCAGATCAGTCAGCCTTCTGAATTTGAAACCCTGATGCTTAGCAAATCACGTTACACAAAAGGTCTCCTTAAACTTGACTGCAATGCAGAAAAGAGTGCACATGACCACAGTAGGTGCTTACAATCATTGTTTTTTGTAATTACTCATAGGTTGTTACGATGAGCAGCTCTACCAAAAGCATCCCGTATCAATACCGTCACGTGTCCATTCCTAGTCTGAGGGTGCGCACTGTTCAAGAGAATCCATTATTGTAACAGACCCTCCCATATTAGAAACCTTTTTTTAATTAATTTATTTATTTATTAAAGTCTATGTAACCTCCCCCTGCAAATAGGAGTTCCCAAAAGTCTTCCAGGAGCTGGCTGAGTGCTCCCAGCCTGAATGGTGTTCGGTGTTTAAGCCGTGTATCTGTTAGTGCTTTTAGAGCCTCTGGTACTGTCTCTTTAAGAGCTGTCTGCTTGCAGATATGATAAGTTTGCAAGGGGGGATTGTGTGTTTCCCTGCTCGAGTCCTGCTCGAGCTGCTGGCAAGTCGCTCCGTTTCTGCCATCGCTAAGTGGGCAGAGTGAGCATTTTTCAGAGATGTAACTGTTTGCCACGTATCATTTAGGGTATTAGTGGAAATGTAATTTGTCTAACCTGCCTTTCTTGCAGCTGGGACTCTGCGTGTTTTGTCCCTCCATTTTGGATCTGGACTACTGAATAGATCCAATCAGTGCAAAGGGGGCCTCTAAAATGGACTTCATGTGGACCAACCAGAATCAGGACTCTCTTGGGAGCCAGCTTGCCATAAGACATATAGGTAGTAATTCTGGGAAGTGAAGTTCTGGACCTTGGTGCCTATTTGCACCAACAGGGGGAGTTTTGAGTGATTGACAACGGAGTCCACCAACTGGACCGGGTGGCGCCCAAATGGAATGCCCTGCCTTGTGTCTGGAGAAGCAGATCCGTTGTGACTGTGACAAGAGAAGGATCTCCAAGCTTCTGTGCTACACAGTTTCGTGCGGGAAGCGTGTGGGAGGCCTAAACTCGGGCGGCATGTTGCCATTTTGTCTCGGACTAAATCCGCCATTACCGAGAGGAAGAGAGGCTGAACAATTGGGAACCAGGCTCACCCTGTAGAGGACTGGAGAAACTGCTTAATCACGCTCGGACTGTCAGGAAAGTGAAGCTGCAGTGTGAACTCCCAGGTTAGCAGTAAGTGCGATCGGGATCTGAGGGCAGCTGCCTGGTATAGTAATTTCCTTTACATATAAATGTGTAGAGTGTTTGTGAAGGACAGCTAAATGGGTCCTCTTGCCCCATGTGGTGTAGACTGAAAGCCAAATGCATGCATGTGAACTGTATCCATTGCTGATCGAAGCTGTGTGCCTGACTTGTAGAATTTCATCTCCCTGCTGTGTGAGGGAGTCTGGCAATCTATGACCCCCTCTGTGCCAGTTTTCGGCATCAAGTTTGTGAGTGCAAATCAGGGTAGCTCCCTGCCATCTGTCTATCTAATTGCAAGTGTTTCATCTGATTTCTTTTCTTCCTTTCTTCATGAACTGAGCCAACCGGCTCCGGATTACAATTGGGTATTGTGCAAGTGTTTTTCCATCACAGGGGCCCAACCAGCTGCACCAATCCTGGCTAGCTCCCCACCATCCTGGGTACCCAGTAAGAGTGACATTTGGGACTCTGAACATGCGCACAGTACTGTGATTATTAATGTGTCTAACCTAATTTACCTGATTTCCCCCTGTCCTTGTTACAGTTCCTTAAATAAATCACATCTGTTTGTTTCAGCAAAGTTACACTGACTGTGGTGTTCGTTTATGTTAAAGTATTGTACTGTGGCTATCGTACTGCATCATCTTGTTTTACAGGGGGTCCTCAGAGTCAAGCTGACTGAACCAGTCCTTGGGGTAAGTGTAAATAGTGAAGATACTCATGGTGTATTGTGTGGGCTACTAGTAGGGATAACAGGGGGGTCTCAGTGTCCCAGAGGGCTGTGACCAAGCTAGTCTAACTACTTCAAACCCTGACCTCTAGGTGGAGGCACCCACCATAGAATCTAGGCCTCTTGGGATAGTGCCACCTGGGGGTTACATCTAGGAGACACTGCTTGGATTAGCATCCTCTAGAGGCTGAGTGAAGGAAGTACCCCATTATGTCTAACTTAAAGGAGAAGATGGAGGGGGGTACCACGCCCAAGTTAAAACTCGACCCCTTAAGCTGATGGTACACAAATTGATGGGGTGGTGCGCGAAGCTGAGGAATTGGACTCCCAAAAGGCTATATTATTGTTGGATGGCCCATTGGGGATTAAAAGCGCTGACATTGTCTCTACTGTAGAACGTGTCAAATGTATGGGCAAGGTGGAAGTAAAAGGGCAATATGCTGACTTGCTGAAACAAACCCTGCAAGTGCTGCTTTTATGCAGTATTCCGATAGACTCTGAGAGGGTGCCCCCCACCGTGATTTTGCCCAAGGGTACCCAGAAGGGATGGAGGGTTATTCACACACGTAGTGGTTTGGCCACCCCAGGTGGGTCCCCTAAGACCAATAGTTTTAAAGACAAACTGCTCAAACTGTTAGCCAAAGAAGGGAGAACTGCTCAGGAATTGGTAAAGGTATTAGACATCTCAGGCAACCACACTCCCCTGCCATCCCCATCTCCCGGGTCCTCTAAGAGCTCCATACTAGCCCCACCCCCTATGGTTATTTCTCCCATTCAACTAGATTCCTATCGGAGATTGAGACTCTTCTCCGGTACTGTTCCCGTGCCTTCAGGGGAAGATGATTTGGAGACCTAGATGGACTATGCTACCCCTTTATTGCAAGAGTGGCAGTGCTCCAAGGGGGAAAGAGGAAACAGTTGATGGAAAGCTTGAGGGGTCCTGCATTGGAAGCCATTCGATTCCTACAGACCACTAGTCCAGAGGCCACTGCAGCAAAATATTTTTCCACATTAGAGGGGGTGTTTGGCAGCACTTTAACCGGAGAGAATCTGTTATGGAAGTTCAAGTCAGCTAAACAGTGGAGAAATGAGAAATTTCAGCTTTAGGGCCCCCTCCTGGTTCAACACACTGCCCCCCTCCATCTCCGAAGCTCCAACTATATCGTGCTTCAAAACTTCCTTACGTAACCACCTTATTAACACCCGATGCTGTAACTGCCACTAGTCAAAGCCGTACTCAATACTTATGACAAAGCTTATTACTAAGCTGCTAAGGACGACATAACTCTGGTATTGTTTGCATCCATCCTACCTGTACCAGCTTGTTTGTATCTATGTCTTAATTTTACTGTTATACTTATGTGTTGTACTGCTATACTGTGTATTTTGGTCTGTCTTACTGTGACAAGGTACCTTTGTAAATGAGCCTATGGCTCAAAGGTTTTCCAAACTGCTGTTTAAATAAAATAAAAAAATAAAATAAATTGTCTACTTTTGTTACTAGAATGGCGAGAGCTTTGCAAAAGGCCCACTGAAAAGGGGGAGTGTCTGCCCAAATGCTAAATCAGGTCCAATTAGACCATATATTGAAGTCAGCCAGATTTTCAAGTGCAATACTGCTGAAACTCAAGTTGCAAGACAGGAGAGCCGACCCTCCCGAGTATTGTCAATTGATGAGAGAGATTTGTGAAATTGAAACTGATGAAGAGGGGTGGGAACCCTATGCTGGTGCCATGAATCCTTGTCAGACCCCTGAGAAGAGTGAGCCGGATGAGACTCAACAGCTGAGAGGGTTTATTAAGGGGTTGACTGAGCCCTATCAGGAACAGGATCTGTATCAAGCTCCTCCTCCTGAGCCTAAAAGTGGAGTGGGAGCGCATGTCGTATCCCCTGATACCCAGATTGAGAGCAACCTGAGAGCAGAAATTAGAGACTTAAGAGAGATGGTGAGGGAGCTGCAATGGGCTGCTCTCACCCCCAATAGAAGTGGACAACCAGAGATTCAACGGGGTAAACACCCAGTTCAAGAAGAGCCATGTAGAGCCCCCGAGATGCCCCACCAGATAAGATATCCCCCTCCCTCCAAAGACAACAGAGATACTAAGTTCTGTAACTGTTGTGGAGAGGATGGACACTTTCAGACTGACTGTCAGCTGCCAGAGAACTTGAGGAAAGTTACCAGCAGGTTAGTGGTCTGGCATCGCAAAACGTGTGCCCGGTCACCAGGGGGAGCCAACCGGAAAAGTTTTGCCACCAGGGCCAATGCCCGAGCGACATCCCAAGTAATGCCCCCTGAATGGTCCAAGGTGGTGAGTACCTCTATGGAGACTACTATGAAAGTGAATGGGGTATCCACCAGAGCTGTACTAGACAGTGATTCCCAAGTGATAATCATGTTCCAGGACTGGTATCAGAAGCATTTGTCTAATGTACCCCTGCAACCCCTGTAAGGGCTACATGTGTGGGGCTTGAGTGAGAAGACCTACCCCTACTCTGCCTATATCTGAATTTGGTTGTCTTTTCCCACTTCTGTAGCTGGAGTGGCAGAGCAAGTGGAGACCCTAGCCTTAGTGTGACCCCCTACAGGACTATATGATGGGGTACCGTTGTTGAGTGGAACTAATGCACATATGTTTGGGTGACTGGTGCAGTTGTGTTATGAAAAACAAGGGTCCCGGACTGGCAGAGCTCTAAGAATTCCGTCCTTGATTAAAAAGGCCTATGAGGCACAGAGAAATGCTGATAGAATGGAACCAGAGGAACCAGTTGGGGTCGTCTGGAAGAAGAATCCGGAATCATTGCTTTTGGTACCAAATGCTCAATGTGTTCTACAAGGAGAGGTCCGCATAAAAAAGGATGTCAAGAATAAAATATTAATGCTGGATATACCAGGAGATGGAAAACTGCCCGAGGGGCTGCTGGTCAAACGAAGTATTCTGCCTGCTAGAGCCCATGCTTTTGCCAGAAGAGTGATGGTTCAAGTTCACAATGTGTCTGACAGATCTGAGTAAACCAAGGCTGCACCCTGGCTACTGTGTACTATGCGGATACTGCCGTGCTACCCAGTAACAAGAATCCGGGAAAGAGTGATAGAGTAACGCCTGACTTGTTTGATTTTGGTGACTCCTCGTTGCCAGCAGAATGGAAAGTGAGGATCAGTAAGAAACTTGTCCAAAGGGACCAGGTGTTTTCTCTAAAAGAGTGGGATGTGGGCTGCGTGCAGGGGGCCGAACACCATATCCGGCTGCAGGATGAAAGGCCCTTTTGTGAGCGGTCTCGACGCCTGGCCCCTGCTGACATAGATGATGTGAGACGACATTTGCAAGAGATGTTGGCTGCTGGTGTAATACAAGAATCCCAAAGCCCATATGCTTCTCCCATTGTGGTAGTGAGAAAAAAGAATGGGACTGTGAGGATGTGCGTTGATTATCGCACCTTAAACTGGTGGACTATTCCTGATCAGTATACAATGCAAATGCCACGCATTCAAGATGCTTTGGGCTGCCTGAACGGTAGTAAGTGATTCTCAGTGTTGAATCTTTGCAGAGGGTACTACCAGATCCCGATGGCCCCAGAAGACTGTGAAAAGACAGCCTTTATCTGTCCACTTGGTTTCTATGAATTCATGAGGATGCCTCAAGGGATTTCAGGTGCTCCAGCCACTTTTTAACGACTGATAGAGTGTGTGGTGGGGGACATGAACTTGTTAGAATGCCTGGTATACCTAGATGATGTTATTGTGTTTGGCAGCTCACTGGAGGAACATAAGAAACATAGAAACATAAACTTTGACGGCAGATAAGGACCACTTGGCCAACCCAGTCTGCCCATTTCCCTTCCTAGTGGATAAGCTGCAGATTCTAGTTAACCAACAGCCTACTTCCTGCAACCCCCCACTACAATTGCCTTATGTCTATCTCATGCATGTTTGAATTCCCCCACTATTTTAGACCCAACAACCTCCCCAGGAAGGCAGTTCCATGCATCCACCACTCTCTCCATCAAAAATATTTCCTCACATTACCCCTGAGCCATCCCCTCTATCTTTAAATTGTGCCCCTTTGTTCTTACACATCTCTTTTTCTGAAAATGTTACCCTCCTGGACTTTGTTGATTCCCTTGAGGTGCTTAAAAGTTTCTATCATGTCCCCGTCCCTCCTTTCATCAAGGGTATACATATTAAGCTCTCTCAGTCTCTCGTCATATGGTTTCTGATGCAGACCCTGCACCATTTTAGTTGCCCTCCTCTGGACTGCTTCCATCCTGTCTATGTCCTTGAGTAGATGGGGTCTCCAAAACTGCACACAGTATTCCAGATGGGGTCTCACCAACTGTCTGTACAGAGGGATAACCACTTCCCTTTTTCTACTTGTGATGCCCCGTCCTATGCATCCCAGTATCCCCCTGGCTCTCCTTACTGACTTCTCACATTGCTTACCCACCTTTAGGTCATCTGATATGACTACCCCAAGTCCCTTTCCATTTTTGTTGTTGTTAGTACCTCCCCTGCTATTGTGTACTCTTCTCCTGGGTTTTTGTTTCCCAGGTGCATTACTTTGCACTTCTTTGCATTGAATCTAAGTTGCCATATGTCTGACCATTCCTCCAACCTTGCCAAGTCCCTTCTCATCCTTTCTACCCCCACCCTGTGTATCAACTCTGTTACAGATCTTTGTGTCATCTGCAAAGAGGCATACCTTTCCTTCCAGACCCTCTGCAATGTCACCTATAAAGATGTTAAAGAGGACTGGACCCAGTACTGAGCGCTGAGGTAGTCCACTAGTAACCCACCTTTCTTCAGAATGTGTTCCATTCACTATTACCTTCTGTGTCCTGTTGTGTAGCCAGTTTGCTACCCAGGCTACCACCCTGGAACCCACTCCCAGGCTGGCTAACTTGATTATTAGTCTTTTATGCGGGACTGTGCCAAATGCCTTGCTAAAGTCTGGGTAGGCCATATCCAAAGCCCCTCCCTGGTCTATTACTTTGGTCACCCAGTCAAAGAAATCAATTAGATTCATCTGACATGACCTTCCTGCTGTAAATCAATGCTGCTTTGGGTCCTGTGCCCTGCTGGCCTCTAGGTACGCAACAATTCTTTCTTTCAGAAGTGATTCCATCATTTTCCCTACCACTGAGGTCAAACTTACAGGTCTGTAGTTTCCTAGCAGATTGTTCAAGGTGTTGGATCGACTGGAAGACTTTGGCCTTAAACTGTCCATTGATAAGTGTCAATTCTTTCAAACATCAGTAAAGTATGTGGGACACATAGTATCCACTGAGGGAACAGATACTGATCCAAGTAAAGCTGAGACCTTGAACACCTGGCAACAGCCCAAAAATCTAAAAGAACTGCAAAGATTCCTGGGTTTCTGTGGTTATTATCGGCGCTTCATCAAGGACTATTCAAGAGTGATCCGCCCTTTATTTAACCTTACTCAAGGGTATCCCCCAACCCACAAAAGATACAAAAAGTCAGCGTCCCTCGAGACTGAAAGAGTGTATTTTCATCCAAGTTAAGTATTTGGGGCCCACTGGACTCCTAATTGTGAGACTGCTTTTCATGAGATCATATATCAACTTACTCACGCTCCAGTGCTGGCCTATGCTGATCCCACAAAACCTTATGTCCTGCACACTAATGCTAGCTTGCAAGGGTTGGGGGTTGTGTTGTACCAGGAGCACGAGAATGGCCTGAGACCAGTGGCCTTTGCCAGCAAAAGCCTGACCCCTTCCGAAAAGAACTATCCTGTACACAAATTAGAGTTCCTAGCTTTGAAGTGGGCCATTGTTGACCAATTGCACGAGTACTTGTATGGGGCTAAGATACTAGTAAAAACTGACAATAATCCTTTGACCATGTGCAGACCTCAGCTAAGTTGGATGCCACTGGCTATAGGTGGCTCTCTGCATTATCCACATATGACTACGCTGTTGAGTACAGAGCAGGTCTGAACCACATAGATGCTGATGCTCTCTCCCGGAGGCCTGTTCCCCAGAATGACTGGGTCAGACTGTTAGAACCTGATATTCGAGCACTCTGCCAGAAGTTTGACAGGGAGGAACAAATGTCCATGGACGCAGTGGACTGTATGGTGGATTGTTTGGGACCCTCTGAGAATTGCATACCTGCTGCTTATTGCCATTTTTCTGCCTTGGACACTGGTGCTTTGCCTCAATTCAATAATGACAGTATTCAGTGGGCTCAGTCCCGAGATCCCATGATCAAAACAGCTCTAGAAGCCCCCCAAGCAGGGAAAGATGTATCAAGGTTACGTTCCCCTGATTTGAGAACTGCATTGCTATATAAAGAAGGCCCTAAGTTGAGACTGATCAATGGACTGCTATATAGAGAGACAGTAGATAAAGGGGGTCAACTGGACAAGCAACAGTTAGTTTTGCCTATGGCCTTTCGAGACCTGGTTCTGAGGTCCTTATACAACCACATGGGACACCTTGGCATAGAAAGAACACTTGATTTGGTGAGAGACAGATTTTATTGGCCTAAAATGGGGGCTGATGTTGAACAATACATTAGAACTTGTAGTCGCTGCTGACAGAGGAAAGCTTTGCCCCAAAGGGCTGCCCCTCCTTGTTAACATCACCACCAGTGCACCCATGGAATTTATCTGTATTGACTTTCTGAGTTTGGAGCCAGATCAGAGAAATATCAGTAATGTGCTGGTGGTCACTGACCATTTCACCCGTTATGCTCAAGCTTTCCCCACGAAGACCAGAAGGCTTCCACAGTGGCCAACTTGCTTGTAGAAAACTTTTTTGTTCACTATGGGGCCCCACAAAGAAACATAGAAACATAGAATTTGACGGCAGATAAGGACCGCTTGGCCTACCTAGTCTACCCATTTTTCTACCTAACATATAAGCTGCAGATCCTAGTTAACCAACAGCTTACTTTCTCCTACCCCCCACTAGGACTGCCTTATGCCTGTCCCATTCATTCTTGAAGTCCCCCACTGTTCTTGACTCCACGACCTCCTCAGGGAGGCTGTTCCATGCATCCACAACCCTCTCTGTGAAAAAATACTTCCTCACATTACCTCTGAGCCATCCCCCCTCTATCTTCAAATTGTGCCCCCTTGTTCTTGCACATCTCTTTTTCTGGAAGATGCTACCCTCTTGGACTTTGTTAATTCCCTTGAGGTACTTGAAAGTTTCTATCATGTCCCCTCTCTCCCTTCTTTCCTCAAGTGTATACATATTAAGCTCCTTTAGTCTTTCTTCGTATGTCTTCTGATGCAGACCCTGCACCATTTTGGTTGCCCTCCTCTGGACAGACTCCACTCTGTCTATGTCTTTACGGAGATGGATTCTCCAGAACTGCACACAGTACTCCAGATGGGGTCTCACCAACCGTCTGTACAGAGGGATAACAACTTCCTGTTTTCTACTATTGATGCCTCTTCCTATGCATCCCAGTATCCCCCCAGCCTTCCTTACTGCCTTCTCACATTGCTTGCCCACCTTTAGGTCATCTGATATAATTACCCCCAGGTCCCTTTCTATTTTTACTGTTGTAAATAATCCATCAGAATCCATTCTGATCAAGGAAGGGACTTTGAGAGTCATCTGATTAAAGAGATGCTTTCACTGTGGGGAGTGCAAAAGTCCAGAACCACCCCCTATCACCCCCAGGGGGACCCACAGCCTGAACAGTTCAACCTCACTTTGCTTGATATGCTAGGCACCCTTCAACCAAAGGACAAGCCCAGATGGAGCCAACAGATTAGCACACTGGTACATGCCTACAACTGCACCAAAAGTGATGCCACTGGGTTTTTCCCCTATCGCCTGATGTTTAGAAGAGAAGCCCGATTACCAGTAGATGTTTGCTTTGGAGTTTCTCCTGATGGGGTTCAAGCAGCTACTCGTTTACAGTATGTGCAAAAGTTAAAGGTCCAGCTAAACCATGCGTACCAACTGGCTCAAACCACGGCTGCCAAAAGAAATCTAGCCAATAAAGAAAGGTATGACAAAAAGGTGAAAGCACTGGAACTCCAGGATGGAGATCGGGTGTTGCTAAGAAACCTGGGGCTGCATGGAAAACACAAGATTGCTGATCGGCGGCACCATCTCCCTCACATTGTGGTAGGCAAACTAAATGATCTGCCTGTGTACAAAGTAAGGCCCGAAAATAACTCAAAAGAAGACCATGCATAGAAATCATCTACTACCTATTGGACAAATCTTGATTGAGTCTGAACCCCCAGAAAAATAACCCCTCTGGACCAGTGACTAGAGCTGCAGCTAAGAAAAAGTCAAGAAAGCCTGCACCTGTCGAAGCTGAATTAACTTGCTCCCCTCCACAAGTCCCAGTTGAACATGACTGTCAGTCCATGTAAGAGGAAAGTGAGTGTGGCCCTGAATACTACCCTTCTTATGAATTGAGTCAAATGTTTCGGGGCAATCCCTTAGTTAATCCTGGAGATGAAACTGGGCCTTCTGGACTGTCTAAGCCCCCAGCCTTTGTCCCTGGAGCCAATGCTCTCAGAAAGTGAAGTGCAAAGCATCAAATCAGATGATGTGGAATCATTGTGCATGGTTGAACTGCTCGAGTTTTCAGAGGAAGAGAATGATGGACTGGGACCAACTGGTGATACACCAGAACAAGAACAGTGTGTTGAGTGTCCTGATAGTTCACTGTCAGTGTCAGGAGCCTCTCCAGGTGAACTAAGTGTTGTGGACTCAGATTGCAAATCCTGGAGCCGAAAGTGCCCCAAGTTCTAGCCTCCCTGCCCCAATGGAGACCCCTCTGGTGAGTACAGACAGTGCTGAAAGTGAGCCTAACTATGCAGAGGCTGTGACCGTTCCCCCTACCTGGTTGAGAGGTGAGGCCTGTAGTACGGCTAAGTTACGAGACCCTGGGTAGACCTGTGGACCTGCCCATTAATGTGTCCATAAGGGAGTGTATGTGACCCCGAGCTCATTGCCCAAACTAAGCCTGGGAAATAACTCCGGATTACTTGTATTACCCTCTGAGTATGGTGCCCCTGCCCCCTCCAGTCCCAACATAGCTGATAGGGAAGGGCCCCCTCTATCCAGGTTTCATGTGCAGGAAGTGATGACCTGAGTTAAAATGTTTGTATGTGTACTGTTGTAGAATCAATAGTAGAATGTATAATACAGTGTAAGTGTATATGACAAAGGTTTAATATGCTGATTGCTGTTTAAAAGGCATGCAAGGTCAAACTGTTCTGCCTTAAAGTGATTTAAGGATATCTACTTGACACAGACGTCAAGCTTTTTCAGGCCAGGAAGGGTGTAACTCCCCTGCAAATGGGGGTTCCAAAAAGTCTTCCAGGAGCTGGCTGAGTGCTCCCAGCCTGAACGGTGTTTGGCGTTTAAGCCGTGTATCTGTGAGTGCTTTTAGAGCCTCTGGTACTGTCTCTTTAAGAGCTGTCTGCTTACAGACATGATTAGTTCGCAAGGGGGGACTGTGTGTTTCCCTGCTCGAGTCCCGCTCGAGCTGCTGACAAATCACTCCGTTTCTGCCGTCGCTAAATGGACAGAGTGAGCACTTTTCAAAGATGTAACTGTTTGCCACATATCATTTAGGGTATTAGTGGAAATGTAATTTGTCTAACCTGCCTTTCTTGCAGCTGCGACTCTGTGTGTTTTGCCCCTCCATTTTGGATCTGGACTACTGAATAGATCCAATCAGTGCAAGGGGGGGGCCTCTAAAATGGAGTTTATTTGGGCCAACCAGAATCAGGACTCTCTTGGGAGCTGGCTTGCCATAAGACATATAGCTAGTAATTCTGGGAAGTGAAGTTCTGGACCTTGGCGCCTATTTGCACCAACAGGGGGAGTTTTGAGTGATTGACAACTGAGTCCACCATTTGGACCGGGTGGTGCCCAAATGGAATGCCCTGCCTTGTGTCTGGAGAAGCAGATCTGTTGTGACCGTGACAAGAGAAGGAGCTCCGAGCTTCTGCGCTACACAGTTTCACGCGGGAAGCGTGTGGGAGGCCTAAACTCAGGCGGTGCGTTGCCATTTTGTCTTGGACTAAACCCGCCATTACCGAGAGGAAGAGAGGCTGAATGATTGGGAACCAGGCTCACCCTGTAGAGGACTGGTGAAACTGCTTAATCGCTCTAGGTCTGTCAGGAAAGTGAAGCTGCAGTGTGAACTCCCGGGTTAGCAGTAAGTGCGATCGGGATCTGAGAGCAGCTGCCTGGTATAGTAATTTCCTTTACATATAAATGTGTGGCATGTTTGTGAAGAACAGATGAATGGGTCCTCTTGCCCTTTGTGGTGTAGACTGAAAGTCAAATGCATGCATGCAGACTGAATCTGTTGCACATCGAAGCTGTGTGCCTGGCTTGTAGAATTTCATCTCCCTGCTGTGTGAGGGAGTCTGGCAATCCATGACCCCCTCTGTGCCAGCTTTCGGCATTGAGTTTGTGAGTGCAAATCAGGGTAGCTCCCTGCCATCTGTCTATCTAATTGCAAGTGTTTCATCTGATTTCTTTTCTTCCTTCCTTCATGAACTGAGCCAACCGGCTCCAGATTACAGTTGGGTATTGTGCAAGTGTTTTTCCATCACAGGGCTCCAACCAGCTGCACTGATCCTGGCTAGCCCCCCACCATCCTGGGTACCCAGTAAGAGTGACATTTGGGACTCTGAATATGCGTACAGCACTGTGATTATTTATGTGTCTAACCTAATTAACCTGATTTCCCCCTGTCCTTATAGTCCCTTAAATAAATCAGATATGTTTGTTTCAGCAAAGTTACACTGACTGAGATATTTGTTTATGTTAAAGTATTGTACTGTGGCTATCGTATTGCATCATCTTGTTTTATAGGTGGTCCCCAGAGTCAAGCTGACCGAACCAGTCCTGGGGGTAAGTGTAAATAGTGAAGATACTCATGGTGTATTGTGTGGGCCACTAATAGAGATGACAGGGGGTCTCAGTGTCCCAGAGGGCTGTGACCAAGTTAATCTAACTACTGCAAACCCTGACCTCTGGGTGGAGGCATCTGCCATAGAACCTAGGCCACTCAACCTGTTAGCAGTTACGCAGGCAGGGGTAGTAGCCCTTGGGATAGTGCCACCTGGGGGTTACATCTAGGAATTATGAGTCAGGGACTCATTTACAAAGGCTCCATGTCATACAGAGAATAAAGACTTATACAGAGTATAACAAATATAGAGACTAAATACAGAGGCACTAGTGCACAACACATAAATAGAGCAACACCAGAGGTGTATATGGTTCAGACATACTTAGAATCAGATACATATTCAGCAGTGGAACTTTTTGAACTTGTTGAGGAGTTATCTGCAATCACAGTTGGAGCTGGACATAATGTGGTCACGTAGCTCAGATTTAAAAGGGCCCAACCTGGAGATAGATAAGGTAGGACCAGGGATTGAGTTCATCCAGAGTGGAGCCCTATAATGAAAGGATCTTTGGCCAGCACTGGTCTTTACAAAAGGGATGCGAAAGGCAGTAGTTTCAAAGTGTCTTGTGGCCTGTCTCAGCAAACTTGGTTGTCGGAGCGAGAGACAGCCGGCTTGGGGGGCTAGACCCAGTTGGATTTTCTTTGCCCAGTAAGCAGGTCTGGAAGAATAGATGCCCCTGAAAGTTAAGCCATGACAAACCTTGGTAGAGGTCACAGGTATGTGAGAGCCGATCACTGTCTGTGGCCAATCAGTAGGCCTTATTGAGGGTGCATTTAATGCTGGACAGGGCAGTGTCTGAGGCGGCGCCATAGATGACTATGCCATAGTCTACCAGGGAAAGGATGGAACTAGAGATGGCTAAATGGAGGGTGTCAGCAGGGAGACAGGGTCTAAGTGTATACAGGAGACCAATTCTGATGTTAATTGCAGAGCATGTCGATGCTATATGCTCACAGAAGTTAAGGGCCAAGTCAAGGGTGACCCCAAAATATTTAAAATTGGTAACTGGTTCCAGCACGGTACCTTGGTAATTTTGTATAGATAGGATGGCTGCGTTGTGTTTATGTTGAGGGTGGGCAAATAGCATGACCTTCACTTTTTTGTAGTTGAGGACATGCTTGTGGGAGGCAAACCATTATTCTATTTCTGTGAAGGAGTTCTATCAGGATTTTTGGAGCTGGGTAGGGTCTGGGTGCCGATTAAAGTTCACAGAATCATCTGCATAAAGGAGAAGACGCCCAGTGGAGGCCATAGGGAGGGAGTTTAAGTATAGTGAGAAAAGGAGCGGGTCAAGGATGGGCCCTTGAGGGACACCCAATTGGACAGGAAGGTTTGTAGAAAGGGTGTTATTGATCTTCAATTGCTGGGTACGGCCGTGGAGATAGTTGGAGAACCAGCCATCAGCCTCTTGGGATACACCAACAGAGACGAGGGAGTTTATGAGCATACAGTGATTAACTGTATCAAAAGCCTTGGAAAGATCGATATAGACAGATCTGGCCAAGGCTCCCTGGTCAAGGGCATCATGGATAAAGGAGGTAAACTCTAGGAGGGTGGTGGTTGTGCTGTGCCGTTTCCTAAAACCATGCTGCTGCTGGCACAGTAGGTGATGCGAGTGTAAATAGTCAGTAGGTTGATCTGCAGCTATTTTTTCCAATGCTTTTGAGAGGGGAGGAAGTATGGAAATGGGCCTATAGTTACTACTAGAGGTACGGGCACCATTTTTATGTACTGGAGTAATAATCGCCCTTTTCCACAGTGAAGGAAATGGCCCTAGTCACAGGAACATATTGAGTATTTTTGTTAGGGGTGTTAGAACTACATCAGGTGTTAAGGAGAGCTGTTTTGCATCAAGGGAGTGACCACTCTGCCTTGTTTTTCCAGGGAACATGGCAAGATATGTGCGGGCAACACTAGGGGAGATCCTTCTAAAGTGAAAAGTGGAGCCCACAGGGTGGGGGGAGACTGTCTAGTAGATGCAGAGAAGAAGTCAGGGAGGATAGAACTGAGGTCAAAGAATGATGTGTTAAAGGCATTCGCTATCTTGCTAGGGTCTTGGGTGGAAGCGCCATCAATAATCGGTATGGAGGGTGGAGGGGAGGCAGACTTGCCACTAAGTTCCTTTATATTTTCCCAGAACCTTTTCCCATTTCCCCCAGGTGGCAGTAAGGTTGGCCTGATAATAAACTGCCTTTGCCTGGTGGATAACACAGGTGCATGAGTTTCAGGCAGAACGGTACAGTTGGTGGTCAGAAGGACAACCAGACTCATTAGCACGGTGCCACAGATTATCACGGGCCTTCATTTGGTCATGCAAGGACCGATTTATCCATGGGGAGGATTTTGTTTTTTCTATCTGCTTTACAAAGGGGGCAAAGATATCACAGGCGGTTTGGAAGGAGCTTATGAAGAAGGACAGAGCGGCATCCACTGATGACTGGTGATCGAGTGGGGACCAGTCACGGTTAAGGAGGTGGTTGCAGAAGTGTGCTAGGGACCCTTTCTTTAGCTGGCAATGTCTGGAGATCCTCGGGGGTGGGGGCTTCCAGCTGGTAGTCCAGCGACAGGTGACTGGAGAATGATCACTGAGTGAGTCCGGGAGGACCTGGACATCCTGTATGCGCTCAGGATGATTTGTGAAGATAAGATCAATGAGTGAACTAGTGCCCCTATTGTGGTTTACTCTAGTAGGGGTAAGTACCATTTGTGATAGATTTTAGGCTGAAGCTGCATCCCTGAGAGAGGATGTCTTAGGGCAAGCCAGTTTGTGTTGAAATCACCGAGGGCAATGATTTCTGAATTTTTTGGGAACTGGGCGATGATGTTTAAGATGGATGTGAAAGCATCCTTCTGGTTGCAAGGAGGTATGTAGACTGACATTAGGTAGGGAGATTTACCTGAGTTGCCAACAGCAACCGTAAGGGTGAGGGTCTGGGCACCCACTACAGGGTTCATTGTTTCAATTTTAATGCCTTGCAGGTGGTCCCGAAAGTACAGCGCACACCCCCACCCCTTCTCCCCAGTCTATCTGATCTGTACAGTGTATAGCCCAGCAAGTAAACAGCTGAGCCTGAGGTATTCTGTGACAGCCATGTTTCAGTTTCAGCTAGGGCATCAGGGTTATGGAGGCAGACCCATGCTTGGAGTGGGGCAAGTTTCTTTTACAGACTACATATGTTT
The DNA here is from genome assembly GCA_016271365.2 of Neoceratodus forsteri. Taxonomy (NCBI): domain Eukaryota; kingdom Metazoa; phylum Chordata; order Ceratodontiformes; family Ceratodontidae; genus Neoceratodus; species Neoceratodus forsteri. The sequence goes on from JADMNL010000028.1 coordinate 171,479,464, forward strand.
ATGATGGCCAGCCGGAATCCTTTGGATTGCATTTGATATGCAAGGTGTGGGGGCAGTGGGGCCAGGATTGGGGTGTATATTGCCCACGAGTAGCAGGAGGATAACAGAAATCCTGGACTGGACACTTTCTAGGATCTTCTTGTGATTCTGCAGTGATAGGCCTGCATGGTGAGGTAGTTTGTTGGTAATATGACAGCAGGTGAAGCATAATATTTCTGGGCCATATAGAAAAGGGCTAACCATGGTTTCTGGGAGCAGGTGGCCAGGAGCAGCTTGGGAGGTGGGACATGGTGACTGAAGCAGGAGTAATCTCAGGAGTGGGCAGCAGAAGGGGTGTTAGGGGGGCACGATGGGGGAAAGGAGGAGGGGTGGTGTGGGGTTGAGTAGGGAATGGACAGGGTGGGCATGCAGAGAGGAAGAGTCACTGAGAGGAGAATAAACCAGGACATCATTTTCTGAGAGAGAGAGAGAGAGATTTAGTAATGTTGTTAAGCAGTTTGGGGGTGGTTTAAATTTATATTCTACATTTGTTTATACTTATAAAGTTAGGTAAAGACTGGTAATTTTCCTGATTGCTGTGAGAGGAGAGGTAGGACTAGAGGTTTGAGCAGTTTTTAATGGTGTTTGGGTTTTCTTATATTTCACACACCGAGCAATGAACTAGAATGTATGGGCAAGAGGAACAGCGGCCACTAGTGGCAGGTACTGATAACCTGCCTATAGCAAAGTGGCCCGATTGGTTTGTTCAAGTCACCTGGCTAGCTCTGTGTAAGACAGAGCCGACCAAGGGTGGTGGTGGGGGGGAGTTGCCGGGGCAGCTAACGCGGAGTGTCGACAGGGCTTCCTACTCCGAGTCATGATTTTGCCTGCATAATTAAAATTATGATATCTTTTCATGACTTCATCTGGGCTTACTTAGTATAAATGTGGCATGCACTTCTGCTTACACACATACTTTATTTGCTAAACAAATAGCTCTTTTACACTTCCTCTGTTATGATAATTCTAGTCTCTCTCATAGCACAGTATAAGCAAGTAACCACAAGATACGTGTGTTGATAAACAAGACCAAATTTAAGCCCATTTTATTGGTTCTAATTAAGTGGCTTGGAGTAGTTCAGCAGGACTATAAGGAGGACTGAAATAATTTCTAATTCACAGTTGTGTGTAATGTTCCTACTCACAGAAATTATATTTATACCTCCACATGATCTGTATATCTACAGTATGCATAAACATTTATGTGAAAAACTGTATTTTGCATTGATTTTGTTTTCCTGTAGTACCATTCTGTACCATTGTTTTCACAGAACCAGTAATTTGGAGTTTTGACTACTATATGTCACAGTTTATGTATGGACCAGAATATTGTTCAGGTAGGACAGCAGCACATGTTTAGCTTTCTGTACACAAGCCGTGACATCAAGAAAACCCCAAACTATGGTTTTATTGTGTAGAATGATGTCCATAAAAAGAAGACAATACCAAACACAGGTTTTCACCTTGGTGTTTATCCACGCATGGGTGTGAACTTCTTTTCTGTAAAAAAGAACTTTAAAATGATCTGCCAACTAGCACAAATTTCCTGTCCCTGTCAATGATGAATTATCATAACAGAGGAAGTGCGAAGGAGCTATTTGTTTAACAAGTAAATTTCATCAGAACCAACCAATGGGCTCTGAGACAAACATCCTTGGCAACTTTAATATTAACTGGCATGCACCTGATGCCGGGGCTTATAGCGATGCCATCTCAGCTGCAAACCTCACACAAGTGGTGCTCTCCCACACAAGAAAAAACTGCAAAACAGACACTTGCACCCTGCTGGATTGGATCCTGGCCAGTCATTCCACCCGTATCTCAAACACCTCAGTGCACCCTGACTCTTAGTGATCATTCCCGTTACCTGTCAATGGTCAAACAAATTCTGCAAACCACTGCCTAAGGTCATCACCAGCAGAATTCTCCCTCGTGGTCAGCTCATCCACCTTAAATGATCCCTTAATCAGTATGATTGGTCGCCCATTACAAAGCCACAGATTTCAACTCAACTCTCAACTACTTAGTCTCATCATTCAGTGCTGCCTGCGACTCCCTCACCCCCCCCCTTCATAAACAAAAAGTGAAGGCGCTAAAAAGTCCCTGGTTAAATGGTGAGCTCCTGGCACAGCTGAAATCCAGGGACCACCTCTGGGCCCTTGCTAGGGCCTCTGGTTCTCAAACTGATAATCAAAATTACAAATGTGCACGTAATCTCTGTACAAAATCCATCAGACTGAGGAAAAGTATGTACTACAAAGAAGCTCTCTCTAATGCCTGGGGCAATGGCAGTGAATTCTGGAAGAACATTCAAGAAGTCACTGGGAAGCAGCCAATAGCATCTCCAATGATGCTAAAGGTTGATGGGTCCATCACTCTTGATCCGCTGGTCATTGCTAACACCTTCAATGATGCCTTCACAGACCTTAATAGTGTTCTCCCCACAGATTTTTTTTCTGAAGCCCAACTCCCCTAATCACCGTAGCTATCCCAGCCCATCAAATCTCCCACCTTTCTACTTCTGCATTGTAAAGAAGCACGCAGCACGCAGCTATATCAACAAAGCAATATCCAAGTCCAGAGTTAGCGGGGACTCGCTCGACCTCAAACTACTATCTCTCACCCTTGACGAGGTCCTTGGTCCACTTACTCATATTTTCAACCTCTCCCTCAGTCTCAGCCAATTCCCAGACCTATGGAAAGCTGCAACTGTTATGCCAGTCCACAAAACCAGTGATAAAACATACCATGGTAACTATCATCCTATTTCCATACTCCCTCCTCTCTTGAAGGTGCTGGAATGCATTGTGGCAGATCAACTTACTGACTTCTTGGAAAAATACATCTTATGTCCACAACAGCATGGTTTTAGGAAAGGTCACAGTACATCAACAGCCCTACTAGATTTCATCGGTAAACTACACTCTGCTCTGGATAATGGTCAACTAACTGGGGCCATTTTCGTTGATCTGTCAAAAGCGTTTGACGCTGTACATCATCGTCTGCTGATTGAACAGCTCCAGTTGACCGGACTCTCCCACAATGCTACCAATTGGTTCAGTAGCTGCCTAGAATATCGGACACAAAGAGTGAAAATCAATGGAGTCCTCTCTGTTGCCAGACCAGTCCACTCTGGAGTCCCCCAGGGGTCAATTCTGGGCCCCCTACTATTCTGCCTCTTCTTGAACACCCTTCACCAGTCTTGTCCTGAGCAATTAATTCTTTATGCTGATGACGCAGTAATCGTCACCTCTCTCAAGGAACCTGAACCGATTCAGCACAATCTCCAACAAGGCTTTGCCACTGTAGATAACTGGTTTAGCAAGCACAAGCTTGTCCTAAAACATGATAAAACCAAGGTTATGCTCTTCAGCAGCTACTGAAAGCAGCACAGGCTCCATCCTATCTCCATCACTACTAGCCACGGAAGCACCCTTGAGCAGGTTCAGTCATTTAAATATCTCAGGATTCATCTAGACCCAAACCTGTCATATGGTTGCCACACTGACTGTGTTGCCAAAGTGGCAAATACTCGGCTTGGCCTACTTTACCACCACAGACGTCACCTTACATCGGATGCCTTGAGGATCGCTGTCCAGAGCTCAGTGGTCTCCATCATTGATTATGGCCTAAACATCTATGGTTCTGCAACAACCACCGTGCTCCGATGAATATCGACATCTCTCAACAAGGCTTGTAGGCTCATCACTGGTGCCCACCATCTGACACATATATGTGACCTATATGCGCAAACTAGATGGCTACAACTCTCCAACTGTATAAGGTATCTAACATGCACTATGGCTAAGAAAGCTACCATGGGCCTCGCACCTCCTAGTGTCCACGCTCTACTGCAACCCTGCCTGAATACCCGTAACACCAGGAAATCTGAAATTCAACTCCTCCAAGTCCCCCACTGCCACACCATCCAGCGTCAAAGATCATTTGCCCATAGGGGACCTTGCTGGCTAAATGAACTTAGTCCGGACATCTCCTCCATGACAAAACTCGGCACTTTCAAAGCCATGCTCTGTCACCATCTCATTGCTAGCAGCTCATGTACCTGCAACATATAACTGACCCCTTTAGTCCTCTTCAAACCAACACCAGGCACTGATCCCGCTGGCCAATCCCACTTTCCTGTCCTGCCTTCTCATACCCTATCCTACCCCACACATCATACCCTACCCACCTTTTTTCTTTTCCCCTTCCTCCCCTTCCTTTCCCCCTCCTCCACCTCCCCCCATTCTAGCACTTCCCCCCTGTACTGTTCTTTATATGTTCACTCTCTACGCCCCTCTGTATGTCTGACAAATGTCGTTTTGGCTGCCCCTCACTCCGTCGGTATCCACCATCTCTGCTGTGCCACCTTCTGCTCTCCATTTTGTATCCAACTTTTCCACTCAGTGGCTTTGTAGTTCCCCTTGTTGTATTGTGATGTATTGCAAATGACTGTAAGTGACATGAAATCTTTGTAAAAGAGTCGTGGCTCAAAGGTATTTGTAATCCTAGACTTAAATAAATAAAAAATAAATAAAATGAGAGTCATTGGGCCCAATTTTTAACAGGTGACATTTTCGCCCTGCAAAGTGCCTATCCAAAGTGCAAGTAGCACAAAGGGCAGAGAATGTTAATTTTAAACCAGCAAAAAACAAACTCTGAATGCACAAATCTCAATGAAAGATAGCTTCTAGAAAGCAATGCAAACCAAGGCCCTAACAGGTGGGCAGGTGCACTGTCCAGCCTTACAAGAAGGGAATGAATGCACCCGAGACCACTGGCGCTGGAGAAAAAGAGACACAGAAAGCAAGAAAACCTGTTACTGCACCCATCCACCCAATCCAGAACAGCACACTAATGGCACAGCAGCAAGTGGAAAGGTGCTGGTTTACATTTATTTAAAGTGCTGTAAAAAGACCAGCGAGAACATGCTGGTAAACTCATCCTCAGCAAAACAGCCCACTCCCTGCTGTAGAAATCACAGGCTACCATGGATCAAAGCAGTAGTCCGTTACATAGTAATTTACAGCAGCTAAAGTCCTCATGACCCATCAAGTCTGCCAAATTCTACCTACAATTTGTGAACTGCACCCTAGTGCATATTCATTAATTTCCCATGTTCAACCCCCCCACTTATTTTTACAGAACACATATCTCTATCCCATCTATGCTTACATTTATTTACATTATTCATTTATTTGAAAATCGGTGACTGAGGAAAGTCACACTGAGCGAGGAGAGCTCATTTCCAGAGTCTGACCAGAAATGACAAGATTAGAGGCACATTACTTCTGAGAAGCCTGTTCCAATTTTCCATCACCCTCTCAGTGAAATAGTACTTCCTCCCATTTTTCTTGAACTTTCTTCCCATCAATGTCATAGTTTCCCCTTGTGTTAGTGTCTGCTTTGATTTTAAATACATCCTTGCATTCCACTTTGTTTAAAACGTGGTTCCTGGAAGTTTTAATTGGCACTGCACTGGTAGCCAGTTAGCATTTCCCAGAAGCCATTTAAAATACTAGTGCACCCTATATACATAGAGGAACCCCTCACTTGCATGGGGCTCACTGATGCCTTTAGTGTTAATAGTCAGTGACTCAGTAAGAAGCACGCTCGCTTCTGGGGCCAGAAGAGCAGAAGGTCATGGGTTCTAGCACCACACCAGGTATTTGGGGTAATACCCATTACTGACACTGTAGTGCAGTATGCACGTGGGGGGGGGGGGTGGCTGTGGAGGCACTCTCCTTAAGATGAGATGTTAACCTGAGGGCCCATCTGTGCCCATGGTAATTCTAATCATGGATTATGGAGATATAATCTACTCAGGGGCCTCCAGCATCCAGATGGATAGGGTGGACCTGATGTTTAGCAAATTAACACGTTTCATATTAGATGTTCCCCGTACTACCCACTGCTGTGTTTTATACCACTCTCTTAATTGATCTAAATCACAAGGAAGAAAAAACTTCACCTTATGCAGTTTATGTGCAAAATGTGGAAAGGTGTTTTTGCCAAATATTTAATGGATATATTCCATATAAGAACTGTAAAAGACAATTTACGATCAGCAAAAGGTATTTTATTTATTTATTTATTAGATCATCGGTTTACAAACCTTTGAGTCATAGACTCATTTACAAAGGCACCTCGTCAAGAGAGCAATACATCACAGCAAACAAAACAGTACAGTACATAACACTTAGATTAAAAAGGCAATCAGTGTTACAGGCATTCACTGGTGGTACACGCTTGGTAATAGATCACTGGTGGTACACGCTTGGTAATAGATAGATCACAGTAGTCATAATATAGGTACAGATACAGCAAAAGTAGACCAGGCAGACCCGGCCTTGAGGTAAAGGTAAGGGACAGGTGGGGTATTATGTGCAGTTGCAGCAGTGAGTGCTTGTCAGATGGCTTCTGAGGGAGACCTTGAAAGGACCAAGCTTAGTGGAGTCAGCTATGTTGGCTGGGAGGGAATTGAATATAGGGTGCGCAAATGTAATCTTGGGATCGGTAGATCTTCTATAACGGTTAGAGGGGTAGTTTTGTGGAATTCAGTTCTGATTAATTTAAGGCATGCCTAGCTATCTGGTAAGACTAAGTGCGTTACAGTCTTGGAGTAAAGATAATGAAAAGGCCCGGGCCAACTGCTGTGTAGCTGCAGTAACCTGATACATAGAATCAAACTGGAATCCTCTTAGCTTTTGTTTGGGCTAGTAGGACTTACAAATTGTTATTGTATTTATGTGTGTGTTATTTGTATATGATATGTGTATTTGTATGTTTTGAATACTTTTGTACTTGTTGAATGTGCTGTAATGCAGTGGGACCTCCTTGAAAATGAGCTCTGCTCAATGGAGAGTTACTCTTGTTTAGTACGGAATAAAAATGAACTTCAACTACTACATGGCCCAGGCAGAAGTTAACGATCCCATGGCACTTATTGAAGCAGAGTAGAGGAATTCTTTATTAAAACATATCAGAAAGAGTAAAATCATATCAAAAATGCAGTAAATAAACAGAAGAAGAACAATATCCTTATACACAATATACAAAAATCAGGAAATCAGTGGAAAATAAAGCAAGGAGGAAAAAAAAAAGGAATTCTGTAACAGTTATAGAAAAAAGGAAAAACCCAGCCAAAGCGTTAAAACCCAATACAGGCTTTCTCATCCTGTGCTCAATAACCAGGAAACACCCTTCCATAATTCCTGGAATCTTGACCTAGGCAAGGATTTATGTTCCTTATAATTACTGGTGACCATAAATATCAACCTGATTACTGTTTTGTTCAAAATGCATATCAACCAGATTTCAAGTTCTTATGCTCCAAAGGCAATAATAATCTGAAATCCAGTTGATATGACACTTCGTAATAACTGAAATCTGGTTAATATGACAGTCCCCAAAGAAACAGACTTTAAAACTGTTGCATTCCATTGTTTCACAAAGAGTATTTCAACTGCAGTATTTTCAATTGTGTTTTATTCATGTACAGTTCAATTTCTTCAAAAAATAAAACTGCACTCTAGCTAAAAATGTCTTCTTTCAATCTGCTAGAAATACAGTCTAAACCTCCACACCAGCAATTATGAAAAATAACTGATAGGTAAGTTTGATGTTATGGATTTTTTTCACATACCCTCAGTGTGTGGTGACCACATAAACCTCTCGAGCTTTGCTCTCGAGATTTATGGGTCATCACAAACCTCGAGTGCATGAAAAAAATCCATAACACACACTTACTTATCCATTAGTCTATATATAATGTATGGGTAGCCCTTATTACCCACTGAAAGTAAGCTGTTTACAGCCTTGTAATACCACTGTTGTGATGTCAGAACCTTATAAACTCCTCTCATCTATGTCATAGCAGTGGGTTTAAAAAACGGAATGCTATTATTATTCAGTATTCTACACACCTAGAATGTGATCACAATGTATGGTAGAATGTTGTTATAGGTAGAAATCTACCTTTTTATAACAACGTTTTACCAACGATGTGACGTCACGATGTTGTTAACCCATCGATGGTACGTCACTTCGATGGGTTAACAACCGGGAACAGTCTGGGCATGTGAGTAAATGGATCGGACAGCCTTGAAACAGCCGCGGCGGTGAGGGCAGAGCAGCGGCAACATAAAAAAACTGCAGTAAGGAACTACTTTCTTCTGTATAAAACCTAAATTGTACCATACACTATAAAATATAATGTATGGTACATCGATGGGTAACCATTTTGTTAACTCATCTTGAGGTTGCCATGGTGACCTAAACGTTTACATGGTCACCCTGGCAATCTCTCGATGGTTAACAAACTGGTTAACCATCGATGACCATACATTATTCTCTATTTTAAGTGTGCTACAAAAAGTAAGGAATGTTTTCAATATTTTTTTTTGCCCAATACCTTGTTAGTCCTTGAATCCAGAAGTGTCTCCATCCAAACTGAAGACTGACCTCTGAGACACTTCCGGGTGACGCACCGTGTGATGTTGACCCACAGTGACATTCGACCGCATCCCGTTTTAGACCACAACACTATTGAAAACATTTAATTGTTTGTTTTAGTAAAGGTATAACCTACTCAGATGGGCTGAAGAGTGGTCTGCTGTTTAAAATCAATGGTGTCCATGTCTTCGCTTGCCAATATGAGCAGTTACCGTCAAGCGATGGTGCTTTCTCTGGAAATTGCCCCGTTTTGTGCTTTGTGATTTTTCACTGGTGCCCATACACTATATAAGACAACATATGGGCATCAGTTAACAACCTCACTGAATTCAGTTCTTGAGGTTACCATAGCTACTATAAGCCTCTTGAGCTTCGCTCTCAAGGTTTACACAGTCGCCATGGTATCTTCTATGTCCCTAATAGCATTAAATTCATTATAAGTCTTTTCACATAAGCCCATTGTGTTTATTTCCTTCTGCTGTAAAACATACTGACAGCAGACCTGCCATATAACCCATTGTATGCAGGCCAGTAACACATATCATGTACTCTTGTGATATATTAAAGCAGCACAAGGGAGTTGCCCATACAATAATGATATCATGACAGATATCAAGGGCACTCTCCATCTATGACCCAAAAAGGGTCCAAATGTTCCTAATATGTCCATGCTCAAAGACTAAATGGGGCAGTGTTTCTTCACATTGTGTGCACTCTAGGTACGGACAGGGTCTCTCCATGGTACTTTTATGTTTTAAATTACTTCTCACCTGTAATTTTCCATAAGTATACAATCACATGACATCCCACATTTTTTAACATACAAACCTAGAATTTGATGGCAGATATGGACCGCTTGGCCCATCCAGTCTTCCCATTTCTCCCTACCTACACTATTACTGCAGACCGTGCCTGATAAACAGCTCTTTCTCCCTCCCCCCTTCCTTTCCACTATGATTCCCTTTTCTTCAACACATTCTTGAACCCCACCACCTCTGCTGAAAGCTGTTCCAGGAATCCACTGCTCTGTAGGAATCTTTTTATCTAAAAGCTGTGTGGTTATTGTTTGTGGTGTAACAGGGGATGAAGGAGTGTTGACTGGGTCCATGTAAAAACAGACATTACTCTGAATAGTATAACATAATAGCTTCCTGGTGCCTTGGAAAATCTGCTGTGGAGAAACTTTCCGTCTTACCGTTTTCCTAAAAACATCCGACAGATACCCTGGGACAGGATATGAGCCAGTCTGTATTGCTTTAAGGATCCCTGTCTCCATAAGGGCAAAAGCTGACCACAGGAAGAGGTCAAATAAGATTTCCATAGCTTTTGAGTATTCAAACCACTAACATTAAGGAATACAAAACAACTGAAACAAAATGCTAATGGATTTAATATCCTTAGACCGCCTTCTTTGAAATCTCGCTATAAATGGCCCCTTTTAATGGGGTTTAGATGGTTGCCCATACTAGCCAAAAAAAGAATAGAATACAACCTAGCTTCCAGACAAACAGAGGAAGGAAAAACTTAAGTAATAAACAAAAAAATGGATCAAGAAAGTTTTAACCATGTAAAATCTCTTCCTCTTGGACATTGGGCAATTTGCTCCAGCTGATATAACCAAACAGTCTGCCACATCCAATTGTTCTAATCAATTTTTTGAGGCCATATCGTCTGTTCCAAGGGTAACCCCCAGGATTGTAAGTGGCTCTGTCAAACTAGGGATACCCTAAATACTATCTGGAGGGTCACACCCAGTATCCACAGTGATAAGACTTTTACTTGTTTGTACATTCAATCTGGACACCAAGGCCACTGGAAAATCCTGAAATACCTGTACAGCAGCCCTTCCTGAGGCTGCATCTCGAACCAACAGGCAGACATCATCCGCGTATGCCAGGACCTCAGTGGCGGCGGGATCGCCCTCTGTCCAAGTGGGTGTAATTCTGGGGTCCACATTTGTAACCCCTGTGGATGCATGCACCGCTTGCAGTGTGAGAGGGCCGGGAGAAAAAGCATGCTAACAGGCATGTGATGAGAGTCAAAAGTGAGTTTGAGTGAGGTTTGGAAGAGTGTGGATGTGTGGTGGTTGGAGTCGTGGGGCAGGCTGAGCAGTCGAGGCCGGGGGCCGGGGTGGGGAGATTGCCCCCTGGCCCCAAACATGTGCAGGGGTACCCCCATATTCTACTGGTGGGGTAGCAGACAAGAAAAGATGCAGCAGCATGGTTTGAAAGTTTAAAGGAGTCTGTCTAGCTCCACTGCTGAGGTAACAAAGGTGGATGCCACGGAGAGCCCGGTGACTGAGGTAGCAGTACATCTCCGGAGGGGAGAAAGGTGGCAGATTTCAACCCATAGCACTGCCCTTTGTCCACTGATCAGGTGTGGCTGCTGATTTAAGAGGGACTGCCGGTACCATGAGAGAGAGAGAGAGAGAGTTTGGCCCCCAGCCTGGGATAACCCTGGCTGCCCGTGGATCGGCAGGTGCGGGTGGCCAAGGGGAAAGATGTTTGTCTGGGTTAAGAGCTGGTTAACAACCGAGCCCCATTAAAGTAAAGAGGCTGTGCCCAAAAAAAGATTTAAACTCACTCCCACAGGTGGGGAATGTAATGTAGCCCAGAAATGTATGAGAAGGGAACGGCAATGGGGGAAAATGGTTCGAAGCACACAAAGCTGTGGGACATGCCCGATAAATGATCCTGAAAGGATCAAGGGGAAAAAACAAAAGAGCCCAGAGCAGCTCTGAGAGGCAAAGGCATTCCGTTGGTCTGGGGTTCTATTCCCTGGGTCCCCCATTTTCAAGTTGGTGCCACGGCCAGTGGCCATTGTTCATGTAGATTACAATTGAATGAACTGTAAATACTGTGCCTCTGGAGGAAAATACTGTGGCCCAAGCCTTTTAAAGTTTTAAAATAAATGTTGCCATTGCAAAGTTTGGTTTGGGGCTGAATCATTAAAGTTACAACTGTTTGATATGCACTGCACTTTCTTTAAAGTATGTTACAGGACTGATAGAAACATAGAAACATAGAAGTTGTCGGCAGAAGGAGACCGCTAGGTCCATGTAGTGTGCCCATTTGTTTTAGACCTATTTTGACACTCTAGATGCCCTTTGAGTCAGGACTCCCTTGTGTCTATCCCATGCATTCTTGAATCCCCCCACAGTGTTGACCCCCACAACCTCTTGGGGCAGGCTGTTCCAGGTGTTCACCACTCTTTCTGTGAAGAAAAACTTCCCAGTGTTGGTAGAGAACCTCCCTCCTTGCAGCCTGAGGTCATGTCCCCTGGTCCTGGAGCCCTTCTTGAAGTGAAAAAGTTCATGTGCCTGTACCTTGTTAATGCCTTTTATGTACTTGAATGTTTCAATTATGTCCCATCTCTCTCTACTCTGCTCCAGGGAGTACCTATTCAGTTCCCTACGTCTTTCCTCATAGGACATGTACTGCAAACCCTGAATCATTTTTGTCACCTTTCTCTGTGCTGTTTCAACCCAGTCAACGTCCTTTTTGAGGTGAGGCCTCCATAATTGGACTCCGTATTCCAGGTGAGGCCCGATCAGTGATAGCCATCAAGGGGCCCTCCCATTGGACTGTTGGTGTGTGCAAAGAGTCATCAGAGCATGCCTAGGTGGCACCCAGCTACCAACAGGAATCCCAATTTTTTTTATTGCTGAATCAAAAGGATTTAAGGTACTGTAAACAAGTATAACTTGCTTAAAGTTTATATAGTGCTCAACCTGTGCTCCGGAACCCCCCCCCCTTCTATGAGACTGTTAACACCTAACCCCTAGACATGGGAAGGGAGGAGGCTGCTACTTGATTTTGCCACCAGAGGGAGGGAGCCATAGCAATCAGTCAGCCTGCCAGTAACTGAGAGCTGTGAAATGCCCCAGGGCAGGAGCTGTACATTTCAAGGAGATCAAACAATTAAAGATCAAAAGGTAAAGTAGTGAGCAGGGGGTGACACATTTAATTCCCTTAATACTGGATCTAGAAGAAATATGTACAGCATTGGACTTACAGGGTAGCTCTGTCAGATCCCTCTGCAGACCTGGCATGCAGCACCCAATCTCCCATTTACTAGGGATGTCACTGTGGCAAATCCACACAAACATTTCACCCATGCAATGAAAGAAGACAGGATTCCATATCTGGCCAGTACTGCAAACAAAAAAATCATGGGATGCAGCCTTCCTCTGGTCCAATGATAATATTATACTTTCTGATGAACCTGATTTAGCCCTTTCTTTAACCTCTTTTAAAAATACAAGATTATCCTGACTTTGTCTGCATTTTATAGAACAAGTCTATGATGGCAATATTAAAATAAATGCTGCTTTAGCCAACCTAGTCACTATGATTTTTCAAGGAATCTTCAAATCTGGATTAAGGAGGCTAATAGGTCTCTAGCTGTTGACATCACATCTGTTCCTTTTCTTGTATAAGTATTTTAGTACCCCTGAATGTGAGCCCCCTCCAAATTCTCTTGTGGATAAGATATTATTACACAGTTGTTAAAATAGGTGCAGTATCTTCCCTTAGATGTCTGTATACTTCTTCAAGGAGTCCATTGTCTCCAGGAGCTGTGTCAGAGGACAAGGCTACAATAGCTGCCAATACCTCCGGCTCCTTAATAGACTCCTGTAACATGTCTGCCTCCTCCTTTCGTAATTCTAGTAAGTCAAAATCAGCTACAAATTGTTCCCAGTTCTCTTCCTGTGGAGCCCTATCTCCAAGGGAGACATTAACATGGTTGGACACCGAATGAAGGATACCCTCCAGGTCTGTAACCCAGAGGCGATCCTGACAAGAGTAATTCTGATATAGTTCTGTTCTCAGCTCTGTCTGTGCAGTCAGAAAAAGGGTTAGTCCATGCTCTTTACCCTGAGTCCTAAAACGCTGCTCCGTTATTAGACTGATCATCCGGTTACACTGAATAGTCACCATGTCTGCCTTAACAGCATTAATCTGAGTGGAAAAATCCCTCTTGGTGAACTAGGCCAGGAACAATAAACATTTAAACTGATACAGTAACTGAAGATACTGAGTATTTCCACAGTCTTGAACTGTGACTGGAACAATAACAGTAGTTCCATTTTAAAATGAGTCACCACTCTTGTGGGGAGTCAAACACAACTAGAGGTCAAAATGTAAGAACAAAAAAACAAGGTGCTGTGTCGGCGTGTGGTCTGAAAACAAAACAAAATGGCAATATTAAATGCACGCTGAAAGTAGAAAATGGAGTTAGAATCGATATTTCGAAGAAGACTTATGGTTGAACGTCAATTCTAACTCTATTTTTTATTTTCAGTGAGCATTTAATTATACTATTTTGGGTTTTTTTTCATGACTAGCAATGTTTTCTGTGCCTCTACTAACTCTTGTAATGCCATACATGTTTCTGGGTTGTGAAACAATGAGGTATTCACGTGCCACAAACCAGACCCCATTGGTGCTGCGAGTTCACCAGTTTTAACTGTTAGTAGTCTGTGATCAGACGTCTCTGTTGGGGTTGTTTTCACAGAGGGACTACAAAGCCAGGGTGAGATGAACCAAAAATCTATCCTGGTGGAAAGTGGGCCTTTACTGAAAGTATGTTCTGTGACTAGGTTAGTGGCTGAAGCAGCATCTACCAGGTTGGCTTGGGTTATCACTTGACTTAAACGGGACATGTCACAATATATTTTATCAGTGCGGGCTCCTCTATCTGCTTGGGTCAGACCACAATTTAAGTCTCCTTCCCCCATAAAATGCTTGTAGTGGTATACATAAAGGGCTGGATTGCTTTAAATACATCCACCCTAGCAACCTTGGTTTGAGGTGAATAAACATTAGCAAGTCTTAGCTGGGCATGTTGGTATCTGACAACCAATAAAGTCACCCTCCTGGGCTCAAAACCTAGAAGGGTGTCTACTTTAAATAAGTAGGAATTGAAAAGAATGCCCACTCCTAAGCAGGTGTCCTCCCCAAATGACCAAAAGGAGGGGCTTTCTGGCCAAGCATGATTTTCTCAAGTTTATGTCCAGTTGTGTTTTTAATCTTGTATCCTGTAGGAAATAAATGTTGTGCCCCAGATCTTGTAGGATACCATATGCAGAGAGTTTTTCTTAGGGGTTAGTATACTACTAGCATTCAGGGATAAAACAGACAGATTGCAGCCTGACCCATCACACTTGGCTAGGAAGAGAAATAAAGGGGAAGGGGGCACACACTCACTATGATTTTTTCCTCCCACCTTTCCCTATTCTAGACCGATTTTTCCTCTTTTAGTGGCAGGGATTTGTGGGGGTGCCCCCTCTGCACCTCAGAAATGGTTCACTTGGGAGGAGAACACAGAAGACTACCAGACTGTTCACCTGTGTCCCCCAGTCCCTAGACCTTGTCAGTACATCAAAGTGATTTTCGAGCTGGACTGAATTCTGTTTAGGCAGCTTTGTTTTCGGTTGGCTTCTCAGATGGGTTCTGCATGTCACTCTCTAAGGTTTCTGTGACAGGAGCTGAGGGAGGTGGCATTCCAGACTTCTTTACAGGTGAATCCTGTACATTGTTATCCTCTTGACCTGCTATAATGTCTACAAGATCCTGATTCTGTGGATCAGGTAGAGGCTCCTCAGAAGGCACAGAGATGTCAGGTATCCCTATGTTCAGAGTATCAACTCCAGAAACAGGAGGTGCCATCATTTCTGAAGCTAGATGGTCTGGTGGTACCAGCGTGGTATCAAGGTTCCCATCCTGTTGCCGAGATGCAGTCATGGCCTGAAGCTCAGGAGGGTCCTGCTGGGGGTTGAGGCTGTGGTGCATGAGGCTTGGGAGGTGATGGGGGCCTCTGGGTCCTGCTGGATTCACATCTGGGACCTGCTTACTGTGCCTTGTTGACATGAAAATCTTGTTCTGCTTGGTCAAAAGGGCCATTTTTATTATGAGATGCCCATGCACATCCTCGGTACGAGTGACCATACTCTTCACAGAGGTTGCATCTCATATGACATTGACAGGGAGCCCTCAGGTGCCCCAACTCTGCACACATCCCCCAACAGACAGTATCACAGGCACTACTGAGGTGTGTCCTGAATCCACATAATCACAGGCTTCGGGTTGTCCTTGATAGAAAATAATGCCTCTATCCTTTCCAAGGCAGAAACAGTTCGGGGAGATGTTGTAGACCTGATTCTGTTTGTGGAAGGCCCACCCTGAGCGTCTACTCCCCCCCCACCCCCGGTTCAGATATTCTCTGAATCCAATATTGGGTCAGGGTTACCTAATACTTCACATTTCTGCTTTAACCAATACAAAAGATCAACAATACTGCCCATTGTTCTTGAGCAGTACTGTGATAGTTTTAAATTCAGACTTTGTTAGCAAGATCGTTATGAACGGGGACCATAAGGGGGTTAATTTTAACTTGTGGTACCTGGTCCAGAATAATCCCAAACTACTTTGTTTTTTGATACTATGAATTAAGGCATACAATTCTGTGGTCAAAAAAACCCATACTGTTTATTTATTTATTTACTGATTGATTAAAACTTCAGAGATAACCTTTGAGCACAAGTGCTCATTTACAAAGGTTCCACATCAAATACAAATCCTTAATAATTTGTCACGTAATAAACACTCTATCAGGTAGACCATCCAGCCCTCCCCCTCCCCCACATGGCATAAAAGCACTGCATTCTGGCATCTCTAGAAGGCTTGGCAGCGTGCTTAAAGAAATCTGCATAGCACCTTTGGCCCTTTCCAGGGCGGGCAGAATTTTCCTGAGGCTTCATAGAGTCGGAAAAGGACCTCCTACCACTGGTAGGACCCTGAGGATTAACAAAAATTCCATTACCTTCCCCCTCGGCATTAGCAAAGTAATTCCCATCTATATATTCAAAGCCCCCCCTCAGTATTTCCAGGGACATCCCCAGTAACAGCATCAGTAACTGATCCAGAATGGTAGTCCTCAGAACAGTCTGTGCAGCTACTCCCAGAGGTACCTTTCCCCAGGGTCAGAGAGTCAGGGTTTTTATTTTGAACCCTTTACAGGGCAGCCCTGCAGTGCAGCAATTACAGGGCAAGACTGCTTTTATTTATTTATTTATTTGAAGTATCGGTTTAACAACCTTTGAGCCAAAGGCTCATTTACAAAGGTACCTTGTTACATGGAGGACAATAGACACAGACATTGTTTACAGATATTGTACACAGGTTTGGTTGCAGATATTTACATAAGCACAGAAATGAAGCATTGTTGCCATGAGAGAACTTGTGTTACATTTTAATACATCTTATACATGAGCCAGCATAGAAACAGAAACACAGAATTTGACGGCAGATAAGGACCGCTTGGCCCATCCAGTCTGCCCATTTCCCTACCTAATGGATAAGCTGCAGATCCTAGTTAACCAGCAGCCTACTTCTTCCTACCCCCACCCCCTAGAATTGCCTTATGACTGTCCCATGCATGCTTGAATTCCACCACTGTTTTTGACTCCACAACCTCCTCCGGAAGGCCGTTCCATGCATCTACAACCCCTCTCTGAAAAAATGCTTCCTTAAATTACCTCTGAGCCACCCCCTCTATCTTCAAATTGTGCCCCTTGTTCTTCACACCTCTTTTTGAAAGATGCTACCCTATTGGACTGTTGATTCCCTTGAGGTACTTGAAAGTTTCTATCATGTCCCCCCACTTTCCTCGAGGCTATACATATTAAGCTCCTTAAGTCTGTCTTCATATGTCTTTCGTGCAGACCCTGCACCATTTTAGTTGCCCTCCTCTGGACAGCTTCCATCCTGTTCACGTCTTTGCGGAGACTGGGTTCCAGAACTGCACAGTACTCCAGATGGGGTCTCACCAGCTGTCTGTACAGAGGGATAATAACTTCCTGTTTTCTACTAGTGATGCCTCTCCCTATGCATCCCAGTATCCCCCCAGCCCTCCTTGCTGCCCTCTCACATTGCTTGCCCACCTTTAGGTTATCTGATATGACTACCCCCAGGTCCCTTTCCATTTTTGCTGTTGTTAGTATCTCACCCGCCATTGTGTACTCTTCCCCTGGGTTTTTGTTTCCCAGGTGCATTACCTTGCACTTCCTAGCATTGAATCTAAGCTGCCATACATTTGACCATTCCTCTAATCTTGCCAAGTCCCTTCTCATCCTTTCCACCCCACCTTGTGCATCAGCTCTGTTGCAGATCTTTATGTCATCTGCAAAGAGACATACTTTTCCTTCCAGTCCCTCTGCAATGTCGCTTATAAAGACATTGAAGAGGACCGGTCCTAATACTGAACCCTGCAGTACCCCACTAGTAACTCCCTTTTCTTCAGAGTGGAATCCATTTACTATTACTCTCTGTGTCCTATTCTCCAGCCAATTCTTTACCCAGGCTGTCATCTTGGGACCCACTCCCAGGCTGGCTAACTTGTATATTAATCTTTTGTGTGGGACTGTGTCAAATGCCTTGCTAAAGTCTAGGTAGGCCATGTCCACAGCCCCTCCCTGATCTACTACTTTGGTCACCCAGTCAAAGATATCTATCAGATTCGTCTGGCATGACCTTCCCGCTGTGAATCCATGCTGCCTTGGGTCCTGTGCCCCTCTGGCCTCTAGATACTCGACAATTCTTTCCTTCAGAAGTGATTCTATCATTTTCCCTATCACTGAGGTTAAACTAACAGGTCTGTAGTTTCCTGCTTCTGCCTTGCTCCCACTTTTGTGAAGGGGAATCACATCTGCTCTCCTCCAGTCCTCGGGTACCACCCCATCCTCCCATGATTTGTTAAAGAGGGTAGTCAGTGGTGTCACTAGTTCTACCCTTATTTCTTTTAGAATTCTGGGATGAATCCCATCAGGCCCTATTGCTTTGTCCACCTTCAGTTTTAAGAGTTCTTTCAGAACCCTTTCTTCTGTAAATACGCTGGTATCAACTTCTGTATCCAGAGTGTTTCTGTTTGTTTTAGGTACCTCCCCCTCTTCATTTGTAAATACTGAGCAAAAATATTTGTTTAGTATCTCTGCCTTTTCACAGTCACCCTCTGCCCACCCTCCTTCCCATTTATTAAGCCTCACTACCCCTCCTTTGGTCTTCCTTACTCTCCCTGATGTACCTATAAAAGGTTTTATCCCCCTTCTTAGCCGAGTTGGCTATCTTTTCCTCGGTTTGAGCCTCTGCTGTTCTGACTGCCTTCCCAGCTTCCTTTTGCTTTAACTGATACAGTTCTCTGTTCTGCTCCTTCTGTGATTCCTTGTACTTCCTGAATGCTTTCTTTTTCTCTTGAACCTTCACTGCCACTTCCTTTGAAAACCATAGTGGTTTCTTACATCGTTTTGTTTTGTTTATTTGCTTCACACAAAGGCTTGTTACCTCTGTGATGGCAGTTTTTATTATTCCCCATTGTTCTTCCACCCCTCCTTCCTGCCCATTTCCTAGTGCATTCCTTAGGCACTCACCCATTTTGGCAAAGTCAGCCCTCCTAAAGTCCAGTACTTTTGCCTTTGTATGGCTTGACTTTATAGCTGTGTTTATTGTGAACCATACTGTTCAATGGTCACTAGTTCCCAGATGGCTACCCACTTCTACATCTGTGATCTTCTCTCCATCTCCATTTGAAAGAACCAGGTCTAAGATTGCTCCCTCTCGAGTGGGCTCCAATACTAGTTGTCTAAGGCATGCCCCCTGTAGGGCATCTAGAATAACCCCACTTTTGAAGTGTGCTGCAACTGCACTCCAGTTAACATCTGGCATATTCAGATCACCCATCAGCAATATCTCCTTTTCTGCCATTCTAAGTATACTTCTATCATTTCCTTGTCCATTTCCTCCCCTGAGAGGTCTGTGCTCTAACCCCTGTGCGGATTGTGGTGCCATTGCCTGTCTCCAAATTTGCCCACAGTGCTTCTTCTCCTCCCTGTTTACCCTTATGTTCTGTTGCTTTGATTCCTTCCCTTATGTAAATAGCTATTCCTCCTCCTCTTTTACCCTCCCTGTCCCTCCTGTAGATAGTGTATCCTGGTATGTTTATGTCCCAGTCATGGTTTTGTGTGTACCATGTTTCTGTGACTGCCACGATATCCAGATGTTCCTCCTCCATCAAGGCCACTAATTCAGGAAGCTTGTTACTCAGACTACGGGCATTGGTACTCATTGCTCTCCATTTTTTGATGGCTTTGTTGCAGCATCCCCCACTGACCTTTCTACCTCGGTCTTTTTCTCATTTAGTACCCTGTTTCGTAGGGAGAGGCTGGGATTTTCCTGCTGCTTATCAGTGCCTCCCCCCCTTGACTAGTTTAAAAGCTTGCCAATGGAGCATTTAAACCGATTGCTCAAAAGACTTGTTCCCTGCCTGGACAGATGCAGACCATCCTGCCAGTATAGGCTGGTGTCCTTACAAGTGGAACCCCAGTCCCCAATGAAGCCAAACCCCTGTGCTCCACACCATTTTTTCAACCATTCATTAAACTGTATGGTGCAAAGTACCCTCTCCTTACCCATGCCATTGACAGGCAGCACCTCTGAGAAGGATACTGTGTGTGCTACTTGTCTTAGGCCCTTCCACAACTCTACAAAGTCCTCCTGCACGGCTCTAATCTCATGATGAGCCAATTCATTTGTCCCTGGGTGCACAATGACGTCCAGCTCAGACTCCCGTGTAGCTGTTCTCGTGATCCTGAGGATGCGCTTCCTGTCCCTCCAAGCCATGGCACCAGGCAGGCACCTTACTTCAGTTTTTCCTGCTCCCCCCAGTTCTATCCCCCTAATAATTGAGTCCCCCACCAGGAGCTGTTTCCTTTCCCTGTGGTGTCTTCTGCCTCCTTCGGTGGGCCTCCCTTGTGACAGTTGTCCTCAGCCTCCTTAGTCTCCTCTGCGGGTGCATCCATGGGGAGCTGTGCTCCCAGAATGGTGTATGGATTGTGGAGTGGAACAACTGGCTGGGTGTGCCTCTGTTCCACCATCCTCACCCTCCCTGAGCCCACTGTGGTCCAACTGCTGTGCTTCCTTCGCAACCTCTGAGGTGGTGGTGGTGGCTCTGGTGCTCACTGGATGGGGGAGGTTCCCTTCCTACTGTCCGGTGTGGCCTGGGGGAAGGTTCCCTTACTACTGTCCAGTGTGGCCTGAAGACGGACAACTTCCTCCCTCAGGGCAGAGAGTTATCTGCAAATAGGGCAGCATCTCAGCCTCCAGAAAGACCCCCGGAAGACTGCTGCCCCACAGCCATTACATTGCACTACTCCCCACATGTTTATCTACTTTTTTTTTGTGTGTGTGTGCGTGTCTGTGTGATTGGTTTGTTATATAGAAATATATATATTATACAATGTGTATGCTTATATTGTCAGTGCAGTGTGCTAGAGAGGATATGACAGTGATATGCACCTTGCACTCTTGAGAAATGATGTCAGAACCCCAGGTATAAAGGAACTATTTCCAGGAGTGGGTGGGGTGAGGGATGGGCAGGGGTTGGGCCTAAACTGTGCCCTCACGAAACAATCAGCTAAAAACTCTGACCCACTGCTGCGATTAGTGCCTTCCTGTCAGCAAGATGCCCTACACAACAATTTGACAGAGAAAATACCCTGCTAATCAAACAGAGAAAAATCCAGACTTCCAAGTCAGACACAGGTAAACCTCCCCAGCCCCAAAACAGCTTGGTGGTTTGTGCTCTGAAAGCAGTCAGCTCCAAAATAAGTCAGCTGTGCTTTAAACTCTTCCTGCACTGAAAATCTTAAGAATTGTAGCAAACGTAAAGCTAGACCCATCTCCCTCTGTTGCTTGAAAGACTGTCTTTTCCTGATAATTCTAAGTTCCTTATTTTACCTTTCAGTTAGAAGTAGCCTCCACCTGCAGAATATCTGCTACAAACCAAAGACAATTGTAAGGTTCACCTCCCTCTGTTGTGAGCACAACTCGCTTTCTTGCAAATCCTATGTTCAGTATTGCAGCTTTCAGCCAGAGATAGCTTCACCTGAAGAATATTATCTATCCAGCGATGGATTAATCATTGTTGTAGATGGCTGCAGTCCATAGTGGACCTTGTCGGGGTTAGGGCCCAAGAGGGCGTGAGAGCACAGGCTAGTTGCAGTTACAGGAGTGGGTATTGAGGAGATGGTTCCGGAGAGCCACTTTGAAAGGGACAATCTTAGGGGTGCTGGTGATGGTGGCTGGGAGCGTATTATACCATCAGGGGCCCTGTAGCAGAAAGATCTCTGGGCAAGGGATATTGTTATCCTAGGTACCATCAAGATGGCTTTGTTCGGGTAGTGGGTGGAGATAGAGGGTGTGGTAGTTTGGAGGGAGGAGATGACCCCAGGAGGGGAGAAACCAAGCAGAATTTTCTTGGCCAGGACACAGGTCTGGTAGTGGAGTCTTTCATCGAAATTGAGAATATTGGCAGTGGAATAGAGGGAGCAGGTGTGAGTGAGCCTTGGGGCACCAGTTAGGAGCCTGTAGGCCTTGTTGAGGGAGATTTGAATTTCCTGAAGAGCGGTGTTATCTGCTGCCCCATAAACAGGGAGCCCATAATCCACTAGGGACAGTATGGAGGAGGTAATAACAAGCCTAAGAGCATCAGGAGGGAGGCATTCCTTGTGCCAGTAAAGGAGCCCAATCCGAGTGCTTACAGCAGCTGCTAGTGTGTTTATGTGGTCGTGGAAGGTAAGGGCAGTGTCGAGGGTAAGCCCCAGGTACTTGTAGGTGGATACCTGTTCAAGGGGGCACTGAGTGCTGGGGAGGATGAGGAGTGGTGTTTTTTTTGCTTTGTTTTGCTGGTGTGAGAAAATCATGGATTTTGTCTTTTTTAGATTAATGACCAGTCTACTTTCCTTGAACCATGTTTTAGCCTGGATGAAGGCGTTTTGGAGGGAGTCCTGGAGGGGGGCAGGTTTACAGTGTGAGGCATAGAGCACTGCATCATCTGCATATAGTAGGATATTTCCTGAGCATGCCAACGGCAAGGTATTTAGGTAGAGGGTGAAGAGTAGAGGACCCAGGATGGAGCCCTGAGGCACACTGGAGTGGACAGCTAGTGTGTCAGATAGGGTCCCATTTATTTTGACATGTTGGGACCAGGCAGAGAGGTAACTGGCACACCAAGCCAGGGCGCCCGAGGAGAAACCGAGTTGTTAAAGAGAGTCTACAAGCAGTGGATGGCAGACCATGTCGAAGGCCTTGGAAATGTCTGTGTACACAGCTCCAGCAATGTTACCAGAGTCTATGGAGGAGTGTAGAAAGTTGGTGAATTCAAGGAGGGCTATGGTAGTGTTGCTCTGGGCATAAGATGCCATGCTTGGTTAGATATTCTGTAAGCTGTGTGGCAACCACTTTCTCTAAGATTTGGATGGGGGGGGTGGAGATGGGTCGATAGTTACTGGGGGAGGATTTGTCACCACTTTTATGAATGGGAGTAACAACGGCAGTCTTCCAGACACTGGGGAATTGCCCCAGACACAGAGATCTGTTGAGTAGGTCCGTGAGAGGGGCCAGGACCTCATCAAGGACTAGCCGAAGGAGCCTAGCATCTAGGGGATCTGTGCTAGGGTTGTTGCCGCTTAGTGCCTTTTGCAGGTATGGACAGGTCAATATTTTACACAGGAGGAAACGAGGGCGATGCAGGGTAGGGGACTGGGATTTGGGTACAGGGTCAAAGAAGCAACTGGGGAGAACAGTGCTGAGATCTGTGAAGGTAGTGTTTAGACAGTTTGCTATGGTAAGAGGGTCAGTGGAAATGGTGCTGTCTATGGAGAGCTGGGAAGGAGGTGGGGATCACGATTTACCATTGAGTTCTTTGATATTACTCCAGAAGGTCCAGGCAGATCCCCATGTGGCGGTGAGAGTGGATTGATAGTAGTCTGCTTTGGCCTTGTGGATGGCCCGCGTGCAGCCATTGCGAGCAGCATTATAGGATTGTCTGTCAGCCATCCTGCCAGACTCCAAGGCTTTGTACCAGAGATTGTCCCTTTCTCTCAGTTTTTGGAGTGGGGGTGATCCATGGTACATTTTGTCACTTGGTGCAGAGTTTGGTGAGAGGGGCATAGAGATCACATGCTTTAGTGAAGGCTTGTGTGAACAGGTCAAGCGCAATGTCAATGCTGAGGGCTGTTTTAATGGGGGACCAGTCCATTTTCGCGAGAAGTTGTTTGTGTTTTCTTAACCCTCCTGGGCAGAGATGCCTATGGAAAGTGGTCTGGGCTGAGGTTTTAGGGGTGGAGGAGGTCCATAGGAATAAGATGGGCGAGTCGTCACTTAGGGAGTCGGACAGAACTTTTATATCCTGGATTTTGTGGGGGTGGTTGGAGATAATGACATCCAGGAGGGTGCTGGTACCAGTGGAGGGATGAAGTCTAGTGGGTTCGGTGACTAATTGGGCCATGTCGAGGGCGGTGAAGGAGTCCTTTATTGGTGCAGCCGAGGGACCGAGCCAGTTGATATTTAGGTCCCCTACTAGTATCTGTTCAGCTTTGTGAGGGAAGGTAGAGAGATAATCAGTGAGGGATGTGATGGCCGGCTTTTGGTTCTTGCAGGAACATGGGACACTGTGAGGTACAGTGGGCCCCTGGAGGGGTTCGGGTGATTTTTAAGGTGAGTGCTTGGTCACTGTTTAAGAGCCTGGGGGGCAGGAGCATGTGGCCAATAATGTTATCCCTTATGTATATCGCACAGCCACCTCCACGTTTTCCCACCCGATCTTCCCAGAATAGGGTGAACCCGGGGAGAGCAACAACTGAGTCAGGGGTAGAATTTGAGAGCCAGGTCTTGACTAGAGCAATGATGTCTGGTTGGTGAAGGGTGGCCCAACATTGAAGCGCTGCAGATTTTTTTTGGCAGGCTGCATATGTTCAAGGTGGTGATGCGGAGTCCTGTGGATGATGTCCTGGGTGCACAGGAGGGGGAGGACCAGGGTTGGGGTGAACATTTCCCAAGAGTAATAACAATAGTGTGAGAAATCTTACTGGGGGGGTAGTGGTTGGTGACCCTAGCCCGGCGCCGTGAGTGGGGCTGAGCAGTTAGAGTGCAGGGAATGGGTAGGGTGTGGAGGGTTGGAAAGGTGGTGAGGAGGTAGGTCCAGGAATGGCCTGGGGGGTTGGGGTGTATGGAGGATGAATGAGGGTGGCTGCTGGGGCCTAGGGTCTGTGGCGAGGGTGGGGATGGGGTGGGGTGTTCTTCGGTGGTCACCAGGTGCTGACCTTGATGGGCTACCAGTATGGTCCACTTGGAGGGAGGCAAGCACCAAGAGGGCCGAAATGGTAATGTGCAGTGGTGGTGAAAGAGAGAGCATATTGCCTAATAGTGGTGATCATGATAGAAGAATAAGGGTCAGGGTAGTGTTTCAGTGAGGGTGACTGCCACTTTGGTGTAGTGGTAGTGTTGCGGACTTTGGTACATAGGGTACCAGGTTAGTGACTCCCGGGGGTGGATGTCTTTGGGCTGTGGTTGCGTAGAGATCCAGGTGTCCACAGTTGCTGGGCTGGCAGGGTCAGGGGCTGGAAATAGGGTGTGAAAAAGCGACTCCTAGTGGCCACAAGTGGAGTGGGTGGTTAACAGGGGGGAGGGGGGGGGGATGGTGCGGAAGTGATAGGGGAAGTGGTAACCGAGGGGAAGAAACAGGCTATGGAAGGGGGTGTACAGCTAAGGGTAGTGGCTGTGTTGGGATTAGAGGTGGGCAGTGGAGTGGAGGGGCTGGAAAGAAGGGCTCTAGCACAGAGAGAAAGGGAGTAGGTAGGAAGAGGAGTCCAAGGAGGACTAAGCCCTCTGGTGGCTGGCAAGTATAACCTGCAAATGGGAAAATGGGGACTTAGAAAAAAGAGTGTCAGAAAGTGATGTCATAGGAAGGAGACAATATAAGGATGGTCAGTCTTGGGTGGGTGGGTGCGGCAGTCGACACATAGCATCAATGGGCTAACACCCACCACAAAACATCTGTCTGAAGGGAGGAGGTCTTTACCTTCTGCAGCCCTCTGGTGATTTCCCTGCTCCAGGAGGGAGCTTGTAGTGTGGACTGTTGCCTGCTTGGGGATGGGGATCTGTTGGAAGCGTTCTGCGGTGCTCTGGTGATTTTCCCTGCTCCAGGAGGGAGCTTGTAGTGTGGACTGTTGTCCGCTTGGGGATGAGGGTCTGTTGGAGGCCTTCTGTGGCACTCTGATGATTTTCCCTGCTCCAGGAGGAAGCTTGTCGTGTGAGCTGTTGTCTGCTTGGGTTGTGATTGTTTCTTGTGAAAGCTGGGAGGCAATCTTGGCTCTTGAAGTTGTAGTTCTGGCACTGGGTGCAGATTCGGGGGAGGGGCACTTTAAATACTGTTGTTATTTTTTTTTTTCCCATCGCTCTTATTTTTAAATAGGACTGGTTCAGACAAAAAGGAAAAGCTGGAAGGGACTTTAAAAAAAAGGAGCCTATAAAGTATCTTTATTCCCTGTTATAAGAACTGTACCTGCCATAGTGGGCGCTGAACTAATATCCTCAGGCATCATCTTAGGCTGGACCAAGCTGGTTGGTCCAGCATGGTAACTGACAGGCTTAACTGAAGCCTGGGATGGGTGAACATGAGAAACAGTCTGTCTCTGAGGTATCTTCATGCAGTCCTCAGAAGGAACAGATTCAGGATTGCTGTCTCTCAAAGCCACTCCTGTTCTGCCATGCGGTTGGCTAAACACATGTCCCAGTTTAGCAGATGCAGTTTCAGACCATGTCTGATGCTGAGGTGTAGCCTTCGTGTTGCAGAAAGTTCTTCTGAGTGATTCAAAGACCCCGGATCCCAACCTGCACCATCAGTTTATGGGTCCATCCAACACTGAGCAGTGTGGCGTCCACGTTGTAATTCTGGTGCACATGTTTCAATGGAATGCTGGTTTTATTTCAGCAGTGCTTGCGCTGGTGGTGAGATCAACAGCCTGGACCCTACTCATCTGTGCCAACTGATAGCTGTCTGTGGTAGTGTCAACAGGCCAGTGCATAGCCAGTACCCAGTTCCAGGTCCAATTTTTGATTGGTTAGCAACACCTTCTGTGGGATATAACCTTCTTTTTTGCATCCCAGACTAGGGAGTATGGCAGTGAATGCACCTTCTTCCAGAGGTGCCTCAGTAGTGATGACCTCCATGTTGGCCACAACAACAGCAAGAGAAGGTAAGTCATGGCCAAGGTCCACATCTTCACAATTCGTGAACAGCTCAGTTTTATCCTCTGGTTGCCCACCAGTGTTTACTGCAGTTGGAAAAGCAGAATGTGCCTCCTGAATACTCAGGTGGAGAGGGAAGGAGACTCCTCCACCTGGGACGCCACCACCATCTCCTCCCCAGGCTCCTCTATTCCTCTACAAAGGAAGCAGATGGGTGCCCCCTACACACACACACACACACACACACACACACAAGAACAGTAGGGATGTTTCCCCCATGTCATGGCCAAGCAATATTCCCCCGTCAATAAACCAGATCCAAGTAACCCGCCTCCCAGGATGCACCTGGAAACAAACTATCATAGCTTAGTGTGCCTTCCCTGGTCATAAATTAGAAGGAAATAAATAAATGTGCTTAACAACTTAGTGATGTGCTGTATCTGGTATTTAAAACAGCAGCAGCCATGGTAACAGACCATCCACCACCCCTGCTAGCACTTGGTGTAGCACTGAGCCTGTTAACGTAGCCTTAATGTTTTAAAAATCGGGTCCATAATGTTATGTTCCGCCAATATGAGAAAACAGGAGAAATATATTAGATTATTGCTATGAGATTATAGACTATGTGAAATGGTCACAAGCTTTAGAGGATGCTCAAAGCTTTTGTTAAAATGCAGTAACCAAAGCAATACAGGTTGGTGTCAGTGCAGATCCCCTATCAGGAAATCAGTCTCCATCATTCTAGTCAGTTGTGATTTTAATTGCACTTTTCTATCCTTTATATAATTTATGTTGTGAGGAATCACACACAAGTCACTCCAACTCTGTAAATGTGGTGCCCAGTACGTGTTTGTATGATCTTGGTAAACAGCTCCCTCTAGTGTTTTAAAGAAAGGAACCTCAAGGCAAAAAGTGGTAACACGACACCAGCATTACTGTATTCAGAAAGTGCAAAGGCACTGTCCCTCTAGTGCTTATTGTGTTTTGTTCTAACTAACTGTAACTCTATGGTTAGAGCACTAGGATGGTATTCTGGGGGGCGTGGGTTCAAGTCCCAATAGGACACATTATTTCTTTCTCACTACAATTTGTGATTTAAATTGCTTAGCAGTGGCTAATACTGCACCAAAAACCATCTAATTGTATTCTAACTTTGATAAGGATCAGCTAGGAAAATGACTGCCATAGATTAGGTTTGCCAGACTATCTGAATAGAATTTGCATTGTTGATGAACTTGGGATGTGCTGACACAAAAATAGTGCAAAAGTAATACTGCTCAGAAGTACTGCCCACTGCAAAAATTCTGAATTATGTATGTAGTTATAATATGATTAATTTCAGACACTGTCTCGACCACTATAATGGGTAAGGAGGGTCAATGAATGACAGTTGTCCCTTGGGTTTTTATTGCTGCTCTGTTAGTCGTGTGCTTGGTATCCACATGGGCAGACTTGAGCTCTACATTTCAGTATAGGAAGATCAGCCATGGGTGTGTAAGGTCATAGAAAGGTTCCAATTAAAACATTTTTGACAAACTCTTCCTCAAAAAGAAGTCCAAAAATGCAGAGAAGGGCTATCAGGGCAGAGCATGGGTAGCCCAGGGGATTAAAGGTAAGGGAGAAGAATGAACCAGCATCAAAAGTGGGACCAGACCTGTAAAACAGGAAAGTTGTCCAGCTTAGCAGGAAGTGAGGACAGTGGAATTTCCAAAGTGGTCCTAGCGGAGTGTTCCAAATCAGGATGGGTAACAATGATCTGCTTGGATCTGGGGATATTTAAATTGTATGCCAGCATGATGGGAGGGTTAGGGTGACCATCTACAAGTACTTCCTGGGGTTTTGTTGGCACTTGGCCTAATTGTGGCTCATTTTCCACATCATGGAGAGTTAGTATAGGGACTGGAGCTTGGTAGAGAGCATTGTGCTGCAAACACTAAAAATAAAAGGGACAGTGAAAGAGTAGATGAAATTGTGGCAGAGGGCAGACTAGGAGCTTTGCTGGCAGACAGAAACCACACTTTATAAGATCATTATCTTTTGTTTTTGAAGAGTTCATGGGAAATTGTGACAGGGAGTTTTGAACAGTTGAGGAAGGGGTTATTTTCAGTGGGACAGTAGTGGGCAGGTGGTGTGCAGGTCACTGGTGGAGGAAGAAAAAAGTTCCACCCAGTGCCCTGCAGAGAAATTGTTATTTTCAACAGTTTGCCCACAGAGTTCCGAATGACCCTGCTCTGTACCTCCTGATGATCAGACCTAGCATAGCATGGCACAGAAAAAGGGCCACAAGCTGCCCTAAAGTGAGAAAAGGTTTGTAAAGCAGAAACCACTTTGAAATTCTTGTCTTTTCACATTTTCCTCACACTGTATCATGAATTTCATGCATGATGTTTATTGAGCCAGATGTTAACCCACAATCCATTTAATTTATAACAAATAAATCCCCAGTGTGAGGGAATTGCTGAATCTGAACTTGTACAGCATTTTATTTTTAGGTGTCATAGTACCAGCAGCTAGGATCATCATCCTCTAATTTCTTTTATTGTGAATCAATCCTCAGTGCCAAATCTGGAGTGGATAGCATTTTGTTTCACATACCATACAGAATTTTATACATCACAGTAAGAATGAGGGTAAATCACGAAACTGGATCAGGAATTGGCAGGTAAATAAAGAAACAGCAAGTGCTGATCAGTTTAAAAAAATCAAAGTGAGGGGCCAGCCCAGAGGCACTGAGAGCTGAGGTGCTGAGTACCTTACCTGCTATCAGGCCAGCAACCTGAATTTGGCAACGGGTTCAGGTTGTCAGGAGTCAGCCAGGGTGTGAAAGGATTGAGCATCCAGAAGACTGTTCTCCTCTTCCAGGGAGGGGAGGCATGCTATCTCAGCACTAGGCAGCCCTCAGGTGGAGACCTAGTGGCAGTTCAGGTACAAGAGACACAGGTAAGGGTGAGGGCCACCGTTCTGTAGTATGTGTACACCCCACACATACATGAATTTAATCTTGCCAGTCCACATCTCAAACTGCTAGAAAAACACAAACTGGAGGCCATAACAATGGCAATGGAGCAGAAGCTGAAAGATTTCTTAGTATGTATGTAAACATTTATTTATACAGTGATACAGCCATTAGGGTTCAACAGATCCCTATTTACAAGGCATACTGTACCTGTTTGTACAAAAGTTCATATAGCAAAAATTACAATAATCAAAGACATAAAATACAGAACATTCATGTTCAGCTAGCACATATATCACAAATTAAAAATATACATAACAACACTAGATAAAAATCACAGACAATTTACACCGACTTGTATGGAAATATCATATGGAGGTGTCATGTGGGGAATTCACCTATTACACTGAAATCTAAAACATAACTTCTGCTTTACTGCTGTTTTATACTCAATGGTGGATAACTCTAAGTCCCGGCGGAAAGGAGGAAGTCCATTCTACCTTAAAGCAGCCTTATACTGAAAAGTTATATTACTAAAACAATTTTTTATTTGTGGAATCATCAAGTCTCTGGCACCTGATTTTCATAAATTCAATCCGTGCTTTGGTTTTTGAAGTTTAGCTACTAAATAATGTTGAGGCTTATTTTTAAATAATCCTTGAATCTGATTTAACCAAATACCTTCAGCCCACTGATGTAATGAATTCCATCCTAATTTAATATACATTATACAATGATGGGTACTAAAATCACATCTTAGTATAAATCTCGCCAATTTATTATCAAGTACCTCCAAATTCTATAGTTGTTTTTGGTAGTATACCTATAGATATGACTTCCATAATCAATTACTGGTAATACTGATTGATTTACTATACTCAGACGCATTTCTTTAGTTGTACAATTTGATATACGTCTCATTGCTTCAATTTTTGCATTTGTTTTCATTAACAATTCAATTACATGCTGTTCAAAATTTAAATGTTGGTCAATTTGAATGCCTAAGTATTTGTATATTGATGTCTGCTCCAAAATGTTTCCCTCCTGAGTCTTTATAATTATGTTTGGTATAATTTTATTATTCTGCTCTGGGCCAAAAACATTGTCTGTGTCTTTTTGTAGTTTATCAAAAGCCCAAGAGAGGAGAAAAATCCCTGCATAGTCAAAAAGTCAGCTTGCAATTTTTGTTCTGCTTCTTCTGGATTTTTACCTACAGCTACCAATATGGTGTCATCCGCATAGAGTCTAGCTTGTGAATGTTTTATATTATTTGGTAAATCATTCAAATAGACTATGAACAAGAGGGGACCCAGTATAGATCCCTGGGGTACCCTTCTTGTCACAGAGCCCAGTCTAGATGTCTGGCCATTTAACATAACAAATTGAGATCTCTTATCTAAATATGATTTAAACCATTTACAGGTTTCTTCCTCCACTCCAATTTTTTCCAAGTTCCTTAATAAGATACTATGATTCACCAAATTGAATGCCTTTTGATAGGTCCACTTATACTGCACCCACGGACCTCGCATCCTCCAATGGAGTAACTATTAAGTTCAAGGAGTCCATGAGTGCAGTAGCCGTGGACCTACCCTGTCTAAAGTCAGATTGAAATGGAGTTAATTTTTGATATTGCTCAAGATATTCCATCAATTGACCATGAACAATCTTTTCCATAATTTTAGAAACTGTTGACAACAAGGCTACTGGCCGATAATTTGAAGCAGCCATAGAATCTCCCCCCTTGTCTAGTCTAGTAGACTCGTCGCTGGTGAAAACAAAAGTCAGGGTTGTGCGCAGTCTGCATCCCAGCCTAGCGGCTCCCTGATGCACCACGAGGACTTCACGGAAGACAAGGATGAAGAACAGTGGTTTACAATCACCTTGAAAAAAAATGTTCAGAGAACTCAGAAACTTTGGCTACATCATGAACAGACTAGAAAGTTTCCTGGATGACCCCAAACCGATGGTGAAGGAAGTTAAGGAAAGGACGGTGGAACTCCAGATTGGCCTCACAAAGCCTGCAGTGCAGACAAACCACCAAAAAACAGCACTACAATATCTGTTCAAAAGAGATAAAGAGATCAGCGAAAAGCTAGAGAACCTAGAGCTGAGGTCCCAAAGAAATAATCTCTGACTGCATGGTCTCCTAGAGGATACAGAGCAGGGGGATGTGGAGGTCCATACTGGGTTAAAAGAGCACTTTAACAGTAGCACTATCAAAACCACACTTCAAAAAGCATGTCTGCCTTGAAAGCGACAGGGGTAGGATAACACATGGTGATTACCACTACCCCTGTAGCTGTCAAGGCAAGGGAGGAAGAGGGGAGGGAGTGGAGAAGTAAGCAAAAAGTGTGGAGGCTGGTCGAGCTGCTCCCAAGGAAGGTGCAGAGGGCTAAGGCAGAGGCAGCTCAGGCAGTACAGCTCGGGAGACCTGGGTTCTGTTTATTTATTTATTTATTGAATTTTGTTGACCAGGTAAGCCCACTGAGACCAAATATCCCTTTTTCAGGGGTAACCTGGGATTAGTTACAAAAAAGGAAGTACAACGCATTGGTCATACATAGTCCAGAAATCAGATAACAATCATAAGGAAACATTTAGGTCTACACATACGCACATATTGCTTATGGGATTCTTTTGTTCCTGGTCTTCTGAATCTTGTGGGTTTACCTTCTCCCCCACCTCAAGTGCCCAAGTGTGTGTTTTTTTTTTTTAGGCCTGAATCTGGTCCCCCCCCAACTTTCTCCTTGTCCCAGAGTTCCACCCTCCCCCCGTGGAGTTGACTATTTACATATTGGTGGGTATGGGGTGACCCCCCCCCCACAAAAACATAAGTTGCGTTTTTGTTTCCTTGCCATGGTGGAGGGCCTCCCTGTGTTTTTCTCCCGCTACCATTGGTGCTATTTTTGTAGTCTGCATTTTGGATGGGTGCTATTGTTGTCAGCGGTGTTTTTACTGCATGGTACGTGACCATGCTGTTCTTGTTTTGGGCATTATGATCTAGTGCCATGGAGGTCTACATTGAATTCTTCCTAAATGAGCTATTTAACTGGCCAAAAGAGGAACCTCTCCTCCTGAAAAGAGACCACCAAGCCCTTGCGCCCCACTTGACTGACCCTAAGGCAAGACCGAGATCCCGTGTCATGAAGTTTCTCAACTATCAGATTAAGATGAGGGTATTGCAAGCAGCATGGGACAAAAAAGTAATTGTCTTTTGATTCATTAGGCTTTTCTTCTACCATGATTATGCCCTGCACACTGTGGTGAAATGCAGAAAACTCCTAGAGGTTCAGTGCTTCCAAAAATGAAAAAATATTAAAATGCAGCTGAACTATCAAAGCCAATGTAAGCAGTAGCTGCAGAATGGTCCCAAATTCTTCTGGACCCTAGTGGAGTGTCGACCAGCTCTCCTTGATCTGGGAATCCCAGATGACATGCTTAGACCTCCACCAGACTCCATCGAATGGCAACTGGAGGAACAAGCCTGGCAGCCCATGGAGAAGCAGAGGACAGGAGGACATCAGCACATTTCCTCTTCGACAAGCTGGAGCTGGTCAGCAATACAGCACACTACAGAGGATCAGAGACCTAACACCTCAATGCGCAGCAGCCCAAAACACTAAACATTGGAACACAGAAGCAAATCCTTAGCTGCAGCCAAGATCTTTTCCCACCCACTCTTGCCAGTAAGGACACACAAATAACTGAACCCAACCCCACACCAGCCACAGAAGAATTTGACTATGCTGCCACCTTCCTGACAATATCCAGGCTGAACTGGGGTGAGCATGAGACAGTGAGTATACACTCAGCACTGGTACTGTTACATAGCCTGCAATCCCTTTCAAATGAGACATTTGAGAACAAATGGCTGGTTATTTGTTATTGGGGGAAGACATGCTTTTACTGAAGCATCACAGCTTGCACTGTGGCCTGATATCAGAACCCTGGTAGCTGTTTGACATCTAGGGCTCCTGAGTTTGAGGCAGCTAAAGGAATGACTGCATGGCTTCCTACAGCACCAAAAAGAAGAAATGGGTCATATGGAACTAAATGTATTTTTTTTTTCTTTAACAGATGACTGTGCCTGACTGAGCTATTGAATTGGGCATGATATAAGAACTGAATACTTGTGCCTTTAACTCTTTCACTTTTGCAGTTTGCGGTGGGGCAGCTGTCTTGACTGGGATTATCCTGATTGGGATGACAATACCAACGGGGTACTATTCTCGAGCTGGCCTTCATAGCCAACACCCCCCGATCCCTTTCCTATCTGCTCCGTGATTTCATCTCCCCAGTTGTCAACTGTTCTTAATGTCTACCTCCACTTCCCCATTCCCAGTGGGGGTTAGGCACCTGCATACCGGCTGATGCTATTGTCTCATCTCTACTCAAGACGAATCCTAGAACTGTGCCTGAATGCAATTCGTCCTACCTGTTTATATCTAATTATGTAATCTGCCTGACCTGTTTTGTACACACTAATTCTGTATTAGCTGTACTCATCTAGTCATGTCTTCTGTTACCCTGTTGCAACTTGTGCTACTTGTGTGTACCTGAATTGAACCCACTGCACTTTCACTGTAACTCTGTATTATTATAACTGTACTATACTACTGTCTGCTCCCCACCTTTCCCCCAGGACTCATCTGGAAACGAGCAGTACTGCTCAGTATGTGTTCCTGGTGAAACTTTTAAATAAATAAATAGCCAAAACTAACAAACAAGGGGGAAATTATAGGGGGGAAAAAGGGGAGAGATGGTGACGACTGTAATATGATGGACAACAGATGCGCGAGATACAGATATTGAAGGCAGGAAAGCCGCCGCTCCCAAGTGATTGCATGGGTATCATACAAGGAGGGAGGGGTGACAAGCAGCTGGCATTACAATCTTACAAGGTTTACAGGCAGCAAACAACTGTGCAGAATCTGCAGATTCTCAGAGGCAAACTGCAGATTATGCCTAGTGTAATCTGGTTGGCCAATTGGTCTAGCATGGCGATGCCAGAGCTAGCTAAATGTGTGCTCCATCTTACTGCACTAACCCTGAACTACAAGTTCCTTGTTAATAGTTTATTGTTGTTGTTCTGTTAGAGGTGGTGTATGGCAGAAAAGTGTCTACATCTTGGGAGGAGAGAGTGGGGGGCACAATTTTCTAATGGGTGATCTGACAGTTGTGACTTGCAATGTGAAAGGGCTCAACCACCCTATCAAAAGAAACTGAATCACCAGCCCAGTGGCACTGAGGGCTGAGGCACTGGATGCCTTACCTCACGCTGTGCTGGCGACCCTGGTTCAGGAATGACCTTGGGTCACCAAGGTGCCGGCACGGGGTGGGTGGGAGCAGGATTGAGCGAAGGCTCTCCTCTCCCGGGAAGGGAGGGTCACCCGCCCATAGTCCTGCCATCACTGGATGGAGGGCCAGTGATAGGTGCAGGCAGCAACTGTGCAACTGGTAGGGTGGAGGGGGCATCCCGCAAGGTGTGCGTAAGCATGCCTCCACATGCATGCGTCACATTGGGGTCACGTGGGAGTGGGACTAAAAAGGAAAAAGCCAAAAGTATGTATCAAAAAAAAAATGAAATTGAATCATGCAGGAACTGGGGAGAAGGGGAACCACTATCGCTTCACTCCAGAAGATGTACCTAAGTGATAAGAGCATGCAAAACTGAAAAAGAAATGGGTGGAAAAGGTCTATGCCTCCACATATGTGTAGTGCACACATCATCGAAGAGCAGCCATTGTCATTAAAAAGGATGCACCACCGGTGGTGGGACAGGTCTTTCCAGATGCAAGTGGGAGAAGCATCAGGATCAAGGGACTATATAGAGGGACATCCTACACTATCTTAAACCTCTATGCACCTAATCAAGATGCAGGATAAGTATAATTTTTCAAGCACCACAAGTTAGCTACAGTAAAGTAACAGGGCAAACTATATATCATAAGAGGGGCTTTAAGTGTGTTTTATCACCTGGATTAGGTAAACAGAGTTAGGGTTCCCCTCTTAGGGCTAGAGCAGGATACACCCTCAGGAAGCCAATGCATGAACTAGGATTGGTGGACACATGGAGATATGTCAACTCAAATATTCATGATCATACATTTTACTCAAAACCCCACAAAGTATATACGAGAACTGACCTACTCTTGGTGCCAAAGGACTGGGTGCATGCTGTGAGGTCTGCCCACATTGCATCTGTAACGACTTCAGCTCATGCCCCGGTCCTGCTGGACCTGTAGGTACAACCAACCACCAGAACCCCAGTTGGAGACTAAATGTATACTTGTTAAATAGACAGGACTTTTAGAAATGGTTTAAACTGTCATAAGGAATGAAACTACTAGTAGCAAATAATGTAGATGATACCTCAATGGGGGCCTGGTAGGATGGCCTAAAGGCTACACTTACGGAGCAAATAACAGCCTATGCTTCAGCCTTTGTGAGAGAGAGGGAAAGGCTGGCCCTAGAAAGAAAAATATTTAACATAGAATGTGAACACAAAATAACTTTGGATGAAACTTGAAAAGCAGAGCTCAACCTTTATGGGGAAGGGGGACTACCAAGGCTGCTGGAGTACAAGATAAAGGGGGGGGAGATACAGTATGCCCACCAACAATATTATAAAACTGGTAACTGAGCTGGCCACC
This sequence comes from Neoceratodus forsteri, assembly GCA_016271365.2. NCBI lineage: Eukaryota > Metazoa > Chordata > Ceratodontiformes > Ceratodontidae > Neoceratodus > Neoceratodus forsteri. Next base: position 171,515,652 of record JADMNL010000028.1, read on the forward strand.
TGTCAGCTTGGCAGATTAGAAAAGCAGAAGCCTGCCAAGCAGAACTAAGGCTCAGACAGACCCACAACAGCATACAGTATGAGACGATTCCAAGCAAAACAGTGAACACATTCGCTGAGTAATAAGGGAGTTATATACGGGCATGAGGCCCGAGACAAACAGGCAAAACAAGAGTCCATTTTCAGTAACCTACACCTGACTACCCTATCTGAGGAAGCAAAGAATAAAATAGATCAGCCTAGCACCGAAGAGGAGGTAAATATGGCAATTAAGAATCTTAAAACCAGTAAATCATCATGCACGGATGGCATAACAGCCAAGTTCTATAAGAAATTTAGAGACACCAACACCCCATTCCTTAACAAGGTGTGTGGTGAGATACGGGGGGGCCCCATGGTCCCAAGCGCAGATTTCTGTCATATACAAGCAGGGGAACGATCCTGGTCTATGTAGCTTATAGAGACAGATTTCCCTTCTAAATGTAGACCAAAAATATTTATGGTCATATTGGCTATTAAGTTCAAGAGGTTGGGGGGGGGGCCTGGTACACCCTGATCAAAGAGGCTTCATCATTTAATTAATTCACTAAAAATACCACCAACAGCTTAAAACCTAGTTCAATTTCAGTTGGCATCCATCTGTATCCCTCCCTCCCCGGACAAGGCTCAAAATAGGCAAAAATTGTCTAGTTCTCCTTCGGTCAACAAAAACTAAATAAATAAAATCAAAGACAGTCATATTTACGATAATATAAGCCGCCTAATAAGCATCTAGGCCCAGCAACAAGCTTCTGATGCCTTTTCAGTGGCATTATTTATGAATGCCACAAAGGCATTCAACAGGGTGGACTGAGCCTTTTAACGATACACCCTGATTAAAATGTGGTTTGCCAAACATTTTATGCGTTGCTTAACAACTCTGTATGAAGAATCAGAGGCAGTGATATGAGTAAATGGCATCAAATCTAACAGATTCCCACTGTTCAGGAGTACTAGGCAGGGGTGGGCCCTCTCCCCCTCCTCTTCACTTTTTGTATGGAGCCCTTATCTCTGGCAGTAAGACACCATCCTAATATAGCAGGTATCCGAGGCCCAGACAGGGAGTATAACATTTTGTTAAATGCTGACAATACCCTATTTACCTTAGTAATCCGGAGCAATCCATCCCAGAATTCTGCAAATTATTAGACACTTATGGAGAACTCAGGGGCTACAAAATGAACTACAGGAAATCAGAAGCACTTAAATTAAGTGGGCAGTGTTCCCTACAGTTTGCAGAGACCTCCCCCTTCATGTGGGCTAGGGACAGAACAGAGAGATATCCAGGAGAAAGGGTTTGGCAACCTTACTCAAACTTTTCCACCTAAACTATGACACTTTGTTACACAATATAACAGCAGACATATACAGATGGATGGTCCTACCCTTCAGTTTAGCAGTTAGAGTCAATATTCTAATCATGAATGTTATGCCTAGCTGTCTGTTCCTTTACCAAGCACTGTCAATAAAAATACTCGAATGGGGAGAGAGACAGAATTAGTCAGAAAGTGTTGGAAGAACCCTGGTATAGCGGTGGTTTAGGTCACCCTAATCTATGATTTTTATTACATCTCTGCACTGGTGCTACTGGTCATAACCTGGCTGAAGCAGAGGGATAGCACTGGCTGGTACGATCTGGAAAGCACACCCACATTACCCTTTTATGCACCACCCTTTATCAAATTCACCCCAGAGACTGGGAAGCAAATATATAATCCATGGACTAGACACACCCCTTGGGGGCTCCACAAAGGAGGATTGCTCACTAAAATGCCAATGTCTCCACCCAGGCCCACTGACCATTATAATAGGGGACCCAGAATTCATCCCCCTAAGAGCAGATACTGGGGATAAAAGATGAAACTACAAAGTCCAGACACACTATAGCCAAATGCTCCAAGGAAGCAGGAAAATCATCTGAGACACTGAAACAAACTTCTGGGCTGAGCCAACCTGATTTTTACAGGTATTTGCAGCTACATCGATATCTTCTGACAGGTGTTGGCCTCCCCAACCTGAAGAGACCTCACTCAACTTGAAAATTTCTATTAGGCAATAAAGTTGGGGGGGGGGGCAGGTCTATATCCTAGTTATATCAAATGCTACTATTGGCTGGAGATGACCCCTCAGAGATGGTTTGAAGTGACTGGAAGGGGGAATCAGGCCTACATCTGCCAACTGCAGAATGGGAAAACATGGGGCTAAAGGAATGGAAACTTTCAGCATTCCTAAACTGGAGGGAATGCAGATGGAAGATCTGTACCCACTTTTCCACGTCCCTACGTTACCAAACATTTTGGCGGACAGGGCTCCCCCACCCTGCTGGAGGGAATGTGGCCAGATAAGAACACACTATCATGTTTTCACGCAATGCCCAAAACTAACAGAATTCTGGACAACTATCAAAACTGAATATGTTTAAATACAGTATGGGAGAGATAACTGCACATGACCCTAATTTTATGATCTTAGGGGTGCCCCTAAAGGAAGCAGGTTCTCATAAATTGAGGCAATTATATACTCTGATGTGCATGGTGGCCTGCAAATATGTCAGTGCACACTGGCTCTCCAAGACACCCCTGACAGTAGGAGTTTGGAGGTCCAGAATGTCAGAAGTGCAGAAAATGGAATGTATAGCAGCTGAACTGAACATGAATGTTGAAAAATACACCACACTCTGGACCTAGTGGGATAACTACCAACTGACCTGGAGCTCTGATGCTTAGAAGGCATCTCAGAAGACAGGATCTGGAAAGAGACATACCACAGGAAAGGACACAAACCATGGGACTACTGCAGGATCACCTTCTGGATAGTTTACCAACCCGACCCCCCAATACACACAACAAAAATAACACTCCACAACAGTTTCAGTTCAGTTTCAGCTGTTATAGCTAGTTTATTGAGTTGCTATTTCAGTAAGGTTTGGAAAAACACTTTTTTTGTTTGTTTTTATTACCAAAGCCTGCAGACCAGGACTAGAAATCAAATGTTACAGTATGGGCAGTTCATAGCTGGATGTAATGTAGCTTTGGAAATTAAGCCCTAATATGATTGTATGAAAAGCAAACATTCACTGTCAGTGAGATTACTGCATCTATACTATCCAACCCTCATAATTTCTTTAAATAAGGCTGAGTTAAAAAGGAAAAAGAAAAAAAAATATTCAAAGTGGGTTTAACCCAGGAATCTGTATGGGGTTAACCCATGGGATCTGTGTGAGGTTAACCCAGGGATCTGTGTGGGGTTAACCCATGGGATCTGTGTAGGGCTAACCCAGGGATCTGTGTGAGGTTAACCCAGGGATCTGTGTAGGGCTAACTCAGGGATCTGTGTGAGGTTAACCCAGGGATCTGTGTGGGGTTAAACCATGGGACCTGTGTGAGGTTAACCCAGGGATCTGTGTGGGGCTAACCCATGGGATCTGTGTGGGTTTACCCAGGGATCTGTGTGAGGTTAACCCAGAGATCTGTGTGAGGTTGCCCAGGGATCTATGTGAGGTTAACCCAGGGATCTGTGTAAGGTAACCCAGGGATCATGTTCTGTGCGGGGATTATCCCTGAATCTGTGTGGAGTTAAATCAGGGATCTCGCCAGCTCATCGGTGCAGTGGTTGGATTACCGCTTGCAACACTGGTGACCCGGGTTCAGAAGCTGACCCGGGCACCATTGGGCTGTCCAGGGGGAGGATGTCTGAGCGTCTGATGGATCGCTCAGCTCCTCCTGGGAGAGGAGGGCACACTGGCTCAGGGGTGGACTGCCCTCTGGTGACAACCAGAGGTAGCATGGCTCCGATGCCCACAACAAAGGGGGAGCATGATGGACCCCGGTGTAATTGCCACGACGTTATGTGGCACATCACACTAGGGGGACATACATCTAAGAAAAATACTCCTCTCCTGAAGCAGCACTGATGTGAGGGTCTATAAGTGGGCCCTCCCTCTGACCGCTGAATGCTGCAGAACTGAGGCCCTGACGCAGATTTGATTTTCTGGGGCGGGGGGTAAGTGGAGGCCCCACCACTACAACCTCACCTGGGAGGTAAGCCAACGCTCCATGGGGAGACCTCAGGAGCAGGTAGTAGGGGTCAGAAGAAGACGGGTACAATACCAGAGGAGATGTGGGGCAAAAACAGAAAATAAAGAAAAACCAAAAAAACAGGAATCTCTGTGGAGTTAATCATGGGATCTGTTTTGAACTGGCATGATCTAGATGATCCGGAAGAAGAACTATAGCTGGGGGCCAAATGTATTGATGATACCACAATAGGGAAAAAGGTGGAAATAGAAGCAGAATTGGAAAAGATGTACTGGGTCCTGACATTATTAGGCAAGTGGGCAAAAAAAGTGGAAGAGCTTTGACACAGGAGCATGTTTGGTAATGCACTAGGCAATAGTAATATGATAGCCAGTTGTAGCTTTCAGAGTAGGACAGCATCAAATGTGTTCTAAAAATCTAAGTAGAATAGAATATTTTATTATAGAGGTAAACATTAAATCTGCAAATATGTGAAAAGACCTAGGAGTAATAACTGAATGCAATCCAAAATTGAAAGAATAATGTGTACAAATAGGAGAAAGCAAACCAGATATTGAGCTGTATAAAGAGATTTTTTAAAGCAAGTAGAGAGGGAGAAGGAGAGGGAGAGAGAGAGAGCGGGATGAGTGTGCCAGTGTACAGGGCACTCTGACTGCAGTTGGTACACTATTACCAGCTGTGGAAGCATAACCCTTCAGCAATATCTGAGAACTGGAACAGGTCTAGTGAAGTGCCACTGTGTGCTAAACTGAATGTGAGATTTGAAGTATGAGGAGCGAGTGCTTGTATTGGGAAGTCCAAAACTGAATACAATCACATGAGAATAAAAGATGACCATTAAAGAATGGTATCAGAATATTTGATGATGACAAGTGTTTTACAAACAGCACAAAACTCACCCCTGAACAACCACTGAAATGCCGCCACTTCTGTGGCAGAATGTAGCCACCATTTTGGGCCAATACAGTACACAAGTTTCTGTTGCCTGAGCCAAGATGTGAACTGACTGGTTATGAGCTGGGTTCATTTATTTGTTTAGTTAAAGCAGAAGATTTAGCCTGGACACCAGGGACATTCCTCCTAATATTCTCCTGAGCAATCATCAGAACAAGCAGATGGGACCTTGGTTTATCTAACTCTGCAAAAAACATCTGAATCCAAACAAGCACAATTACTGGAGCACCAGTATATTTTCCCTAAATAAAACCATTGGACCAAAAGGGCATTTTATTGTCCATATTTATAAAATGAGCTTAATAAATCAGAATCTGTGATTCTTCTAGCATTCTAGTGAAGCAGTAATGGATTTTATTTTGCTTGTTAAAGTATATCCATAGCATTTCTTGTGATTTTAAATATTTTAAAATAGTATACAGATTTATTTTATTTTAGGTAAGTGTAACCCCCCCCCTACAAGTGGGGGTTCCCAAAAAGTCTTCCTTGAGCTTGCCTAAATGCTCACTGCCAGGGTGGTGTCCTGTGTTTTAACAGTTTAAATGTGATTGCCAGAGCCTGTGTGGTCTCTGTGTGCTGTCTCTTTAAGAGTTGCCTGATTGCAGCACAAGTGATCTGAGAGGGAGTTCTGTTGAAAGATGAAACTATTTGCTGAAAATCATTTAGAGTGATAATGATAATGTAGTTTGTCTAACCTGCCTTCTTTATAGCAAGGACTGCTTTGTTTTTCTCCACTATCTTGGTCCTGGACTTTAAATTGGACCAATCAGTTCTGTTGGGACCTAAAATGTAGCCGGACTACAGGAGCTGTCTGGAGTAAAAATGTATAGGAACTGTAGCTTGGAGCTTTTTGCACCTTTTTTGCAACTGAAGGGGGAGCTCTTGCTTTGACTAACAGCCAAATCAGCCAACTGAATCTTTTGGATCTTGGGGAAGTCCCGGGCTGCTTGCAGTTTTCAGTTAGTTCTAAGCTGGGAAGTGAAATGAGAAGAGCTCAAGTGGATTTGGGCAGCAATCCAGAGTGGATTCACATGGGAAAACTGTGAAAGGGATGAATTTTTGTTGCAAGTCTGCCAGCTGCTCCTGAGAGGGAGAGAAGAGAATTATTTTGGACTAAATCCAAGTTTGTGTGACTAAAGTAAGCTACTGAAGTGGGCCAGGCTCAACCTGAAGAAGACCGAAGATTTTGCTGAATGCGAGCGGCCTGTCAGGAGTTTCAGCTACCCTAAGCTCCCAGTGTGTGCAGAGACTTTGCGATTATGACCGGGGAGCGCTTTGCCTGGTACAGTAGAATTCCTGCACATGTAAATGTGTTATTTGCTGCTAGTGGGTCGTGAGTTAGTTCCCCACCTTGTGAACTGTGTTCTGCTTGCTGGAAGCTGTATCCAGCCAAAAACAGATTGCTTCCAAATTTGTCTCCATGCGGTCAGGGCCTTGCCAGACTGGCCCAGCCACAGCCAGACTACCCACTGCACAGAGAAGCCATCGACGAGAGACCTGCCTGGGGATCAGCCCCCTGCTCCATGCTTGAACAAGAATGATGCCTCTACGACTTGTGTGGGTCCAGCTTCTCCTGGCATTCCAGATCAACCACCTGCAGTCTCGATTTTCGTCCAGCCTGTGTCCAGTCTTGGGTATCGTGAGTAAATACCAGGGTAGCTCCCTGCAACAACAGCTTAATCTGAGTGTGTCATCTGATTGTCTTGTTGTTTCATTTCCATTAGGAACTGAGCCCTCTGGCTTCGGATTACAAATATTGTGTACTGTGCATGTTGAGTTTTCCATCACAGGGCCCCAACCAGCTGCAACCCCGGCCAACGGTCCTGGCTAGCCCATCTCTTCTCCACCTGGGTACCCAGAGGTGAACTGTGTGGGGGGACTCAAAGCGCATGCATAACTGCTTGATTGATATAACCTTTAAGCTAATTAACCTGATTTTGCCCCTCCCTTGTTCAAATCCCCTGAATAAATCAGATCTAACTTTTTCTGCATGTAATCTGACTGCGGTTCCAGTTTGTGCTCAAAGTACAGTACTGTTGCTATCTGCTGTGCATAACGTTTTTTTACAGGGGGTCCCCAGGGTCGAGCCAGAGGAACCAGCCCTGGTGGTAAGTGCAAACAGTGTGGGTACTTGTGTGGTGTACCATGGGTAGTGTGAAAGTGATTATTGTACAGTGTTCAGGCCACTAGAGGGGAAACAGGGGGGTTACAGTGTCCCCGAGGGCTGTGCCCATGTTAGCTTGATCACTACCAACCCTGATCTCCGGGTGGAGGCACCCGTTTCAGAACTCAGGCCCCTTAACCTGCTACTAGCCAAGCAAGCAGGGGTAGTAGCCCTTGGGATAGCGCCACCTAGGGGTTACAGTAGGTAAGACAGCCATATATATATTTTTGTATTTATTTGAGTCTAGGATTACAAAGAATCCATCTTGTAAGCACAGTGAGCCACTTCAGGACATTCCTGCGTAGATTCGATGCACTTCCTAAGTGGTTGAAGGCATTTGGTGGGGGCTTCCCAGTGCCACTGAGATTGTGTACATTGATTGTCTACAATGCACACCTTGTTGTGGCTTCTTGCTTACACCTGTTAGCTTATAGTAGTTACAAAACTGCATTTCCAAAGGTCATTTTGTTTCACTGCTAATGAAGAGAAAGGCGAGTGATCAGCTATCCTGCATGTCCCAACACTGACACAGTCAACAACACCCTTTGAAACCAGTGTTTGAAACCTGTGTCTACAGCAGAGTCAGTCTGAGTTATCATCTACATATCAATTATAAGGCCAGGAAAGATACACTAAGCCAAAGCTTGTTTGCAGGTGCATCCTAGGAGCTCAGGGAAGTAATCTAACTTGCTCATGGTCACACAGTGTGCAAGTGGTGGATGTGAGATTCAAACTCATGCCTCCCGATTTCAGCTCAGTGTTCTTAACCACTGCACCATATTGCCTCCATTTTCTGGGATAATGTGTCCCAGTAGCAATGTACCATATACAGTGAATTATCATAGTCCCAAGACTGAACCCTGAGGGATTTTTGGAGTCATGTATGTGATACAGTAGTAGACATCATTTGAAGCAATAGCACACCACAGCATTTGCTGCCAGAATAGCGGCCCCTGTCGCTTGCAAAGCATTGTTACATTGCACTGACACACTGTAGCAGTTGCTATTGTTGTACTGATAATGATTGCTACCATGTTTTCTTGTGCTTGTGGGGGGACATCTGTAAACAAAATTATAGGTTTGCAATTTTAAGTGCTGGACCCAGGGGCCAATCCTTGCATCCCTGATTTCAGAACCTCAGAGACAGCAGCTCTTACCATTCAGCTAAAGGGAAACTCTTTTTTAGCCAAGGTGTAGACTGCCTATTGTTCTTCATATGTTGACGTATCGGCTTGTAACTGTAACCCTTGCATTGTCTAACAGATGTAGAATACATATATAAACAAGCATTTGTCAATGCCGAATGTTTGTTTGCTGGTATTAGGATTGGAAATGCAGGAGTTAGACAGATGCAGAGTAGGAGTGGCTATGAAGTAGTGAACTTCACGCCAACCCCACCTCCACCTTGCAGAGATGGACAGGCACTGGGGTATGTGTTTGGGTTGTCGCCCATAACGTTCATGCCATTTCACCTCACCCTATCCTGCAAACACAGACAAGTGTTGAGGTGTGCCTTGGGGTGTTCAGCTTTACAGTCACCCCACTCCAGAAGGATATACGCTGAAATGGGTGCAATATAGGAGAATGGGGTGAACTTTGGGGCTGAAGAGTCCAAGGCACACTTCGATGCCTGTCAGTGGCTGCAGGGTGGTGGGGTGGGGGGGTGGAATGGCATGAACTTTACAGTTGGCAATCCAAAGGCACACCTGATGCCTGTCAGTCTGTACAGGGTGGGACGTTATAGTTAGAAACCCTAACGCCCCGGGCATTTGTTGGTATTTGCACTACAAATTTTCAACTTGGCCTTTTTGTAACCCCCACCTCATGAAAGCATTTAAGACCTCTTCTCATGAACAGTGGCACTGTGATTTTGTGACTGTGTCCTGAACTTTGAGTTCCCACAGCGACCGTGCCATTGTGCGCCAGATGTACGAAAACACAGATGGGGCAGGATGTGAAGAATGATAGCTGTACCATTCATAGGGAGGTGTAAAGAGATGGCAATGTTGAAAATCTGTAGTGAAAATATTAAAAATGCTCAAACTTCCAAGCGTACGTGGAAACTGTGCAACGCATGCATATAACACAATCATTTAGTGGAATTATTTCACCAAATGTTCAGCATGGGCATTTTGTGACCTCTGCTCATGAACACTGTCAGTATCATTTTCTTACTCTCTCCTGAACATTGATTTCCTACAGCAACCGTGCTATTCTGCACCAGATGTGTAACTGCATATTTTGGGCAGGATATGAAAAACGACAGCTGTACCATTCATAAGGAGGTCTGAAAAAATGCCAATGTTGATAATCTGGAGTGAAAAAATTACACATTTGCAAAGTTACGAGGGTGCGTGGAAACTGCACAACGCATGCTTGTAACACAGTTATTTTATGGACATTTGTCACCAAATTTTCAACATAGGCATTTTAGGACCTCTGCTCAGAAACAGAGCCCCTGTGATTTTAAATATGAACATATATATGAACATATGAATCTTCCAGCAGAACAGACCAATCGGTCTATTTAAATCTACCTGATTGTGCAGCTAGCACCCTAGATTGCAGCTGCCCCAGCCTCCTCCCCTCAGTTCCTCCCCCGCTTGTCCCAGCCCCTGCCCCCTAACGCTTTCTCTTGCTTTTTCACACTCCTTCTTAAAGCTATTGACTGTCCTACATGTTACCACCCCCTCTGGCAGTGCATTCCAACTAGACACCACCCTCTCAGTGAAGTAATACCTCCTCATTTCCCTTTTGAAACGTCCCCCTCCCAACTTTAGCCCGTGCATCCTGGTCTCTCTTCCACTCCTCAGTTTAAACATTCCCTCAGTGTTAGGTTTATTTACTTCCTCAGGTATTTAAATGATTCAATCATATTCCTCCATCCCTCCTCTCCTCCAGCGTGTACACATCCAGCTCCTTCAGCCTAACTTCATGTGCCTTTCCTTCCATCCCATTTAACATTTTTGTTGCCCTCCTTTGCAACCCCTTCAGTAACTTTAGCTCTCTCCTCAGGTATGGCCTCCAGTATTGCAGACAGTACTCCAGGTGCGGTCTGATCAGTGATCTGTAAAGCGGTAGGATCACGTCCCTGTGTCTGGATGAGAACCCCCTTGAAATGCACCCCAGCATCCTGTTTGCCTTCACTGCTGCTCTCCTGCACTGGGCCGAGTTGTTCATACTCCCAGTTACCAACACCTCTAGGTCCTTCTCCTCCTCTGTGATCTCCAACCTCACCTCCCCCAACCAGTAGTCCCTCTTCTAGTTCTTAAACCCGAAGTGCGTCACCTTACGCTTCTTTGCATTGAATCCTTGCTGCCACTCCACCGACCATGTCTCTAGTTTGGTTAGGTCCCCCTGCAGTTTTTCTCATCCGTCCTCTTCGCCCACCACTGCCCCCAATTTGGTATCATCTGTGAACAGACTAACCCTGCTCCCCACTCCATGTGCTATATTAGAGATAAAGAGCCCAAATGGCACCGGGCCCAGCACTGATATCATGCAGTGCCCCACTTGTCACTGCTGTGGATGCCAAGTGCTCTCCACCACCACCACCACCTTCTGCACCCTCCCCTGTAACCAGTTCTCTATCAATTTAGTCAGCTTTTTTCCCACCCCCACTGCTGTCATCTTCTCCCCAGTCTCCCATGAGGCACTGTATCAAAGGTCTTACTGAAGTCCAAGTACAGGACATGTACCGCATGGCCCCTGTCCAACTCCCTTGTCACCCAGTAATAATGCTCTATTAGGTTGGTTTAACAAGACCTCCCTGAGATGAACTCCGTATTGCTGCCCATCTTGGAGACCATTACTCTCTAGGAATGCCACCAGCCTCTACTTCAGTATCACTTCCATAAGCTTACCCACTATGGACATAAGACTTACCGGTTGATAACTTCCTGGCTCCTGCCTAGGCCCACTCTTGTGTATGAGCACCACATTGGCCACCCTCCAGTCCTGGGGCAGACACCCCATTTTCAGGGAGGTATTGAACAGATCTGCCAGCGACTCAGCCAACAGCTCCGCCATCTCCCTCAGCACCCTGGGGTGGATGCCATCGGGACCTGGTGCCTTGTCCACCCTTACTGCACTCAGCCCCTTTAGCACCCTACTCCCTGTGATCACTTTGTCTGTCACCGCCTCCCCTCCTTTCCCTTCCCCCCCAGCCCATGCTGGTAGTGGATCATCCCTCTCCTTAGTGAAAACGGAGCAGAAGTACTCATTTAGAATTTCCGCTTGCTCCTCCCCTTTTCCACCCAGTCTCCTCCCCGCTTTATCCTCGCAATATGTTCCTTGCACTTCCTCTTTTCCCTGACATACCTAAAAAAATCCTTTTCCCCCCTCCCTTTATGCCCTGTGCTAACCTTAATTCCCTGGAGGCCTTAGCTTTTTTCACCCTCCTGGCCACCTCCCTTGACCAACTCCCATAAGTCTCCTTATCCTCTCCCTTCCCTGTTCTCCTGTACTGCCGGTATGCAGCCCTCTTTGCTCTCACCCCTTGCAGCACTTCCTTGTTCAGCAGCATGGTTTCTTGGCTCTGCTCTTCTTACTCCTGGCCCTGGTGCAGGCTACTTTGGCCTCTGTTAGCCCAGTCTTTATGGCTCCCCACTTTGGTTCTGCATCCATCCCCAGCCTTATATCCTGGAGTCTCCCTTGGAGTATTGCTCCCATCCTCCCAAAGTCCACCCTACTAAAGTCCACCACATTAGTGCCTGTGCCTCCTGTCTCCCTGAACAGCACGAGAACGAGACACACTGTTTGGTGGTCACTACCCCCTAGTGGGTCCTCCACCCTTACCTCCCTCACCGCCTCCCCATTTGCCAGTACTAGGCCCAGAGTGCTACCAAGCCTTGTAGGCCCCCTTAGCAATTGTTTCAGAAGGCCATCCTGGAATGCATCAAGGAGCACTTGCTGCCTGGTACTGCTAGTAGCCAGAGTGCTGCAGTCAACCCCTGGTAGGTTAAAATCCTCCACTATCACCACACTCCCCCTTCTACACACCCTCCTTATGTGCTCTGCAAACTCCCCTTCCAGTTCCCCAGATTGGGCTGATGGTCTGCACACCACTCCCAGCCTCAGCTTTCTGCCCTTGGAGTCCAGGAGCTGCACCCAAATGCACCTCTGTCCTCACCTCTTTTCTTCTCCCTCGTCCCTTATGTATTTAATCCCTTCGCTCCCATAGAGTGCAACCCCCCCCAACCCCCTAGTCCCTCCTGTATATCCTGTATCCCGGGATTGCCAAGCCACAATCATGGTACTCTGTGGCCCAAGTCTCTATCACTGCAGCAATGTCCACCTTCCCCTCTGAAAGGAGTGTCTGAAGCTCCTCAGTTTTGTTCCCCAGGCTTCTTGTGTTGAGAGAGACCACCTTCCACCTGTACCCCTCCTTCTCCTCACTCTTCTCTTTGGCCTGTGTCCCTCCTCCAGATAGTCTGCATCCTTCCTCCTCGTTATTCTTACCAGGTGGTGGTGCCTTCTGTATTACACTCAGACCATTCTGCCTGCCCCCTCCCAGGGTTACTACGTCTCCGCCTTTATCTATATCTAAGGGGGGTGAGCTCATTAGGCTCCCCTATCCAGACCTTTCTACCAACCTCAGTCTTTTGTCCACTCCCCCAGTTTAAATCCACCTTAGTAGAGATATACCTCTCTAATCTCACCTTTAATACTCCCTTCCCCTCTCCGCTCAAGTGTAGCCTGTCCCCCACGTACAAGTCACTGTTCCCCTAGACCCTGCCCCAGTTAGTCACTAACCCATAATTTTTGGTGTGGCACCAATCCCTCAGCCACTCGTTGAACTCCTCAATCCTACCCTTCCTCCCCGTGCTTGCACATGGTACCAGGAGTACCTCCGAGAATTGCCACCAACTCCTACCCCCTCACACTGCCTGACCAACTCCTCGAAACTCCCCCTCACTGCTTCCACAGTCTTCCCTGCCAAGTCGTTTCTACCCACATGCAACACTAAATGAGGTTTCTTCCTCCCCCTCACTGCATACTTGAGCAGTGCCTGCCCCTCCTGCAGTCAACCCAGGGATAGCTCAACCCAAATACGGCTGTGTCTTCCCCCCTTCTGCTCCATCTCACCCCTTTCAGTATAGAATCCCTCAGGATGAGTACCCCCATCCCTTACCCCTTTCCCTTCTAATGCCCCTTCCACCGCCCCAGTATTCATTCTTCCCTGCCCCTTAACCCCGCCAGCTGCACCATCTGTGACTTCTGTATCTGTACCCCCTACTTCCACCTCATCCCTTTTCTCTGTCTTATTCCTCCCATCCCCCTTGAACCCCTTCCCAACCTGACTACTTCCTACTGGGCTTCACATGTCGACCTTCTCTCCTGATTTCCAACCCCTCTCCTGTCCCCGTTGTTGTCAATTTAAAGCCCCATTCCCTTCAACCCCGATAGTGATGCTCTCCCATCCTTCCTCCTTCCCGTAGCCTTCTCTCCTCCAGTCACTCCTCCTCCTTCCTTCCTTACTAGCCCCCTTCTACCTTTCATCCTCGCTATCACTTCCCCTACCTGTTGCCATCCCTCTCATGCCCTGCATGTCCTTCTCTCCTCAGTATGTTCCTGCTTCCCCCCTCTCCCATAGCAGAGGCTCCAATCTATTCCTAGTTGATACCCCTTCTACATCTCTTTCCCCTATTGGTTCCCCCTTTCTGCTTCTTCCGCCTCTGTGCCCCTGGTCCTCCCAACCCAAGAGCTGTCTGCTCTTCCCTGGCACTCCTTCATGGTCTCTTCCTCCCCCATCAGGAACCCCCTTGCCTCAGGCAGCCCCTCCTTCTCCTCTCTTTCTGCTCGTGTTTTCTAATACTGGGGTTGGTTTCAGTCCCTAGTTGTTCTTCCCCCATCCCCTCTTGAAATCCCCTATTCCCCCCCAGCCAGGATATCTACAGTACAATACTCATCTGCCTGCCACTTAGACTCCACCCTAGCCTCCACAGTTGCTCCCTCAAACTAGCCAGTTGTATACAGACCATACACTCCCCCATCCTCCAAGCCCAGTCCAGGATCATGGCGGACCCACACCCTGTACACCCCACCACCCTTCCAAAGATGCCCTCCCTATTGACATGCAGCACCTGCCCCATTTTGGCCCCCATCTTATGTTACGGGCACTTACTCCCAGTTTGCATACCCCTATTACAACTGTTAGGCCCCTATTTACTCAAAATTCCTGTCCCCCCCCCAACACTAGTCCCCCTACTGCCCCCTTGCTGACTGGGTTAATTCAGTTTCAAATCTCATCCTTTAGAAACTGTATTACTGTAGCAATCCTACAGCCTCCTTGTCTGTTTTTCACCCCTCAGCTACCATACTCTTTGTTCTCAGCCTTCATATAGTTTCACTTAGCCCAGTTAGAAATCCTTTTGCACTCCAAGTATTACTCAGCTCAGTTAGAGAAATAAATAGAACAACTAAATTTGTTTTGTTACAGCAATCCTAAAAGTATCCAGTCATTGCTTTTTCTCCACCCCAGAGACCCTGCTGTAATATAGGACCCACAGGACACTGGGCGGGAGGGTGGGCAACTCTAAAGTCGTGACAGAGCTCCGTTGAGCTCACACACTCCCCCTCTCTCACTCACTCATTCTGTTTCTCCCAGCGCTGCAGGCTGCCCTTTTGTACTGGGCTCCTGCTTGCACTTGGTGCCTTTTTCTGCCACAAAGAAATCTGCAGCAGTCCCGACAGAGCTCCGTTGAGCTCGCTCACTCACCCTCTCTCACTCCCTCGTTCTGTTTCTCCCAGTGCTGCAGGCTGCCCTTTTGTACTGGGCTCCTGCCTGTGTTGATGCCTTCTTCTGCCCACAAAAATATCTGCAGCAGTCCCGACAGAGCTCCATTGAGCTCGGTCACTCTCCCTCTCTCTTACTCGTTCTTCATCTGTCTCAAACACTGATTTCCCACAGCGACCACGCTATTCTGCACCAGAAGTGCGCAAACACATTTTGTTCAGGATGTGAAAAATGACAGCTGTAGTGTTAATAAAGATACAGTATGTGAAAAAATGACAGTGCTGAAAATCTGGCATGAAAATATTACAAATTTGCGAAGTTACAAGGGTGCTTGGAAACTGCGCAATGCACACTTGTAATACAGTCATTTTATAGACTTTCATCACCAAATTTTCAACATAAGCATTTTAGGACCTCTGCTCATGAACAGTGTCACAGTCATTTTCTTAATCTGTCCCAAACACTGACTTCCCACAGCGACCGCACTATTCTGTGCCAGAAGTGCGAAAACACATTTCAGCAAAGATGTGTTAAAATGACAGCTGTACTGTTCATAAGGAGATGTGGGAAAATGGCAGTGTTGAAAATATGGAATGAAATATTATAAATTCACAAAGTTACGAGCATGCGTGGAAACTAACATGCTAACATACTAGATGCCAGCAGAGTAGGCCTATTGGTCTATTAAGTCTGCTCGTTCTTTAGCACCCTGATTGGGTACCATGGTCCCTTCTACTACTACTCCATCCCCCGGTCCTGCTACCCCCCCAGGCAAACTAGCCTCTGCTTCACCCCTTGCCTATACCTGTCCCACCCTCCCCTAAATCCCTCCACCATAGCTGCCTGTACCAGCTCCCGGGGCAGCGCATTCCACAGTTCCACAGCTCTCTCAGTGAAGTACCTCCTCCTCCTTTCCCCCTAATCCTACCACCCTCAATCTTCCAACTGTGTCCTCTGATGATTCCACCCTCCTTCAGTCAAAAGATCCTATCTCGGCTTACCTTATTTACTCCCCTGAGGTACTTGAAGACCTCTGGTATGTCCCCCAGTCCCTCCTCTCCTCCAATGAGAACAGGTTGAGCTCCCCTAGTCATTCCTCATATGTCATATCCCCCAGGCCCCGAATCATTCTGATTGCTCTCCTCTGAACCCTCTCCAGGAGTTGGATGTACCTCCTTAGGTGTGGCCTCCAGAATTGCACACAGTACTCAAGATGTGGTCTAAACCAGGCTGTTGTACAGTGGCAAAATCACCTCCCTGTTCCTTGAGGGAATCCCCCTAGCGATGCATCCCAGCATTCTATTTGCCCTGACCACAGCCCTCCTGCAGTGCTCTGCACTGTAAAACAGTCAAGGGATTTATTTCACCAAATTTGCAACATAGGCTTTTTGAGAGCCCATCTCATGAACAGTGGCACTGTCGTTTCGTTAATCGGTCCCAAAAGGTGAGTCCGCCCAGTGACCGCGAAATCATCTTTTGGGACTGAATGACAGTGACTGAATTCATGAGGGGTCCAAATAACCCAATGTTGAAAATATAGTGCCAAAAGTCCCAAAAATGTCTGAGATATGCACCAAAATTGAAAAAAACCCTGTTTATGCCATTATACAGCTTACTGGCATTTCTTTAGTTCGCGGTCGGCTTCGCAGAGTGCAGATGTGTTCCCAGTCCTCCAAAGATCATCATGCGAGCTCCAAAGGTAAGTATGGGGTGAGGGGGGGTTGTAGAGAGGTAGAGTACGCAGAGGGTGGGCACAGGTTGGGGGGAGGGGCACCGTAACACTTCGAGGGACCGGTTTCTCATTTTATAAGTAAAAAAACACAAACGGACAACGCGGGTCAGTGTTCTTTTTTAGCAGGTGTGTTTGATACACTGGGATGGGTTCCCAGTGTACCACCTGCATTTGTGGGGAGGGGAACTGAAGCCAATAAGGATTGGGCCCCCCCCATCAGCACAGAAAAGGGTGGGGGGTGCGCATGATGCCGAGGGGATAGGGCACCCCTCAGCACAGGCATGCAAACATTGGTGGGCCATTATGCCGATGGGAGTGGGCTCCCCATTGGCAACTGGAACTGGGAAGGGGAGACTGAAGTCAATGGGGATTGGGCCCCATTGACACAGAAACATGTGGGGGCGATGATGCTGAGGGGATTAAGCACCCTCGGCACACAACTGAAATGGGGCAAATTAACTGGGTTGGACATGCTGACAGGGGATTAGAACTTCCATCGGGTTTTCTATGCACCTTTCCGGTGGTAGCATACAGCCTCTATGTTCCTGATAATGTTACACCAGGCAAGGTACCGCCCTGCAATGACGGGTCGCTCCCTCATTGAAGTGGAATGGCTGATGCTGCAACAATGAAACAATGACGAGGCGGCCTCTGATTGCAGAAGTGAAATCATTACAACTTGGTGGCACTCTGCAGAACCAGTGTCATCAGGACACTGGCCCTGCATTGGCCGAGCACTGCCAAGCCCAACAATGCAGTGCCAACATTGGCCACCACAGTGCCGCACCTCCACAACCCACTTCTCTCCTAAGCTGCCACATAATGTTTCTTTCGTATGTGCGCAAGCAAACATAACAAGGGAAAAAACTGGCTGTGATTGTGTTTAGAAACTTCCTCACTTAACAATCTTCTTACCTGGTTCTTTTCACTTTTCATAACTTTTGACTTTATACTGTTTGTATTGCCAGGTGACCCAGGTAGCTCCTAAAAATGGGTGATTTGTTCACTGTACTTAACAGTTAACAAAAAAAAACTAAACAGACACAATGATTACTGATTCCATATGCACTATAGAAAGTGATATTAAAATAAAACCTTTGTACCTCTTGTTGAGGTAAGACTTGAAGTAGCAGTATTGATATCAAAAAAAAAAAAAAGGCATAGTTTTTTTTATCTAAAATGTATTTCTGACATCTTTAGATTCATTATCAGTTTGTTATTAATTCCAACATTTATTGCTGAAACAGCTTTTATAGCCAATTTTTTAATTAATGACTCAAGTCATTAAAGATGTCCACTGCTCACAATTTTAAAACATTTCTTCCATTGAAGTAACTTGCGACATACAGTACTAGACTAATACTGTGAATGTATTAAGATGGTCCTGCCACATGTTATAGAAACATACAAATATAGAATATGACGACAGAAAAAGACCCACGGTCCATCCAGTCTGCCCAGGTTCCCTAGATCTCTGGGATTATTCTTAAAATCTAATGTTTCCCCAGGGTACTAACCCTCCTGGACTTTATTCTAGGTAACTTCTCTAGTTGTGCCAGCCCTGGTAACCGCTATTCCTTTCATTCCATTCCAGGCCTCTTTGAACCCCTTACTGTGCTCATTCCCACCACCTCAGTTGGCAAACAATTCCAAGGCTCCACCACCCTTTCTGTAAAGAAGTACTTCCTCACGTCTCTCCTGAACCTCCCACCTGCAAACTTCCACTCACGATCCCATGACCTTCAGTTTGTACTTAAGCTAAATAATTCCCCACAGTTCACTTTATTAATTCTTTCGAGGAATTTGAAGATCTCAGTCAAATCTCCTTGCTCCCTTTTGGTTTGCAGTGAGTACAAATTTAGTGCCCTGAGGCACTCCTCATAGGATTTACATTGCTGTCCCTGAATCGTTTTGGTCACTCTCCATTGTCCTGTCTGTAATCTATCCTTGTCTTTTCTGAGGTAAGGACTCCATAATGTTGTCGAGGCACAGTTCAGGAAGCATAGAAAAACCAGGAGCCATTTCAAAATTTGCAAACAGAGTTTGTTGGATCATTATAAGATCTATCAGTTAGCAATTTCCCATAAGAAGGCAGAGTTCCTGTCCAGGGAAATTGCCACAGTGAAGAATAGACCGGCCCAGCTCTTCTGGACTGTGGACAAACTGTGCAATCCAGTCTGTCTTCAAGCTGGTCAAGCTTTGTCACAGTTACAGTGTGAGGAGTTTGTGATGTTCTTCGCTGATAAGGTGTCCGCTATCAGGGATGAGATCAGCCAGTGCCTCCCCACTGGGTCTTGCAGCGATCAACCGAGGGGCATTAATACCCAACTAATTTGGTTCACCTTTAGTCAACTGGCAGTCATGGATATAGTGAGGATTATCCAGACTTTACGTCCAACCTACTGTAGTTTGGATCCGGGCCCTACTCACCTACTTGTGGGGTGTGTAGAGGTTATTGGTCCGATCCTTACTGGGATAGTGGTGGCATTATTGGAGAGATGGATCTTTCCAGATCCCTTGAAGGAGGCAGTAGCGCACCCCCTTCTGAAAAAGCCTTCCCTTGATCCTGACTGCCCAGAAAACTACAGACGGTTTTGAACCTCCTCTTTTTGGGGAAGGTTATCGAGAAAGTGGTCACCTTGCAGCTGGAAGATCATTTAACCAGCCACAGTATCTATGATCCTTTTCAGTCTGGCTTCACGAAACGGCATAGTACTGAGACGACTCTTGTTCGGGTACTGAATGATCTCCTGATGGCAAGAGATCGGAGAACTCATTCTATCTTGGTTCTCCCTGATCTCTCAGCAGCATTTGACACCGTAGATCATGGAGTGCTGCTAGAATGCCTGTGGTTTCTCTGGGGACTAAGGGGAGCGGTCCACAGTTGGTTTCAATCTTTCCTGCAGGGTAGCACTCCGAGAGTAGTGTCAGGGATTTATTCCTCGACCTTTCACTGCCTGAGCTATGGGGTGCCACAGGGTTTGGTGTTGTCCCCCATGTTATTTGCGGTGTATATGCTTCCATTGGGGGACATTATAAGACAGTATGGGTTGAATTTTCATTGCTATGCTGATGATTCTCAACTCTACATGGCATTTTCGGTTTTATTATGATTTTATATGTTATGTATTTGTATATGTTTTATCTGTATTAATTCTGTACAGTGCCTTGGAATTCTGAAAGGTGCTTTATTAAATACATTTTATTATTATTATTTTTGTGCCTGGGCAGGAGTCTGAGTCAAGTGCATTGTTTAACAACTGTCTCCTGAAGATACAGAACTGGATGAGTACCAACTGGCTGAAGTTGAACCCAGGAAAAACAGAGGTATTGGTGGTGGAACCAGGGGTGAGGATGTCAAGCCCATGGGTGAGAAAACCCTCAGGTTTATTTCTGGGGGGACCCCGCTTATGGCATCTGGTCAGGTGCGTAACCTTGGTGTTATATTTGACGAGGGCTTGACCCTGAGGGCACAGATGTCGGCCGTAGTCAAATCATCCTTTTTCCATCTAAGGAATATAGCATGGGTGAAACACTTGGTTCCATCAGAGGATCTTCTTACCCTAGTCCACACCTTAGTTGCCAGTCATCTTGATTACTGCAATGCCCTTTATCTTGGGCTGCCGGGAGTAGATATCCGCTGCTTGCAGCTGGTGCAAAATGCAGCAGCTAGGTTGTTGACTGGAAGCCTGAGATCCAACCATATAACACCTGTGCTATGTGGGTTGCACTGGCTGCCTGTACAGTGGCGGATCACCTTCAAAGTCATTTTAATGACCTATAAAGCCCTACATGGTTTGGGACCCCACTACCTGAAAGAATTCCTGACTTCTTACTGTCCCTTCCGCTCCCTCCGATCCTCTGGTGAGGGATTGCTAGAGATTCCAAGGGTAACCTTAAAAACATCTGGTGGAAGAACATCTGCCTTTATGGCTCCTACCCTGTGGAATTCTCTACCGTGCCAGATACATAATAGCCTGACTGTGGAGGGGTTTAAAAAAGCTCTTAAGACCTTCTTATTTAATCAAGCATTCTCAGAAATGTAAATTCTGCTATGGATAAGATGCTATTTATTTCTGTGGATTTTAATGCTTTATGTGGAATTTTGTAAAGGTGCCCTGAGCTCAGGAAGGGTGCCTTATAGAAATAAACTTTTACTTACTTATTTTACTTACTTATATTTCTCAATAACAGCAAAATAAAAATTATTGAGTATAACTATTTACAAAGGCAGTGCAAAGAGAGAAAACAAAGTCTTTCTTCTGAGTGTTTCTTCTCTTAATTCCAAGTTTTAGTCTCTCAGTCTCTCACTGTCCTTGTCTCTTTAGCAAAAGCATTGCTGCTGTTTTTATAAGTCTTTGTGTGGGAACTCATTAAGAGAGCCTGCTTCTGTTCTCACAGAATGTTCTTGTGAATTTACAGAATGTTCTTATGTTTTGTTGCAGGTGCAGCAAAAACAACATAGTGACCCAGAACTGACCTCTTGTTTACAGCTCTGCAAAAGGCTTAAAAATTGCATCTCAGGTTAACCCCTTGAGTTCCAAATAGCTTTGCAATCATTTCAACAGTATAACTATATACAGTTTTAAATAAAGGAATCCCAGTATCAGTTGTATTTCCACATAAAGATTCACATATATTTTTATACCATCAGATATGCAAGGGAGAAGAAAAGACAGAAATAGCAAGGGAAGGCAGAGAGATAGTAAGAGGCAGAAATTACGAAACCACCAGAGTGATCAGTTCCCAGGTCTCACAAGAAAATTTGGTTGCGCAACCAGACAGGAGGCAGAAAAGGAGAAGATAGAACAGATCCTTGCACTTAAACTCTTTCTGAATAACAAATGGGGCAGGGCCTTATTCAACCATGTCACGTGCCCCCCTTTTTAAGAGGGAACCTGTTTTACAAAAACAGGTTTCCAAAATGTTCTATTAAATTCCCTTCTAACATCAGCTTATAACTGTTACAGTTCAGTTTATATGCAGCATAGCAAACAGAGAAGTTTCAATTCACACATTTTTTAACCTTCAGAATTCTCAATTCTAGATCCATATCTTGACAGAAAATCAGCACTGATATTCTCTTTCCCAGATTTGTGCATCACTTTAAATTGAAATGGCTGTAGTGCCAGGTACCATTATGTGATTCTAGAATTTTTATCCTTCATTTGGTTAAGTCAACAGAGAGGATTGTGATCTGTTACAAGTACAAAGTCAGCTCACAGTAAGTAAAAGTTAAGGGACTCCATGGCCCACTTGGCCTTATTCAACCCTGTCACGCATAACTGGGCACAGTATTCCAGGTGAGGCCTCACCAGGGCTCTGTAGAAGGGTATTATCACCTCTTTTCTCCTACTATCAATCCCCTTCCCAATGCATCCCAGCATCCTGTTGGCCTTACTATAGGCCTTGTTGCACTGACTAGTTTGTTTAAGAGATTTGCTGATAATAACTCCTAGATCCCATTCCTTGTTTGTAGTGCAAATCATCTCCCTTCCCCTCCCATCCAGTATTCCATCATGGGGCTTCTTCTTCCCCAATTTGTATTTTTTTTGTTTTAATTTCATTTTTATTAGATGAGACAGTTTTTTTACATCATGTTGTTACAGTTGATCACATACCATTAAATATTTCTGGTTACTGTTCATTTTTACAACATAGGAATAGTGTCAGTTACAACTGTAACATATTGCAATGTTTATGTATGTCTTTTACACACATGTTTCTCTTTTAGAGCACCTCTTCTTTCTTATTCTTTATCCAAACTATCAATATTAGGCAGGCGGCGGTTCCTCTCCCCATCAGATTCTGTTCAAGAGTTAAGTTCAGTAAAGTGGTATTTGTGCCTGTCCGTTTTGTTTGGGGGAGGGTGGTATAGGGCCAGTTAAACTTGAAGGGAAAGGATCACTTAATCCCTGTATTTCAAGGGCTAGATCTAACTGTGGGTACTAGGGAATAAAAAAGGGGTCCCTTTGGGAATAGTATATTATCCATCCCTGCCATTTCCTAAGAAGGATATCCTGTTTGTTGTGCAGTTTGGCTGTCATGTGTTCAAGCTATAGATTTCTGTTGCTAATTTGTGCCAGTCTAGGATTGAGGGGATAAGGGGTTACATCCATTTGCAGGTAATGGTCTTTTTAGCTGCCAAAAGAAAAAGAGGGAGCAGAGTGTTAGTCCATCTAGGTCCGTGTGTGTGGGGGGGAGGTGGAATAGATAATATTACCATTTCTACTGTTAGTTCAATTGGTTCACCGAGACACCTCTCCAACTCCGTTTGGAGTGTAATCCAAGAGGGCATTAAGGCTGGGCAGTACCAAAAAATGTGACCCAAATCAGCTAGTGGACAACTGCAATTTCTCCAGCATCTACCGTATGGAGCTGGTAAGTATTTAGCCAGTATTGCAGGGAGTGGAAATACTGTGAATGGGATTTCCAGGCAAATTCCCTTCAGATACCTGATGTTGTGATCTTAATCGCTTTCTGGGTTGTTTCTTGCCAGAATGGAAGGGGATTTCCAGTTGTAAATCTTTATTCCAGGCTTCTAATATCAAGAGGGATGAGTCTCCTAAACCATCCCTCAGTGTTCTATACAGGTGACCTGTACGATTCCCCCAGTGGTTGCCCAGAATGGTATCTCTGAGCAAAATCCATGAGATGGCAAAGGGTTAGGAGAATAGGAAGGAAAATCCCTTTGTCGTAGAATATAGTTTCTCACCTAACATAGTGATACTGGTCTTCTTCAGGAAGAGAATATTTTCATTGTAAATCTCAAAAAGATATAACTCCTGAGGTGTTAATTAGTTGATGGTAGTAACTTAGACCTAATCTGCGCCATGACTTAAATGTTGTATTAGATGAGATGGATAGAGTTTTTCATCTCTGGAGATTAATGTGAAAAAGAAGATGGTTTGTTTAAAGAATTTTTTAGTTTTAAGATTTCTCTAGGTTCAAAGGACCTGTGCTGTAAATTTTGAAAAATTGGTCATCGATATGGTCCGGTCAGACGAAGAAAAAGCAATTTTTTCTATATCTCATAAATCATTTATTAAGAACTCTATTTCTTTCCACCTGGATGAGTAACTAGGGGAGAGCCACAGGAAGAAGATTTTTAGAAAGGCTGCTGTTGCATATTTCTTTAAGTCAGATAGGTTAACCCTGCCCTGATCCTGTGGTAGGAATAAGAGAGATAGTCAGATTCTTGGCTTATGGTTTTCCTGGATAAAGGTTGAAATTAACTTATTCCAGAACTTAAAGTTAAAGTTAGCTGGGAAGGTCGGGACATTCTGAAATAAATATAGTAAATGAGGAAGAATGTTCATATGAATAGTTTCTATTCTTTGGAAGAAGGTTAATTTTAGATTGCCCCAATTTTTTAGGTCTTCTTGGATTTGGTGAGAGATTGGTTCGTAGTTTACTAATTCCAGGTGTTCAAATTTAGAAGGTATATGAATACCTAAATACTTAAATTGTGTGGTTCTACATTTTAAGGAAAGAGATTCTTTAAAGGTTTGTGTTGTGGTGAAATATAACATCATTGCCTCCGTTTTTGTGACATTTAGTTGAAATTAGCTATTTGTTCATATTTACTTAGAACTTCCCAAATTCTAGGTATAGATAATTCAAGGGAGAGGACTAATAACAGTATGTCACCTGCAACTAGAGAGTGAATAGGTCTTTTGACCCAGGGGAATTCCCTCTATCTGGGGATCTTGGCTAAGGGTTCCATATAAAGGGCGAACAAATAGGGAGAAACTGGGCAGCCCTGTCTTGTTCCCTGTTGTATTAAGATGGGGGATACTGTTGCTCCATTTAGATGGATATAAGCTTTAGCTCATGAATAAATGTTTGTAAGCCAAGATAGAAAAGTCAGGGAAAGAGAAGCATTTGAGAGTATCCCATAGAAACTCCCATGAGACCCTGTCAAAGGCCTTTTTGGCATCAAGACTTAGAAAAGCTGTTGGAATCTGCCTGGTATGTATATACTCCATTAGAAGCATGGGACGATGTATATTCTCGGTTGTGTTTTGCTGTTTAATGAATCCTGCCTGATCTGGATGAATTATTTTAGGGGAGAAGAGACTCTAGTCTTGTTGCCCAAATCCCCATATAGATTTTATAGTCAACATTTGGAACTGAAATAGGCTGATAAGAAGCTGGGTCTACTGCATCTTTATTTGGTTTATGTAGGGGGGTGATCATTGCGTATTGCCATGAGGGAGGGGGAAGTTCCCCTCTGCTACTGCCCTCAAAGTGGAGAGACGCAAAGGGAGAAGGATGTCTGCAAACGTTTTGTACCATTCCACTGTAAAACCATCTGGGCCTGTACATTTATAAGATTTTAACATTTTGATGCGGGTAAGAATTTCATCTGGTCGGATTGGGGTGATTAAGGCAGTTTGTTGTAAGTCCGTTAGTTTTAGGAAAGATAATTTAGTTAAAAATGCTGTTCTTTCCCCTGGAGGTGGGGCTGGGAGGGAGTGATGGGAGTATATAGCTTTTGGTAGAAGGCCTTAAAGGGTGCTCTGATATGTTTATCAGAGTGAGAAATTTGCTTTGTGACAGGGTGTCTGGTTTTTAAGATTGTTGCAGTATGTTTTCTATTTCTAAGTCTCCTGGCTAGTAAACGCGTAGCCCTGGATCCTCCCTCATAATTAGCCTGTTTCAGGTAGGCCATTGTTTGTAGAAATTTGGAATCCATTATGTTTTGCATTTCTTTTTTAAGTTCCCTTATTTTATGCTGAATAACCTTGTCTCATTCTTTGTATAAAAGCTGGAATGTTTGCAATTGTTCAGTGTAATGTTTGTATAAGGCTTCTACTCTCTGTTTCTTCTTGGATAGATAGGCTATTGTTTCACCTCGTATGGTAGCTTTTAGAGCATCCCAAATTATGGGATCTGACTGATCACCTCCACTGTTTTCAGTGATGAACTGTGGGATTCTTGCCTTTATGTGTTCTAGATATTCTGTGTCTTTTAAAATGGTGGGGTTAAGGCATCAAAGCTTAGTTTTAAGGGGTTTGCCTAAGTTAATTTTTAATACTAAAGGATGGTGATCAGACAGAATTCAGGGACCTATTATTAAATCATGGACTAAGGAAAAATGCTTGCATGATATGAAAAATAATCTAGGCGAGAGTATGTTTGAAAACGTGCAGAGTAGTAAGAAAATCCTGGGTCTGAGGGAAAAAGTCTTCTCCAAATATCTTCTATACCCAAGTGGGAAAGTGTAGTTTTAAAGTACCTAAGGGCTGTGGAGTATCTATGTTCCTGGGGGGAAGAGGAGTCTCGGTGTGGGGATAGCAATAAATTAGTCTCTTCCCATAATTAAAGTGCCCTGATGAGCCAATAAAACCTTCTGATGGAAGGCTTGAATTACTCCTCGTGAGGATTGGGGTGGGAGGTAGGTGTTCACTAAGGTGACCATCTGGGAATAAAGTGTCCCTATCAATATGACATTACGCCCTTGAGCGTCTGTTATAACCTTCTTCACCTCAAAAGGTGTACTAAGAGGAGTTAGGATTGCTGTACCACGTCTACGGCCACTTGAGTGGGAAGAAGCATATACCCTATAACGGTAACCTCACTGTAATTTCTGGTGTTCTGAATCTGATAGGTGGGTCTCCTGGAGGGGGAAAAAAGGTCCGCCCCCTGCCTTTTTAAATATTGCATGAGGCGTGATCTTTTAATAGGGCTATAAATCCCATTAACATTCAATGAGGAGATTTTCATCGGGTTAGCCGTCCTTCAGTACAGGTGAGTGGGACGACTGGGGCTCCTGTTGAAATAAAGGTTTTTTAAACACTGGGGGTGTGTTTCTCATTTTTTGGTTTTTAAAACTGTGGTCTAACTTCAATAAAAAGTTCCAGAAAGCTATGTTCTAACAAAGGCTAGAACCAGAAAAACTAGGGAGAAACAGCTCATCCCTATAACTAACTCTTAACTTAGAGGTATTAATACAAAGTAAATACCTTTCAACACAATAAACTATATACAGAGTGACCTCCTTTTTAGAGGTGGAATTAATCAACCACCTCAGGATAGTTTCAGAGGGAAAGTCCCGTATGGGGTCCCCTGAAACAAAGGACTAAAGCTGCTGGCGAAGCTATAGAAGCCCTTTGGGGAAATGGGGTGCTTCTCAAATGGGGAAATATCATCCATATGAAGAGAAGGGTGACATATGGTGGCATGCGATGGAGAATTTTGGCTGAGACTCTCCCTAGCAAGTTTATTAGGGATTCGGTGTTCAAAAAATTAGTCACGTAATATTATTGGAGGAGAATTATGAAAAGGTGAGAAAGAAAAGAAAAGAGGGGGAGAAAGAAGACAAAAGAAAGGGAAGACAAGGAGAGAGAAAAAGAAAAAAAGAGGGGGTAAGAAACCACCCCAGGGGAAGGGGAGCCCACAGCTGACTTCAGATGGGAGTCCCAGATCCTGCGTCCTGCCATCCGCTGTTCAGTTGGGCACAGTATGTTATTATTGTTCCTCAAATGGTTCCTTTATATTTCATTATAGATTACTCAGATCTAGGACATGGCAGTATTCTCTCTTTTTTTCTCCTTTTCCCCCTCCCCTCCTCACCCCCCTCCATGTCCCTCGCTGAATAGGTACCCCCTACCCATCAGTAGGATAGTGCTTAGTGCTATTATTTATCACTTGTAGCCTAACTAGGAGAAAGAAGGGAGGTGGGATATATTAAATTTTAGAGTTAAGATGTTAGTTCAGGAAACAGTCATCTGAAGAAGGAGGATAAAAAGAGATGATGACATCTATTCTGTTGTCGAAGACTGTTCAATCCCTTGTTCTTCTGTTCGAGTTCCATTTTAGGCTGGGGATGGTGGCTTAATAATTGACATCCCAGCTCTCGTTCAGCTGTAAGGTCCCCTTTCCATATCTGTCATTGGTTAGTCTTAGGGTTATTTGGGGCAGTTTTTCAGGGGGAGCCCTTCTAACTCATTCAGATGTTGGAAATTATTCCAGCTCTAGAGGAATGTGTTCACCAGTTTGTGTAGGTTCATTCGATGGAGTCCAGGGCAGGATGGGTGTTCCCCAGGGAGAAGAGAGTGAGGAGGCGAAGGAAAGGGCCACCCACACCCGAACCACGGATCAACCGGGGAGTAGTGTCGAGAGAGTAATAAACCAAATTTATGAAGGTCCTTGCCTGAAACCCATCATTAGGATACCTCAAGATGTTTTAGAGAAGGTTTTTTTTTTTTTAAATGCCTCAGTTTATAAGGGCTAAGGTTTCCCCTTCTGTGCCACTTTGCTAGGCAATTAGTAGAGCTGATTCCTGGGATCCTATGGTGGTAAACAGGTACATGGCACTGTATCTCTCCCGCCCCTTCAACTTTTCCATCTACCCCAAGCCCTCCCCATATGAAAGCCCCTACCTGTGCTTGACCTTTACTGAATTGGTTGAGTAGAAAAATTTGCTCACTTATAGGGTTTCATTCAGAGGCTGGCACCTTCCGAAACTGTTGGATGGATTTCAGTATAGTAATCAGGGATTGTTCTTCCATCTGGGCTGGTGTCACTTTAAGGGTACATTCCATGGGTCTGTGTAGTCTGATCTCGGCCAATGATTCGTGCTCTTGGAGTAAGCCCTGTAGTTTCAAGTCAGCCGTGGCTTCATCTGCTGTGAGGTATGTTTTAGTATCAGTAGGAAAATGCACCACCAGCTTCGCAGGATATGGCGTTTTAAATTTTTATTTATTTGTACGAAGGCATGAGAAAAGGGGAGTGTATTCATGCCTCAGCTTTTGAGTAAGTGGCGCATAATCATTGTCTACATACACACTTTTGTTTTCATACAGGAGAGTTTTCTGAGCCCGCTTTTTGAAGTAGTTGCTCTTTTATCTAATAATTCAAGAAACGGGCACTAATTGACCGCGGGCCAGATCCCAAGGGGGGTTTGGAACTCAGTGTCTGGTGCTCCCGTTCAGTATCAATTGGGAACTCAGGAGGTGGAACTAGTGTAGAGCGGAGGAAATGGTCAAGGAAGGCTTGAACATCGGGGCCTTCCTCTTCTTCTGGTGTGCCGTAAAAATGTAGGTTTTTCCTCCAAGATCTATTCTCGGCATCTTCTTGTCGCTGGGCTATTTGAAGTTGTGCTTTTGCCAAAGCTAGGAGAGATTCTTGGTGCGTATTTAAAATTTCAGCATTTTGTGTTATTTGTTTATCGGCCTCGTCTATGCGTCCTTGCAGTGTTTGGAGTTCTGAACGAAGGTCAGTTAGGGTTTGCTTTACCTCAGTGCGGAATTCTTGAATTGCTGTTAAAATTGATTCAGATGGGGTCCTGCTGAGTTGATTCTTGCCCTGGCATGTTCTTTTGGAGTTGTCTACTGTAGCCATATTTGTCCCGCTCCCCTCGTCGAGCTGTTTCTATTTGTCCAAATAATTTTGGTTTGTAAATACCCAGAAGCGATTTTATTGGATGGTGTGGTGTTTCGTGAACTCTGGCTGTGGCTGTTGGTAGTGATTTCTTTAAAAATTTGGGTATTTTTATGTTTTTTTGAAAAAAGCTAGGGAGAGAGCTCTAACCGGTGACGTTTACTGCTCCATGGTGCCACCGGAGGTCTCCAATTTGTATTTCTATCCATTGAATTTTAACCATCGAACCTTTGACAACCCCTCTAATCTTAGAAGGGCCTTTTGTATATTCCTTATTCCTTCCTCACAATCTGCCCTCCACATAGTTTTGTGCCATTCACAGATAAACACAACTTGCCCTGGATTCCTTCTCCAGTGTCGCTAATGGACATGTTGAAGAGGACCAGTCCCAGGACTGATCACTGCAGAACCCCACTCATTACCTCCTTCTCTTTTGATTTAACCCCGTTGGCCACCACCCTCTGATGTCTACCTGTTAGCCAATTTCCCACGCAATTCACAAGAGTTTTAGCTGCCCCCAGGTCCTCCATTTTCTTAAGTAACCTCTTGTGCGACTGAATTAAAGGCCTTACTAAAGTCAAAGTACAGCAAGTCTACCGTGTGGCCCTTGTCTATTTGCCTTGTCGTCCAGTCAAAGAAGACTATCAGGTTCGTCTGAGAAGACCGTCCAGCGACAAAACCATGTTGTTTATCATCCAGGAGTCCATTGCTCTCTGGGTATTCTATGAGGTCCTCTTTAACCTCTTGCTTTTTCTGATTTCTCCCCTTAGCTTCAGCCTTGACACGGGTGCCTCTGCTGCTGCAAGCTGCCCAGTGGGTCCCCTCCATCCGCCAGCTGCCTCCTCGCTGTACTGCCTGGCAATCACCAGACCAAAGGTACGCTGCGGAAACTTCTGGTGTCTCCACACCAACTGGCCAGAACCATTGGCTTTGCCTGCTAATTGGCTGCTCCACTTTTTATATTCTTTGCTACTCCTACTCCTTTTGTACTTTAAGCTAATCTTATTCACTGATTCTAGTACTGGTTAAGTTTCTCCAAATTGTCCTGTGAATGCTAGCTGAAATGTGACTCTAAGCCTGCTTACAACAATTTTGCACTCAAGGGTTGTTTGAAGTGCAGGGTCCTTTAGAGTGCAGTTTTTTTTAGGTTTCAAAGTATTACACTTCTCTGTGTAGAGCAGGTTTCATTTGTGTCACAGACTCAGTTGTAAACTATGCCCTGCAGATAATGCCATTTTTGTTTCACTTTCTCTGCTTCCTGCTTGAATTTTTCACCTCCCCCCCACCCCCAGCCTTTATTAAATACTCTCCCTTCCCCCTCGGCACCGCCCCTAGGCAGTCTTCATTCTCCCCTCTCACTAATATTGCAACTCCCCTTAAAGATACAGAATGCAGTTTTAGGGCCTAACACTTGTTAGTGTTAATCTTAACTCTTTAAGTTAGAAGACACCACACTGAGCTCTAAACCAGCCTCATTTTTCCCCGTTCTAAAGACATCCCCGTGTCTACTCACTTTCTACTCTCAGAAGACACCACATTGAACTCTAAAGCAGCCTAAATTTCATACCAGCTGAAGGAATCTGTGTATCTCACCGACCTGCAGACACAGCTATATTAATTCATTCATTATGTTACTCTTATGCCTCTCTCTTTCCCGGTCACCATCACTAGCTATCTCATCCACTGGTCGCCTGAGCTGCCCGGTCCTGTTTCTAACCCTGATACCGTCCCTCCCTCACCTCTGTCTATCGTCACCCATTCTTGGTACCACCCCATTGCAACCTCCACTTACTTCCCCCATCCACCCTCTCTCCCCTCACTCCACCCACAGGTCCCCACCCCACCCCACCCCTGCCTCCTCACACACGCCATGGTCGTCATCAATCCCTGACTCCACCTGCCCCCCCCACCTTGCCATTCCTGCCCTCCACAGTCTGCCAATCCCCTACTCCCCACCCGCCAAACCCAGCTACCACCCCCTAGGAATCACAGTTGTCTCCACCTAGCCCTGCTCAGGGTAATCACTCTCCTCCTCTTATTGTCAGATAACATCCACACCAACCCTGGACTATGCTCCATCAGTCCATCCCTTGCCCCGCCGTCAGGAGGTCTTCATATAGCCTCCATGAATATTTGTAGCCTCCTGAAGAAATCTACAGCCCTTCAATGCTGGGTCCAACAGCACCAATCTGACATCCTAGCTCTGGTGGAAACCTAGCTCTCAAAGTCCACCCTTGACTCCTTTGTTGCCCTCCAAGGGTATACTCTATTTAGGGAGTATAGAGTTGATAAATGGGGAGAGGGTTGTGCCCTATATATGAGAGACTCCTTGCTGGGTCATGCCCTACCCCCCTCACTGGATCATGATGCCCAAACTATTACCCTCAAAACCACCTCTGACCCTGCCAGGGACCCCCGGTACATCACGGCTGCCTATATTCCCTCATGACATCAGCCCGCTGCCCTCCTTTCCCTATCGGAATACCTATTTAATCTCCCCCACAAATCTGAGCAGATCCTGCTGGGGGACCTCAACACCAACTGGCTTGCCAATTATGCCAATCATGCAAAGGACACTTTTGCAGCCCTGGACCTAACCCAGCTGGTAACACAACCCACCAGACACAATCCCTCAAATGGAACTCAGACATTGCTGGACATCGTCCTCTCAAACTGCCCCCAAAAAATTGCTGACTTTCAAGTCCTCCCAAACTCACTAAGTGACCACTATCCAATCAGCCTCTGCTGGTCCTGTCAAATCCCAAAACCCATGCCAAAGGTGGAATTCCACCAGCGTCTCAGCCCTGGATGCCTTAACAAATTCAGGTAGCATCTTGCCCTCTGGGACTAGTCACCCATAAACTCTGCCCGCAGTATTGATGATGCACTCGACTTCTTCTTTCGCTCCTTTACCACAGCCTGCGACATGTTTGCCCCCCCCCACCAAGACACTCACCAAAAAACGTAATGCCCCCTAGATCACTCCTTCCCTCCTCAAACAACTGAAACACAGAGATAATCTGTGGCATAAAGCCATCTCCTCTGGTAAACTGGCAGATCAACAGGCCTTCAATGCCGAGTGCAACGAATGCACTTGGGCCATTCGCAAGGCCAAGGCTCACTACTATAGATCAATGTTAGCCTCCTCCTGGGAGACTGCCCATAATTTCTGGGGCAACATCAAAGAACTAAATGGGAAGTCCCGTACCTCCCCCACCATCTCTACTAAACATCAATGGCACTCTCTCCACAGACCCCCAATGTATCGCTGACTGCCTCAACACTGCTTTCACCGACCTCAGCTCAGTCCTCCCCAGCAACTTTTTTGACCCAATTGCCCCCTCCCCACCTCCCACCCTCCCTCGACCTCCCCTTCACCTTCATACCATCTTACTGCAGGAAGCCCAGAAGATCCTAGTTAATGCCCTGAACACCACCAGCCCTAGCAATGACCTGCTTGACATATGGCTCCTCCGACTGGTCTTTGACGTAATGCTCCCACCACTCACTGCCTTGCTCAATCACTCCCTATGCCTTGGCCAATTTCCCCAGGCCTGGAAAACAGCTGTCATCACTCCCATCCATAAAAGCGGTGACAGCTCCTCCCTAAACAACTACTGGCCTATTTCTATTCTCCCCCTATCTCAAAAGCCCTAGAAAAAATAGTGGCAAACCAATTTACCAACTACCTTGCCACCCACAACATACTCTGCTGGGAGCAACATGGCTTCAGGTTGGGCTTTAGTACTACCACCGCTCTCCTTGAGTTCTCTACCTTCCTACACTCTGCTCTGGACAAAGGTTGCCTAGCGGGAACCGTTTTCATTAACCTGTCAAAGGCCTTTGACACGGTCAACCACACACTCTTGTACAATCTGGTCTCTCCCATTGACTGGTTCACTAGCTATTTAACTGCCAGATCAAAAATCATCACACTTAACAACACTCTCTTCAGCTCCCGCCCAGTCCGCTCTGGGGTCCCTCAGGGCTCCATCCTTGGTCCTCTTCTTTTCAGCCTTTATCTCAACTCCCTTCCCAGCTCTTGCCCTGGAAAGATCCTTCTCTATGCTGACAACGCAGTCCTTTTTGCCTCTGACCCAAGCCCCACTGCCCTCCTATCTTCCCTTCAACACTCCTTCAATTGGATCAAGCCCTGGTTTATGGCTAGAAAACTGGTAATCAACCTAAAAAAAAACAAATCAATGCTCTTTGCCCACCACCAAAGCAAACATAAAGACTACCCCCTACAGGTCTCCTCCAGCTCTCTCCATCCCCTAGAACAAGTACCCTCCTATAAATACCTGTGCATCTACTTTGATGCTGCCCTCACGTTCCACCACCACATCAGTACCCTCACAATGGCCACCAATTCGCAAATTTGTCTCCTCTATTGGCACAAGGACTGCATTCCGCCTGAAGTGCTCAGATTAGCCATCACCTCATTGGTCCTCTCTCTTTAGTTGACTATGACCTGCTTATCTATAGTGCAGCTGACAATAGTACCCTCAGTAAAATTAAATTGTCCATAAACAAGGCCTGCAGGCTCCTGACAGGCACTGAACACCGCACCCATTCCTGTGCACTTTACACTCTCACAAATGTGCTTAATTTTGAAGAGAGGCTCAAATACCAGTCCTTCTTCATGGCAAAAAAAATATTCCTTGGTCTCACCCCTGCAGGTGTCACCTCTCCTCTCCTCTTCTCCCAGCCATTCCCTCAGTCAATACCTGCAGTGCCTCCAAATTCTCTCTCGTAGTCCCCAAGGTCAGAGCCTCCCTAGCCCAAAGGACATTCAGCTACAGGTGCCCAACCTGGTTCATCTCTCTACCCACTTCAGTAACTAGTCTGCCCAAACTAGGACTATTTAAAGAGGCCCTCAGGAATCATATACTCTCTACTCACTCTTGCATGTGTACCTCCCGGTGAACCCAAGTCCACTGGGCCTCTCCTCCATCATGACTCCGAGTCTATGACAATAGCTTCCTAGCCAGCTTAACTCATTTGCTCCCGGTGGCCATTTTGGGTCAGTTCTAACAATGGATGGTTCTGACGCCATATGGCGTCTATGGGAATAAATCAGCCCTCAGTCTCAAAATTGGTCAACTGGCAAGTTTAAAAAGTGTCCTTAGCTCCCTCAATGTATAGGTCTGTAACCCCACCTGTATACAATTTCTTAAAATCCTGCTATGTTCCTACTATATCTGTACCTGTACCTGTACCCCTGTATTGTTTGTGTCTGTAAGGAATGCTCATCTGTAACTGACTGTACTCCTCTGTAACTCCGACATGGAGCCTTTGGAAACGAGTCCTTGACTCAAAGGGTTGTAATTCCGATGACTACAATAAATAAATTAATTCTTTAATTAAATAATCGGGGACCCCATCAGCTTCCCTGCCATGGAGGTCAGGCTAACAGGCCTATAGGTTTGTTTTATGTTTTGAGTAATAAACAGCATTGCATCACTCCATATTTAATTTTTTCATAGCGGGTGTTGCATGCGAGTGGGAACTTTTAACAACTTCAAAATCCTGTATTAATGAATTGAAAAATTAGTATATTAATGTTTTTACCAAAAATTATTTATTGCTAGCTGGCCCAGTGGCACTGAGGGCTGTGGCACTGATGAGCACTTTACCTCATGCCATGCCGATGACCCAAGTTCAGGAATGAGCTCAGGTGGTTGGAGTTCAGTGGGGGCATGGGTCAGGAGTTGATGTAGCAGCCACCAGGCAGCTCTGCTGTCCCAGATTGAGAAAGCTGGCCTATTCCGCTCTTGGCTACCAGCAGGCAGCGGTCTGGTGGCAGAGCACAATGAGCATCACAGAGTGGGAGGAGAGAGACGCAGGTCCCAGAGCACAGGTGTGCCTCCATGTGCAAGCATATCCCATGTCACCTTGGCTTGCACAAGGGACAGAAAACAAAAAAGGGACCCAAGGGTTGACAGGTGTGTCACGCACCTCCCTAGACCCTACCACCACCACCAGGACATCTCGGCACATTTTGGATATTTTTGGGTTGGGGGGCAGCCCTCCCCCATCCAGCCCCACCATAGGGGAGAATTCATGGGGAATGTGTGCAGAAGTAAGCTAGGGATGGTGGCAGCTGATCTGGAGGAGGTGGGGATGGTGCAGCCACAAACCCAAGGGTAAAAAGCTGTATAAAAAAATATATTATTATTATTGCTGAAAACACACCATGGTGGTCAACAAATACTGCTGCCTGAATCAAGCACACAAAACCTCACGTTATACAAAATGCACACATCTATGCTCCAATGGAACAGTTATCTGCATTAGTTGAAGGTCTGGGAATGAATTTGGAATTGTACTGTGGAATTATTTTACTAGATGGCAAACAGTGTTGGAAAGTAATTATTTTTTATCTGATTATCTGAAGCAGGCCTCAGACTAAAGAGAACATTCAGTATGTTAAAGATGCACACCTTAGAAGAATTATTGTCTGGGCATAGCCACCGTAAAATCTTTTGATATCTGGCTGACCCATACTTACGTTTCTTATACTGTGAACGTGCTATAATATATGAATGTACTGTCATCTGTCAACGTGGCCACTCTTACAAAATAAGATGATTCATCTGAAAGGTGAAATCGTTTCAAAAATCAGATGTTTGCTTTAGCTGTATGAAACAATATTTTAATTAAACATTTAGGTTGTTTTTTCTGGCACCAAAACAACAAACCAGCCTGAGAAGAGCCTTACCAGAAAAATAGTGACACACTGGCCACAAAGTAAAGTACAGAGATTATGTCATTAAGTACAGGCTGTGTGGAAGACTGGGGACTAGCCTCCGGATGTTTCGTACCTAATCTAGGTGCGTAATCATGGGAATGATGCCTCCAAATGGTGAAGACCCTTTGTACTCTCAAGTAACATATACCTTTTAAATTGGTATACTCTGAAAACAGAACATTCTGGTAAAAGTGAAGAAAATTATTAATACACCAAAAAGAAGCAGCCCTACAGACAACTACATATACAAAGAAGCAGAAACATTTATGGAAACAATGAAAAATATGTCTTTTGCTTCATAGTAGCCATGTTGGCTACTAGAGACTCAAAACTGGCTACCCAGTTTTCAGTTAAAATATTAAGCAGGTTAGCTGTCAGTAAGCACACAATAACAATTATTGACAGTGTAGGGGTGTATAAAGCACTAAGATGCAGCACGTCTGTGCAAAAGGACCTGAGAGGGATAAGTGCAGGAACTGGCTCTATTTCTAATTGGTAGCACATTATGATAGTGATTCAGTTTTGAGCGACTCAATTTCAGCACCTGTGATGTGAGTTACCCTGAAAGGGTAGTGAGGCATGATTATAGCGCCAAGGTATGGGACAAAAGAGTGAGATTCTAGGAGGGTGAAGGACCGGAAGAGGAGGGTTCAGGAAGGAGAATGTATGTGGGGTGTAGTTTGGCAGTGTGCTGCCCAGCTGCCGTTCTGGTGTGGTGGCAAGGGTGGCAGGCTGCAGTGAAGGAGGTGCTGGGTTCGGGGCTTGGTAGGGAGTTTATTTTCTTTTGAACCTGTATAGTACTTAATTTTTTTTCCGGATGAGTTTCTCCGCCTCGCTGACATATGCACCCCCTGAAGCTGAGAATCAGAATTTAAGGGTTGCAGGGGCAGAGGGCCCACATAGATACATTATTTTTTCATCACTGTTGTCAAGTTCAGTGGGGAGTGTACATCATTGTTTGATTTTTGGCGATGTAAACTTGCTGTAACAGCAATTGCTGTTTTGCGATCGCTGTTATAACATGGAACCTTTACAATCTGTTCTCTCCAAAAGTAATTCAGGCAGATTCCTGGAAAGGTCTTATCAATGTAGAAGGGAATATATTAGTAATAACTGATATTGTCTGCTTATTGACAGCTAACCTGGTTAATATCTTAACTGAAAACTGGGTAGCCAGTTTTGAGTATCTAGTAGCCAACATGGCTACTATGAAGCAAAAGATGTATTTTTTTCTTGTTTCTTTAAATGTTTCTGCTTCTTTGTACATGTACTCATTTGTAGCACTGCTTCTTTTTGGTGTTTTAACCCTTTTCTGCACGTTTACCAGAATGTTCTCTTCTCAGAGTATACCACTTTAAGAAGTGTATGTCACTTTAAACTGACAGCATAAAAGTTCTTCAACATTTAGAGGCAGCTTTCCAATAATTAAGCACCTGGATTAGATGCAAAACATCAGGAGGCCAGTCCCCAGTCTTGCACGCTGCTGTTACTTAATAAAGTAATCTGTATACTTTACTGTGTGGTCAGGGCATGATCTGTTTCTAGTAAGGCTGTTCTCAGCCCAGTTTGTTATTTTGGTTCCTGTTCCGTTTACAGAGTGCTGCTGCAGCTGCATCCTGAGTGGTTCCTCTTTGTTTGTCTGCTTTATCCTGCACGCTATGTAATCCCAGAAGCGGTTAGTTCAGATTCACTCATTAAATTAGAAAGACACTAGAAATATTGAAAAGCAGTGGACTGAAAAACTCAAACAGTCCATCAAGTCTGTCCCAGGTCCCTAGACTCCCTAAACAAAATCTTTCTAACATCCATTTTTCTCCTAGCCTCCCTTTTACTCCTACATCCCCTCTGATAACTCCCTTAGTTATGGATTGCAACAGTTTAACTAAACTTGTGAAATCATTTTGTTTGTTTTTCCATGTTTTCATCAAACATCATTCACGTCTGTTAATTTAATTTTCGTTTCAAGGAGGTGCTGATGCCTTTCTTAAGCTGAAGCAGGCACTCCCATAACATGGGGTACTGCCTGCTTCAGGGTCTAAATATGCAGTTTTAATATAAAGTCATAGGGGGGAGGTGTGGCCCTGCTGGCAACATGGCGAAGATCTAATTGAGGAGCTCCGTGAGGATCCACTGCTAATCGAATCCACCCTGCTAAATACTAATAGCATCATTTATTTGGATCATAAACTACTTACCAATGTCTACTAACCTGAAATCTGGCAAAAAACAGTTGAAAATTCAATTTTCCACCTCTCAGCTTCCGAATGAGAAATCGGGCCCGAACGGGCCGCCATCACTGGCTGAAAAAGTGTCCCAGGTGGAGCAGGCTGCAGAGCAGAATTCTCAGGAGATGGCTAATACCGGAGCTGAATTTTTAACACTAGAACGCTTAATTGAAGACCTAAAATGTGAACTGGGTACTAAAATGCAGGCTGGCTTTTACAACCTGACTGCACAGCTGCAGCATATGCAACAAACAGTCAATTCACTTACGGAGACGGTCGACAGACATGAGGAATGTCTCACAGAAGTGGAAGCCTGAATAAGTACCCAGGAAGATCAATCGATCTCTACATCCTCGGATCTAAGATCAGCACTCCAGGAGATAGAACAACTAAAAGATTTAATTGATAACCACAAAAACCGAGAACGGCGAAACAATATCTGCATCGTGGGGCTTCTGGAGGGACAGGAGGGGAGACTGCGTTGCTTTTCTCCAAGTGTGACTCAAGCAAACCCCCTCTCTCCCGTCAGACTGCAGTCTAGAAATTCAGAGGGCCCACCATTCTCCGGATCAGAAACCACAACCAGACCAGAGACTCCGGCACATGCTGGTGAAATTCTTGCGGTACCAGGACTGCCAGTGAGTTCTGGAAGCAGCTCGAACAACAGGGCCAATTCTACACCATAATGCCCATATCAGCATCTTCCCCGACTACTCTCGGGCACTCCAGATTTGAAGACAAGCTTTTACCGAGATCAAGAAAAGGCTTTCTCAACTTAATTGCCCGATTTCTTTGGTATATCCTGCTCGTCTCGTGGTGCGACCACCAGGGAAGAAATAAAGAGCATTTACAGACCCGGCAGCAGTGGCTGAATGAGTGGAAAGGTCACAGAAGCCCAGCTCGAGACCAGCATCTGGAGGACCGTTGAAAACCCTGCAGTCTACATCCAGTTAAGTGCTAGTGATGCTGAGAGGGTCGTGGGAGGGGGAGGCAATTTGGGGGATGGAGGCCTCATGGCCCACAACACCAGATGGTGGCCTATAATGGTGGGCTAGGTCCTCCGAGGGCTTCCCCTTGCCTCTAAGCGACATGTTATCTTGGTTACACTCAGATGCTGCGTTTCAGTTCTTTGGGACATAAACGTTGTTATATAAATAGACCCACACAGGAAGCAGCTGACTCTATTTTGAACATTTTCAAAGTTCCTTTTTGCCTGTTGACCAGTTATTTATGTTCTGATGCCACCATAACTAAGTGACTGACTGCTTTGACACAAAATAAAATCCTCAGTGTAACCCCCCGGGGGGGCGCTATCCTTCGGGTTACTACCCCTGCCTGCCTCCTCTGAGACAGGATGAGGGGCCCAGATCCGTTGACGGGTGCCTCCACCCAGAGGTCAGGGTTAGTACTGTCGAGATTGCCTCGGTTACAGCCCTCTGGGTTACTGCAACCCCCCTTTTGTCCCGCTAGTGGCTCACACAGTGTACCCACAATACTTTTCACCAGTTCACTTACCTACCGGCTAGTATCTCTCAGCTGACTCCGGGGACCCCCTGTAAAGTAAGGTACAGTTTTATCACAGTCACTATGCAGCAGTTCACCAGCAATGCACACAGTAGCCAGGGTGTAGTTGCAGAACAAACAATCTGATTTATTCAAGGGGAAGTTACCAGGACAGGGGGAAATCAAGATGATTGGCTTATCACTATGCCTATCTACCTAGGGCTCTGTGCACAGGCCTGAACCTAATATTTACTGTCCCTGGGTACCCAAGCCCTAATGGCTAGTCCACCATGGCAGCTGGTTGGGGCCCTGACACAGATAGCTTTTGCAATACTGAATGAGTCAGAATGAGAAGCAAAACTCAAGTAGACAGTCAGCAGTCTGCTGAGGCAACTGAAGGCCACTGATTGCAAACTTAGCAGGGAGCTACCCTGGTTCAGTACTCACGACTCCAGCAGTTCACCAGCCTCCTCACACATTTATATGGCAAATAACAGAGGGGTACCATACCAGGCCGCTGCTTCTAGACCCCACACGAACGTGCAGTAGACTCGGGCAATAAACGGCAACTTCAACCTCACGGGTGGACCGAAAGGATTCAGCAGTTTCTCCAGTCCTCTCAGGTTGAGCTTGGTAGGTAGCTGGCTGGCACCGCCTCCTGACCGACACCCATGTAATTTAGTCCAACTCAGCTTAAATGGCAAAAACAGCCACCTCAGGCCTTCTCGCGCTTCCCGCGCGAACTCTCACACAGCACAGAAGCCTAGAGCTCCTCTCTTCTTCTCAGCCACAATGCATCTGCCCCTAGCAGCATGGGGGACACCTTACAGTTCGGGTGCTTCCCGATTCTATAGGCTGACTGCACATGCCAGTCATGTTCTCCTGTCCTCACTGGTGTGAAAAAGCGCCATAGCCCATAATACCTTTCTCAAATGGCAAGCAGTTCTCCCATTGGTCAGCCAGCTCAAAGGAGTCCCGAGATACTGATTGGTCCAATTCAGCAGTTCGGGACCAAAATGGTGGAACCCAACAGAACAGTCCTTTGCTGCAAAGAAGGCAGGTTAGAACAACCACATTATCATTATTACTCTAAACAATGTCCAGCAAACAATTAAATCTTTCAGCAGGGCTCCCTCTGCACATGTAGCGATGGCAGCAACGGAGCGAATATCCAGCAGCCTGGGCAGGACTCGGGCATGAAAATGCACAGTCCCCCCTTCGGATTAATTACGACTGCAAAACAGGCAGCCCTTAAAGGGACAGTACACGGAGGTCACATAGGCACTCACAGGCTACCCATTAAAAATGGCTTAAACGCTGAACACCACCATTTAAACGAGTTCCGGGGAAGCTTTTAGGAACCCCCATTTGCAAGGGGGTTACACCAGCTTTTGCTGTGTGGTGCAGATCTAGCTTCAGAAGGCCCAAAATGTCTGCAGTCTTAAAGTAAAAGAAAGTCGCAAGAGGCAACAATGTTTAATGTTCAGTTACTTTGAGAGAATTGAATTTGCTCGAAACTATAGACTGCTCCCCCCCAACACGTTCTCCATAACGAACAAAAGGAGAGATAATGCAATTATATAGCTGGTTATGTTAAAAAGTGTAATATTCTGACCTAATCATCTCTTTGTTTTCTCTCAGGACGTTATTTGATTTATCCATGTTGGTGTGAAAATAGTATGGTGTATTTCAGAGGGGAGAGCGATGGGGTTCTGACCGCCTGTCTGACCACTTATTTAGGGAGACCCCAGTATTATTGTTTAGGTAAGAGCAATTGGGGCAATTCTGTAAATGCATCTGGAGAAGGAGCCAGGCAGTACCACCAATCCGGGTGGGCTGGTGCCAGATTTCCTTCTTGAGGGGGTCCTCCTACACAGCTGTGGCTGTCAGGTGGTCAGTGGGGAATCATAGAGACACTCGAGGGGCCACCCTCTGTGTATAGTTATGAGGGAGGCCCCGGGGACCTCTGTGCTCTCACCTCTGGCTAGTTAGCAGGAGGGACTTCAGTGCAACCAATTTATAAAAGTAATGTAATGGATCCCCAGCCCCAGCCAGGAGATTAGAGGGCTGTTTAATCTGATGTTTCTTTCTGGAGGGAGGGCGGTTTTGTTTCTCTCCGTCGTCCTTCTTTGTTTGGTTAGGGCTTTGGGGGAATGGAGAGATGTTATAGGTGGGAGGTAGACCATTATTGTAAGGAAGGGATGCTATGTTGCGGGAAGGGAGTTTTTGGGACATTGGGGGAAAAGGTTAAAAAGGTTTGGACACCAGCAGGGGACCTTACATTGATCAGCCTCGCATCGAGGCTTCTTGTTTTAATGTTTTTTACTGGGACTATGGCTAACCTTTGTTGCGTTTCATGGAATGTACATGGGTTGCGTACTGTGGTTGAAAGGAAGCGGGTATGGACCCAGTTGAGAAAACTGGGCGCTGATCTGGTCTTTTTACAAGAAATATATTGCACGGGGAAGGAGGCTCCGGCTCTTGCACAGTCATGGGGTGGAACGTTCCTATCATCCGCCTTCACCCCTAAGGCCAGAGGGTGACCATTTGGATCAGGCCAGGAGTGCCCCATAGAATAATCTCCACCAGGTCTGATCCTCAGGGTAGATATCTGATTGTGGAGGCGGAGGTGGGGGGTAGAGACTTAACTGTGGTTTCTATTTATGGCCCAAACTACGACTCCCCGGATTTTTTTACTCATTTGCAGATTGCTCTGGCTCTATATAGGGATAGTTTATTAACTGGAGTAGATTTCAATACATACCTTGATCCAAAACTGGACCATTTGGGGGGGGGGGGAGAGGGCCGGTTCCAAGGGGAGCAGCAGCCCTTCGAAGCTTTGTTGAAGAAAGGGCCCTGGTGGAGGCCTGGCATTATAGCCACCCAGAGGAGAGAGAATATTCTTTTTTTCTCCCACCCACACCAAATATACTCTAGACTAGACTATATCTTTCTCTCCCCTTCTCTAGTGGGCTCAGACATGTCAGCCATATATGGCCCAATACTTATATCTGACCATGCCCACCTGAAGGTGGAGCTAACAAGGTTGTATTCAGTGGCACTTAGACCCGATCCTTTTGTTAGACCCAGGTTATGTTCATTTCATCAACTAGAAGGTCCAATAATTCATCCTTAATAATCATAACACAGGAACCCACATAAAATTTGTATGAGACGCACTTAAAGCTTATCTTAGAGGTGAAACCATCTCATATTCCGCCTTCCTAAAAAAAGGCAAAGATAGGGAGGAAAAAGACCTACAAGCAAACATTCTTAAGTTAGTGTAACCCCTAGGTGGCGCTATCCCAAGGGCTACTACCCCACGCCTACTTGGCTAGTAACAAGTTAAGGGGCATGAGTTCTAAAATGGGTGTCTCCACCTGGAGGTCAGGTTTGGTAGTGGTCAAGCAAACCTGGGCACAGCCCTCCGGGACACTGTAACCCCCCCCCTTCCTTACTAGTGGCCAGAACAATACACAATAATCACTTTCACAATACCCCTGATACACCACACAAGTACCCACACTGTCTGCATTTACAACAAGGCCTTTCCTCTGGCCCAGTCCTGGTTATACACAGCAAATAACAGCAGTACAGTACTCTTACACAAACTGGAATCACAGTCGGGGTAAATGCAAAAAAGAGTTAGATCTGATTTATTTAAGGGGTTTGAACAAGGGAGGGGCGTAATCAGGTTAATTTGCTTAAAGGCTGAATCAATCAAACAGTTATGCATGCACTTCAGGGTCCATAAACAGTCACACACTCTAGATACCCAGATGGAGAATGATAGGCTAGCCAGGAATATTGCAGCTGGTTGGGGCCCTGTGATGGAAGAAAACAACATGCACAACACACATTATTTGTAATCCAGAGCCGGAAGGCTCAGTTCATGAAAAGAAAACAAGACAATCAGATGACACACTTTTAGATTAAGCTGTTGTTGCAGGGAGCTACCCTGATGATTACTCATGATACCCAAAACTGGACACAGGCTGGACAAAAATCAAAACAGCAGGTGGTTAATCTGGAGTGCCAGGAGAAGTAGGGCCCACACGATTCACCAAGGCATTGTTCCTGTTCAAGTGTGGAGCAGGAGGCTGATCTCCAGGCAGGTCTCTCATCGGTGGCTTTCTCTGTGTAGTAGTAGTAGGGTAGTCTGGCAGGGCCAGCATGGCATGGCACAGGCTGAATGGAGATGAATGCGGATTCATTCCGATTAGGCTGGATAAAGCTTCCAGCAAGCAGAACACAGTTCACAGAGTGGGAAACCAAATCACGACCCACTTTCAATACACAGCACATTTACATGTAAAGGATTCTATGGTACTAGCAAGCAGAACACAGTTCACACAGTGGGGAACCAAATCACGACCCACTTCCAATACACAGCACATTTACATGTAAAGAAATTCTACTGTACCAGGCAAACCACTCTCCAGTCACGATCGCAAAGTCTCTGCACAAACCGGGGATTCAAAAGCAGCCGGATATCTTGACAGGCTGATCGCATTCAGCAAATCTTCGGTCTTCTTCAGATTAAAGCCTGGTCACAGTCCAGTGGCTTAAATAGTCCTCACAACTCGGATTCAGTCCAAATAAACGCTGTTTTCCCTCTCAGGGACAGCAGGCAGACAGGCAGGCCAC
This sequence comes from Neoceratodus forsteri, assembly GCA_016271365.2. Lineage (NCBI taxonomy): Eukaryota > Metazoa > Chordata > Ceratodontiformes > Ceratodontidae > Neoceratodus > Neoceratodus forsteri. The sequence continues at coordinate 171,559,828 of JADMNL010000028.1, forward strand.
AACTCAGCCCTTTCACAGTTCTCCCATGCAAAACTACACAGAACTGCTGCTCAAAATCACTTGAGCTGGTACTTCTTCACTTCTCAGCTCAAAACTGAAACTAGCTGCAGCAGCCTTGGAAATTCCCCAAGATCCAAAAGGTTCAGTTGGCTGATCCTCCTGTCAGTCACAACAAAAGCTCCCCCTTCAGGTGCAAAAAGGCGCAAAAAGCCCAACACTACAATTCCTACAGATTTTGACACCAGACAGCTCCTGTAGTCCGGCTACATTTTAGGTCCTACAGAACTGATTGGTCCACTTGGCAGTCCAGGACCAAGACAGTGGAGATAAACAAGACAGTCCTTGCTGCAAAGAAGTCAGGTTAGACAAACTACATTATCATTATCACTCTAAATGATTTTCAGCATATAGTTACATCTTTCAACAGAGCTCCCTCTCAGATTGCTTATGACTGCAATCCAGGCAGCTTTTAAAGAGACAGTGCACGTAGGCTATACAGGCACTCTCTGGCAATCACATTTAAACTGCTGAAACGCAGGACACTAGCCTGGCAGTGAGCATTTAGGCAAGCTCAAGGAAGACTTTTCGGGAACCCCCATTTGTATGGGGTTACATTAGAAAGGTCCAATATGGCAGCAGTTACCCCAGAAAAGACAAAGGAACTGAAAATTTTAAAGGGGAAAGTCAGCCAAAAAAAAAAACAAAGCGGATTGAGTGGGATCTGCTACTGTCAAAGTCCTAGACACATTTTGAAGGGGACTCTGCTGGTAAATGATTAGCAAGTATAATAAAGAAAAAAAGGGCGGAGTGGACTCTGAAAAAAGAATGAATGGGCTCTGAACTGTTGAGAACTGGGTAGTAAGGCATGGAAAAGGCTAGGGGTGTTATACAGAAGTGTGAAAGTGAGGCAAGAGGGCAAGCTTCTTCTGAGGAGTTGAGCGATGCATAGGAGACAGTTGAAGCAAAATAAAGTAAGTTAGAGTTGGACTGGGGAAGGGGGGAAGAGAAGATTGGATAGTCAATCCAAGCCCAAATTTACTATAGGACATGAATGGGATGAGGCGCACTAATTCGTTTTTAAGAATGTTGTGCGCTAGGGAAGGGGATGAGGGGGAGGGAAAGACTGTAAATAAGTTATCTGTTTGTGTTATTGTTTTGTTAAGTAATAAGTGTACTAGCTGTTACTAGTGCCAAGGTCGCAAAATCTATATGTTAACAGGAAGGAAAGGAGGAAAGAGAAGGGAAGAATGGGGTAAAGAGAAAAGAGGTCCAGGGGAATATTATGAAAGGAAACACAAATGGCCGGAACGACCAGGGATAGGGTAAATATTGTATCCTGGAATATCCAGGGGATTTCCACTCCGATTAAAAGGGCTTCAGTTCTGACTGCGTTAAAAAGAGCAGGAGCGCAGGTGGCGCTGCTTCAAGAGACGCATCTAACGCAGACAGAACATCAAAAATTGGTGAGGGGCTGGGTGGGAGCTTGCTATGCTGCTTCTTATACGTCCCATAAAAGAGGAGTGGCGGTTCTGTTACATAAGGGATTGCCATTCTAGGCTACCAGAATAGTGAGGGACGGGAAAGAAGGGAGATACATCTTTGTGGAGGGTATGCTACAGGGAGAGCCAGTTATTTTTGGAAGTGTTTATGCACCAGCTGTGTTTGAACCACTATTCTATCAAAGGATCTTGAATTTGTTAATTAGTGAACAATTTAAAGGTTTAGTGATGGGAGGAGATTTCAATTGCACCCCAGATCGGAACTTAGACCACTCTGAGGGTAAGGGAAGAGGGGGACACTGCATGCGTAGGTGGTGTGAAGGACTTAGTGAACTAGATATAGTAGACGTGTGGAGAACGGCACATCCCCGGGACAAGGACTATACTTTCTACTCCCCACCGCACAAAACATGGTCACGGATAGACCATCTGTATGTCACAGGGGCTTGGTACACTGGACTAATAGATATTAAGCATGGCCCTATATATGTCTCAGACCACGCAATGGTAGTGGCACGGATGGAGATGACTCCCCAGAAACTGAAAACCAATAACTGGCATTTCCCATTGTATCTCCTGGGTTCCCAGAATTTTCAGGAATACATGGAGGCTCAGTGGGAACTGTACGCTTCGACGACCTGTCACGCCTTCTGTGCAGGGATTCTGGGATGCTGGGAAGGCATTTATGAGAGGGGCTATTACAGGATATGTTATCAGATGTAAAAAGGAAAGGCGCCAGAAACAGATAGAGTTAAGGAATAAAGTTAGGGAATTAGAATGTCAGATGGCAAGGAAAGGGGGAAGGGAGGTCTCTCAACAATTGGCGGATAGCAGGGAAGCATTGAATAAGTCTTTAATGAGTGAGGTTCGCACACAAATGCTTCTTTGGAAACATAAATTTTAGGAGTGGGCACTAAGCCGGGCCCCTTACTGGTTAACCTGATTAAGGGTAGGAGAGGGAATAAGAGGATTAGAGAGGTAAGGACAGACATGAACACTACACAGAGATACACAAGGTATCTTGAATAGCTTTGAGGAGTTCTATAGCGAGCTTTATAAAGCAGATGAGGGAAGGAGAGAAACGATGAGTCGATTCCTACATCGGATTACAATCCCAAGGCTTACCGAAAGTTGGAGGGAGCAGATGGATAGGGAAATTTCTAGAGAGGAGATTGCTAGGGCAATTACATATTTAAAAGCCGGGAAAGCATGTGGACCGGATGGCCTACCCGCAGAATACTATAAGGTAATAAGGGGGGGAGTAACAGAACATTTGTGGAACCTCTTTAAGGAGGTCAGAGGAGGGGGATCCCTGCCTCGTTCTGTGGGGGAGGCGACTATATGTATTATTCCGAAGCCTGGTAGGGATCAAAGGGATTGTGCTGCTTACAGACCCATATCTCTCCTTAACGCTGATGCAAAGATATATGCAAAAATATTAGCTACTAGGCTAGAAGAGCTGATCCCGGAACTGGTACTGGGGACCAAACAGGATTTATCCAGGGCAGATACTCATACCACAGCATAAGGAAGGTCTTAAATGTGATCCGGATTGCAAACAGAACAAAAAATGCCACGGCGATCATTTCCTTAGATGCCGAAAAGGCTTTTGACCGCATAGAATGGGACTACTTATTTGAGGTGTTGGTGAGATATGGGTTTGGGAAGGATTTTATAGGGATGGTAAGGGCTCTGTATACCTCCCCACGGGCGGTGATTTTAGCAAATGGGGGATTATCTGAATGGATACTGCTGGGCAGAGGAACGAGGCAGGGGTGCCCTTTGTCCCCCCTTCTGTTCGCTTTGGCAATAGAGCCGTTGGCCATTGCGATAAGACAAAACCCTGGGATTAAGGGAGTAGTTGGAAGAGAGGGTGGACATCACAAGTTATCTCTATATGCGGATGATATGATATTGTATCTTAGAGACCCGGATGACTCGATACCGGCCTTACTAGAGGTAATAGCTGAATTTGCGGACTTTTCTGGATATAAGATTAACATTGAAAAATCTGAAATTATGATAGTTGGGAAAGTGGTGTTACAGGAAAAGGGAAGGGAATGGGGTTTAAGGTGGGTGCCCACTTCATTTAAATATTTGGGAGTAGTGGTTGGGCGAAGATGGGAAGATCTGTACAAATTAAATTACACTCCCATGATCAAAGGCATACTTGAAGAACTAAGGAGATGGCAGGCCCTGCCTTTGTCCTGGCTTGGGCGTATTAATCTGATTAAAATGAACATCCTGCCACGTATACTATATCTACTACAGATGTTACCAATAGGTCTTAATAATAGGGACATTAAAACTCTGGAAAGAGGCTTCACAGAATTCTTGTGGAGAGGAAAAAGGGCGAGAATAGCTTTGAAAAGACTAAAAATGACAACAGAAGGCGGAGGTTTGAACTTCCCAGATTTGAAACACTACTATTTAGCAGCACAGATGAGGATTATTAAAGACTGGCTTAGTGAACCAGACACAGTTAGTTGGCTAAAATTAGAAGAGGATGAGATGAGGGGCCAGCTGGCCGCTTACCTATCAGAGAAGGGCAAAAAGGGATACATATCCATGAGATATGCCAACCCTATGGTATGGACAGTAATAGAGAATTGGACCAAAATAAAGATACTTCTTGGATGTAAAGAGGGGGAGACATTACTGTTACCTATAGCAGAGAACCCCTTCTTTAGACCGGGCCTGGATGACAAGGGTTTTAGGGAGTGGGAGATGAAAGGAGTGAGATGTTTAAGAGATATATATAGCAGAGGTAGGATGATGCCCTTCCAGGAGATCCAGGGGAGTTTGGGATTACCGGCAGCATATCTCTTTAAATTCTTTCAAATGAGGGACTGGGCCAAAACGGTGGAGAAAAAAAGGACGGAGAACCCAGGTATGGAGCAATTAGAGGGACTAATTGGAGTGGCAAGAAAGGATCTGACGGGGATCCTAAGGAAAGGAGTGCAACTATTAAGATCAAGTATGAAGGACTTGACCAGCAAGCTGAGGCAGAACTGGGAAAGAGATCTAGAAATAGCTATATCCATGAATAACTGGGCATTAATAGTGCAATTGCATGTAGGGCTGTTGTCATGTAATAAATATAAGGAGAGCATGTATAAATTTATTCATAGGCTCTATTGCCCGCCAGTGGTGGGCCATAAGTTGAACCCTGAAATATCTGAAACATGTGGGAGGTGCAGAGAAGAGAAAGGAACATACTTTCACTGTTTTTGGGAATGCCGTATCCTCAAAGTATACTGGCAGGAGATTGGGAAACAGATAGACGCCATGGCAGGAAAGGGACTGGCAATAACACCTCTCAGTTTGCTCTTTGGGGTGGAAGATGAGAGGGAGGAAGACTGGGTACCACAAACAAGATGGGTCAGAATACTCCTGTCACAGGCTAGGCAGATGATCCTTAATACCTGGGTCTCTGGGACCCCCCCACAATAGCACAATGGCGGACATTATCCATAAGAGCTCTGGGATTGGAACAGAGGTAATTTCAGATGCGAAACAGATTGGAGGAATTTGAGAATGAGTGCGCTCACTTTATTGCAACGCTCAATGCTGAAGAGCTTATGATACTGGATGTAGGGTGAAATAGTAGGGATGTAAATAGGTGCGGAGGGAAGAGGGAAAGAAGAAACTGATGGAAGAAGAAAGGGAGATGAACAGTGGAAAAGAAAAGGAGGAGGGTTGGGCGACCTTAGCAGAACTGTATATAGGTTTATAGATATAATAAATTTCTGTAGAAATAGGCTGTATAAATATTATTATCTTGCAGCAGGAGGAAATCTTGTTTTGAACTTTGAATTTATGTTTTCTTTAATGAAAAATGAGATAGTAGTAGAAGAGAGAAGATGTCATGGGAAAATGGAGGAACTATTTGATGTATGGAATGTGAAACCTCTCTTAAAATGATGGATTGTTATAATGTAAATAGGTTGGAAAACTCAATAAAAAGACTGAAACATAAAAAAAAATACAAAGTTATAACATAATTAAATAAATTAAAGCCATTGCAGAGCCCACTTGGATTTAGTAAGCATTGAAATCTCAAGCTGAAACTGCATCCCAAAACAGCATTTCAGTGATGCTAACTCGGAGACAGGGCTACTGCATGTTCAGTGTAAAGTGTCATAGAATGGGGAGGGGGCTGCCTGTTGTAACTCTACACAACTTATCAGGCTATCATTTTATTTGGGGGAGGGGGCAGTATCATGTGTAGAATACTACAACTAAAAATGAAAGGTGGCCATCTAACATTTGCAGGGTTACTATAGAAAGTCGAACCAGCCATAGCAGTCCCTAGTTCACATGAAACATGATGTAGTTCTGTCCCTCACTTATAGCTTATAAGCATCAAAATGCTGTGTGGGCCAGCTCCATGACACTGAGCAATAGGGGATTGCTAGTCATGCTGGCGACCTGGGTTCATGCCCAAGCCCAGGATGGCAGGAGCAAAGACCGGCAGGGAGGGTATGCAGCATCCGTTGGATGCTCTCCTCCCGGGGGGTGAATACGAGCCTGCATCACTCTAGAGTGGCTCCTGGTGGCCGATTGCAGTTGTGCATTTTGCAGCATGGGTGACCACACACTGCAGTGTGTCCCGCCAAGACACTGTGTGTGTGCAGCCGTCTTGTGGGCGGGGGTCATGGAAGAAAACAGGAAACTGGCTGCTTAGTCGACTGGATGTTGGTCGCCAGGTCCCCACCTGCCACAAAGCCCTGGTGGAATGCCTTCTGTGTGCTGCTCCCGTGGCCCTGTGTACCAGGTCAAGGCTGAACCCCAGTCTACCTTCTCTCTGGCCCAGGGAGGGGGGCCCCTCCAGCAAAGGGATACATACATTGGATGCACCTGGGGGGGCATGGACTCAGGATAGCAACAGATGGTGAGGGGGATGTCATGGCTGGTGGGGGGCCCTAGGAGGCCAGAAGGAGTGGACAGCCGGGCAGCAGGGGATGGAACAAAAATAAATAAAAATAAATGCTGTTAGCCAGTCCATCTGCACAGCAGTAGGATTTCTACTTGCGATGCTGGCAACCCAGGTTCAGGAGCAAACTCGGATTGCTGGAGGGCCAACAGGGGGAGAACGGCTTGAGCTTCCCATGACAGCTCACCTTATCAGGGGAGAGGGTGGGGGCCGATGCCAACAACTTGTTTGACCCTGAGCGGAGGCTCGGGGTACTGCAAGCCCCACAGGGGAAGGGCAGCCAGAACATGCAGTGGACATCAGCACATTATGTCATGATGTCAGGGCTACACTGCATGGGGAGAAAATGGGAAAAATGCCTGCTGGCTCCAGGAAGTCAGACTGCCTGGAGCATGCCTCTGATGTGCCCACGCTCACCCAGCCACCTCCGGACCAATGAAAAGGTAGTAGTAGCATGGGGTGTCATGCCCCACCTCGTCCCCACTTCGGGGGGGGGGCAAACTGAAGCTCCATGGGGCCTGGAGGTAGATGCAGGTAGAGCAGGAGGCAGGAGGATGACTCCTTGTCATCCCTGAAGGGGTAGGGTGCAAGGGAGGACTAAACTGCAATTTCAAAAAAAAAAAAAAAATGCTGTTGGAGGGGCGGAGCTACAGCTTAAAGCTAATAGAATACAAGTCGGTCCTGCAAAGGCATTAATTTATTACTGTTTGATTTTCAAACTTCTTATTTAGACACTGAGGCAGGTAGCACACTGGGAAGACTTGTCCACCCCACACCCTGAGATAGGTAGCATTATGGTGGGGCCTGCCTACTCCATACCCAGAAGCAGGTGGCACCCTGGTAGGACTTGCCTCCCCCACACCCTGAGACAGGTAGCACCATGGTGGGACCTTCTTACCTCCGATCCTGAAACAGGTAGCACCTTGGGGAGACCTGCCTACCTCATACCCAGAGGTAGGTAGCACCCTGGTAGCACTTGCCTGCCCCACAGCCTGATACAGTAGCCCTCTTGTGGAGCTAGCCTTCACCAGACCCTGAGACAGGTAGCACCCTGGTAGGACCTGCTTCACTGACTCTGAGGTAGGTATTACGCTGATGGGACTTGCCTACCCTAGACCTGAGACAGGTAGCACCCTGGTGAAACTTGCATACCCCAGACCCTGAGACAGGTAGCACCTTGATGGGACCTGCTTGCCCAGCCTCTGAGGCACATAGCAGGTTGGTGGGACTTGCCTACCCCAGACCTGAGACAGGTAACACCCTGGTGGGACTTGCCTACCCCAGACCCTGAGACAGGTAGCCCTGATGAAACTTGCCTTCCCCAGACCATGAGGCAGTTAGCACCCTGGTGGCTCTTGCCTGCCCCAGATGCTGAGGCAATTAGAACCCTGGTGGAATCTGCCTACCCCACGCCCTGAGGCAGTTAGCATCCTGGTGACGAGCCTGCTCCAGATCCTAAGGCAAGTAGCTCCCTGGGAGGGACTGGTTGCCCCAGAACCTGAGGCATGTAGCACCCTAGTGGTACCTACTTGCCCCAGACCCTGAGGCAGGTAGCACTCTGGTGGTACCTGCTTGCCCCAGACACTGAGACAGGTAGCACCCTTGTGCAGCATACTTGTCCTAGACAATATGATAGGTAGCACCCTGGTGGGTCTTGCCTACCCCAAACCCTGAGGCAGTTAACCAGGTATGACTTGCTTATTCCAGACCCTGAAGCAAGCTGCATCCCTGGTGTGACCTGTGTGCCCCAGTCAGGTCCAATGTTCTTTAAGTTCTCCTGCATTGCACTGAATTGGTTGGCTGGAGTCAGGTTCTACATTAATCAAAGCACAATTCCTGAAAACTGCATCCTTAAAGCGGAACAGTCAGCACAAAGGGCCCCATATTCAAGTGTGTAGGTGGTCCCAATGTGCACTTTGTGGGCAAAAACGTTTTGGTTTACTTACTGTTTACTGTAGTATAATGGAGTCTATCAGACTAATTGTGCTTCATTCTAGGCTGACATCTTCTGGTACTACAAACTCCAGAATCCCCTGCAGCTTTTGGCAGAGCAGTGAGAGATTCAATAGCCTACAGTGCATGTTAGAGCTTTTATAATCTCCTATCAGATGTTTTCCGGGTCTGCTTTTCTCTGGCAACTAAGCACAGTCCTCTGTGACTGTACTTAGCCCATGGAGGACAGTGGGACCAGCAAACAAAAGATCAGCACTTATATAAACTCTAACATGCTCTACAGACTACTGAATCTCCCACTGCTGCCAACTGTTCGGAAATCAATTGCAGGGGATTCTGGGATTTATAGTAACAGACGATGTCAGCCTAGAACTGAGCAAAATTAGTCTGATAGAATCTATTATACTACAGCAGGGTTTCTGAAATGGCGAGGCCAGCCTCCCAGGGGAGGCCCCAGCCTGTTCCAGGGGAGGCTCAAGCAAGCCTTAAAATGTACTATATTTAAATGTCAAGTTTTGGATGTCTTGTGTGAAAGGATGCTGCAAACTGAAAGTGAATAATGGCATGCGAATTTATGTACAAAATGGTTACCAGGAAAGACATGATCAACAAACACTTGTTTCCTGGTATGACATGGGGGAAAGCTGTATGGAGGAAATACAATTCTTGGAAACTATGCAAAACAAAATGCAAAATAATGCAAATGAATAGGAACAAGATAACAATTGACCCATTATGCTGGCTGCAGAAAAGCACAAATACAAAGGCTAAGCAGAAAGATACTAGGAACAAGGCCAGGAGGGAGCAAAATGGTCCCTGAGAAGGTGTTTAAAGGAAAACTACACCCAAAACTTGAAAAAATATATGTTGTGCAGAGTGTTTTAATTTGTATGTGAAGTTCTAGTGTTTCCTTCCCTCTGACTGGTATTAGGAGTTTTTCCCAAATTAGCCTGCTAGCTTTACGACCCCTGGGGATCTTCATACCTGATAGCATAATTGTATTTCTTGTTCCCACAGTGCATCTTGTCTCATGTGACTGTGATGTAAGAGAGACCCAACATTCAGCACACACATGCCAAACAAAATAAATATCTTGGAAGCTTTACAAGCTGCACAAAAATTACCAGCAGCAAAGTTTTTCAGGACAGTAAAACCTTTAGGATGAGGGTGGTCACCAAGCTGAATTCTACAGATTTTAAAATATAGCCATCTCTATTGTTGTGAACTGATTGTAATGCAATGCTTTCTGCTGGATTTATGGGCTCTGCTACATCACCATCACATGAAACAAGGTGCATTGTAGGACAAAGAAATGCAATAAAGCTATTTGATATGGAGATCTCCAGGGGTCGTAAAACTACCCTAAAGCTAGCAGGCTAATTTAGGAAAAACTCCTAATACCAGTCAGAGGGAAGGAAACACTAGAACTTCACATACAAATTAAAACACTCTGCACAGCATATATTTTTTCAAGTTTTAGGTGTAGTTTTCCTTTAAGAGCAGGGTAAAACTGACAAAACAGTTTGACTCATGGAAGTGTTGCAGTGAGGGGTAAATAGGGTCCAAAAGTCATAAGTGTGGAGCAAGTAGGCTGACCTGGGGAGGGGGAGTTATAGAAAAGGAGAATAACAAGTTCAGTAAAATGAGAATAAACTCAGCAGCTCAAATGCACTTCATTGGATTCTTCCTGTAATGTGCAAAGTATGACAGTTGTTCTAACTATGGGGAGGCCCACAATTATTTCTATATCAGGGGAGGCTCAAGATCTTTTCCAAGGCTTGGGGGAGGCTCTCTAAAACAAAGTGTGAGAACTCCTGTACTACAGTAAACAATAAGTGAACCAAAATGTTTTTGCTCGCGACATACACATTGGGACCAGCCCTACACTTGAGTGAGGAGCCCTTGGTGCTGACTGCTCCCCCCAAGTACCATCCCTGTGCCCTAACAGAAGGAAAACTGGCAAGCTGCCGCAGTGTTTTTTGTTAACTTAATTTGGACTGGATTGAGGTGACTGCTACATTATTTATCTCCGTAGCTTCCATTGTTGTTTCCCTGATTATTTGTGTAAAGTGTAAATATTGCTTTTTAGCTACTCAAAGATGAGATTTCTGGTACATTAGTGAAGGATGAATGTCAGCTTCCAGAATGGTCTTCTACAGACCCATTAACGCTTTACTGTGGTTATATTACTTACATTATCATTTCTGGTAAGTTCTAATGCAAGCCTGTTGGGGAGATCTGACCTTGTTTCCTTAAAAGAGAGTTTAAGTGAATATTTTACACTAAAGAAAATTGTGTTTCCAGCCACTTTTCTGTGTATGACATCCTCGTAATATAGGAAAAGCTATTGTTCACTACATCGAACCACCTTCTGCACTTGCTCCAAATTTTTCACATATTACTGAAATAAATAGCACCAATCAGTACCTTGTAGGCTGTGGGGGAATAGAAAACTGTAGCACTGTCATAATGTGTCTCGAAAATTTGAACACGAAGGCACAATATTAGCTATGTAGCACAGAGATTACTAATGCCAAGCTAGCAGAAAGTACCTGAGAGTGCTGATTAGTAGAAACTTTTAACGGCAGGAATGGCGGTCCCAATTCAGTCACAAGAGGCTGCCCTAAAATCTGTGTGAACTCCAATGGGGTACCACTTGACTACCAGGGACAAGAGGACACTGGGGTGTGTGCTAGGGGCCCACTGGACCATATGGGACAGCAGGACACTGGGATTTGTGTTGGGGGCTCACTGGACTATCAGGGACAACAAGACACTGGGATGTGTGCTGGGGTCCTACTGAACTGTTAGGGACAACAGGACACTAGAGTGTGTGCTGTGGGCCCAGTGGACTATCAGGGACAATGGGACACTAGAAACATAGAAACATAGAATTTGACGGCAGATAAGGACCGCTTGGCCCACCCAGTCTGCCCATTTCCCTACCTACTGGATAAGCTGCAGATCCTAGTTAACCAGCAACCTACTTCTTCCTACCCTCATCCTCTAGAATGGCCTTATGACTGTCCCATGCATGCTTGAATTCCACCACTGTTTTTGACTCCACAACCTCCTCCGGAAGGCCATTCCATGCATCCACTAGGGTGTGTACTAGGGGCTCTCTGGACTATCAGGGACAGCAGGACACTGGAGTGTGTGCTGGGAGCCCACTGGACTATCTGGGACAACAGGACACTAGGGTATGTGCTGGGGGCCCACTGGACTGTAAGGGATAGCAGGACACTGAGGTTTATGTTGGCGGCACTGTGGACTGTCAGGGACAATCAGACACTGGGGTTTGTGTTGGGGGCACAGTGGACTATCAGGGACAATAGGATACTGGGGTTTGTGCTGGGAGCCCACTGAACTGTCAGGGACAACAGGATACTAGAGTGTGTGCTGGGGGCCCACTGGACTATAAGGGACAGCGGGACATTGAGGTGTGTGCTGGGGGCCCATTGGACTATCAGGGACAGCAGGACACTGGGGTTTGTGTTGGGCACACAGTGGACTACAAGGGGTAACAGGACACTGGGATGTGTGCTGGGGTCCTACTGAACTATTAGGGTCAACAGGACACTAGAGTGTGTGCTGGGGGCCCACTGGACTACAAAGGAAAGCAGGACACTGGAATGTGTGCTGGGGGCCCACTGGACTTCTGGGGAACAAGAGGACACTAGAGTGTGTGCTGGGGGCCCACTGGACTTCTGGGGAACAAGAGGACACTGGGGTTTTGTTTTATTAGTTTATTTGTTTATGCCCCCTGGTCTCCGGATAGCCCCTATCCACTCGACCTGCCCCAGCCCATCACCCTGGTACAACCTAAGACTTACCTAGAGCCTCATGTTCCCCCAGAGCTTCCCCCTCTTGTGGGGGTGGTGGAGTGCCCCTATACCCCGGCCACAGTAGAATCCAGTGTGGGAGGTTGCACCCAGGTAGCCAGATGTGGGGACGACAAGCAGGTTGGGCTTTATCAAGCCATTCAGGGTTTTTCTTTGTTTCTCCTGAGTTCTCCAGGACGCTGACATCAAGGGTCCACCAAGCACGCACATACCATGAGCAGTGCAGCACCTGTCGGCATCCTCCCACCCACAAGCCGCTCCAGCTGCATTGGTACCTGGTCACCCAGGCAGCAGTATAGCAGTGCACCTGGCTGTATTCCATCTCCAAAGGAGGAGAGAGTCCTTAAGGATGCTCAGTCCTCCTCCCCCCAGCCGGCCGCCCGAGCTTGTTCCCAAACTTGGGTCACAGACATCGCAAATGGTAGCGCTACAGCTGCATGGATGGGCCAGCTGAGGTCACTGGGGTTTGTGTCGGGGAGACCACTGCATTATCATGGACAATAAGACACTGGGGCGCATATTGGGGACTAACTGGACTAACAGGAACAACGGGATACTAGGGGTTATGATGGTGGACCACTGAGCTATCAGAGACAAGAGAACGCTGGAATTTGTATTGGAGGAGCTAAATGACTAACAAGGAACAAGGGGACACTGGTGATTGTGTTGGGGTCTGCTGGACTATCAGGTAACAAAAGGACACTGTTTTTTTTTGGGTGAGGACTACTGCACTATCAGTGAACAACAGAATACAGGGGATTGTGTTGTGGACCACTGTATTATCAGGAGCAAGAAGATATTGGTGGTTGTACTGGGGGAACCACTGGACTGTCAGAAAACAAGAGGGCACTGGGTTTGTGCTGGGGGACCACCAGACTGCGAGGGACCAGCAGATACTGGGGTTTAGTTGGGGGACCACTGGACTACCAAGAACAAGAGGACATTGGGGTTTGTGATGGGGATCAGTGGACTATCAGGGACAAGAGGATAGTTGGGTGTGTGTTGGGTAGACTACTGGACTATCAGGGACAAGAAGCCACTGGGGTGTGTGTTGGGGGGAAGTGGTCTACCAGGGAGAGCAGCAAAGGATTTCATTCAACTGAACAGAAACAGATCTAAGTTGTGGGTTGTGGGGATAATGATACTATATGTACATGACACATGTACAGTGTGTGTGTATATATATATATATATATATATATATATATATATATATGGTACTGCGCTACACAGCACAGACATATGTGTGGTGGTATGCAGTGTTATTATTGTGCACAGACATCCCCACTTCTCAGAATAGAAGTTTATATTGTTGCAACAAGGCACAAAGCGTGCCCCATTTTCCATCATAAAAAGCAATGACATAACTAGAGGTCAGGCTGCCCCCAGACATATTTTGAACATGTAACCTCCCCTACAAATGGGGGTTCCTGAAAAGTCTTCCTTGAGCTTGCCTAAATGCTCACTGCAGGCTGGTGTTCTGCGTTTTAGTAGATTAAATGTATTGCCAGAGAGTGCCCATATAGCCTCTGTGTACTGTCTCTTTAAGAGCTGCCTGGATTGCACTCTTAATTAATCTAAAAGGGAGCTCGGTTAGAAGATTTGCTTGTTTGCTGATCATTTGTTAGAGTAGTAATAATATTGCAGTTTGTTCTAACCTGCCTTCTTTGCAGCAAGGATTGTTCTGTTTGTCTCCACCAACTTGGCCCGGGACTGTCAGAATGGGCCAATCAGTACTGTTGCCTGCCTGGGGATCATCCCCCTGCTCAACACTTGCCAAGAGTACTGTACTGTTGCTATTTAATGTGCATAACCTTGTTTTACAGGGGGTCCCCAAGGTCAAGCCAGAGGAACCAGCCCTGGTGGTAAGTGCAAACAGTGGGGGTACTGGTATGGTGTACAAGGGGTACTGCGAAAGTGATTATCATATATTGCTCAGGCCACTAGAAGGGAAAGAGGGTGGTTACAGTGTCCCAGAGGGCTGTGCTCAGGTTAGTTTGACCACTACCAACCCTGACCTCCAGGTGGAGGCACCTGTTTTAGAACTCAGGCCACTTAACCTGCTACTAGCCATGCAGGCAGGGGTAGTAGCCCTTGGGATAGCACTATCAAGGGGTTACATCTTGAAGGCTCACCGCTGGGATTTTGTGCCTTCTAGTGGCCAAAAATTATGAATAATTGTTAAAAATTAATAGCTACCCCAGTAGAAATGGCTGTACACTAGTAGGTGGGGTGGTGTACTGGGCAGGAAATTGACCCCCAAAATGCTGTGCTTATACTGGATATTCCCCTGGGTACCATGAAGGGCAATGTAGAGGGAGCACTCTCCAAAGTTGAATATTAAAAAAAACCCTGTGGTGGTGGGTCAACAGGCTGATTTGATCGCCCAAACTTTCACAGCCTGGGTAGAGTGTAGTGACCTCGTGGACAGCTCTAAAGTGCCACAGACTGTTGCCTCAGAAGGGGTCCTAGCCACCTGGAGCGTGATAACCAAAGATAGTAAAGACCCTGGGGAGGATGAACTCCCACCATCTGAGACTTTTGAGGAGAAATTTGCTAAGTTGTTGCTGGAGGAAGGGAAAACAGTAGAGGACTTTAACAAACTATTCCTGCCACCTGGGGGTGTTCCTTCCCCAACACCCCCTCCCACTCCAGCACCTGTTACCGCCCCACCTTCTGTGCCTGTGCCAATGCTGGCCCCTATATCTGTACCACCATCAGTCATGACTCATATCGCCAGCTGAGGATGTTTTCAGGCACCCTCCCCACACCCCAGGGGGAGGACAATTAGGATACTTGGATAGACTATGTTGCCTCTCAAATCTGAGAATGCAATGCCGTGAGCTAGAGAAGAGGAGAAGGGTGGTTGAAAGCCTCAGAGGCCCCGCCCAACTTGCTAGCCATGCTACACAGTCTAGTAATCCAGAAGCAACTGCTCAGGATTTTTTGACTGCATTGGAAAATGTGTATGGGAGTCCCGATTTGGATGAGGACCTGTGGGGTAGGGTCAAAAACACTCAGCAATACCCAGGGGAGCCCTAATCCGTGTATGTGCCTCTACTCGAAGCGGTGCTACAGGAATGCCTAAAGAAAGGAGGCATGGCCCCAGCTAAGTTAGATCAGAATAGGTTGGACCAACTCCTCAAGTCAGCCCCATTCTCTGAATTATTGCTGCTCCTACTACACCTTGCTGCTCGGTTGGATGCGCCTCCTACCTATGACAGACTGATGAAGGAAATTCGGAGGACTGAGAGGAGGCAGCCACGTGGGGGTCCCCTCCTGTATCTGCTGCTGCTGCTGCCCAGATGACTGAGGATGCACATGTGAGTGATGCTCAGGGGTGAAATACAGTGCCAGTTGAACATTGGGAGGCTAAAAAGGACGCTCTGCCCTGGGACGAGATACTGCGAGAGGTCTGAAAAATGAGGGCTACCGTTTTCCTACAAGCCCATTCCAGAGATACAGTGGGCCCAAACCCCTCTCAAAGCATGTCTGCTATGGGGGTGGGGGTGCATTCCTAGGCATCCTCTGTTGACAGCAGCTCAAAGACTGATGAATTGACTTTGGAAGTGAGGGAATTACTGAGGCATCTCCCCATGCTCACTACACACCAGACAGAGATTGAATCACGATTTTCTGTTGGTGGTACCCCAGCCTCAGCCCCCAATGTCATGCCTCGGCCACGCCAGACTCTAGAAAGCATACTCTGTCATAATTGTGGGAAGGAGAGGCATATGAAGAAAGAATGCCGGTCCCCAAAAGACTTAGATAAGATTGTATGCAGACTTCAAGGGGAGCTCCAGAAAGCTAAACCATGACCAAGGGGTGCTGTGAATGACCGCAGTGAAGGCTCAGGAAATCCCAACTCCAACTTCTTTGTGGCTAAGTCGTCTGTATCGGCACCTGCTACTGTCCCTCCAGACTGGTCCAAAATAGTGGGCCCCTTCAATCGAGACTAATGTGGCTGTGAATGGTATTCCTACTCGGGCTGTGCTTGACAGTTGGTCGCAAGTGACCATTGTGTTTCAGGACTGGTATGACAAACACTTATCTGATGTGCCCTTACAACCCCTGGAAGGTCTACATGTGTGGGAGCTGAGCAACAAGTCTTTTCCATATCTAAGATATGCCCACCTCATGTTCAGAAGGGAGGCCCGACTGCCCGTTGATGTCTGCTTTGGGGTCTCTCCAGATGGGGTCCGAGCCAAAAATGACCTACAGTATGTACAGAAACTGAAAGCTCAATTGAACCGTGCCTATCTATTGGCCCAGACAATGGCCGCCAAAAGAAATCTCGCCAACAAAGAGAGACATGATAAAAAAGTAAAGGCTCAAGAGCTTCGGCCTGGAGACCGTGTATTGTTACGCAATTTGGGACTGCATGGCAAACGCAAAATTGCAGATTGGTGGCACCATCTTCCCCATGTAGTAGTTGGAAAGTTGAATGATTTACCAGTGTACAAGGTGTGCCCAGAGAATAACTCCAAAGCTGTCAAGACCATGCACCGTAACCACTTGCTACCTATCAGCCAAGTCATAATTGAGGCTGAACCATCAGAGATTGATTCCCCTGGGCTGGTGACTCGTGCTGCTGCAAAAAAGAGACAGAGTCAACCTACCCCAGTAGTTACAGATTTAAGGTTTCCCCATCAGCAGGCCCAGAATGATAATGACTGTCAGTCCACCTCTGTGAAAGTGAGTGCGACTATGCCTATTACCCCTCTTATGAACTGAGTCAGCTGTTTCAAGGTAACCCCATGATTAATTGTGGGGATGAAGCTGGGCCTTCTGGACTGCTAACTCCCCAGCTTCGTCCTTGGAGCCAATACTCCCTGAAAGTGAAGTGCAGAGTATTACGTCTGAGGTTGTGGACTCTGTGTTTTGTGGAACTGTGTGAATTGCCCAAAGAAGGGGCTGATGGTCTGATTCTCTCTGGTGACACACCAGAACTTGAAGAACAATGTGAGAGTGTTGACAGCCCCCCTTCAGTGCCGCAAAGCCTAATTGTGCCAGAGCCTCCTCAAAATGAGCAACCTGGGCCTCTGTTAGAAGATAATGAGCAAAGTGTTGTGGAAACAGAGCCTACAGAGGAAGGAGCTGACAGTGCTCCAAGTCTGGACATTCCCATCCATGCAGAGGCACCCCTCACAAGTGACGAAAGCTCCAAAGTTAATGCTGAAAGTACAGAGACTGTGGCTGCTCCTTCCAGAAAGACTGGCCGAACTGTCAAACCAGTACTACACTTTAGTTATGATTCCCCTGGGAGGCCAGTGAATTTGCCTCTTAATGTGGTTCACAGAGGGGTTTATGTTTCGCCAAGCTCACTGTCCAAATTGAGCTTGATGGCCAACTCCAGGTTACTTGTTCTTCCCTCTCACCATGGTGCTACTGCCCCATCCAGCCCCAAGTGAGCTGATAGAGAAGGGCCCCCTCTTACATTGTTTAATGTACAAGAAGTTATTAAATGAATCAGTATTACTTGTATGAAACCTGCATAAGTATTGTCAATATGGATGTAGTAATGTGAAGTATATTGAAATGTATAGTAATGTAACAAGCTAATGATATATATGTCTTGTTTATATCGCATTTTGATATTATGTTGGTACAGACTTGATGCAGACGCCAAGTTTTCTCCAGGCAGGGAAGGGTGTAACCCCTACAAATGGGGGTTCCCGAAAAGTCTTCCTTGAGCTTGCCTAAATGCTCACTGCCAGGCTGGTGTTCTGTGTTTTAGTAGATTAAATGTATTGCCAGAGAGTGCCTGAATAGCCTCTGTGTACTGTCTCTTTAAGAGCTGCCTGGATTGTAGTCTTAATTAATCTAAAAAGGAGCTCTCTTAGAAGATGTGCTTGTTTGCTGATCATTTGTTAGATTAGTAATAATACTGCAGTTTGTTCTAACCTGCCTTCTTTGCAGCAAGGACTGTTCTGTTTATCTCCACCAACTTGGCCCGGGACTGTCAGAATGGGCCAATCAGTACTGTTGGGACTATAAAATGGGGCCTACCTACAGGGGCTTGGTGGGGTCAAAACTTGTAGGAATTGTAGTTTTTGCATTTTGCCGCTTAAAATAACCAGGAGGGGGAGCCCTTGTTGTGACTGACAGACAGATCAGCCAACCGAACCTTTTGGATCTTGGGGAAATTCCCAAGCTGCTTGCAGCTAGTTTCAGTTCTGAGTTGGGAAGTGAAGAGATAACAGCTTGAATGATTCAAGCAGCAGCCCGGTGTAGATCCACGCAGGAGAACTGTGGAAAGGCCTGAGTTTTGGCTTGCATGCCTGCCTGCCTGCTTGCTGTCCCTGAGAGGGAAATTGTGCCTTTTTCGGATTGAATCTGAACTTGGAGAGTGAAGTAAGCCACTGAATTGTGCCCAGGCTCCTACCTGAAGAAGACCAAAGATTTGCTGAATGAGATCGGCCTGTCTAGACTTCCAGCCACCTCTGAACTGTTGGATTGTGCAGAGACTCTGTAATTGCGACCGGAGAGCCTTTTGCCTAGTACAGTGGAATTTCCTTACATGTGAATGTGTTGTGTGCTTATAGTGGGCTGTGATTTGGTTCCCCACTGTGGTTTGAATTGTGTTTTGCTTGCTGGAAGCTGCATTAGAATTTCCTTACGTGTAAATGTGCAGTGTGCTGCTAGTGGGTCGCAATTTGGTTCCCCACTGTGGTTTGAACTGTATTCTGCTTGCTGGAAGCTGCATCCAGCCTCAAGGACTGAATCCAAAATGATCTCTAGTGGGCCTGAGTCTTGCCATACTGGCCCAGCCCGACTACCCGCTGCACGGAGAAAGCCCTTGATGAGAGACCTGCCCTTGGGATCAGCCCCCTGCTAAACATTTGAACAGGAATGACGCCTCAGTGATTCGTGTGGGCCCCGCTTCTCCGGACACTCCAGCTCAACAACCTGGAGTTTTGATTTCATCCTGCTTGTGTCCAGTATTGGGTATCATGAGTAAACATCAGGGTAGCTCCCTGCAACAACAACTAAATCTAAAGTGTTGTCATCTGATTGTCTGGTTGCTTTTTCTTTCACGAACTGAGCCCTCCGGCTCCAGATTACAAATAGTGTGTGTTGTGCATGTTGCTTTTTCCATCACAGGGCCCCAACCAGCTGCAACGTACATGGCTAGCCCATCGTCTCCCTACCTGGATACCCAGAGGTGTGACTGTGTGGGGACTTAAAGTGCATGCATAACTGTTTGATTAATATAGCCTTTAAGCTAATCAACCTGATTATGCCCCTTCCTTGTTCAAGTCCCCTGAATAAATCAGATCTGCCTTTTTTGCTGCATTTAACCTGACTGTGGTTCCAGACTGTGGTTCTTGTGCCAAGAGTACTGTACTGTTGCTATTTACTGTGCATAACCCTGTTTTACAGGGTGTCCCCAGGGTCGAGCCAGAGGAACCAGCCCTGGTAGTAAGTGCAGTGTGGGTACTGGTATGGTGTACAAGGGGTACTGCGAAAGTGATTACTGTATATTGCTCAGGCCTCTAGAAGGGAAAGAGGGTAGTTACAGTGTCCCGGAGGGCTGTGCCCAGGTTAGTTTGACCACTACCAACCCTGACCTCTGGGTGGAGGCACCCATTTTAGAACTCAGCCCCTTAACCTGCTACTAGCTGCACAGGCAGGGGTAGTAGCCCATGGGATGTTTTTGCAACAGCATTTTTTTTTGTTTTGCTCTCAGGGTCCTGGTCCCCATGTGTAGATAGGTTGAGCTGTTGGGCAGGCCACACCTTGGCATCACTCACCCCATACGATCCTGCTGCTGGCACTGAGACTGAGGGGCTGTTTTTTTTCATTAGAGGATGCATGTGTGGTGAGTAGGGCTATGGGGCACCCTGAAACCTGAAAGTGAGTCTGTTAGTCATGGTGCAGTGTGCATGGCATGTGACAGCAGCACCCATTTGTGTGTCAGAAATGATCTGATTCCCTGCTTCCATTCCCATGCAGTCTGCTTTTTGCTGTGGTGGGCACCTTATTTAGGGTGACCTAGCCCTACTCCCCAAGTTCAATCCCAGTGCCTGCCTGTTTTGTTGTTTGGTCTGCCAGTGTCCTGCAAAATCAGTTCCCACTACTGATCGGTTCCTCTTGTTGTCAGTGTCCATGGGGTGTTTCAGTGATGGCGGTTGTTGCCTTGTCATCCTTGGTTCAGTGAGGCAGTCGGGGTGAGCAAGTGCTGCACTAATTTGTTCTGGTCTGGCCAGTAGTGCCTATTGCCACAGTGCCACCGATTCACCGCAGCTGCGAGCCTGCTTAACATTGGCAACAATGACCAATAACAGAGGCAAGAAGCCAGAGAAGTACCTAAAGTTTTAGTTTGGACTGAAGTTGGCTGAAGGCAGCCTAGCTAGAAGATGGTAAGCGGATCATTGAATTCTGGTCAGCTTCTCATTCAGACATTCTGTGCTTGTTCTTGTTTAGCTTAAGGTTATAATTTGTGCACTGCAATACCAAAAAACAAAACTGTATTGCCGTAGGTCAGGGTTGGGGAGAAGGAGGATCAACCACCCTCTGCCACCCCTCAACATGGCATGGCACAGCTAAGCAAGCCCTCCCAGGCCCTGAATCAGGATGGAAGGATAAGGGGTTGGTCTGGGCTGGCCTGGCTGCACCATGCCAAGGTGGGGGTGGGTTGCAGAAGGTTGTGTGCTGCTATCTAAGTAAGACTTGCTCACTGTTATGCATTGCTATTTAAAAATAAAATGCCATAGGTCAAGGTCGGGTCAGGACGGGGGGATGGGCTGCTGCTGTCCTGGCTTTGACATGCCACAGTGGGTGGGCTGCATGGGGCTGTGACTCTGTGATGATAAGCAAGGCTTGTTTATTGTGTGTGCTGCTTTTAAAGAATAACATTTTTGTAGGTCCAGGACAGATCAGGATGAAAGGCTATGGTGTTGTCTCAGTTTCTTTATACATATATATTGTGACACTGTGAACAGCACAGCACAGGGGTGGAGCATCTCACATACAGTCAGGTATTGTACAAGCTGTCTGAAACTTTTCAAAACATAAGAGAACCTGTAAAAAGCATTCAGAAAGATGCACAATGACCTCACAATTCACCAGAACCCGGTTAAAAGCAAAAGCCCTTAGCTTCTGGGGGTTCAGATGGTCTTGGGACCCCTGGCCTTTTGGTTTGTTATCACCTATAGAAATCAGGACTTTCATCATACTTTGTCTCTTCTGTAAAATAGCTACCTACCCCTCTCCCCACCCCAGTGTTGCTACTGAGAATGGGGCTCCTCATGCCACAGCAACAAGCACGGTAAACAAAATCAAGGGATCCCTCAAAAGAGAATTTGTAAACATTCAGGAGATGTTATAGTGCTGCCCTGATTATGGTTGCCACCTTTGGATGAGGCAACAACCGGATACTAAGCTCCACCCCTTGCCCCACCCCTTTTCATGACTCATCATGCACTGCTCCTCCTAGGAAACCATTTATGTCATGTCAATAAAGTATAACACTTAAAGCAGCAGTTCAACACACATGTTAAGATACGGTACTGTACCTGTTACAGTTACTTTCCCAGGTTCTTCCTAGTTATGTATTTATGTATTGACGTTGGTCTACCAGATAAACATACAGAGATAAAAAAAATCTCATTTACAGACTTGATCTAGGGGAGACAAGATAAATACTGTAAATAGCATACACCAGTATACATGATATATAATACATAATAAATAAATTGTTTCCTATAATGTGTGTGTACTTTATATATTTTTCTGGCTTCATTTCCTTTTCATGTCCACTGTACTATCTGAAAGCAAAAGAAGTGACCATACATGTTTTTCTTGAGGGAAAGATGATTTAAAACATTTCAAATGCCTAAATTCTGCTGGAGATGAAAATGTTTTACAGCAAATGAAAGTGAAAGGCACCTGGCTATGCTGTTGTTACAGAAGGTGGGAGTAGCTACAGTGGAAAAGATTAGGTTAAGTAAGTGCTAATGGTGTTAATGGCCATACTTTACACCTCCCAGGTTGACTACTTTCACAAATAAAAGGCTATATTGACAAGAGAACTTGTTTGTAACCTGGACATGCAGCTGAAACAATGAGTGAGATGACAAAATGTGCTTCAAAAGTATGTGAGTGTTCAAAATGGCTTAAAAACCTGACCAGCACAGAGCAAAACCAGATTACCTGATAGGGACCCTGAAAACCTGATCACCATGTAAAAAACCTGACAGGTGGCAACCCTAGCCCCGAAAGAGATCTCTGGTTAGGCCCCAGCGTGAATACAGTATGCTGTTCTGGTCCTCATACCTGTGGGAAGATACTGACATAGTTGATTAACCAATAAGGCATGAATGAAGTGCATTGTAGGGGAATAATGGCCTATCTCAGATGGGTTGAACCATGTGGCCAAGTCAAGTGCTTTCATCACCAAAGAATGGCAATTATCCCACCACAGCACGTCCCCAGGAGTGTATTATAGTGATTACGAAATGGGTCCCTATTAGTAAATAGGATGTTTTTAAAAATAATTTTTGTGTTATTCTGTAGCCCCCATCCCCGGTATCTAGGGGCACGGTGGTGGAATGTCCATGGGGAGGGGGAAACCACAACAGAAACTCTACAGATGACTTACGTTTAATCCTCGGGACTGAGGCGCAGACCTCTCTACTGAGTGCTGGGCTAAGACACAAGTTGGCTAGTAGTACACAGCAGAATTCAACAGGCAGGAACACATCACCAATGCAATTAATGAACGAACCAGGATCCTTTAATAATAAAATTTATACTCCATGGAGAGCATTGAATTTAATGGTGCAGTGTCTCAATGGGGGGAACAGTATGATAAAGGGACTCAGGGGCCCACTGACTCAATGTCTAAGCACTGTCTGTTTCTAGCCCATATTTCCAAAGTCCATTCTCATCGCTTACAGCACTCAATTCCCATATTGCATACTTGCCAGCCAAACGCATAACCTCAATGCAGGCAACTCCATTGTTCCCACACTCGGTACAGTTGATACTGGCAGCTTCACTTATTCCACACTCAGTAACTTCCCCCTTTCCCTCGGTACAGGCAGCATTCCTCTACTGTCTATACTCCTGTGGGGCTAAATTCTGTCTGTGTGTCTCTCCCCCCGACACGGACTGCAGTTGCTTCTCCAATTGACCACTGGATGCATTCACCCCACACCCAACTTGGAGCTTTCATTATCCTTGCTGAAAACAGGTGGCACTGATCCACTGGGGTGCTCTCATCACACCCCCTATTGCCAGGTTGCTGGTCCCTCTTTACTCATCCAGGTACATTTCAGGTATCCATGCCTCTGTAAGTCACAGAGGCCTTCTGACAGTAGTAACTTTTCCAACCATGGATGACCAGTCCAACTTCTAAGTCATGCTGTGGACTAGACAGTCCATCATCCCCGGGTTCAAATCTCGCTGATGCCAAGCAAGATGCTCTTTGGCCTCTCCCTCCAGAAAAAGCCAAAAGGGCTCTTGCAGGAGTGGGCAACTGTCCTCAGTCCCACCTAGGAACTAATTCCCTCCCTCCTACGCTCTCCTTCCTTGGCCAAATGAGGTACACCCTCCAGTGGTGAAGTAAATTTCTATGATTTTTAATTTATGTTTTTGACTTCATAGCCACTTACCCTAATGTGGCAATAGTCCTTTTGTGGCAAAATAATAATTTTTCCTATTGTCCTATAAGGAAAGCAAGAGATTGCAACTGTGGTCAGACTGCAAGCCAGACAATCCCTTTCACTTCCCAGTCCACCAACCATGCCACCATGCTCAGATGTTTTGTGACATCTTACCAGGGACACCGCAGCAGCATCCTATTGAAGCCTATGGGGTGGTTTTCAAAATGTTATTATGCCTGTTTAAGCTACCACTGATAAAAATGAAAGCCACCGTTCAGCTAATAGGGGCCCTATTTTGTCAAAATTACCAGATTCAGTTTCCACACAATTTTTGTTAAATAATGCAATTTTCATGGAATTTCACAAAGTACCACCCTCCATGGAATCCACAGTATGCCACAGAACTTCAGCTCCCCCCCCTCCACATAAACCCCCTTAATCGTGGTGTAAAGGGGGGGGGGTGTCAGTGATTGACAGGTATTCCATGGTTTACATAGAACATGCCCTAAAGCTTCAGGAAAACCATTATTTAGTCCCACACAGTGTATTTATTTATTGAAAAGGTTTTACCAGGAAAGGCTTGCTGAGCCATAATAGCTTGTTTCCAGAGATGCCCTAGTGGTGTGGGGGTACATGGGAAGAAAAGACAGTAGCAAAAGTACAGCATTAGTGATGCTATACAACCGGATAAACAGGAGTACGAAGGATCATATAAAGGTATATAAACAAAATTCAATTACATTCACATCCATGGAAAATACTTCCATGATTTACATGCGAAAGTACAGAAAAGCCACAGTTTACATGAACGGTCATTTAAAATCCTGCAGTTTACATGTTGGTGATACTTTATGGAATTTCCCTTGAAGTCTGTGAATTATCACAAAAGTGGAATTGGAAATTCTGAAATACCACTGGCCGAATTGAAAGTTTGCACAGCTCTAATGAGGACCAGCGGGCAAATCACAGGCAGTTTTCCCCATGGGAAAAAAAGAAGAACCAGAAAGGACATGACAGTGGTCTTCAAACATGTGAAAGCGACTGCACCGTCAGACCGAGTGCTGCACATCAGGAATCAGGGTGTACTATGGATGAAAGGACAAGGGGGAAGAATATGTTGATGAATGGAGATTCAGGGAACATGTTGGGAATAGCTAGTTCCCAGACACTGGAAGCAGACTGCCAGAGCAGGTGATATTAGCTGATACTACAACCTTTAAGCTAAGACTCAACAGGTTCTTTGAAGAAAATGGGGTGGCAGTTTTCCTGCAGAGCTGGTGGGAAAGAGATAGTCAGTAGACCAGTTATCATCATTCTTCCCTATAGCTGTACTCACAGTATGGATGTAATTACACCAGATATTGAAACATTTAGTTTGCCAGTTGTGATGATGAATACTGATGTTATTTGTCAATAGTTTGCACAACTGTAGTCAAGCTCCTCCCTACAATCCCTACCCACATCTTTGCAGTGCCAAATCCCACCTCGCTCCTGCTCCTCACTTCACAGTGTTTGTCACCCACTGTCAAATAAGTCCAATTCAGACCTCGATTTCAATCTCATCTGCATCTTAGTCTCTGCCACATTGCACCCAAACCCAGATCAGTGCCCCCGTACAAGAATGCCCCTCACCCAGAATACATATTTTCCTCACTCAGAGAAACAGAATTTGATAGTAGAGGGAGACAGAAGACCCAGCAACTCTCCCTCCCCACCAACCTGCTGTGTTGGTGGGCTGCATGCTCCTACTACCCAACTCTCCCACCCTCAAACATATGCCCCCTCCTTGGGGACTATGAGTCCCCTTTTCCTGTCTCAACCATGTTTAAACCCCTTCAGAGTGGCTGCCCCCCACCATTTCCATCTGCAGTCTGTTGTGCCACCCTCTCAGTGAAGTAGAACTTCTTCATGTTTCTCCTGAACTTGCCCCCCACCAACCTTCAGTCATGCCCCCAACTGAATTTGTTTTCTTACAAATAGGTCTTCACTGTTTACCTTGTTAACAACCCCTGAGAAATGTATGTTTCAATCATGTCCACGCTCCCTCCTGGCCTCCAACAAATACATTTTTAGCACCTCCAGCCACCCCTCATAGGATCTGTCCTGCTGGCTCTGAATCATCTCAGTGACCCTTCACTATATCAACACTCATCTGTCAGGGTATTTCTTCAGGTGAGGATTCCAGAACTGGTCACTGTACTCCAGGTGTGGCCTCACCAGGCACCTGTACAGTGGCAGAATCACCTCACTTCTCCTACTGTCAGAACCCTTCCCTATACCCCCCCAGCATATCTTGATGCCTTGCTGCACTCTCTGTTGCACTGCCTCATTTGTTTGAGGAGTCACTGATTATGATCCTTCCCGATCCCTCTCCTCTGTTGAAATGGCCAACCTATCCCCATCCAGTATTCTGGGCATGGATTCCATTTCCCTAAGTGTATTACTTTGCCTTCTTGGCAATGAATCTCAACTGCCAGAGCTTAGATCATTTTTATAGTTTCTCTAGGTCATTCTGGAGCTCCCGCACCCTCTTCTCATGATCTACCCTCCTGCATAGCTTTATGTCATCAGCAGAGACAAAACTTTCTCTGGATACCTTTCTGTATGTTACTTATGGGTATGGCCATGTTAGAAATCAGAGGTGGGAAGTTTGAAGTATAGGGAGTTAAAAGAAATGGGACATTGCAACCCAGGTGCCTTTTCTGAGCAGTTGGTCAGACTACCAGAAGCAGGGGTGCCCACTGAGGGAAGTAGCAAGCATCACTAACAGGGTGCTGGGTGGCAGGAGCTCTGCAGGTGTCAGGAGGGGCAGGCACACAATGTGTACCACCATGTGGCTGGCTGCAGGACTCAGACCAGGGTAACACAGTTTCTCTTTGCCACGGGTGCCAACCCACCCTCAGTGCCTGACAAAAGAGGGAAAGAATTCCTATGTGTCAGAATGACAGCTGTGGATAAACTTAGGCCACACACCATGAACCCTGTCACCCACCAGCTAGTCATGGGCTAGTGGACAATAGGACTGGCAGATTGTCCTGTCCTGAAGAGCGTTGACATGCCTTGGGAGGGGGAATATTTATGGGGAAGAAATATTTTGATTCTTTGTTTAAAGGATATCATTTAGAATTATAGAATTTGTTAGCAGATAAGGACTGCTTGGCTTTTTTTTCCCCTTGTCTATCCTGTCACTGCAGACCCTATCTGATCTCTGGCAACCACCACCCCCCCCAAGCTTTCCTACCAAGATTCCTTTGTACCCATACCATGCATGCTTGACGCCCCACTACCTCATCTGGAAGACTGCTCCAGGTGTCCACCACCCTTTCGGTGAAGAAGTACTTCCTCACATCCCTCCGAAATTTCCCCCTTTCAGCTTCACTGCATGTCCCTTGTTCTCAGGCACCTTCTCTTCTGAAGAATACTCCCCTTCTATACCTTATTCACCTCTGTGAGGTACTTAAAGGTCTCTAACATTAAAAGGAAAGTTACTGTATTAGATGTCAATGTTTCAAAATGTCAAATAGTTCATCCTTATCCCGTACAGGACTAACTTCTACTACATGATTATGTGGTACTTTAACACTGCAGTAAAGGTGTAGTGATCAACAGTGACCACTAGATGTCATGAAGAAGTAATAGAACAACAAGAAGGTATACAGGAAGTTCTTGACAAGGAGCTAAAGCCAGCAGAAAACACACTAGTTGCAGTGTATCTGTTCCTACCTATAGTTACTGTTTTTTGGGACCATGAAAGTTTGATTAAGAACAAGATTTGGGTGATCACCATAGGGCAGACTGGGGGTTAGGGTGCTGTGGCAAAGGGGCATAAGCTGAAGTACTGAAGAAGGTGAATCAACTGAAATGCATGCCAGGTATACACAAAACAGAGGTGCCAGTGGGCACATTGTGTAAACAGACAATAGAACAAGAATACATCATGGTGGCTGTGATGTACTGAGGTACACCAAGGCAAAATGAACTAAAAACACAGCTGCATCCTTACCATTGCAGGTTTCAACTTTAATTCATCCATTTTCTCAAAGAAACACCTTACCTGTGCAATTAAATATTTATTATGTATGGTTAAGTGTTGTTATGCATGGATTTCCATACACAAAGTCCTAGTGCATGGGCAGAAGTTGTACACACATCAAAGGAAATAAAAAGCTGTGCACAGTTCAAAGGTCATGACAAGTTGTGCACAGTTCAAAGGTCATAGTTACATTGTATGGTTATCTCCTGTTAAGTCCCCTCATCAACATAATAATGTACCTGTAAATAGTTACTGATTATGAGCAATAAGAGGTGGGTGGGAGGGGGAGCAGAAGAGTCCTGCTAAACTAGAATGTCCACTTATAGCACACAGTTTAGTAGGATGGTAGTGCAGAGAAGGTAGAGGTGCCTAACAAGTACTTCTTTTCAGTCTGTATGATGGAGAAAGATGCCCAGTGCCCCAGGAGAAGAAGCGGGAGGTGACAGGGGGAGCAGTCATGGATGGGGAAATTGAAATTGATAGGGTGAGGAAAGGATTAAAGGCCCTGAAGTTGGATTAGTCCCCAGGACCAGATGGCATTCACCCAAACGTTCTGAGGGAGTTAGCAGATATGCTGGCGGGCCCCCTGGCAGACCTATTTAACAGCTCTCTAGAGATAGGAAAAGTACCCCTGGACTGGAAAATAGCACATGTAGTGGCACTACACACAAATGGACCAATGGATGACCCTGGTAATTTTCAGCAGGTAAGTCTGACCTCGATAGTGGGAAAGCTCATGGCAACCCTACTGAAGGAAAGACTGGTAAACTTTCTGGATGAAAATGGGCTCCAAAACAACAGGCAGCAGGGGTCTGTGGTACGGCGGTCCTGCCAGACCAACCTGATTGATTTCTTTGACTGGGTAACCGGGACAGTAGACAAAGGCCAAGCAGTGGACATACTGTGTCTAGATTTCAGCAAGGCCTCTGACTCTGCTCCCCACAGGAGACAAATTAGGAAGCTAGAGGATTTGGGGGTAAGGGCGAAACTGGCTAGGTGGGGAAAACACTGGCTGCAAGATAGGAATCAGCAAGTAGTAGCCGGGGTTGGGGGGTTTCTCAGAAGTTACACAAGTTACTAGTAGGGTCCCACAGAGCTTGGTGCTTGGGCCAGTGTTATTCAATGTCTTCTTCAGTGATATTTCAGATGGGGTAACAGGCATAATATGCCTCTCTGTGGATGACACAAAGCTGTGTGGGAAGGTTGACACAGAAGAGGGGAGACAGGACATTAGAGAGAACCTGACTAAACTAGAGAGATGTTCAGGTATTTGGTAGCTGGGATTCAATGCCAAAAAGTTTAAAGTAATGCACTTGGGGCAAAGAATCCCGGGATTATATACTGGCTGGGAGGTGTTCAAGTTGCCAACTCAAAAGAGGAGAAAGACTCAGGTGTGATTATTACAAGTCAACACATCGCAACAAGGCAGCAGACAAAGCCGATTGGATGTTGGGATCATGTATAGCCAGGGGTATAACCAGTAGGAAAGCAGAGGTCATCCTGCCACTGTACAGGTCACTGGTTCAGCTGCATCTAGAGTACAGTGTGCAGTATTGGAGCCCTTACCTAAAGAAAGACATCAACTTACTGGAGGCGCTACAGAGAAGGGTGAACAAGATGACCCAGGGACAACAAGACAGGTCTTATGAGGAAAGACTCAGAGATCTCAGCATGTACTCCCTGGAGGATAGAAGGGAAAGGGGTGACATGACAAAAACCTTTAAATACCTGAAGTGTTTCAACAATGTGAACTCTTAGGATCTCTACAACCTTAGTGGGAACAGGACAACTAGGGGGCACTGCCTCAAGCTGGTGGAGGGGTGCTTCAGGAAGGAAATGAGATACTTTTTTACTGAGAGGGTGGTAGCAAAATGGAATGAGATGCCAGAGGAAGCTGTCTCCCTCAAGACTGCAGATAACTGCAAGAGAGGTTGGGACAAGGAAAAAGGGAAAGTTGCATGGAGAAGGGGAGAGATCGATGGGGAAGGGGATAGCGGGGAGGGGGGCAGATTCCTCAGTAGTTACTAGAGGGTCTGTAAACTTGAGCAAACTAGGTAGATTATGATGCCTTTTTTCTGCTGGTGCTATTTGTCTGTTCATAGTTTCCACAGTGGAGCTTCAGGCTTGTAGCTCTTTCCTTCTTGCCCTTCCAGAACTTCTCAGTTTGTCAGAGGTTTAAGCCCTATGAGGTCCCTCTCGCCCTATCAGAAAGGGATTTAAGGAAGGCCCTGAGCCCAATTACCCAATGGATTTCCCTCTCTTCCTTTATAAATCCAATACACTGGTACACCAGTAATTACTTGGTCCCTTTGACACAAAAATCAATACTTCGACACATCACTAATCCACCTTTGACACTGTGATATGGAAATCAGTACTTTGACCCACCTGTAATCAGCACTGTGACACAGTACCAGTTTTCTATTTTAACCCCTTACATCCCTACATCTATTTCAAGAACAATGCATGCTAAGGGACACATAGGTGGTGGTGGTTGAGGAGCCCCCCTCACTCCGTGGAGGACTAATACACCTTCATACACAGCCATTCATTTTTCATAGAGTTTATGTATACCACACACACACACACACACACACACACACACACACACACTAGCTTTTTTTATTATTAAGATTAAAGAGAACATCCCCAGGTACCTGTTATATATTTAACCCCACCCCTGCCTTTTTGCAAACAACAGGTGGTATGCTGTTTGAATCTGACAGCAGTACCAGGTGGGGACTGGGTTCGGTGAGGATTAGGTTACTCAGCACAAGGGCTAGGTTTGGTTACTCTGCATAGGGCACCCAAGTAATTCCGAACACAGGAAGCAATAACTGTAATGTCCAATACCAGGAACGGGATTCTTAAGTGTGGCTTTTATTCACATCCAAGCAGAACAAACAAAGCATAGACAGACCCCCACGGGACTACACTTCTGGTAATGCAGATTAAAAAGAATAAGAAACACTTCTTTAACACAGCCCTCAGGCTCTGAACCCACCGGGCACACAGCCCGGACTTGCACGCTGCTTTGGGTACACAGCCCAAACTTGTACACTATCTGGGATTCCCAGGCTCGGCTCCCTTGCCGGCCACTCGGACACCTTCCATATGTTATGGAAACATTTGCTGGTGGCTCCCTAAACCACCTAATAGCACCTCAGCTCTATCAGGGAAACTTCCTTTTAATCCCACATCTAGGTACTTTCCTCAGGCACAGGCCAAGTACCTGAGAGAAAGTAAAGGTGCCACAGAGCAAATCCGTAAAGGTGAATTTGGTTACTCCTAATGGGGGTCTCCCACCTCTCACTTTCACAATTCATACCCGGCCATTTCTCTGGACATTAAACATCTCATTCTGTAAAGCTTGGCAATGTAGATTAAGGCTAAATGTATGTCACATTTCCTCTACTTGTCTTGCTTTCCCATTGTGCTGGACTTGAACATACTTTTACTTGGCTTAGCCCATTGCTCTAGGCCTCCCACTGATTAAGCAGTCCAATCTCCGCTTTACTTTACTCTTTGTGCTGGACTTGAACCTACTTGAATTAACTGGCAATGTCTATTACACTAGACTTCCTACAAATTAAGTAGTCCAATCCCCACGTTCCAACAGTTCAGGTGAAAACATAGGCCCTCTGTCAGAGCGAACTCACTCTTTGGTTGCAGGTGCCCCACAGGCGATTCCTCACAGGAATTTCTATCCCACAGCTTCTGGTGCCGCAGCACAACTTGAAATAAGGCAGCTTCTTCCTTAGCTGGAACCACGAGGGTTGCCCTTGGAAGACAGACAAACCTTTCCACCCCCATCCCCTCAGGGGTGGGGCACATGGACCAGTAACAGCGGTCTCCACCACTTCACAAACAGCTTACTGTGTTCCTTTTTTGATGGAAACACACACTTCCCCTTACAGTAGCTCTATGACAGAGCTTAAGGCTCAGAGAGCCTGTACACAGACTGCTGTGCTGCTCCTTTCTTCAAGACTGCACACAGACTATGTTCAAAACTCCCCAACATTCTATCCTAACTTCCAACTGCAACACTCCAGTGTGGCTCATGCAGCTGCGAGAGTTCTGTGGTGATGTCATCCCTCAGTCTCAGCTGAGACTGAGAACAGAGTGAGACAGTGTGAAATCCATTTAACTGGAGTTTCACAAGCTGCCCTCCTTGCCTACCACTAGGTCTTACTGGGATTGTGGTAACCGCGGGTAACGGGGGGTTACATATAGTTCAGAAGCCATAGCAGGCTGCATATAAACTCAAAACTAGCAACATTCACAGTCTAGCACAACTCTGCAATAATGAACAGAATAAAAATCACTGTTTGAATGCACAAACTCTAGGGAGTGCTTGTTGGACACCTTTGATTCTAGGAATGGTATCCATTCTGATAAAAAAATTGCATCCTCCCTCTTGAACAATGTTTCTGAAAAAAAATAAGGGAAACAAACACAAAAAAATCTTTGCTGCCATGTTTCAGCTGACAAGTTCAGTACTACAGTAGGACAGACATAAATGTAATTGGGGGGAAATTATGAGCAAGCTTT
Organism: Neoceratodus forsteri; assembly: GCA_016271365.2. NCBI lineage: Eukaryota > Metazoa > Chordata > Ceratodontiformes > Ceratodontidae > Neoceratodus > Neoceratodus forsteri. The sequence goes on from JADMNL010000028.1 coordinate 171,592,251, forward strand.
TGCCATTCATGCTCCTGAATCTTTTTAACCTTTAATAATGTGGGCTACTAGTGCCCTGGAATAATCAGTCCTACATTGACAATGGCCAACTACCTTATCAGCCCTGTAAATAAGAGATTTGTTACACAAACCATGACAGATAACGACCAAGGTAAAATCTACCATCACGACAGCAAAGACATGGTATTCACCCACCAGACAGGAAAAAGCTGGAGTCTCACACATTGCTGTGCTTGATAAAACTCCAATTTATTTTTAAAGCAGGTTAAAACAACCACACTGGGAAATGGACAGTACAATGCTTCTTATGTTTCACCTGATCACAAGCCTGTGATTAGGTGACACATAAGAAGCTTTTATAAAGCACAGCAACGTGTGTGTTCTGTGTGGTGGGTGAGTGCCGTGACTTTGTTGGTGTGACTGTACTTTTTTTTGTCCCTAAGCACCCCCAATTACCCTAGTGCGGCTCTGCTTCCAACCCAAAGGTAAAATCTAGTTGTCTCAATTACCACTGTCCTAGGTGATCCATATTTATTTATTTAGCTTTTGTTAACCAGGTAAGTACACTAGACAAACACATGCCTATTTTCAGGTACGACCCGGGGGAGTACTGGAAATCAAAGAACATACAGAGTACAGTTTGAAGCAAGTAGGGCAGATACACAGATCTCAGAAGAAGCATAACATACATAGTAAAATATCTCAGGTCACGACAGTAATCATAGTCAATATGCTAAAGTACAGCGTCAGTGACACAACGTCACCAGCAATATTTATACAGATATATACAAAATTTACACATTTGTAAGATACATGGAATGAATACACTCAAGTATACTGTGCAGAGGACCAGGCTAATCAGGGAGGGTTAAGACAGTCACATACTGACGAGAGCTTCAAGTGGTTCCACAGGGAGGTGCATAGGCCCGACTGGGGGGAGGTCTGGACCTGGACAGGAAAGGAGTTCCACAGTCTAGGGGCACTTGACACAAAGTCCCTGTCCCCCATTTTGGTACGAGTAGGAGGGACCTTAAGGATAGCAGGGCCCAGTGACCTTAGGGGGTAGGTAGCGGGGGCTGCTGGCACAAGGAGCACCACCAGTCCAGGGGGAGTGCCAGTACCCAGTACCTACCTGAAACTGCCCACAGCAAAATTCAAATAATTGGGCGGGGAGAGCCAGTTGAGCTTATTGTACAGATCACAGTGGTGAGTGAGACGAGAGACTCCAAGAGCAAAACGGCAGATGTTATTATAGGCAACGGTCCATCTAGAGAGGTGGATCTTGGAGGTATTGGCAAACAAAAGGAGCCCATAACAGAGGGATGGTAGAAACACCCCTCTAGACAGTGCTAGGTGAGCAGCCAGAGTAAGGTTATTCTTTGCCCTACAAGCCAGACCCAATTTCCAGTTAACAGCTCTACACGCATTTTGGATATGCTGACCAAGATCGAGCTGTGGGTCAAGTGTCACCCCAAGGTATTTGATGAAATCAGTGGTGAGAACAGGAGTGCCATCAATACCCGAGATGCACATAGGAACAGAGGAGGCCTTTAACTTGGCCAGGGAACCAAACAGCATGGCCTGGGTCTTTTTAAGATTTAGGACCAGCTTATGGGATGATATCCAGGAATGGACAGTCCTGAAACCCTCACTCGGTTGGTGGTTAATGACCCCAATATCCTTTGAATGAGTGAGGATAACAAGGTCATCAGTATACAGGACAGCCCTGCAGGAGGCTGCCGAGGGGGGAAGGTCATTGATGAAGATGGAAAAAAGCAGGGGCCCAAGGACTGACCCCTGGGGGACCCCTGAGGACACAGGGGTGGCGTTCGAGAGCACCTTCCTATATTTGGTCAGTTGCTGCCTTCTATGAAGGTAGTTGGAGAACCACCTCAGGGCCGGAGGGGTAAGCCCAAAGACCCAAGATGAGAGCATAACAAGGCATGGTTAACAAGGTCAAAGGCTTTAGAGAGATCAATAAAGATGGCCCCAGAGAGTCTGCCCTGGTCCATAGCAGCCCTTATCCCAGAAGTGACAGAGACCAGCACAGAAGTGGTGCTGTGCCCTTTTCAAAAGCCATGCTGTGAGGGAGACAGAAGCTCATGAGTCTGGATACAATCCAAGAGTTGTCCCCCCACAACTTTCTCAAGGAGCTTGCTGATGGCAGGTAGAATGGCAATTGGATGATAGTTGTCAAGGATCCTGGGGTTGCCCTGTTTGAGCATAGCGACAACCCGTGCCACCTTCCGCAGGTCTGGGATAACCCCAGAGGCTAAGGATAGGTTGACGATATGGGCCACAGGGGAGGCAATGTAGGCAGCGGAAAGGCAGAGAAGCTTTGGTTCCATGCCATCAAGGCCAGTACTAGAAAAGGGCGAGAGACCAGTTAGCAATCTCTGCATTTCTTTTACCTTCACAACCTTGAGATAGAATGGAGGACGGGGGCAAGGTGCCATTTGAGGTAGAAGGACTTGGATAGGACTATCATGACCAATGGAGGAGAATAGTGAGGTGAACGCAGACAGGTCCGAGAAGTGAGCATTGAATGCATTTACGATGGTTAGCAGATTATTACAGCTAGCACCATCAATGAGCATGTCCAGAGCCTCACAGGAGGAGGAGCCACTCACTATGTTTTAATATTCCTCCAGAAGTTCCTAGGGTCCTTAGCTGAGGTCTGCAAGGCAGCTTTACAGAAGTCGCTTTTGGCAACCCTGATAGTCTTTTTGCACTCATTCCTGAGCCTCCTGTAACGTTGGAATATTTATTTTTTTATTTATTTAGCTTTTGTTGACCGGGTAAGTGCACTAGACAAATCCTGCCTATTTTCAGGCATGACCCGGGGGAGGGGATACAGATGAATGCCAACTGACCTTGAACCAGATTAAGCTGTTGGTGGTATTTTTAGTGAATGAGGGAAATTTGGCCAGGACACCGGGGAAATTCCCCTACTCTTTTCGATAAGTGCCATGGGATCTTTAACATCCATCTGAACTACCACCAATCCAGGCAGATGGGACCTCAGTTTAACGTCTCATCTGAAAGACGGAATACGGTCTGGTCCATTGAGACCTTGAAACTGGCCCAACATTTATCTCTAGCCCTCATGAGAGCAAGGAGGCTCCCATGCAACCATTTTGTGACAGCCCCTCTTACCCTCCATCTGACAAGGGGGGCATGCTTATCCTGTAACATCCCGAAGATACTACTGAAGTGACAGACTGCCGAGAAAGCATTCTGGGCATCCGTCACTGAAGACCAGTCAAGGAACATGAGATCCTCCTGGAAAGTCCCCCGGGTCAAACCTGGAGAAGTACCTGACCTGGATGATTTTGGGAGAGATCTTGGGGGCAGAGATCTTCCATATGCTGTACACCAGGGCATGGTCAGAGATGGAGTCTGTGAGGGTACCTGAGGAGCTAATCCGCTCAGGCCTGTTGGTCAGGACCCAGTCCAGGAGAGAGCTGTTACCACCTATGGACTACCATCTGGAGGGCTCCTGAATGAGTTGGAACATTGAGAAGCCAGCTAGCAGAGTTTCATACTGCTTGACATTGCCTCCAAGCCAGTTTAGGTTGAGATCCCCTAGGATTATTACCTCATTGTTTCCTGTCCTGGAACCAATAGATTCAAGAAGGGAGGATAAGCCCAGTACACCACCCATGGGGGTATTATAGGTACATAAAATGTGCAGTTTCTTTGCATTCCCAAGTAGCAGAACAGTGTGCAACAGCTCACAGGAAGACTGCGCTGGCTGAGGGCAGGTCAGCACCAACAAGTTAAGGTGGCTCCTGTAGTAAACCAGAATACCACCCCCTCTTTTTTCCTGGATGATCCTGCCTGAGGAAGTCAAAGCCGGGGCACACAAGCAGAGTCTGGGATCGAGGTTTAAGCCAAGATTCGGTTATCCTAGGATGTCAGGCTTGTAGTGGGTGACCCAGGCATGGAGTTCAGCCATGTTGGGCAGAAGGCTACGGACATTAAGATGAGCTATTTTCAGCCCATTCTCTGACTGCCAGCCCACAGGAGAGGGAGGGCTTGACATGTAGGACCTGGGTTCAACTCACATCCCCTGCCAGGGACAGAGTGTCACCAGTAGGAGCCAGAGGAAATGCTTCAGAGGGAGTGCCGCCTTAGTGGGCGATCCTGCAGCCGATGCGCCTGACTACTTTGATAAGGTACAGGAAGCACCGCAGGTCAAGGCAGCAGATGGGCCAGGGAGTCTGTCTGTCCATGGTGGCTATTAGGTTAGAAAAAGTAAAGTCCCACTCATCAAGTAATCCTGGTGAGAACTCGAGTTGCCCCATGTGGGCAGCACAGTCCAGAGTGATAATAGGGAGGAACAATAACATGAGCAGCCCTATGGCGAGAGTGTTAGAGATGGGGACTGACAGAGCCCCCCTCCTGGAATGCTTCAGGGCCCTCATATCTCTAAATGCACACCAGAGTCAGACTTAAATACAACGGGGCCCAGGAGAAATGAGGGAGATAGGGGTGACCAGACCCCCCTAGGCTACCTGGAGGACACTAAGGAGCAGTCAAAAAGGACAGTTAAATCTACAGCCATCACTCCCCAGGAGCAGAGGACCGCTGGGTAGCCTATTTCACACTTGTAGCCCAACACAGTAATTTTCAAGCAAGCAGCCCATGGTAAAGCAGTGAGACAAGGGCAGACAATAAGATAAACACACGTCACCAATGGCTAGTGACTACAATTGACTACAACTTTATGGACCACAGCTGACTACAGAGAAAGATCAGCTATAAAGATCTGTACCACCCAGAGGATTAGACAACACCCCCACAGTAGGTGTGGAAGAGAAGGGGGAATAAGGCAGCAGCGTAATATAAGTAGTCCCCTAGAGTTGTGAGGACAGAATTAATCCCTCCCAAATTTGATCCCCACAGGGGACAGACAGTAGGACCAGCCAGTCACCCACTCTAAGCATAGTACAACCCCCAGGTGGGAGTGGCTTAGGCCCATTTAATGGGAGGAGGCAGGATGGGTGGGCGGAAATTTTCAATCCCCAGGCAGCGAGCAAAGCCAGTGAGTCCTTTGTGCCGAATGACCCACACTGCACCTTTTCCTTCTAGCGAATCTCTTGCTGTGCAGCAGGGTACAGTCCAGCTTACGGTCTCCACGCCAGCGGCAAGGTAATCGTGGGGGGCCCCACCAGGCAAGGCGCCCTCGTTACCCCACACACACATGCAACACAGGCAAACAAGTCCACCGTTGGGCGCTCCTCTCGCCTTTGTACTGGCGAGTGATGTCACAGCTGGCGAGCAACCAATCAGCATAACGGCAGGGATTCAATTTGGAAACAGCACCAATTTTCAATCCCCAGGCGAAGCAAAGCCAGTGAGTCCTTTGTGCCGAACATCCCACACTGCGCCTTTTCCTTCTCAACGAATCTCCTGCTGGGCAGCAGGGGTACAGTCCAGCTTACAGTCTCCACGACAGCGGGGGGCCCACCAGGCAAAGGCCACCCTCGCTACCCCCCCCACACACACACATGCAACACAGGGCAAACAAGTTGCTTGAGAGGAGCAACAGCAGCAGTATTAGATGTTTTAAAAGGGGTTTAAAGTTGCTTCTGTGGGGCAGCAGGGCCCTTTTTTTTAAAAGGTTCCTTTCCATAAGGATGATGCATGAGGTAGTGACATGTAGGGATTATGGGTAATTCCAACTCAGGTAAGTTTAGTCTCAGATAGAACAGTTGCTTCACATGTCCAGGTATAGTGTCACAAAGCTGGGCAGCAAGGTTGATAGCACAGGAGGAGTGCCATGACACTGCATGGGAGGGGCACCCTGACACTGCATGGGAGGGGGCTCCCTGACACTGCATGGGAGGGGCACCATAATGCTTTCTTTGCTGGCAGAATGAAGAGTATGTCCGATATGCCACTGCACAGAGGCTGAGGCTGCTGCTGCTACTGATATCCTTCAGGTAAACAAAATTAGCATACCGTATATCTGAAGATGAGGCAGTGTGTCCATATGAAGCTGTAATTTGTAACAATGATGTTTTTCATGGCTAATGTTCACACTCCAGTGTGTGCATATAACGCTGATCAGTGCACACATCATCAGGGCCACAGTTTTATGCGTTTCAACTGGAGAACCAGTAAATTCATGGAATTTGATTGCCAACATGTCAGTAAAAATCATAGTATTTAATGAATTGTTGACTTTTTATACCAAAGTAGTGCATCTACATAATATTTATTGCTGTCAATTATTTCCTTTATTATTTTAATTTTGCTGTATAGATAACCATATACAAAACTATAGGGTTTACTGTATAAAAAGTATCAGAGAATACATAGTTAGCATACAGAGGATTGAACAGGCATTACAATAATGATGATGTTATTTTTCTTTTCATGTACTTACTTCCTGTGTCTCCCCATGGGCCCCTTTCTGCTGGTTACCCTCAGCCCCATCAGCCACCCCTGGGACTTACTCTTAACTCTTTACCTACCACTTTCTAGACACACCTACTAGCACAAAAGAAGGGGGAGTTTTGAAAGAACCTGGCTTGATTTTGCTTTCTTTGTTGCAGGAGGACATGCCATAATAGGGACTCGGGCAATGCTTTGGGCAGGAAGGTAGGGCCAAGAGTGAAAGGACCAGTTGGGGCTGAGCAGGAAATCCATACCATTGTAAAAAAGAAGCCACTCCTAATGTGTTCACACATGTTCGTGTCCCAGCACATGAGTGGAATAGCACAGGAGTGGAACAGGGGGCAAGACTGGTGTCTTAGGCATCAGCAGGCATCTGCAGGAGGAAGCAGGGAGGTAGGGAACTCTATTGGTCACCTAGGGTAAGGCACCTGTTCACTCCTGTTGTTACATTCACTGCTGGGAACTGTGGAATGTAAAAGGTAGGCCTTCACTAGGAATAGGAGCAACACCCTGTCTAGGGTGACAGTATAAAGGAATTACACCAGGTACAGGGGAACACAAGTAGCAACAAACAAAAAAGGAGGAAAGCTAGGGCATACATATTAGGAGTGGGAGATGCGTTACGTATTTTCAGGTAACAAGGTGTACAGAAGCTGGGGATGCTAGGGTGGTGCAATGTGGTGGCTGTGGGTGGCAGGTTTCAGAGAGACCTTCTGGAGACTGTGCTGCTGCCCCAGCTGCACGCACCTCTCTGGGTTGAGGGAGGAGGTTGCTAGACTCCAGGCCGAGTTGGTTAGGACTTAGAGGACCTATTCTCCCAACCAGGAGCCACCAAGTCTTACACTGTTACTCCAGAGGATACAAGAAAGGAGGAGTGGCTGGACTATGGTGGGCACTGGAAGGGTGGGAATGGTGTGTCACAGGCACATTCCTCAGACTGTACCACTACACAATTCCTACACTGTTCTGGCAAGGTGGGCCTGCAAGGAGTAGCAGCCATGGTAGTGTTCAGGGAGGATGTGGGCATTCTCCGAGTGGAACTCCAAGGAGGTAGGAAGAGAACCAAGAGGATACAATAAACATTGCCTGTAAATGTCTTCATTAATTTAGTTTTTTGTAATTTTGCTGCTGTACTGTTTGTGATGTTCTTCTGTTTGGGTTAGATCTGAAAAGGGCTTTGTCCAGTGTCCTTACCTGGTTAACAAATTTAAAAATAAAGAAGCAACTTCTGGAGGACTCGATTGTGAAGCTGATAGATTTAGGACTAGGAGAGCAGGGAGAGGAAGTTAGGTGCCTCTGCAGCACAACAGCCTGGATGGATGGGAAGAAGATCCAGAGGATTGCTAGGCAGCAGGACAAGAGGGGAGCTGGACGTCATTGTCCACCTGGAAACTAATGACTTCACTAGGGATGGGGCTGGGATAGTGCAGGGGGTATAAGGAGCTGAGGAGGGTCTTAGACAGGTTAGCATGCTCAGTGGCTTTTGCTGATGTGCTGCCTGTCTACAACAGCGAGGAAGAGGGATCTCTGTACCAAGACCTTCAACTCATGATGGAAGGAATAGTGCAGAGAGGAGGTTCGGCTACACTGGGGACCTACCTGAGAGATAAGGGCCTTTATAGGGGTGATGGCCTGCATCATCTGGAAGGTGAACCACAGTCCTCAGTGGACAGTTTAGATGTTAATTTGATGATCATTTAAACTAGTCGAGGGGGTGACAGAAGAAATCAGGGAGGCAGCCTCTGCCCCCACAGGCTGCAGTAGAAAGTGTGAAGAACCCAAGGGGAATTGAATCCCCAGAGTGGAAATTAATAAAGGAAACAGGGTAGTAGAAATGAAGGGGATAGGAATGAAAGCAAAAAAAGAGGGGGGGAGAGGGGCAACAAGGAAAGAAGGGGTACCAAGCAGAATGGTAACAAAATCTGAGGGCCATGTGTAAATGCTAGAAGTCTAGAAAACGAGATTCTGGACCTAGATGCCATAATAGCAGAGGCCAGTCTGGATATTGTGACCATCTGAGTCATGTGCACTGAAAACCATGACTGGGACATGGCCATACCAGGCTATACTCTGTTCTGGAGGGACAGGGTGGGAAGCAAAGGAGAGGCTGCTGTGCTTTATGTGGGAGGTAAGGCATGAAGGCAATGGAGATGCAGGGAATACAGGGGAGCAGAGGTACTGGGGTTACCCTACAGATGGTTAATGGAGCCTCTGTTCACACTGGGGTGATCTACAGACCTGCATCACAGGAGAAGGAGTTAGAGAAGATACTACTGGAAGCTACTGGCAAGATGGCAAAAGGGGATCTGTTGCTGCTGCTGCTGCTGCTGGGGGACTTCATTCTGCTTAATGTAGATTGGAACCTCCCAGCTGCAGCTTCAGCTAGAAGCAGGGACATCCTGGACTCCTTCAGGGGCATTCCTCAGGCAACTAGTCAGTGAACCCACTCATGATAGGGGCATACTGGACCTGGTACTCACTAACAGGGACAGTGCTGCAGATGTCAGTATAGGAGGCCAGCTGAGGAACAACGATGACCATACAGGTGGTTCAAAATTAGGACAGCTATGGAACTGAACCATACAAGGATGGTGGTCCTGAACTTCAGAAAGTTGGACTTTAGAAAGATGGGTGAATGCCTCAGGAGGACCTAGCAGGGGAGGATGACCTGGTTGGGATGGAGGAGCAGTGGGTGAAGGTAAAAAGGACCATAGGGAAGGCAACAAACCTCTGCATCAAGTAAGTGAGTAAAAGCAAGAGGACAAAGAGACTGCAATGGTTCTCAAAAGAGATGGTGGAAAAGCTGAAAGCTAAAAGGGCATCATTTAGAAAGTATAAGGAGATGCAGAGATAGGAGGATAGGGAGGTGTATCAGGGGAAACAGAAGGAAGCAGGGACAGCAGTAAGGAGCATGAAGGTACAAACTGAAGAGGGAATAGCCCAGGCGGTAACAAAGGGGGACAAGACATTTTAGATATATAAGTAAAGGAGGAAGACTGGGTGGGATCATAAGATTAAAATGGGAAGTGGGAAACTGCAGACAGAAACCAGGAAAAGACATAGATATACTGAACAAATACTTTTGTTCAGTGTTCCTGAGAAGGAAGGAGAAGGGAGGGGCCACAAAAAGTAATAGGAGCATTGGTTGGAGTGAGGTGGACACTAATCCATTTTCAGAGGAGTGTCCTGAAGGGACTCAATAATATGAAAGTGGATAAAGCAGTGGGACCAGGCAGGGTGCATCCAAGGGTATTGAGGGAGCTCAGGGAATACTGGCTGCACCTCTGACAATCCTGTGTAACAACTCATTACAAACAGGAGTGGTTCTGGAGGACTAGAAGAGGCAGATACTGTCCCACTTCACAAAAGTGGCAACGGATGAGTCTGGCGGTTATACTCCAGTCAACCTGACATCGATGATGGGAAAGTTAATGGAGTCATTGCTGAAGGAAAGGATTGTGGAATATCTTGAATCCAGTGGATTACAAGATCCAAAGCAAAAATGATTTTACTTATTTATTTCAAGAATGCTGCCAGGAAAGACATACTGAGCTGCCAACAGCTTATTTCCAGATGCATCTTGGAGGTAGGGGATGTGAAAAATCATATACAGCAAATATATCAAGGGGCATAATCAAAAACTGCATCCAAATTGGAGTCACAAGAGGGAGGTCATGTCAAACAAATCTGATTGATTTCTTTGACTGGATGACCAAAGAATCAGAGCAGGATGGAGGCCTACCTAGATTTCAGTAAGGCTTTCGACACGTAGGAGGCTAGTAAGTAATATGGATAGCTTAGAAGGTCCAAAGGTTGTAAACAGGGTAAGAAATTGGTTAGGAGATAGGCAGCAGAGGGTGGTGGCAAACAGAGTTCACTCTGAAGAAAGGAGGGTGACCAGCGGCAAGCCTCGGGGATCATTGCTGGGACCAGTCCTCTTTAATGTCTTTATAAGTGACATTGTAGAGGAGCTGGAAGGGAAGGTCTGTCTCTAAAATCTGCAACACAGTGGATACTCCAGGGAGGGTGTGGAAAGGATGAGCAGAGACCTGAGAATATTCAAGGGGTGCTCAAGGCTATGGGAGCTGGGTTTCAATGTGAGAGTGCAAAGTAATGCACTTGGACGGCAAACCGAGGGGCAGAGTACAAAATGGTAGGAATGGTATTGATGACCACCAAGCAGGAAGGAGACCTGGGGATATACATCATGTGTGACCTAAAGATGGCCAGGCAGTGCAACAAAGCAGTTGGGAGGGCTAGTGGGATACTGGGGTGCATGGAAGGGTATCACCAACAGAAAGAGGAAGGTAGTACTGCCTCTGTAAAGATCACTAGTAAGACCCCACCTTGAGTTCTGTGTCCAGTTCTGTAGACCACATCTCAGAAAGGACATAGACAGAGTGGAGCTGTCCAGGGAGGGCAGCTAAAATGGTGCAGGGTCTGCATCAGAAGCCCTAAGAGGAGAGACTTTAGGATCTAAGTATGTACACCCTGGAAGACAGAAAAGACAGGGAATATGATAGAGATCTTTAAACACCTCACAGGGTAAATAAGGTGCAGGAGGGAAGTATGTTTCAGAAACAAAGGTGTTCAAGGACAAGCGGGCATGACAAGAAGCTGGAGGGGTTAGAATTAAGAGAGATGTGAGGAAGTGCTTCTTCATAGAAAGACTGGTGGATTCCTAGAACAGTCTTCCAGTGGAGCTGGTGGGGCAAAAAAAGTGATGGGGTTCAAGAATGCATGGGCTAAGCACAAGAGAATCTCGGGAAAAGGGAAGGGGGGTGAATGGGCCAGAGATCAAGTAAGATATGCGGTGATACTACAGACAGAGAAAAACGGGCAGAAAAGGGAGAGACTTGTGGTCTTTATCTGCCAGCAAATTCTGTGTTTCTATGTTTCTATGAGGTGACTGGGTGCCTCAGTAGCTGCTGTGAAGCTTGCAGGGTCACCAGCATCATCCACCAATGGAGGTTCTTTTTTCTCCCATTTCTTCCCTGAGTCAGAGCCGATGGATTCCAATGGCATGCACATACAATGGTATACCATCAAGAGAGTGCCAAAAATAGGGTGTCAGAATATGGGCATCAGCATGAGTGGGTGTCTTATGAGCATCAGAGATATTGCAGTATGTGTTACTGTGAGTGTGTTGTGGGGGTTGCTGCCATTGGGCTCTTTTTTACAGTGCTCTGTTCACATTAACCCTAAAGTGGGTGACCCGCATACAACATCCTCAACACCCGCTTGGGACTTTTGATCCTCGTGACCACTGCTGCACCAGGTAGCCTTCACTTGGTGGCAACCAAGCACTGAAATTCATCCCCCCCCCCACCGCTCAAAGGAGAGTAGTCTATGGGAGCTCAGTCCTCCTTCCCCCAGCAGCCCTAAGAGATCCTGGTCCCTCCAGAACGCAGGTCATGACATAGGGTGCCATAGCCCTACAGCCCACTGGGCCGGCTTGGTGATTAATAATTACTTCAATTGCAAAGAGGGCTTGGTATTTAGAGCATTTTGTTCGAGTACCCTCCGCTTTTTAAAAATGGAACATCAAGGTCTTCCAAGAGTTGGGCTACTCTTTATCAGCTGCAAACAAGTAAAACATGTCAAAAAGTTTTTTAACAAAATAAAAAATTGAATACTCTTTTCCATAATACATTTTATTGTATTTTAGTAAAAACAGTACAGTAATACAATTGCATCAGTATTTAATCATATAGAACTAACATTACTAAAGAATATATAACAAGTCAAAAGATATACATTAGGAACATATTAAAATGGATAAAGAGCAACACAACCAGTAATTTGTTAAAAATGAAATACTTTGTTGTAGGGTTTGTTCTCAGTCACAGGAAATAAAATTTGAGACACAAGTGTCACAACCCAAACTGTTGCAATTTAAATAGTTGTATAATTGTATCCTTGTATAATTTTATATATTTTTTCTGTATGTATGCATATTAGCATTGCTATCTAGGATGAAGGAGTGTGGGACACGCTAAATGTTGGTGGCATTCATGGTGTATGGTGGAATATAAACTTTGAGTCGATAAAATTAAGGAAAGATTTTTAGGAGTGGAGCACCCTGTTTCTTTCCATGGTCTATGTAGTTTAAATAAAATGAAATGTAGTGATGGGACCAGCTTCCCTGATACATGCCAGCTGTTCCTGACAGAGAACACTAGCATCCTAGAACCTCATGCCATCATACAGGAACTGGATGAAGTACAACACAGAGCTACAAGGATAATTAGATGGATCACTCTTGACAGAAACCTGTCCTATGGGGCCCACATCGACAATGTCGCCAAGGCTGCCAATACGCGACTTGGTCTCCTCTACAGGCACAGGTCATGCTTAACCCCATTAGTCTTAAGTGTTGCTGTTCAAAGCTCAGTTGTCTCCATTACCGACTATGGCCTCATCATATATGGCTCGGCCACATCAACAGCCCTCAGACGCATTTCTACATCATTCAATAAAGCTTGTCAACTTATCACTGGATCTTATCGACTTACCCATACGTGCAACCTCTACGCCCAAACTGACTGGTTACAACTATCCAACCACCTAAAATATCAAACCTGCATTATGGCAAATAAGATAACCATGGGCCTTCCCCCCCTCCCCCCCCAGGGTCCAAGCCCTCCTCTGTCAAAGTAGTAACTCCCACCATACTAGAGGCTCTGAAATTCAACTCCTGATGGTCCCAAACTGCAGAACCTCTCTGGGACAACAGTCATTTTTGACAGGGCCCTAGCTGGTTGAATAGTCTCAACGTTGAGATCGCCTCTGTTCCCAAGCTAGGCCCATTCAAAAAAAGGCTCCAACTCAATCTGTCTGCCATCAGCACTTGTGACTGCCTCACATAACCAGCCCTCCTTACTACTCCACAGTAACTGCCTAAGGTCTTCACATCGTCCTTTCTTTCCCCTTATCCTTCCTCCTCCCTCCTCCCTCCCCTCATCCCCCCTCTCCACCCAGACCCACCACATGCACTTCTCTAGGTGTTGCAACAATTGCCCCTGGCATGCTATTACCAGTGTCTTACCCATCCTTGTAACCCTATTGTATTCCCTCTGCTGCCCTGCGTGTCTTATCTGAAATGTATGCATTTATGTACATGTAACCGGGTGTTAATCTGTATAGCATGCCTAAAACTCATCTGCTCTGTTGTACTGTTCCGGAATTGACATGGAACCTTTGTAAAAGAGCCTTGGCTCAAAGGTACTTGTAATCCTAGAATCAAATAAATAAATAAAAATAAAGAATGTGATATATAAGGGCTCCCAGCTCTATAGAGATATATGTACTGTATTTTACAGGGAACTTGAGTAGTCTACAGGCAAACTGTTACAGAAGATGTGGACACTGGAACACTCAGCAATTGACTTTTCATAGAAAATGACATGACTTAACAGAACATCAGCCTGCAGTTCTTAAGCAAGAAACAAAAAAACCTGTCATACTACTCTAGGAATCATAACTGTGGCACAAGGGTTGTTTCTCTGGGATAAAGGAGATTGAGGTGATATGATTGTGGACATTTAGAAGAGTTGAAGTGCAAACTGAAGAGGCAGATTGCAAGACAAGTAGCAAATGGATCTGCAGTGGGATGCTAGGAAAAGAAATATTCATTTTTTAAAATCCACACACATTCTCTAAGGCCTGAATCCCACTGCAAGGCATCATGGTTATGCAAATCATCATGTAAATTATCAGCCTGACTAGCACAAGGATCTGCATACCTATGATGCCTCACACTGGGGCTCAGGATTTAGAGTATGGTAGTAGCCGGCAGGGGACAAGATCTAGCTATATATCTGGATATATTGGGAAATATCACAGATATCCATTTGAAATGAATGAGATTTCCTGGGATATGCTGCACCATGTCATTGCCTACCACTGTATGTGTGCCGTTTGGGAGAGTCAGACAAAAAACAATATGACTGTAGACGCCAGTGGCTGTGCTCCACCTCAGACTGGTCTCCCACCAATTGTAACTATTTAGCATAATGCTTCTTCTGTTTAGGTTTTTCCCTGTGGGGTGAGGTGAAAACCGGATACAAAACCATACCCCAAACTCTGCCTCTAACCCCACCCTTTTTTTATACAAGTGCATTGCTTGGGTAGATTCTAGGGTCTGACTCACTTGAGTTATTCAAAATGACCATCAAGATTTCATCAAGTTATGTCAAGATTACTTTTTGGGATTGTGGAGTTAGATTTAAATACAGTCAAACCCACATAAATGCATAGCCACAGGACGTTAGCTGATTAAGCATTTATGCGGGTTATGGGGCTATGATTTTAGTGCTTCGCTATGGACTGGGTGACAATGGGCTGTGACCTGACTGGTAGCAGTTGTGGTGCAAGGGTGGGAAGCATATTGGACATTGTGTTTTTTATTGAGATTTCATTAGATTACTTTAGATTTGTAAGCAGTAGTAGTATTTTATTTATGAGACATGAACAGATACATGTCCCTTGAGCTAGCGCTCATTTTCAAGGGACACCTTGGCAACAGAGGATATTACACAGTTTCTAAGTTACAGGGTTACATAGTTACATATTTATATGAATTACATGGTTGCATAGATCACATCATTTTCATGGTTGCGCAGTTTATTTATTTATGTACAGTGACAGATCGTATAACAGAGCTTAGATAGGAAGATATAGAAGTTAGTTGAGTCACAAATGATGGAGACTGCAGCCAGGCAGTGAGAGCTGGTCAGATATCCTGTGGTGGGAGTGGGGGACGGCAATGGGGAGGGATTTGGCATGTCTCTGTGGAGAGAGAGGTAGGGATGGGGTTTGTAAGATTGTGTTTGTTTGTGCTTTACTGTGTTGATTGGAGATGGTGCTCTCAAACAGCTGGAGTTGCAGGGCTGTTCAGGAGCAGATGCATGACCGTACTGTAGCAGTGCTTGTGCTAAGAACTGTTAAAAAGGCTGTTTAGGAAACTTCATTTTGTGCCTTGCTTTTTTTACTTCTTTCTTTAAGGAGTGGTTGCTCAGTAAGTGTTGGAGTACTGCGTTGGAGTCAGTAATATGTGGGAAAAGGCTGGAACAAATAATGTATTCAGTGCCTTCTGTGTTAAAAGGATCAAGCAGTTTAAAATGGTCAGTGACTTTAGACTGCCATTGTTGTTCTTTCATTGCCCTGTTGCAGACGTTCTCAAGTTCGTAAAAAGTGCAATAATGTTCCCCATTGCTGGCATTCTGTTCAATATAGCAGTGAATATGCAGATGCTATTAAAGCACATCTTTTGATGTCAGGGCAGGCAGTGCCGTCTTTCACCTCCTTCTCCTCATCTTCATACCACTCATCTTCACCTTCACCTACTGATGCTGCAATCTCATTTGTCAGCATCCTGGCACACTGGAGGTCTTCATCTGCAGTCACAAAGCTGTCAAACACAGACTGTAGGATGTTTTCTAGGGCTGCTACAGTTTCCTCCTCATCAGATTTATCTGCAGAGTCACTTACAAAGCCTTCTGTTTAAAGCAGTTTTGTATAATCTAGCCTTCACCTCTGACCAAGCCTGACTCAGCATGTGAATGGCATGAGATGACAACTTTCTTGCAAGGTCAGTGGCAGACCCAGCACTTCCATCATCGAATGTTGTAATCACAGCAAACAGCATTCAACATCTGCAAGGCTCTTTAGATTCCTGATTATGCCTGATCCATTGGCTGGATCAGGGAAGTTGTGTTAAGGGCAGGAACATTGTCCTGAAGTGGGACAGCTCAATGTGTGGGTGTGCAGTGCAGTTATCTATGAGGAGCAGTGTGTGTATTTCACTGTCTCATTTCTTTATTGAAATCCTTTGCCGCTCTTTGAAAAGCTCGGAGTTCATCTATGAATTTTGATTAGCACGGTATGTCACAGGCAACCTCTGCAAGTTCATACCCTTTAAACATCTAGGGTTATGGCTTTTTCCAGTGATAAGCAGTTTTGTTTTGTGAGCTGTCCATGTGGGCACATATCATTACTGTGGTGATATTTTGCCTTTTTGCTCCCGATATGTTGTCTGACTTAAAAGTCAGAGTACCGTCAGGGGTAGTGTAACCTTCCTATAAATGGGAGTTCCCAAAAGTCTTCCTTGGGTGTGCTTAAATGTTCACTGCCAGGCGGGCGTTCCATGTCTTTACAGGTGTAAAAGTGCTTGCATGCGAGTGCCCTGTTAGCCTCCGTGCCTGTCCCTTTAAAAGACATTATTTTTGTAGTGTATAATTAATCTGGGTAGGGGCCGAGTGTTTCCAGGCTTGAGTCCCGCCCGAGCTGCAATAATATTGCTCTGTTCTGCCATCGCTAATGGTGCAGAGGGAGCTCTGTTAGAACTGGTGATTGTTTGCTGATTAGCTGCTGTAATAATAATGGTATTATAGTTTGTCTAACCTGCCTTTCACTGCAGCATGGACATTTCTGTATTGCACCATTCAGTACCATTTGGGGATCTTAAAATGGAGTCTGTCCCCAGGGGTCCTGTGGGAGTGAATTTCTGTAGGAATTGTAGATTTTTCATGTTGGTACCTAAATGGACTTGTAGGGGGAGCCCTTGCTTTGACAGACAGATGAATCAACCAACCGAACCCTTTTTGGATCAGAAATAAGCCCCGGTGCTGCTTGCAGCAGAGAGTCAGTCTGGGTTTGGAGTTGAGAGTGAACTGCTCAAGACATTCGAGCAGCTGGAAACTGGTGGGAAGGTTGTGTCTGGCCTGCCTGCTTCATCTTCCCTTTTGAGGGATCTGCTAATGAAATTAATCGGACAGAATCTGAACCGGCTTGTGACCAAAAATATCAAGTTGTGACTGCCCTGTTACCTGAAGACCGAAGAGTTGTTTCACGCGATTGGCCTGTTAGGAAGTCTGAAACCACCACAGAGCGTACGGTTTGTGTAGAGACACTATGATTGCAACCGGACTGTCATCCGAACTTTGATACTGCTTTTTATTTACTGTAAGTGTGCTGAATGTTCTCAGTGGGTCGCGATTTGGTTCCCCACTTTCCAATTGTGTCACGCTTGCTGGAAGCTGAATACAGCACTACTGGACTGCCATCCAAATTGTTCTCCTGGTCTGGGCTCTGCCACCTTGGTCCAGCCAGCTACCATCGACGAGAGACCTGCCTGGGAATCAGCCCCCTGCTCAGCGTCATGAACAGGAATGACACCACGGTGAATCATGTGGGCCCTGCTTCTCCTGGCAAACCAGCAAGTCATTTGCAATCACCATTTCATCCATCCTGCATCCTGTACTGGGTAGCGTGAGTAAACACCAGGGTAGCTCCCTGCAACATCAGCTAAATCAAAGTGTGTCATCTGATTTGATTGTTTTGTCTGATTATCATGAACTGAGCCATCTGGCTCCGGATTACAAATTGTGGGTTACTGTGCATGACTCTTTATTCCCATCATTAGGGCCCCGACCAACTGCGACACCGGCCTGCCCCAGGCAACGCATCAGGCTAGCCTGCATCAACAACTGGGTACCCAGAGTGTGTGTGTGTGTGGCTGTTGAGGGACTGTAAAGTGCATGCCTTGTAGTCTGATTGAAACAGTTGCTAGACCAGTCAACCTGATTACGCCCCTCCCTTGTTCAATCCCCCTGAATAAACCAGATCTGATTCTTTTTGCACTTAAACTGCTTGTGGTGCATCTCTGTACTAATAGCACTGTATTGTTGTTGCTGGCTGTGTCTAATCTTATTTACAGGGGGTTTCCAGGGTCAGACAGGTGGAACCAGACCTTGTGGTAAGTGCAATCAGAGTGGGGATATATTTGTTGTTTGGGGGCTATTGTACTTGTGTATTCTGTTCATTATTTAAGCCACTAGAGGGGAAAGAGGGGGGGTCACAGTGTCCCAGAGGGCTATACCCAGGTCAGCTACGCTACCACCAACCCTGTCTTCTGGGTGGAGGCATCCGTTTTCAGTACCCAGGCCCCTTAACCTGCAACTAGTCACACAGGCAGGGTAGTAGCCCGTGGGATAGCGCCCACCCAAGGGTTACATCTTGGAGGCACCGCTGGGATTAGCCCCCACCAAGTGGCCAAAATCAAGAAATATTGTTAAAAGATTAATGGCTACCCCAGTAGAAATGGTTGTACACCAGTTGGTGGGGTGGTGTACAGGGCAGGAGATTGACCCCCAAAATGCTCTGTTTATACGGGATATCCCCTTGGGTACCAGTAAGGACACTGTAGAGGGAGCACTGTCCAAAGTTGAATGTTTAAAAAATGCTGTGGTGGTGGGTCAACAGGCTGATTTGATCACCCAAACTTTAATGGCCTTGGTAGAGTGTAGTGACCTCATGGACAGCTCTAAAGTGCCACAGACTATTGCCTCAGAAGGGGTCCCAGCAGCCTGAGAGTGATAAATGACAGTAAAGACCCCAGGGAGGATGAGCCCCCACCATTATCTGAGACTTTTGAGGAGAAATTTGCTAAGTTGTTGCTGGAGGAATAGAGGACTTTAAGCAGTTATTCCTGCTAACTGGGGGTGTACCTTCCCCCACACCCCCACCCACTCCAGTACCAGCTCCAGTGCCTGCACCTGTGCTGGCACCCACATCAGTGCCTGCAGTTAGTCATGACATGTACCACAAGTTGAGAATGTTCTCAGGTACCCTCCCCACCCCAAAGGGGGAAGATGACTGGGAGACCTGGGTCGACTATGTTGCCCACTTGGTACCCGAGTGGCAGTGTGCAGAGGCCAGGAAGTGAAAAAGGATCATGGAAAGTTTGAGGGGTCCGGCACTGGAAGTCATTAGATTTCTGAGGTCCACCAATCCTGAGGCGTCTGCTCAAAAGTACCTGTCAGCACTCGAAGGCAATTTCAGAAGCATTGAGACAGGGGAGACTTTGATGTGGCAATTCAAAGGTACCAAACAATGGAAAGGAGAATGTTTGTCTACATATGTTACTCACCTAAAGAAGGCCCTGCAGACAGCTTATCGAAAAGTGGGTAGCCGCCAGTGACTTGAACGTGTGAGACTGGGGCACATACTACAACACCCAAGCACTCTAAATTGCAGATTATCCAGTTAATAATAATAATAATAATAATAATAATAATAATAATTTTATTTGTATAGCCTTTCACTATATCAAGGCACTGAACAAGTTAATAAAAACTTCAGCATACAATACAAACGTCAAAACCATAAAACATTATAAAATATATCATAAAAACATAATAAATTACAATAAAATTTCACACACTTACAATACATTTAACCTTCCAAGAAGACATTCTCCAGAGATGTGTTTTCAATTCCTTCTTGAAATCTCCCACGGAGGAGCATTCACGTAACCGGCATGGTAGAGAATTCAAGAGTAGGTGCAGCATGAGAAAAAGCTCTGCTGCCTGAGGATTTCAGCTCACTCTTGGAATCTCTATAACCCCATGCGCGAGGCGGAGTGATCGACGAGGCAGTAAGGAACCAGCAGGTCTTTCAGATAGGACGGACCAGTTAAGGCTCCAGGATAGGAGAGATAACCCACCTGAGTGCTGCGACTTGATAAAAGAACTCAGGGAGGTTGAAGGTGAAGAAAGTGATTGTGATTATGGGGTGGGCACAGCCCAAGTGACCACAGCATAGGAAGACCTCTCTGAAATGGAGACCACTAAGGATAGTCCACCATGAGCTGAGCGGTGGAGAGACGAGCTGCTGAAGGAAGTCAGAAAAGTACAAATGGGTGCCTTTACGGAGGCCTCCACCGCAGACATACACCCTGGTCCCTCTCAGGACGTGACTGCCATGTGGGTGAGGGTGCATCCTCAGGCATCCTCTGCCAAGGGTGGCTCCTAGGCTGAGATCAAAGGGTGGGTGCTACCCTAAAGGAACTGTTAAGACCGTTTACTCTCCCTCTCCACTGCAAGCAGATATCGGACCCCGATAACTTGCTACTGCTTCAGTCCCTCATGCAATGTTCTCTCCAAGCATGACCCAGGACTCTATCATTGGTCACAACTGTGGAAAGGATGGTCATATGAAGAGAGAATGCTGGTCTCAGAAAGACTTAGAAAAAGTAGTAAACAAAAAAAGGGGTGCTCAGAAAAGCAAATCAATGGCCGAGGGTACCCAAAATGACCACAGTGAGGACAAGAAATACTAACTCAAACTTCTTTGTGGCTAAATCATCTGTCCAGGCCCCTGCTACCGTCCCTCAGACTGGTCCAAATTGGTGGGCCCTTGATGGAACTACTGTGACTGTCAATGGTATCCATGCTCGGGCTGTGCTCAACAATGGTCTACAAGTAACCATTGTATTCCAGGACTGGTATAACAAACACTTATCTGATGTGCCATTACAATCTCTAGAAGGCCTACATGTGTGGGGCCCAAGTGACAAGTCTTATCCCTACCTAGGGTATATTCGAACTTTGGCTGTCTTTTCCTGTGGCTGTGACTGGTGTAGATGAACAAGTAGAGATGCTAGCCTGGTGTGCCCTCTACAGGGATGTGATGTGCTTCCCCTACTCATTGGAACCAATGCCCACATGTTTGGGAGGTCAGTGCAGTTGTGCAAGAGAAACATGACCGACAGACTGGCGAGGCAATGAGAATTCCAGCTCTGATCAAGAAAACATGATCTCCAGAGGCAGTCTGTGGCAGAAGACCTGGATGAGCCCATTGGAATTGCCTGGAAAAGGACCCTGATTACTTGGTGTTGCCACAATACTCAGTATACTGTTCATGGAAGTCCATCTTAGGAGATGTGAAAACAAAATATTAATGCTAGATGCATCAGGTGAAGGAAAGTTGCCGGAGGGGCTAATGGTCAAGCCCAGTATCCTACCTGCCCATGCCTATGCATGCCAGGTGATGGTCCAAATTCTAAACGTGTCGGATCGGGAAGTCTGTGTGAACAGGGGATGTACGCTGGCTACAGTACACTGTGCAATCACTGCAGTATTACCCAGTAACAAGCACTATGGTGGAAAGGAGAAAGTGACCCCAGACCTATTTGATTTTGGTGATTCCCCCCCTTGTCTGCCAAGTAGAAAACCTGAATTAGCAGGAAACTTGCCCAGAGAGACCAAGTGTTCTCACTAAAAGAGTGGTACATGGGGTGTGTCCATGTGCCGACCATAACATACGCCTGCATGATGACCGACCATTCCGAGAAAGGTCCCGACACCTTGCTCCAGCTGACATAGATGATGTTAGGAGGCACCTATAGGAAATGCTCACTGCTAGCATTATTCAAGAATCAAGAAGCCCCTATGCATCCCCCATTGTAGTTGTGCGTAAAAAGAATGGATTTGTGAGGATGTGTGTGGATTATCAGACCCTCAACCGATGGCCTGTCCCCAATCAATACACCATGCCATGCATACAGGATGCCCTGGACAGCTTGAACGGGAGTCAGTGGTTCTCAGTAGTTGATCTCTGCAGCGGATACTATCAAATTCCAATGGCCCCGGAGGACCGTGAGAAAACAGCCTTCATCTGTCCACTGGGGTTGTACGAATTTCAGAGGATGCCACAGGGGATCTCAGGTGCCCTGCCACCTTTCAGAGATTGATGGAGCATGCAGCAGGGGATATGAACCTGCTGGAGTGCCTGTGGTATGCTGGATAGCGTCATCATAGTTGGGCGCATGCTGCAGGAGCATGAGACCAGACTCTTTAAAGTCCTTGACCGATTGGAGGAATTTGGCCTCAAGTTATCCATAGACAAGTGCCAGTTCTTTCAAGCATCTGTGAAATATGTGGGGCATACAGTGTCTGCTGAGGGGATACAGATAGATCCCAGTAAAGTAGAATCCTTGACCACCTGCCCCCAGCCCACCAACCTAAAAGAGCTACAGCATTTCCTGGGGTTCTGCAGCTACTACCACCGATTCATCAAAGACCATTCAAGGGTGATACGGCCACTCCTTAATCTTTCCCAAGGCTATCCCCTGGCAACCACAGATACAAAAGGGGCCATCAAGGAAGAAGAAATGGTGTACCTCCAGACAAGTGAACCTTTGGGCCTCGTGGACTCCCAAGTGTGAGGCGGCTTTCTTGAAGTCATCTATCAAGCTCACCCACACCCCATCTTGCCTATGCTGATCACAAGCCATCGTTCTGCATATGGATGCCAGCTTGAAGGGGCTCAGGGCTGTGCTCTACCAGAATATGAGGATGGCCTGATACCTGTGGCTTTCACCAGTCACAGTCTGACCCGTCCGAGCAGAACTATACGGTCCACAAGTTGGAATTCCTTGCTCTAAAGTGGGCCATAGTCGATCAGTTTCATGAATACCTTTTTGGGGCAAAGATATTAGTGAAGACTGATAACAACCCTCTGACGTAGCAGACCTCAGTTAATTTGACGCCACATGGGCACCGGTGACTTTCTGCCTTGTCGACTTATGATTATGCTGTTGAATACTGGCCTGGACTGAATCACATTGATGCTGATGCCCTGTCATGGAGGCCAAATTCTAAGGCCAATTGGGTGAGGCTGTCTGAATCCTCCATTAAAGCGTTATGCCAAACGTTTGATAAAGATGAGCAACTGTCTGCAGACACAGTGGACTGCCTGGTGGATTGCTTGGGGCCTCCCCAGATACCTGCATACCAGCTGCCTATTGCCATTTTTCTGCATTAGATATTAGTGCGCTGCCACAATTTGATAATGACAGTATTCAGTGGGCTCAATCCCAGGACCCCATGATTCAACCCGCACTTGATGCCCTGCATGCAGGGAAAGATGTGTCCAAGTTGTGTTTCACAGATTTGCGAACTGCTTTACTATTCAAGGAAGGCCCCAGGTTAAAGTTGCATAGTTATACAGAGAGACAGTGGATCGCCGAGGTCAAGTGGACAAGTAACAGTTGGTTCTACCCACGGCCTTTAAACAGCTGGTATTGAGGTCCCTCCACAACCACATGGGACACCTCAGTATTGACTGAACTCTTGACCTAGTACAATCCTGATTCTACTGACCAAAAATGGGGCAGATGTCGAGCATCACATAAAGACCTTCAGTCAGTGCCTACAGAAAAGCCCTGCCCAGAAGGCTGCCCCCTTGTCAATATCACTACCAGCACCCTATGGAGCTAGTTTGCATAGACTTCTTGTGCTTGGAGCCTGACCAAAGAACATTGGCAATGTGCTGATGGTAATGGATCATTTACTCGATATGCACAAGCTTTTCAACCAAGGATCAAAAGGCCTCTATAGTGGCCAAGGTGCTAGTGGAAAGTTCTTTGTCCATTATGATTTCAGCGTATCCATTCTGACCAAGGCAGAGACTTTGAAAGTAGACTAATCAAAGAAATTCTGTCTCTGTGGGGTGCAGAAGTCCAGAACCACTCCCTATCACCGCAGGGGACCCTCAACCAAACGCTTTAACCAAACCCTTCTGGACATGCTGGGCACTCTCCATCCTAAGACAAGCCTAAAGTAGAGTCAGCAGATTAGCACCTTGGTACACTTACAATTGCACCAAGAGTGATGCTGCTAATTCTCCTATCACCTCATGTTCGGGAGGAAGGCCCAACTGCCCATATGATATGTTGCTTTGGGGTCTCTCGGATGGAGTCCGAGCTGATAATTTATAGTACATGCAGAAACTAAAGATCGATTCAACCATGCATATCAAGTGGCACAAACTATGGCTGCCAAATGAAATCTTGCTAACAAAGAACATAGAAACATAGACTTTGATGGCAGATAAGGACCACTTAGCCCACCTAGTCTGCCCATTTCCCTACCTACAGGATAAGCTGCAGATCCTAGTTAACCAACAGCCTATTTCTTCTACCCACCACAAGAATTGCCTTATGTCTGTCCCATGCATTCTTGAATTCTCCCACAGTTTTAGACCCCACAACCTCCTCAGGAAGGCTGTTCCATGCCTCCACCACCTTTTCTGTGAAAAAAAATACTTCCTCACATTGCCCCTGAGCCATCCCCCCATTATCTTCAAATTGTGTCCCCTTGTTCTTGCACATCTCTTTTTCTGAAAGATGCCACCCTCCTGAACTTTGTTGATTCCACTGAGGTACTTAAAAGTTTCTGTCATGTTCCTCCAAGGGTATACATATTAAGCTCCTATAGTCTCTCCTCGTATGGCTTCTCTTGCAGACCCTGCACCATTTAAGTTGCTCTCCTCTGGACTGCCTCCATCCTGTCTATGTCCTTGCGGAGATGGGGTCTCCAGAACTGGACGCAGTACTCCAGATGGGGTCTCACCAACTGTCTGTACAGAGAGATAACAACTTCCTATTTTCTGCTGGTGATGCCTCTCCATATACATCCATTATCCCACCCCAAGCCTCCATACTGCCGTCTCACATTGCTTGCCAACCTTAAGGTCATCTGATATGATTACCCCCAGGTCCCTTTCCATTTTGTTGTTGTTACTACCCCACCCCCCCCATTGTGTAATCTTCCCTGGTTTTTCCCAGGTGCATTATTTTGCACTTATTTGCATTTAATCCAAACTGCCATACTTCTGACCATTCCTCCAACCTTGCCAAGTCCCTTCTTATCCTGTCCATGCCTCCTTGTGTATCAACCCTGTTGCAGATCTTTGTGTCATCTGCAAAGAGGCATATTTTTCCTTCAAGTCCCTCTGCAATGTCACTTATAAAGACATTAAAAAGGACTGGACCCAGTACTGAACCCTGCGGTACCCCACTAGTAACCCTCTTTCTTCAGAGTGGACTCCATTTACAATTACCTTCTGTGTCCTGTTGTCCAGCCAGTGTTTTACCCAGGCTACCACCCTAGGACCCACTCCCAGGCTGGTTAATTTGATTATTAATCTTGTGTGTGGGACTCTGTCAAATGCCTTGCTAAAGTCTAGATAGGCCATGTCCACAGCCCCTCCCTAGTCTACTATTTTGGTCACTCAGTCAAAGAAATCAATTAGATTCGTCTGACATGACCTTCCTGTTGTGAACCCATGCTGCCTTGGGTCCTGTGCCCCACTGGTCTCTAGGTACTCAACAATTCTTTCCTTCAGAAGTGATTCCATCACTTTCCCTACCACAGAGGTCAAACTGACAGGTCAACTCTCTGTCTTGCTCCACAGCTCTGCCTTGCTCCCACTTTTGTGAAGGGGAATCACATCCACCTTCCTCCAGTCCTGAGGTACCACACCATCCTCCCATGATTTGTTAAAAAGGGTAGTCAATGGTGTCACTAGTTCTCCCCTTAATTCTTTTAGAATTCTGGGGTGAATTCCATCTGGCTCCATTGCTTTGTCCACCTTCAGTTTTAAGAGTTCTTTCAGAACCCTTTCTTCTGTTAAAGGACTGGGATCGTCCCCCTATCCAGAGTGCTTCTGTTATTGGATTAGGCATCCCCCTCCTCTTTTGTGAATACTGAGGCAAGTATTCGTTCAGTATCCTTGCTTTTCACTGTTCCTCTGCCCACCACCGTCCATTCTATTCAGCCTCACTTCCTCCCTTTGTCTTTCTATGCTCCCTGATGTACCTATAAAAGGTTTTAGCCCCTTCTTAACCGAGTTGGCTATCTTTTCCTCAGTTTGGGCCTTTGCTATTCTGACTTCTCTCCCTGCTTCCTTCTGCCTTAACTGGTACAGTTCTCTGTTCTGCTCCTTCTATGTTTCCTTATACTTCCTAAATGCTATCTTTTTCTACCTAACCTTCCTCGCCACCTCTTTTGAGAACCATAGTGGCTTTTACTTTTATTTTG
Source organism: Neoceratodus forsteri (assembly GCA_016271365.2). NCBI lineage: Eukaryota > Metazoa > Chordata > Ceratodontiformes > Ceratodontidae > Neoceratodus > Neoceratodus forsteri. Next base: position 171,618,323 of record JADMNL010000028.1, read on the forward strand.
ATTTGTTTATTTGCTTCACACAAAGGCTTATTGCCTCTGTGATGGCAGTTTTGATGTTTCCCCATTGTTGCTGCACACCTCCTTCTAGCCTGTTTGCTAGTGCTTTTCTAAGGCACTCTCCCATCTTGCCAAAGTCAGCCCTCCTGAAGTCCAGTACCCTCACTTTTGTATGACTTGACTCTGTAGCTGAGTTTATTGTGAACCACACTGTTTGGTGGTCACTTGTTCCCAGATGGCTACCCACATCTAGATCTGAGATCCTCTCATTGTCCCCATTTGAGAGTACGAGGTCTAAGATTGCTCCCTCACGAGTGGGTTCCAAAACTAACTGTCTGAGGCATGCCACCTGTAGGGCATCGAGAATGGCCCTGCTCTTGGATCGGGGTGCTCCAGTTAACATCTGGCATATTCAGGTCCTCCATCAACAGTAGACAAAGAAAAGATATGATCGGCGAGTAAAGCCCATGATTGTTACCTGGAGATGGGGTACTACTGCACAATTTGGGACTCGTGGGAAGCACAAAATCACTGACAGGTAGCACCATCTTCCCACATAGTAGTTAGTAAACTGGATGACTTGCTGGTGTACAAAGTGCACCCTGAGAATAACAGCTAGAGCTGTCAAGACCATGCACGCAATCACCTACTATCTATTGGTCAAGTGATCATTGATGCTAGCTGAACCAACACGAACACTTCCCCGGCCAGTGACTCATGCTGCTGCCAAAGAGACAGAGTCAACCTGCCTCTGTTGTTCCAGACCTAAGGCTTTCTCCTGCAGGCTCTGAATGATAATGACTGTCAGTCCATTTCTGATGAAAGTGAATGTGACAATGCCTACTATCTTTCTTATGAACTAAGCCAGTTGTTTCGAGGCAATCCTTTGCAGAATTGTGGGGAAGAAGCTGAGCCTTCAGAGCTGCCTAACCCCCCAACTTCTTCACTGGAACCAATGCCCCCTGAAAGTGAGGTGCACAGTATTACATCTGAAATAACAGATTCCTTGTGCCTAGTGGAACTGTTTGAATTACCTGAGGAGGAATCTGCTGTGGAAAAATCTCCATGGTGACACACCAGAACCTGCAGAGCAATATGACAGTATTTACAGCACCCCTTCAGTGCCACAAAATTCAATGATCCAAGAGTTCCTTCAGGATGAGCAACCTGGGCCCTCTTCAGGAGAGAATAATGAGCAAAGTATTGTGGAAGCAGAATCTACTGTGCAAGAGCCAATAATGTTTCACTACTGGAGACTTTATCCAGTGCAGAGGTAACCCTTTCTACTGAAGAAGAGACTGATGCAAATGCTGGTACTCAGAGACTGTACCTGTTTCCCAAAGGAAGTCTGGGAGGCGGTTAAACCCGTATCGTCTAGCTATGACTCCCTGGAAGACCAGTAGATCTTCCTTTAAATGTTGTCCACAAGGGTATCTATTTTTCAAGAGCTCACTGCCCAAACTGAGCCTTTATGCTACTTCCAAGTTGATTGTCCATCCTTCAGGACACGGCGCCCTGCCCGTCTAGCCCCAAGTTAGCTGATAGGGATGGGACCTCATCTATGTTGTTTAGAATGCAAGAAACTATAACATGAATGGTACAGTAATATTATTGTGTGAATCATGTGAAATCATTATTGAATGTATGAAAACTGCATAACTGTTGCCATAATATATATATATATATATATATATATATATATATATATATATATATATATATCTATAATCATATGTATTAGCTATTTTGGATCAGTATAGTATGGTAATGAAGCATATATTTTGTATAAGTATAATGTCATCAAATAACGTTGTTGTGAGCATGGACTTGATGGGATGCCAAGTTCCTTCCAGGCAAGGAAGGGTGTAACCCCTTAAAAATGGGGGGTTCCAAAAGTTTTCCTTGGGTGTGCTTAAATGCCCACTGACAGGTGGGTGTTCTGTGTCTTTATAGGTGTAAAAGTGCTTGCATGCGAGTGCCCTGTTAGCCTCTGTGCCTGTCCCTTTAAGAAACATTATTTTTGTAGTGTATAATTAATCTGGGTAGGGGCCGAGTGTTTCCAGGCTTGAGTCCTGCCCGAGCTGCAATAATATTGCTCTGTTCTGCCATTGCTAATGGTGCAGAGGAAGCTCTGTTAGAACTAGTAATTGCTGATTAGCTGCTCTAAGAATAATGGTATATGGTTTGTTTAACCTGACTTTCTTTGCAGCATGGACATTTCTGTATTGCACTAATCAGTACCTTTTGGTGGCCTTAAAATGGAGTCTGTCCCCAGGGGTCTTGTGGGAGTGAATTTCTATAGGAATTGTAGATTTTTCATTTTGGTGCCTAAATGGACCTGGAAGGGAACCCTTGCTTGACAGACAGATGAATCAACCAACCAAACCCTTTTTGGATCAGAGCGGTGCTGCCTGCAGCAGAGAGTCAGTCTGAGTTGGAGTTGAGTGAACTGCTCAAGACATTCGAGCAGCTGGAAACTGGTGGAAGGCTGTGTCTGGCCTGTCTGCTTCATCTTCCTTCTTAGGGATCTGCTAATGAAATTAATCGGACTGAATCCGAACTGGCTCGTGACCAGAAATACTGAATTGTGACTGCCCTGTTACCTGAAGAAGACCGAAGATTTGCTTCATGCGATCAGCCTGTCAGGAAGTCTGAAACCACCACAGAGTGTGCGTTTTTGTGCAAGAGACATTGTGATTGTGACCGGACTGTCACCGAAGTGCGGTACTGCTTTTTATTACTATAAGTGTGTAAGATGTTCTCAGTGGGTATGATTTGGTTTCCCACTTTCCAATTGTGTCACGCTTGCTGGAAGCTGAATCCAGCACTACCAGACTGTCATCGAATTGTTCTCCTGGCCTCGGCACTGACACCTTGGCCCAGCCAGCTACTCCACCACAGAAGACCATCGATGAGAGACCTGTCTGGGGATCAGCTCCCTGCTCAGCGTCACGAACAGGAATGACACCATGGTGAATTGAGTGGGCCCTGCTTCTCCTGGTAAACCAGCAAGTCATTCAGCAGTCTCCATTTCATCCATCCTGCGTCCTGTACTGGGTAGCGTGAGTAAACACCAGGGTAGCTCCCTGCAACAACAAGTCAATCAAAGTGTATCATCTGATTTGATTGTTTTGTTTGATTATCAAGAACTAAGTCATCTGGCTCTGGATTACAAATTGTGGGTTATTGTGCATGACACTTTATTCCCATCATTGAGGCCCCGACCAGCTGTGATGCCAGCCTACCGGGCAATTCGTCAGGCTAGTCTGCATCAACAGCTGGGTACCAAATATGTGTGTGTGACTGTGTTGAGGGACTCTAAGTGCATGCCTTGCAGCCTAGATTGAATCAGTTGCTAGACCAATCAACCTGATTACGCCCCTCCCTTGTTCAATCCCCCTGAGTAAATCAGATCTGACTGTTTTTGTACTTAAACTGTTTGTGGTGCATCTCTGTACTAATAGCACTGTATTGTTGTTGCTGGCTGTGTCTAATCTTATTTTACAGGGGGTCTCCAGGGTCAGACAGGTGGAACCAGACCTGGTGGTAAGTGCAATCAGAGTGGGGATATATTTGTGGTTTGGGGTCTATTGTACCTGTGTATTCTGTTCATTGTTTAGGCCACTAGAGGGGAAAGAGGGGGGTCGCAGTGTCCCAGAGGGCTGTACTCAGGTCAGCTACGCTACCACCAACCCTGTCCTCCAGGTGGAGGCACCTGTTTTCAGTACAGTACCCAGGTCCCTTAACCTGCAACTAGTCATAGAGGCAGGGGTAGTAGCCAGGATAGCACCACCCAGGGGTTACAGTGGCATGATAAAAAGACCAGTTTCACCTGCATTATAAGCGCAGTCTGGGGGATAATCAAGCGGTATTAGAGGGTAACACTGGTGCACTCAGTGTTCTGCCATTATAGTAACATCCATATTCTCACTGTGTGACCTTTGCTGAGCCATATCTTGGAACAGCTCAACCAGTCATTGCTAGGCTCAAACTCTGCCTTTCCGATAGCATCTGCCAGTTGTTTGACCTTTTCCTGTAAAAGCAGACCAGAAACCAGTATGTTTGAGACACAAGCATGCTTAAACTAGCAGATGAAAGTGTCTTCCACTGCTACTCCGTTCTCTTTCCTCTTACATTTCCTGGAGAGGTTACCATTTGTGTTACACTCATGGAGCATGTGGGATTTGTTTTTTACAAGCTGACAAATCTGGTTCTGGGAAACACCAAGCTGCCGTGCAACCTAGGCTTGCAAGGTGCCAGGACTAGACAGAAGATTGAGAGCCTTTACCATCTCAGCAAGAGAAAGCTCCTTCTTTTTCTTGGGTGTTTCTGCCATCATGCCACAGAGTAAGCAGATCACAGAAACAGGAACTAAGAGATCTGCCAAAATTACACACTCAATGGGGATCTATAGCAGGTGATAAGTAGGTACTGTACTGTAATTAGATTCAATTCATGGTAATCACCGGTAATTGGCAGCTGTCTGACAGCAGCATCACGAAGGAAACGAGGGGGGAATGACCAGGCTGGCTAAAGGCACTAATGTAGACAGCAGAAAATGATGCATTTATCGGGCTACTTGAATGTTTACACAAGCCTCATATAATGGACTGAACAGAAACAGAATGATGGGGAATAGAAATGATTCGTTTATGTAGGATTTACTGTTTAAGCAGTATGCGATTAGGTGGGTTTGACTGCATTTTTAGATTTAGTTTCAATGTGGGTTACAGTTGAGTGAGGGTGGAGAGGGGTTTGGAGGCTTTCCCCTGATGTGCTCATTTAGTTCACACATCAGTGACTATAACAGTAAAATGTCAGTCAAGATTTAATTAAAGATCTCGTCTGCCATTTTATGATGCGTCACTGACTATAGTTGTTGCCACCACTCCTCCTCCTCCTCCCAAGCATTTGTAATGTCAGAATCATCTAGAAAAGCAATAGGAAATTATTTTATACTGTTAAATAACTTCCATCTATGTCCATGTTTGTCACGTACTTCATATGCGTGGACCACATTTGCATAAATTAATGAGCTAGGTCTGTGGTGCCCTCAAATCTAAATTGTGATCCTCTTCACCCCAGCATATCTCTCTCCCTCTCCCTCTCCCCTTTCCCTCTCTCTTTCTCCTTGTTTCTAGGCCTGGAATAGTAGCTGGAAGTTCCATCTAGTATGAAAACTGAGAGCAGTAGCTGCTGAGGAAAAGAGTCTGCAAATATCAAACTATATGACAGGCCCTAAAAGCAAAACAAGATAATATATAAAGGTATAAAGACTGTTTCCTATAACAGCAGTAAAAGAACATACTTAAAAAGCAGAGTGGGAAAGAGTTAATTCACTGCTAATGTTCTGATTAGTCACACTTTAAACCTCCCAGACTGGTTTGCAAACAGAGGTCGGCATCATATCAGAACATGTTTGTAACCAGGATGTGAGGCAAAACAGTGAATGATTTGCTAGAATCTACTTTTCAAGTATGTGAGCATTCAGAATTGGGCTACCTCTGAACAAAACCAGATGACCAGATAATGACCATGAATACCAAATTATCCAGTCCAAAACCAGACAGGTGGCAACCCTACCCGTTTCTGTGTTGGTTGTTTCCATATTATCAGACAAATCTCAAAATGTAACCGGACTCCTAAGTCTAAACAAAATCTGAAGTCAGATGCCAGAACGCACACACACCCACATTGTGAACACAGTATAGTTTTTCTTGCATTTTTAACTCCTAGGGACTGGGTCTGTCAATGTCCTAGCTCAGTGCACACAAATGATAAATGACCTACTTTGCCGTGCTGGAATGGAGACGGACTTAAACATACTTGATTATTTGCCTTTGGCAATCATCTGTTTAATTTTGGTTACAGATGCATGGCCTGAGGTTATATAACACTGCTGATCGTTACTCATGAGTACACTGTTACCCACCCTACATATATATACTCATGCTGTCACCCATCCTATACATACATCGCACACTGTTACCCACCCTATATATGTGTATGCTGTTACCGACCCACACCATATACATGTACCCGTTACCACCCTACACATATATATCCTGCCTATATTCACATAGAAACATAGACTTTGATGGCAGATAAGGACCGCTTGGCCCACCCAATCTGCCCATTTCCCCTACCTATGGATAAGCTGAAGATTCAAGTTTACCAACAGCCTACTTCCTCTTACCTCCCACTATAATTGCCTTATGTCTGTCCCATGCATTCTTGAATTCTTCCACTGTTCTAGACCCCACAACCTCCTCAAGAAAGGCGGTTCCATCGTCCACCACTCTCTCTGAAAAATATTTCCTCACGTTGCCCTAGGCCATCCCCCCTCTATCTTTGAATTGTGCCCCCTTATTCTTGCACATCCCTTTTTCTGAAAGATGCTACCCTCCTGGACTTTGTTGCTTCCATTGAGGTACTTGAAAGTTTCTATCATGTCCCCCCTGTCCCTCCTCTGCTCAAGGGTATACATATTAAGCTCTCTCAGTCTCTCATCATATGGTTTCTGATGCAGACCCTGCACCATTTTAGTTGCCCTCCTCTGGACTGCCTCCATCCTGTCTATGTCCTTGCTGAGATGGGGTCTCCAAAACTGCACACAGTACTCCAGATGGGGTCTCACCAACTGTCTATACAGAGAATTACCACTTCCGTTTTCTACTTGTGATGCCTCTCCTATGCATCTCAGTATGCCCCCAGCTCTCCTTAATGCCTTCTCAAATTGCCTTGCCCACCTTTAGGTCATCTGATCACGATTACCCCAGTCTCTTTCCATTTTGTTGTTGTTAGCACCTCCCCCGCCATTGTGTACGCTTCACCTGGGTTTTGGTTTCCCAGGTGCATTACGTTGCACTTCTTTGCATTGACTCTAAGTTGCCATACATCTGACCATTCCTCGAACCTTGCCAAGTCCCTTCTCATCCTTTCCACCCCCCCTTGTGTATCAACTCTGTTACAGATCTTTGTGTCATCTGCAGAGAGGCATACTTTTCCTCCCAGACCCTCTGCAATGTCATCAGTAAAGATATTAAAGAGGACTGGACCCAGTACTGAACCCTGAGGTACCCCATAGTAACCCCTTTAATTCGGAGTGAGTTCCATTTACTATTACCTTCTGTGTCCTGTTGTGCAGCCAGCTTGCTACCCAGGCTACCACCCGGGACCCACTCCCAGGCTGACTGACTTAATTCCTCCCTACAAGACTGAAATCTCCCATAAAAACAGTGCTCCTCTTCATTTCCTCTAGGTTAAGCTACATCTTCTCCTAGCAAAATGTCTCCCTGTCTCTTTCACCTTCCTACTGCTTCTAACCCTCTTATTATCATTGCCACTTATATACCACCCACGGGACCTGACTGCAAACCTCAGTCCTTACCTCTGCCTTCACTCCCCAAATTTCATCATCACAGTCACATCTTTACCCTTCTCTGAACACTGGTCTCACTCTCCCATCCATCCCCATGCCTCCTTGACTTATCTGTTTCAACTAATGCAGCATTTCTGCACCTTATAATCTCCTCTCCTTCCTCCTACTCCTCCATGCCCAAGACCCCCCACAAGGTACTATGCAATTAATTTCCTGATTATCGCCTCCTCCTGCTCTCCTCAGGAAATATCCACTAACCCTGACTGTGCACCTCCTCTTCAGCTCCCCCGTCTGCAACCCCCCACCCATACCCACTTTACTCTCCAGAAGGGACTTAATTATTGCACTTAAACATCTGTAACCTGCAACTAAAATTGCCCTCCTTCAAGCCATGACATATATTTTAAAGCCTGATATAGTCATTACAGAAATCTGGCTAAAGGCCTCGATCCCCAACCACTCAGTCTCCATACCTGGATACTCTATCCTAAGACAAGACCGGGCAGGCAGGGGTGGTGGTGTTGCTATGTACATACCTCCTCCTCCAATATTCTGCACTATACTCTACCTCCAACCTGGAGCCCATGGCGCCCTAGCCATTCAAGTAACCCTGCCCTGCTCTATCCCTGTTTTCATAGTCAGTGTCTACTGCCACCCAAGCATCCAGCCAGCTATCACACTCAAATTAGTCACTTCCATCTCTGCCCTTTCTCAATCAGGTGAACTATATATCCTAGGTGATTTCAGCTAAATTGGCTATCACCTAAGTCAGACAAAACAAGAAAGAACATAGGAACCTTAAACCTCACCCAGTTCATTTGGAACCCTCCTGTCTAACCACAAGACACTAAACCATTCCTTGATTGACTGGACACGCACCTCCCACCCCCATAGAGTAATAAAATCTGGCATCCTCCCTGATGCTCTATGTGACCACAATCCAATCTTCCTAGTCCACAAAATTCATAGGCCAGGCCGGCATGGTGGCGCTGAGGGTTGAGGCACTGGACACCACACCTCTCACCATGCCGGCGACCTGGGATCAGGTACAGACTCAGGTCATCGGGGGTCGGCAGGGGAAAGGAGGATTAAGCATCCCAACAGATGCTCTCCTCCTTCAGGGTGGGTTACCAGGTGTGCTATATGCACCCGACGTCCCTGGGGGCTGGTGGGAGCACCGGTTCTCATGGGGCATTGGCGGCTTCAGAGGGCTAGAGTCGGGAAGGGGAGGATGTTGTTAGGCACTTGGCAGGTGTGCATCAGCATGCATGTGCCCGAGCTGACGTCCTTAGGGGAGGGGGGAACAGGAAGGGAGAAAAGCAGAAAAATCCTCAACGGGCCTAGATGACAGCTGCTCCACACCATCCAGTCTAGAAACCATGGGCAGACCCCGCTGTGCAGGTGCTCCCCAGAGGTAGGAGGGATAGAGGAAGGGGTTGCGAAGCACTCTAGGGGACAGACTCAAGGTCAAGGAAGCATGGATGGCATGAGCAATGCCTGAAGGGTGGAGCTGAGGCGAAAAGGAGGATAAAAAGAAGAAAAAGAAAAATTCATAGGCCAAATTCCCTCTAAATCATTGAACCTACATGCCTTCACCTCACTAAACCTCGAACCCCTACCATCACCTATCCATCACTGACTAGTCTCCCCTAACCTCCACTTCTCCCTCGGTTGAAAAGGCCCTCGCCTATTTCAAGGTATATTTCTAAGTACTTGGGATACTTTCACCCTCTAAAACAATCAGGAGTCGGAAATCACCTGCCTTGGACTAACTTCTGAACTCCTGGCTTGCCACAGAGCCAGAGACCATGCATGGAGCTTCATAAATCACCCAGCCCCTAGGCTTTGCCACACACCACCTAAGCTCCGAATGCCTGCAATAAGGCCACAAGCTTAGCTAAATCTGAATACTTTAGATTTGCCATCCTCACAAATATAAATACCTCATCAAAATTCTGGAAGGTGGTCAATGCCCTTTTCACACCCAATCCCACCCTCTGCCACGGTCCTCAAAATAAACAACTCCCTGTTGGCTGGCCCATGTCATAGTTGCTGCAGAATTCAACTCCTACTACATGACATGCACTACAGAACTACTAAAGACACTACCATCCCCCACCCCTCACTCCACCCTTTACACCACTACACCCCCCTCATCCCCCTTCCTTACCTTCTCCTTCTCAACCATCTCCCCTGAAGATACTCTAAAAGCCCTCCTCACTATCAATCCTGCTAAGGACTCCTCCCCTGATGATATCGACCCAAAATTCCTCTCACTCTCAGCCCATGCCATTGCTTACCCTCTCTTTTTCTCTCATTCTAAACCTCTCCTTCACTACTAGCTCAGTCCCTGCCTTATGGAAACATGCAGTGGTTCTCCCCTTACCCAAAGGTGGAGACTCCACTTCCCCTAGTAACTATCACCCCATCTCCCACCTCTCAACTCTTGCTAAACTCCAAGAATACCTGATACTCTCCCAACTTATCTCCTACCTCTCCGATTCCTCTTTTTCACCCTGCTCCAATCTGGTTTCAGGAAACACCACTCTAACACACCTCCCTGCTCCGACACTAACTCAATCCTAACCGGAGTGGACAATGCCTTATCACCTCAGCCATTTTTGCCGACCTTGCAAAAGCGTTTGACACAGTCTCCAACCCCCTACTCCTGGACTCTCTCTCAACAGCAGGCCTCTCGCCATCTGCCACAAGCTGGTTCAGGGCCTACCTCACTGGTAGAACCCAATCAGTTCGGATCTCATGCATCATCTCCCTTCCCCTTCCCGATCAACACAGGTATCCCACAGGGCTCTGTGCTTGGTCCCCTCTTATTCTCAATCTTCCTAAATTACCTGCCCTCTGTCTGTCCCTTCCTCCTCAATCCACATGTATGCAGATTATACTGTTTTGTTTGCATCTGGCTCAAGTCCTGCTGAGGTTACAACCAGTCTGCAGCATGATTTCAACAAAGTTCAGCTCTGGTTTGCTAACCAACACCTCTTTCTCAACGCCAAGAAGACTGTCTCCATGACTTTTGGCACTAGGCAGAGACTCTGTAGGCTTCCTAACCTCCCTCCTTCCACACCCTGGATGGGACAATTCTTGAGGACACCTCCTCCTTCAGATACCTTAGGGTCTAGCTGGACCAACACCTCAACTTCTCTGGATATACTGCGCCATCCTGAAAAACTACGCCCAAGCTTGGCACCCGTTGAGGAACCGTAGCTGCATCCCTCTTACAGCTAGGCATGAAATTGTCAGAAGAGGATTCTCCCTATTTTGACTACTGTGATGTAGTTTACAGTGCCGCTCCCAAAACATCCCTGACCAGACTGGACACACTATTTTACTCTTTCTGTCACTTTCCTTGATGCCCCTCTGCACACACCACTCGCGATCTCTACCATGCACTATCCCTCCCTCTCTCAAACAGATGTCTATCCCATCATGCTAGAGCTCACTTCTAAACACTGGTTAGGTTCTCTCCATAATGACCTCTTTCCCTCTTTTATCCACCACCCTCTCCCACTCATTCCCTTAGATCCACTGACTCACGACTTGGTAAACCCTAGACACCACACCCAAATAAGTCAATCTGGCCTCTCTTACCACTTTCCCAAAATTTGGAACTCCTGCCCTCCTCAATCCGCCACTCCTGCTCATCCTACTCCTGTGCTCTGCCCTACACAATTATCTTTCTTGAACTGCACCTGCCATGACCCTCCTAACTCGCACTCACCTAAAGGCATAGCCATCTATCCTTCCTAAATCTCCCTTGCCAGTTAATCATGCCTCCACTCTCTTGTAACTTCTGTTTCTCCACCCAATCCTTTGCAGCCACCCTCCAACACCACCCTCTCGCCTCCCGCCTACGCACTAGTCATTCACCCCTTGCCTGAACTTACCCGTCTATTGACCTACCCTCCTCACTCTTATAGCTACCTTTCTCCTCCCCATGCCTTGCAGTCATCCCTAGCTCCCTGCAGGGTTCATCTACATCCCGAGAAGGTCTCTGCGGGCTCTGCTTCCCCCCTCCACTCCTTTCCTCCCTCCTCCCCCTGTCATCTTCTTGCAGCCCTTCCTACCCTCTTTCTTCCCTCCTCCACTTGCAGGGTTCCCAATCATCCTGTAGAGGTCCCAGTGGCTGCCCCCTCCTTCCCCTCTCATCCTTGTCCCTCTCTCTCCCTTTTTGCCCTCCCTGGCACTTTATGAATCTCTCTACTGATGCACTTACAAATATACTTCCTTACCTCCCTAGAACCCCTGCCAGTATTTCTCAGTTCTTCTCCCTTAGTTACCCCGTCTTCCAACCTTTATTTTGTACTAGGTCCCTCCCCGTGTCACTCTCATGTTCTCAATCCTTGTTTTTTATTTTCCAAGTATTGCAGCCAAATGTTTTGTTCCAATGTATGTATCTTTCCATAAATGCTGACTTAAATGTATTATTGTTTGTTACTTCATTGTACCCCTCCTCCCAGGATGCACTGGGAGCGAAGCAACTTGTTGTTCAGTGTGCTTCCTGGTGAAACATTTCAATAAATAAATAAATATCGCTTGCTATTACCCGCCCTATACATACACATGCTGTTACACACCTTATACATATATACGCGCTGTTATCCACCTACACATATATATGCATGCTGTTTCCAACTTTACACATATATGCATGCTGTTACCCATCCAATACATATATATGTCCTTTTCTAACTTTACCTGAAAACTCATTAGTGCCACCTCTTCCTTACCCATCCTTTTATATTTATTCTTAATTTTGTTTTGTTTCTTTTTCTTCTTGTCTCCTCCTCCCATCTCTCCTCACTACCCTTGCCCTACTAACTTCCTGCTCTATTACTTTTTTCTCCCAACTACTTATCTGTCACTTGTTGTGTTTGCTGATGGTGCCTAATTTTTTGTACATTCCTCTGCATTGTATATGTCTAAGTATAATTAGCGTCTGCTGCTATATCTTGATAGGTACAGTTACATATATGTGCCTTGTCTGACCAGGTTGTCATCAATTTGTACCTAGGTTTGCATACTTAATTTGTAAATAACTTTTTTGTCCTTGTAGCGCACTATTTATGTACATATCAATCCTTGTCTGTAATCTCCTCTACCTGAAACTTACTGTAATTACACTGTACATACCTGCTGTCATGCCTGGGTCGACCCTGAAAAAGGGATTGCAATTGACTCAGTGATCTTACCCGGTTACCAAAATTCAAAATAAATAAAATAAAAATATGCATGCTGTTACCCACCTACACATCTATATGTATGCTGCTATTCACCCTATACATATATATGCATGCTGTTACCCACCTTACATATATATACATGTGTTACACACCAACACATATATATATGCATGCTGTTAAACAGCAACTGACGCATCTCAGTAGAGACGTGCCAGTAGTGCCCTATCCCGCCTACAGTACCTCCCGGTACAGAGGATACAGCAAACGGAGGTACTGTAGGGCAATATTTTACTATAAAGATGCATTGGAGCATCAGGTCCCCTTCCCGTCCCAAGCCTGAGGATGATGTCAGGTCCAGATGGTGACCTGGAAAAATTCCATTTCACCAGCTAAAGTGCCTCAGAATTAGCATTTCGCTGGTGAAATGCCACTTTCACCGGTGAAATGCTAATTCTGTGGCACTTTCGCTAGCAAAATGGAATTTCACCAGTTCCCGTTCCTGACCTGATGTCTTCCACAGGTTTGGGTCAGGAAGGGGACCTGATGCTGCGCCGGGGGATCACATTGCGCTCTGCCGCATCTTTATAGTAAAATATTGCCCTACAGTACCTCCATTTGCAGTATTTTCTGTACTTGGAGGTACTGTAGGCAGGATAGGGCACTACTGGTATGTCCCTACCAAGACGTGTCAGGTGCGCTTTAACCATCCTACCCATATACAGTGAAGCCCACCAGGATGAAGTGCAGTGTCACATGTTACTGCATGACAAAGGTATTAACTCCCATTGAAACTGCATTGCTTACTGCAGTGACTCTTGTCAGAACTCCACTCAGCAGGTCAGCCTCTACTCCCAAAGTGCCAACCTCTGAGCATAGTATTGAGAAACAGTTAACAGAATAGGGTAACCCTCCTGTCTGTTTTGTGGATTCGAGTCACCTTTGTCCCAGGTTCTGGAGGGATTCAAACTGATAACCTCTTGTTAACATACCAGTTGTCAAGCTCAGATAATTCTGTCTTGAGGGCCAGATAGGTTTGCCTATGGGCACCTAACAAGTATTACAAAATGAACCCTTAGAACTATATGCAAGACCTAGAGAACTCTTACCTGTTTCCCAGTTTGGTACCACAATAAGCTCATGCATAGTATCAGCTGTAACCACCTAAGCTACACTTATAAAAAAAAAGAAGTTTCAAGGCACACCAGGTAGTTTCTGTTTTTAAAATATATATCTTTACTTTAAAATAGGTAAAAATAGGTAAACAGTAAATACAGAACAAGATATCCCAACACATACAATCTTAAAAATAAAACAGGTTCAAAAGTGCAAATTCCTACAACTCATACACTCAGATTGGCCTTATCTAATGTATCCTTACTTTCTTAATCTTTCAGTGCTTTAATGTTCCTCTTTCTCAGACAGAAATTAATATCTATGTGTGTCTCTAAGGTCTGCTCAGTATACTTAAAAGCAGTCTTGATCCGGCCTTCTCTCTGAGGTCACCTAACTCCGCCTTGGTGTATTAAAATTTATATTTTATAACACAGGATGTCCTAATATGATATTTAAAAAAAAATAGGTGACATCAGTGAATCTCCTCTCTTCATGTGACTTCCCAAACCAGTCTGTGATCTGCTTCACACAGACATCAAAGTCTCTTTGATGTAATTAACTGGCTTCCTTGGAAGACACCCCAAACAAATGCATATTTGACCTTCCAGTCTAGTCTGGGACCTGTTTCACACAGACATCAAAGTCTCTTTGATGTAATTAACTGGCTTCCTTGGAAGACACCTGTAGTAGAAATTTCTGAGTTCATAAAACTATAACTCTATTTGCTATTATATGCCCTAAATATATGCTTGCTTTGTAGGCATGCTGTAACAAAGTCATAATGAATGTTAGTAGAAATTTCTGGTATCATGCTGTTTTTCATTTTGTTATAGAATAATACTGAGGTTACTTGAGGTACATTTGTAGGAATGTAAAGCAAGATAAAACTGGGCAGAACTGGTTGTACCAGCCTTCATAACAAGCTCAGGCAGAATATAAGATAACAGCATGTGGGCATGCTGTGCGTTGCTACGGTGTGATGAAACTCACTGTTTCACTCAGGTCAGACTGACCCAGGCATATGTATCAAGAAGTATTGGGAAAGAGATGAAATAAACAGTGGAAATGTACCCCAGATGGTGGTATCAGTATGCTTTTCTGTTACATTGGTATCAACATGTTTTTCTAATTCATGATTGGTTAATACTGCAATGTTGGTAATTTTCAAGATAAAAGTATGCCTAACAACGCCTTGATAATAAGTGTATAAAAGTGATTGACTAATGAAACTCAGGGAGCCTTGCATGATTTTTGGAAGCAGACTCCCATATGCATATGTAATAAACCGTTCTTTCTACTATGCAGTGGTCCTGAGTCTGATTTTAAAGTAAAGTGTAAGAACATATTTTTTTTCCACGACACACCCCAAATAAATGCATATGCCCCTTTCTTCATGACACCTAGTGCAAATTTAAGGATTTCCCTGATGATGTCATAAAATTAGATATATTAGTTCCTGGCATCAAAGCAAACTGACAAGTTAATTGCATCCCAGATATCTGTAGTATAACCTACATCCTGTCCTTTGAGCTATACCGGGGGGGGGGGTTGATGTGTCATTTCAGCAAGACAGTAGTTTCTCCTGACAGACAGTCCCCTACATATTTCATATTGCAGAAAAAATATCATAGTGTAATCAGAACCAGCTGTCCACATGCCACAATCCTCCCCACATAGACTGAATTTGGGGGCTCTACCCCTGCATGGGATGAGCTTCCCAAATCAGTTCACTTCTCGTAGACACAAGACAGCCCATCCGTGTTCTGATTGGTCGCTCCAGCCCTATGTAGAATGGCCATGTCATACCCTTGCAAAGCAAGACTCCATCTTAGCAATCTACCATTGATTTTCCCCATCTGCATCAGCCAAACTAGGGGGTTGTGGTCAGTCTGCACCACAAAATGCTGCCTATACAAGTATGGCTCTAATTTCTTTAGGGCTCACACTATGGCAAGGCACTCCTTTTCCACTGTGGAGTATGCCTGTTCCCTGGGAAGTAACTTTTTACTCAGATAGGCTATTGGATGATCCTTCCCTTGGCTGGATGTCTGACTCAGTACTGCCCCAATACCCATGTCTGAGGCATCAGTCTGAACTATAAAGGGTCTGCTATAGTCAGGACTTGTCAAAACAGGAGCACTGCACAGTGCCTACTTTAGTTTAGAAAAGGTTTCCTCACAGGCTGGGCCCCAGGTAATTTTCTTGGGCATCTTTTCTTTGTCAGGTCAGATAGGGAGCAGCCAGGGCACTGTAATTGGGTACAAATTTCCTGCAGTACCCTGCTGTCCCTAGAAAACTCCTGACCTGCTTCTGTGTTTCTGGTCTGGGCCATGCCTGGATTACCTCTATTTTTATTTGGTTAGGATGGAGCTGTCCCTGGCCTACCACATGCTGAAGGTATGCCACCTCTCCCATGGCCACCTGGCACTTCTAGGCTTTGACAGTGAGCCTGGCCTCTGTATCCTGCCCAGCACTTCCCTAAGGTGGGAAGGTGTTCCTCCAGCTGGCATTAAAATGGCAATGTCATCCAAAGTATGCCTGACATACTCCTCAGCCTGCCACAACACCTGGTTTACCAACCTTTGGAAAGTGGCAGGCGTTCTTCATTCGAAGGCATTATTTTAAGCTCAAATAAGCCTATTGGAGTGTTGAAGACTGACTTCTCCTAGCTCTGTCCGACAACTCTACCTGCCAATCATGGTCAGGTCAATCGTCGGAAGGTAGGTCACCCCCAACTTGTCCAGGAGTTCATCCATCCAGGGCATCGGGTGGAGGTCTGACTTCATGACTGCATTCAGTCCACGATACTCTACATAAAACTGAGTTGAGCCATCTGGCTTGGGTACAAGGACTACGGGTGAGGCCCAGGGACTGTGGGATCTCTGGATTACCCCTAAATCCAGCATCTCCTCCACTTCCCTCCTAATGTCCTTTTGGACAGCCTCTGACACCTGATATGCTGTCCTCCGTATGGGCGTCTGTGTCCCTGTCTCCACATTGTGTGTCGCTAAGGGGGTAAGTTCAGGCTTGGTGCTAAACAAGGGGGCAAAGTCTGCTAAAACCTCCCTTACTTCCTGAATCTGGCCCGGGGTCAGCTGGGGAGACAATATTACTGCCTCCACAGAGGACTCCCATTTACTCTCTTCCAGCAAGTCCAGAAGGGGGGGTCTCCTTTGTCTGTCCCCCTCCCCAGGACTGCACACTACAAACACCATGTCAGCCCTATTTGCATATGGCATCATCATGTTGACATGGTACATCCTTTCTGTCTGTCTTAGGTCAGGTAACTCCACAATATAGTTCACAGCATTTACCTTCCTAACTACTTTGTACGGTCCTGCCCACTCAGCCTGCAGCTTGTCTTTCCGGACTGGAATAAGGACCATGACTTCCTGACCCACCATGTACAAGCGAGCTCTGGCTCTGCAGTCATACCACACTTTTTGTTTCTGTTGGGAAGCTCCCAGGTTGCTCTGGGCTGTCCCCATAAGCTCCTTCAGCCTTTCCCTAAACCTAAGGACATAATCCACAATGGGAGTTCCCTGAGTGGCATGCTTGCCTTCCCAGTCCTCCCAGATCAAGTCTAGGGGCCCACGTACCTGGCGTCCATATAAGAGTTTGAAGGGGGAAAATCCTGTCAACTCTTGGGGCACCTTCCTGTATGCAAACAACAGGTGGGGAAGGTATTTCTCCCAGTCCCTCCCATGCTGTTCAGCAAACACCCGGAGCATTGACTTTAGGGTACCACTGAATCATTCACAAGCCCATTGGCTTGTGGGTGATAAGGTGTTGTGCATCTTTGCACCACCCCACACTTCTCCCATAAACATTTCATCAGGTCCGACATGAAGGAACCCCCTCGATCAGTGATAGCCTCCTGTGGAAACCCAACACGGGAGAAAATCCCAAGTAAGGAATATGCCACTTTGTCTGTCCTCAGAGAGGATAGGGTGACTGCCTCTGGGTACTGGGTGGCATAATCCACCACAGTCAGGATGAATCTCTTCCCTGAGGAGCAGGGGGTATTTAAAGGCCCCACAATATCCATTCCCACCTTCTGGAATGGCTCCTGCACTGTGGGCAATGGAATCAGGGTGGCTTGGGTTTTCTTGCCGCCTTCCCTATTTCTTGGCACCAGTGACAAGACCTGCAATACTCCTCCACCTGCTGGGTGAAGTTGGGCCAATAGAAATTCTGGGCCTACCGCTGCATAGTGCCTGTGATTTCCAAATGACCAGACAAGGGAATATCATGGGCAATCTTGAGCAACTGCTCACGATAGCCCTGGGGAATGACAAACTGCCTGCCTAGCATCCCTCCCTCTGTCTGCACAGCCTGAGTATGCACAAGTCCATTTTCCCAATAAACCTTATGTCTGCCGTCACCTCCCTGTGCTCTATCAGAGTCTGCCCAAGCCCTCAGCTTCTCTAAACTAGGGTCACTTCTCTGAGCAGCTGTTCCCAAGGCATGGGACAGGTCCTCTTCAGTCACTAAACTAGGGTCCCTAGCACTAGGATCAGGGCACTCAGGATCACTGTCATTCCCAACCCTCTGACAATGGGTCACCCCTCCTCTTGAATAACCTTCTGTAGCTTTGTGGTTACTTGCTACCGGGAAATTTCTACCCTTTTATCAGTCTCCCCATCTGGAGACACAGGCTGGGGAACCAGCCGCTCAGTGAGTTTCCACAATGGTTTCTGTGGGGTTCAGGGAACTACAATTTCCCTTGCTGCTTGGCTATGGGTAACTACACATACCATCCCCAGTTGGAGATTGTTACCCAGGATCACATCCACTGCTAATGTTTTGGCTACAGCCACCTGTTGTCCAGTTCCCCGTTTCATCCCAGTGTAGGAGAACACTAGCGAGGGGCAATGTTTTCACCTCACCAGTGAAGTCCTGTACAGTGACGTATTTATTAGGTATAAGCTGACCAGGCTCTACCAGATCCCCCTTTACCAAGGTCAGGGATGCCCCTGTGTCCCTTAACCCTGCACCTGTACACCATTCACCATGACTGGGTGCATGTGTTCCCTCATGTTCACTGGCATGCTTCCAGGGACACACAAACAACCCACTTCTTTCTAGCACCACCTTGAATATTATTGCTCACATTTTTGGGACACTGTCTGGCAATATGCCCAGTTTCTTTATATAACCAACATTCACTTCTCTTTTCAGAGAAATCTTTTCTCTGAAACCTGGGGCTAACTGGTTTCAGTGGAAGCAGTGAGGGTTTTAGCTGCCCTGAAGGTGCGCTTTCCCTTTCTGCACTGCCACGCCCACCCAATTTGCTCTCAGAGCAGGTCTGCTCTCGGCATAGCGGTCCGAGAGTTCAGCAGCCTGCACTGTTTTGGGATCTCGGTCCTCTAGCCAGGTTTTTAGCTCTGCTGGGCATGCTCAATAAAACTGTTCTAACAAAATCACATTTTCAATTTTATCAACAGAGTCTGCATCAATTCCTTCCCACCAACATTTTAAAACTGACATTGTTTCATGGTTAGCTCCTCCTATCTCATATCAGAGCTTCTCCTGAGCTTATGGAATTTAGCTCTGTATGATTCAGCAGTTAATTCAAACTTTTTAACAGTGCAGCTTAAGTTTGCTGTAAGCATCACTGTTCTAATTGTCCATTTGACCCAATGCAACCCAAGCTTTTCCAGTAAGTAGCAGGGATAGCTGGAAGCTCCAGAACTCTCTAGAAAATTTAGCCTGAATACAAACTTTTTCAAAAGAATTTAAAAAGGCGTCCATATCCTCCCCCTCTTTAAATTCGGCTATTAATTTGGAGTTCAATTGGTAACCCAGTCCTGCAGTCCCAGTTAAACCCAAACCACTTACCTGCTCTGGTGCTGCTGGTTGGAGTTGTAGCTTCCCCAGTTTGTGTTACCTCTGGTGCTCCTCTCTCTTCTCCTCTGCAGCTGTCTGGTGCTCACGCTCCTCACAGTCTGCCTCTCGGCATTCTCATCTGCCTCACAGTCCACCTCCCATTGTTCACGGTCTCTCTTCTTCTCTGCAGCTCACTGGCACTCATGTTCCTCATGGTCTGCCTCCCGTTGTTCTTGCTCTCTCTTCTCCTGGAACTCCAGCTCAATTTGGCGCAACTCAATCTGCAGCCTGAGTACTTCTGGATCCAGGATACTGGTGACCTTTCCTTGCTGCTGTGGCCCTTCACTGACAGTGGCCCTGCTGTCATCCTCACTGGATCTGGACACAGCACTGGCCGCTAGCCCTGCCATACTCGAGGTTTGGTCCTTTTCAGTCACAGTCGGTGACTCGCTACTCTGGGTATCTGCTACCATCAGGGCCTCTACTAGGTTCTGTTTGCTGGCTTTTGCCTCAAACGGGACTCCTCTGTCCCTGCACAACTGCTTTAAGTATTCTACAGTGTGCCTGCTATTGTTGGAAGCCATCGTTCCTAACTACTGCTACTCTGACTGGCACTTTTGAAAAAAAATAAAATGGGTAGGAACTTGACTGTAAGCCAAGGGATATAGTTCTGTTTCCTTTTGAAATAAAACACTGCCTTTCTTTTTTTCCAAATGAGCCGAATAGTCTCAAGCTGACACACTGAACAATAAAGCTTATACCATCAAACGTTTTCACACTGCTGCCAACCAGTCAGTCACAACCCCACTCAGCAGATCAGCCCTCTACTCCCAAAGTGCCAACCTCTGAGTGTAGTATTGTGAAACATTTAACAGAACAGGGTAACCCTCCTGTCTGTTTTGTGGGTTCAAGTCACCTTTGTCCCAAGTTCTGGAGGGATTCAAACTGATAACCTCTTGTTAGCGTACCCACTTGTCAGACTCAGATAATTCTGCCTTCAGGGGGCCAGATATCTTTGCCTATGGGCACCTAACCAGGTATTACAAAATGAACCCTTAGAACTATATGCAAGACCTAGAGAACTCTTACCTGTTTCCCAGTTTGGTACCACAATAAGCTCATGCACAGTGTCAGCTGTTAACCATCTAAGCTTCACTTATAAAAAGAAGTTTCAAGGCACACCAGGCAGTTTCTGTTTTAAATATATATCTTTACTTTAAAATAGGTAAAATAGGTAAACAGTAAATACAGAACAAGATATCCCAACACATACAATCTTAAAAACAAAATAGGTTTAAAAGTGCAAATTCCAACAACCCATACACTCAAGACTGGTCTTATCTAATGTATCCTTGCTTTCTTAATCTTTCAGTGCTTTCATGTTCCTCTTTCTCAGTCAGAAATGAATATCTATGTGTGTCTCTAAGGTCTGTTCAGAATACTTAAAAACAGTCTTGAGCTGGCCTTCTCTCTGAGGTCACCTAACTCCACCTTGGTGTATTAAAATTTATATTTTATAATACAGGATATCCTAATAAGATATTTAAAAAAAAATAGGTGACATCAGTGAATCTCCTCTCTTCATGTGACTTCCCAAACCAGTCTGTGATCTGCTTCACACAGACATCAAAGTCTCTTTGATGTAATTAACTGGCTCCTTGAAGACACCCCAAACAAATGCATATTTGACTTTCCAATCTAGTCTGGTACCTGCTACACAGACATCAAAGTCTCTTTGATGTAATTAACTCTGCCTTAAGACACCTCAAACAAACTCATATGCCCCTTTCTTCATGATACCTAGTGCAAATCAAAGGATTCCCTGAGGACATCATAAAATGGGATATATTAGTTCCTGGATTCAAAGCAAACTGACAAGTTAATTGCATCCTAAATATCTGTAGTTTAACCTACGTCCTGTCTTTTGAACTATACCTGGGGGGGGGTTGATGTGTCATTTCAGCAAGACAGTAGTTTCTCCTGACAGACAGTCCCCTACATATTTTATATTGCAGAAAAAATATCATAGTGTAATCAGAACCAGTTGTCCACATGCCACAACTCTACTGCAGAATTCTGCAGTGCTGTGCTTCATCCTAGTGGGCTTCACTGTATATGCATGCTGTTACCCACTCAACACATATATACACATGCTGTTACCCACCTACACACTCATATATATGCATGCTGTTACTCACCTACACATCTATATGTATGCATGCTGTTAACCACCCTACCCACATACAGTGGCATCCCCCAGGATTAAACCCATTTTTAAAGCACTCTGCAGTATGCTGCAGCAGACCTACCAAAAAAAGAAATGTAATTTCAATGGCAATTAGTCCCCTTTGTCATGCAAGAAACTGTGGCACTCACTTCATCCTGGCAGTGTCACGTTTTCCTGAATGACAATAGGGACTAATTGCTTTCTTCAATAGGTTTGCTGCAGCATTCTGCAGAGTGCTGCAAAATGCTGCAGAATTGGGTTTCATCTTGGGGGATGCCACTGTATATGCATGTTGTTACCCACCTTACACATATACATGCTGCTGCCCACACTACACACACATATATATATATATGGATGCTGTTAGTCACCCTACCCATATACAGTATATGCATGCTGTTACCCACACTACACATATATATGCATGCTTTTATCCACTTTACACATATATACACATGCTTTTATCCACACTACACATATATATACATGCTGTTACCCATCCTACACATACAGTATATGCACACTGTTACCCACCTCACACATATATGCATGGTTACCCACTCTACATAATTATATGCACACTGTTTCCTACGTTCACATATATGCAGACTGTTAAGCACCCTACACATACATGAACATGCTGTTACCCAGCCTACACATAAATACACATGCAGCTACCTGCCCTACACATGTATACTGTATGTACACTGTTACCCACCCTACACATATATAAGCATGCTGTTACCCAGCCTATAAATATATAAGCTTGTTGTTACCCAGCCTACACATATTTGGTGTCTCTTTGGCTACTTATCTATACCTGACTTCCTAACACTCTCATTGTAACATCATAATCTGTAGTGAAATGATTATGATGTCACAAGCAGAGGATTAGGATAGAAACATAGACTTTGATGGCAGATAAGGACTGCTTGGCCCACCTAGTCTGCCCATTTCCCTACCTACTGGATAAGCTGCAGATCCTAGATAACCAACAGCCTATTTCTTCCTACCCCCCACAAGAATTGCCTTATGTCTGTCCCATGCATTCTTGAATTCTCCCACAGTTTTGAACCCCACAACCTCCTCAGGAAAGCTTTTTCCATGCATCCTCCACCCTCTCTGTGAAAAATACTTCCTCACATTGCCCCTGAGCCATCCCCCCTCTATCTTCAAATTGTGTCCCCTTGTTCTTGCACATCTCTTTTTCTGAAAGATGCTACCCTCTTGGACTCTGTTGATTCCACTGAGGTACTGAGGATGCCTAGCATAGACAAGCAACCAGATCAGAAAATGTGTATGTGCCTATGATCCTGTTTCATGCTAATATGCATAATTTTGGTAAAATGGCGAACATTCAGTAGTGACAATATATACAATATAAACTGACTTGGGTCATCAAATTAAGTTTTCTCAAAGATTCACCAGGATTTCAAATGCTCTTTAAAATATTGTAGCAAGCCGGTCTGGTGTTGCAGAGGGCAGAGGCACTGGATGCCTTACCTTACATCATGCCAGCAACTTGGGTTTGGCTCGTTGGAGAGCTGGCACGGGAGGGGGGAGGGAGCAGGATCAAGCAGCTGAAAGGCAACTCTCATCTCCCGGGAGGCTGTCACCCCCCCATATTTCCACTGCCATCAGGTGGAGGTTCGATGGTCAGCATAGGTGGGAGGGGGTAGCAAGTATCGGGAGGGGGTGTCCCAGTACTGCGGCATACACATGTCTGCACACTCGCATGCATGGCTGGGATTGGGGCTGGGAAAAAATCAGGGCCATAAGGAAAAAATATATATACATATTTATATATATATATATATATATATACAGTATATATATATATATATATATGTATATATATATAAAATAGCATGCAAGAGCTTCAAAGACTGTTTCCTCAGAAAACCCTTTGCGTGCTTTTGTGCAACAAGTTAAAACAAAAGTATCGTTATAAAGTGTGTAAAAGTGTTCGGCCCTTCACATCACTACTTCTGCAATCTAGTTGTGTAGGTCATTAGTTCTCACACTTTGTGATAGTGAGCCTCCCCCAATCCATGAAAAAGATTTTGAGCCACCCTCAAATCTGGAAAAAATCTTGGCCCTCCCCACAGGAATAAATAAATCCTACTTTGCACAGTACACCAGGAATAAAGTGAAACTAATAAAGTTAATTGAGTATATTCTCTTTTTATTCAACTTATTGCTCTCTACCCCTGACCTGGCACCCCAAGTTATACTTGTCACTCCACTTTTCTGACACTTGGGAACCTTGTTACTCTGTTTCCTCTCTGTCTGGAACAACTAACCTAGCCACTTCATCTCTCCACCTCTTACCTTGCAGTTAGGTAACTTCCTGTACCCTTACCTCAGGTCACACATGAAAACATGCATCAGATCACTGTGCCTTTCCAAGTCACTAATTTGCATATAAATACCTGTTGTAGAAACAAGCCTTGACTCAGCATGCCTCCCCAGGCATTAATTACATATACATAACTATAAACAAGCTTTGACTCAATGGGGACTTCCTGGTCACAAATTTGCATAAGTAAAGAATCTCACCTGCAATTATCCATATTTAATTTGTTTTATCCTTTCACACAAACAGCTAAAACTTACAATTTTAATATTGTACATTCTCAGATTCTGACTGGGCCTCCTGGAACATGCTGCTGGGGCCTCCTGGAGGCTGGCCTCACCATTTGAGAACCACTGGTGTAGGTGTTACGGTTGACCTCTTAGCTGCTATAGATTGTCGTCCATATGTAAATGTAGTATATTTGTCCAGGAATGCCCATTACTTTTTGCACTTGCACTCTAAATCGCTAGCATTTTTCTGTGCGTGTGTGCTGACTATGTGGAACTGGTCGACATTCTGGGCTAGCTGCCCACTGTCGGCTCCTGCCTCCGGAGTTGCTGTGCAGCCCCATTCAGGATCTTCTTGCTTGTTTTGCTTTTCTTGACTGCAGCACATGGAGTGCCATTGGATTCTTGCTGGATTCTTATTAGTGGCACTTGTCTGGAGGATATACGGATACCCATTATGGAGCTTGAATTTGGAGTTACACCATACACGTCTGGGCTCAGGCCAGTTGTCTCGTTTGCAGTAACCAAAGAAAATGCATGACAATGAAGCAGACGATAAAGAGCCCAGTTTCAGCTGGGAGCAGTCAAAGTCCCTGAACGCCAAATGAAATAAAGCAAAGAAGAGATTGAGAGTGGGTGAGGAACCACCATCAGACTCAGGTGAGGTGAAATCTGCTTTCAGTAAGTTAGAAAAGTTGCTAACGAAGGAATTAGATATTACTTACAATATAATCATATTGGAATAATAGTTAAGCAAGGAACAGGCACCTCAAGGTCTCTGTATCTCGATAGTACCCTCTTCTGGTATTGACACATTTGAATCTGAAGATCAATGGCTTGAAGCCACCCTATTATGTTCTGAAACCTTATTGAACTTCTCATTAAAGCAGACATTAAAAACATGAGGAACGAGGGTCAAAAATAGAAGAAGCAAAAAGAGAGGTACTAAACCACAAAGGCACAGCTGCATTTAAAGAGAATGACTTGTCTATGAAGGGGAGACTATCAAAATATGAGACAGAACTGGTAGCTAAGCAGCAGAAAAAAAATAGACACCAGGACAACTTCGACAATGACAGAGTATTAGTGTGGAAATGCAAGGGCAGAAGCAGAATTAGATCGAGAGTGCACTTCGCTAGTAATAATAATATTATCACAGAGACCTGCAATCAAAGATAGGGCTGCTCTTTTTCAGACAAACAAAAACAAGGAACTCAGACGGATGGGGAGGAAGAAAGAGAAAGACCAGGAGGGGTAGACAAGGAGGAAAACATTGCTTCCAACAAGAAGAAAACTCGATGGAGAGGAGGGACAGGGCAAGAGCTTCAAGTGATTCATTCCTCAAAAATAGAACTGAATTTAACAGAAGTAAACGTCTTGAAGCAAGGGCTTTCATTTTTCCCACCCCACAACCAGTTTTCAGATACAAGTAGACTTGTTTAAACTCTTTTGAAAAATTAAGAGAATAGCTCCAGGCGATACTAATTGAGGGGGAGGTAGCTGTAGCAGCAGTCACTGAGACCTGGGCCACTCAAGGACACGAGTGGGACCTAAATCTGGAGGGCTATACTATGTTCCAGAAAAGACAGGGGAGGGAAGGGGAGTGGTGTGGCACTGTTAGTAAGAAATGGCATGGGTATTGGAGGGCAGAGGAGGCAGAGGGGACTGTGGAGGCTATTTGGGTCACCTTGCTGATGCAGGGGAGTAAGAGAGTAAAGGTCAGAGTGGTATACAGACCACCAGCACTGGCGGAGGTTTTGGAAGAAAGTTTGGTGGCAAATCTCGAGGGACAATGTAGATTGGGGCAGGGAAGGGTAGTGGTAATGGGGGACCTCAACATGCCAGGAACAGACTGGAGGACTATGGCGTCACCAGTGGCCAGAGGCAGAGGCTGTTGGATATCTTCAAGGATGCGTTTCTGACACAACAGGTGGGTGAGCCAACTAGGGAGGCCTGGACACTGGATGTGGTCCTGGCGGACAGTGATCAGATTAGGGGCCTAGAGGTGAGGGACCCATTGGTGGGGAGTTATCATGCCACAGTCTGGTTCTTCCTAGACCTGGGGGGGCAGGAAAGCTGAACAAGGACAGTAGTAACCAACTTTAGGGGTGCAGGCTTCAGGGAGATGGGAAGGATCCTTAAAGATCGTCTGGACAGCATAAGGCCGGATATGGATGTTGACAGCAGGTGGGGGGTCATTAGAAGGAGAATACAGGAGGTTACCAGATCCTGCGCAAGGGAAAGGCATAAGTTCAGTAAGGTCAGAAAACCCTGCTAGTGGACCCGGGAGGTATAGAAGGTGGCGAGGGAAAAGAAGGCAGCCTATAGGTGCTTCAAGTGCTCAAGGAATGAAAGGAATCAGGAGGAATATGAGCTGACAGCCAAGAGAGTCACCAGGGTGGTGAGAGCAGATAAGACAAAAAAGGAGCAGTCCTGGCCAGTGGGATCAGAGGGGACAAGGGTTCTTTAGATACATGGGGAAAAAGGAAAGTAAGGGCAGATCAATAAGATAAGGATAGGGAAGGTTGGGCACAGGAGGTGGGGGAACAAGCAGAAGTCCTAAATGAGTATTTTGCCTCAGTTTTTACTAGGGGGGGATGGAGGGGCTATGTCTTGTGAGGGGAGCGGGGGCAAACCGGAGGAAGGGGTGAGACCGGTAGAGACCAGGGGCCCTGACGGGCCTAGGGAAAGGGAGTGGCCACCACAGACAGGTGGGGGGCCAGCAGTGCAAGGTGAAAAGGGGGAGGACATGGAGGCTGAAATCCCAGTAGAGAGAGTAAGAGAAGCCCTCAGGTCCCTTCGGACAGAGAAAGCACCTGGGACAGATAAGATATATCCCAGGGTGCTGAGGGAACTGACGGATGTCCTGGCAGTCCCTGTAGTGGAGCTTTTCAACATTTCTCTGAGGACTGGGTGGGTGCCCCAAGACTGGAGGGTGGCCCATGGCATGCCAATCCACAAGTGGGAGTCAAGAGAGGAGGCGGGAAATTACAGGCCCATTAGCCTGACATCGGTGGTCAGCAAGGTGATGGAAGGTATTGACAAGGAAAGGTTGGGTTGGGTTACTGGAGCAAACTGGCACTTGGATGACAGGCAGCATGGCTTTGTCATAGGAAGATCATGCCAGACAAACCTTGTTGAGTTCTATGACTGGGTGATGAGGCCCTGGACCAGGGTAGGCCAGTGGACCTCTTCTTTCAGGACTTTAGCAAGGTGTTTGATTTGGTACCTATAGTGGCCTGCTGGCTAAGCTGAAGGAAATGGGGTAGGGAGACAGTTATTAAGGTGGATAGGAAATTGGCTCTCTGAGTGTACTCAGAAGGTGGTGGTTGGAGGGTTAGCCTCATCCCCAAGGTGGGTTACTAGTGGGATTCCCCAGGGGTCAGTGCTGGGGCCACTCCTGTTCACCACCTATGTCTCAGACATCAGGAAGGGGATCAGGAGTGAGATGAGTCTCTTTGTAGATGACTCAAAGCTGGGTGCAGTGGTGGATGAGGAGGAGGGGAGTGTGCCCTTGCAGGAGGACCTGGAGGCTCTGGAAAGGTGGTTGGGAAAATGGAAACTAAAATTAAATGTGGGGAAGTGGAAGGTTCTGCACCTGGGAGTCAGAAATCCAGGCCAGGGGTATACCCTGGGAGGAGACATGATTCAAGTCATGGAGCGTGAGAGGGACCAGGGGTAGTGGTAGATGTCAAAATGAACAACTCAGAGACCTGTAGGAGGGCAGCGGCAAGGGCAAATAGGATGCTGGGATGCATCGCCAGGGGGGGATTACCTCCAGAAAGGTGGAAGTGATCCTTCCACTGTACAGCTGCTTGGTTAGGCCACACCTCGAGTATTATGTGCAGTTTTATTTATTTTATTTATTGAAATGTTTCACCAGGAGGGCTCACTGAACAACAAGTTGCTCAACTCATGGTGCTACCTGGGGGAAGGGGTTACATAGGGTTGTGAAGGATGATCAGTTACAATAGTATGTGTGTAGTACAAACAATACAACTGTAACCCCTAGGTGGCACTATCCCAAGGCTTCTACCCTGCCTGCTTAACTACTAACAGGTTGAGGGCCTAGGTCCAATGGCGGGTGCCTCCACCCAGAGGTCAGGGTTTGCAGTAGCTAAACTAACTTGGTCACAGCCCTCTGGGACACTGTAACCCCCCTTTCTTCCCACTAGTGGCCCACACAATGCATCAGAAATATCTTCACAATATGCACCTACCCCCCAGGACTGGCTCTGTCGACTGGACTCTGGGGACCCCCTGTAAAACAAGACGATACAGTGCAAATGCCACAGTACAATACTTTAACATAAACGAATACCTCAGTCAGTGTAACTTTGCTGAAACAAACAGATCTGATTTATTTAAGGAGCTGTAACAAGGACAGGGTGAAATCAGGTTAATTAGGTTAAACACATTAATAACCACAGTACTGTGCGCACATTCAGAGTCCCAAATTGTCACTTTCACTGGGTACCCAGGATGAGGGCTAGCCAGGATGGTGCAGCTGGTTGGGGTCCTGTGATGGAAAAACACTTGCACAATACCCAAATTGTAATCCGGAGCTGGTTGGCTCAGTTCGTGAAGAAATGAAAAAACAACAATTAGATGACAAACTTGCAATTCGATAAACAGATGGCAGGGAGCTACCCTGCTTTGTACTCACAAACTCAATGCTGGGAACTGGATGGAAGGCAGATTGTCCTGGATTGCCAGGAGGAACAGATCATGTGGACAAGGTCCTTGTGACTGGACCCCACAGCAGTTCAGAGCAAATGGATGTAGTCTGGATTAAGCTGGGGTTTACTTCCAGCTTCAGGCACTCAATTCATTGTTCAGGGGATTTGAAACGTGATTCCCCCACAAGCACTACATACATTTATATGTAAAAGGAAAGTACTATACCAGGCAGGCTGCTTCTCTATCCCGATCGCAATTACTGCACAATACCCGGGAGAACACACAGTAGATTCAGTTCCTGACAGACCGAGTGCGATTCAGCAATTTCTCCAGTCTTCTACAGGGTGAGCCTGGTTTCCTCACTTCTGATGCTTCTTTCTCCTTACAACTCTGATTCAGTCCACACTGGCACTCACAAACAGTTGTAGGCCGAACTTCAGGGCCCCACACGAGCTTCCCGCACGAAAACTCAACAGCGCAGGAGCCCAGAGCTCCTTCCCTCTTCACAGTCACAACTCATCTGATCTTTCCAGTAGACAGAGCCGGGCATTTCTTTTAAGTTCCTCCCAGTTCAGTTGGCTGGTTTGGCTGTCACTCACAGTAAACTCCCCCTGCTGGTGGAAAAAAGGCACCGAAGTCCAAACTACAATTCCCAGAAGCATTGGCCACAGAGTACATAGGTGGCTGGCTCCACAATGAGAGTCCAAGTTCTGATTTGCCAGCAGCAGGCTCCATTTCAAAGGTCCCCCCACACTGATTGGTCCAGTTCAGCCGTTCAAAACTAGAATGGGGGACTAGGCAAACACAGTTCTGACTGCAAAGAAAAGCAGGTTAAACAAACTGTATTTTCGTTATTACTCTGAATGATGTCTGGCAAACAGTTACATCTTTGAAAAGTGCTCACTCTGCCCACTTAGTGACGGCAGAAAGGGAGCAATTTGGCAGCAGCTCGTGTGGGACTCAAGCAGGAAAACACACAGACCCCCATCCAAATTAATTATGTCTGCAGGCAGGCAGCTCTTAAAGAGACAGTACCAGAGGCTCTAAAAGCACTCACAGATAAACGGCTTTAGACAGAACACCATCCAGGCTTGGAGCATTCAAGCAAGCTCCTGAAGACTTTGGGAACCCCATTTGTAGGGGGTTACACAACATTGTAAGATTGTGCAACAGTTGGAACACAATGTATTGTACAATAAACAGTAGTGGAACAGTGGTAAATTACAATACATGTCCAAAATCATACAAAAGAACATATAAATGTACAAAACAGTAATAATGCGATAGAACCATTTATAGTGCATGAGTGTACCAGGAGCAGGCTCGAGGTAGAATGCAAGTGCTGTTGGAGAAAAAGGATGGGGTTAGATTGTGCACACTGGTGACCCAGAAGGGCAGTTGGAGAAGAGAGGGGGAGGCAAGAACCGAATATGAGGAGAAGAGGTAGCCATTTCTGATTTCCCTTCAGGATTTTAAGAACCCTGCGGGAGGGGTCATGGTAGGAAGGCAGAAACTGGGATAGGTATTAAGGTGGGTTAAAGCAGGAACAGCTGAGGGAAAGTGTGTAGGGCACAGGTAAGGGAGCAGTTGGAGGAGTGTAGATTGGGAGGAATTCAGATTTTAGGGAAATGATGGGCAAACCAGTCTGACCGATGAGGGTGGAGCGGTTAGGGACCATTAAGGTGCAGGCATCATTTGATCTGCGAGAGTGGGTGGGGGGGAGGTGGAGTGGAGAGAGAGGATGAGAGATAGGAGGGGAGCCCCCCGAACCAGAATTTGGAGGTTAGTTTGGCACAGTGAGAGATGCATCTGTGAGATAGTGGAAGGAAGGTTAGAGAGTGATAGAGCTCACAGTGGTGGGAGCGGGACGGGGAGTCAATAGCAAAGCAGCAGAAGGAGTTAAAGAGAGTGTCCAACTTGGTCAGGGAAGATTTGGGAGCAGCACAATAGACTATGTCACAGTAGTCAAAGATGGGGAGTATCATCTTCTGGACAATTTTGAGCCTCGCAGTCAGCGGGATGCAACTACGATTCCTGTACAGAGCACCAAGCTTGGGGCACAGTTTCTTCAGGATAGCATCGATATGCACAGAGAAGTTGAGGTGCTGGTCCAGCCAAACTCCCAGATATCTAAATGAGGAGGTGTCCTCCAAGATGGTCCCATCAAGGGTGTGAAAGGTGGGTAAGGCCAGGAGCCTAGAGAGTCTCTGCCTGGTGCCAAAGGTCATTGAGACTGTCTTCTTGGCATTTGGAAAAAGCTGGTGAGAAGCAAACTAGAGCTGAACTTGGTTCAAGTCATGCTGTAAGCTGGTTTGCACAGCAGCAGGGTTTTTGCTGAAACTGTACAAAACAATATTGTCAGCATACATGTGGATAGAAGAGGATGAGCAGCCTGTGGGAAGAGCATTAAGGAAAATGGAGAAAAGTAAGGGACCAAGCACTGGGCCCTGAGGGACACCAGTGTTGATGGAGAGTGCAGGGGAAATGGAATCAAGGATTCTCACTGACTGGGTCCTGTCAATGAGGCAGGATTTAAACTAGTTGGTGGCTGACGGAGCAAGACCAGCTGAGAAGAGTGAATCAAGAAGCAGGGGATGGGAAACAGTGTCAAAAGCTTTGGCTAGGTCGACAAAGATGGCTGAGGTGATCAGACCATCGTGCATCCCTGAAAGGATGGAGTCAGTAAGCCTGAGGAGGGAGGTGGTTGTTGAGTGGTTCTTCTGAAAACCAGATTGGAAGGGGGTGAAGAAGGAGGAATCAGAGAGGAAGGGCGATAGTTGAGAGAGAACTAAATGTTCTTGAAGTTTAGCAAGGGTAGGAAGGAGGAAATGGAGCGATAGTTGCCAGGAGTGGATGTGTCACCACCATTGGGAGAGGAAGGACTACAGCGTGTTTCAGGATGGGGATACTTGGGCAGAAATAAAGGACAGGTTAAGATTAGAGAGCTAGGATAAGCAACTGCAGGAGCAGAAAGGTAGAGAAGTTTAGGATCATGCTCATCTGGTGAGGAGCCTTTAGAGGGTTGAGGGATAGGGGAGCATTAAGAGCTTTGTCAGAGGAGATAGTAGAAAAGAAAAATGGGGAGGGTAGGCACTGGCTGAGGCGAAGGGCTGAAGTTAGTAGGTGGCAATGGGAAGAAGGAATTTAGAAGAGATGTGGCGATGAGGTGTTTTGGAGACCACATTTAAAGAGGACATTACACTCTAGAAAGGGTCCAAAGGAGGCAACCAAAATTATCTGGGGCTTGGGGAGAGGACCTGGAGGAGAGGCTCAGGAGCTCAACATGTACACCCTGGAGGAGACGAGGGACAGGGGGACATGATAGAGGTCTTAAGTACATGTGTAACTCCCTACAAATGGGGTTCCCAAAAGTCTTCCTTGAGCTTGCCTAAATGCTCACTGCCAGGCTGGTGTCCTGCATTTTAGCAGTTTAAATGTGATTGCCAGAGAGTGCCTGTATAACCTATGTGCACTGCTCTTTAAGAGCTGCCTGATTGCAGTCATAAGTAATCTGAGAGGGAGCTCTTTTGAAAGATGTAACTATTAGCTGAAAAATCATTTAGAGTGATAATGATAATGTAGTTTGTCTAACCTGCCTTCTTTGCAGCAAGGATTGTTTTGTTTATCTCCACTATCTTGGTCCTGGACTGCCGAATTGGACCAATCAGTACTGGTGGGGCCTAAAATGGAGCTACAGGAGCTGTCTGAGACAAAATCTGTAGGAATTGTAGTTTGGACTTTGGTGCCTTTTGAACCTGAAGGTGGAGCCTTTGTTGTGACTGACATACAGATCAAGCCAACCAAACCTTTTGGATCTTGGGAAAATTCCCAGGCTTGCTGCAGTTTGAGTCAGATCTAAGTTGGGAGCTGAAAAGCAACATGCTTGAGGCAGTTGAGCAGCAGTTCTGTGTAGTTTTGCATGGGAGAACTGTGAAAGGGCTGAGTTTTGGCCTGCCTGCTGTCCCAGAGAGGAAAAATAGAGTTTATCTGGACTGAATCCGAGTTGTGAGGACTATTTAAGCCACTGGACTGTGACCAGGCTTTAACCTGAAGAAGACTGAAGATTTGCTGAATCCGATCAGCCTGTCAGGATTTCCAGCTCTTTGAATCCCGGTTTGTAAAGACTTTATGATCATGACCAGAGAGTGGTTTGCCTGGTACAGTAGAAGTTCCTTACATGTAAATGTGCTGTGTATGGAAAGTGGGTCGGATTTGGTTCCCCACTATGTGTTCTGTGTTCTGCTTGCTGGAAACTTTATCCAGCCTAATCAGACTGAACCCGTGTTCATCTCCATTCGGCCTGGACCATGCCATGCTGGCCCTGCCAGACTACCCCACTGCACAGAGAAAGCCACCGATGAGAGACCTGCCTGGGGATCAGCCCCCTACTCCACACTTGAACAGGAATGACGCCTAGGCAAATCGTGTGGGCTCTGCTTCTCCTGGCACTCTAGATTAACCACCTGCTGTCTCGATTTTCGTCCAGCCTGTGTCCAGTCTTGGGTATCATGAGTAATCATCAGGGTAGCTCCCTGCAACAACAGCCTAATTTAAAAGTGTGTCATCTGATTGTCTTGTTTTTCTTTTCATGAACTGAGCCCTCTGGCTCTGGATTACAAATAGTGTGTGTTGTGCATGTTGTTTTCTTCCATCACAGAGTCCCAACTAGCTGCAACGTTCCTGGCTAGCCCACCATTCTCCATGTGGGTACCCAGAGTGTGACTGTTTAGGGACCCTGAAGTGCATGCATAACTGTTTGATTGATAGAGCCTTTAAGCAAATTAACCTGATTACGCCCCTCCCTTGTTCAAGTCCCTTAAATAAATCAAATCTAACTCTTTTTAGCATGTACCCTGACTGTGGTTCCAGTTCGTGCAAGAATACTGTACTGCTGTTATTTGCTGTGTATAACCTTGTTTTACAGGGGGTCCCCAGGGCCGAGCCAGAGGAAAGCCCTGGTGGTAAGTGCAAACAGTGTGGGTACTTGTGTGGTGTATCAGGGGTATTGTGAAAGTGATCATTGTGTATTGTTCTGGCCACTAGTAAGGAAAGAGGGGGGTTACAGTGTCCCGGAGGGCTGTGCCCAGGTTAGCTTGACCACTACCAACCCTGACCTCCGAGTGGAGGCACCTGTTTCAGAACTCAGGCCCCTTAACCTGCTACTAGCTAAGCAGGCAGGGGTAGGAGCCCTTGGGATAGCGCCACCTAGTGGTTACATTTTGGAGGTACACCGCTGGGATTTTGTGCCTTCTAGTGGCCAAAAAGTACGAATTATTGTTAAAGATTAATGGCTACCCCAGTAGAAGTGGCTGCACACCAGTGGGTGGGGGGGGTGTACTGGGCAGGAGATCAACCCCCAAAATGCTCTACTTATACTGGATATTCCCCTGGGTACCAGTAAAAACACTGTAGAGGGAGCACTCTCCAAAGTTAAGTGTTTAAAAAACCCTGTGTTGGTGGGTCGACAGACCAATCTGATCGCCCAAACTTTTCATAGCTTTGGTAGAGTGTAGTGACCTTGTGGACAGCTCTAAAGTGCCACAGACTATTGCCCCAGAAGGGGTTCCAGCTGCCTGGAGAGTGATAACAAAAGACAGTAAAGACCCCGGGGAGGATGAGCTCTCACCATTATCTGAGACTTTTGAGGAGAAATTTGCTATGTTGCTCCTGGAGGAAGGGAAAACCGTAGAGGACTTTAAGAAACTATTCCTGCCACCTGGGGGTGTTCCTTCCCCAGCACTCCTTCCCACTCCAGCACCAGTTACTGCCCCACCTTCTGTGCCCGTGCCAATGCTGGCCCCTATATCTGTACCTGCCATTAGTCACAACTCCTACCGAAGGCTGAGAATCTTCTCGGGGGAGGATGACTGGGAGACCTAGATAGACTATGTTGCCACCTTGGTACCCAAGTGGCAGTGTGCAAAGGCTGAGAAGTGGAAAAGAATCTTAGAAAGCTTGAGGGGTCCCGCCCTCAAAGCCATTAAATCTTTGAGGTCCACAAACTCTGATGCATCTGCTCAGAAGTACCTATCTGCACTCGAAGGCAATTTTGGGAGCACTGAGTCAGGGGAGAATTTGATGTGGAAATTCTGAGGTACCAAACAATGGAAAGGGGAAAGTTTGTCTGCATATGTTACTCATCTAGACAGAGCTTTGCAAAAAGCTTACCGGAAAGGTGGGGTAGCCGTCAGTGACTTGAACCATGTGAGATTGGGGCACATACTGCAACATGCAAAGCATTCTAAATTGCAGATCCTCCACTTAAGGCTCCAGGATAGGAGAGGTAACCCACCTGACTACTGTGACTTGATAAAAGAACTGCAGGAGGGTGAAGGGAAG
Organism: Neoceratodus forsteri; assembly: GCA_016271365.2. NCBI lineage: Eukaryota > Metazoa > Chordata > Ceratodontiformes > Ceratodontidae > Neoceratodus > Neoceratodus forsteri. The sequence continues at coordinate 171,653,673 of JADMNL010000028.1, forward strand.
AGGGAGATTGTAATTATGGGGTAAGTGCAGCTCAAGTGATCATGGCACTGGAAGGCCCTTCCAAAATGGAGACCACTAAGGAGCCGCCATGGGCTAAACGGTGGAGAGAGGAGTTGCTGAAGGAAGTCGAAAGGTACAACCGGATGTTCTCACTGAGGTATCCCCTGTTGACAAAGACCCTGAACCCTGTCAGGACGTGACTGCCATGGGGATGGGGGTGCATCCTCAGGCATCCGCTACTGAGGCTGGCTTTTCGGCTGAGCTCAAGGAATTGACTGCCACCCTAAAGGAACTTTTGAGACATGGCACACTATCAGCAGGAGCCAGATCATAATCTCCCATCAGTGCTCCAGCATCCCCTGCAATGCTCTCTCCAAGGATGCCCTGAGAGCCTGTCATTTGTCACAATTGCGGCAAGGATGGCCACATGAAGAGGGAATGCTGTTCTCACAGGGACTTAGACAGAGTGGTGAAAAAGCTTCAAGAAGAGCTTTGGAAAACGAGTTAGTGGTCAAGGGGTGCACGAAATGACTGCAGTAAAAGCTTCGTCCATCCTAACTCAAACCCCTCTGTGGCTAAATCGTCTGTCCAGGCCCCTGTTGTTGTCCCTCCAGACTGGTCCAAGATAGTGGGCACTTCAATGGAGACTAATGTGGCTGTGAAAATGTATTCCTACTCGGGCTGTGCTTGACAGTGGGTTGCAAGTGACCATTGTGTTTCAGGACTGGTATGACAAACACTTATCTGATGTGCCCTTACAATCCCTGAAAGGCCTACATGTGTGGGGGTTCAGCAATAAGTCTTATCAATATCTAGGATATGCCCACCACTGGTTGTCTTTTCCTGCAACTGTCACTGGTGTAGAGGAGCAAATAGAGACACTGGCGCTAGTGTGTCCCCCCACCGGACTGTATGATGGGGTCCCTCTGTTAATTGGGACAAACGCCCATATATTTGGGAGACTGGCGCAACTCTGTCATGAGAAACAAGGGCGACAGACTGGGAGGGCCCTGAGAATTCTGGCTCTGATCAAGAGGGTCTATGATCTGCAACAGAAATCTGAGGAAGTAGACCAGGATGAACCAGTGGGGATTGTGTGGAAGAAGGATCCCAATTCAATGGTACTGGCCCCTAATGCCCAGTGTACCATTCAAGGGGAGGTCCACCTCCAGAAAGATGTCAAGAACAAAATACTGATGTTGGCTGTGCCAGGTGATGGAAAATTGCCAGAAGGATTATTGGTCAAGCCCAGCATCTTGTCTGCTCATGCCCATGCCTATGCACGACGAGTGATGGTCCAGATTCACAATGTGTCAGATCAGGAGATCTGGGTGAACAGAGGGTGCACCCTAGCTATGGTACACTGTGCAGACACTGCAGTATTGCCCAGCAACAAGTACCCTGGTGAGAAAGAGAGAGTGACCCCAGATTTGTTTGACGTTGGTGACTCCCCGGTCCCAACTGAATGGAAGGCTAGAATTAGCAAGAGACTTGCCCAGAGAGACCAAGTTTTTTCATTGAAGGAATGGGATATGGGATGTGTCCAGGGTGCAGATCATCACACACGCCTGCCCGATGAACGGCCATTTCGAGAGAGGTCCCGACACCTAGCCTCAGCAGACATAGAGGATGTGAGAAGACACCTGCAGGAAATGCTCGCTGCTGGCATGATACAAGAATCCAGGAGCCCATACGCCGCTCCCATTGTGGTTGTACAAAAGAAGAATGGGTCTGTGAGGATGTGTGTTGATTATTGAACCCTGAACCGGTGGACCATCCCAGACCAATACACTATGCCTCATATACAAGATGCCCTGGACTGCTTGAATGAGAGCAAACGGTTCTCGTGTTGGATCTTAGCAGCGGATACTACCAGATCCCGATGGCCCCAGAAGACCGTGAAAAACAGCCTTCATCTGTCCATTGGGGTTCTCACGAGTTTCTGAGGATGCCACAGGGATATCAGGCACCGTGGCCACCTTTCAGCGACTGATGGAGCGTCGGTGGGAGATATGAATTTGCTGGAATGCGGGTGTACTTGGACGATGTCATTGTGTTTGGGAGCACCTTAGAGGAACATGAGAACCGACTGTTGAAAGTCCTAGACCGACTGGAAACTTCGGCCTCAAGCTGTCCATTGACAAGTGTCAGTTTTTCCAAACATCCGTGAAGTATGTGTGGCATAGTATCTAAAAAGGGATAGAGACTGATCCCAGTAAGGTTGAAGCACTGACTACTTGGCCCCAGCCCCATAATCTGAAAGAACTACAACATTTCCTGGGGTTCTGTGGCTACTGCTGCAGGTTCATAAAGACTATTCCATGGTGATTTGCCCACTCTTGAACCTTACCCAGGGTTACCCTCCTACCAATCGTAAATACAAAAAGGGGCTGTTAAAGACCCAGAAAAAGTATACTTCACCCAGGTGAACTCTTTGAGCCCTGATGGACGCCTCGACTGTGAAGCAGCCTTCCATGAGATCATATACCAGCTCACCCATGCCCTCATCCTCGCCTATGCTGACCCCACCAAACCCTATGTGCTGGGACTGGGACAGTATAACCCAAGGAGGAGGGGACACCAAAATTGGCCCTCAGTGCAAGTGCTGAAAATTGAGCAGACTCGAGAGACCGTTAGGCCTATTCTGCTGGCATTTTGGTATGTTAGTATGTTAGAATTATTCAATAGGAGATGTGCAACTGCTGAGACTTTGGGGTTTTAGAATCACAATCTCTGCTTGAACTTTCAGAAACATCAGACCTCCATATCTCCTGACTTCCCGAGGACACTGGCTTCCCTTATTAATGAAACTGAAAATGCTGCAAAGGGACCTACAGAACCTCATTTGATGTAAGTGGATATGACTTACATGGTCCTAACAATGAAGCTGGCCATACAGATTCACTTCTACAATGGGGGACAACAGAACAGGACAGAAAAAGGTTATTTAAACTGGACTCAAAATTTACACCCAATGTAAATAATGCTGCAATAATCATGTAGTCCTGAAACAGGTTGATGAGGTGAATAAACAAGCATTTCTCAATGCCGAATGTCGATTGCTTATATGTGCTGTTTAGGCATTTGGAAGTGAAAGTACCATGCCTAAGAACTGTCATGCCCCCAAGACATCCACTATGTCTTTCTGTTCAGTATTCACAGAAGAGGGGAAGGGGCAAGGGCCACAGCAGTTGCAAAGGCGTGAAGAGGTGGACAATAGTCCATTCACAGTCAGAAGAATCCTGCAGAAGGTGAGTAAATTAACGGTGGACAAAGTGAGAGGACCAGATGGCATACACCCAAGGATATTAAAAGAACTGTGAAGGGAAATAGCAGTACCTCTGGCAGCCATGTTCAGTGAGTCATTCAACACAGGGGTGGTACCAGAGAATTGGAGGAGGGCACATGTGGTCCCTCTATAGAAATCCAGCAGTAGGGAGAGGTGGGGAACTATAGTCCAGTCAGCATCACTTCAGTAGTGGGGAAGATCATGGAGACATTGGTTAAAAGAAAGGATAGTGGGGCATCTAGAAAGCATTGGATGCCAGGACCGCAGGCAACATGGATTCACAGTGGGGAGGTCATGTCAGACAAATCTGGATGATGTCTTTGACTGGGTGACAAAGGAAGTAAATCATGGTGGGGCAGTGGACAATGCTTATCTTGATGTACGCAAGGCCTTTGACACCGGCCCACATAGGAGGCTGATAAACAAGCTGAGGAGGCTGGGAATTGGGGAAAGGGTAGTAAAGTGGGTTAGAAACTGGGTAAGAGACAGGAGGCAGAGAGTGGTGGTAAATGGGGTGCAGTCTGGGAAGAGGGGGTGATCAGTGGGGTGCAGGGATTGGTCGTGGGGCTAGTCCTGTTCAATGTCTTCATTAGTGACATTGCAGAAGGGCTGAAGGGAAAGGTCTGCCCGTTTGCAGATTACACCAAGATCTGCAACACAGTGGATACCCCAGAGGGGGTGGAGAACATGAGGAGGGACCCGGGGAAGGTTGAGAAATGGTCTGAGGACTGGCAACTGAAGTTTAATTCAAAAAAAGTGCAAAATTATGCACCTGGGACACAGAAACCCTGGGGAAAGGTACAGGATGGGGTGGGGGAGGGTTGTTGCTGACAGTCACAAAGAAGGAAAGGGACCTGGGGGTTCTTATTTCAGATGGCTTGAAAATGTCAAAGTGGTAAGGCAGCTGGGAGGGCCAGTGACATGCTGGAGTGCATAGGCAGGGTATCACCAGCATAAGGAGGGAGGTAGTGATGCCATTATATAAAACCTTGGTCAGGCTTCACATGGAGTACTGTGTGCAGTTCTGGAGGGCGACTTCGTGAAGGATATTAACAGGCTGGAGATGGTCCAGAGAAGGGCTAATGAGATGGTACAGAGCTTGCACACACGACTTATGAGGAGAAATTAAGGGACCTCAATATGTACTCAGTGGAAGAGAGGAGGGAAAGAGGGGATATGATAGAAACATTCAAGTACCTCAAGGGTATAAATATAAGTACTGAGAAGCAGGAGACAGCTGCTATAGGCATATGTGCCAGGTTCTGTGTGATTGTCTTTTGTTCTTATAAATTTGTAATCTCCAGTATTTCAGTAACCACATGACCACACTGCCTTCTTTAGGCAATTTTATGTGGCTGATGCCTGGTGTCAGATGGCAGACAGAGGGCTCACCAGCTTGTGTTGCCATTTGAAAAACTTCATATGAGTGTTCTTTTACTGGTAAGCATTTTGGAAAGCTGGTGAAGGTCTCACAATTTTTATTATGATTTTATCTCCTTAGGTCTGCCTGCTTTGGTCCCCCATCCCCACACCCAAACAGTCATCAGTGGCCACATCTGCAGCCTTCTTCTTGCCAAGATGGTGGGTGAAAAACACAGAAACATAGAATTTCAAGGCAGATAAGGACCGCTTGGTCCACCTAGCCTGCTCATTTCCCTAGCTGATGGATAAGTTGCAGATTCTAGTTAATCAACAGCTTACTTCCTCCTACCCCCCAGTAGACTTGCCTTATGTCTGTCCGTGAGCAACTGCCTTCACAGTCTGTGAAATCTGACGTCTTTCAGTGCCGCTTATTGGTCATCTTCCAACACAGGCGAGGCGCTGCCAGCCCAAACCTAACTCAGAATGAGCAGTTTTCAAAGTGGGGAAGAAATGGAGTGAGGAAGAACCAAGTACTCATTCAGATGCGGCGTCAATTTAAGATCAACATACTGGTGTGGATATTGCAAATAGAACCCCAGCTCTTTAAGCAGCCTTATGAAGACTAAAGACTTCTCGAAGCACTGGGGTTCTGTTTATTGTACTGTAAGTGGGCTGCATCTAATTCAGTAATTTACTGTACCTTATATCTGGATGTATGGTAGGCCCAACTTAAATAAACACTGCACCTGGAATTAACACATGATGCCATAGAAACATAGAATTTGTCAGCAGAAAAGGACCATTCAGGCCACCCAGTCTGCCCAAGTGTTCTCTACCTACTTGTAACTCCTGCCTGTATATGTTACTGCATGTCTTATTCTGCCTGTGTCCATCAGGACCTCCTTGTGAATGAGCTTTCTTAATGGATTTTTCCTGCAATGAACTTGAACCTACTCCAATTCCATAGCCCTATTGATCTCCGTTGACCCCCTCCTTCCCCTTTTTCTAATATACCCCTATGTTTATCCCAGCACGCTTCCGCCCCTACCATTTCGCTTCCACCACTTCTTCTGGCAGTCTGTTCAAGGCATCTACCACACTTTCAGTAAAGAAATATTTCTTCACATCTATCCTGAAGGCCCCCCCCCAGCTTCTTTGCATATCCCTTGGTTTGGGTGCTCATCCTCATTTGAAGAAAACTCCCCAACTGTACCCTCTTTACCCCTGTGAGGTACTTTGTAGGTCTTGATCATGTCACCTCTCGCCCTCCTCTCTTCCAAAGTGTACATGTTGAGATTCTTCAGCCTGTCCTTCTAGGGATTCCTGTGAAAATTCTGAACCATTTTAGTTGCTCTTCTCTAGGAAACCTCCACCTTATGTCCTTTCTGAAGTGTGGACTCTAAAACTGGACACAGTACTCCAGCTAGGGGTATACCAGCGAGTGATACAATGGCAGCAGAACATCCCTCCTCCTACTGGAGATGCCACTCCTTATGCACCCCAGAATCCAATTTGCCCTGCCCATAGCATTGTGACACTGTACTGCCATCTTGAGGTCCTCTAATATAACAACCTCAAGGACCTTTCCATGTCTAGTGAGTATCAGTGCCTCCCCCCATCCTATAACCAGCATCGGGGTTCCTATGCCCTAGGTACATGATCTTACAGTTGTTGGCATTGAACCCCAAGTAAGTAAGAAAATGGAACTGATTTGAATGACTTGCAGGCTTTTAAGCAGCTTTTCGAGGCGTGTATATGTGTGTGTGTGTGTGGGGGGGGGGCTCTGCTACTATAACTATTTGCTTTTGATTCGGTATAATGTGCGAAAAGACTAACCCTGCTCCCCACTCCGTGTGCTATATTGGAGATAGATACTGTAGCCCAAATAGCATTGGGCCAAGCACTGAGCCCTGTGGCACCCCACTTGTTACTGCTGTGAGTGCCGAGAGCTACCCCACCACCGCCCTCAGCACCTTCCCCTGTAACCAGTTCTCTATCCATGTAGTCAGACCACCTTCCACCCGTACCCCTCGTCCTCCTCACTCTTCTCCTCCTTGGCCTGTGTCCGTGCTCCCAGTAGTCCGCACCCTTTCTCCTCCTTATTCTTACCGAGTGGTGATGCCTTCTGTATTACACTCAGACCACTCTGCCCGCCTTTCCAGGGTTACTACGCCTCGCCTTTACCTGTATCTAGGCGTTGAGCTCATCAGGCTCCCTGTGTGGACCTTTCTACCAACTTCAGTCTTTGGCCACCCACCCCCACCCCCACCATTTGTTTAAATCCATCTTAGTAGAGATACACCCTTCTAATTCTGCCTTTTTTACTTATTTTCTCACTGGGCTACGGTGGCTAGGTCATCCTGACCGACCCCCAAGCTCTGCCCTCAACATCAGGCCGACCTGCTCACCTCCACGGATTACCCCGTGGTGGTATGATAAGGAGATTCCAGGCCGACCCACCAGAGCAGGATCTGGTTGGGCGCCATTCAGGGTGGGCGGGGGGTTGGAAGCTCATGCTGCCTGACCATAGCACATTTTCCACTTTTGTCCCTTTTGCGGGCCAGCGACGATATAATGACACTTAGGCAGAGCGTGCAGCGTCCGCCACAGTCCGCAATCCTTTACTATACTGCTGTAGTAGCACCCGCGGTTGTCACCAGGGGCCACTACAGAGCAGTGGGTACCTGGATCCGGCCCCAGGATAGGAGAGCAGTCCTCCGGATGCTCAATACTATCCCACCCTTGCCAGCCCTTGACAGGCCAGGCTTGTGTCTGAATCCGGGTCACCAGCATGGCACGAGGTGTGGCGTCCAGTGCCTCAACCCTCAGTGCCAGTGGCCCGGCAGCAATGCTGTCTTTAATATGCCCCATCTCTTCCTGCTCCAGTGTACCCTCTCCCCTGTGTACAAGTCACTATTCACCCTGACCCTACTCCAGTTAGTCAGTAACCCATAATGTTTCGTGTGGCACCAATCCCTCAACCACTCAAACTCCTCAAGCCTACCCTTCCTCTCCATGCTTGCACATGGTACCAGCAGTACCTCCAAGAATGCCATTGACTTCCCCACCCCCTCACACTGCCTGCCCAAGTACTCAAACCTCCCCCTCACTACTTCCACAGTGTCCCCCGCCAAGTCGTTTGTACTCACATGCAACAGTAAATGAGGTTTCTTCCTCCCCCTCGGTGCACGCTTGAGCAGTACCTGCCATGCCCCTCCTGTAGTAAACCTGGGGACAGCTTCAACCCAAATATGGCTGTGCTTTTCCCCCTTTCCGTCCCATCTCACCCATTTCAGTATAGAGTCCCCCAGGATGAGTACCCCCCCTGCCCCTTACCCCTTTTCCCTTCTAATGCCCCTTCCACCACCCCAGTATTCATTCTTCCCTGTCTCTTACCCCCGCCAACTGCACCCTCTGTGACTTCTTTATCTGTACCCCCTACTTCCGCCTCACCCCTTTTCTCTGCCTTATTCCTCCCATCCCCCTTGAACCCCTTCCTACTGGGCTTCCCATGTCGACCTCCCTTCCTCCCCTGCTGATTTCCAACCCCTCTCCTATCCCTGCTGTTGTTGATTTAGAGCCCATATTCCCTTCTACCCCGATAGTGATGCCCCTCCCATCCTTCCCCCTTCCCATAGCCTTCTCTCCTTCAGTCTCCACCCCCTCCTTCCTTACCAGCTCCTTCTACCCTTTTGTCCTCGCTATGTCTTCCCCTACCTGTTGCCATCCCTCTCATGCCCCGCTTGTCCTCCCCCCTTCAGTATGTTCCTGCTCCCCCTCTCTGTCCCATAGCAGAGGTTTGAATTTATTTGTAGTTGATACCAGTCTTACATCTCTTCCCCCTAACAGTTCCCCCCTCCTACATGTTCCCTTCCTTGCCACCCCAGTCCCTCCTACCCACAGCCATCTGCTCTCTCCCATGGTTCTCCCCAGGTACTCCTCATCGTCTCTTCCTCCCCCCATCAGAAGGCCCCCGCCCTCGCCTCGGGCACCCCTCCTTCTCTCTCTTCTTTCTGCTAGTGCTTCTGATACTGGGGTCAGTTTCAGTCCTAGTTATTCTTCCTCCGTCCCCTTTGCCATCCCATATCCCCCTCAGGATGTCTACCATATTCATCTGCCCTGCCACTTACACTCCTCCCTAACCTCCACAGTTCCTCCGTTAAACTAGCCAATCATCTACAGACCATACACCCCCCATCCTCCAAGCCCAGTCAGGATCATGGCACACCCACACCCTGTACACCCTCCACCCTTTCAAAGATACCTGCCCTATTGACATGTGGCACTTACCCCTTTGGCCCCCATCTTATGTTGCAAGCTCTTACTCCCAGGTTCTGTACCCTACTACAACTGTTAGGCCCCTATTTAGTCAAATTCCTGTTCCCCCCACACTAGTCCCCCTATTGACCCCTTGCTGACCAGGGTAATTCAGTCTCAAATCTCATCCATTAGATACTGTGTTAGTGTAGCAATCCTAAAGTCTCCTTGCCCGTTTTTCACCCCTCAGCTACCATACTATTTGTTCTCGGCTCTCATATAGTTTCACTTTGCCCAGTTAGAAATTCTATTGCACTCCAAGTATTACTCAGCTCAGTTAGAGAAATAAACAGAACAAATAAATATGTATTATTACAGCAATCCTAAAGTATCCAATCATTGCTTTGTTTCGACTCCAGAGACCCTGCTGTAATATAGGACCACAGAGGACATGGAAGGGAGGGTGGACAACTGTAAAGTATTAGCAGAGCTCCATTGAGCTCACTCACTCCCTCTCTCTCCTCCTTGCTCGTTCTATTTCTCCTGGCCTGCAGGCTACCCTTTTGTACTGGGTTCCTGCTTGCATTGGCACCTTTTCTGCCCACAAAGAAATTACCAGTAGTCCCGACACAGCTCCATTGAGGTCGCCTCCCTCCTCTCTCACTTGCTCATTCTGTTTCTCCTGACACTGCAGGCTGCCCTTTTGTACTGGGCACCTGCATTAGCACCCTTTTCTGCCAAGAAAAGTTCACGGCTGTCCCGACAGAGCTCCATTAGGTCGCTCATCTCCCTCTCACTTGCTCGTTCTGTTTCTCCCTGGCTGCAGGCTTCCTTTGCACTGGGCTCCTGCCAGCATTACGCTCTTTTTCTGCCCACAGAGAAATTCTCAGCAGTCCCAACAGAGCTCAGTTGAGCTCGGTCCTCCCCTCTCTCACTCACTCAATCCTAATCTGTCCCAAACACTGATTTCCCAAAGCGACTGCACTATTCTGCGCCTGAAGCACGAAAACACATTTTGGCCAGGATGTGAAAAATGACAGCTGTACTGTTCATAAGGAGGTGTGAAAAAATGCCAGTGCTGAAAATCTGGCATGAAAATATTACTAATTTGCAAAGTTACAAGGGTGCGTGGAAACTGCACAAAGCACGCTCGTAACACAGTCATTTTATGGACTTGCATCACAAAATTTTCACCATAGGCATTTTAGGACCTCTGCTCATGAACAGTGTAACTGTGGTTTTCTTAATGTGTCCTGAACACTGATTTCCCACAGTGACCACGCTATTCTGCACCTGACGTGCGAAAATGCATTTCGTCCAGGATGTGAAAAATGACAGCTAAACTGTTCATAAGGAGGTGTGGAAAAATGCCAATGTTGAAAATCTGTAGTGAAACATAGAAACATAGAAACATAGAATCTGACGGCAGATAAGGACCGCTTGGCCCACCTAGTCTGCCCATTTTCATACCTAACAGATAAGCTGCAGATCCTAGTTAAGCAACAGCTTACTTCCTCCTATCCCCCACTAGGACTGCCTTATGTCTGTCCCATGCATTCTTAAATTCCCTCACTGTTCTTGACTCCACGACCTCCTCAGGGAGGCTGTTCCATGCATCCACAACCCTCTCCGTGAAAAAATACTTCCTCACATTACCTCGGAGCCGTCCCCCCTCTATCTTCAAATTGTGCCACTTTGTTCTTCCACATCTCTTTTTCTGAAAGATGCTACCCTCTTGGACTTTGTTGATTCCCTTGAGGTACTTGAAAGTTTCTATCATGTCCTCTCTCTCCCTTCTTTCCTCAAGGGTATACATATTAAGCTCCTTTAGTCTTTCTTCATATGTCTTCTGGTGCAGACCCTGCACCATTTTGGTTGCCCTCCTCTGGACAACCTCCACTCTGTCTATGTCTTTACGGAGATGGGGTCTCCAGAACTGCACACAGTACTCCAGATGGCATCTCACCAACTGTCTGTACAGAGGGATAACAACTTCCTGTTTTCTACTATTGATGCCTCTTCCTATGCATCCCAGTATCCCCCCAGCCTTCCTTACTGCCTTCCCACATTGCTTGCCCACCTTTGGTCATCTGATATAATTATCCCCAGGTTCCTTTCCATTTTACTGTTGTCAGTGAAAATATTACAAAATTACTACTCAGTTCAGTTAGAGAAATAAACAGAACAAATAAATATGTATTATTACAGCAATCATAACAATACAGCTCAGTACTTAGTTTAGTTAAAGAAATAAACAGAACAACTTAATCTGTATTATTACAGCAATCCTAAAAGTATCTAACCATTGCTTTGTCTCCACTCCAGAGACCCTGCTGTAATATAGGACAACAGAGGACTCTGGGCAGGAGGGTGGGCAACTCTAAAGTCCTGGCAGAGCTCCATTAAGCTCGCTCACTCCCCCCCCCCCCACTCGTTTGTTCTATTTCTCCCGACGCTGCAGGCTGCCCTTTTGTACTGGGCTCCTGCCTGCATTGGCACCTTTTCTGCCCACAAAGAAATCCGCAGCAGTCCTGACACAGCTCTGTTGAGCTCGCTCACTCCCTCCCCACTCTCACTCACTCACTCATTCTGTTTCTCCTGGCACTGCAGGCTGCGCTTTTGTACTGGGCTCTTGCCTGTGCCGCGCCTTTTCTGCCCACAAAAAAGTTCACAGCTGTCCCGACAGAGCTCCGTTGAGGTCGCTCACTCCCTCTCTCTCACTCGCTTATTCTGTTTCTCCTGGCACTGCAGACTGCCCTTTTGTACTGGGCTCCTGCCTCCATTGGCACCTTTTTTTGCCCACAAAGAAATCTGCAGGAGTCCCAAAAGAGCTCCACTGAGCTCTCTCACTGCCCCTCTCTCACTCGCTCATTCCATTTCTCCCAGTACTGCAGGTTGCCCTTTTGTACTGGGCTCCTGCCTGCATTGGCACCTTTTCTGCCCACAAAGAAATCTGCAGAAGTCCTGATACAGCTCCATTGAGCTCGCTCACTCCCCCCCCCCCCCCATTCACTCGTTCTGTTTCTCCGACTGCTGCAGGTTGCCCTTTGTACTGGGCCCCTGCCTGCATTCGCCTTTTCTGCCCACAAAGAAATCTGCAGCAGTCCCGACAAACCTCCATTGAGCCTACCTCCCCTCCCTCACTCACTCTCTCATTCTGTTTCTCCCAGCACTGCAGGCTGCCCTTTGTACTGTGCTCCCGCCTGCATTGGGGTCTTTTTCTGCCCACAGAGAAATCTGCAGCAGTCCAGACAGAGCTCATTTGAGCTTGATCACTCCCTCCTCTCACTCGCTCAATCTTAATCTGTCTCAAACACTGATTTCCCACAGCGATCATGCTATTCTGTACCAGAAGTGCAGAAACATATTTCAGCCAGGATATGAAAAATGACAGCTGTACTGTTCATAAGAAGGTGTGAAAAAATACCAGTGTTGAAAATGTGGCGTGAAAATATTCCAAATTTGCGAAGTTACAAGGGTGCGTGGAAGCAGCTCAATGCACGCTTGTAACACAGTAATTTTGTGGACTTTCATCACCAAATTTTCAACATAGGGATTCTAGGACCTCTGCTCATAAACAATATAACTATCATTTTCTCAGTCTGTCCCGAACACTGATTTCCAACAGCGAACGCTCTATTCTGCACCAGAAGTGCGAAAACACATTTCGGTCAGGATGTGAAAAATGACAGCTGTACTACTCATAAGGAGGTGTGAGAACATGCCAGTGCTGAAAATCTGGCATGACAATATCACAAATCTGCGAAGTTACAAGGGTGCGTGGGAACTGCGCAATGCACACTTGTAACACAGTCATTTGATGGACTATCGTCACTAAATTTTCAACATAGGCTTTTTAGGACCTCTGCTCCTGAACAGTGTCACTGTCATTTTCTTAATCTGTCCTAAAGTCTGATTTTCCACAGCGACTGCACTATTCTGCTCTGGAAGTGCGAAAACACATTTCGCCAGGATGCGGAAAATGACAGCTATACTGTTCATAAGGAGGTGTGAAAAAAATGGCAGCGTTGAAAATCTGGCGATAAACATTACAAGTTCCACAAAGTTACAGTGCATAGCAACTGCGCATACGCTCGTAAAACAGTCATTTATTAGTTTTTCCACCAAATTTGCAACATAGGCCTTTTGAGAGCCCACCTCATGAACACTGGCACTGTCGCTTCATTAATTAGTCCCAAAAGGTGATTCTGCACAGTGACCGCGAAATCACTTTTTGTGGCCAAATAATGCCATGACAGTGGCTGAATTCATGAAGAGGGGTCCTAAAAACCCCATGTTGAAAATTTGGTGCCAAAATTCCAAAAATTGCCTGAGATATGCACCAAAGTTGAAAAAACCCTATTTATGTCATTCTACAGCATACTGGCATTTCCTCAGTTCGCAGTCGGTTTTGAAGAGTGCAGACGTGTTCCTGGTTCACCGAAGATCATCGCGCGGGGCTCTGGAAGCGTAGTATAGTGAGGGTGTGTGTGGGGAGGGTAGCAGCGTGGTGGTGCGGCTGGGGAGGGGTGCAGACAGCGAGGGACCGTTTTTTTCAGGGTGTAAAAAAAAACAGACATCACAGGACAGTTTTTCTTTTACAGGTACTTCTGGCATGCTGGAGTGGGCTCCAGCATGCCACCTGCATGTTTTGGGGTGGGGGCACTGGAGCTGATGGGGATTGGGCACCCCGTCAGCACATACTTTGGGGGCTCATGGGCCGCACACAAGAAATGGGGGACACCGTGACCAAAGAAAGAGGGGCATGATGCCCAGGGGACTGGGCACCCCTCGGCACACAATGTAACAGAAACTGACGTGGACTGGGCTATCCGTCGGCAAATTGATGGGGAATGAAGTGATCGGCTTGCAATGACGGGTCGCCTCCCTCATTGCAGCAGATGACGCCATAAATGACGAGACGGCCCTCATTGCAGTGGCTGAAACTTTAAGGTTGTGGGCACACTGGCTGAACTAGTGTCAGCAGCAGTGTGCTACGCATTAGAATAGGGGCCAAGCTCAAAAGGCAGTGGGGAATTGGCCACAACAGTGCCACACCCTCCACAACTTGCTTCTGGAGCAAGCTGCCACAATATGTTTCGTGCACATGCGCGCAATCAACACAAAAAGCAGGACAACCTAAGCAAAGGAATGTATCTGAAAATGAAAGATTGGCATTTACATATCTATTGGAATATACAGACATAATAATCAAACCTGCAGATAAGGGAGGCAACATAGTTGTCCTGGACAAAGAAATGAAAATTACGTACCTACTGTAATTGTTGATGTTTCTGTGTATCTTCACCATTCATCACTAGTGGGCATAACGCCGGAGCTAGGACCCCAAAAAGCCCGTTTGGCTCCAGTGCCATCTGCAGTGCTGGGGTTGACGGTGGTCCAGCTCATGGTCCGGGAACTGGTGGGGATCAAGGGGTGATCTGGCATCAGACCTCAGGGTCCACCTCCTCCTCGGAGGACTCTGGGTCTGATCCTGATTGGGTCCCGGATTCTTTGGAATCCTCCGATCCCTCTGTGTCCAGCACCTCAGCCCCCACTCAGCCTCCCTCTGGGGGTCAGTCATTGCTGGTAGGCTCTGGGGTCAGTGGTACTGACCAGCATACAGTGGTCCTCATGGCCACTGCCTGGTAACCTGGGGCCACTGGCACTAGCACGTCTGCTCCTCCGGCTGGGGCACCCCCCTCCCTGGTGTGTTTGGACAGTCCAAGTTTGGGACAGCCCAGGGCACACCAGGAAGGGGAGGGCACTGTTCCCTGGATGGACTCTTTGGAGTCTGCCCAGAGTTGTCAGCTGCCTAGGCTGGTGGCTATGAAGACAAAGTCCATCTCAGACTCTGAAGGGTTGAGGAGTCGGGGTGTGGTGCAGCGTGCCCTCACCGGAGCCTGGACAGGTTCTGGAAAGAGCTGCAGTGCGGACCCTTGCTCTTCCCTGGATCTGTCCTCGAGAAGGATTTCAACCTCGGAGGTCAGGGGCCGTCCGTCTGGACTCACACAGTCCTGGTCACCTCACAGGAGGATTTCTTCCCATGGGCACAGCTCTGACTATTCTGATCCAGTTGAATGGCTGTTAGCTGCTGGGACCTTCGGGTCTCCCTCCTTGTGGGGAGTTTTCTCTAGGCCCCCCTGCTCTGACAGAGGCCATTCTCCTGCTGCTAGAAGCTTGTCCCCCGTGCCTCTGCCTCCATCCCTGGCTATCCCAGGCATTCCCAGTCCTAGGGGCCTCTCACATGGGAACAGTTCAGAGGTACCGCTACACATTTCTCTCCTATTTCCATGCCCCGGACCAGTAGGTGTTCCACCATGCTTCCATGCAGCCAGACTGTGAACCTTAGAGCTCACCTGCATCTTTTTCCTCCTCCTTCTCAGAGGGAGAGGAATTGTCTGTCCACATCTCCCCACTGTCTGATCTTTCTTCCTATCAGCGCTTCCTCGCGAAGATGTTGGACGAGCTCCATCTTACCCCATCCCTGTCAGCAATCCCGAGCATGTGACGCATGCCTTCTTAGGTGAGTACAGTGCAGCCAACCTGGTGGTTCCCACCTGGCCCGTTCCTTTCCAGAAAGCGTCACATCGGCTTTGGCTATGTCCCTTCTCCACTGTTCCAGCCTCAAGGGACCGATGCCAATGGTATTGCACCACCCCCCGGGTCTCCAGGTTCTCTGCCTCATTCCTCTTTGGGCTTGACCTCCCTGGACACCCCTCTGGGCCATGCACCCCACCGTGACAGACCCCCCGACTCGGACTCAGGACTTCAATTTTGGAGGAGAAGGGTTTTCTATTCGGAACAGATCCTTCTTTCTATTGCTTCTCATCAGGCCCACTTTGTTTCCTACAATAGGTTCTTGTGGTCCAGGCTAGGACAACTCCTAGCCTCAATGTCTGATATAGAGGGAACCAGGCAAGCCATTGCCCTCTCTGCTCAGGGCCTGGAGCTTACAAGGCACCAAGCAAGGGTATCTTATGACACCAATGAGGTAGCCTCCAGAGCTATAGGAACAGCGATCTGCATTAGGTGGATGGCATGGCTTTGCTTATCCCAGTTGTCACCCCTGGCCCAGTATAGGGTGATCTCCTCTGCATACCAGAGAACCCACCTCTTCTCCCGCAATGTAAGACGGCGACTTTCGGGGCACCTTCCTTCCCCCACTGGGGGCTCCATGTCTCATCCGGACCAGTCTCAGGCCTCCCCAGGCCTGTAAGGGTTCTCTCCTCCACTGTCTCACCCACTGGAGGCTAAGGGACTTAGTCCCTTGGGGTAGTATAGGGAAGGGGGCTCGATACTCACCCACTAGTGATGAATGGTGAAGACTGACACAGATAAGATATGAAAATTACATATCTACCATAATTGTTGAGCTTTCTGTGTATCTTCACCATTCATCGCTAAATCCCACCCTTCTTACCCCTGGGGCCTCAATCTCTGGGCTCCCTCCTCTCTCCTGTGTGTCTCCCTGTTGTTTTTCTCCTCACTCTCCTCTCCCTTGTGGTTAGGAGGAAGGGGACCCTGGAGACACATGAGGAGGAGTTTTCTCCTTAGAAGGTATTATTTGGGGTGGGAGGAGTCCTTTCCTCTTCATTCATCTCATCTCCCTCACTTCTGTCTGGCATGCGGTGAGGGATTGGGTGGGGACCCCTCAGGGACCCCTCCCCGTTTTTCCTTGACCTCAAACCCTTGGTTTTAATTACTTAAGTTGGATATCCTTGGATGTCCTTTCTGGCATTTAAGTTTTTCCCTTATTTTGGGGGGGGGGCGGGGAGGAGTACGAGACACACCCCTATTCCTGACCTCCACTCTTAAGGCTGGCCCTTGCTGGGTGAATGCTGCTTAGTAGTTTCTGGCTTTGCCTCCCGGCAGCTCTTAACCTTGATAGTCCAGATTCTGGTCTATCATTCTTGTCAAAGCCCTGGGGTTCAGGATCGCCTCTGGGGTGTGATCCTCTCTTCTCCCCCCCAATCCCTCTCTTTCTTTCTCCTCCTTTCCAGAGATTGGGGCCCCTTCCCTTTTCGCCAATTTCCCATATCTAGTTTCTCCTTCCTGTCTCCTCTGTCATTTATTTCTCCTTTTAGTTTTTATATATCCTTTCCTTTTATCTATCCCTTGGGGTCTCTTGCCCCACTCCACTTCCCTTTCCTTACACTCTCCGGTGTCTCAGAACTGGGGCTGGGGTGGAGTCGACGACAGATAATGGTCAACCCACAAGCGCCATGTAGAACGTCAGCCTTGAGGGTGGCGCCAGCCCTGTGTCGACTCCACCCAGAGGGAAAAAAAGTCTCCCGCGGGGTCCTGGCTCCAGCGCTACACCCACTAGTGATGAATGGTGAACAGTGACACAGATAAGATCACTAGATTGATATAGTTATTAAGTTACTTAATAATAAGGACAACTATGTTGCACTCCCTTACAACCCGGGAAATACATATAAAGTGGAGCTATTTTATTTGTTACAGGATGGGACTGTGGATGGGGATATATTTGGAATGAGAATCCAGTTACGCTGCAATATTATATTTTACCAAAAATCCATAAGGATATGAAAAATCCACTGGGAAGATTGATAATCTCTGGCATTGGTTCCCTGATAGAGAGGTTAGGAAAAATTGTGGATTTCTTCCTTCAAAAAAGTGTATTTAAACTAAAATCATACACTAGGGACACCACTCATGTACTTAGAAAATCGTCTGACTTTCAGTGGCAGGAGAATATAATATGGGTGACTATTAATGCCGAGTCCTCTACCAGGATTAAACATGAGGATGGCATCAAAGCATTTAGGTATTCCTAGAAAAGAATCAGATGTAGAGAATATTCCTGTTAATTTTATTCTTTCAGCAATTCAATTTATATTGACTCATAATAGTTCTGAATTTGCAAGAGACATTTTTACAGGTTTGTTGCACTGCCATGGGTGCCTCTATAGTGGGAAGAAGATACTGTGTTCCAAGATACTAACCCATACCTGCCCAGGATCAGGTTCTAAACATGTTTTATTGATGACATTGTATGCTTATGACAGGAGGGATTACAAGAGATTGAATTTTTCATAGAATGGCTAAATGAGAATGATGTGAATTTAAAATTCACTCACAAAGCTGAAACTGGGGCCGGCCCGGTGGTGCTGAGGGTTGAGGCGCTGGTCGCCACACCTCGCGCCACGCCAGCAACCCGTGTTCGGGAACGGGCATGGGTTGCTGGGGGTCGGCGGGGGAGAGATGGATTGAGCGTCCGGAGGACTGCTCTCCATCTCCGGGGTGGGGGGATTCGGGCGGCCGGTGCTTGCCTGACCCCTAGTGGAGGCTGGGAGTCGACAGCACGCAGCCGCAAGTCAAGGGGTGGGTGGGACATGGCAGGTGCTTGACTAGCGCGCGTGCGCACAGTCGCTGGCGTCATTGCACGCCATGCCCGTCAGGAGGAAAATAGAAAAATGGGGCCCGGCATGCGGCGTCGTTCCCGGCGCCATTCCTGGAGGACACCTCCTGGCATGGACCCGATAGGGTGGGTTGAGTCGCTCCCACCACCCTGCCACGAGGTGAGTCGCAGGTGCAGAAGGAGGGTCTCATGTCCGGGGGATGGCACGAGAACAGTGCGGGGGGTGTGTGATGCTCTGTGGAAAAAACAACATCCAACAAAGCTGAAACTGAATGTATAGATTTCTTGGATTAATCCCTACACACACCTGAGCCATGGGATGTTGGAATCAGGACGAGGTGCTTTAGGAAACGCACTGCAACAAATTCCTTACTGAGGGCAGACAGTATGCACACCTACAGACTTAAAGAATCTATTCCATATGGGCAGTTTTCACGCTTGCATAGGAACTGTTCTATGGATTCAAACTATTGGGAACAAGCTGAGGAGTTGAAAGGTAGATTTATACAGAGAGGTTATAAATTGGAGGTGTTGCAGGAAGCAATGGGAAAATACTTTGAGAAAAGAAGGGAATATTTATTGACTACTTCTGATAATGAGAATGCTGACAAGATAGCCCCGTTAACATTTGTTACAGAATTTAACAATTGGTCCGGCCAGATTGGTAATGTAGTTCACAGAAATTGGTACCTTTTACACAAAGATAGACAGCTGTCATCAGTCGTAGATGAGAATCCCATAATTACCTTTTCAAGAGGTTCTAATTTGAGAGAGAAACTGGCGCATAGTAGATTTCCGCCACAGAAAAGGAGGTCGACATGGCTTGGAACTAAACCAAAAGGAGCATTTAAATGCCAAAGATGTAATGCATAAAGTTACTGTGAGACAGGAAATGAATTGCGTCACCCAAGCACTGGGAAAAATATGAATTCAGGGAATTAATAAATTGCTTCTCAACCTTTGTAGTGTATACCCTGTGGTGCCAGTGCAACTTCATGTACACAGGGAGAACTACTAGGGCCCTTAAATCAAGGATGCAAGAGCACATTAGGAATGTTATAAATGTTAGGAAGGATACACCAGTGGTTTTACACTTTTCCCAAAAACATGGCTCAAATATACTTAGTTACTTGCCACCTTTCAAGCCACTAAACATCTCCTTTTAAGAAGAAAGTGCCTTCAATACTAGAGTAGTACTCTTTCATGGCTTCAGTAGCAAACAGCGAAAGAATTAGCTATATACTGGTAGATAAGCTAGATCTGTTTGAACAAATCTGGAGACCTTTTCTACAACAGATTGCTTGAGTTACTGCCAATATGATTCTATTTCTTTAGCTTAAAGAGCAACTGACACGTCTCGGTAGAGACATGCCAGAAGTGCCCTATCCTGCCTATAGTACCTCCCGGTGCAGAGAGTACCACAAACGGAGGTACTGTAAGGCAATATTGTACTGTAAAGATGTGGCGGAGTGCAATGTGGGCCCAAGCCGCAGCATCAGGTCCCCGTTCCGAGCCAAACCTGAGGATGACGTCAGGTCAGGACAGGGACCTGGTGAAATTCCATTTTGCTGGCAAAAGTGCTGCGGAATTAGGATTTCACTGGCAAAATGCCACTTTCGCAGGTGAAATGCCAATTCCGCTGCACTTTTGCTGGCGAAATGGAATTTCGCCAGGTCCCTATCCTGAACTGATGTCATCCTCAGGTTTGGATCAGGAAGGGAACCTGATGCTGCGGAGGGGGTGCACATTGCATTCTGCCGCATCTTTACAGCACAATATTTCCATACAGTACTTCCATTTGTGGTACTCTCTGCACCGGGAGATACTATAGACAGGATAGGCCACTACTGGCACGTCTCTACCGAGACATGTCAGTTGCTCTTTAAGTTAGTTAATGTCCCTTTTAAATGTTGTTCAAACAGTCCTTAGTATATATGCTGATTTATTTAATCTTTGTTGAACATTTAGTATGCTGTTAAAAGTTCCTTAGAATTTTCATCCAAATTTAAAATGATTTAATTCTTATAAATCTGTCACTTCTCAGTAGGTTTTCTTTTATCAAACGTACATCAAATTTTTGTAACCTTGAATCGTTTTTGCATCTATGTGGTACGTATTGAATAAGGTGTACTGTCAAACCTTAATAATAATAAATAAAACATTTTATGGGAAAAAAGAAATGAATTTTGCATTGAATCTTGTGTTAATGAATGTATTCTATTGTTATTTCATGTAATTTATCATTTGTCTTTTTGTTTTCCCTGCTCCCCTTTTATCTTCACAGGAGCCGGTTGAACTCTGGGAGTATGCAATCTTATGGATCCCCAAATCCAATTTGGATAGGAGATTTAGAAGGGCAATCACATTTCTGTTATTCAAAGTAGTTCTTGGCACCTAAGAGTCCAAATCTTCCACCCCTGCTCCATGTCCACACACACACACACACACACACCACGCACTTTCCTTTTTAGATTTAGGATTTTATATCCACTTGTATCCGTTTAGTTAATTCTCTTTCTGCCCCCATCCCTTTACACCTCTGTAATAGGACTTAAACTTTATTTCTCCCTTTTTCCCACTTATGGGATTATTTCCTCTCTTGTTTCTCTTTCCTAATTAAAATTTGGAATTCAATATTGAGACTCTTGACAATTATGAGTAAAAGATTAAAAAGATAAAAGAAGAATGTTTCTGTAAAAACAGCATTAGAATAGCTGTAGAATTTAAAGCAGGACTGTTATTCCTAGAAATGTATTAATTCTTGAATTGAATCATGCATTGAATGAATTATTGAATTAGCTATCCATAAGACTTAGAAGCATTTAGCTGTATATAAATATTTGATATTTTGTACTTTGTAACCTTTTGTATACTGTCTTTTTGTGTATTGCACTTTACTCCTTTAATTGTTAATCGCTTTACACATCACTGAGTATACATAAGTGATGTTGATGCGTTCCTAAGCCACACACCCCAAAGGAAGGCCTGACCACCAAAGGGTGGGGGAAGTTAGTGTAGCTCCGGCTTGCCATTAAATTATTTGGTGCAAGCAGCCATTGGTGCAGATTGCTTTCTAAAATAGCTTGGGGTGCTACCCTTGGTGCAAGGTGCTTGTTGTGTCCAACATGTTGGACGCAAGCACCTTGCGCCATTCTAAGGGCTTTGAAAATCCATCCCGTAGTCAATGGAAACCAGATGGGAAAGGAGAGATATGATAGAGACCTTCAAGTTCCTTAAAGGATTTAACAAGGTAAACTGGGGGGAATTACTTACCTTGAATACCAACTCGAGATCACATGGTCATTAGTTGAAATTAACAGGACAGAGGTTCAGCATGGATGTGAGGAAGTACTTCTTTATGGAAAGGGTGGTGGAACCTTGGAAGTCTGTCAGCTGAGGTGGTGGATGCAAACACAGTCAGGGGATTCAAGCAGGAATGGGATAGAGGGAAAAAATGACTCAACATAGTAATCTTCTTTCTTCCAGGGGGTCCTTTAGCATCAGTAACATATGCAGCTAGCTGGCTGGGTACAGCTGCCCTGGAGGTGTGGCGTTAGATAATGAGCTAAGGGAATTAGCCAATCAGAATTTAGGAGGGGAGTGTGCTGAGAGGGAACTGCCTGAAGTATCTCAGAATTTTATCCGGAGATGGATGGGCACATGCCCAAAGAAAGAATCAACAGGATTCAAAAAAGAAACATGCAAATGTCCAGAATTTAAAAACACAATTTCAGCAACCTCAAAACCTATTACCTTAAGCCAGATAAGTAACTTTGTTAACAAACTGAAAACAGAGCCCTTT
Source organism: Neoceratodus forsteri (assembly GCA_016271365.2). Lineage (NCBI taxonomy): Eukaryota > Metazoa > Chordata > Ceratodontiformes > Ceratodontidae > Neoceratodus > Neoceratodus forsteri. The sequence continues at coordinate 171,675,771 of JADMNL010000028.1, forward strand.
CCCTAGATGGTGAACAGGGAAGGAAGGGTGGGAGCTTACTAGGTGTGCAAGAACAAGGGAGCACAATTTGAAGATAGAGGGGGGATGGCTCAGAGGTAATGTGAGGGATTATTTTTTCATGGAGAGGGTTGTGGAAGCATGAAACGGCCTTCCTGAGGAGGTTGTGAAGTCAAAAACGGGAGAATTCAAGAATGCATGAGACAGACATAAGGCAATTCTAGGGGTTGGGGGTAGGAGAAAGCAGGCTGTTAGTTAACTAGGATCTGCAGCTTATCCATTAGGTAGGGAAAAGGGCAGACTGGGTGGACCAAGCGGTCCATATCTGCCATCAAATTCTATGTTTCTAAAGGACCCCCTGGGAGAAAGAAGATCACCCACTGCGAGTAATTTTTTCTTCTCACCCAGGAGTCCTTTAGCATCAGTAACATATGCAGATTCCAAAGCAGTACAAAACTGGGAAGTGGGCAGATAACCTACCTAGGAAAGAGGCTCTGCACTGCTGAATTTGGCATCAGATCTGGACTGTACATCAAGACAGCGGTGCTTAATGAATGTGTGTACAGTTTTCGAAGTAGCTGCCTTGCAAACATCCAGGAGAGGTATGTCTCTTGCAGCTGCCACAGAGGCTGCAGTGCCCCTAGTAGAGTGGGCCCTGAACCCTTCCGGAGGTTGTTGACCTGCTTTCTCATAGCAAAATCTAATGCAAGAGACTAACCAGTGGGAAATAGTTCTCTTGGTTGCTAGTTTTCCTCTACCTACTTCCCCATAGGTAAGGAATAACTGGGTGCAGGTACCTCTGAACTGCCTATTGTGCTCTAGGTAGTAAAAGAGAGCTCTTTTGACATCCAGGCTGTGCAACTTCTGCTCACTAGGAGTCAATTTCTCAGTAAAGAATACAGGCAAGGTGATGGACTGGTTAAGGTGAAACTCAGAGACCACCTTAGGCAGGAATTTCCGATTTGTCCTGAGCTCAGTTTTGTCCCTGTGAGGGATGGTGTAGTTGGGCTCAGTGCACAGGGCCTGTAACTCTGAAATCCTTCTTGCAAAGGTAATGGCCACCAGAAAGACAGCTTTCCAGGTCACAAACCTAAGGTGGACCATAGCCATGGGCTCAAAAGGGGACTCCATAAGCTTGGCAATACAGAGATTCAGGCTCCAAGGAGGAGGAACAGGCTCTCTGACTGAAGGCTGAAGATGAAGGAGGCCTTTAAAAAAAACTGCTTGAACACGAGTGGGGAAAAAAAAGATTTTCCTTTCCCACAGAGAGGTAGGCCGAGATAGCAGCCAGGTGTAGCTTCAGAGAAGAAGGCTTCAAGACAGAGGTCTGCAGGTGTGCCAGGTAATCCAGCAGCTGAGAGTCTGAGGCTGCTAGAGGATTAACCATTTTACCCTTGTACCACAGGGAGAACCTTTTTCACTTGGCTGCATAGGTCTTCTTAGTATGAGTTTTTTTGGCCATTCTCAGGATCTTCAGGACCTGCTCTGACTAGTGAGAAGTTGGAAACTCTAACTCCTCAAGAGCCAAGTTTTGAGGTGAAGAGAGTGTATGTCTGGGTACTGCGCTCCTGTCTGAGGAAGGGTCAGCAGGAAATGAGTTGGAGGCAGGTGAATGGGCCTGCTGCAGGACACTGAGAGAAGGAGAGGGTACCTGGGCCAGTCCAGCGCCACTAGGATCATCGATGCAGGCTGTTTTCTGAGTTTCAGCAAAACCCTGAATATTAGGGGAAAAGGAGAAAATGCTTGTAGGAGTCTCCCTGACCAGTCCACGATCAGGGCATCTAGAGGAAATGTTCCCAGAAATGGGGGCCCGCAACAGTACTAAGGAAGCAGAAAATTGAGGGGTGAGGTAAACAGATCCATGTCTGGTGTGCCCCACCTCCTGAAGACTGTGGTTAGCACTTGTTTGTTCAGAGTCCATTCGCTGTGGCCCTGACTGATGCGATTGAGAGCATCTGCCAGGGTGTTGTCCTTGCCAGGGAGGTGAATGGCCGAAAGGCTGACTCCCAGAGACTAGGCAAGAGACCAAATTTTTAGAGCCCTTGAACAGAGTATCCCTGATTTGGTGCCACTCTGTTTGTTTATGTAAAACTTTGCAGTAGTGTTGTCTGTCTTTATTTGTACAGTCTGTCCTTTTATGAGAGAAGCGAAGGCCTTGATTGCTAGGAAAATGGCTCTGAGCTCAAGAACGCTTATGTGTGACTGAGACTCTTGAGTAGCCGAGGTACCACTTACTGAGGCACTGTCCAAATGAGCTCCCCAGCCTAGCAGGGAGGCATCTGTGGTATCACTTTTGTGGGAAGAGAGCCCTGAAAGGGAACCCCCATGGACAGGTTTGCTGGATTTTTCCACCAACGCAGAGCCTGCTGAAATTGATCTGTGACTGGTATCAGCTTTGATAAGGCATTGCTCCTTTGAGGCCAGCAAGCACTCAGGTAAAATTGAAGTTCTTGCATTCTGCACCTGACACCTGGGACCACTGACGTCATTGATGCCATGTGTTCCAGGAGTCTGAGAAAGTCTCTGGCTGGTCTTGTCTGTCCCAGGACAAAAGAATCCACCACTGACAAGAAGTTTTGGATTCTCTCTGGAGAGAGGAAGGCAGACCACCTCAAGGTGTTCAGCTGGGCTCCTATGAAGGTAAGAATCTGAGAGGGCTCCAGGTGGGATTTCTTTAGATTTACCAGGAACCCCAGTGATTGCAGTGTCTGCTGTGTGAGGAAAAAGGACTCCTGCATTTGTTGAGCAGATTCTGCCACCACTAGCCAGTCATTCAAGTAAGGGTAGACAGAAACCCCTTGCTTTCTGAGGTATGCTGATACTACTGCATGGCATTTGGTGAAAACATTTGGGGCCGAGGATAGGCCAAAGGGCATCACAGCAAACTAATAGTGACCCAAAGGAAGCTTGAATCTAAGAAACTTCCTGTGAGACTTACTTATGGGTATGTGGAAGTAAGCGTCCTTTAGGTCCAGGGAGGCTAGCCAGCCTCTCTGCTGTAAGGACTGAATTACCATTGATAGAGTGATCATTTTGAATTTTGGTTTTAGCAGATGTTTGTTTAGATAGCTGAGATCCAAAATAGGTTACCATACCCATTTTCTTTGCATCAGGAAGTACCTGGAGTAGAGGCCTTTGCCCCTTTCGTGGGCAGGAACCCTCTTCACTGCTTGCAAAGCTAGGGTTTTTTTTTTACCTCTAACTCCAACAGCAGTACCTGTGTTGGTGTTAGGGGCTTTGATACCTGGGTATGCCTGAGGTCTTGCATCTGCTTGAATTGTATTGGCAGACCCTTCTCCACTATCTCCAGGACCCACTTGCCTGAGGTAATGAGTCCAGGCTTGAAAATAATGGGAGAGTCTTCCCCCTACTGGCAGAGGGGAGGCGACCTGGACACTCACACCAGGGCTTGGGCTGGGAGGCTGCTGGCTGGGCAGAAGTGGCTCTTCTTTGGCCCCTTCTGCCCTTCCCTCTGCAAAATCCTCTGTACTGAGAGTAGTCAGACTGAGGAAAGGGAGCATAAGGTCTGGGATAGTAACCTCTGCCCCTGTTTCCCCTAGAGTAGGATTTTTGTGGGGCAGCAGGTTTAGGTTTGCCAAGAAGTTTTGTACTCATCAACTTTTTTCATATAATCTGTTGTCCTGGAGTCAAACAACATGTTTTGATCACAAGGAAAATCCATGGCTTTAGACTGGGTGTCTGGAGTAAGACTGGTAGTTCTAAGCCAAGCAAAATGCCTCAAAGAGATGGCATGAGCATGGCTCTAGAGGCAGCATCATTGTTGTTGTCTGCCATGTGGAACTGGTATTTCGTAGCCTCCAGGGCAGTTTTTGCAGTGTCGATCAGGTCATGCACCATTGTGTCCAGTTCATTCTGGGCAAAAGCCAGGACAGAATTCCATAATGCCTTTTGATACTTGGCTGTAAAAGCCATACAAGAGGAAAAATGGATGAGCAGAGAAGCTGTAGTGCACATCTTCTATGCAATAAAATCAATTTTTCTGGAGTCCTTGTCAAGAGGCAAGGAAGACAAAGAGATTTCAGCTTTTTCACATGCTGCCTGCTGTACAATACTCTCACAGCTGGGGTGTACAGACAGGAAATCTGTGTCATTTTTAGACAATTGATATTTTTTGTCACAGCGCTTGTCAACCCCTGAGTGGGAAGTGGGGGTTTGAAGCAGCTTCTCTGTATTTTTTCTAAAAGCATTATAGATAGGTAAGGCCTATCTTTTGGGAGGTGGAAGACCTCTCATCTCCCTGTAATCCTGGTCTTCATCATCAGTTGTTCCGAAATGGAGCTGCCACCGGCGTGTTTGGAAGGGTGGTGCAAATGACAAAATGGGCGGCGAGCCCACTTGTAAGAACACCCAAACCAACAGATGATGCACTCTTTTTACCTCACATATAAAACAAAATGCTATCCAGGCAAAAATGCAGAGTATCATGAATCAATTTATTCTCAAACCCTGAACTGAGAAACAAAGAATGTTCTCCAAACTTTCCCCAGCTCTTCGACTCACAATGAGTCTTCCTCAGGGGATCTTCGTCATCATCCTGGTCGGTCTCCTGGGTTGGGAAGTCCAGGGTGTCCAGCATATTCTGAATAAAAGTAAGCAAAGAAAAGGGATTCTCCTGGTCAGCAGGGGAAGCCACAAAATGAGGGTCAGGGGACACATCTGGTTCTAGACCCTCTGAATGTACGTCTGGTGCATCATAATAATGTTCTTCCTCTTCTTCATCACATTCACAGTCCCTTGCAGTGAGAACTGTGGAAGAGTGCTTACCAGCAGAACTACCAGAAAACATAGACCCCATGCTTTGTAGGGTCTGGAAAAGATGCCAGGCTTTTGCCATGCCTCCCACAGAAGGTAGCTCCTGAGAACAATCAGGTTGGCTGCCAGACTGTGACTGTGTATGCTTAGTTTTTTCTTTGTATTTTTTCTGCCTGATGTCTCACTATTAGCTTTACCAGGAGGAACAGGAGCATTTTTGTCTTTGTAAAAATTCTTTTTAGACACCTCATCAGTGGCTTCAGGCTTCCTTTTTATGTTGGCACTTGGCGATAAAACCAGCCAACATCTTGCGGTAGTAGCAGATTTGGAGGTGTGGTCACTGTGGGTGAATGCAGGGCACACATCAGTAGGTGTGTCCCTCATTCCCCAATAAGCCAAGATCAGGCACTGACACCAGCAATAAGTAAAGTGGCCACGGCATCTAACAAAAGTGCTGTGGTTATGAGAGGCAAGCTCGTCGTGCAGCGACACAATAACATGCCTCCCGACACGCCTTTACTAGAGTCGTTTTCCAGTGAACATGGTGACACTGAGTGCCACCACGCACAATGCTGACTTCAGGGGTGCCCAATCCCCCTGTCGGCATGCTCCAACCCATTTCATTTGCCAATGGGGGAGCCCACTCCCCATCGGCATAATGCCCCCTTCCCATTCCAATTGTGTGCTGAGGGGTGCCCAATCCCCCTCAGCATCATGCGCCCCCCAACAGTCTTTCTTTGCCGATGGGGGGCCCAATCTCCATCGGCTTCAGTCCCCTCTGCCCAGTTCAACTTGCTGATGGGAGGCCCACTCCCCCATTGGCATAATGTCCCCACCCGCCCACCCCAATTTGTGCTGTGTGCCAAGGGGTGCCCAATGCCCTCGGCATCATGCCCTCCCTTTCTGTGCTGACGGTGAGGCCCAATCCCTGTCGGCTGCAGTCTCCCTCCCCGTAATGCAGGTGCTACACTGGGAGCCCACCCCAGTGTACCAAGCAACACCTGCAAAAAAAGAAAACCGACCCTCGTTGTCTCCCCTCCCCAACTGTAACACCCCACCCTGTAGAGACTGACAGGCATCAAGGGTGTGACTTGGGATCATCAGCGTGATGCTCATGCCATTCCACCCCACCCCTACCCTGCAGCCAGTGACAGGCATTGAGGTGTGCCTTGGAGTGCTCAGCCCCAAAGTTCACCCATTCTCCTATACTGCTCCCACCTCAGCATATTTCCTTATGGAATGGGGTAAGTATAAGGCCCAAATACCCCAAAGCACACCACAACACTTTTCAGTGCCTACAGGGTAGGGTGAGGTAAAATGACATGAGCGTTATAGCTGACGACTCAAAGGCACACCCCAAGGCCTGTCAGTCTCTGCAGGGTGGGGGTGGGGTTGACATCAGTTCAATACTTCACGGCCATTCCTATTATGCATCTCTAACTCCTGCACTACCAGTGCCAATGCCAGCGAGACAACATTCGGCATTGACAAATGCTTGTTGATAGACACTTCATCAGTGCCTTTGTTATTTTTGGGTTTTAAAGGAACTTCATCAGCCCCTCTGGAAGCTTTATTCTTAGGCACCTCCTTTTCTTGACTGGGATTTGGATGCCTCATCAGCACCCCTGTTTGAATTTTTATTGTTAATATTTTTTGATGGCCTCTCATCGGTAGCCTTAGATTTCTCCGCAGCCATGATTATTTTCAATCTCTTTGCTCTCTTTCTCAGTTTTCTTTCAAAATTTGGTGCAAAGAGAGCAAGTATGATCTGGACATATACACTGAAGGCACAGGTTGTGAGAATCTGCTTTAGCCAAAATCTGGTGACAGTTGACACAATTTTTAAAACCTGTAGGTCCGTTTTCTTTTTTTTCTTTTGGGATCTCTGACATGCCAATACACAAAGAATCCTGTAATCTATTGTAAGAATGTGGAAGAAAACAGTCGGTTCCTTGTGGTATGGAACCGTGTTTGCTGAAGTAAAAAGTAGTGAAAAAAAATTAAAATCATCTGTTCCCACACAAAAAGGGGGAACCATGATTAAAACAGAGAAGGAACCATCAAATGTACTTAGACACGATTAAAATAAAATAAAAATAAAGCAAAGGGAACTGTGGAACCGACCGAATTAAAATAGCGGTTCCTGGGAACCGATGGGAACCACTAAAAACCCCACAAAATAAACTCAGCGCACTATAAAAATAAGTTTGTGAGAAAAAACTTTAGCAGGAAAAGCAGAAAAAGGCTCTTAACAAGTGAAGTTGAAAGACACCTCAGGGGCAGTGTTGTTCAGTCAGCAGAGAACTAATTCTGAGGTACTTCAGACAGTTCCCTCTCAGCACACTCCCCTCCTAAATTTTGATTGGCTAATTCCTAAGCTCATTATCTAAGACCACACCTCTGGGGCAGCTGCATATGTTACTGACACTAAAGGACTCCTGGGGTGAAAATGAAGGGGATAGTGGTCACTCGGGGTGACAAGACCAAGGAGGAGAATGGGGATAGGACGGGGAGGGCTAGTGCCCTGGAGGAATAATAAGTCCCAGGGAAGGTCCGGGGATTATATGGAATATGGGCAGACTAGGTGGACCTTGGGTCTTTTTCTTCCGTCGCGGTCTATGTTTCTATGAACCAGCTTTGCTGAGCAAATGAACAACTGTGCATCTTAAAGAGTGTGGTTTATATAGCTGCAGAAGTGGTGATTTTAACATAGAAATTTAAGGTCAAAGGGGATTCCAAGTTTATCATCCCCCAATTCTAAGCACCAAGACCTTTAAATCCTCACTAAAAACACATTTATTTGGAATGGCATTTGGGGGTAATGTTTAGTTTTATTAATGCTGCCTGTTATTTTATATATTTTATTCGATCAAATGTTTATATTGTATACACGCTTTGGTTTTTTCAAAAGTGCTTTAGAAATAAATTTTGATTTGATTTGATAAATAAGTATGCCAGTGCAAAATTGGCTTCCCTACCACCCAGTTACCCAGGATATGTGGTGAGCCCTTTGGTAAGCAGAAATGTGTCCAGGCCTACCTTGAAAGCCTGTGCTGTCTTCATGCTTACTCACTGCTGGTTGGCTAGGCCATGAATTCACCCCACCCCCCCATGGAAGAAAAAGCACCTCCTAATGTTACACCTGAAGTTATCACCAGTGAGGTCAAGGCTTGTCCTACTGGATGACACTAGATCAAACATCTTCATATGTTTAGTCTAGCTGATCTCATTGAGTGTGCGAGTCTGAGATCACGTTGTCTCTTGGACACCTTTTCTCCAGGGAAAATCTGTTAGGGGCCTCCAGTCCTTCCTCATAGCTTCTGTCCTGATGCCCCTGATCATTTTGGTGGCCCTGCATTGCACCCACTCAACTGCCTCAATGTCCTTTTTGTCCTGAGAAGAGAACTGCACATCATACTCCAGGTAGGGCCTAACCAGGGCCTTGTCAAATGCCAGGATTACTTCCTCTGCTCTGCTAGTCACACCCTTTTGATGCACTGCAGCATTCTGACACCCCTGATGACCGTGGCAGGCTATGTACTGTTTGTCATGCTTCGGCCCCTTGGTTATTATTACCACCCCATTCTATCCCATCTCTACTGCATCATGAGGAGTGTGTAGGTCCTGCTCCCCACCCCTAAGCGCAGCACTTTGCACGTATTAGGTGTTCTTTCTTTTTCTGAAATTGCAATTTTTATTGTTATTTCTTTTCACAACAAAACAAAGAGAACAACAAAAAGCCCAAAAGGGCATGACAGACTGTACCATGAACAATGTAAAATTATACAGTAAATAGGTAAAATAATCGTGCACATGTTTTACTACATACCTTGTTCCCAATAATTAATTACTTCAACTTAAATGTCTTAATTCTAACTGGCTACAGCTGTCCAATCATCAAATAATCCCTAACCAGTAGACCTGCCTAACCTGGCCCGGACAATGGAACAGAGAGATAGTTGTCTGCTGGAACCTGTGGTCAACTTGAGAGCTGTGGCCTAAAATAGCAATCTGTCATCAATAACATAAAAATTGAACATAAAATACTGGAGAACCCCCGCAGCATGGACAGTGGGCAAAATAGAGTGTGTGCAGCAATGGTCCAAGGCCAGGGTATTCTGTTCCTGAGTGTTCTGTTAAACCCCTTGACCAGGACCGAGCCTTCCCCTGGCTATCTCAGCATCCAGATAACCCCGCAGGGACAAGTCTGACACCCTCACTGGCAGAGGGCCTCCCTGGCTAGTATCTCCAAAACCGGGATCCCTTCCCTCTCACTCAAGAATTCAAAAAAAGGCAGCCAGTGGGCTTTATATACCTCTGGTTTAAGCCGTAAATTAGTGGTCAGCCTTTCCATGATCTCGATTTGCTGACAGAAGATCAACCAAAGATCTACTCCTGGGTGATTTTCCGACAGCCACAGCCATGTGATCGTTTTCTGGGCTGCAGCTATCAGGATTGGGAATACATATCTAGCTTTAGCTCTCCCTAACCCCAGAGGAGGCTCTCTCAAAACTAAATATCGGGGATCTCCACCTGCAGGATCTTACTCATGTGCTCTGTAATTTTACCCCAGAAGTCTCTAACTGGGGCAACTCCAGAAGATATGCTCGTGAGTTCCTACTTGCCTGCATCCCCTCCAGCATTTATCTGATGGGTTCCTCCCACAATATTTGGTCACTGTAGGGGTTCTAAAGTATCTTGTGAGTACCTGCTATCGAAATTCCTTCCATGTGTGTGCGGCTGTAGTCTTCTGGGCCAATTCCCAAATGATGTCCCATTTTACATTCCCCCCCATCCTCGTTCAGTTCCTTCTCCCAAAGTGTCTGAATTCTGGATCTACTGCTAGTTAGGACATTCTCACTTGCCCTATAAAGTTTGCAGATTAGGTGGGTTTTTTGTATCTTACCCTTTGATAAATCCAAGAGGAAATCTATCAGAGGTTGTACTTCATGTGGCTGTTCAAATCCCTGTCATTGCCCTGCCTGATGGAAGAGCCTGATCTGTAAGTAGCCAAAGAAATCCCCCTTTGAGATGCCAAACTCCTGTTGGATTTGAGTGTAACTTTTAAGTCTTTCCACTGAAAATAGTTGGGAGAAATGACACAATCCCAAGTCTCCCCATTCGGAGAACACCAGATTCTCCCTCCCTGGAGGGAAGTCAGCCCTATCCGTGACTTTCCCATACATTGAAATAATGCTCTGATGCTTCCTCTCCTTTATTAACTGAATCCAGGACTGCACTGTATTTTTGAGCCAAGGGGTAGGTAGGGTCAGTAATAGCTTAGGGTTTCTTTTGTTAAACAGTATGGATCTTAAAGCCCCCGGTTTCATAAGGTCGAGGTCCGTTTTGACCCAACTTCGTAGCTCCTCTGTGGCACTGTAGGCAGGCAGGTATTGTAACTGGGTTGCTCTACAGTAGCTCTTCATGTCGGGGACTCCCAACCCCCCCCCCTTTCCTTTGGCTATCTTAAGCAGAGACTGGCTTAGTCTCAGTCTTTTCCCTGCCCAAATAAATTTTTATAACAATTTATCAAGGTCTGTCCAAAACTTCCTTGGTGGGCAGAGGGGAATTGAATCAAACAGGAAGAGCAGCTCGGGAGAACATTCATTCTCACCGATTCTACCCAACGTGCTACCGACAATGGAAGTGCTGCCCATCTGTCACAGCTCTTTCTTATTTCATCCATTAGTTTCAGGTGATTAATTTGATAGTGTTTACTTAAATCTGTAAGAATGTGAATCCCAGATATCTAAAACTTGTGCCGGACCATTTCAAGTTGGTTGACGTCCTGACACTCAGCGGGGGGGGGGCTCAGCTCCGATAGAGTCCATCTGCGACTTAGTTTCATTAATTTTGAAACCCGAGATGTTCCCAAACTCTGTCAAAAGAGCCATTGCCACTGGCAGGGAGGCTTCTGGGTTCTGCAGGTATGGAAGGGTGTTGTCGGGGTAAAGTGAAATGCTGTTGTTGACCGAACCTACTTTAATCCCCATAATGAGTGGGTGAGACCAAAAGGCCTCTGCCAAGGGTTCCATAATGAGGGCAAATAATAGGAGTGAGAGGGGGCAACCCTGCCTGGTGCCTCTTCTGATTGGAAACGCTTGAGAAATTACCCCATTCAACCTCACTTGGGCCATTAGATTGGCGTACAATGCCAAAACCCAGGCTTGACATTTGGGGCCGAATTAAACATTTTTAAGTACCGCTTCCAAATAATTCCATTCAAGGTGGTCGAAGGCCTTCTCTACATTTAATGTGATTACCAGTGCTGGGACCCTTCGCGGTCTCTTTTGGGTATGGGCCACAATTGTTAATAATCTTCAAATGTTATCATGAAGATGTTGTCCGGGCATAAACCCAGCTTTGTCCAGATGGACCAATTGGGTTACTACCCCCTGTAAACAGTTGGCTACCAATCTTGCAAAAATGTTTGCATCCAAATTTAGGAGAGATATGGGTCAATAACTTCCACATGCAGTGACCTCCTTACCCTGTTTTAGGATCACAGATATTAAACCCCTCGCCCAGGTGTCTGAAGCCTCTGATGGTTCGTGCAAGACGTTACACACTTGGAGTAATGGGGGGGAGAGATCAGCCTGAAACTTCTGGTAGTATGTAAGCAATAATATCCAACAGGGTGGGCAGTATTGTGCTATACCGGACTGCCCAGGGGTGTAATGAGGCCCGACACCTCAGGAGGAGGGCATTATAGCCCCTGGAAGGTCCTGTATAGCACATTACCGCCCACCCTGGAGGGTATTATTGCACTTAGAAAATGGGCACTGTTAAAAAAAATATATATATTTAACAATTGTTCCTAAAAAATGAGTTTAAAATAAGTTTTGTCATTAAATAGTTCCTCTACCTGCCTTGGAATGTTGTAGTTTCATTCGTTTTTTTAAGCTGTGGAGTTTTGACATTTTTGAGGCTGTATGCAGTTTCACCCCACAAACCCCTTCCCCCTTCCTCATGCAGCACTTTTCTTTCTGATTGTTTCTTTTTTCTTAAGTTGCTGTTGGCAAGAAATGAGTGATAGCAAGCAGGGAACTGTGCAAGTAGATAAGCTTGTGTACACACACACCCCCGCGCCGCCCCCTATGTAGAAGCACTGTCACAACTTGACTGCCCTTTTTTGTTCCCTTTTAATATATTTTTTTTAGCTTTGCTTTTGTTTTTTTGTTAAGTTGTATACCTACCAACACAATGAAAACAGAGAGGATTAGTGAGGGAGCTAGTGATGGAGCAGTGGTCTGCCAAGTTCAAAGCCGTGGTACAGTCCGAGAAGTGAAGATCAACAGCAAGTGGAGGAATGAGTGAAACAACCCGCTTCTGTAACTGTACTTTCTCGAGTTTGTCTTCATGGAGATGAAGACGTGCTATCCTATTTCATCTGCCGGTGTTTTGGGGGCTGCTTCATTTCTGAAATAGACCAGGTGGCAGCAGGGAAGAACTATAGCTTTTGGGTGGGAGTATGACACCTCCGGTGGGCTGCTGCAGTATGTAGCTATAGAGAAACGGAAGGTCGGGGTCTGTATTCGTGGAGGTCGAGGATGGTAGCAGAAAAAAAAATGACTATGACTGTCAAAGGCAGGTAGCTTTCTTCTATTTATTTTTGGGTTCGGTGTGCAGTGGGGACCTGAGGTTTGATCAATCGGGACAATCAGCCTGTTTCAAGTGTGGCATTAGCAAAGAGAGAAAGAAAACAGTGAAAAGAGCAGGAAACAGGTTTCTCTCTGTCTTTATGTAATTTTGCCCGGCAGGGGGAGAGAGACTCGGCAGGGCTACGCTTACACTGTTTGAGCGAGCTGAAGAACGGGCTGAGGATCAGTGGTAGAGTCAGCGGGTGGGCAGCATCTAGAGAATTGGTGCGAGACAAAAGCCACATTTCAAAGTAAGCGCGGTTTGGTAAATTACTCGCTTTTGTTCCCACTCTTGTTTTATTAATTTAGAGTGTCTGCTTTATAGATATGGCCAATTATAGTTAAGTGCTGATCGGTCAGCAGAGGAGCTTCTGAGAGCTGACCGACCGGCATCAGACGGAGCGCTGGTGATCAGCATGGTGTGGGGAAGTTCGATAGCTGATTTATTTAGAAATAATTTTTTAACTGTTACACTGAGTTAATGGTTACTTTCTTTTTTATGGTGGTGGCAATGGTAGTGGGGGGCATAAGTTGCTCACTAAGTGTTAAAAAAAAATAGCGACAGTTTGAAATTGTGTGCCCAGCACATCAGCCAATGAAGAAGCAGGGTGCTGGGCACAAGGATACTTTGCTGGCTATAAGGAAGGTTTGGGCTGGGGCTTTTTATTTGGTGGGCATTTGCAGACATCTGCACTCCACCCTGACCACTACAATCTGGTATTTAACCTGATGAAAAACCCATGTACCTTCTCTGAATGCATTAAGTTATGCATTCTCCTAAGGCTAGTAAACACGCCTGTAGCCAGGATGTGGGGGAGGGTGCACCCCTCTCCCTTCATCATACCCCCCTACTGGGGGTCAGAGCTGACAATAGCAGATAGATATTGACCCAGGATAGATCAGTGAGTGAGGCCATAAATCAGTGTGAAGGGAAGAATGGAGGCCAGGAAGATCAAAGGTACTCATTCCCCTCCCCCCCACCGCCCCCACCAGTCAGTTAAGCAATGATTACTCTGGGAGCTTGATCTCAGGAGGTAAACCTACCAGCTTGAGTAAGTCCTTCTACATTGCATTGAAAGCCACCAGGTTAATGAGCCCAGTAGGCCCGGCAACAGGGGAGGATGCTACGAGCTGAGGCGCTAAGAGTTAACCCAACAACCACGCAACCTTTCCTCATCTCTAAGGCGTCGAGGGAGCCAGGCACCGCATCTGGCACAACCTCCTGGGCTGCATCCCAGAATCTCAGATCCCCAACCCCATGCTGAGACCACCAGTACTTCTTAGAGTTCTTACCATTCAATCAGTTCCTCCAAGCAGACTGACCCTGACCACCCCCTACCGCCCGACAGTCTGCTCCTTAATTTCCATATTGTACCATTCCTCCATCTACACACATAAGTCTCTGTGAAGTAGAATGGCTCGAGTGATGGGAGTGTCCAAAACCAGCTCGCTGAATCATGCATGTGGCCTGTCGCATTACTCAATCTCCCAAACAGATGAAAATAAATGTCAGACTGGTAAGAGAGCAAACTCATAGTTAGTAAGGGTCAAGTAGGACAGTTCGGTCATTCTCTACCAATCTCCGCCAAATGGAGCTTCATGACACTACTCTCTTCTGCATTGCTTTGCTTGGGTGGAACAAATCTTGGCATACCTGTTGATCTGGTCCCGAGCCCCTAGCACCTCCATCTCTCGTGGATCTTTAACCCGCCGTCTCCCACTGCAGCTGCAGCACGGTCTGTTCTGATAGCTCTTGTTGGAGGTCTGGTAAGGAAATGCCCGCCTTTTGCAGTGGTTTGCTGGCCTGCATCAGCGAGTCTTAAAGCTTGCTGCCATTCTCCCAGTGAATCAGCAATTTCAACGGGTATCTGAGCTGAGCCTTACTTTGTTTATCTTTGAGCTGTCTGATCACAGTTAATACTTTCATCCTCCTTTGCATTATTGCAGGTGGTAAGTCATGATCTACATACACTTTGCTTCCTGTCCAGGTTCAAGTCTCTCTTGGCCCATGCCTTCCTTAAAATCATGTCCTTAACTGGGTATCGGTTGAATTTCACTAAAATTGACCTCGGAGGGGCATCATTTTTGGGCTTAGGCCCCAGGGACAGGTGCACCCATTCCAGTTCTAGTGACTCCGAGCTCAGGATATCTAATTCTTTCCGTAGCCAGGTTTTAATGAATTCTGGTGGATCATCCTGCTCCGCTCCTTCTAGGAATCCAAAAATGCATATTATTTTTCTGCAAGCTCTGGATTCAGCATCTTCTCCCCTCACTGTCAATTCTCTCTCTCTCTCTCTCACCGTGCTGGCTACACTACCGGTCGAATTAGCCTCATGTTATCATCTCTAAGCGCATCAAGGCCTGTATCCAGGTCGGCAGTCCTCCGCTTGAGGTGTTTTAAATCTTGTTTAATATCTTTGAGATTGGAGTTTATCCTCTGCAACATTTTCAGAGTGTGAGCCATCGCCCGTCTGTCAAAAGAGCTTTTCCATGAGGAAGTTGCATCTTCTCCCACCGGAGCCTACCGCTGCTTCCGAGGCCCTGTAGCGAGAGACACTCGGGCTGCGTTCAAGTTGCGATCTTTGTCTGGCAGCCGGCTTATTTTTACTTCTGCCTCTCATTTTCATTAGCTGGCTCATTTTTACAATGGGACGTGTATTTAAAAGGTACTGTAGAAGTCAAAAAATTACCGAATTACTTTAGATTTGCCACCGCGACTACAGAGCTCCGCACTATGTGACCAATCGGCTTGGTGAATTCACCGGAAGTCCATTAGGTGTTCTTTATGAGTGGCACTGCACTTTATTCTCTACACAGATTATTTTTGTATTGCATTCTAATTTTATATAAATTTCTTATCAAGTGTTATTCCACTGTTTTGCATTTGTGTACACTGTATTGTGCTGCTGTTCTTCCTCTGTTCTCCTCCCTGGGTCGCACCTGGAAACAAGCTTCAGCTCAGTGTGCCTTTCCTGGTCACCAATTTTCAAATAAATAAATAACATAAATATAGTTACACTGAATTAAGGCCCCAGGGGTTGGACAAGTTGACTGGCTTGTTCAGGTCCTACAGACGTTTGTTCACATCCTTGAGGGAGTCTCCCACCCTGGCCATTAGTCAGTGAACTCTAGAAACTTGAATAGACAATTATGATATTACAGAGGTTAGGTTGTTTTTGAGCCCTAGAGTCACATTGGACCAAATCTTTTTCGAGGAAGGATTTCTGGGTTACTTCTGCAAGGGTGGAAGTAGAAACATTTTGCATTTGGTCATACTTTTTAAGGATTGTATTTGAACAGCCGGCCCAGTGGCACTGAGGGTTGAGGCGCTGGATGCCACACCTCACGCCATACCGGTGACGGGTTTGGGAACGCAGCATCAGCAAAGTGTGGATAATCGGATATTCCTAATATAATTGTTCCGTAGGATCCCAGCGATGCTGATGGTTTTCCATTGGCTCATTGCTGCAGAAGTATTTGAGGTTATTTTCATCTTTGCTGAGGACTATGGAGTTAGGAGTGAAATTTTGTTAACTTCACTACCACCTCTGGCCATGTATAAGTAAATATGTAGACAACCATCCATTACTAGGCCAGGCATGGTGTTAGTTTAACAAAGTAAGTGCACATTCAACTTCTATTAACTTTTCCAAGTTACAAGCATTATAACTTATTCAGAAGAGAAAGATCTTGACAATTGGTGATGTGCTCTTCTGCAGAAAATGCATCTGCTACTATATATTTAAGTGGTAATAAAAACATTTGCTGTTCTCTATCAAAAATCCATTATTAAGAATTTAATGACAATTAATATTTCCTTGTTTTTAACAATACTAGTGTGATATACAGCAATTTAATGACAGTTTGCTCTGTTTCCTGAATGTCTGCCTCTTGTGGTAGTAAATCTTAGAGAACTGGAATGACTGCAGATTTGAATGCCTCTGTGACACCTCCTAGCTCATACCATGGGTACTACAAGTGTCTCCATAAGGTTGGTTCAGAACATTAGGGATCCTCCTCACTGCTTATTGAGAATGAGGTGAGTTATCCATTTATTTAGAATACACCTCCTATATCATGGTCAGGGGCACAGTAGATAGCATCATCCTGGGGGCTAGAAGATAGGAAGGTTGTGGGTTCTAGCCCCACACCAGACACTTGGCGTAATACCCATAACTGACACTGTAGCGCAGGTACAAGGAGGAGTACTGCACTGGTGAGGTGCCGTCCTTTGGATGACACATTAAACTGAGGTCCCTTCTGCCCATCTCTGGTCACTATCCAGGTGGAAGATAAGATTCTATAGTATGTAGCCATCTTTTTCTGCCCTGAACCATTTATATATCTCCAGGCTATTCAGGATATGTGCACTGCACATTGACGCTGGTGGGGTGGAAACCACAGATGAGGATTGAGGAAGTGTTCACTATACCCAAGAGAAATTCGCAATTCATTTATTTGTAATTTTTTTGAATGTGACAGCTTGTTTCCATGTACTTGCATCCCAGGGTGGATTAAATGGATCTGCTATATTGAGAGGGAATGTTGTCCAGGACACTGCTGAAATTTACCATTTCTTACAATAAATGCAATAGATTAACTTTCCTTTGTGCAGCCACCAGAGACGTTGGGCAGAAGCTGAGACTTTGATTTAGCATTCATCCGAAGGGCACCTCCAAAGTGCAGTCCCCCACCTACTGCTGCACTACAGTATCAATACTTGGTATTATTAGCCCAATTTTCTGATTGGAGACTGGATCCCATGGCTTCCCAATCACAAGTCTCAGAGTCTAGCATACTACATACTGAGACACTAACATTGCAGCTCTGTTTGGAGGGTAGTTCCCAGAGCTGTTTCATTTTCTGGAAAAGACAAGCAGGACTCTACAGCAGAGCACAGGAAGACCCCAGGAGCCTTTAAAGGCCAGATCCTCCAGCCCACAGTAACACACATGAGCAAGATGCTACAGCAGGGCACAGGAGGTCCCTGGGAGCCTTTAAAGGCCAGATCCCCAGGCCACAGTAACACACACAAGCAGGATGCTACAGCAGGGCACAGGGGGTCCCCAGGAGCCTTTAAAGGCCAGATACCCAGCCCACAGTAACACACACAAGCAGGATGCTACAGCAGGGCTCAGGAGTCCTGGGGAAAAAAAATACAGGAGTCTATCCTCTGTAAACAGATTGCCAAGACAGTGCAGCCTTGGTGCCTTCAAGCATGTAAACCAGCATAGTCAAAGCCTGGCAAAACTGTGGAGTTTTCTACTACAGGAAACAGAAAGGCTTCCATTGCAGTGTCCCCTAATCTATGTTTAGTGTGTGCATTCTGCTAGTGGGACGCCAAAGAGAGATTCAGAAACAAAACATGAAGTGTTATCTTTACAGTCGAGCATTCTACCTGTGAGTGCTATTTGACCCTAATAAAATCAACTTATCTTGTATTCTGGTTAAAAGTGATACATTCCTCTTGTGTGACACCCTGCCAGGTGTGACAGAAGGAACATTTCAAGAGCAATGAACTGTATTAACCTTAAAGACTATTTAAATGTAATACTGATTAACAAGCACATCAGCAACAGTAAAGATGAATGCTTATACCAAGTCAGTCACAACTCCACCGTGGGGGTCCAGATAGTATGGGGATGGCAAGCCCAAGCCAAGGAGCTCAAGGGTGACTCCAGCCTCAGGAGGTAATCTGAAGGGGCAGCACAGTGATATGCTGCCCATAATATTTCACTTTAGTTGCTTCTTACAGGATTGCTGGTTTTAGGAATGACTGGACACCATAAGTAACTTCTAACAGCTCTGAGGTTTATTCAACAAACATACATTAGATAGATCAGCAGGCCTCAGCAGAACTATTACTACAATCTGCTCGTGCAGTTTCTAAAACCTAGTTTCCACCCCAGACATACCATTGGCCCAAAACTGCAGGGGGATGTGGACTAAACCATTCTACAATGTTACTAGGGTAAGTTACCATATACTACACTGCCCTTGAGCTGGTAGGGATCTTTGGGTGACTGGCTGACATTATCTCCAGGGCTGGGAATCATGGTGGTAAGTCAAAGGCGGTCCAGGCCTGAGACCCGGGGTTGGGAATGAGGCAGGAATTTATTAAATCAGCAGCTGAGCAGGAAAAGCATTTGGGAGTCATTGTGGATAAGACATTGAAACAATCTGTGTACAAAATACTGCAGTGGTCAAAACGTGTAACAGAATAACTGGTTGTATAAGAAAAAGATTAGAAAGTAAATCAAAGGAATGTATATTAGCATCATAACTAAGGCCATAGTTAGACCTCACCTAGAACACTGCCTACAGTTCCGAACCCTGCATTACAAACAAACTCTAGATAGAGTCAAGATGGCTAGATCATATGTTTCCTGGTTCAGCTGTTCTCCCTGGGCTAAGCACAGATATCTGTGACTATACTTAGCCCAGGGAGGACAGCAGGGAACAGCAAACAGAAGATCAGAGCTTGTAAAACTCTAACATGTACTGCAGCCTATTGAATCTCCCACTGCTGCAGCCCTCCTCTGATGTCAGTAGCAGGGAATTCTGGGATTTGTAGTTACAGAAAATGCCAACTTGCCAAGTCAGCATAAATAGTGTGATGCAAACTACTATACTGCAGTAAACAGTAATATGTTTTTACACACAAAGTGTTAGTTAGGATCAGTCCCACACTTGGGTATGGGGTTCTTAGTGCTGACAGTTCCCCTTTAACTGATTTGATGACACAAAACAAAGTAACAAGTAAAACCAAAAGTTGGGGAAAGTATTAGTAGCATAGTTTAACTTGATTCATAATTCAGCGTGTTCCCTCGCAGGATATAAGCGGATTAGATTGGACCATTCCTACACCAAAATGGGTGGGGGCACAGTCCTTTATTACAACTAACTGCCCTGCATGGTGATACCCTAGCCTCCTGCAAAGTACTTCCTACTGGTCCCAGGGGGTACTAAGAAAATTCACACTGTATGTATATTGTTTTGCTCTCAACTTTTTCAAAATGCCACTGGCCTGGTGGTGTTAAGGGTTGAGGCACTGGACGCCACATTTCGCGCCACACTGGCGACCCAGGTTTGGAAACGATCCCGGGTCGTCATGAGTTGGCAGGGGCAGGAAAGGATTGAGCATCCAGAGGACTGCTCTCTTTTCCTGGGGGAGGGTGGGACTGCTAGCTGCGGTTCGAGCAGCTCCTGGCAGTAGTTGGGGGGCACCAAAACTTGTGTCTCTCTTACAGGGGTTGGAGCAGCGGCGGAAGCCTTATGCCCGGGCACGAGAGCATACCCGTCATGTGCAGGCCATCACTGCACATCCATGCTCCTGAAGGAAGGTGAAAAAGCCTCTGTGCCACACAGGATGAAGCTGCCGATGGGGGACCCCCAGCCTGGTCAAAGCCCAATGTAAGTCAGGGCGGGGGCTCCAGGGTGATGCAATCTTCTCTCCTGGTTCTTCCTTCACCAGGAGGGGCCCCTCCATGGAGGGTAAGCCATGGTCCTCCCCACTCTACGATCACAGCGGAGGCTGGCCAGGTTGGGAGTTGAGAGCCCATGTAACTAGCTGAAATGGGGTAAGTACACCCCTAGCAAGCACAGAGAGATACCATTTACGGGACAGTCCTTGAAGACACCTCCTCATTCAGATATCTGGGTGTTTGACTTGACCAACATCTCACCTTCTCCGGTCACGTGGATGCCATCCTGAAAAAGCTGCGCCCCAAGCTCGTGCTCTGTACAGGAACTGGAACTAACTCCCTCTGCTGGCTAGGCGTGAACTTGTCCAGAAGATGATCCTTCCTATTTTCGACTACTGTGATGTAGTCTACAGTGCCGCACCCAATACCTCCTTAGCCAGACTGGATATCCTCTTCAGCTCCTTCTGTCACTTTGCTCTGGACTCTCCTCCTCTCACCCACCACTGTCAACCCTACCACTCCCCTGGGATTTTACTCACTAGAAAATAGAAGCCTCCATCATTTTGTTAAATTTGTCTCTAAATTCTGGTTTGGATAGCTTTCATCCTATCTCACTTCCTCTCGATCAGTCCTCCTTCCCCCTGCCCACTCACTTAGATCTTATGTCTCCCATTCCTTGGTTGTTCCTTGCTGCTCTATCACTGTAGGTCAGGCTGCTTTCTCGTATTGCTTCCCAAAACCATGGAATTTACTTCCTCACCAGATTCACCACTCCTCCTCCCACTCCTCTATAACTTATGCCCTACATAATTTCCTCTCTGTGAGCCGTACCTACAATTAACCTACCTGGTATTCCTGACCTGCTCCCCAGCATCTATCAATATATTAAGTAACTATTCTGAATAACAGTTCCCTTCCAGCCCCACTACTTTCTTTCCCTACAGAGATTCCTACCTGGCCATTTCTTCGGGTTATCTATGACTACCAAATATAACAATAACTTAAGATTCCTATCAGTCTACAACTATCAATATATCTATAACCTTGATTCCTATTCATCTGCTCCCCTCCTAGCCTCACTACCTTTCCACTTCTGCTGTTACTACCTATCCACCCCTTCCTTTTGGGCTAAATGGTACCATCATCCTGAATTTAAGGTGTTATCCTAACGTAATGCACTTGACCTGTTCATTGTGACCTCTGTAAACAACTGTACTCATATGCTGCACTTAATATGTTCTTTCTGTTATTTGCTGTTCACCACTGCCAATATTGTCATAATAATGTTTGCTGTTGTATGCATGTATGTATTTCCACTACCCTTTCCCCCAGGACGCACCGTGAGAGGAATACCTTGTTGTTCAGTGTGCCTTTTCTGGTGAAACATTTCAATAAATAAATAATTAAATATACAATCCTCCCAAGGGTGGTATGGCTGGTCTATCTGAGTTAATTGATTACCTGTCCTCTGCTACTGGGAAGAATCATGAAATCATTTTAATGGGTGATTTTAATCTAGACTGGAACAGGAAGACCTCTAAATATTCTGAGTCAATCCTGAGTAAAATTCACCTTTCTCAGTTCTTCACTGACTCAACCAGACCATCTACCAATGGATGGAACCACTCCCTCATTGATTGGGCTCTGTCTAACAGGAAGGATGAGATTATTGGTGTGGGCACCCTCACCAATGTTATTAGTGCCTACACCCTGGTCATTTATGTATGGAATGCCCCCTTCTGCCCTCCCATGGAGCTAATAATTTGAGACTTCTCCAGATCTGATCAGGATGCCTTCTTTTGCTGAGCTTCCCTGTCTGGACTGGTGCCTACAATATTCCTCCACTGACGTGCATGAAGCACATGCATACTTTACCTGCATTCTTCAGTCCCTTCAGGAGAAACACATTCCACTCATCAGGCATAGGGTAAGGCGGAAGGCTACTAGGTGGTTCCACATTGACCTGCTCTCCTTGTTTAAAACTGGGGACAAATGTTGGGCTAAATTTAAATCCATGTCACTTCACTCTGATTGGCTGGAACGGATATATTATATTAGATCGAAACTCGGTATCCAGACGCTGAAGATACAGAGTCTATGGTCCCGACATGACAAATCCCGCATGACTCAGATGCCCAACAATACAATATCGGGCATCCGCTAACACAAACACACCTCAATATGGGGGGGAGCTTCACTCCCCTTACCCCCCCATGTGTGGGGCTTCACCCCCCCATACCCCCGTAAATGACATAACAAACTCTTAGGGGGAGCAGACCTCAGAGTAAAATTATATTAGTTACAGGGGCAAAATTACTAAAGGTCCATAGCCCAGATCAGAACCTGAGCCTAGGAGGGTACACTGGCCAAGCTGCCAGTGGTTTAGCCCTCTACACCACCGGGGCAGCTTGGCCAGCTTCCGGATCTGATGCTGCCTTGTAGATCATCACCAGGGGGAAGGTAGCAATATCCACTTCCGCCCTCTTGTAACACCATCAGGCATGAATCCACCGGGATTCACAATGTTGGGATAGTACACCAGTCAGGCAATGCTGCCCAGGCAGGTGAGCATCGGGATAATGAGCCATGGGATCTTATAAGGGTACTGCTGGAATATTGGACCTGAGGAATGCCTGTAAAAAAGAAATTCATTTGGCTAAAAGCAAATACTGTAGGGAGCTCCTGCAGGCCTCCGCTGGTGATGCCAGGAGCTTCTGTTCTCACATTAAGGGGCTCATGGTTAATAGTAAAAGTCAAACACTTTCTGATATGACTATTAATAGTGATAATTGCAACAATCCTGACACTGTTGCAATGCTTTCGATGTCCACTTCTCTGACCTAACCAGGTTTGAGAATCTTATGTCAGGCTCCCCAGAGTATCCATCCCTTCCTGGTTGCAACATCATCCCACCATTGCATTTCCATACCGTCTCTCACAGTGAGGTCCTGCAGTTCCAGAAATCTGTCTCAATCTGTGGGTGCATTGGCCCTGATGGGCTAGAGCCTAGGCTGCTTATGACTGCTGCTCCCATTCTTGCATCCCTGATTACCAGACTATTCAATCTGTCCCTTTCCATACCCACTTGTTCCTGAAAGCTGGAAGGTGGGCAAGATCATTCCAGTCTTCAAAAAAGGTAATCCTGAAAGCACTGACAACTATCAGCCTATTGCAGTCCTGTTCTCAGTAAACTACGGGAAAAGCTGGTAGCCCCCCAGATCACAGAACACCTTCACAAATATGACCCACTGTCTCCTGCCCAACACGGGTTCAGGCAGGCTCATACTATTACCACAGCGCTCATCCAATTTACCAGTGATGTTAAAATGCCCATGGAAAAGGGGATGCATACCAGATCCATCTCTATAGCTCTTACAAAAGCATTCACCATGTCAACCACACCCTACTCAAAATCAAACTATCATCCCTTGGGATTTCCCCCACTACCATCAGCTGGTTCTCCAGCTACCTTAGTGACACATATTGTAGCAATTTGTTATGTTCAGCAAGTCCAATTCTGCCCTGACCACTATTAATGTTGGTGTTCCCCAAGGCTCCATTTTAGGTCTGCTGCTATATTCAATCTTCATTAATGATACCCCAAAATCACCATTGTCCTGAAACATTCTCCTTTACACTGACGACATGGTGCTATTATCTAGCTCCAAGAGTTTAAAGTACACAGGGGTGTAGCCATAGGTGCCAGAACAGGGGGGGCCACAAGGGCCATGGCCCTACTGCTTTCATAAGTGGCCCTATCACTTTTTGCTATCATGGTAATATATTTAATAGGGGAAAATTTACCCGTTATGTCCTTGGCCCTACCACTTTTCAAACCATTCTGGCACCACTGGGTGTAACCAGGGATTTCAGATCTGCACACCAAGTGGACTCACTGCTACCCCTCCCCCCCTTGTTAGGGTGAGCTACCCCCCCCCGGGGTGTAGCCATGCATGGGTAAATACAAATGCCATGCATTGCTCCCTAAGACACCCACATACCAGCCCTGAGCCTGTAAAGTTGTATTGTCATTGAGATGCAAATATAGTATTAGTGACCAATCCTTCTAGTTTTGACTCCTATGAATAAAATTACAGAAAGGTTCAGCATTTTCTTTGTTAATTTTCATGGAAAAAGGAAGCAGTTCAGAGCCTATTTGCTACCCCCCTTAAATAAAATTGCACACCATGGAGTGCTTGGAGTATGCCTGCCTACACCCATGAGTCATTAAGTACATCAATGCATATCTCAGTGCTGACTTAGAGTTCAGATTTGGCTTGTACAAAATTGACTTGTCCTAAATTCTAGCAAGACCTGGTCCTAGGCCATACTTTTTGGGTCTGCACCTAGGTTAAGGACTTGCACCACTGACTTAGTCATCCACTGTTTAGCTGGCTTCCCCCTTCAGTGGTTGACTCCTTTAAATACCTAGGCCTTACCCTAGATCCTGCCCTGGGTTTCTTCTCGCATGAGTTTACATCATGGAAAACCATGAGTTTCAATGCCAGGAGCCTTAGCAACAAGATGGAGAATCTAGAGGCTGCCATGATGCAGTCGGACCTGGACATTGTGGCCATCACAGAGACTTGGTGTAGTGATTACCATGACTGGGAGATGGCCATAATTGGCAACAACATATTGAGACAGGGCAGGCAGGAAGGGAGGAGGAGCGGCACTTAATGTAAAAGATGGAATAAAGGCCACAGAGATCCAGGCAGAACAAAATGGGGGAGAGATATTGTGGGTTAAGCTGGAAAGGAAAATGGGGTCAGCCATCTGCACTGGGGTAGTCTATAGACCACCAGCCCAGGAGGAAGAAACAGATAGGGAGCTGATGCTAGCCATCCAAAAGATGGCAGACAAGGGTGAGGTGGTGCTGGTTGGAGACTTCAATATTCCAGATGTGGACTGGAGCCTCCCAGCAGCGGCAGCAACCAGGAGTAGATTTATCCTGAACTCCCTTCAAGGTGCCTTTCTCAAGCCACTGGTCATTGAACCAACTTGGCAGAAGGCAGTACTGGACCTTGTGCTCACAAACAGGGACAGTGTGATAGGGGTAACAGTGGGAGAGCACCAAGGTAACAGTGACCACTGGTCACTGTGGTTTGAAATAACAGGAGGAACACAACCAAACTGCACAAAAACATGTATCCTGGATTTTAGGGGGGCAGACTCTGGGAAAATTGGAAGATACTTGAAAGAGGCATTAATAGGAATGGGGAGGGAATCAGGGGTTGAGGAACAGTGGGCAATATTTAAAACAGGGATTACAAGAGCAACAGAATTATGCATTAAGCAGGTTAGCAAGGGGAAAAGGAAGAGGAGGCCATTATGGTTTTCTAAGGAGGTAGCAGAGAAAGTGAAAGCCAAAAAGATCACATTCAAGTAATACAAAAAGATGCAGGCAGAAGGGGATAGGGAGGAGTACCAGGAGAAGCAAAGGGAGGCAGGGAGGTCAGTAATGGAAGCCAAAGCTCAGACAGAAGAGCACATCACAAAATAAGTGGGTAGAAGGACAAAACCTTTTACAGTTACATAAGTGAGAAAAGAAGGGCAAAGGGAGGGATAATGAGACTGAAGGGGAAGGATGGGTGCCATGTGGAGGATGACAACAGTAAAGCTGACATACTGAATAGATATTTCTGCTCAGTCTTTACTGAGGAAGAGGAGGGTAATGGGCCTGAAGGGAGTACAAGGGGTGAGGACGTTGCAGAAATGAACACATGTCCCTTTGCATGGAAAAGGGTCCTAAATGAACTGGAAGCAATGAGACTTGATAAAGCAATGGGGCCAGATGGGGTGCACCCCAGGGTCCTAAAGGAACTAAGAGAGGTGGTGGCTGAAACTCTGGCAATCCTGTTTAGTTGATCACTGGAAACAGGGGAGGTACCCAAAGACTGGATGACAGCAAATGTAGTCCCCTTATACAAAAGCAGGAACAAAGCGGAAGCGAGGAACTACAGACCAGTCAGCTTCACCTCGGTAGTGGGGAAGATCATGGAAGCACTACTGAAGGAGAGATTGATGGAACATCTGGTTGCCAATGGACTGCAGGACCCAAGGCAGCATGGTTTTACCGGGTTGAGGCCATGTCAGCCCAAACTCATTGAATTCTTCAACTGGGCGACAAGGTTGGTGGATCAGGGGAGGGCAATGGATGTGGCCTATCTGGACTTCAGCAAGGCCTTTGACACTGTGCCACATAGAAGGTTATTAAAAAACTGGGGAATATGGGAGTGGGCAGGACAGTAGTGCGGTGGGTAGGTAATTGGCTGGGCAGCAGGACACAGAGGGTGGTGGTAAATGGCTGTCACTCCACAGAGGGAAGAGTGACCAGTGGGGTACCACAGGGATCAGTGCTGGGACTGGTCCTATTCGGCATCTTCATCAGTGACATTGCACAGGACCTAGAAGGAAGAATTTCCCTGTTCGCTGATGACATGAAGCTCTGTAACAGAATGGACATGCCAGAGGGTGTAGACAGAATAAGGAGGGACCGGCAGAAGCTTGGAGAATGGTCAAGGGTTTGGCAGTTGAAATTCAATGCAAAGAAGTGCAAGATAATGCATGTAACCCCCCTACAAATGGGGGTTCCCAAAAAGTTTTCCTCCAGCTTGTCTAAATGCTCACTGCCAGGCTGGTGTCTTGTGTTTTAGCAGTTTAAATGTGATTGCCAGAGAGTGCCTGTATAGCCTATGTGCACTGTCTCTTTAAGAGCTGCCTGGATTGCAGTCATAAGTAATCTGAGAGGGAGCTCTTTTGAAAGATGTAACTATTAGCTGAAAATCATTTAGAGTGATAATGATAATGTAGTTTGTCTAACCTGCCTTCTTTGCAGCAAGGATTGTTTTGTTTATCTCCACTATCTTGGTCCTGGACTGCGAATTGGACCAATCAGTTCTGGTGGGACCTAAAATGGAGCCGGACTACAGCAGCTGTCTGGAGTCAAAATCTGTAGGAATTGCAGTTTGGGGCTTTTGACGCCCTTTTGCACCTGAAGGGGGAGCCTTTGTTGTGACTGACAGACAGATCAGCCAACCAAACCTTTTGGATTCTGGGAAAATTCCCAGGCTTGCTGCAGTTTGAGTTAGATCTCAGTTGGGAGCTGAATGAGCAAGAGCTTGAGTCAGTCAAGCAGCCATCTGAGTAGTTTCGTGTGGGAGACTTGTGGAAAGGCCTGAGTTGTGGCCTGCATGTCTGCCTGCTGCCCCTGAGAGGGAGAGAAGAGAATTATTTCAGACTAAATCCAAGTTTGTGAGAATGAAGTAAGCTACTGATTTTTCACCAGGTTCATACCTGAAGAAGACTGAGGATTTGCTGATTGCGATCGGTCTGTCAGGATTTCCAGCTGCTTTTGAATCCCCGGTTTGTGCAGAAACTTTGCGATCATGACAGGAGAGCAGTTTGCCTGGTACAGTAGAATTTCCTTACATGTGAATGTGCTGTGTATTGGAAGTGGGTCATGATTTGCTTCCCCACTGTGTGAACTGTATTCTGCTTGCTGGAAGTTTTGTCCAGCCTAATCGGACTGAATCCAGGTTCATCTCCATTCGGCCTGGGCCATGCCACGCAGGCTCTGCCAGACTACCCCACTGCACAGAGAAAGCCACCGATGAGAGACCTGCCTGGGGATCAGCCCCCTGCTCCACGCTTGAACAGAAATGATGCCTCAGCAAATTGTGTAGGCCCTGCTTCTCCTGGCACCCCAGATTAACCACCTGCTGTCTCGATTTTTGTTCAGCCTGTGTCCAGTCTTGGGTATCGTGAGTAATCATCAGGGTAACTTCCTGCAACGACAGCCTAATCTGAAAGTGTCATCTGATTGTCTTGTTGTTTTCTTTTCACGAACTGAGCCCTCCGGATTACAAATAGCGTGTGTTGTGCATGTTGTTTTCTTCCATCACAGGGCCCCAACCAGCTGCAACGTTCCTGGCTAGCCCACCATTCTCCATCTGGGTACCCAGAGTGTGTGACTGTTTATGGACCCTGAAGTGCATGCATAACTGTTTGATTGATAGAGCCTTTAAGTAAATTAACCTGATTACGCCCCTCCCTTGTTCAAGCCCCTTAAATCAGATCTAACTCTTTTTTGCATTTACCCTGACTGTGGTTCCAGTTTGTGCAAGAGTACTGTACTGCTGTTATTTGTTGTGTATAACCTTGTTTTACAGGGGGTCCCCAGGGCCGGGCCAGAGGAAAGCCCTAGTGGTAAGTGCAAACAGTGTGGGTACTTGTGTGGTGTATCAGGGGTATTGTGAAAGTGATTATTTTGTATTGTTCTGGCCACTAGTAAGGAAAAAGGAGGGGGGTTACAGTGTCCTGGAGGGCTGTGCCCAGGTTAGCTTGACCACTACCAACCCTGACCTCTGGGTAGAGGCACCCGTTTCACAACTCAGGCCCCTTAACCTGCTACTAGCCAAGCAGGCAGTGGTAGTAGCCCTTGGGATAGCGCCACCTAGGAGTTACATGCATATGGGGCACAAAAACCCTGAAATAATATATCAGTTTGGGGGGGGTGTGAGGATACAGCATGCAGCAAGCAGGAACGGGACCTTTGGGTTATCATCTCTGATGTGCAAGATAATGCATATGGGGCACAAAAACCCTGGAACAACATATCATTTGGGGGGGGGGGGGTGAGGATATAGCATGCACCAAACAGGAATGGGACCTTGGGGTTATCATCTCTGATAACCTCAAGATAGGGAAACAGTGCAACAAGGCAGCAGGTAAAGCAAATAGGATGCTGGGATGCATAAGAAGGGGCATCACCAGCAGGAAAAGGGAGGTCATAATTCCACTATACAAGACATTAGTGAGGCCCCACCTGGAGTACAGTGTACAGTTCTGGAGATCTTACCTATGTAAGGACATCGGGTAGAGAAAGTTCAGAGGAGGGCAACAAAGATGGTACAGGGATTGCATCACAAGTCCTGTGAGGACAAGCTGAAGAACTTGAATATGTACTCCCTGGAGAGGAGGGAGAGAGAGAGGGGATATGATAGAGACATACAAGTACCTTACAGGGAGGAACAGGGTGCAGAAATACACTATTTTCCAGCAAAAAAGATGTTCCAGGACTAGAGGGCATATGAAGTTGGAGGGAGGGCAATTCAGAGGAAACGTGAGGACAAATTTCTTCACAGGACAGGTGGTGGACAAGTGGGACACCTTGGCAGAGGAAGTGGTGGGGGCTGAAACAATCATAGGATTTAAGAATGCATGGGATAGACATAAGGGAATTCTGGAGGTCAGGGGAAAGGGGCAACAGACTTCTAGAAAAACAAAGTGAATTTACAAGCTCAAATGGGCAGACTGGGTGGGCCATAGGCCCTTATCTGCCGACAGTGTCTATGTATCTATGTATATTTCAAACATCTGCAAGTCTGTAAATTCCAAGCTTGGGCTCGCCCACAGTATCAGATATGCCCTGACTCTTGCAGCAAGAATTGCAGTGGCCCAGGGAGCACTGCTACCTAGCCTTCCATATGGGCTTGTCTCATTTTATCAGGCCAGCGCTTGCAATCTGCTCAAATGGAACGTCACCTACAACAACATATGTCGGTTTGCCATATTTGCTACCTGGCTGACCCATCACTGCATGCTCAGTCTTAACACAGAAACAGAATCTGAGAGCAGATAAGGACCGCTTGACCCACCTAGTCTGCCCATTTCCCTACCTAATGGACAAGCTGCAGATCCTAGTTAACCAACAGCCTACTTCCTCCTACCCCCCCCACTAGAATTGCCTTATGTCTGTCCCATGCAGTCTTGAATTCCCCCACTGTTTTTGACTCCATGACCTCCTCAGGAAGGCTGTTCCATGTATCCACAACCCTCTCCATGAAAAAATATTTCCTCACACTACCTCTGAACCATCCCCCCTCTATCTTCAAATTGTGCCCCCTTGTTCTTGCACATCTCTTTTTCTGAAAGATGCTACCCTCTTGGACTTTGTTGATTCCCTTGAAGTACTTGAAAGTTTCTATTGTGCCCCCCCCCTTTCCTCGAGGGCATGTGTATTAAGCTCCTTTAGTCTCTCTTCATATGTCTTCTGGTGCAGACCCTGCACAGTTTTAGTTGCCCTCCACTGGAGAGCCTTCATCCTGTCTATGTCCTTGAAGAGACAGTACTCCAGATGGGGTTTCACCAACAGTCTTGGTTGGCTCTCTCCCCCCTTCTCCCATCATCTGTGTATCCTAAACTGTCTTACTGACAACATAATCAGGTCATTAAAACCCACCACAATGGTGGCTCTGTTAACTCCCTCAGAACAGGCCTACACTCTGCGATCTAATAATGTGGCTCTCCTGACCATTCTCAAATATTTCTCTAAAATGAGTGAGCAGGCGTTTGCCATCTTTGCTCAGAGGGCTTGGAACTCCTTCCCTCCCTACCTTTGGGTGTCTCGGTCCAACCCCAATTTCAAAAAAGATCTTTACAATTTCTTAAGTTACACAGATAAATGTTCTTGTACCTGATTCATTGTCGAGTGCTCCGGTGCTCCTGCACTGTAATTACAACAGACCATGTGCTTTGTTATCTCTTGTCCCATATATTGTATTTATTATTTCTTTGACCTTTCTGTTAATTTGGTTTTCAGCTGTTTTAAGATTTTGCTCTATACTCATTCCTACTTCATCCATGTTTGTTTGATCCTTGCCGGTTCATTGGGACTCCGTTCAAGGACACACACAGTGTCGCTCTGTTGTACTGCTGCATTTTTGTTATGATGTTGCATTACTACTTTTTGTAATTTCAGTTGTCCTTGTAACCTCCTGGGTCATGCCACAAAATAGGCATTCTCTCGTCAAGTGCACCTACCTGGTTAACAAACACTAAATAAATAAAAATACTAGCCAGGAACATCCAGAAACAAAACAAGCAGTTTATGTTGCTATAGCCTCATGAAGCAGAAGGGCTCGTGTCTCCTGGGGAGGAGAGCTCAGGGCACCCGAATTCATGCCCTCCACCCCTGTTAGCTGATTGAACAAGCAGAATTGGTGTTGGATATCAGATATGGAGCAGTCGTTCACCTGCCCTGCCAGCTGAAGGAACCGGGCAGTCTTGGAGACTCCAATAGGCAGGTAGGAGGTATGGGGAACAAAATAATACAAAACAATTACATTAAAAGAGAACAAAGCAGCCGACCCACCAGTGCAGCAATATAGTTACTGGTTGTGGTGCAGACTACCCTAGTTTGAGAACGAGCTCAGGGCATCGGCGCTTCAGCCAGGGGAGGAGGATCGAGCATCCATAGGACTGCTCTCCTCCGGGATGGTAGATCATGGACCCTGGCACATGCCTGGCCCCTAGCGGAGGCTAAGGGGGAACAAAACATGGAGGGAGGAGCAGCACACATCGACGCGTGTGATGTGCATCATGACATCATTGCACGTCCGTGTTACCCAAGGGGAGAAAATGTCAGTAAATCCCAGTGGAAGGATGTCTCCAGTCACCTGCAGGCCCTGAACCCAATGATCCAGGCCAGTAGCCACAAAACCAGATCTGGTCTACTGGCCGGAGTTGGGGACTCCACTGACCCCACCATGGGGGAAGACATGTCCGGTACATAATGGAGGAAATGGCGATAGTGGAGATTATCAGACCAACATTACTTGAGTAGTGTAAATCTTTTGTGAATGCAGTGCATGCTTGTGCTTGTTGTTAATGTTGGTGTTGTCAGTTTGAGTTGGGGGGCTTCCCCCCACACCCCCTTGTTTTTTTAAGGGGCTGTGAAGCCCCCCAACTCAAACAAACTGACAACTCGAATAAACTACTGAAAAATAACCCAAAGACTGATTTGAGAAAGTAGCGTAACTTGATTGCTACACTAATGGTGTAGGTCCATCCATGGTCTGATAATCTCCACTATCTCTGAGGAAGTCATGGGAATGGGACTGATGTGATTGGCAGATATCAGCCGCTTAGAACAAGGGGATCAACAGAACTAAAACAGAACTAAAAAAAATAAAAAGAACCAAGTAAAAGTAGGGCCGCAAGCACTGGAATCCTGATATCAGTTACTGGTGTGTGTATTTCCTTGTTGCACTCTCTGCATTTCACAGCCCTTTCATAAAGCTAACATGCACAATCGGGTAAATATGTAACAACCTGACATGGACATCAGTTCTGAAAAAGGTTTTAGAAATCATACACACTGTTGGGGTTGTAAGCCTTAGTCCCCCAAAAGCGTGAAGCCTGAGAATGAGTTTATCTGCTTTACAGACTGACTGTAACAAAAGCAGCGGTCTGTAGTGTAAATGAGATGGAACATAATGTTTTAATGCAGTCCTACTTCTTTTTTTGTAATCAACCTTCTATTAATGTTTAGAGAAAAATACATCCACCGTATTATAAGTCACATTTGCTGATCTTTCATAACTGGCTGGAACACAGATACAATTCAGCCATTCAGTAAAGAAAGGAGGGTCTACTTTCCTCTAGTATCATAATACCACATTCTTTACCACATGCAAAGATATATGTAGCCATCATTTTTGCTTTCTGTCTCAGAATGGTAGGTCAGAGTCAACATCAAAATAAAAAAAACTTCAAATGTGGATGTATGTTGCAGGATTTGACAAGTTAGCCATACTTGGTCCCAGAATTGTTTTAACTTTTTGCATGACCAAGTAATATGTGAGACAGTGCTTTTAACAGAGTTGGGGGTCCTACTTCTACCCCTTTTCTTTAGCAGGGGGGACTGGAGCAGTAGGGAAGTCAAGTCTGACGGTAGACAGTGAGTATTTTGGCACTAGTGGGGATTGAACCTGTGAGCCCTTGGTTTCCAAACTGGTACTACATCACTAGACCACACTGCTTCCAGATGTTTTTAACCCTGAGTTGACAGATTTCATTCCATGGTGCCAAACTACAGCATGTCTTTTCATAGCCCTTTCCCCTGAGGTGTCCGTCAAGGAGCACTGTGCATGAGCTACTAGAAGACATTAGACTCTAAAGTCAGAGATGGGTTTTTAAACCTAGGATATTTTCAAAATGTGTTAGGGGATTTGACGTTTCTCTGCTGTTGCAGCACTTTTACACTTGCACTCTGACTTCACTCACACACCCATACCGTACCGCTGCAGCCTGTCACATACTTCCTCGAGTGCTGCAGCACTCTACTGGTGAAGCACGATGGAGACATGGGAACGCTTGTGGCAGCTCAGCCAAAGGATGACATTCAATACCAATACTACCCAGTATCTGCTTCATTGACAATGGGTGTTGCCATGTTACTCCAGTTATACTTGGGGAATGCTGCTCTACTACCCTGTATCTGCTACACTGACAACAAGTGTAGCCATATTACTCCAGTTATACTCAAAATGCTGCACTACTACCCTGTACCTGCCACATCCACAATGCATGTAGACATGTTACTTCAGGAGGGCTGACTTTGGGAGGATGGGGAAGTGGTAAAAGGGTACCTGGATGGAATTCAATCTAGTATAGACACTAACCAGAGTTGGGAGCTCATAAAGCTAGGGATAGTGGAGGCAGCCAAAACCTGCTGCAAGGCCCAGAGCAGGAAGGCTAGGGCTAAGAAACCAAGCTGGTTGAGCAAGGAGGTCATGGAAAAGGTAAGGAGGAAAACAGCTGCCTTTAGGAAGTACAAGAAAACAGGGAGAGGGAAGGACAGGGAGGAGTACTTGACGGAATTGAAGGAGGTGACAAGGGCAGTAAGGGGAGCCAAGGCATCTACGGAACTCAGGCTGGCACAAGGCATTAAGAAAGGGGAGAAGGACTTCTTTAGGTACATCATAGAGAAAAGGAGCTGTAAGGACCACATACTAAGGATTAGGAAGGAGGGGGGTTGGGTGGAAGCAGGGTGCGATAAGGCAGAAGCACTAAATGAGTACTTCTGCTTAGTATTTACTAAAGAGAAGAGGGGGTGACACCCAAGGGGGAGAGATGGCAGAAACGGGGGGAAGGGGGTGACAGATGGGGAAATCATGGAGGGCAGAGTTCGGGAGGGTTTGAAGGCACTGAGCGTGGATAAGACACCAGACCCAGATGGCATCCACCCCAGGGTACTGAAGGAGCTGGCAGAGGTCCTTGCAGGACCTTTGGCAGACCTATTTAATGCCTCACTACATTTGGGGTGTGTACCTCAGGACTAGAGGATGGCTCATGTGGTGCTCCTCCACAAGAGTGGCCCCCAGGATGAACCAGGAAACTACAGACCAGTGAGCCTCACATCCATCGTGGGTAAGCTAATGGAGACTATCCAGAAGGAGAGGCTGGTGGCCCTCATAGAGGCCAAAGGACTACAGGACAGCAAACAGCATGGCTTCATACAGGGCAGATCCTGCCAAACTAACCTGGTGGAGTTCTATGACTGGGTAACTAGGCAACTGGACAGGGGCCATGCAGTGGATGTCCGTATCTGGACTTCAGTAAGGCATTCTACTCGATGCCGCATGGAAGGATGGGAAGTAAGTTAGTAGAGGGGCAGGTGCAAAACTGGTGAGATAGGTAGGGAACTGGCTTCAGGGAAGGCAACAGAGGGTGGTGGTGGGTGGGGAGCTCTCACACCCAAGGGTAGTGACGAGAGGTGTTCCACAGGGCTTGGTGTTGGGACCAGTGTTGTTTGGGATATTCATTGCAGACATATCATTGGACATCAAGAGCAAGATCAGTCTGTTTGCTGATGATACCAAGATAGGAGCAGTGGTGGATGACCTAGGGGGATGGCATGGGTTGCAGGATGATCTGGCAAAGCTTGAAACCTGGTCAGACACCTGGCAACTGGGGTTTAATGCCAAAAAGTGCAAGGTGCTGCATTTTGGGATGAAGAACCTAAGGAGGAGTTACCAGCTGGGGGGAGTGCAGCTAGCCCAGACAGAGGAGGAGAAGGATCTGGGGGTGCTCATTACAGGTTCAATGAACAACTCGGCACAATGTAGGAAGATAGCTGCAAAGGCCAACAAAATGCTGGGTTGGATTGCAAGGGGTATATCCTCGAGGAGGGAGGAGGTGATTCTGCCACTGTATAGGTCATTCCGTGCAGTACTGGCACCCTGTATCTGAAGAGGGACATTAAGTTACTGGAGGGGGTGCAGCACAGGGCAACAAAGATGATCAAGGGGCTGGGGGACTTATCATACAAGAGGAGGCTGAGGGAGTTGAACATGTACTCACTAGAGGAGAGGAGAGGAGGTCGGGGGACATGATTGAAACCTTAAGTACATGAAAGGAATAAACAAGACAGGTACAGAGGGGCTGTTCAAAGTAAGGGAGGAGGAGACCAGGGCCATGATATGAGACTGGAGGGAGGAAGGTTCAGGAGGGAGATGAGGAGACACTTTTTTACAGAGACGGTGGTGGCTGGGTGGAATGCGTTACCTGCAGAAGTGGTATCCAGTAGAACAGTGGACTGCTTCAAAAGGGGATGGGACAGGACAAGGGGGAGGGTCAATGAAGGGGAAGGGTGGAAGGGAGGGGCAGCTGCACATTCGAGCAAACTTGATAGACCTCTAGGCCTTTATCTGCTGGCAAATTTCATATATTCATATGTTCGTATACTCAGGGAATACTGCACTACTACCCTGTATCTGCTACATTGACATTGGGTGTGCCCATGTTACTTCAGTTACACTCTGTGAATGCCACACTACTATTCTGTTTGCGCTACACTAACAATGGGTGTAACCATGTAACTCCATTTATACTCGAGAAGGAGATTCTACACTACTATCCTGCATCTGCTGCAATGAAAATGGGTGTAGCCATGTTACTCCAGTTATAGTCGGGGAATACTGCACTAGTACCCTGTATCTGCTACACTGACAACAGGTGTAGCCATGTTACTCCAGTTATACTCAGGGAATGCTGCACTACTGCCCTGTATCTGCTACACTTACAATGGGTGTAGCCATGCTACTCCAGTTATACTCAGAGAATACTGCACTACTACCCTATATCTGCTATGTTGACAATGGGAGTGCCCATGTTACTTCAGTTTACTCTGTGAGTGCCACACTACTATTCTATTTCTGCTACACTGACAATGGGTGTAGCTATGTTACTCCAGTTATACTCAGGGAATGCTGCACTACTACCCTATATCTGCTACATTGACAACAGATGTAGCCATGTTACTCCAGTTATACTAAAAGAATGCTGCACTACTACCCTGCATCTGTGACAATGACAATGGGTGTAGCCATGTTACTCCAATTATACTTGGGGAATGCTGCACTACTACCCTGTATCTGCTACACTGACAAGAGGTGTAGCCATGTTACTCCAGTTATACTCGGGAAATTCTGCACTACTACCATGTATCTGCCACACTGACAATGGGTGTAGCCATGTTACTCCAGTTATTCTCTGGGAATGCTCCACTCCTTCCCTATATCTGCTACAACTGATAACAGGTATAGCCATGTTACTCCAGTTATACTTAGGGAATGCTGCACTATTAATACCCTGTTTCTGCAACATTGACAACAGGTGAAGCCTTGTTACTCCAGTTATACTCAGGGAATGCTACACTACTACCCTGTATCTGCTAGACTGCCAATAGGTGTAACCATGTTACTCCAGTTATACTTGGTGAATGCTGCACTACTATCCTGTATCTGCTACATTGACAATGGGTATATCCATGTTACTCCAGTTATATTCTATGAATGCCACACTACTATCCTGTTTCTGCTACACTGACAATGGATGTAGCTATGTTAGCCCAGTTACAGTCAGGAAATGCTGCACTACTACCCTGTATCTGCTACACTGACAACAAGTGTAGCCATGTTACTCCAGATATACTCGGGGAATGCTGCACTGCTACCCTGTATCTGCTACATTGACAATGGGTGTACCCATGTTACTCCAGTTATATTCTGTGAATGCCACACTACTATCCTGTTTCTGCTACACTGACAATGGATGTAGCCATGTTACTCCAGTTAAATACATGGAATGCTGTACTACTACCCTGTATCTGCTACACTGACAACAGGTGTAGCCATGTTACTCCAGTTATAGTCAGGGAATGCTGCACTACTACCTTGTATGTGCATACATGTGATATCTCCCTCTTTTTGCAGGAGACTCCTGTTTTTTTGTCTGAACTCCCTCTCTCCCTCCTGGGAAACAAAATCTCCTGCTTAAGTAAAATTATATCCAAAATATCCATTCATGTTTTTTTTTTTTTGGCAGATAAAGACACACCAAAAGTAAATTAGTGATGAACAATGTAAGTGATCGCTTTGTACAACTAGTTGTTTATTCTTTTTAGTGCTTATTATTGACAAAATAAAATATATTAAATGTTTTTAAATGCTTTTTTTTCTTATTTTTGACACCATTTAAGGACAAACTCATGACGTTACGGCACCTCCCTACTAGCAGGCCAATCTCCCTAATTTGACCCAAATCTCCTTCTTAAGCAAGTTGGACATATCACATGTATGTATGTATGTATGTATGTATGTGTTACACTGACAATAGGTGCAATCATGTTACTCCAGTTATACTCAGGGAATGCCACACTGCTATGCTGTATCTGCTACACTGATAACAGGAGTAGCCATGTTACTCCAGTTATACTCGGGGAATGCTGCACTACTACCCTGTATCTGCCACATCAACAACGTGTAGCAACGTTACTCCAGTTATACTCATGGAATGCTGCACTACTACCTAGCATCAGCTACAATGACAATGGGTGCAGCAGTGTTACTGCAGCTATACTTGGGGAATACTGCACTACTACCCTGTATCTGCTACACTGACAATGGGTGTAGCCATGTTACTCCAGTTATACTCAGGGAATGCTACACTACTACCCTGTATCTGTAACAATGAAAATGGTAAAACTGCATGGACCGAGCACTCACCAACCAAACAATATGAACAGCGCAGTTTCAAAAATTGTCAGATAAATATATTTATTAAAATCCCATGCTTCAGGTAGTATAAAAAGTACACGCCTGACACGTTTCAGACACCTCGTGTCCAGTCTCAAAGGCTTGTGTACAGATGGAAAAAAATGAAAATTACGTACCTACCGTAATTCTTGATCTTCTCTTGTATCTTCACCATTCATTACTGATGGGTGTAAGCGGATCGTGCATCCGCCAGCTGCTTTCTTTTTTTTTTTTTTTTGGAGGGAGGAGTCGGCGCTCCATCCCAGTTCTGTGCAGCTGGAAAGGCAGAAATAGATTATAGGAGTAGAGAGAGGCACAGGAGCCAAGGGATAGGAAAAGGAAAGGAAATAAACTGAAAAAAGAATGAGCCAAAGAGAGGACAGAAAAGAGAGGGAACCCTACCCTAAGTAACCACAGGGCCTCAATCCTCGGGCGGTTCTAAGGGAAGAGAAAGTAAGAATAGGAAAATGGAAGGAAGAAGCAGAAAAGGGGTAAATGGTAAGGAGGGAGGACTTCTGTCCAGGTAAAATGGAAGACCACTGGCTTAAAAATTTTCAAATCCCAGCAGGGACTGAAGACAAGGGAACAAGGATCCCACCAGTTGAGGGTTAACAGTCCAAGGTTGGACTATAGGTCCTTACCACTTTGAAAACAGACCTCTCTTCCTCTCCATTTATCCAGAATTTTAAGTAACCCAGACTCCAGGCTCACAGGCATCCCCAGAAGAGGAGCAGCTCTGCTCAGAAGAGGAGTGAGGCCTGACTTAGGGGTAGATGACAAAAACTTTTACAGTACCCTCATGGGGTACTGATATAGTTCCTATTTCGAAATAAATATTGAACAGCCAAAAGAGGTAAAGAGAGAGAAGGAGAACTCCCATGGAGACTCTTAGAACTGTATTGAAAAGACAGTCACAGGGTGAATTCCAGAAGATGAGGGCCCCCTAACTGGGGGAACACTCTGTACATAAGAGAATCAAAGGAAGTTCCCTCAGAGTGTTAGGGCAAAAGCCCTACTTGCCCTCCCCTAAAGCAAACAGTCCGTGACTTCAGGAAAGGGACAGAGAGTTCTGAGGTACCAGGGGGGACTTAATCCCCAACTGGCCTCAAGAAGGGGAGGGCCAGCGGGGGGGGGAGATGCCCAAGAATTGAAGCCCATGAGGGGAAGGTGGGCAGGAATCAGTAATGAATGGTGAAGATACAAGAGAAGCTCAAGAATTATGGTAGGTGTGTAATTTTCATATCTTCCTTTGTCAATGTTCACCATTCATTACTGCTGGGTGAGTGCCAAGCCCCCCCCGGAAGGGGCCTGATGTTCAGCCCTGAGGGAACCGATCCCTCAGCCTCCTACTGGTGGAAAGCAGGAGGGGAAGACCCTAGTCAATAGACTGAGACAGTCTAAGGCTGCTGAGGATGAGGGGGTGTCCACCATGGCCAGGGGGATGGAGGATGCCCCTGAAGAATCCTCCTCACCCTGTGGGAAAACAGACGGGTCCCCTGGAAAGCGGCAGAAGTCACTCTACGCCAGGCAATGAGTGACAGTCTGGATAGACAAAGTCATGCCGTCTGCCTTATGCAGATCGCTGTTCCTGCTAGTCTGGAAGCCACCTCATTGGCATCATAAGACGTCCTTGCCTGGTGCCTTGCAAGTTCCAGACCCTGTGCAGAGAGGGCAATGGCTTGTCTGGACTGTTCCGTATCAGGCATTGATGCCAGAACCTGAGCCAGCATCGACCACAGATGCCTGTTGCAGGCAGCGTGGTGTACCCGATGTTAACCATTGCACATCAACGCACAAGACGAAGAGAAGACTCTTCATCCCCACCAGTCGAATTCTTCAGAATCTGGATCTCAGGGTCGATCGTGCACCAGGCGCTAAGACCCAGAAGGAGTGTCTAGGGACGTCAAACCCGAGGTTGGGTGACGTAGAAAACCTAGAGACTCGTGGGGGGGGGCACAATATCATCTCCTGCAGTCTGCCGGGGTTGGAGAAAGGGCGGCTGGAGACTGCCAGGTGTGGAGAGAGATGCCTCCTGGAAAGGGACTGGCCAGGAAGGCACCACGAGGCAAGCGCTGAATTCACTGAGGAATGCATGCATCTGCCACTCAGTATTGCCCCTGCGAACAAAGGAAATATGGAGCTCTGTGACCAGCCTCGAAAGGAACTGCTGATATTCCGTGAAATCATCGTCGGACAGGTGGACAGGAAGTTCCTCTTCCTCAGAAAAGGAAGATGAGGAGGAAGTGGAGCTTGACTGATCAGAAGACTCCTGTGGCAGGGGGGACAGATGGAAGACCTATTTATCCATGGTTCTAACATAGGAAGGAAAGGCCGTTGCAGTAGCTCTGAATGTCGCCCAAGTTAAGGGCCCCGTAGGACCCACATGGTCTGGAAGAGAGGGTGGTGTCTGCAGAGGAATGGGCGAAGGGCACCTAAGAGAAAGTATCCGGCCTCTGCCTGGGCTCTGAGAACCAGGGAATGATGGCACCGTGACTGGGGGTGCTGAGACCACACCGGGTTGCGAAGAAGAAAGCTGAGAAAGCAACTCCAGAAGAGCCGAGCGGGGGAATCTCCTCTGTGACATGACTGGGGTTGCATGTGTCCAGAAGGGCAACCATCTGTGCTGTCACCAGAAGGTGCCCTCGAGTCTTCGAGGGAAAGGTGGGGTTCAGCACTGTGACTTCTCCCCACCCCCCGCAGGGCAGTGGGGATGTGCCACCGCTCTTCACCCCGACCTCTCAACCCCTCAGACTCTGAGGCAGTCCTCTTCCTTGAAACCAGCATAGGGGCTCCCTGCTCTGCAGGCCCCCTGAGGGACATCACAGAAGCAGGATTCTCCACCACCTCCTGGGGGGGCCTTAGTGGCACCAGAAATGGTAGCCACCTGGGCCCCCACAGAAGAGGGGATCCCTCCTGAATCCTGGAGCTATCACCCCGAGGGGGATCCCAGGCCACCCCCAACTGTGGGCCCCCCCCAGAGGCAACCTGCTCCTGGGACTCAGGAAGAGGAATGCTGGGCCACCTGACGCCGTGGCCTACAAAGACCTCCAACTCCGAAGAATCGGGTTGCCAGTCCGAGTCGCCTCTGTGTCATCCGAGGAGGAGGTGAGCAGAACAACCTCCAGAGAGGCAACCCCGGGAGCGTCCCTGGCAACGGCACCATGAACGGCGCCGCCACAGGCCATGATACTACTAACGGTGCCACCCGAGTCCCCGGCACCACAGACAGCACCAGAACCCAGAGCGCTGCTGCCCGAGTCCCTGGCACCATGGATGGTGTCAGAACCCAGAGTGGCGCAGCGCCACAGATGGCACCGGAACCCAGGACGGCGCTGCTCAAATCACTGGCACTGTGGATAGCACCACGATCTTGAGAGGCACCACTCAGCGGCATTGAGGGTCCACCAGTGCCAGGTCCCACAACCAAGGGCCGCGACACGGGGGGAGCCTGCACCTCCATGGAGATGGCTGCTGGGACGGCGCCAGACACATGACTCTGGGAGGAATCACACCACTCCTCTGGCACCAAAGAAGAAACCTCCTCCTCTGCAAGGCTGGAAGTGGAGGCTGCCTCCTGCTCACCGGGCTGTATATACATGGGAGGGAACCCGGAGGAAGGGTCAAGAGATCTGGCCTGGGAAGCCTGTGGGCAACGTCTTACTCCAAAAGTCGGTGGAGCCTTGCCGATCTTGAATGCGCAGATTTCCAGTACACAGCGGTCCATGGAAAAACAGGTGTCGCAGTGATCCATATAATGGTTGGTTCCTATGTACCAAAGGTAAACATCATGTTGATCCGTGACGGAGAAGTGCCGGCCACAGGGGCACTGACACATAAGGGCACGGCCC
Organism: Neoceratodus forsteri; assembly: GCA_016271365.2. Taxonomy (NCBI): domain Eukaryota; kingdom Metazoa; phylum Chordata; order Ceratodontiformes; family Ceratodontidae; genus Neoceratodus; species Neoceratodus forsteri. Next base: position 171,717,335 of record JADMNL010000028.1, read on the forward strand.
ACCTTGGATTTACGCTTGGCCCCCGAATTGGACACGATGCGAACAAATTATCAAAAAACAGCAAAGATCCCAGAGCTGTCGAAATATATAAAAAGAATGGTCTTACCGGACTCAACGGTGTCAGGATCTAGAACCAGGATGAAGGGGTGGCGTTGAGAATCTCTGCATTGAAGGAAGTCCTAGTGGCATAGAAACCTTTTTGTGAACTCGTGCAGCAGGTGTGGCTTCGACGGCGGGAGAAACAGAACTGGGATGGAGGAGGCGCCTAACAGCCTCCCCTCACGCACTACACAGTGCGTCACTCTTGTGGGTGGTGCCGTTGGCACCGACTCCTCCATCCCTCCCCCCCACAAAAAAGCTCCTGTGGTGGGTGTGCGCATTCAGCTTTCACCCAGCACTAATGAATGGTGAAGACTGACAAGGGAAGATCATCATTTTAATAAAGGAATAATGCCTGACAGGGTGAGTGTTATGCTGGGATAACATCCCACCTCAGGTGGTTGGGCCTGAGGCCACTGGCCAAGGGCATCCAGCACCCGAGAAGGGATGTTATCCCAGCATAACACCCACTCTGGAGGGCATTATTTCTATTATACAAGGGCTTATTGTTTTACACAGAAAAAAAAATTTTGAAAGAATTTTTTTTAGTGTTTAAAAATCTTTTTTTGAGAAAGATGCAAACAATCATCAAGGTCAATGGGCTCATCATCAGCAGGGATGTTATGCCAGGATAACATCCCTGCTGTGATGGCCAACTGACCAATCAGAAGCCAGGATTCTTTCTTGCCATTGTATAATGTATGATAGTAACTGACAAAATGACGTCACATACAGATATTTGAATTCATTGGTTAAAACTTAATTAAAAGCAATCCTTCAATCATTATAATACTGGATCATTTAAATTTGTTAATAAATAAGTACATATGGTATACAGACAAACAGAAAAACAGACTTCAATAGCATCCATGAAATCAGGATGGGGGAAAGGGTTTTCGGATATCAACATTTAAAGTGCACATTAATATAAATGTGCTTAGAAATATAAATAGCAATACTGATATAGTACTGGATCTTTATTTCTTATTTAAATACGGCCATATTTCAAAGTCAACACTGAACCCTGGCTTGACTGTGGCCCTGAGATTCAAGATCCAGAAAGTCACTCTCTTTAAAATCAAGTTATTAAAGTTTCCACCCCTTGGGTTAGGACTGACCTTATCAATTGCTGTAAAAGTAAACTGATGTTTGTTTTTGTTAGTTAAGCCAAGGGGTGGAAACTCCTCCTACCACTTCCATGTCAGTGAACACCGTGTCCGGAATGGCAGCCGGCCTAGAGGGTTCCTTCACTAGCTCCACCAGCAGGTAGTCCTGCAGTGTATCCAGCAGGGCCTGACCTCTGGGGCTTTTGGCCCCTGGAATAATCCAATCACTATCTGGCAGGTTTAGTAGCCCACCACCACCACTTCCCCCTTTGCCACCCCCTTTCTAGTTCTTCCCCTAGCTCCTTGCCTCTCTCTTCCTCCTGTCTTTGAAGTCTATAGATCACCCCCCATCCATGGTTTATTGCCTGAGGATGCCACCATCTAAACCCACAGTGGTTCGGTCTCCCCATTACATCCCCTGATGTTTCCATCCTCCGCTGCCTCTGTGCCTTCCCTGACATGAAAGGATACACCTCCTCCTTTATCATTTCCTGTATCCCATTTAAACATGGTGTAGCCTGGCACTGTCAGGTCCCAATCATTATTCTCTGTGGCCCACGTTTCTGTGATGGCTACCAGATCCATCTCAGTGTCTGCCATCATTGCCTGGAGCTCACTAATTTTATTTCCCAGACTCCTGGCATTAAGACAGACCCCTTTCCATAGATAGGCGCTTGGTTCTAATGGCTGAGTTTGTGTCCTGCTGTGTCAGCATCTTGCTGACCCTGTCTATAGTGCCAGCCTTCATCAGCAGTTCAGTTTAAAGCACCCCTGCAACCTTTGCACGTTGAAGGTAATCCCTCCCTTATATTGCTAGCCCATCACGTGAATGCACAAACTGTTCTACTGCCTAGTCTGAACTATGTTCTCATCCTTGCTAACCTCCTCTAAGAGTAACATGACTAAATGTGACATCACGTACAGTAATATTTGTTGTTTTGCCCTGGTAATGAATGACTTCACCCATCAGTGTGCATTGTATATGGGATTGTGCTGGTTATCTCTGTCAGCTGGGAGTTCATATGCACTCAGCTGTTTTACTGATAAGCTTCTCAGGTCTCCAGCTCATGTTTTCATGGCTGCAGTGTTGCAACACCCTTATCAGGTGTACTCTCTTAGGTTCACTGATAAGCCCCTGCTATATGTCCCAGAGTGAAAGGCAAAGAAGTGAGAAAATGAAAATGACATACCTACCGTAATTCTGATCTTTCTGTGTATCTTCACCATTCATCACCATTGGGTACATGGCCCTGGTCATGACCCCATGGGAGCCTTTTTTTTTTTTTTTTAGGTAGGCAGAGCTGATGCACCATTGGCGCCGCCCTCGAGGCCGACGCATTGCGTAGCACTCGCGGGTTGGCCGTTAGGCGCTGTCGACTCTGCCTGCCTGCCAATTCTGAGTCGCCGGAGAGGTAAGAGGAAGGGAGTGGAGGGTGGGACAAGGAAGTCCAAGGGACAGGAAAAAGGAAAAGATATAAAACTAAAAGGAGAAATAACGACTGAGAGGACAGAAAGAGGAAGTCAGAAACCAAAGGGATTGGAAGGGGCCCCAATCTCTGGAAATAGAGGAGGGAGGTAGAGTGGGGCAAATAATTTAGAAGGTAGGAAGAGAGGGGAGAAGGTTAACACATCCCAGATCCTGGTCCGTCTCCAGATTGTATGGGAACTGCAAGGAGTAGCCAGAGGCTTCTTGCCAGAATTCAAGGCACAGAATGGCTGGCAAAAACTCCATCTGAGCAGAATTGGCTATTCTGGAAGAAGGACAGGGCACAGAGAATTAACACCCTCTGAAGGAAAGATTTTGGTGAAAAAGAAAAAGGAGTTTTTTTTTTGTGTGTGTAATAAAGGATAGTCCTAAGGACGAAGAAAAATAAGATGGACGGGACGAGGAGGAGGAGGAGAGAATGGAGGGCAACTACCAACTCCCACCCCATGGGGGTGGAGCAAATGCACTAAAGAAGGAGTGCCCCCATGCTGACCACTCTATCCAGAATATAGTCCCCCTATGTACCCCTGTTTATCCCACTCCTAACAAAGAAAGGAGGGGGCCGAGGATGGGCACAGAGAGGGAGGTGGACCCAGAGACTGACGCCCCAGGGGGATGGAGGGTGGGGTTGTGATGAATGGTGAAGATACACAGAAAGATCAGAATTACGGTAGGTACGTAATTTTCATGTCTTATCTGTGTCAGTCTTCACCATTCATTACCATTGGGTGAGTGCCAAGCCCCCCAAAGGGGGTTTTGTTTTACAACCTAAGGGACAAAGTCCCTTAGCTCTCAGTGGGTGACACACTAAGAGGGAGAACCTTTAGGGCATGGAGAGGCCCTAGAGTGGGGAGAGTGAGACAGGGACCCCCCCTGGAGGGGGAAGGAAGTTGCCCCGACAAATGTTGTTTCGCTCTACGGGAGAAGAGATAGGTTCTCTGGTGAGCGGAGTTAATCACCCTACACTGGGCCAAGGGTGACAACTGGGAAAGACGCAGCCGTGCCGTCCACCTAGTGCAGATCGCTGTCCCTACGACCCTGGTAGCTACTTCGTTGGCATCATAGGATGCCCTTGCTTGGTGCCTTGCTAGCTCCAGGCCATGCGCAGAGAGTGCAATGGCTTGTCTGGTTTGCTCTGTGTCAGGCAACGAGGCTAGGTTTTGACCTAGCCTGGACCACAAGAACCTGTCATAGGCTGCATAGTGGGCCTGATGTGCAGAAATGGAAAGTAACAACCATGCAGAGTAGAAAGCCCTCCTACCCCAGAAGTCAAAATCTGAGGAATCTTGATCTGGGAGCCGGTCATGGAACCTGGAGACTGGGGGGCGCAATACCACTGGCAGAGATCCCTAGGGGCAGGAACTCCGGAGAAGGGTCTCTGCCAGAAGTACAATGATGTCTCCCAAAAGGGAACAGGCCAGGAAGGCACCACAAGGGTGGTCTCGCTGAACTCGCCTAGAAAGGCATGCACCGAGTGCTCTGGATTGCTTATAGTGGCAGGGGTGAGGTGCAAGTCCTCCAACATCCTTGCGAGGAAACGCTGATACTCAGCGAGATCAGCGGCTGGAGAGATGTGGACAGAGAGCTCCTCTCCCCCAGAAGAGGGGGATGAAGGGTTGGAGGGCATCGACTGCTCAGAGGGCGGCTGCTCGGGGGGGAGGTCGAAAAACCTGTCTGTCCATGGCCCTAACGTAAGCTGGGAACCAAGCAGCCACAGTCCTGAACTGCTCCCAGGAGAGAGGCCCGCTAGGACCAAGGATGCCTGGGAGTGCAGGAGAATGTGGCAGACGGATGGGGACAGAGCCGAGAAGAGATATCGGCTGACCTACACCTGGGCTAAGGAGCGGACCAAGAGCACCCAAAGAAGAAGGTGCTCCGGAAGACTCCACAGCCGACAGCTGAACAACCATTTTGGTACTGCCTTGGCTGCACCCGGAAGAATCCCCTCCCCGTGAGGCGACTGGGGCCGTATAGGTCCAGGACGGTCCCCTACCTCAAAAGAATGGGGCTCCCTCAAAGAGACCGAGGAGGAAGAGCGGAGATCCGCACTATAGTTTCTGCCAGAGCCTGGGTGGGCCCCAGAAAAAGGTCACCATGCAGACCCCACGCCCCTCAACCCCTTGGAGTCTGAAAGATCCCTCCTCCTCCTCGAGAGGGCCAGCCTAGGTAGCTGACAGCCCTGGCCAGCACCCGAAGGAGCTATCCAGGGCACAGTACCCTCCCCTCCCATAGGTGCTCTGATCGGCCGCAAAGTTGGGCGATCCAGGCACACCACAGGCGGGGGTACCACTGCTGAGGGGTCAGTGAACCCACAAAGACCAGGCTGCAGAGCAGTGGTGGCTTGCACCACTGCCCGCTGGTCAGCATCCCTGACTCCAGTCTCAGCAGCCACCGACCCCACCTTAGAAGGGGGCTGACTCTGGCTTGTCGAGGATATTACAGGGCTGCCCACCCCAACAGTCAACCCCAAGCAGTCAGACTGTTCGTCTGACTCAGAACCCAACTCCACCTCCGAAGAGGTAGAGGCCGAGGCCTTGTGCCAGACCGTAGGAGGGTGCCTGGTGCCATCCCTGCCAAAGGGGGTGCCAGGAACCGAAACCATGTCCGAGCCAGTGCCAGTGCCCCCTACAACACCGCAAGTGGAATCCACAGAGGGCATGGCCCCAGCCCGAACCACAGCTCCAGAATCGGGACCAGCCACGGCGCCATCCGGCCCCATGGCGCTGAGGGTGGAGACGACGCCACTGATGGCCCGACGGTACCATCGGTGCCGACAGTGGAATCTGGTGCCTCGTTGGCACCAAGTCCCGAGGACACAGCGCCGTGCTCAACCTCGGCACCGCAGGTGGTGCCGAGGTGACACGCAGACAAAGATGGCACTGTAGAAACTCACACAGCGCTGCTAACAGTATCGGCACCGCGAACAGCGCCAGCAGCAGCCACGGTGCTGAGCGATAAACTGGCACTGATAATGGCTCTGTCAGGGCCCATGGAACTGCGAACGGCGCCGAGGCCTGCAACGGCACTGACCGATGGCATGTAGGACAGCGCCGACCCGGGCCTTGCGAACTGCGGGTCCAACACCGGGGGAGCCTTCACCCCTGAAGGGGCAATTGCTGTGTCGGTGCTTCCCACCCACCCCCCAAAAGGAGTGGGATGGGTCTCCTGCACCAGAAGGAGCCTCGGCAACGCCAGGCTACTAGCCGTTAGTTCCTCCTCCTCGGTCCATGTAGAACCAGGAGGGGACCCGGAGGAAAGGTTGAGCACGGCTTGGCTCGATGAGGCGACCCGACCCCTAAAAGTTGTCGGAGTCTCCCCACTTTCCACGCTGCATGTTCGAATGACCCGCAGTCCATGGAGAAACAGGCGCCGCACGTAATCCATGTCGTGAAGCCGGGCCAAGACACGTAAGGCAATGGTCGTGCTGGTCGGTGACGGAAAATTTACGGCCACAAGGGCACTGTCACATGGGGGGGCCATCCTGTCTTCAAAGTCTTCTTGCCCACCGACCCAGACATGACCCATGAAGAAAAAAAACACCAAAAACAGACTCGATGTTGCCAAAAATAAAATATATGGAAAGATCTTACCAGCGACGTCGAGTAAGGCAACTAGAACCGGCAGGACATGGCACCGACGGACTGCGGCATGAGAAATAGCTGGAGAATAGCTGGAGAATGAACTGCGTAGGTGGTAGGCCTCAAATCGGATCTGGCTTTCCACGAGGTGACCTCTACGGCGGGAGACGAAGAACTGGCAGGCGAGGTGGAGTCAACAGGCGACGGCGCAACCCCGCGAGCACCAAGCAATGCTGACGGCCTCGGTGGCGCAATGGTGCGTCGGCTCCACCTACCTAAAAAAAAAGGCTCCCGCGGGGTCATGACCTCCAGCCATGTACCCAATGGTGAAGAATGGTGAAGACTGACACAGATAAGATCAGGAGTTCCACTTAGCAACAACATTCTGGAATTTTCTTCCAGGCTGTGACCCTCCATAATTCCCCTTCTCATATGCTTTTCTGGTGTGAACTGTGTAAGAATTTACTTGCCTCTACTGCCTGAACCTGTCTAGATAATTGACAGTTATTTTGCACTTGGATGTACCATATGTAATTCTGTACCTACAATTCCAATCACTGTTAGCTGTACAAGCTAAAAACAGACATTTTATGACTAGCACACTTACCTGGTAAACAAAACCTAAATAAACGCTACAGTAGTTGGGTCTGCTGCAAAGACTAGAGCAGGATATCAGTCTGTTTTGGTTGCGTGTTACTTCACAAAGCAGTTTCCAAAAGCATTTCCTCACGTGCTGCCATGGAGGAGCTTGGGGTTTGGGAGGGACCCAGCTCTCTAGCTCCCTAGGCCAACAGGTGTACTGGGGATGGAGGATGCACACATCATGTTCCAGCACCCCCTGTGGCCTGAACATGAGTAGCACTTCACTGTGTCTTACAGGAGCACATAGCATCCACTCCTCATGTCCGAAGCTGAGTGTCCCAGCAGACTTACTGTATGAGTGCTGGGGAGGGAACAAGGTATGAAGGGGGGATTTGGCACCTTGCCTTGGGGGGGAGCAGATATATGGAAGAACTGTTACCAGAAATAGCATCATGTTTACATTTTCATGCTCAGCTGACGAGGGGTTGCTAGAGTTCCCTCGGGTGTCTTTGAAATCTTTGGGGGCCCGTGCATTTATGCATGTGGACCCCACCCTCTGGAATTCTCTACCCCGTCAGTTATGGGAGTGCGCGACCGTGAAGGGATTTAAACAGGCCCTGAAAACATACTTGTGGTGTCAAGCGTTTGGTGTTTAACCTTTGTATTTCAACTGTATTAGTTTTTTTTATATATTTTTAAGACTTCAAAATGTTTGATGTGTTTTTAAAATCTGTAAGGCACCTTGGCTTTTGAAAGGTGCCATAGAAATAAAGAGTATTATTATTGTGTGTTAAAATTTGTTCTTTATGCAGTTATGATAGAGCCAGCTGCAATGAAACTTTGATGGATGGATAGACAGACAGATGATAGATAGACAGATAGATAGATAAAGATATTGTATCTAGATCTTCCCATCCCATCAGTGAGGTATCTTTAGTGAGAACCTTCATAGGAGACAGCCGGAGGAAGGGAATACACTTACAGATTGCCCATAGCCTTTACCACTCAAAGGCCTGTACCAGTGTCGGAGTTACTGGCACTGAATGATGCGGGGGATCTGTTCTCTAGTATCAGCACCTTCATGGGTGGTACTGCACACCTCTGATTTCCAGTCAAGCCCATGGCACCAAACCTGTTGCTGAAGCCATGAATTCCTGGGCAGTCTTTGTGACCTGTCAGGAATGAATATGCACACTGAATGAGGGTTTTTGTCTTTGTTAAGGGTAGGAATGCCTTTCCCTTTATTGTGTTCAGCTCTGCCCTGTGAACCCAGTACTTAGCTGGGTTCTACATGTGATTTTAGAAGGTTTATGAGCAAGCCCTATTTTTCTAGTGCACTCTTTACCACAGCAATGGCTGGGGGGGGGGCAGTGGGTGCCACTGCCGGAGTGGATGGCATTGTAGTTTGGGATATACCTAGAGTCCACAGCAGTGACCTGGACCCCACCAGGGAAGCTCTGTCCTTGTCTTGGTGCTTATGGCTCCCTGAGGAGGATTTGTCCCTGGACTTCGACGACTGTGATTTGGTCAACAGGGTAGGTGATGCAGCCTTGCCCTTAGCTGCTTTTACACTGCTGCTAGGGTCTTTTTAGGAGGAATTTTTCCAATGACCCTGCCTTCATTGCCTAGTAGCAGAGTTGAATCCCCAGCAGATCTCACAGGCTTTCATGTTGTGAGAGAGGTCTAGGCAGCAGATACACACCTCCTGTATGCCTTTGTAGAATTTTTTGCTACAATCGCAATACCGAAAAAGCACAGATGGTTCTCTCAGTGGCACACGGGATGCCAAAAATCGCTATTAAAGTGATTACTATTTTTATAGGAAAAATAAATGGCAGCTTTTTACAACGGTGTTTCCAATGTGGGTCAGACAAGTGTGATCAATGGCGGGAAAAGAACTGAGGAGAGGAGGGGATGCCCACGTTTATATAGATGCTGGTGCATGGCTGATAAATGCATTAGGCGGCCCCTGACTTGCAAAGTTTCAGTGTGGTGTGAGCAATGACGCAGGTATTGTTCCAAAGGTGCAGCCTGATGAAAGAGATACCTCGAAGATCTGGTACTGGCCAGTGCCCCGCCTGACCCTCATGTATTTTGTGTGGTTGGGTCTTATGGGGATGTGGAGGTACGCATCTTTCAGATTCAGAATCCACAACCATTCTCCTTATAGTATGTGGCTGAGTGTTGTGTATGGATTTTCATATACTCAAAAATCTTGCTGTACTATGGTTCAAAGGTCAAATCAGTTGTTGTAGTATAGTAGCTTCGACACTACTATACTACGTTTTCATTCAAATATTTGAGCGCACGGGGTCAGTCGCACGCCAGCCTCTCACATTTTAAAATGCTCATCGCTCAGCTCCTCACAACCCATCCCCGAACTGCTTCTCTACACATGCAAAGATACTTTAGTCGCAAGATTCATAAGGGATAGGAAAGGGGTGGAAGGGAAAGTGCTGCCGACCTAGAAGGATCTTCAGTGAAAGCAGCACAACAAAAAAGGGCAGACTGGATGGGCCAAGCCACCCTTATCTGCTTTCAGTTTCTATGTTTCTGTGACTCACCCCTGTGCCACCTCTACTCCTTGTGGTTGGCGTCCTCTCCAGTGATCACAACCTCTGCAGAGTAAATAAATTCAGCAGCCACAAAACCAGAAATAAGCTTCCACTGGACTCCCGATTAGCTGTTACGCACTCAGCCCACCCACTCGGGTCCTCCCGGTCCATTCATGAACAGCTTACACACACACACACACACACACACACACACACAGCATTTTCTTTCACTAATTTATTTACAAAAACCATATGGTGTACAAAATAACCAAATACTTAAAAAGACTGTATTCCAGTGTCAGGGATTTGATGGCATCATAGGGACTTCTTGAGCTTTGCTCGCGAGGTCTATTATGTCATCAAATCCCCTCAATGGAAATGCAGCCTTGCTGTACAGCTACCTGTGTATTATTCTTGATTTTGCAATGATTGTATCATTCTCAGTGTCACTATCCTGAACTTTACTTTCCTGAGATGCCTGTTCAGGTACCTTATATCCAAAATGGGTTGTCTTTTCCTGTTTTTCTTTTGGGTAAAGTAGTATGAATATAGTCCTTTCTCCCACTAAGGAGAGGGAGATTTTTCCACCGCTTTTAATTGTGGCAGTTTTTCCAGCTCCAGTTTCATCTGGAGTTTTTTCTCCTGAATGTGAGCTGGACAGACCCTTGGTCTCTAACTTTGGGAGTTTTACAAATCGAAGGGTTAAACCCTGGCCAACTACTTGCAGCACCCACTTGTCTGTGGTAATATTTTACCATTCCTTGAAGTAGCGGGGCAGGTTCTCTCCATCTGGCAATGAGTCTATAGCGACCAGGACAAACTTTTCAAGGGTTTAGCTTTGCTTGCGGATGGGGAACTGGTGCTGGCCTCTGCCTTGCTCCTCTTCTGCCTCTGCCAGCAGATAGAGGGCCCATTATAGTAAGCACTAAGCCTATCTTCCCTTCCATAAGGCCTGTGAGAGCTGGATGTCTTTTCATTCTGTCAGGTTTTTGCAAGTGGACTTTTATTCATTGTTTTTTTTATGTAAGCTTCTGTTTTGTTACTAAAAAGGATGGTCCCTCAAACTGGAAATCTATGCTTTTGAGTATCTTGGGTTAGGTTAGTTATTCTTAGCCAGGAGAATCTCTTCAAGGCCACAAAATGTGTCAAAGCCCTGGATGCTACAACATTAGCATTCACTAACATTTGAAATTGGTACTTTGTGGCTTCTGATCCACTTCTAGCTGTGCCAACCAGATAGTCACACTCTTTATCTGGGAGGTTTTTACAAAATGCTAAGAGTGTGTTCCACACAGTCTTCTGGTACTGGACTGTGTATGCCATGCATGCTGCCTGTCATAGCTGCAAGGTGGCTGTTGTGTAAACCTTACATATCATATGGTCCAGCTTTCTGAAGTACTTGGCTCTTTTGCAAGTTACAGCCTGAACTACTCTCTCATGATCAGGATGGGGGATACAGGTACTCTGACCCGTCTGTCCATCTGATACCTTTTTTTCTGCTTTCTTGTCTACAGCCGAGGCTGTGCTGGGGCTGCCATCATCTGTGCTGTGGCCTTGAGGGACTTACAACATGTATAGGAACTGACAGTGTCTTAGTGGATGTCAATAACATCATACTTGTGAACTCTGCCTCTTTCATGTCCTCCTCTGTCTTAGTGGAGAGAATGCTCAGTGTGTCTACAATTTGTCACACAAAGGCAGAGTAGGAGGAAAAACCTTCATTTACCCTGGGAGAGGAACCAAGGACCTGTTCAAAGTTCACCTCTGGCTCCATCACTACCTCCTCCTGCACAGATGTCTGTCATGGAACCAGGACCTGGGAAGGGGGCAATAGCTGCGCACGGTTAATTTCAGATATTTATCTATATGGCATACTGATCAACTGGAAATAAAAAGTAATGGTCAAATTAAAAAAAAAATAAAGGGTCATATTGTTCAACCAAGCCCAGAATCAAAAAACAGCAGTTTAAAACCATTATAAAAGTGAGCAGGTTGTCCCCAAGGGAGACGAAAATGTGGGTCTAAATCAAAAACTGTCTGCCAATTGTTCCAGTCCCCCACTCTGAAATGAACACTGGCTTTGACCCGGTTTCCCATAGCCTGCATAGCTTGGAAGAACTGCCACACCTCGGTAAACTCCTCCAGAGTGGGCACAATTCTTTTTTTCTCTGTTTGCTTATGGTCCCTTTTGAGGGAGTAAAAGTGACGTGCTTCTCCTTATGCTTTTTTCTTGCCAGATGGTGAGGGCAATGGCTGGTTTGAAGCTCTTTTTACTTTTTTTGCCATCATCAGAAGCAGGGTCCCCCCTGCTCTCTAGTATGCTCCAAGGATGGCTTTGTAGTTTTATCTGTCTCCTTTGACAGAGACAGCTGCTTACATCATTTTATAAACACCTTTGAAGTCAGTGGCCACTACGAGGGTGAGAAATCTGCAGCATGCTTTCCATCAACAAAGGTAAACTCCTCCATTATAGAGATTTTAGAAGGAAAGCTTTGCCGTAAAGCAGAATGGGGAGCAGAATAAGCTTCCTTAAACAAAGGGAAGCAGGAAGGAGGATAAGGCAGCTAAAGCACTAACAAAAGAGAGACTAGCTAAGGAGATCAAAAAAAGGGGACAAGACCTTCGGGTATGTGGGGAAGAGGAAGACAAGGGGAGAGATAGTGAGAATCAGGAGGGAGGGTGGGACTGTACAGAGGAAGATCAAAAGAAAGCAGAAATACTAAACAATTATTTCTGCTCAGACTTCCTAGCAGGGGGTGGTGGGGGATGGACCAGCATACTGCAGTAAGCACCAGGGAGAGGGAAGTGCATGCAAGTCCATTCTTGGTGGAAAGGGTCCAGAAGGGATTGGAAGCCTTACGAATATACGTACATATGAAATTTGCCAGGAGATAAAGGCCTAGAGGTCTATCAAGTCTGCTCGAATGTGCAGCTAGCACTCCTTATTTTGTAGCTGCCCTTCCCTTCCACCCTTCCCCTTCATTAACCTGAGCCTTAAAGAGTAGGGCGATGGGGCTGGATGGGATTCACCTAAGGGTCCTAAAGGAACTGAGCATGTTGCTGGCCAGCCCTCTGGCAGTGCTTTTTTGCACCTCAGTGGAGCTGGTGGAAAGTTCCATTGGATTGGAGGAGGGCCAATGTGGTTCCTCTGCACAAAAGTGGCAGTAGGGAGGATGCTAGTAACTACAGGCCAGTCATTCTCATATTAGTGGTGGGGAAGTTAATGGAGACACTATTTTGTGGAGTACCTGGAGGCAAAAGGGCTATAGGACCACTGGCAGCACAGTCTCACAGTGGGGAGATCATATCAAACTATTCTCTTAGGTTTTTTTGGCTGGGTTACAAGGGAGATGGATCAAGGGAGGGCAGTGAATATGGTCTATATGGTCTTCAGTAATGCTTTTGACACTGTGCTACACAGGAGACTAGTTAAGAAACTAAGCAGCCTGGAGTTGGGGGGGGGGAGGAAATGACAAGCTGGGTATCAAACTGGTTAAGGGGTAGGAGGCAAAGGGTTGTGGTATATGATAGCCACTCAGGTGATAGGAGAGTGACTAGTGGGGTACCACAGGATTCGGTGCTGGGACTGGCCCTCTTCAATGTCTTCATAAGCAACAGCAGAGGAGCTTGAAGAGGAGGTGTGTCTCTGTGGATTAGACAAAAATCTGCAACAGAGCTGACAGGAAGTGGTGCAGAGAATGCAAAGAGATCTGAGAAAACTAGAGGAATGGTCTAGTGGTAGCAACTGGGTTTCAGCGTCAAAAAGTGCAAGGTTATGCACTTAGAGCTGCGGAACCCAGGGGCTGTGTATAAGATGGGGGGAGCATACAGTCACCAAGCAATAGAGACCTTGGGGTCATCATATCTGATGACCTCAAAGTAGCTGTGCAGCAAGACAATGCAGTGGGAAAGGCTAGCAGGATGCTGGGGTGCTTTGGAAGAGGGATTTCTAGCAGGAGGAGGGATGTGGTGCTGCCACTGTATTGCTTTGTAGGCTCCACCTGGAGTACTGTGTCCAGTTTTGGAAGATGCACCCCCACAAGGACATTGAAAGGGTGGAGGTGGTACAGAGGAGGGCAACCAAAATGGTGAGGGGGTTGCACAAGAAGCCACATGAGGAAAGGCTGCAGTAACTCAACAAGTACTCCCCGGAAGAGAAGACAACAAGACACAAGAGGAGGATCTATTTCAGAGAAAGGTAGGCACTAGAACAAGGAGGCATGTAATGAAACTAAGGGGAGTTTAGGAGAGATGTTTGGTAATCTTCATGGAAAGAGTGGTTGATGACTGGAACAGCCTGCTGGAGGAGGTAGTAGAGACAAAGACTGTGAGGAGCATTAAGCATTGATGGGATAGGCATAGGGGCATATTATTTATTTATTTGTATTTCGGATAACACCTTTGAGCCGAGGGCTGTTTTACAAAGGTTCCACGTCAAGGCAACAAGGACAATAAGGTACAAAATGTAACATGATCATTACAATGGAACTTACCAAAAACAAAAAAAAAAAGACAAGTAAGGTTACAATAATAGCAGCTAAAGGCTTTGTCAAGGAATTGTGTTGCGAGTTAATTATACAGTACAAGTCATAGGCGGCGGCTCAGTGAAGCATTGTTAGGAGTGGGTTAGAGGGAAAAGAGAAAGAAGAGTGGTGGTGAGGGGGTGGTATGGGAGAGAGAGAGAGGGAGGGAGGAGGGGAGAAATAGGGAGGGCATTGAGTTGGGTATGTGGTAGATACCATATTAGGTAGAGCATAGGTTCTCAGACTTGGTCATAATGATCCTCCTCCAAGCCATAGAAATGATCTTGAGCCTCCCCAAATATTGAAATAATCCTGGGCATCCCCACAGAAAAACAGCACACTTTGCACAGTACATCAGGAATAAAGTGGAACTCCTGTAAGTCGTTTAATTTTATTTAGCTTATAACCCCCTCCCCAGGCAAGCCTACTTGCTCCATTATTTTGCCTCCCCGAACCATTGTTACCCCTTGTTGCAATATCTTCATGGGTCAGATTTTGTTCTCTTGTTTGTTTCCCATCTATCTGGAATAACCTTTCTACTCACCCTTGCCTCTCCCCCTCTTACCCTGCTCTTCTTACCCCAGGAGTCCTTTAGCATCAGTAACTTTTTTGCACTTAGCTGGCTAGGTGAAACTGCCCCGGAGGTGTGCCTTTAAGAGATATTTAAATGAGCATAGGGCCAAGCCAATCAAAAGACAGGAGGGGGTGTGAGCTGAGAGAGCCGTTGAATGCTTCAGAATTTTTCCTCTGCTGGACTGAGCAATATTGCCTCTGAGGTGTCTCCCAACTTTCCTTGTTGACAGCCTCGTAGTGCTTATCTGGGTAACGTTTTCCTCATTAATTATTTCCTTTAGTGTGCTGAGTGAAAGTTTTACTTTTTCATTAGTGCTGTGCAAATTTGTTATTTTTAGCACGATAGCGCTATTTTGACTTTATTTTAACCGCGACTATTTAGTTTAAAGCCTAATTTTATCACTGGTGCTTATTTTTGACGGTTTCCTTCATTTTTGGGGCAAATCCTTGTGGGAACCATCGAATTAGGGACAGTTGCCTTGTTTTTTACCTCAGACCTCACAGGGTTTATTGTGAGGCACCTGCAGCAGATTTCAAATTTAAAAAATGCCTGGGGGTTTTCCCTCTAGATTGGCAATTACGAGGAAACCTTTTTTGTTATATTACTGGACCTTGGTATCATCTGTGTCAGGACAGTCCGTAAGGGTCCAGCAGCCACGTGCGCAGTTGAGTATTACTGGGTTTCTATTAAGACTGGCACTGGTAAAGATCCCAGTTTTACAACCAAAAAAAAAACACTAGTAATAGACAAGAGTTTATTAACTGGGGCAGGACTGGCCGGTGGCATTTTCACAGAAACCTGCACTCAGTTCGTAGGTCCAGAAATGGTTTGCTTTGCTTAAATTGGCAAACATAGAAGACAAACCTTTGATTATTATGGCTGAGGATAAAGCAAAGACTTCCGATGAGGGGCCATTCAAAAGTGCTAATACCAAAAGCAGTGGTGCTGAGGAACCCTCCAGATCCCAGCCGAAAAATAAAGCTTCCAAAGATGAAGTTCCTCACAAATTGAAAAATAATAAGAGTGATGAAAAAAGGAAGCTTGATCAAGTCTCTGATGAAGTAGCTAAAAAGAATCTCTGTCAAGACAGATATGCTCCCATTGCTCCTGGGAAAGTCAATAGCAAGACAACAGGCAGCTTAAAGCATACAGAAAAAAACAAAACACAAACTGCGCAGGTTCTTCCATCAGTGCAAGATATGGAAAAAGCATGTCAGCTGTTTCAGACCCTTCAAAAGATGGGTCCTCGATTTACTGGGGCTGACAAGCGCTCTTTCACAGTTCTCTCTTCTGTAGACTGTGAGGGTGATGCAGATGATGATCAATTTTATGATGACCCTGACATAGATGTTGAGGGCCTTAAGCCCCAGGAGTCCCCTGATCCTCACCTTGGGGATCCCTCGGGTGACTACGAGGATCCTTCCTCTATGTTTACATTTATACAAAATATGCTGGATACCCTGGACCTCCCTACGCAAGAGCCCAACCAAGATGTAGAAGATGAAGATTATAGGGAGATGAAGGGTCTTTCATCCTCAAAGACCCTAGTCGTCCCTATCTATAATGCATTTAGAAAAAATACCATGAAGATGCTTCAACACCCCACTTCAGTATCAGGGGTTGATAAGCAGCTTGAGAGAAAATATAAACTGTCTAAAAATGGTACCGAGTTCCTGTCTGCACACCCTAGCCACGAAAGTATAGTGCAGCAGACAGCTTGTGAGAAAGCTGGAGTCTCCTTGTCGCCCTCTCCCCCTGACAAGGATTCCAAGAAAATTGACTTTATAGCAAAGAAAATGTATGCCACAGCTTCCCTGCTTCTCAGACTTTCTTCTTACATGACATTCACAGCCAAATATCAGAAAGCCCTTTGGAAATTTGTCCAGGCTATTGCCCACAATGGATCAGATTCTATGGTGCAGGAGCAGGTGGATACGTCAAACACTGCCCTGGAAGCTATTATGTACCAGTTCCACATGGCAGATGACAACAATGATGCAGCCTCTAGGGTGATGGCCCATGCCATCTCTCTGAGACGCTTGGCATGGCTTACAACAACCAGTCTGACCACAGACACTCAGAACAAGGCCATGGATTTTCCGTGATCAAAATATGTTGTTTGATTACAGAACCACTGACTACATGAAAACAGTCGATGAGTACAAGGCCTCCTGGCAGAGCCACTCATCCAAGCTTAAACCCGCCACCCCTCAGAGATCCTGTCCCAGGGGTGGTAGGGGCAGAAGTTTTGTTCCCAGGCCTTACAATCCCTATCCCCAATCTGACTTTAGCTAGTACAGGGGTCTTTCAGAGGCAGGGGCAGAAGCGGCCAAAGAACAGCCTCCTCTACCCAGCCATCTGCCTCTCAGTCTAAGTCCTGATGTGAGTGTCCAGGTTGCCTCCCCATTTCTGGTTGGAGGCAGACTCTCTCACTGTCTTCAGCACTGGTCCCTCATCACGTCGGACAAGTGAGTGCTGGAGATAGTGGAGAAGGGTCTGTCATTACAGTTCAAGCAGCTGCCAGACCTCAAGCATACCCAGGTGTCAAGACCTCTGTCCCCAACACAGATACTGCTATTGGAAATGGAGGTACCAAACCTTCTGGCTTTACGAGCAGTGGAGAGGGTCCCCACCCACGAGAAGGGCAAGGGCCTCTACTCCAGGTATTTTCTGACACAAAAGAAAACTGGGGAGTGGTGACCTATCTTAGATCTCAGATATTTAAACAAACATCTGAAAAAAAACTAATTCAAAATGGTCACTCTGTCACTGGTCATACAGTCCTTACAGCAGGGAGACTGGCTAGCCTCCTTCGACTTAAAGGATGCCTACTTCCACGTACCCATAAGGAGATATCACAGGAAGTTTCTCAGGTTCAAACTTCCTTCGGGTCACTATCAGTTCATGGCAATGCCCTTTGGTCTGTTCTTGGCCCCAAGAGTCTTTATGAAGTGTCTCACAGTGGTAGCAGCACATCTCAGAAGACTGGGTATCACTCTCTACCCCTATCTGGACGACTGGCTCATAGTAGCAAAGTCTCCTTGCCAGGTTAAGGAATCTCTTTCCCTCACGGAAGGCACTCTGTAGTCTCTGGGTTTCCTGGTAAATCTCAAGAAATCTTACCCGGAACCCACCCAGCTGCTCACCTTCATAGGGGCCCAGCTGGACACTCAGAAGGGATATGCTTTTCTCCTGCAGGAAAGAATTCAGAGTTTCCTTTCAGTGGCAGATTCTTTCGCCCAGGGACAGCCAAGACCAGCCAGACATTTCCTCAAACTTCTGGGCCATATGGCCTTTATGACTGCAGTAGTCCGAGGAGTCAGATACAGATGAGAATCCTGCAAGCCTACCTCAGAGCTCGCTGCTCTCAGAGAAGCAACAAATTTTCAAAGTTGATACCTGTGTCGGAGCAGTTCCTCCAAAACTTGCTGCAGTGGAAGAACCCTGCAAATTTGAAGTTGGGGCTTCCCTTTCAAGCTCCTCTTCCCACAAAGGTGATCACCACAGGTGCTGTCCTTTTGGGCTGGGGAGCTCATTTAGACAGTGCCTCAGTAAGCAGCAACTGGACTCCCGAAGAGTCACAGTTGCACATAAATCTTTGGAACTCAGAGCAGTCTTACTAGCTCTCAAAGCTTTCACTCCCAGCACAGAAGGGCAGGCGGTTCAAATTCGAATGGACAACACCACTGCAATGTCCTACATAAACAAGCAGGGTGGTACCAGATCAGGAATACTCAGTTTGGAAGCTCTGAAGCTCTAGTCTCTAGCATTCTCCCTGGGAGTCAGCCTCTCAGCTATTCACCTCCCAGGCAAACTCAGACAGCAGCCTGCTTCAATGATCCTAGTGGCTCCGGACTGGCCCAGTCAAGCCTGGTACCCTCTCCTTCTCTCAATGTCCTGCAACAGGCCCATTTGCCTGCCTCCAACTCGCTCTTTGCTGACCCTTCCTCAGATGGGAGTGCAGTACCCAGACATACACTCTCTTCACCTCAAGGCCTGGTTCTTGAGGAGTTAAGAGTTTCCATCCTCACAGTACTCTGAACAGGTCCTTAAGATACTGAGGATGGCTAAAAAAATCAAACACTAAGACTTATGCAGCTAAATGGAAAAGGTTTTCTCTCTGGTGCAAGAGTGAAAAGGTCGAACTCCTATCAGCTTCAGACACTCAGCTGCTAGACTACCTGGTACACCTACAGGCATCAGGCTTGAAACCATCTTCACTCAAGCTACACCTGGCGGCAATTTAAGCCTACCTTTCGGTGGGAAAGAAGAAATCATTTTTTTCCCACAACATTTTTAAACTGTTTTTCAAAGGCCTCGTGCACGTCCAGCCTCCAATCAGGGAGCCTGTTCCTCTGCTTTGATGGGCACATTAATCCACCTTTCGAGCCTATGTCCACAGCCCACATCAGGTTTGTAACTTGGAAGACCATCTTCCTGGTAGCCATTACGTCTGCCAGGAGGATTTCAGAGCTACAGGCCCTGTGCACTGAGCAAAATTACATCATCCCTCACAGCGATAAAGTTGAGTTCAGAACAAATAGGAAATTTCTGACAAAGGTGGTTTCAGAGTTTCACTTGAACCAGTCCATTTCTCTGTCTTCTTTACTGAGCCATCCACTTCTGGCGAGTAAAAGCTCCACCGCTTGGATGTCAAAAGAGCCATCTTTCACCACCTAGACCATACTAGACAGTCCAGAGGCTCTTCCACTCAGTTGTTCCTCACCTACGGGGATGTAGGCAGAGGAAGACCAGCTACCAAAAGAACTATTTCTCACTGGTTGGTCATTTGTGTTAGATTCTGCTATGAGAAAGCTGGTCAACGACCTCTAGTGGGGCTCAGGGCCCACTCCACCAAAGGCACTGCAGCCTCACTTGCAGCAGCAAGGGACATTCCCCTACTGGATGTCTGCAAAGCAGCTACATGGAAATCTGTGCACACCTTTGTGAAACACTAGTTTGGATTTGCAGACCAGATCTGACGCCAGCTTTGGCAGGGCGATTCTGCAGAGCCTCTTTCCTAAGTAGGTTTTCTGCCCACCTCCCACGTGGTACTACTGGGTAGTCTGCAAAAAAGTTATTGATGCCAAAGGACTCCTGGGGTAAGAAGAAAAAATGACTCACCAAAGTAAGAAAAAATTACTCACCATAGTAATGTTTTTTCTAATGGAGTTCTGCTGTTTTCTGACAATATGCAGTTAGCCCCAGCACTTTAACTGCCCCGGAGAGGAAAGAGTTAACTCTATGCAGAAGCATAGAACGCTGAGCTCAAGCTCAGTTTTCAAATCTCTGTCTCTTAATACTTACCAGTGTAACCATCAGATTCTTACAAGTAAACTAACTAAGTAGTAAACTATGTAAATTGTTTATGGTATGGCCAAAAGGCAACAATTTGGGTCCCAAAAAGAATCAAGTTGAGAAACCAAGAAAAAAAGGTAGTGACAATATATATATATATTAAACGTAACAATGGTAACAATAAAACTACCCCACCCTTAAGAGGGAGGGTACAAGGTACATCCCTGAGGTGCAACACTGTACTTGCCAGTCCACTTTCCAAAAACTAGGTTCTGAGAGGGGAGGCAGGGAGGGAGGTCAGAATACAGCAAGACTCCATTAGAAGAAACATTACTATGGTAATTTTTTCTTCAAACAACATGAAGTCTTGCTGTATTCTGACAATATGCAGACTACCAAGCAGTTCCCCCAGGAGGAGGGAATGCAGACCCTACTTTGGGAACAGACTCTGCAGTACTGCTGTGCCAGACGTAGCATCACTACTAGCCTGGATGTCCAGAGAGTAATGCTTGGTGACTGTATAGGCTGTTTTCCAGGTGGCTGCTTTACAGATTTCTAGTAAGGGTATATCTCTGGCCACAGCCGGAGTAGCAACTGTACCCCTAGTCGAGTGAGCCCTCAGGCCTGGAAGGGGTGTTTTTCCAATTTGTCATAGTAGAATTGTATACAAGAGACAATCCACCTGGCAATAGTTCTTTTAGTAGCAGGCTTACCTTTCCCTACTTCACTATAAGTGAGAAACAATTGAAGACAGTCATTTCTGTGTGCCTTAGTATGCTCTATGTAGTAGCTAAGAGCCCTTTTAACATCCAAACTGTGTAATCTTCTTTCCCCTGAAGAAGAATGTTCAGTGAAAAACACAGGAAGAGACATAGACTGGTTCAGATGAAAATCTGATACCACTTTGGGTAAGAACCTCCTATTGGTTTTTAGGACCACCTTATCCCAATGGAAGAAGATGAAGTCAGGTTCGACTGTATTTTCCAGGTCAAGTACTTCAGCTCAGCCGAAGCCAGAGGTTCAAAGGGTGGCTGCATAAGCTGGGCAATGCAGACATTGAGATCCCAAGCCGGAGTAGGCTCTCGAAAGGGAGGGTTAATATGAACCAGATCTTTGAAAAACTTACTGAAAACAGGATGAGATGCCAGGGAAGAGCCCTTCCCTGCTGAAAGGAATGCAGAGAAAGCTGCTAGGTGAACCTTCAGAGTTGCAGGCCTAATGCCTAGACCATAAAGATGAATCAGATAATCTAAGGCTGTAGCAATGTCTGAAGAATCAGGCACAATGCTCTTCTGAGAACACCAAATGCTGAATCTTTTCCATTTGGAGTTACAAGTTTTTTCTAGTGGAAGGTTTCCTGGAAACCTTCAAAATTTCCAGGACTCCTTGAGAAAGATGCAGGCCTGCATATCCTAACTCTTCAAAAGCCAGGCCTTGAGGTTGAGAGACTGGAGATTTGGGTACCAGATCCTCCCCTGGGCAGAGATTAGGAGATTGTATCTCTTGGGAAGAGACAGGGGATGTGACACTGCCAGAGACAGTAGCAGAGGATACTAAGGCTGTCTGACCCAATCTGGAGTCACCAGTATCACTGTGCAGGGTTGAGATCTGATTTGGATCAGGACTATTAACAACAGGGGGAAGGGACGGACAGCATAGAGATACCTGCCCTTCCAATCCAGAATGAGAGCATCCAGAGGAACAGTCCCCAGGACTGGAGGTCTGCAACAAAACAGAGGAAGTTGGTGATTGTCCGGGGCTGCAGAGAGATCTATATATGGAGTGCTTCAGCTGGAGAAAATGACCGGTAGTATGAGAGGGTCCAGGGACCATTCGTGATGCCTCTGGGAGATTCTGCTCAGAGCATCTGCTAGTACATTGTCCTTTCCTGGAAGGTGAACTGCTATCAGGAAAGTCTGAAGAGAATAGGCTAGAGACCACAGTTTCATGGCTTCTGTGCACAAGGCCGTGGACTGAGTGCCCCCCCCACTTGTTGATGTACCATGTTGTGGTGTCGTCAGTCCTGACTTGGACCACGTTGCCCCCTGATTGACTCCAAGAAGACCTGAAGGGCTAGGAAAACTGCCCTGAGTTCCAGGAGATTGATATGAAGGAGAGACTCTAGTTGAGACCAGACCCCTTTTACCATAAGGGCTCCCCAACATAGGAGAGAAGCATCTGTAGTTAGGACTACTGAGGGGACTTGAGAGAGAAATGGAACTCCTTGTCTGAGGTTGTCCTGGTCCAGCAACCACTGGAGAGCTTCGATAAGAATCTGAGTCACTGGAATCAATTTGATGAGAGAGTCTCTTTTCTGAGACCAAAAGGACCTTACGTGGAACTGTATGTCCCTCATCTGAAATCTGGCTCCTTGCACCACTGCAGTGGAAGTTGCCATGTGGCACAGGAGTTGAAGAAACTGCCTTGCTGGATGAGAAACCAGAGGCCGAAAAGAGGAAGCAAGATCTGTTAGGGCCTTTACCCTTGTCAGAGGAAGGAAGGCTTTTGCTTAGATAGTATCCAATTCTGTCCCTATGAAAGTAAGAAGCTGTACTGGTTCGAGAACAGACTTTGGGAGATTGAGAAGAAACCTCCAAGAACTGAGGAAGTCTTGAGTGAGTTGTAGAGCTGACGTGACCTAGTCGTATGACTGACCTACAATTAGCCAGTTGTCCAGTTATGGGAAAATGGAAATACCCTGCCTTCTGAGGAAGGCAACTACTACTGCAAGGCACTTTGTGAACACCCTTGGAGCAGATGTTATGTTGAATCACATGGCTCTGAACTGATAGTGTCCTGAAGGCAACTCGAACCTGAGGTACTTTCTGTGGGAGCACCTGATAGGAATATGGAAATAGGCATCCTTGAGGTCCAGGGATGCAAGCCAATCCCCTGGCCTTAAAGAGGGAAGAATTATTCCCCGAGTCACCATTTTGAGTTTTGGTTTTGATGTGTGTTTGTTCTAATACCTTAGGTCTAGAATGGGTCGCCACTCCCGTCTTTTTTGGGGTAAGAAAGTACCTGGAGTACAAGCCTTTGCCCCTGTGCTGAGTAGGAACTTTCTCTATAGCTCTGAGAGCCAGAAGGGATGAAACCTCTGCCTCTAGGGCAAGGGTCTCTGAGATGGATGCAGGTGGGAAAGACTTGGCCCTCTTTTTTTGAAATTTTTTGAAGCTGAGGAAACCTTTTGAAGTGGTTGGCCAGTCCCTGGCTTACTACCTCCAGGACCCACTTATCTGAGGTAACAGACTTCCAGGCCTGGAAGTAGTAAGCCAGCCTGCCTCCTACTGGAATGGGGGAGTCGACCAGGGCTGACACATCAGGGTGTCTGCTTGGCAGGTGCTTTGGACTGGGAAAAGGATACAGCCCTGCTTATCCCCCTCCTGCCCCTCCCTTGAAAGAATCCCCTCTGTGGGAAGGAAGAGGAAGCCTGAGCTTGATAGAAAGGAATGTGGAAAGGCCTGCCCCTGCCCCTAGACTGCTGCTGCTTCTGAGGAGTGACTTGCCTCTCTTTGGCCTGTGCAATCCTGTAGGTGGTCCTGTACTCGTTCATTTTCTTCATGTTAGCCTATGTCTGCTCCCCAAACAGAGTTACTCACTACAGGGAAATCCATAGCCTTGGCCTGGGCATCCTGCGAAAGGCTAGTACATCTGAGTCAAGCATGTCTCCTGAGAGACACAGATGTAGCCATGACTCTTGATGCCACATCACTGGAGTTCACAGCAGCATGAAATTGCACTTTGGATGCCTCAATTCCATCAGCAGCCACCTCCTCCAGCTCTTTGGCTAGCTGGGGGGGAGGCCTGTTTAGCCAGTTCCAGAACCGTATTCCACCTGGACTTCTGGTACCTGGCTGTGTAGGCCATATAGTTAGCCTGCCTGAGTCCCAAAGATGCCAAATACTGTTTTTTGGCCATGGCATCGACCTTCCCGAAGTCTTTGTCTGGGGGGCGTGAAGAAAAAGGAATGTTAGCCCTGTCACAGGCTGCAGTCTGCACTACCCCAACATGGCTGCAATGACTGTATAAAAACTCCGTATCTGAGCCTGATAGCATATACCTCCTGTCCATTCTCTTATCCACAGGAAGTAAGGAGTTAGGTGTTTGTAAAATCATTTTTGTCAGTTTCCCCAAGGACTTGTGAAAAGGGATAGACAATCTTTTGGACTCTCGGATGTCCATCATCTCTACGAAATCAGGCTCTTCCTCCTCCTCGGCAGCTTCAACCATTGGGAGCTGGAGGGTTTCAGCCACCTTCTTGTAAAACAAGAAGTGTGAAGGGACTCAGAAAGCCTGGGAGGCAAGAAAAGGTCTGTCTGGGGAGATGTCCAGTTCAATGGGTACATCCAGACCTTCAAAGTCGTTATCTCCATCCTCGAGATACTCTTAGTCTCCATCCCACTCCTCATAGAAAGCATCTGGACTGTAATCCGATGGAGTTAGATCCGACCGAACCGACCGCATAACCAGCGGTACTGGTTCGGACGGAACGGGATAATGCGATTGAAAGTACAGTTACGTAGGAACTTACCGTAACAGTAGATCTTCGAGAGAGGTTCCTTCAGTAGGTCATCACAAGTAGGACTGACGTCACCTGATGTTGGGCCGCATGACAGACTTTTCTAGCAATCCCTGATGGGGGGATCGCCCACCCGACGTCACGTGACCGATGTCAGTGTGACGGTATATAGTGTGCGGTCCCCACGCCCGCCCTCCAGTTCTCCGGCCGGAGCCAGGAAGAGGCCTAACAGCAGGAGCGAACAGGATTGGAGACCCTGTAAAAATTAAAATGAGGAGAAGGAGGGAGGGAAAAATATGACCTACTGAAGGAACCTCTCTCAAAGATCTACTGTTGCGGTAAGTTCCTACGTAACTGTACTATCTTACTTCGAGAGGGTTCCTTCAGTAGGTCATCACAAGTAGGACAGAGTCCCAAGCAGTCCCTCTAAGGAGAGACCGTAAGAAACTAAGGAGGGGACAAAACAAAATCCACGGAAACGACTGAGGTCCGAAAAGGACCCAGCCTAGGACAACAGACCTTGCAGGACAGCTAGGCCAAAGCCAGCCCTCCGCCTAGAAGCAATGTCCAAACTGTAATGCTTGGTAAAGGTATGGACAGAACTCCAAGCAGCGGCACCACAAATATCCGCTGCAGAAACATTACGAAGGAAGGCTACAGAATCGGCCATGCCCCTAGTAGAATGACCCCTGATAACACCCGGGAGGGGTATGTCATACTTTTGGTAACAGTATCTGATGCAGTTGCCCAACCATTTGGAAAGGCCCTGCTTGGAAACCGGTTTGCCTTGAGTTCAAGACGCGAAGGAGACAAACAATTGGTCGCAAGAGCCAAAGTCCTTGGTTCGGTGTGTATAACACCGGAGAATCCAGTGCACATCCATCGTATGGAGGAGTGCCTAATCCCTGTTAGTGGGAGCTGGATAATATACCGGAAGCTCTACCGATTGGTTCAGAGTAGCTTCCGACACCACCTTTCGAAGGAACCTTGAATGGGTTCTGAGAACCGCCCTGTCCCGATGAAAAATAAGATAAGGCTCCTTACAAACCAACGCTTGAGGCTCCAAAATTCTTTAAACTGAAATGATAGCAGCCAGAAACAACACCTTCCAAGATAGGAAGCGTAGGTCACAGCCCATTGCTGGTTCGAAAGGAGGCAAGGCAAGGTAAGCTTTTCCAGGATGAAACTCAGGTCCCATGGTGGTGCTGGGCTGCGGATGGGGGGTTTCAGATGGAGAATCCCTTTCAAAAAGTTTTTGAGATATCAAACTGAGCCATGGGTTTACCATCCACCAGCTCATGGTATGACGAGATAGCCGAGAGGTGCACTTTCAGAGAGGAATAGGCTGGACCTGAGTTTGATAAGTGAAGGAGGTATTCCATGACTTGTGGGGCCGAGCAAGAAAAAGGGTTCCAGCCCTTCGTGGTCGTCCAAATGGAAAACCGCTTCCACTTCAATGCATAAGTGAAATGGGTGGAAGGTTTTCTAGCTTCGACAAAGATGTGTGCCACTCTAGAGGACACCCCAAAGTGAGAGATGGCTACGTCTGCAGGAGCCATGCATGCAGATGCAAGGTCCTGAGCCTTGGATGAACCAGACAACCTTGATCCCGAGTAAGAAGGTCATGTGTCAATGGAAGTGGAACCGGTGGTTTCCTGGATAGCTGCTGAAGCAGCGGGAACCAAATCTGTCTTGGCCAAAGAGGAGCGATGAGAATCATCTTGGCCTTCTCAGTCTGTAGTTTGAGGAGGACCCTCTGCAGAATGGGAAATGGAGGGAAGGCGTACAAAAATTTCCCTGTCCAGGATTGAGACAATGTGTCACTCCAGAAAGCACCTGGCTCTGGAACGAGCAAGCAAAACTTGGGAAGTTTTGCTTTGAATTGAGAGGCAAATAGGTCGAGTTCCGGCCACCCCCATTTTGGAAGATGGATTCTGCCACTTCCTGATGAAGTTCCCACTCGTGAGCAGGGGTCCTTGATCTGCTGAGACTGTCCGCCAGGACATTTAGAATACCTGGTACATGCATGGCCACTAGAGACAAGTGATGCAGGACTGCCCAGTTCCACACCCTGGTCGTTTCCCTGCAAAGAGGATACAACCAGGTTCCTCCTTGTTTGTTGATGTACCAAACCACCAACATGTTGTCCGTTTGGATCAGCAGTGTTCCCTCGGGCAGCAGAGGTTGAAAGGCCTGTAAGGCATACAGGACCGCCCTGAGCTCTAGAACATTGATGTGAAGAGAAAGCTCCAAGTTGGACCAAAGTCCCTGGGCTTGGTGGGCCCCCAGATGTGCACCCAACCCCCTGTTCGAGGCATCCGTGGTGAGTGTGGCTACGGGCGCTGGTCTTCGAAATGGGAGACCCAAGGAAAAACTGTGTGGAGTCATCCACCACAGAAGATCCTTCCGGACCGCTGAGGAGATGAGAACCGGATGGTCCAGATCGTCCAAAAGCTGGTCCCACTGCACCCTCAGGGACCACTGAGTGATCCTCATGTGGAGCCTGGCTAGGGAAACGGTACAAATGGAAGCTGCCATGAGGCCTAACAGGCGAAGGACCTCCCTGGCCAGAATGGTCAGGCAAGACGCCACCATGGTGGCCTGGTGGACCAGAGTCTCCACTCTGTCTGAAGGAAGGAAAGCTCTGCACTGGACTGTGTCAAGGACCGCCCCAATAAACTGTAGTCTCTGGGTGGGAATGAGGTATGACTTGGGCACGCTGACAGTGATCCCAAGTCGACTGAACAGGTCCAGGGTAAATGACAGAGCCCCCAATAATGCATCCCTGGAAGGGGCCGCTAGTAGCCGATCGTCCAGGTGGGAAAACACTGCAATACCCCTGTGGCGTAAAAACGCCACCACCGCCGCTAGGCACTTGGTAAAAACCCGAGGTGCTGAAGACAGGCCAAAGGGGAGTGCTCAGAACTGGAAGTGCTCCCCCCCAAAACATGAACCACAGGAACCGACGGTGGATGGAGAAAATAGGGATATGTAGGTAGGCATCCTGCATATCCAGGGCACAGAGCCAGTGATTCTCCAACAGTAGTGGCAGAAGGCTCTGCAGTGTCAGCTTGCGAAACTTCTTGTACTCCACAAAATGATTCAGCCAACTGAGATCTAGAATGGGTCGGAAGTCCCTGTTCTTTTTCGGAACCAGGAAAAAATGGCAGTAGAAGCCTTTCCCTGTTTGCCCTGGAGAGACTCGCTCGATCGCTTGTTTTAGCAACAGCGAATTGATTTCCTCTTGGACGAGAAAAGCCTGGTCCCAAGAGTATGAGGACTTCACCGGAGGGTTTCCTGGAGGAATTTCCAGGAACTCTATAGTGTGACCTGAGGCCACTATTTGCAGGACCCACTCATCAGAGGTAATCGCCTTCCACTCCTGCATGTGGAGAGCGAACCTGCCCCCCACCTGCTCCTCGCCCAGAGGCTGAGGAGGCAATGGGGCCGGGGAGTCAAGAGGTGGTGGGTCTGTCAGGTGGAGGACCCCCTGACGCAGATTCTTGGAGGCAAGGGGGGTAACGGTACCCATGGCCTTCTGCTTGCCTTGGCGACACGCGTGAGTGGATCTCCCCTGCCACCAGGTCCTCTTCCGATAGGGCTGCTGCTGTCTACGTTGAGGAGCACCCGATCGGTACATCGACCGAACAGATCTAAGAGCAACACCCTTGTCCTGTAGTTCTGTAATTAAGTCTTTGGTGTTGCCCCACGAAAAGTACCGAGCCCTGGAAAGGAGCGTCCTGAATCGCCGATTGAACCTCGTTAGCGAGGCCAGAGAGGCGAAACCAGGAATGCCGTCTCAGGGCCACGGCAGTCGCCGAGGTATGGGCCATGGAATCGACCAAATCGTAAGTGGTCTGTAAAGCATGCCTACAAGAAATCTTGGAGAGGCGAAGGTCCTTGGCGAGTTCCTCCTTAAGAGGTGAAGGATCCATAGACTGGACCTTTGCCTCCAACCTGGCCATGGTTGCTTTTTGGTGAGACACCATATGGGCCATGTAACTGAGGGAGCGGAGTGCACACGTGGCTGAAGACTAGACTTTTTTTGCCAAACTGGTCCATCTGCCTTGACTCCTTATCTGGAGGGGTAGTGCTCAGTGCTTGGGCATAGCGGAGCGATCATGAGCTGCTGAAATGACCACAGAGTCTGCCTTCAGATGGGTCTTCAAAAAAGGAGCATCCTTAGACGCCCGGTAAAGCCTGTCCGCCTGCTTGGGGACAGCGGGAAGAGTGAGTCATCTGCCAGACGGTGGTGGTGAGGTCTTGGTGGGGGGGGGGGCATCCATCCACGGAGGAACTGGGACTGGAGACAGGGACTCCAAATCGAGGTGCTCCGCGAGATGCTGTCTCATTGGGTCCTGTTCCTCTGACTCCCAATAGAAATAATCTCTGAGGGCCCTTAAGAGATCCGAGAAGGAAGGATCCTCAGGTGGCGATTTCGGTGAGGTCTTGCCTCTCGGCTCAAGTTCCTCCACGATTTCTTCCTCTGAAGAGTCCTCTTTCCCATCAGAACTATCGTCGGCCTCCTCCACTGGACAACGTTCAAAGCGAGAGAGGGGAATGTCCAGTCGAGGCTTCCCCGAGACGTGGACAATTGGACCCAAACTGCTCAGGGAAGGGGACCTATGAAGCGGCGGAGGTGGGAGTCTTGCTTCTAGGTCCAAAACCAACTCCGACCTAGCTCCCTGCCACCAAGACTGTAAGAAAGACTTGAAATCCGGCGTAGCGGAAGGGGGTGGAGGAGGAATTGGTTGAGGCTGTGGGGGGAGGAGGTGGAGGGGGAACAGCAACTGGCGGAGGGTAATACCCATGTAATGGATATATGGATGATAAAACTGCCCCATTGGACTCCATCCAGGAGCGGGAACCTCCGGGTAAGGATCCCCAGGATACCAGTGTGGGTAATGGAGGACAGTGAGGAGACGGTTATAGAACCCTGCTGTCAGCCCTGACGTTGGGGGAACCCACGTTGGACCCGCTGTAGTATATATTAAATTAGGGTCCAGCGTCTGAACAGTCCATGTTATAGGGACCGACGTCAGCACCGGCACCACCTGATCTGGCATCGGAGGGGCCGGCATTGGCAACGGACGAAGGGACTCAGTGGTAGGAGTTGGATCCGGCGTTGGGACCAATGGAATAGGCCTGACCACTGGGCCCGGTGCCGGGACTGTTGTAGGGACCAGCGGCGTTGGAGGTGCCGGTGGTCCCGGCCTCGGAACTGCTGTGGTAATGGGCGGTGTTGGAGTCGCCAGCGGTCCCAGCATCGGAACTGTAGTGACTGGTGGCACTGGAAGCGCCCGCAGTCCATCCTCGGGCTGAGAAGGGGCCTCCAAAGAAAGGCCGTCTGGCCGAGGAGCCTCCTGAACCTGGTCCCCAGCGGGGGGACGTGGGGAAGAACCCTCGAAATCAGGTGGTTCCTGTGACCCCATCAGCCTCACGGACGTGGTCCAGTAGAATGAGAGGACACGGCGGGAATAACAGGAGGGAGCGGTTCCTTCGTCCCGCTGGACGCCGGTTTTAGCGCCAGAAGGCCCAGACGGGGAACCAGCCCGCGGCGGTTGTCTGGGACGGCTGACTTAGCGGGCGTGGTCGGGAGGGAACCCTGGCAGGCGACTGCCCCAGCCGGGGAGTCGAGCAACGACCACAGGCGGTCTCTGGAGGAGCTGGAGCCGACTTACCGGCTAGTGCAGCGCGGCGGCCGACTTATCTGCATGAAGTTTCTCCTTACCTGGGTGCTTCGACGGTGGCTGGGCCTTGCTGGTAGAGGGCCTGATGTTGTCCATGAGTAAGCCCGCTCCCTCATCTTCTCCTTGTGTTTTTAAGGGGAAGATTTGTCGGATGAATCCCTAACCTTGTCCATCTTCTTCTCAAGCGAAAGTAGATGGGCCTTGAGAAGATGGGCCTCCAACGCCTGCTGTCTCCGCTTTTTGGTAGCTTGATTGAAGGACTGACAGTCGCTGCAGGAGGAGACTGGATGGTCTGGGCCTAGGCAGATGACGCACTTGGAATATCCATCTTTGTGCGGTAACTGAGTGCCACATTTGGAGCACTTTTTCTTTGGAGAAGAAATGAACTATTTAAACTAAAAGATGAAGAAAAACACGCGAAAAAATACTTTCCGACAGACGCTGAATGGAGTCTGCAAAGCGACTAGCACAAGGCGACGGTGGGATGGAACTGGAGGGCGGGTGGGGACCACCACTTATACCGCCATGCTGATGTCGGTCACGTGACGTCGGGTGGGCGGTGCCCCTGTCAGGGATTGCTAGAAAAGTCTGCCGTGCGGCCTGACGTCAGTCCTACTTGTGATGACCTACTGAAGGAACCCTCTCGAAGAAAGATCTGTACTAATCGCTTTGGCTATCTTGTCAGCGGTTGGAGTATGCAGTGCTAGATCCGAACTGGCTAACTTACGCTTCCTTTTTGACGGAACCGACCCCTTGGAGTCGGACCTCCTTTGGCCCGAGGAGGTATTGCCTAGGTCAGTAGGCACTTCCTCAGGTTCGGCTGCAACTGAACCGGGCTGGCCATCCAGATCTACAGACTTCTCTGCCTCCCTTTCCTTCAGCCTACTCAACCTTTTTTCTACAGTGGCTTTAGGGAAGTTTTTACAAATCTGGCAGTCTGTTTTGAGGTGGTCAAACCCCAGACAATAAACACAGATGAGGTGGGGGACAGCCTTGGCAAAGGCCTCCTCACACTCAGAACAGAGTTGAAACCTAGTGGGACCATTTTTTTTCTTGGGTTTCTCAGACATGGCCAACCTAAACAATTACCCTTAAAAGCTTTTTAAGCCAGGTAATAACCAACCGATCAGTTACAAACCGTGTTACAGGTTCTGTAAAAGAACCAGAAAGTCTGGTTCTTTTGAAACCGATTGGCACTGAAACACCACACTAAATCCCAGAGAAAATAAAACAATCAAAAAGGTCGGTTCCTAACCGGACCAACCGATAAGAAACCGGGACAAACAATTTCCACAGAATTTTAAAATAAAAGACAAGTCACCACCTATCTACCGCACTACCTGTAGCGGAGACAGAGGCTGGAAATCTGAAAATAATAAACGGTCAGAAAAACCAAACACTTTTTTTTTTTAATTTACCAAACTGAGCAGAGGACACATCTCTGGAGCGACTTCACTGTTAGGTGGAGTAAAGAATCTGACGGTTACACTGGTAAGTATGAGAGACAGAGGTTTGAAAATCGAGCTCGAGCTCAACATTCTATGCTTCTGCAAAGAGTTAACTCTTTCCTCTCCAGGGCAGTTCAAGTGCTGGGGCTAACTGCATATTGTCAGAATACAGCAAGACTTCATGTTGTTTGAATCTTCTTTCTTCCAAGGGGTCCTTTAACATCAGTAAGCTCCTACCCTTCCTCCCCGGTTTACTTGTCGGAGAAGGGCTCTTATGTCATCTTTTACCAGATTTGGAGTTTCTTACTGATACGCTTTTAGCTCGTGTTGCTGTTGTTTCTATTTCCACTTTTGTGGACATTTGCATGTGTTTTGAATCCTGTTGATTCTTTTTCAGGGCATTTGCCCTCGTTTTTCCTTGAAAAAATTCTGAAGCATTCAACAGCTCTCCCTCAACTCACACCCTCTCCTGTCTTTTGATTGGCTTGGCCCTACGCTCTTTTAAATATCTCTTAAAGGCACACCTCTGGGGCAGTTGCACCTAGCCAGCTAAGTGCAAAAAAGTTACTGATGCTAAAGGACCCCTTGGAAGAAAGATTACTGCAGTGAGTAATTTTTTCTTAAGCAACTTCTCCAGGATCCTTGTGCTCCTCCTGCCTTGCTCCTAGTACTGCTCTATTTATTTATTTTTTATTTAATTAGAATATCGGTATTACAAACCTTTGAGTCATGGATTCATTTCCAAAGGCCCCACGTCAGTTGCAAAGACGACATAAATGAAAACAGTTACAGAGTGGATATATAGACAGAATATCAGTGGGTGATGAGGCCTATACAATATGTTAGCTAAGTGGGGTAGGGGAAAAAACATAGTAACATATTTACAAATATATTAGCAGCCCAGTGAACTGTGGTATATACAAGAGGTTAGCTAAGCATGGTCCCAGAGATAAAGGGACTAGTCATGGACAACGGTAACAGTGCAGTCAGTCAAGGAAAGACTTTGTCATAGCGGAGTATAGGGGTTCTACGGTTCGGTACAGGGTAGGGCTATCAGATGGTAGGAAGTATGGCTATGGGCAGGTGCAGGAGCGGGTGGTGAGTATGTGGTTTCTGAGTGCCGCCGTGAAAGGACCCAGTTTGGTGAGGCACGTGATGGATATAGGGAGGACATTAAAGAAGGTGGGGGCCCTGACCGTAAATTACCTTTGTGCCAGGGTTGTCTTGACCCCGGGGATTAACAGGGAGGCAGTGCTAGTACTGTGAGTGTTTACTGGGTGCTCTTTAGTAATCAGGGATGTTGCCAATCCCGGCGGTGTTAACCCAAGGATAGATTTCTTGACTGTGAGGAAGGCCTGATACCTCAGCCTCTCGTAAAAGTGAGGCTCTGCGTACTGGTGTAGAAGGTGCAAGTATGCGTGGGTCCTGTCATGACCTGACAGGAGCCTGCAGGCTTTGTTAAGGACTACTTTGATTTTGTTGAGAGCCATTGTGTCAGCCGCGCTATAGATCAGGAGTCCGTAGTCTATCAGGGACATGACAGATGAGGTGATGGCTAGTTTTAATGCTTCAGGAGGTAAGCAGTCCTTGTGGCGGTAGAAGAGGCCAATCCGAGTGTTCACTGCAGAGGTGTGCGCGTGAATGTGGGTATGGAAGACAAGAGCAGGGTCAAAGGTAACCCCTAGGTATTTGTAGGAGTAGACCTGTTCTAGGGGGTGGAGTGAGCTGGAGATGATGTGGAGGGGTGAGTTCTTAAGTTTGTTTTGATGGTGCACAAATAGTAGGGTCTTAGTTTTCTTCAGATTCATGACCAGCCTGCTTTTGGGCTAAAGGAGTGCTGGAGTGCGGCCTGCAGGTTGTAAGGGTTTGCATGGGTGGTGTATAGGACATTGTCGTCTGCGTAAAGTAGTATTTTTCCCGGGCAGAGGGAGGGGAGGGCGTTGAAAAAGAGACTAAA
This sequence comes from Neoceratodus forsteri, assembly GCA_016271365.2. Lineage (NCBI taxonomy): Eukaryota > Metazoa > Chordata > Ceratodontiformes > Ceratodontidae > Neoceratodus > Neoceratodus forsteri. Next base: position 171,750,750 of record JADMNL010000028.1, read on the forward strand.
GAGTAGTGGCCCCAGGATGGAGCCCTGGGGGACTCCAGAGCATATTGGGTGGGAGATGGATAGCGTGGTATTAATCTTGACACACTGCGTTCGTGATGTCGGGTAGCTGGACAGCCAGTTGAGGGGACCTCAAAACATAATTTGAGGAGGGTGTCCAGCAGGAGGGGGTGGTTTACTGTGTCGAAGGCCTTGGAGAGGTCAGTGAACACAGCTTCTGCTAGTTGTCTCTTATCAAGTGCAGTATGGATATAGGATGCGAATTTCAGGAGGGCTGTGGTTGTGCTGTGCCCAGCATGGAAACTGTGCTGTTGGCTGCAGTGCAGGTTATGAATGTCAAGGAAGGCTGTTAGCTGATCAGCCACCACCTTTTCTAGGGCTTTGGAGGGGGAGGGATTGAGATCGGCCGGTAGTTACCCGTGGATGGGTGATCCCCACCTTTGTGGATGGGCTTCACTACTGCAATTTTCCAGTTTTTGGGGAACTGACCAAGGCAAAGGAAGAGATTCAGGAGGCCTGTTGTGGGAGGAGCAGAACATCCTGCGCCAAGTGGAGTAGTCTAGTGTCGAGCAGGTCATTCAGGGGGCTAGTGCCTTGGCCAGGTATGGCTCAGCTTCCTGAGGGGTGAATGCCCTCAGGTAGAAAGGTGGATGAGTGAGCTGGGGGGTGTCAGAGGTGGGAATGGGGCTGAAGAAATTTTGGGGGAGGACTGAACTCAGATCGGTGAAACTGGTGTTGAGGACATAGAAACATAGACTTTGATGGCAGATAAGGACCGCTTGGCCCATCTAGTCTGCCCATTTCCCTACCTACAGGATAGGCAGCAGATCCTAGTTAACCAACAGCCTATTTCTTCCTACCCCCACAAGAATTGCCTTATGTCTGTCCCATGCATTCTTGAATTCTCCCACAGTTTTAGACCCCACAACCTCCTCAGGAAGGCTGTTCCATGCATCCACTACCCTCTCTGTGAAATAATACTTCCTCACATTGCCCCTGAACCGCCCTCCTTCTATCTTTAAATTGTGTCCCCTTGTTCTTGCAAGTCTCTTTTTCTGAAAGATGCTACCCTCTTGGACTTTGTTGATTCCACTGAGGTACTTAAAGCTTCTATCATGTCCCCTCCTTCTTTCCTCAAGGGTATATATTAAGCTCCTTTAGTCTCTCCTCATACGGCTTCTCTTGCAGACCCTGCACCATTTTAGTTACCCTCCTCTGGACTACCTCTATCCTGTCTATGTCCTTGCGGAGATGGGGTCTCCAGAACTGGACACAGTACTCCAGATGGGGTCTCACCAATTGTCTGTACAGAAGGATAACTTCCAGTTTTCTGCTGCTGATGCCTCTCCCTATACATCCCAGTATACCCCCAGCCCTCCCTACTGCCTTCTCACATTGCTTGCTAACCTTAAGGTCATCTGATATGATTACCCCAGGTCTCTTTCCATTTTGTTGTTGTTACTACCTCCCCACCCATTGTGTATTCTTTCCCCTATTACCTTAGGGTCAGTGCTTATGGATCCATTTATTGAGATCTGGGGGCAGAGATTTGCCATTGAGTGTTTTGATATTGTCCCAGAATTTGCGGCAGGACCCCCAGGAGGAGGTAAGTTGGGCCCTGAAATGTTCAGCCTTTGCTTGGCGGATGGCCCAAGTACATTTATTCCACTCTGCGCGACAGGCCTGCTTGTCAGCAGCCTTTGCCGAGTTTCTGGCCTTGTGCCACAGGTTATCTCTGTGCTTTAGTTGTTGGATGAGTGCAGGGGTTATCCAGGGTGCATTATTCTGCTTGCGGTGTGTTTCCTTTATAGGGGTGTAGATGTTGCAGGCTGAAATAAAATTAGTTGTGGAAGTAGCCTAGAGCAGTGTCCATGTTGGAAAGCTGATAAATTGAGGTCCAATCCCAGTGGGCAAGGTGTTCTTTGAATTTGGTGAGGTATCCCGGGCGGAGGATACGCCTAAGCGTGGTGGTAGGTACAGGGGTAGGTTGTTTGCCTGACCAGGTACAGCACACTGGTGAGTGGTCACTCAGGGAGTCTGGGAGGACAGTTATATCCCTGATTCTAAGGGTCCGGTTAGTGATTATGACGTCCAGCAGGGTGTCCTTGCCTATGGTGGGGTTATGCCTGGTGAGCTGAGTCACCAGTTGATGGAGGTCTAGGGCTGTGAGAGCTTTCCTGGAGGCAGAGGTCATATCAGAGAGCTAGTTTAGGTTGAGGTCCCCCAGGATGATATGTTCAGCTTTGTGCGGGAGGCTGGTGATATATTCTGTAAGGGATTGGAGAGCCTGGGACTGCTTACGTGGGGGGATGTAGGCCACTATGATTATAAAGGGGCCTTGGACGGGTCTGGGGTGATCTTGATGGACATGGGCCGTATTCTATGGTCCAAGACTGGTGGTGGTATGGCTTGGGCAAGCAGGGAGTGTTGCAGATTAAGTGCACATCCACCACCCCACTTTCCAACTCTGTCGAGGCAATGTAGGGTGTAGCCTGGAATGGATACAAAGGGGTCAGGGGTGGACTTGGAGAGCCACGTCTCCACCAGGGCAAGGACGTCTGGCTGGTGTTGTGTGATCCAGCACTGTAATGCAGCCTTTTTCTTTAGTAAGCTGCAAATGTTCATAGAGGCAATCCAGAGTCCAGGGGTGGGTGTAGGGTGGGAGACACAGGGCCTGGGTTTGAGTGGACATTCCCTGAGAGTAGAAGGAGCAGTATAAACAGTCTCAGAAGGGGTTGGAGCTTTTGGGGGCTGTTGGTCACAGATCTATTTCCAGGTCATGTGCGGTACACACATGGTGTAGGTAGAGAGCGTATGATACTGACAACTGGCCATATAAGGGGTGGGGGCTGCTGGTGATAGTGACCAGTATGTGTGGCGGTATGGGTGTGAGGGGAAGGGGTACTGTATGGGTGGACGTGCTGGAGGAACTAGGACCAAGTGTCCTTACCAATGACAACTGTGGGGTACTGCTTGGCAAGAGAGGAGGTGGGTTTTGCATGTGTGGGAGCAGACCCACCAGTAGGGGCACAACCAGGCTGAGGGGACAAACCATGTTGGGTCGTGAGGCTGCGACTAGGGGCTTTTGTGAGATGAGCTATAAGGGTGGGCTCCTGCCTTCCACTAGTGTGGGATCCTCTGTAGTGCTCTGCTGACCTTTGTATTTGGGCTGTTCTGCTACCAGTCAAATTGGTCGTTACCTCTCATTATTTGTTCACTGTTTCTATTCATTTGCACTACTGTTCATTTTCTACTGCTTAAGTGTTTTGCAGTTACCCTCTGAATTGTGTTCACTGCCGATCCTTCCTGGGTATACCTGAAATAAGCATTGGCTCAGTGTACCTTTCCTGGTCATTGGTTTGTAAATAAATACATAAATTCAGCTACTGTTATCCTCTTCCAGTTTGCCTCATCCCTTCACACAAACTATCAAACACTTAAATACAGTAATTTTTTAGACTTGCTTGAGCCTCCCACGGAACAGGCTGAAGCCTGCCCAGTGAGGCTAGCCTCACCACTTGAGAAACCCTGAGGTAGAGGAACGGAGTAAGTGTGTGACACCTGTGACCAACTAGAGTCAGTGGTGATGGAATAGGCAGGGACAAGGGGCAGACTGGATGGGGCTAAAGGTCCCTTTCTGCCAAAAAAATCTGTTTCCATGTTTAACATAGCCCTTTTCTTTCGAGTTTTTGGCAAAAACATTTAAAAAGATAGCAATTCTCAAAGCCGTGGTCTCGGTCCAAGCACTTGAAATAAAGCTTATAGCGGTCTGCCTTCACCAGGAGCTTTGAACAGGATTTGCAAGTTTTATATCCTGTAGGCCCTGTTCTCTTTTAAAACCTCTCAGTCATGCCAGTCTGACTAAGACTACTGAATTTTGAAGTATTCAGTCCCAATATAATTTGCAGTTAAACCTGCTAACAAAATTATCCATATAAAGAGTTTTTATTAATTGTTACATTATTTATTTGGTTCCTAACCACTAGGCTGGAACCAAGCTGAAAGTATAGCTACAAACAACTTATCGTAACAGTAGATCTTCGAGAGAGGCTCTTGCAGTAGGCAATAACCAATAGGACTGAGCCGCCTAGTGCTAGGACATAGAAACGTAGAATTTGACAGCAGATAAGGACCGCTTGGCCCACCTAGTCTGCTCATTTCCCTACCTGATACATAAGCTGCAGATTCTAGTTAATCAACAGCTTACTTCCTCCTGCCCCTCTACTAGAATTGCCCTATGTCTGTCCCATGCATTCTTTAATTCTCCCACTGTTCCCGACTCCACAATCTCCTCAGGAGGGCTGTTCCATGCATCCACAACCCTATCTGTGAAAAAATACTTTCTAACATTACCTCTGAGCCGTCCCCCCTCCATCTTCAAATTGTGCCCCCTTGTTCTTGCACATCTCTTTTTCTGAAAGATGCTACCTTCTTGTACTTTATTAATTCCCTTGAGATACTTGAAAGTTTCTATCATGTCCCCCCCTCTCCCTCCTTTCCTCAAAGGTATACATATTAAGCTGCTTTAGTCTCTCCTCGTATGTCTTCTGGTGCAGACCCTGCACCATTTTGGTTGCCCTCCTCTGAACAGTCTCCACACTATGTCATTGCAGAGATGGGGTCTCCAGAATTGCACACAGTACTCCAGATGGGGACTCGCCAACCACACGGAAAACTTAGCTAGCAGTGTCTGGCAGGGGACCGCCCACCCGGCATCACGTGACCAACATCGACCTGGTGCTATATAGTGGGCAGCCCCATGCCCACCCTCCAGTTCTCCTGCCATAGACCTAAGAAGGTGCAACAGGAGAAAGGAGTGGGCTCCTGGAGCCAAGAGAAAAGGCTAAAGAGGTAGCAGCAGCATGGGGAAGGAGAGAAGGAAAACCTTGCCTACTGCAAGAGCCTCTCAAAGATCTACTGTTACGGTAAGTTCTTACGTAACTGTACTATCTTACTTCGAGAGGGCTCTTGCAGTAGGCAATAACCATTAGGACTGAGTCCCAAGCAGTGTAAATCAGGCAAAGACTGAACGCGGGAGGCAGGGAAAGGTCTACAGTAGACAGGGCCTAAGACAGAAGGCCTTGAAGGACAGCTAGTCCGAAGCCAGCCCTGCACCTACAGGCAATGTCCAAACTGTAATGCTTAGTGAAGGTGCGGACAGAGCTCCAAGTGGCTGCCGCACAGATGTCTACAGCATAGACATTTCTGAAACAAGCAGTAGATGCAGCCATGCCTCTGGTTGAATGCCCTTTAACTTCCCCCAGAAGGGGTTTGTTATACTTCTGATAACAAAACAGAATACAGTTTGCCAACCATTTGGATAAACATTGTTTTAAAACTGCCACACCCTCTCTTTTGGGCACAAAGGAAACTCAAAGCTAATCTGTTTTGTGGACTGGCTTTGGTTTGTGTAATAACGTAAAGATTTGTGCATATCCAATGTGTGCAGAATAGCCTCCCCTTGATTAGAATGTGCAGGGTAATACACCAGCAAGTGTATGGTCTGATTCAAGGTAAACTCAGAAACCACCTTTGGTAAAAATTTAGGATTTGTATGCAGAGCTGCCTGGCCTCTGTGAAAAATCAAATAGGACTCCTTACACATAAGGGCCTGAAGCTTGGGAATCCTTTGAGCAGAAGTAGTAGCAACTAAAAACAGTGCTTTCCAGGATAGAATGGCCAGTTCAAAGGGAGGCAAAGCCAGTTTCTCAAGTATGAAGTTCAGATGCCACGGAGGAACAGGGTTCCTGACTGGGAGTTTCATGTGCAGGATTCCTTTTAGGAAAGTGTGGGAAACCTCCAACTGAGCCAAGCTCTTGCCATCTACCGCAGGATGGTAGGCAGAAATGGCAGACAAGTGGACCTTCAGTGAAGAATAGCCAGGTCCCAGGTCAGAGAGATGCAAGAGGTACTCCATAACCCAAGGGACAGGGCAGGAAAAGGGGTCCCAACCCTTAGAGGTTGCCCAGACAGAGAATCTCCTCCACTTTATAGCATACATGGGCCTCATGGATGGCTTTCTGGCCTCCACAAGAACCTAAGCAACTCTAGAAGACACACCAAAGTGTGAGGCTGCTATGTCAGAAGGTGCTATGCGTGAAGGTGAAGGAACCTGAGACCTGGGTAAACCAGGGTGCCCTGCTCCTGGGTCAGGAGGTTGTGGTAGAGGAACGGGAGGCTCCACCGCCAACTGCTGGAGCAGAGGGAACCAAATCTGGCGAGGCCAATATGGTGCGATCAAAATCATGTGAGCACCCTCCGTCTGCAGTTTGAGGAGTACCCTCTGCAGTAGCGGGAAGGCATACAAGAACCTCCCTGTCCAGCAAAAAGCCAGCGTATCTTGCCAGAAAACATCAGGCCCGGGAACGAGTGGGCATAAACTGGGTAGTTCTGCGTTGTATGGAAAGGCAAACAGACCTAGATCTGGGTGACCCCAAAGGTCGAAGATGTCTTGGGCTACTAACTGCCTCAGTTCCCACTCATGTGCCCTTGCCAGAGTGTGGCTGAAAATGTCCGCTAGGACGTTCTGGATGCCTGGGATATGCATGAAGGTGGTGCTGAGCTGCCCAATTCCAAATACACATCACCACCTTGTATAGAGGGTACGGCCGCATGCCTCCTTGATTGTTCAGGTACCAGACCACACAAATGTCTGACTGGAACAGCAGTGAGCCTGGAAGGAGAAGGGGTTGAAAAGCCTGAAGGGCATACAGCACTACGTGCATCTCCAACACGCTGATGTGCAAGGAGAGCTCCCGCAGAGACCAGGATCCCAGAGTCCTGCGACTCTCCAAGTGAGCACCACAGCCCTGACCGGAGGCATCTGTTGTCATGGTCTAGATTGGAGGGGGAGGCAGAAAGGGGACCCCCTGGCAAAGATTGTTTCGATCCTGCCACCAGAGGAGATCCTGCTGCATGGGGTTGGAAACTAGGACCCTGTGGTCCAGGTCATCAGACTTCTGGTCTCACTGTACTCTAAGCATCCACTGCGTGACATGCATGTGGAGTCTGGCTAGAGGAACAGTGGGTACAGCCTCCGCCATAAGGCCTAGGATGCACAGGACGTATCTGGCCATAGACCAGCTGCTGGAAGCCACCCACCTGGCATGCTTCTGCAGCATTTCAACCCTGTCCAGGAAGAAATGGGAGTAATATCCCCTTCCTACTTGGTCCCGAGGAACAGACTCTATGGCTGACTTTTCCAGTAGAGCCTCAGTTTCCTTTCTGATGAGCGGAATGCGACCTTTCAGGTAATGAGAGTGACCTGGAGAATTTTCTGGAAGTCTCTCTACGAATTCTAAAGTGTGGCCTTGAGCTATGAGCTGAAGGACCCATGAGTCTATCACCTCCCATCCGGGTAGGTGACTGGTGAATCTGCCCCTACTAGCTCCTCCAGAATTAGTGGTGGAGGATTGGGGGTGGGGGTGGGGGAGATCTGCGAGTCAAGAGGCGGAGGGAGGGTTGGAAAGTGCCACCCGAGAGGCCCTATGAGACTTGGTTGGGGGGCCAGCTGAGGAAGCCTGACGTTTGCCCTGATATTTGGTGGGCTGTCTTGCCTGATGCCTTTGCTGGTGATGAGAAGGCTGCCAGGGCTTGGGATTGGTATCGGTACAGCGATTGCACAGAGAGGAGGGCTTTCCCACTCTCTTGCAATTCTGTCAGTATATCCTTAACGTCCCTTCCAAAGAGAACTGAGCCTTGAAAGGGAGTGTCCAGGATGGAGGCTTGAACATTCTGGGTGAATCCAGACATCTGCAGCCAGGAGTTTCTGCGTAAACAGACAGCCATCGCAGTGCTCCAAGCAGAAGCATCAACGGCATCGTAAGTCACTCATAAGGTATGATGGCTAGTAATCTCTGCCATCCTAACCATCTGCTCGATCTTGGTCTTGGCCTCAGAATTTGGTAGGGCCTCGAACTTGGATCTGAGCTGGCCCAGGGTAGTCTTCTGGTAGCATACCATGTGGGCTACATAATTCAGAGCTCTCAGTGCCAAAGTGGAGGACGAGTAGACCTTGCGTTCAAACTGGTCCAGTTGCCTCGACTCCTTATCTGGAGGGGAGGTACTCATATGCTAGGCTTAGTAGAATGGTTTTGAGCCGCACTAATGACCAGCCAATCAGCTTTAGGGTGGGTGCTGAGGTGGTCTTTTTCCTCCTGGGCATGGTATAATCTGTCTGCCTTCTTAGCGACGGCTCCAACAGATGATGGTTGCAGCCAAATAGTGGTGGCTAAATCGTCTTGTGGCCCTGTTCATGAGGGAATGAGGAGCGGAGTCAGCTCTGGCAAGTCAAGGTGCTCCGCCAGTCTCCTACGTGGAGGATCTTGGTCCTCAGTCTTCCATCTGTTAGCCTCTTGGATTTTTTGGAGGATTTCCATAAAGGAAGGGTCCTCTGGGGGAGTCTTGAGGGTCTCCTTGGGTTTAGGGGCCTCCAATGGAGGAGATTCATAGCCCGAGGCTGAGAAGAAAGAATCTGTTAGACTCTGAGTCAAAGGGCTCCTGTCCAGAGACAGAGACCTACAGCAGGAAACCTATTTTTGGGGTTCTGTAGCTCCATTCCTCCTGTCCCCAATGGGCAAAACACCCAATGTATGGTGAGAAGTGAAAGGACGAGATTCAATAGGAGAGAGTGAGGAGTAAGAGTTGGACAGGCCGGTGTAGAGGCCGCGACCAGCTGACACTGGTCCAGCTCTGACACAAGCTGAACCTTGGCTCTGCTCCACTAGGACTGAAAAAGGGCTTCATAATCCACCTGTGGCTGAGGAAGAGCAGGAGGAGGAAGCTGGAAGTCCAGTGGGTAACCTGGCATCTGGTAACCCGGTGTTGGGAACCCCAGTACGTGAAAACCTGGTGTTGGATACCCCGGCACTGGGTATCCCAGTGATGGTTATCCTGGCATCTGGTAACCTGGCATAGGGTAACCAGGCGTAAGATAGCTCCGCGTCAGGTAGCCTAGCGTAGGACCCAAGGGGACATCAGAGGGCCCAGACTGCAGAGGAGTTGGTTGCGGCCCCATGGGGGAGGCAGCGGCAGACCCGCTGGGGGTTCTGGCATCGGGCCTCTGGGTTCTGGGGCTGGGGAGACAGCCCTGGCAGATCTATCGGAATGTCCCCAGGGGTCTCCAATGTAGGGCTGCCCAGCGTTGGTCAATCGATTGGGTCAGTGGGCAGCAACTCCTCCAGCTCCAGGTGGGAGGCAGTAGAAGGATCCACCGGATGCAACGATGGAATGTCCTGAAAAAAGGATTTCTCCTGGGACGGCTGCGGCAGAAGTGGCAGTGGGCACTGGTCTGGAGTACTGATGCCAGACCCTAAGGTGGAGTCAGACGTAAGTGCCGGGCTCATGCGTCATTGGTAAAACCGGTCAACTAACCAGCCAAACTACTCGGTCTGAGACCCAGAGGATTTGAAGGGCCGAAGAGTGGTGGAAGCCTCCAATCCTGGAGATTCCGCCCTGCACTGTAACCAGTGAGGCGGGGAGACAAGGGCTGACCCAAAGAGGAGGGAACACGCTTGGTCAGAGGAGCAGCATCCTTGCTGGAGGAAGGACGCACGTCTGCGGCAATCCCCAGAAGGAGCTGTGACCTGGCTGGAGACTGATCCCAGTCCTGGAGCTTCTCCTTGTCCTCCTTCTGCTTGTGGGAGCCAGAAGATCCTCCTGGGGAAGACGAAGAACACCACACCTGCTGCAGCTCCTTCTCCATGGAAGCCAGTTTTTGCTTAAGAAGATGGGCTTCCAAGGCTTGCTGACGGCATTTCCGTGTGGCCTGGTGGAACTTCTGGCAGGCCTCACAGTCGTCGGTGTCATGGTCAGGCCCCAGGCACAGGAGACACAAGGTATGGCCGTCCTTCTCAGGAATCTGCTTGCCGCAGGCACACGTGTTCTAATGCCATTCAGAAGAAGCTGGAGAAGACTTGCAATCTGATGACAAATTAGAGGTTTTTTTAAGAAAATAAAGAACATACGAAAGTGTATGCTTATCAAAAATGGCGGTTGGCAGTAACAGTATTCTGCTAAGTCCAATGTGCACAGGTAGACTGCTGGAAAGAAATGGAGGCCGGGTGTGGGGACCACCCACTATATAGCGCCAGGCCAATGTCGGTCACGTGACGCCGGGTGGGCGGTCCCCAGCCAGACACTGCTACCTAAGTTTTCTGTGTGGTCCTAGCACCTGGCGGCTCAATCTTAATGGTTATTGCCTACCGCAAGAGCCCTCTCGAAGTAAGATCTGCCATTTCTCAGGTTCCTGGAACCAAAGAAAACAGTCAAGTAATAAAATTCAAAAGCTAAATGGAGATTATTGCAAAACTAACATGCGAGTAACTTTTATCTTTTATATAAAAACAAACTTAGCTGCTAAGGACTGGGACAGGACTCCAGGCATCTGGTATCTTCAGTGGAGAAAACACATCTGACATTAGGACACTAGAGGGAACAGAGTTTGACATTTGTTGTAATTCTAAATTCCATCTATGTGGCAACATCTGAGACATGAGATGACTGCAGACTTGTATTATATCACTATTAGACTCCTGTTGTTACAAACAGAAGCAGCATCCACTTTGGTAATTAAACAATAACTTGACCCAGTCTTAAAAAAAATTAACTTGGTTGTTGCCTTCTGCTTAGCAACTGATTATCTGACAGCAAGAGAGACTGATATGATTACGTCCTTTTCCAGCACCACAAAAAAGATCAGAATGACCAAACTCTTTCAAAAACACAACCTGCACTGTGACGTGTTTTCATATGCCTTTTTTATTTGAAAAAAAAAAAAATCATCCATAAATTAGCAATACAAAAATGTACAAACACAAGGGCAAAAAATGCAAAAAAAAAAAAAAAAAAAAAGTGACTTTTCAAACATTCTAACATTTCAGTGCAAAGTCTACTCCAGCATGTTCACAGATTACCTCCGGCACCTTGAACAGTAAGACTAGACTTAACAAAAAAAGGTCATATTACATAACCTGAAAGTTCATGCCACTGTACACAGCAGATAGGAATGTTCAAAATAATATGTTGCTATTGTTCAGCTGTGACCTATACATGCCATCCTCACCCGGCGCTCTGTCTCTGGCAGCAATGGGTTCTGCAAGCTATAAAAAGCTGGATGTTACAATGAAGGGGATAGTACAAATCATTAATGCTGGAGACGGTGATTCCGTAATCTTTCATCTGAAACACAGCACACCAGTGTCTTTTAATGAGGGTGGAATGTACTTAAAGAGGGATACAAATTTTTTGTACAATTTTAAATAACCAAAAACAGTTTAAATTAATACCTGTAGCCAATAAAACTGTCATGGCTTATCTCCCTCCCACACACGTTTCAGCATTTTTGACAATATTTAGTACCACCTACATGGTCCTGTAAGTGGTCTTGGTTGAGTTTCAGCTGCCATACTATGTACAGTTGCAATACAACAAATAAACTGTGTTACAATTAAAAAATTACACTGTAACATGACATGCACGTAATATTGTCCTTAGCAATTACATATACCACATTATATATGACTTGCTTATAACAGACACACGATGCACATTTAAGAGCTTCTACAGGAAACGCACATGGGATTTCTTAAGGTTATCTGTCCACAAAAATCGGCGTGAACTAAACTCTCACTTTAACAAGTTTTCAGGGACTTTAAGCTAATTTAACTTCTGAAATTGTTATCTGGAGGTTACCAGTAGTGGGTGACAAGCACACTATGATTACAATGACTAAAAAGTTATGAAATTATGGTGTTAAAACAGATTACAAACTATATGTAGGTTCCATGGTTAATGTTTTCTTTCTTTTAGACTGTGACTTATCTGCGTCAAAGGGACATTTTTGGAACCCTTAACTAACAGAGTAACTACGCAGTGCAAGTTAACTGCAATAAATGAAACTTGGTTTGCCACACCCTTGTCTAAAGCTCAGTCATGGCTTGCTCGAAAACTAATACTTCAGCATTCTTGCACTAACCAGGAAAACATTTTTGAAGATAACCACTCTGAAACAACTCAGCTTATATTTCACTATTGAACTGTATCTGTCCCCTCATTCTTTATTTCTGAGGGCACCTGAATCAAGTAGGATCTTTGCGCCTCAGACTCCATTTAATCTTCCCCATCCCCCGCTTAAGTTTGTCTGTGAATTCACAATTATTTCCACAGCAACAGATCATGTCACAAGAAAAAATTACTCACTGCAGTAATCTTTCTTCCAAGGGATCCTTTAGCATCAGTAACTATAACAGCTGGTTAGGTGCAACTGCCCCAGAGGTATGCCTTTACGAGAATTTATTTAAATGAGCGTGGGCATTAGCCAATCAAAAAACAGGAGGGGAGTGAGCTGAGTGAGAGCAGCCTGAAGGGCTTCAGAACATCTTCGAAGGAAAAAGGGGCACGAGTTGAAAATGAATCAACAGGATTCAAAAAACATACAAAAGCCCAGAAAAGTGGAGACAGAAAAAACAACAATCTGAGTAAGAAAACTCATCAATGGAAAACCCAAATTTAGTTAAAAGAGCTGATAAGAGAGCCCTTCTTCTGATAGGTGAACCGGGGAGGAAGGGTGGGAGCTTACTGATGCTAAAGGACCCCTTGGAAGAAAGATTACTGTGGTGAGTAATTTTTTCTCCTTACCCCAGGAGTCCTTTAGCATCAGTAACTATAGCAGACTACCAAGCAGTACCAAGTGGGAGGTGGGCAGAGAACCTACTTAGGAAAGAGGCTCTGAAGAACCGCCCTGCCAAATCTGGCGTCAGATTTGGTCTGCACATCCAAACTATAGTGTTTCAAAAAGGTCTGTACAGATTTCCAGGTAGCTGCTTTGCAGACATCCAGAAGGGGAATGTCCCGTGCTGCTGCCACCGAGGCTTCAGTGCCCCTAGTGGAGTGGGCTCTGAGCCCTACAGGAGGTTGATGACCAGCTTTTTCGTAGCAGAATCTAATACAAGAAACCAACTAGCGGGAGATGGTTCACTTGGCAGCTGGTCTTCCTCTACCTACATCCCCGTACGTGAGGAACAACTGAGTGGAAGAGCCTCTGGACTGCATAGTATGCTCTATGAAGTAAAAGAGGGCTCTTCTGACATCCAAGCTGTACAGCTTTTGCTCCTCAGGAGTGGATTTCTCAGCAAAGAAGACAGGCAGAGTAATGGACTGGTTTAGGTGGAACTCCGAAACCACCTTTGGCAGAAATTTCCTATCTGTTCTGAGCTCAATTTTATCGCTGTGAGGAATGATGTAATTTGGCTCAGTGCACAGGGCCTGTAGCTCTGAAATCCTCCTGGCAGAGATAATGGCCACCAGGAAGACTGTCTTCCAGGTCACAAACTTTATAGGAGCAGTGGACTTGGGCTGAAAGAGTGGTTTCATGAGCCTGTCTTTGCAGAGGTTCAGGCTCCAAGAAGGAACTGGTTCCCTGACTGGAGGCTGAAGGTGCAAGAGGCCTTTGGAAAACTGTTTAAATATGGCATGGGAAAAAATGTACTTTCTTTCCCATCGAAAGGTAGGCTGAAATTGCAGCCAGGTGTAGCTTGAGGGAAGATGGTTTCATATCTGATGCCTGCAAGTGTACCAGGTAATCCAGCAGCTGACGGTCTGAAGCTGAAAAGGGGACAACCTTTTTGCTCTCGCACCAGAGGGAAAACGTTTTCCATTTGGCTGCATAAGTCTTCTTAGTGTTCGTTTTTTAGCCATCCTCAGGATCTTAAGGACCTGTTCAGAGTACTGAGAGGATGGAAACTCTTAACTCCTCAAGAACCAGGCCTTGAGATGGAGAGTGTATGTCTTGATAATGCACTCCTGTCTGAGGAAGGGTCGACAGGGAGTGAGTTGGCAGCAGGAAAATTGGCCTGCTGCATGACAGGGAAAGAAGAGGTGCCAGGCTTGCCTGGGCCAATCCGGAGCCACCAGTAACACTGAAGCAGGCTGTTGTCAGAGTTTCAGCAATACCCTGAGTATCAGGGGAAAGGAGGGAATGCGCACAAGGAACCTCCATGACCAGTCCAGGATCAAGGCATCCAGATGAATCGTTCCCGGGACTGGGGGCCTGCAACAGTACTGAGGAAGCTGAAAGTTGAGGGGAGAGGCAAACAGATCCACTTCTGGTGTGCCCTACTGCCTGAACACTGTGGCTAATACTTGCTTGTTCAGAGTCCATTCGCTCTGGCCTTGACTGATGCGACAGAGCATCTGCCAGGGTATTGTGTTTGCCTGCGAGGTGAATAGCTGAAAGGTTGACTCCCAGGGAGAAGACTAGAGACCAGAGCTTCATAACTTCCAAACAGAGTATTCCTGATCTGGTACCACCCTGCTTTCTTATATAAAACAATGCAGTGGTGTTGTCTGTTCGAATTTGTACCACCTGCCCTTTTATGCTGGGGGGCAAATGCTTTGAAAGCTAGAAAGATTGCTCTGCGTTCCTAAAGATTTATGTGTAACTGTGACTCTTCAAGAGTCCATGAGCCGCTTACGGAGGCACTGACCAGATGTGCTCCCCACCTCAGAAGGGTGGCATTTGAGGTGATCACCTCTGTGGATAGCGGAGCTTGGAAGGGTATCCCTGCTACCAGATTTGTAGGGTTCTTCCACCAAAGCAGGTTCTGGAGGAACTGCTCCGTCACAGGTATCAGATCTGAAAAACTGCTGCTTCTCTGAGACCAGCGAGCTCTGACGTAGGCTTGCAGGAGTCGCATCCCTGTACCTGACTCCTGGGACCACTGCAGTCATTGAAGCCATGTGTCCCAGGAGCCTGAGGAAATGTCTGACTGGTCTTGGCTGTCCCTGGATGAAAGAATCTGCCACTGAAAAGAAACTTTAAATTCTTTCCTGTCGGAGGAAGGCATATCCTTTCTGAGTGTCCAGCTGGGCTCCTATGAAGGTGAGCAGCTGAGTGGGTTCCAGGTGATACTTCTTTAGAGTTACCAGGAATCCCAGAGACTCCAAAGTGTGTTCTATAAGGGAAAGGGACTCCTTGACCTGGCAGGGAGACTTTGCCACTATGAGCCAATCATCTAGATAGGGACAGAGAGCGACACCCAGTTTCCTGAAGTGTGCTGCTACAATTGCAAGGCACTTGGTAAAGACTCTTGGGGCCGAGGACAGGCCAAAGGGCGTTGCGGGGAACTAATGGCCCGAAGGGAGTTTGAATCTGAAAAACTTCCTGTGACAACTCCTTATGGGGATGTGGAAGTAAGCGTCCTTTAAGTCCAGGGAGGCTAGCCAGTCTCCCTGCTGTAAGGACTGTATGACTAGTGACAGAGTGACCATTTTGAATTTGGGTTTTCTGTTTGTTTAAATATCCGAGATCAAAGATAGGTCGCCACTCTCCAATTTTCTTTTGTGTCAGAAAGCACATGGAGTAGAAACCCTTGCTCTTCTCGTGGACCAGGACCTTCTCCACTGTTCGTACAGCTAGAAGGTTTTGTACCTCCAATTCCAACAGTAGAACCTGCGTTGGGAACAGAGGTGTTGAAACCTGGGTACGCTTGAGGTCTGGCATCTGCTTGAACTGTAGTGGCAGACCCTTTTCCACTATCTCCAGAACCTACTTGTCCGACGTAATGAGGGACCAGTTCCGAAGACAGTGGGAGAGTCTGCCTCCAACCGGAAGCAGGGAGGCGACTTGGACACTCAAATCAGGACTTAAGACTGCGAGGCTGCAGGCTGGGTAGAGATGGCCCTTCTGCCCCTCCCTCTGAAAGACCCTCCGTACTTAAAAAATTCAGATTGGGGATAAGGATTTTAAGGTCTGAGGAAAAAAAAAACTTCTGCCCCTATCACCTCTGGGTCGGGATCTCGGCAGAGTAGTAGGCTTAGGTTTAGAGGAGTGACTCTGCCAGGAGGCCTTGTACTCATCAACCTTTTTCATGCAGTCAGTCGTTCTGGAATCAAACAACATGTTTTGATCACAGGGAAAGTCCATGGCCTTAAACTGCGTTGTCTGGCGTCAGACCAGTAGTTCTAAGCCAGGCAAACGCCTCCGAGAGTTGGCACTGGCCATTGCCCTGGAGGCGGCATCATTGTTGTCATCTGCTGTATCCACCAGCTCCTGCACCATAGAATCTGACCCATTGCGGGCAATGGTCAGGACAGACTTTCAAAGGGCTTTTTGATATTTGGCTGTGAAAGCCATATACGAAGAAAGTCTGATCAGCAGGGAAGCTGTGGCATACATTTTCTTTGCTATAAAGTCAATTTTCTTGGAGTCCTTGTCCGGAGGTAAGGGGGACAAGGAGACCCCAGCTTTCTCACAAGCTGCCTGCTGTACTATACTCTTGTGGCTAGGGAGTACAGAGAGGAACTCAGTACCCGTTCTAGATAATCTGTATATTTTTCTCTACCCGCTTGTCAACCCTTGCAACAGAAGTGAGGGTCTGAAGCAGTTTCAGGTTATTTTTTCTGAAGACATTATAGATAGGGAGGACCAGGGTCTTGGGGGTTGAAAGACCTCTCATCTCCCTATAATCTTCATCCTCATCAACATCTGGATGAGCTCCTGCGTAGGGAGGTCCAGTGTGTCTAGCATATTTTGTAAAAATATAAACACAGAAGAGGAATCCTCCTGGTCACCCAGGGGGGCTCTGAATGGAGGATCCGGGGACTCATGGGGCTCAAGACTCTCAAAATTCATGTCAGCAGCATCATAAAATGTTCTTCGTCATTTTCATCACCCTCACAGTCTCCAGAAGAGAGAACTGTGTAAGAATGCTTGCCAGGCCCAGTAAATATAGGCCCTATCCTTTGTAGGGTCTGAAACAGTTGCCATGTCTTGCACAGATGGGAGCTCCTGCGCGAGACTTTGGTTGTATATGTTTTGTTTTTTCTATGCTTTAAGCTGCCTGATGTCTCACTATTGGCTTTGCCAGGAGGAACAGGGGCATTTTTTTCTTGACAGAGTTTCTTTTTAGCCACTTCATCAGCAGCTTGATTAAGCTTCCTTTTTTCATCACTTTTATTATTTTTTAATTTGTGAGGAACTTCATCAGCTCCTTTGGAAGCTTTATTTTTTGGCTGGGATCTGGAGGGTTCATCAGCACACCGCTTACATTTTTATTGTTATTACTTTTAGATGGCCCCTTATTGGTAGCCTTCGATTTCTCCTCAGCCATAATATTTATTAAGTTTTCTTGCTATCTGCCAATTTTACAAAGAGAACCCGAGAGCTGGACCAAAAACAACGGAGTACAGGTTTCTGTGAAATGCTGCGAAGCCAGTCCTGTCACAGTTTAATACACTCTATTTCTCTTTATTATACTTTTTTTTTTGTAGTACTGGGATCTATACCAATGCCAATCTAATAGAAACCCCAGCAATACCAGTCAAACTGCGCACAGGTTTCTGTTGATGCTGTGAAGTCATCTTTAGGTCCAGTTTTATTTAAATGTGGGATTCTCTGATATTGCCAATCCTCGGAGAACCCAGAGGCAACTGTCAAACTCTGAAATCCAATTGGTTGCCTCGCGGTAGAGCCCGCAAGGTCTGAAGTAAAAAATATGGCAAGACAAAAATTTGACGGTTCCTTCATGTATTACATTAAAAAAGTGAAGAACCATCGAAAGTAAGCACCCCCAGTAAAAAAAAAATATAATTTATGCAGATGCAGTAAAAATAATGTAAAAACAGCGCAGTTGCGGTAAAATTAGCGCATTTGCGCGAAAATACACACCCACTAACAAAAAATGTAAACTTTCAACTCAGCACACTAAAGAAATAAATTTATGAGGAAAACTTTACCAAGATAAACGATTAGGAGGCTGTCAACAAGGCAAGTTGAGAGGCACCATGGGGTCAATGCTGCTCAGTCAGCGGAGAAAAAATTCTGAAGCCCTGCAGGCTGCTCTCACTCAGCTCACTCCCCTCCCATTTTTTGACTGGCTAATGCCCAAACTCATTTAAATAAACTCTCTTAAAGGCACCCTCTGGGGCAGTTGCACCTAGCCAGCCAACTGCTATAGTTACAGATGCTAAAGGACTCCTGGGGTAAGAAATAATAAATTATGACTTCAGCGGGTCAGCAGCGGCAGGATGACATGAAGTCTGGGAGGTGAGAACGAGGGAACATAAATACTGAAAATTAATAAAAAAAGAACAGTTACATAAGAAGTTACTGTAACAGTAGATCTTCGAGGGGATCTCAGTCATCAGGTCACACCATAGGAATTTCACCTTCGGTAAAGCAGGATCCACACAGAAGATTTTCAGCAGTACAAGTGGGGCCTGTCCATGCCAATGTCATGTGACGACATCACCAACCCTATAAAGACATGCGGGCCCCTGCTCCCTCCTCAGTTCTTTTTCCTGGAGACAAAGGGGAACCAAGAAGAGAAAGAGGTGCCCAGGCCTTTAACAAAAGCTGGATACACCAGACAGCCAGTTCCAGCAAAGAGCCCACCCCGCAAAGGGGGATGGTGGGAAGGAAGGAAGACAGACCTGATGACTGAGATCCCCTCAAAGATCTACTGTTACGGTAAGCTTTTAAGTAATTGTTCTATCTTCTTCGGGGGTATCTTAGTCATCAGGTCACACCGTAGGACCTTCACCGTCAGTGAAGCATGATCCACATAGAAGATTTTCAGCAGCACAATTGGGGCCACCCACGCCAATGTCATGTGACGACGTCATCGACCATATAAAAGCATGAGCGGTCTGCTCCCTTCTCAGTTCTTTCCCCTGGAGACAAAGGGAGCATAGCTCTAGCCATGGGGGACTGAGGAGAGAGAGAGAGAGGTGCCCAGGCCTAAGAAAGGCTGGATACACCAGATAGCCAGTTCCAGCAAAGAGACCCCAAAGGGGGATGGTGGGAAGGAAGACAGACCTGATGACAGAAATCCCCTCGATGATCCACTGTTACAGTAACTGTTCTGTTTTCTTTGGGGGTATCTTAGTCATCAGGTCACACCGTAAGAATGAGTCCCAAGCAGTTACAGGTGCAAAGAAACAGTTTGGGAGGAAGGCCAACATTAAGCTTAAGACAGGAGGCCCTGCAACACAGCCTTGTCAAATCCTGCACGGGCTCTAGAGGCAATGTCCAAACTGTAGTGCTTTTTGAAAGTGTGGCTAGTACTCCAGGTGGCAGCTGCACAAATGTCAGCAGCTGAGACCCCCTGGAAACGAGCCACAGAGCTAGCCATGTGTCTTGTGGAATGAGCTTTGACCACTCCAGACAATTCTTTGCCGTACTTGTTGTAGCAAAACACAATGCAATTAGCCAACCATTTGGACAAACATTGTTTAGAAAACTGAACGCCCTCTCTACCTGGGGCGAAAGAAAAACAACTGCTTTGACTCTCTACATTCCTTGGTTCGGAGCAGGTAATATTTCAAAGTTCTGCGCACATCTAACGTATGGAGCAGCGCTTCCCCTGGATTGGCACGCTCTGAAAAATAAACAGAAAGGTGGATAGATTGGTTCAGTGTAAACTCAGACACCACCTTAGGAGGAAATTTAGGATTCATGCTCAAAGACACCCTGTCTTTGTGAAAAATCAAATAAGGCCCCTTGCACCAGAGGGCCTGAAGCTCTGAAATTCTTCTAGCAGAAGTAATAGCAACTAAAAATAACACTTTCCAGGAAAGAAAGCGCAGCTTGCAAGTTGCATTTGGCTCAAAACGAGACAGGATCAACTTCTCCAAAACAAAATTCAAATCCCAAGCCGGGGCAGGGGAAAAGACTGGAGGTTTCAGATGCAGGATGCCCCTCAGAAAGGAATGGGAGACATCCAGCTGAGCTATGGTATGCTCATGAAAAGCCAAGATAGCCGAAAAGTGTACCTTGAGGGAGGAGTACTGGAGACCGGAGTCAGACAGAGAGGTCAGGTAGTCCAGGACCTAGTTCACCGGACAGGCAAAAGGGTCCAGATTATGCTTGGCAGACCATATGGTAAACCGTCCACTTCATGGCATAAACGACTTGGGTGGAAGGCTTTCAGGCAACCACTAGGATGTCTGCCACTGTATTAGAAACCCCAAGTCTGGTGATGGCTATGGCCTCATGAGCCAGGCGTGCAGATGGAGGGATCGGAGGTTGGGATTGACCACGGTCCCCCCTGATCCTTGGTCGGCAGATTCCTGCAGGGGGGGAGAGGAACCGGAGGTTCCCCCGCCAGCTGTTGCAGTAGAGGAAACCATATCTGCCAAGGCTAGAATGGAGCTACCAGGATCATGGTGGCCCTCTCCATCTGCAGCTTGATGAGCACCCTCTGAATCAGAGGAAACGGAGAAAAAGGGTAAAGAAACCTCCCGCTCCAGGAGACAGGAGTCTCACCAGAAAACACCAAGCCCTGGATCGAGCGAGCAAAAATTGGGCAGTTTTGCATTGAGTGGGGATGCAAAAAGGTCCAACTCTGGATGACCCCATCTGTTGAAGAGATCTTCTGCAATGGATGAAAGAAGCTCCCACTCGTGCATGCTGGATTGCGTCTGGCTGAGACTGTCCGCCAGACTGTTTATCACTCCTGGGACGTGGGCCGCTGAGAGGGTCAGGCCGTGGTTTACTGCCCAATACCACACTCTCATGTCCTCCCTGCACAGGATATGAATATGATCTCCCCCTGCTTGTTGATGTAATACACAAAACTGAGGTTGTTTTGACTGGATCATTAAAGTCCTGCATAGCATACAGACCTGCCTGCATCTCCAGGACATTGATATGCAGGGAGGTTTCAACCTTGGACCAAGAGCCCCGAGTCTGAAAAGGACCCAGGTGAGCCCTCCAGCCCAAACCAGAGGCATCCATGGTGAGGATCTGCTGAGGAGAGATTAGAAATGGAACCCCCTGTGACAAGTTTAGGGGGTCCATCCACCACTGGAGCAACCTGCGGACTGGGGAGGAGACCCGCACTAATTGATCTAAATTGTCCGTTCGCTGGTCCCACTGCACCCGGACAGACCACTGAAGGATGCGCATGTGGAGTCTGGCCAGTGGAACAGTGGGGATGGCAGCTGCCATCAGTCCCAGCAGTCTCAGGTACACCCTGGCTGAAACATAATGGCT
The DNA here is from genome assembly GCA_016271365.2 of Neoceratodus forsteri. NCBI lineage: Eukaryota > Metazoa > Chordata > Ceratodontiformes > Ceratodontidae > Neoceratodus > Neoceratodus forsteri. The sequence goes on from JADMNL010000028.1 coordinate 171,771,739, forward strand.
CTGGGCCATCTCTTGAGCTTCAGCAATGAGGCACTCTGCCCTGTTTTGAGGCAGACAGGCCTTCCCCAGCACATAGTCTAGAACTGCTCCTATGTATTGCAGCCTTTGGGACGGGAACAGGATCGACTTGGGCAAGTTGATGGTGATGCCCCCGAGAGAGGAACTGAAAAGTTCTCTCCAAGGTCCTCAGGAGCTGTTCCCTGGATGGGGCCTGTAAGAGCCAATTGTCCAGATAAGGGAAAACATACACTTCCTCCCTTCTGAGGTCTGCAGCTACTGCTGCTAAGCACTTGGTAAAGACCTGCAGCGCAGAGAACAAGCCAAAGGGTAGCACTCTGAACTGATAATGTTCACGCTGGAAAAGAAACTGGAGAAGCCTCCTGTGGGGAGGGAACACTGAGATGTGCAAGTATGCATCTTGCATGTCCAGAGAACACAGCCAGTCACCTTCATTGATAAGGGGCAGCAGACCTGGAAAGGTTACCATTCGGAAATTTTTGTACTGGGCATACAAACTGAGGTCCTTTAGGTCTAAGAGGGGCCTCAAATCTCCGGTCTTTTTGGAAACCAGAAAGAATCTGGAATAAAGGCCCTTGTTTCTCTGGGGTCTAGGCACTGGCTCAATGGCCTGCTTGTGCAGAAGGGACTGTACTTTATCCCGGAGAAGAGACAGGTGGGCCGTGGGGTAACTGAAGAGTAGAGGAGGAGGAGTTTCTGGGGGTTGCTCGATGAGCTCCAGAGTGTGACCCCTTTCTATGATTTGAAGAATCCAGGCATCCGAAGTTATGGTTCTTCACTGACTGATATGGAGGGAGAACCAACCTCCGACCACCCCCGCTTGGCTGGGGATCGAAAGAGGGGGGTCTGGCAAGAAGTCAAGCAGAGGTGGATCCAGCCGCTGGGGCTAGTCCATCACCTCTGGGATGCTTGGCCACGGCTCCAGCGGTGGAGGGGATGGGTAAGGTGGCGGACGGTCTGCATTTGCCCTGGGGCCGAGAGGCTGTCCCTGGCCTATTGGATACCTTGCAAAAGGGAGGCGCTGTCTGCTCTTAGGTTGCATGTGGTAGAGCGAGTGGACAGATTTGACAGCCCTGCCACATGCCTGCAGGTCATTAATGATGTCCTGGACATCTGGGCCAAAAAAGCTTAGCGCCCCTGAAGAAGGCATTAAGCACCTTCTGCTGATCAGCAGCAAAGTCAGAAACCCTCAACCAGGAGTGCCTACAGAGGCAAATGCCAGTGGCAGCAACCCTGGCAATAGTGTCCGAAATATCACATGAGGGACTGAAGGAGATGCTTGCTAACATCTTCAGCAGTCTGCAAGCATTTGAGACTCTCCTGCTTCTCTGTACCTTCTGGGAGTGCCTGGGCAGTGGCCTTGCCCTTCCTCCAGTTGGTATTCTGGTATTTAACTGTATGGGACAGGTAACTGGCAATCCCTCAGCCCAAGGGTATAGAAGGCATAAACCGTCTTGCCCCAAAGATCAATTCTGCAAGACTCCTTGTCTGGGGAGAGAGAGCTAAGGTGCTTGGGCGCCTTAGACCTATCATGAGCTGCCTTAATAAACACTGATTCTATTTCTGGCTGGGCAGCATAATGAGAAAACCCCTGGGATGCATGGTAAAGCTTACCTGCCTGAAGCTGCATAGCTGGCACCATATCAGGCCTGAGCTAGGCTGCAGCAGTAGCATTTCGTAAAGCAGGCAAAACAGGAGGAATGGTCTTGGGAGGAGATTCTGGAACCTCTAGGAAATCCACCAAATGCTTCTGGTGGCATCCTTCACCTCAGTATGAAACCAAGACTGAGGATAACTGCTTCATAATATTGAAAAAGGTTGGATCCTCTGGAGGAGACCTAGGAGTGTGTGACAGAATCCTCGCTGACTGAGGAAGCAGTGGCTCTGTCCGAGGTGAGAGGATCTTCCTCTTCTTCCTCATCAGGAAGAATAAGGTCAGGATGGGACCTCTTGCAGATCCAGGTTCGACGTGTGAGGCATGGATGACAACCTGCGGGCGTGCCTGTTGAGGAGGGTGAGCAACTAACCTGTCATCGATGGTGCAGGCAATGTAAGCCTGTAAGTGCCAAGCTAGTGAACAATCCCCGAGGTGAATTTGGTCAGAATCTCATTGAGATCAATGACAGTTGAAGACTAGCTGGGGACTGTGCAGGGAGTGACGACCCAGCAAATGGGCCCTGAGAGCCTGAACAAACTGCAGCTCAAGGGCCTGGAGTAGGGTCAGGCCTCCACAGGAGAGCTGTCAACAAAGGAGGGGCTGACGAACTGGAGGTTGAGGACTGGCCGCCTGAGTATTGGACGGAGGTGCTGTCAGTATGGGTCTGGTGGACACAGGGACCTGGACAGCCAATTTGAATGTTGTCGCACCTGAAGTCGACAGAGTACCCCCAGACGAGGAAAAAGATGCCATCGAGGAGTGGGATTGCTGCGAGGGGGGGGGCAGTCCCTACCTCGGTCCTTTCTGTGACTTTTCCCCTGAGGATTTGTCTCAGGCCTTTAGCGCCTGGGAGTTAAACAAATCCTGTCAAGTAATCTAGAGGCTGGGACACTGGAGGATCCCTGCCTGGAACTGGCTACCTGCTGATCCATTAGGACATTTTAAAGTGCCTTTTTGCATTGCCTGAAAGTTGTCTGATTAAACTTCTGGCAGAGCTCACAGGTGGAGACTTCGTGGTCAGGCCCAAGACAGCAGACACAGAAAGAGTGTTCATCAGCGGAGGCAATCTTCTTTCCCCAGCGGCAGGAGAGAAGTAAAAGGATTAACTCTCAACATAAATAAAATAAAAGAATTTATTTTTAAAAAATAGATTCTAAAGTAATAGGGAGGAAAAAAAGCCATAGGTGAAAATGGCATGAAACTGTGTCAGAGCTTCCGTGGAGACCCATGCGTACAAGTCAACGGCAGGAAAGAACAGAGGAGGAAGTGGGGCCGCTCACACCTTTACAGGGTTGGTGATTTCATCACATGACATCGGCGGCCCCAGCTGTACTGCTGAAAATCTTCCATGTGGATCCTGCCTTACCGACGGTGAAGTTCCTATGGTGTGACCTGATGACGAGATACCCCCAAAGGAGGTTTATGGTAATTTGTGCCTGAATATTTTAAAAAGTTTCTCAGGATAAAGCCTTTAAGATCTAGGTTTACCTGGAGTAGAAGAAAAAAAAGTTAAATTGAGAAACTCAAAACATAACTATACCCCAAGACTAAGGTGGAAATTAAACAAATTAAATAAATTAGAAAAAACAAAAACAGTACAGGGGGAAAAAACAGTAAGTGCAGACTGCCAGTTAGATCCAGAATCAGCAGCAAATAAAACAATATTCTTCTAATTGCTATACACTCCATATGCACCAGACCTGAGTTTAGGATTAACCATATCGTGTTCCATCATGAAACACATAATTAAATGCACAAAATATTAAAAAATACAAAAAACTTTAAACATAAAAAGTAAGGCTACCAGCACTTTCAAGGATATCTCAATGTCCTATCATACAGGCCGATACTGATTACAAAACTTAAATTGTCAATGTCTCCTAAACTCTCTGTTCCTCTCTTTACATAGAGGGGCCCATTATCTCACACCCATAAGTTATATATGGGCCGGGGTCATCAGCCCATGGAACCAAAGACATGTCAACCAAATAAGTAATGAAATATAAGGCAACGTAATAAAATTATTGAAATGTCACAAAAATAGAGTACCTTTCACAAGGCGTGGATCCCCAAGATATGCAGGATGTTTAAGTACAGTAAACCGAATCGCTAACGTTTCAGTACAATGCTACTACATCCCAAAACAAACAAATGAACAGACAAGGTGTAACACATAGCAGTGTAATAATCAAATCCCAACACCATGTAATGATTGTACTTGTTGGGGAAGGGAATACTCTGATCCATTTCTTTCATACTTTTCAGACTGCGGGATAAATATGAACCCATTTCTAGGAAGTTTCATATTACCTTTCCCAGATGTAAACGTGTGACCATGCTTTCTGCACTATCTGGTATTTTCACCCTTGTTCCCTGAACATTTAAATATAAGCATTTTGATTTTAAAGTAAAATAAATAACTATGTGGATCAGAATTATGCATTTATAAAATTCAAAATAAATACATTAGTCAAAATTATGCTGTCCAATAGCCCGAATCATTCATAAAAAAGGGGTCACTTTAATGTGAATTCAGAGGAATAAAGTTCTCTTGGAGATGGGGAAACTCGCTCATTAACAAGAGAAGCAAGTACTGTGGGAACTGCAGCATTAACATTTTGGTATTCCAATATCAACGAACGGTTCTTGCAGAACAGTGTTCTGCATTACAATCAAATGTCATGAAGCTAGCTCAGCACAACTAATCAAAATCATAACAGTTCAATTCTTCCTACAACCAAAGACCACTCATTGAGACGGTCTGGGCATCCAAGTTGCAGCCTGAACAAACTAAGAATGCATTTCTAACCTGGGAAAGGCGAAGTTGATAGGAGTATGAAGTTTAATATCTGTGTCATATATTGCATTAGAAAACCCCATAGGCCTAATTCTCTACTGGGCCTAATACGTGCCAGAAAAGGCACATATTGGGTCACACAGCTAGGGGTCATGCACCTGTACTTCGCCCAATGGAAGCGGTCAGCCCGGGCGCCAACTTGGGACAGACTTTCAACTAGAATCCTGGGCCATTCCACAGAGTACATCTCCTGCTCTATGGGAGCAGGGGCTGATGGGATATGGCATTCAGCATAAGGATTATAGTATCTTGTAACCATGGCTGCAGTGTTTTGTTAATGAAGAAAAAGGGGGGACGGGGGGACATCCTCAGTCCAGCCTGTCTGACCATCTGTGATAATGGAGCCAAACCAGGGCCTTCAGATGCCTATCTGGATGAGTGTGCACTGGGTATGGTAGATATCTTGCTGGTGTAACAGAGCACACACATCCCTGACAAAGTGGTGACAGAGCACTGCTGGCCCGGCCCTTGAGAAGCCACATCACTGATACCAACTCCGACCAGAAGCTGAGCTTCACATGTTCCAGCGAGGTCGGGGCTTAGGAGGGCAACGCAGAGGAAGTGAGCCGTTAGTGCATTGGTGGGTGTCCAACAGACACACAAGAATGTGTGTTAACTCGGGTTTATGACCCATGTATCATGGTGCGTAAGGCTGAAATTCAACTGTGTACAGAGCCCAGTGTGAATTGCTACTACTGAACAACTTTTCACCAGTAATGCACATTCATGGTGCAATTTTAAAGTAAATGGTCTGAATTCAAATTCTTAACATCCTCGGATTGTTTTAATATCACCATGGAGCTGCAGTAGTTGTGGTGAAAGAAATTCTAAATAATTAGTCTGCCACTCCACTTAAGAGTTTGACACATATTTTAAGTTGTGTGCTCAGGATATGATATATACACCACAATGGTGGCCCATTACTGGGGAGTGACTTAGGCATCTAACCAGTGTGTCATGAATAAAACACTTTGTTCTATACCAGATACAACCGTATTTTCCAGGACAGTACACATAACTGGAATATGTATTTCTATTTACGTCTTCTAAACTCAACGAGCAATCTAAAATGTAAACCTTGAGTTACAAGAACAGACTGTAAATAAAAATGAAACGAGCGACCAGCACAGTTTTTCTTTTTACAATTTCCACTTCTAAAGGAAGAGTTCTCCTCATTGCAAGCATTAAAAACACAGAGGAGCAGACTATCTTATTATTTTCTTTTTAAAGATATCATTTGATCTTGTGTCGTGATTGGAAAGGCAGCTGCCTGGTTGATTGCTTCTGGTGTTCAAAGTCAAGAAGTTGACATGGTACTTTCAGTGGAACTCCTCCGCTGGCGTTTGACAGCAAACTTGCCTCACCATTAATGTTTCTGAAACTTGCTTCTCCTCTTGTTGATGATAACAGAACAAACAGTGAGAACAGAAGACAGAAAAGGAGAAGCAGAAGAGAAACGGTCCTTGATGAAGACCGCAATCTCTGACGCATCCATTTTCCAAGTCTGCTGCATAGACAATCAGTTGTCTTGTTGATGGCTGTACATTTTGCAAAATTGAAATGTCATTCCTCTTTCCTCAAGACCACGTAGCCCTTCATAGGACAGCCACGGCTTTATTCCTTTTTGTAATGTTTATAATGTCTAATATCTTTACTTTTTGGAGAAGGGCCCAAAGCAAATATAGTCTTCTTTTGTCCCCTTCTATTTCAATATTCATTTACCGGAGCCAGCTCCGGTGTTAAGTTCACAGTTATATTTTTATACAAGCTGTTGTATGTGATGTTTGGAAAATATTTCAAGTTATTGAGGCCATCCAGGCTTTGTCTTTCTTTAGAATGCCTCAGCAAGGCATACCTGTTTAGTAGATAAAAAAAAGGCTGTTTAGTAAATTAAAATGGCAGCAGAGTTTCAAGTACAAGCTCTAGAATTTTTTCCCCTTTTTACCCAGAATAACCCAGCTGAGACCAATGTCTCATTTTCAGTGGGGGCCAGCTTCCACCATTTTTCACATCTAGGTGGACTAGAGCACTGAGAGGTTAAGTGGCTGGCCCAATGTCACTCACTCAGTCAGTATTTGGCTCTAGTAGAGTTTGAACCTGCAATCCCCAGATTGCCAAGTCAGTCGTCTAACCAGTAGATCACAATGTCTTGAATTAATTAAACATCTATTCAAAACTATTAAGCAATAAGGCACAGCCAGGGGTTGCATTAATGATCAGTTAATCACATCCCAGGTGTGATGTGGGCACGAGATGAAACTGAGTGCCATATACCACTAAGGTGTGATTAACTGATGATTAATGCAACCCCTGGGAGTACCTCTTTGCTTTTACAGCAATGCAAAAAACAAAAATTATTTTTTATGTTTATAATCATGACATTGTTTGATGTAAAATAGTCCTTCCACAAAATGATCAGCAGGATACATTCTATAAAGCCTGTTCTGAGGAAAACAGTGGTGGTGTTCACAAATGCTGCATGGGATAAGCACAAGGGAATCACAATGGAAAAGTGGGGAGGGAGAAAGAGCTGCATATCTGGCACTGACTGCGGTAATTGTGCAGGCAGGGAGAAAAGGGCAGACTGGATAGGCCAATTGGTCTTCTGCCATCAAGTTCTGTTTCTGTGATTCCATGCTTTGCAAGACTATTTTTTGAATATCTAGCTGCCATTATTAGGGTACCTACGAATTGAAAAAGTAGACTAGGTTACAACAAAATGTATAAAAATAGTGCTCTTTCTTACTTGACTCCCATATCTTTTGTCTGAGATGGTGTCAGAGTAATCACTGCAGGCAGTGTCCTATATCAACAGTCAGCATGTGCTGCTGCTTGTAAACATCGAGCAGACTCAAAACTATACTTACAAACCCTTATTAAACACATCGATTGAAGACGTGTTGTGTGTGGATTTGGGTACTATCTCGCCAGACGCTGCACACCCAGAATTTCTCCAGTTAGACCGATCCGTCTCTCCCGCAGCACCCGGAAAAAAAATTACATGTGCTCTAATGGTGTTGGGGCAATCTAAGTCAGGGGAGCGAGAACAATATGATGGTTTTGGGAGTGGCAGATGTTCCAAGTTATTTATTACAGTTAAACTCAGTTACATGAAGTTTGGAGAGATCGGCGTGATCAGCTGTGTCTGACAGGGGTCATGACCTGCCTGTGACAGGACAGCTGATCGAAGTCATCACTTATGGTAAAGCTTACATTTTGGTTCTCATTCACGGCTACTATTGAAGTAAAAGGGTTACTCGGATTAATTACAGTACAATTGTTTTGACTAATATTTTTTTTTTTACTTTATACTACTGGTTCAAAGAGTCAAAATGAAGTAATGGTGGATGACAGAAACTGTCTCGGAATACTGGAAAACACAAACCACAGATTAAAGCATTCCATGACAAGACTACATTGCTAAAATCCTGCAGCATGTTTTGAGGCTCTACATACATATTAAAGATTAATGTGAGGCTGATGGACTGATTTAAACCAATCACAATCCAGGAAATATTTCTACATTGTTATAACAACTAACAACGCTCTTGTTGCTGTAGTTGAGTGGGGGCTCTGATTTGACCCCCAGTGGCTCTCAAAAATAATAAAAAGGGTCTTCGAAAACCCACTCCCCTTTACATCTACTGAGCACAACCGTCACTTTACAAACTTGAGACGTCATAAAATATCTCAACCTGGGGGCACTCTAGGAGCAGAGTTCTAAAAACCCAGCACCAGGAAGGGAACGGGATCAGGCGGCCTGCTCCTCAGAGTGAAAATTTACAGTCCCTTCCCCGCCAAAAAAAAAAAAAAACACAGAAATACAAAACATCTGCAAACAGGACTGTTTAAGTCCTTAACGGGTAGGCTCCCAGTGGGGGACCTGGGGGGAATTTTGTTAAAGTGAGTACAACTGGTGCTCTTTAATGGTTCACTACGTTAAAGTGCAGCTGACGCCTTCAGGAGAACTTTAGCAAAACATATTCAGACACAGTCCAGCTTGTACTACACTTTAGTTCTGTATTTCTCTTCACCATAATTTATTACTGAGGTCATTTGCATGAAAACAGGATCTTTACTCCTGAAGAGTTATCTGTTCCTGTTGCTTTCTCCCTACCTGAGGTCAGAACGCACTGCCTGTGATATCACAGTTACTCCCATGGCAACAGATTGTGGTGTCACAACAGAGGATTATGACTTGAGGGAGGTAGGTAGTAAGCCATGAGGGCAGATAAACTCTAAGAGATAAGGATCATGCATTCAGGAACATTTCCTCAGTAATAAATAATGGGGAGCAGAAATCTAGAGAATATATAGGAAATACAAGCTGAATTGTACCTAATTATTATGTTTTTCAAAGTTTTCTGTGAGGTGTCAGCAGCACTTCAAGAGCTTTGCTCTCACTCACGTATAGTATAGTATATGTACTGATCCAAAACTCACAAATGACCGTGCAGACTACAGATGGCAAATGCATTCTAAAGAGCTCCAGCTCAGAGACTACAGCAGAGCAAATGCTTGTTTTATGTCCCCATCCTGCAGTGTGTCGAGTGCTGGTGAGTAAAATCCAGCATCAACCAGCAAGCACAACTTGTTGGTTGATGGTCCAATTTTCTACTGACTTCAAACAACTGAAGCCATGGCTTGACACTATCAGTACCCCCTTGAACTGTGATTTTAAACATACCTTCCTAAAAATTGTACCTCCCCTCGATGATGGTGAGGAATGGACTTGTATTTTCCTATGTCTCCCTCTGGCCGTGTTGGTGTGTACCCAGCAAACTGGACCCTGCAAAACAAGGAGATCAAAAATACTATAAGCATTCTAATAACCTTTGATTCACTTGAAAAACATTCTCTCCCCCAGAAATAATTCTGCTCAGCTAGATCCTGTGGTCATGTCCAAAAGTTCAGCATGTCACAAAAACTTCTGGAACCACTTAAAGAAGAAGAAATACATTAAATTTGCAAGTTTTTTTTCTGTTTTTGTTGTTATTGTTAAATACAGAACCGGTTTCTGACGTACACCTCAGTGGTAAGGCCCATCACAGAACTGGAGTATGTAGTTTGTGTTCCTCTTTAACTGTCAGAGCTCTATATGCTAGAATACAGATGCACTGTTACAACAATACAACAGCTTAAGAGAGACATAAAAGTCTTCTCCACTAGTGGACAAATAAGAAACACTGACTGAATGGACACCCCCCCCCCCCCCACCGGGGCAAAGACCATTAACTGGTTGAAGCAATGGGGCTATGATGTCCTCCAGACTGTGAAGGAATAAACCTTTGATAATTGCTTAACTGTACTTGTGTGTGTGGGATTTTTTCGCTTCTTCCGAGTGCAGACCGTTGTTGCTGTTCTACAAAAACATAAGACTGTGGGTTAAAGAAGGTTCTCTCTTGCCAGCCCAGTAGTGCAGAAGGCTTAGACGTTAGTAGCATCTCAACTCTCGTCATGCTGGCAACCAGAGTTTGGAAATAAGCTTGGGTTGCTGGGGGGTCCAGGGTCGGGTGGGCAGCTGTCTGGCTACTCTCATCTCCCAGACTGGGGTGGTGAGCTGTCCCAGCTCTTGGCTGCCACCAAATGGAGGCCAGGTGATAGCGCCACTGCAAGGGAGGCTGATGTAAAGTAAGGTGGTGGAAGGGGCTGGTGGTTCCAGAGCGTACGCGCGCCTCCACGCGCATGCGCCTTCTGAGTTTGCCATAGCCTTGGAAGAAAAACAAAGGTGGAAAATGGAAGGAGAACGGGCTCAATGAAGCCCCACCCATCGTGTCATGGCCTGCTCTGCCACTCCAGAAGGGGAAGGGGGAATCTGGATGAGAGTCTCCAGTGGCATAGGAGGATGGCCTTCCCCACCCTCCGCAAGGGAAGGGGTGGTTATCTGCACGGGGAATCCCTTCCTCCCCGAAAATACATGGTTATGCTTCTGTGCCTGCACCACTGCAGGTGGTGCAGTTGCTTATATGCTCCCGATACAGCAGTGTGAATGGGACTGCAGCGCTGCAGAACCTGTCTGTTGCAGGCATTTTCAAATGGTGGGAAGTGGAAACCCTGTAGGCATTTTACATCTGTGGGTGGACACAGCGCTGCAGGTTGCCTGCAGGGTCATGGGTCAGGTGAGGGACTGCACAGTGGGAGTTGACGACAGGGCTTTATTATTAACAGCACAAAAAAAAAAGGCTGCCTGCAGTGCTCCCGTTTCTGTGTGGATGCGCTGTAAATGACTTTAGTGCAGCGCTCCCTCCTCCCGAGCTGCACCACTGCCATAACATGTAACCACGCCTATAATGAAGCAGCGAGAGATGCATTAATGACTCAGTTTCTCTGTCTCAGACACATTCGGAGGGTCACAAAATCCAGCTGCTTCTTAGAAAAGTCATGTGATAAATTACAGGACTATGTCTGTACTGGGCGAGAGATACTGTATGCCCATTTGCTACTGGGAAGGAAGGTTGCTCCTCTGTGGGAAGCACATCATCAGAGCTTGCATTAGCACCAGTAAAGTGGGAGCTAGCTTGACCCTCAGCTTCCAATGTTGGGGGCCAGATCAGAAAATCTTGGAATCATATTTCTGGGGTGGCACTGTACGACATTATCAGATAGTTTTCCTGCTAATGATATCTGTGCAAACCTTTCAATATACAGGGTCAGTGCTGAAGCACTGCTTTTAGTTCTGTGCTTCACAATCCTCAACAATCCTATGTGGGGTCTTCAATAATGTTTTTTTTTTTTCTAATCTTTTTCCCTCTGGTCACTGGCCTGCAAGATCTCCCTCATGTGTACCTCTCCGACCCAGGACCTACCGCCCAGCCTGAGACTCCCCTGACCAGGGAGTCAGGGACAGGATCCCCCTGCTCCAACTCATTCAGTTCTTGGCTGACCCCCAGGCTTCCACAAACCCCGGGGTGGGGCCACCCTGCGCTCCTCATCTGGGTGCCCTTTCTCATAAGCTAGGCTGTGGGGTTCCCGGGAGAGTAGAGTTGGTCAGGGAAAGTCTGGCAGGGGCGTGGGGCCTGCCTTGAGGCCGTCTCCTGTGCACAAGGGTTTTTTCCCTTGTTCAGTCCTCCCATGAGGCTTGAACGTGAAATGACATCCAGACTGCTGTGAGCATGCTCCCGCACCCACCCAGAAGACGCTCCACCAATGTCTTCCCCTGTACAGCAGGATCAGGTTCTGTCCTCCCAGGAGCCACCACCACCACCACCACCACAGATCCAGGCACTTATTTCTCCCAGGAGAGGATAGCCATCCTCGGATGCTCCATCCTCCCTCATCTGACCCCCAGCGACCTGAGCTCGCCTGAACCCGGTCGCCTGCAGGCGTGAGGGTTTCCAGTGCTCAACCTCAGCACCACTGGGCTGGCCTTGTAGTGATTAACACAAGCCCTGCATGATCTCCATGATCTTATCTCAGTATACAGAGAGTGGCAGCTTTCACACACACTGTATCCCAAAGCACTTTACAAGAACTGAGAGTCTGGCAGTGAAGTGGCAGACATTACGCACAGCAGCGACCACACTGAAATACAGAATCTCTAACGCTGGCTGCAGTACGACAACAAACCTACCTGTTCCACAGATCATCGTCCTCACCACCCCAGCCCCAGAATGCATTGGGGAAGCCATTGATTTTCCGGAACTGCTCCACTGTCAATCCACTCACGCCCAAAGAATTCCTCATAAAGAAGTCTGAGGGCAAAAAAGGCACAAGGCATGAGAATCCAGGCATCTGAAAAGTCACAGCACCATCTCTAGGCTGTATAAATTCAGCGACAAATGTTCTGAATAAAGTCCAACATGCATGCACTGTCTGTGAGCAGGAGCATAAAGGTAAACACTGGCAGACTATCCATGCATAAAATACAGTGTCTCCCTGCTAGAGGCACCGACACACCATGAAAAGGTCAGTTCTTGCCCCTGCCTGCTAGGTCAACTCTCTGAATTACTCAACATTCACTTTCCGAGCGATCTCCATGCCTTCTAGTTGGGACCTTCTGAAACACTTTTTTAGATTTATTGCACAATACCATGTATGTAATACTGCACAACAGGGTGGGCATTCATTGGGAAATATAGGCCCTCTAGTGTAGTGAGGCACAAGGCCAAAGGCACTTTCTGCTCCTCAGCATGCAGTGGATTACTGCAATATACCTGCCAACAAACGCAGCACCCTGGTGAGTACTACCACACTTATAAAAGTGAAAGGTATTAAAAGGTTCTGGTCTAGAAAATCCAGTACCATGTGTTCCTGAGTACATACAGGCATGGCAGGTGTACTGGTTCACCTAAGCAGTGAGTAGTATTTGTGGGATTTTTTTGTTGTTGTTGCTATAGCGCATTTTACTCCTATACCGCCTCCTGTCTGGCTCTTGAGTCTGCGTCCTTCCAGCTCCACCTGCCACTTCCCATACTACTGGAGCCTGTGGGGCCTGAGTACCAGCAGCCATCATAGGTTTTTTTTTTCTCACTGCCCCTAGATCCTCCCACCTCCCCTGAAGCTAGACAGTGCCCCATCAGGGCTCGTACATATGCCACAACACCCTGTACAGGAAGCAAGCTCCCTGCGGGGGTTGCTGCAGCGGTGAAACCACAGCGCCATCCCTCCCTGGCAGAGAGTGCTGCAGAGTGGCAGCAAAACCCCAGCTCCCGAGTTTATTCCCGAACATGGATCACTGGCACGGGAGCATGCCACGCTACATGCCAGGCCATCAGGTGACCCTGCAACCCATGTTTTAAGTTCAAATAATGTTGCGTTTGTGATCAAAGCATAGTCCGAAATTCCAAAGTCTGCGGTTCTCTGGTCAATAACCCTAACTGCTCCCGCTTTGCAAAATCCAGCAGGTAGAGTTGCTTTATCAAACTAACTGGGTAACCCTATGACCTTGTTACAAGGAACGGGAACAGTCAGAATTATTGATCTGAGAACAACTGTCGTAAGTCTCCGAAGAAGGACTTGGTGGGTCCGAAAGCTTAGACATTGTTTTCTTTTTGTAACATCTATGTTGGTCCAATAAAAGATAACAAACCATTTGCTTCTGGTTCTGTACTTACAAAGACCAATACGGCGACTAATCTATTTTTGTATGATCTGAGAACAGTAACTTTCTAGTTACAGACTTTTTTTGCTCTGATTGGAAAACCCAAATCTTAAAACACAGTAGCTTAAAGCAGCAGTACTAGATAAAACAAAAATCAGATTTTTTGCAACAGTTTGTTTCCTGTGTTCTGTTGAGCACTTACCTGGTAATCTTTCTCGTTTTCACTGCATTATTACCCGGTAATTTGCTCCTTTTTTGTCTTTGTTTACATTTCTCCCACCCGCCACGTTGAACTGGAACTCTCTGCTGCCAACCGCACATGCGCATAACTCGCAGTACTACACAGGGACAGTGAGAATGTGCAGTACGGGGTCCCATGGAAGTAAACGAAAGACGTGATGTGATGTGAGGGGGGAGCTTGGCTGCAGATTAGGCAACAGCCATTTTTACTGTGGATCCACAACAATGGAAATACATTTAAAATATCTAAAAAATGAAATATTGCTAGAAAAAAATATTTACAGATATGGAAACCGTAACTATGGCTGTTTGCTTCCAGCCAAAAAGAAGAATTTCGATAATCACTTCCTAATTATCCAATACTTCTGCTTTAAGACAGTTTTTTTGCACCAATTTCCATACTTAACAAAGTCGCATATAGATATAATTTAATTCCCCATTCAGCCACTCTGGTTAGCACTCTTAGTATCCTGTTGACCCCCCCAACCAGAATTACAATTTAAATGATCCCCTTCTTCCATACTCATAGCACCCTTATTCCCCCTACCTCCTGCACTCACTGTGCAATCCCACCTCATCACATGTAAACAATAAATCCCTTAACCCCATCTTACCTGCTGTGCAAACCAGCATTATGTCCCATCTACTATACAACACCTCTCTGCCTATCCAACCCTTGACCTGTAACCACAATTCTGAATGGTGGCTGTGCAAACCGACTGTTTTATTCACAAAAAAAAAACTGCAGTGAGAACTGGGCCCAGTATGTTCTTTATTTGTGGCTACAAGAATAGCCAATGACAGATCAGAAGCAGACACCAATACGGGATCAAACCTGAGCTGTATTGTTCATTACAAATAAAGCTTTATATGGTAAACCTCATGCAAAACTGGTCAGTAAGGCAAATAGTACAGGATTTCTACAACTGAGTCATCTTTGTAAGTGCAGTCTCTGTAAGAGCAGACCACTGAAGTGCAAGGCACATGGGAGGCAGTGTAGTCCAGTGGGTAATTCATAGAATAAAACATGGCTGGAAAAGGAGCATCTTGATTGGCTGACAGTATTTTAAAAGGGTTATGCTAATGGCTGGAAGCTGGGATAGTGGGATGCTGGGGTGCATAGGGAGGGGTATGTCCAACAGACAGAGGGAGGTGGTGTTGCCACTGTATCGCTCGCTGACTGGCGAGACCCCCCCACCTGGAGCACCGTGTCCAGTTTTGGAGGGCATACCTAAGAAAGGATAGATGGATTGAAGGTGGTCCAGAGGAGGGCAACTAAAATGGTGCAGAGGCTGCATGAGAAGTTCTACAAGGAGAGACTGAAGGGTCTTAACATATACACACACACACACACTGAAAGAGAGGAAAGTGAGAGGTGAAACCAGAGACCTATAAGTACCTCACAGGGGTGAACTAGGTGCAGGAGGGAAGTCTCTTTCAAATAAAAAGAAGCAGCAGGACCAGGGGGCATACAATGAAGTTGGAGGGGGGCAGTCTAAGATAGAAGTTAGGAAATGTTTCTTCACTGAATGGGTGGTAGGCGCATGGAACAGACTTCAAGCAGAAGTGGTGGACGTGAAAACAGTGGGGGGCTTCAAGTATGTATGGAATAGACATGGGGTGTATTAGAAAATAGATGGGGAGAAGGGACAGAGTCACAGGAGATCAGTTAGGGTCTGCAGAGACAGATTAGGCAGAGAACATCGGGGCAGACTGAGTGGGCTAAGTGGTCCTTTTCTGCTGACAAATTCTCTGTTTCTGAACCATTACATACATTACGAACATACGAAATTTGCCAGCAGAAAAAGGCCTAGAGGTCTATCAAGTCTGCTCGAATGTGCAGCTAGCACCCCCTTATTCTGCAGCTGCCCCTCCCTTCTGCAGCTGCCCCTCCCTTAAAGCCATCAGAATTTAAGAATTATATTTCATAACCAAAACCAGTTTAGTAACAGCATTAAGGCACTCCAGGGGACGGGCTAACTTCATGAGTCTGACCCCAGGATTATAAAGCATCATCCCTCTGTGGCAATGCAGAGATGTTCTTGAAGATCTGGAATCACGGTAAACCAACTTTCCTATCTTCTAAGACTCAGATTTCTCCATAGAGCCCTACTCTATGGTCAAGTAGCAAGCTTCCCATTAACAGGGAGGAGCAGGCTCAACCCTGAGACCATCAGCCTTAGTCCTTTACAGGGGAAAACTAAAGTGGGGGTTGCCCGGATTATCTTCACTGGCCAACTAGATGGCTGCAGCTAATCCTGAGAGAACGAAGGTGTTTCTGGCTTAGACAGCTGGTGCACCACCCTTTGGAAGAAAAGGAATGCCCCCTAGAACAGGGCATTTATGGCCATTCGGCAGCTGACCTGACCTAGCTGGAACAGCCATAGCCAAGACATCCATTTGAGACAGATGGACAATGCTGCTGAGTGGGAGACCACTGCTGAAGCCTCTTATGACACCCTTGGCTGGAGCTGAGCTGTCTCTATTCCCTTATTAGCACTACCTAGGCCGGACAGCACTTTATTGCTTTTCTGGCAGCTCAGGTAACAAGACATACATCAGACCCCACAGGTAGTGCTGGTAGGCTGCCATTTGCGCCTGGTGTGACACTATGATTAGTGACGACTTAATCAAGAGCATCTTATTCTCCAGCGCATCCATATGTTTAGATATGTGTCCATGTTGGGGGAGAGGCCTACTGTCTCATGGGGTCAGAAGAAATATCACTTCCAATGAAGTGTGATCACTAGGAGACCCCGTTGAAACTTGGTATCTTGCCTGGATGACTCTTGGGAGTCAGATGTGTGGAGAAAAGGATGTTTCCAGACTGCCATAGTTGCCTATCCCAGTGCTGTATCCAGGAGGGGATCTTCAGTGTACTAACTAGGACATGAATAGAAGACTAGTGACATGGCATTAAGGTTTTTGCCCACCAAACAAGACCATTTTGGTGCCTCCTGCATCTTCTTCAGAAATCCCTTAATAGCAAATCTTCAGCGTCAGCAGAGATGAAAAGGAAAGATTCTTTGTCCTCTGAGGAGCATGTTGAGGGAGAGGAGGCTAGAATTCTGGAAGAGTATGGAGCGGAGGGGAGGAGGGTGCTGGGAACAGTGCAGGGTTGGTTTACCTAAATCAGGACTGGAGGTTCTCTATCCATTGCCAGAAGTGCTGCTGATGAAAATGACCCTGAGGATGTGAGGGTCTCCACCACCCACCCTGTCAAATAATGACAGGGGCACATGAGGTGGAAGCCTAAAAGGGATGTTGGTGGCTGCTGGGTCCACCCTACCTGTGCCCAACTCATGGATTGCATTGCTCACTTGGGATCCTTGATCAACAGGAGGAACAAGAAAAGCCTCCTAGCCCAGCAGCACCCACCCCAGAGGTGGCTAGAAGGTGGGTGTCCATGGGGTAGCTCCTGGTTGGATGAGGACTGGTCATTTCTTAGAGGGCCCTGCTGCAGGGAACAATCAGGATCCAGGGCAGATGCAGATATCTGCACAGGCAGAGGCCACAGTGCCAGGGCTGACCCCTATCCTGACAGCGGTGATACTGAAACCCATACTAACTCCAAGAACCCCACTAGCACCAACACCAACACTGCAAGGGATGTGGGCACATAGGGCCATGCTGACAGCTGCATTTGATTCTGCAATGCTCCAAAGCCAAAATTTGCACTGGCAGAGGCCACAGCACCAGGGCCATTGCCAACCTTGTCAGCGGCATCAACACCAAAACCCCTTGCTGACACTCAGAACCCCTCATGGTATCATTCCTGACAACATCATGGCAAAAAGTCATCAGCGCAGAGGGCCATGCTGACAGCTGCACTAAACCTAGTACCAAAAACCAGAACTGCTATCGATGTCATTATGGCATAAGTCAGTACTGGAGGTACCAGCCTAGCAACATGGTGACCCATGCAGTGCTGATAATACCAGACCATGGTGGGTGCTCCCTCAGCTGCCCAGCAGGAGTCAACAGTCGTCCAATGCCATAACCTGAGACTCTGTCACAACCCCAATTCAGCTGGGGGAGGGATAACTAAGTACCTCAACAGACTCCAAAGAGCAGATGGTGTGTGTGTGTGTGTGTAGTGGTCCCTATGATTGATGCCAGGCAGACGGACCCGCAGCCATCAATGACGCAGACTGGCACGTGTTGTTGGTTGCTGCATACAAAGTCATCGCTAGGCACTGGCTACAACCACAGCCTCGCACACGCAACCAGTGGCTGGAAATCATAGGGGACATCTACTGCATGGAGGAGCATACCTAAGGTAATCAGCAGGGCGCCCAGTTTCGCGGGCAGGCTAGACACTATGGGACCCAGATGAACTGATATATATATATATATATACACACACACACACACACACACATATATCCCTCCAGACAAGACTCCAGAGACCCACCCACACCTTACTGGGGGGTCTCATACCCAGGTGCATTCAAGCGGAAAACTGTCATGTTTTCTGCTTATGAAGTTCGACTTGCTCCAAACCTTATGTTTGGTCTCCTGTACTGCCCCTGCACAACTGCTGTGATTGAAGCATTGTTACTGTGTTTCACTACCTACAATGAAATGAGTGTCTGTTTGCGGATACCATATTACTTCATACTGGAGCTTGTATACATGTTGTTCAATAAATTTGAACTACAAAAAAAAAAAAAGACACAGACTGCTCCACCCATTTGGTCATACGTCCCAATCGCTAACACAGTCAGATAATTGTATTAGTACAACGCATAAAATAAGCGGATTTGCATCGCAATTTGCAACTCAAGATCGGTAAAAAGTGAGTCAAATCAGGGCAATGATTAGCAGTCATTGTTAATCACTGCTAATTGGTCCTGGGTCTTGTAAAAGTGCTTTATTGGGCACTGCCACTTTCATTTATTTTTTTGTCCTGATATCCATTTTTTGCCCTCCTCCTCCGCACCCCGCCCAAAGAACCTCGAGCTGTTCCCCGATTGGCCCAGTGATGCTCCTGCTCCCCCACACCCAGTCTCCACGGAGGAGAAATGTGACAGAGTCCTTTTGCAGCGCACCCAGAAGAGGAAGCACGCGTAGGGAGGTCGAGCAGGAGTCCAAAGGTGAGTTTTCTTAATTTAACTTCACATTTTTTTTTTTATATATCAACGTTGCACCGTCGTCCGGTTAACTAAATTATGTCTTTTTGTTTTGTAGGTGGTCGGATATAAGCCAGAGCCGGGAGGAGTGGTGGCCGCACCGAGGAGGAGCTGAAGGGAGAAGGCCTGGCTGAGACCACAAGAGGGCATGGGGCGACCTGAATGGAGCAGAGACCAGGCAGCTGCATCGCAGGGCGAGGCACAGTCAGACGGGCAGATTCAGAGGAGAGCAACAGAGAACCAGGAACTCAGCAGAAAACAAGTAAAACATTTCATTTGGTTGGGGAGCTGGAGGAGGGAAGAGGGGCACACGGACTTCAGGGCACAGATGGGGGGGACGACATAATGGCAATGAACGGGCAAGGCCTAGAGCTGGACTGTGGGTGGTGGGAGAACAAGGGCATGAAAGGGTCGCCCTGTCTTGAACTTTAAGTTTGTGCCCTGCTTGCTGTGAATTTGGGAGCAAACAGTGAACGTAATTGCAGTGAACACTGGGAACAGAATAAAGACTATGTGCCCTGCTTTGCAGAGATTATGGGGGAACCAGAACTTAATGTGCCCTGCTACTATGCTGTGTGCCCTGCATCTTTGCAGTGAACATCTGGGAACAGATAAAGACTAAGTAAGCAGCTCTGCCTGCTTTGAGATCTCAGTAACCAAGAAGTAATGTGCCCTGCTTTTGACTTTGCAGTGAATTTGGGAATAGAAAAAGAGACTAAGTAAAATGTGCCCTACTTTGCAGAGATTGAGGGAACCAGAACTTAAATTGTATGTGCCCTGACTTGTGTGCCCTTCATCTGCAGTGAACTGAGGAACAGAATAAGACTAAGTTAATGTGCCCTACTTTGCAGAGATCTGTACTCTGCCCAGTATTTATTTTGCCCTGCTTATGCCGCAGACCCAACTCATGACCAGGCCAAAACCAAGGGAGTGTTGCAAATTATGACTAAATTCCAGATGGTGCCACACTTTTTGTATTTTGAACAGCTGCTTCAGCCACTTGCCAGGTTCTCACTAGCACTTCAAAAAGAAGTAGTTGAAATGCCAGAGCTACTTAGCTCTGTTGAAACTTTAAGAAACACTCTTGACCATGCTAAGCGAAGTAGTCCCATAGGTGGAAGTGAATTTGACATTCTCTTAAAAAAATGGGTCAGATGTTCTTTCAGGAGCATGTGCTCAAGACACATACAAGGGTGTGAAATTAACACATTTTAGTGGTCAAGTTGTTAAAACTTTTAAACAGCAAACTAAGAAATACATTACAAACATTGAGTACTGTTGTGAACAAAGGTTCGGTTTGACTGATGAAAGTAATATCTATAACCGTGTAAAAGTGTTAGATACTAGATTTTGGCCAGAAGTTGCAGACAGAAAGGAACTGGAGCTGTATGGTAACAGTGACATTACTGCAGTAGCTGACCACTTTTCAGCACTTTTGCAGCCTGAGTGTGACAGCACTCTGCTACTTGCAGAATGGCAAGAGTTTAAGATTTTTGCTCAAACCAATTTCATCAATCTTTCTGCCTCTGTTTTCTGATCAAAGCTGGCATGTGATTTCCAAAATTCTTATCCAAATCTACTGAAGCTTGTCAATGTGTTGAGAGTATTTCCTGTGTCCAATGCAATTGTAAAAAGGTGTTTTTCCAACTATGAACAAGGTAAAAACTGACTGGAGAGCAAGTATGGCAGAGGATACTGTAGAAACATTGATTCACATTAAAAGGCAGGGCCGCCTTCCAGCTGAATTCAACCTAAACAGGGCTGTAGACATATTTTTTAGTGCTAAATCAAGACGTCCTAGTGATCTGGCACCTGAGGATGGTGGACCACCCCCAGGCCCCCCAAAAAAAAAAAACCAGGCCAGAATTACCGGCTATATGCCTGGTGGAGAGGAGTAGCAAAATAGATCACACCCAGTCCTTGTTGGTAAATGTGTGGTCGATCATGGTCCCAGGTGGTTACTGTGTGGTCAATCACGGTCCCAGTGGAGTTATGCTGGGGCAGGGGTTTATGTTTAATTTGTCATGACTCACGATCATGATCACGTTCACAAATTCACAATTTGCTTTGGCAGACATCCTATCTCGGCTCTTAAAATATATGTGCTGCTGCACAAGACTGTATTCTGGAAATGACTAAATAAAACAGATATCCATCTCCGCAAATGGAAATTACGTACTTACCGTAATTGTTGATCTTCTTGGACAGTCTCCATCACTCACTCACACTAGTGGGATAGCGCCGGAGGCACTAGGAACAAGCGGGAGCCAAAATCTTTCAGAAGGGTCGGTGCCGAGACAGGACCACGCATGAGCAGCACCATGAGACTAGCTCATGCCTGTGTAGGCTATCTCGGGGCCAACCCTCCAACCGCCTCAGTACCTTTTCGACCGAGGAAGTACAGCGTAACTAATGAAAATACTTACTCTGAGTTTCTGGGCCTGAGACGGGCCAGATGGCTCTTAAAAGAAGGGTCAAAGAACAATGTCTTCACAGCCTGAACCACAGGACCATGAAGACCAGAAAAGAAAACGAGTGAACTCGGGATGGTGGGTGAGCATGTGAATGAGTGATGGAGACTGTCCAAGAAGATCAACAATTATGGTAAGTACGTAATTTCCATATCTTCCTGGACTAAGTCTCCATCACTCATTCACACTAGTGGGGGAGTACCGAGCTAAAACCAACAACCCTGAGTAGGATGGAGGAGATAGGGTTCACTCAGAAAGGATGGTCAAGGACTGTCCTGCTAATAAAAAGAGCTGTCTTGGAAAAAGCATCTAGAATATAGTGCTTACAAGATACGCGCTTGAGTCATAACTCACCACTTTGCAGACGACTGCAACGTACACAAAATGAAGCTCTGCTAGGAAGCTGAAACCACTCTAGGAAAGCAGCGAGAACCCAGCCTCACAATTTGGTATTGGACCAAAACCAATAGTGTCAAAGACATGTACTAATCTAATGTAAAAGGACCTCAGGAACTGAAAGAGCCGGAAGTAAAATCTACTGGTTCAGGGTAGACTGAAAAGCGCAGATGGAACCCCCACTACCAAGTATGGCTGACCTGCAAATAACAGGTCCAGGAGCACTTGAACCTCTTACTTGGTGAGCAAAAGAAGGTCCAGGTGGGGTTAGCCCATAAAGGAGAATGGTTTCCACTTAGTCACTGAAACCTTCCTGATGGAAGTCCAAAGCACGACTTACAAGCCTCTTGTGGTGGTCTAGTAGAACCAGATCCTACCCACTGCATATTCCAAAAAGGAATCATCCTGCCCTTGTGTGTACAACTGTAGTAGCAGTCTCTGAATTCAGGAAAGAAAGGAAAAGTGTACAGGAAGACGTGTCCACTGCGGAAAAAACATTCCGACAGAAAAAAACAGGGGCTGGATTTCTAAGGCAAATAGAGGCAGATGTGCGTTGAGGAAGGACACAGCAGGACCAAGTTAAGGCTAACCCATTTGTTGAAAGTGACTTAATAGCGGCAGAAGTGACTCAATGCGGTGAGGCACTACTCACTCTGGCCTCCATGAAAGAAGTAGTAAGGACTCTAGTTTGCTTTGCTGAAAAACAAACATTACAGCTCCATCATGCACTCAGAGAAGATAGCTTCGTGAGCGACTTGGCACGGAATCAGTGCGCATGAACCGAAGGTGTGAATATTTGAGAAGTCATCTCAGAAAAAGACCTACTTGACCTATGGTCAAGAAGAAAAAATGACCCACCATAGTAATGTTGTTTCTTCTAATGGAGTCTTGCTGTATTCAGACATAATGCAGTTACTCCCAGCACTTGAACTGCCCCAGAGAGGAAAGAGTTAACTCCATGCAGAAGCATGGAACGTTGAGCTCGAGCTCGGTTTTCAAACCTCTGTCTGTGGTACTTACCAGTGCAACAGTTAGATTCTTATGAGCAACTAACTAACTTGACACTAAAATGTGGAAATTGTTTGAACACATAGCCAAAAGGCAAAATACTTTTTGGGGTCCAAAAAAAGACTCAGATCGAGAACCCAAGAAGAAATAAGGTAGTGACAATTCAAACTATGCAACACAAGCAGGAAAAACATAACAGTTACCCCACCAAGAGAGAGGGTACAAGGTACACCCCTGAGGTGCAACACTGTGCCTGCCAACCTACTTCCAAAAAACAGGTTCTGAGAGGGGAGGCGGGGGCTGAAAACAGAAAGACTCCATTAGAAGAAACTACATTACTATGGTGAGTAATTTTGTCTTCAAACAACATGAAGTCTTGCTGTATTCAGACATAATGCAGACTACCAAGCAGTTCCCTATGGAGGAGGGAATGCAGAACCTACTTTGGGAACAGGCTCTGCAGTACTGCTGTGCCAAACCTAGCATCACTCCTAGACTGGATGTCCAGAGAGTAATGCTTGGTGAATGTATGTACTGTTTTCCAGGTGGCTGCTTTACAGATCTCTAACAAGGGTATATCTCTGGCCGCAGCTAGAGTAGCAGCTGTACCCCTAGTCGAGTGAGCCCTCAGGCCTGAAGGGGGTGTTCTACCCAATTTGTCACAGCAAAATTGTATACAGGAAACAATCCACCTGGCAATAGTTCTCTTAGTGGCAGGCTTACCTTTCCCCACTTCACCATAAGTGAGGAACAACTGAAGACAGTCATTTCTGTGTGCCTTAGTAAGCTCTATGTAGTAGCTAAGTGCCCTTTTAACATCCAAACTGTGTAATCTTCTGTCCCTTGGGGAAGAATGGTCAGTGAAAAATACAGGAAGAGACATAGACTGGTTTAGGTGAAAATCCGATACCACTTTAGGCAAGAACCTCCTATTAGTTCTTAGGACCACTTTATCCCTATGGAAGGATATGAAGTCAGGTTTAACTGACAGGGCCTGTAATTCGCTAATCCGCCTGGCAGAAGTAATAGCTACCAGGAACACAGTTTTTCAGGTCAAGTACTTCAATTCAGCCGAAGCCATAGGCTCAAAGGGTGGCTGCATAAGCTGAGCAATGCAGACATTAAGATCCCAAGGTGGAGCAGGCTCCCTAAAGGGAGGATTAATGTGAACCAGGCCTTTGAAAAACTGCCTGAAAACAGGATGAGATGCCATGGAAGAGCCCTTCCCTGCTGAAAGGAATGCAGACACAGCTGCTAGATGAACCTTCAAAGTGGCAGGCCTAAGGCCTAGACTATTCAGATGAGCTAGATAATCTAAGGTTGTGGAAATGCCTGCAGAATCGGGCACAATACCTTTCTGAGAGCACCAAATACTCGACCTCTTCCATTTTTCTAGTGGAAGGTTTCCTGGAGACCTTCAGAATATCCAGAACTCCCTGAGAGAGATGTAGAGCTGCATATTCTAACTCTTTAAGAGCCAGGCCTTGAGGTTGAGAGACTGGAGAGTGGGGTACCAGATCCGCCCCTGGGAGGAGGAGAGAAGATTGTATCTCCTGGGAAGAGACAGGGGACGTGAGACAGCCAAGGACAGCAGTAGAGGATACCAGGGTTGTCTGGCCCAATCTGGAGCTAGCAGTATCACTGTGCAGGGTTGAGTTCTTATCTTGATCAGAACTCTGAACAGGAGAGGGAAAGGAGAGAAGGCATAGAGAAACCTGCCCTTCCAGTTCAGAATGAGGGCATCCTGGGGAACTGTCTCCAGGACTGGAGGTCTGAAACAAAACAGAGGAAGCTGATGATTGTCTGGTGCTGCAAACAGATTTATTTCTGGAATGCCCCACTTGGAGAAAATTATCCTCAGAATGTGAGGATTCAAGGACCATTCGTGACGCCCCTGTGAAATCCTGCTCAGGGCATCTGCCAGCACATTGTTCTTCCCTGGAAGATGAACTGATACCAGGGAAGTCTGAAGGGAATAGGCCAGAGACCAAATCTTCATGGCCTCTGTGCACAAGGCTGTGGACCGAGTGCCTCCCTGCTTGCTGATGTACCACATTGTGGTATTTTTGTCCGGCCTGACTTGGACCACCTTGCCTTTGACTGAATCCGAAAAGGTCTGAAGGGCTAGAAAAAACTGCCCCGAGTTCCAGGAGGTTGATATGAAGAAGAGATTCCTGCGGGGACCAGATTCCCTGAGCTGTTAGGGCCCCCAGGTGGGCTCCCCAGCCTAGGAGAGAAGCATCCATAGTCAGCACTACTGATAGAAGTTGAGGGAGAAATGGAACCCCTTGTCTGAAGTTGTCCTGGTCCAGCCACCACTGGAGAGCCTGGACCAGAGTTCGAGTCATTGGAATCAGTTTGGAGACAGAATTCGTTCTCTGTGACCAAAAGGACCTTAGATGGAACTGAATGTCCCGCATCTGAAATCTGACTCCCTGAACCACTGCAGTGGAGGCCGCCATTTGGCCCAGGAGTTGGAGGAACTGTCTTGCTGGAAGAGAAACCTGAGGCCGAAAGGAGGAAGCGAGGTCTACTAAGGCCTTCACCCTTGCCAGAGGAAGGAAAGCTTTTGCTTGGGTCGTATCCAATTCCACCCCTATGAAGGTGAGAAGCTGTACTGGTTCGAGGACAGATTTTGGCAGATTGAGAAGAAACCCCAAGGAACTGAGCAAGTCCTGAGTGGTTTGTAGAGCTGACCTGACCTGGTCTGAAGACTGCCCTACTAGGAGCCAGTCGTCCAGATATGGAAAAATGGTGATACCCTGTATTCTTAGGTAAGCCACCACTACTTCAAGGCACTTTGTGAACACCCTTGGAGTTGATGTTAGGCCAAAAGGCATGGCCTTGAACTGATAATGGCCTGAAGGCAACATGAACCTGAGGTATTTTCTGTGGGAGCACCTTATAGGGATATGGAAGTAGGCATCCTTGAGGTCCAGTGATGCTAGCCAATCTCCTGGCCTTAAAGAGGGAAGGATTATTCCCAGACTTACCATTTTGAACTTGGGTTTTGGAATGTGTTTGTTCAGATACCTTAGATCCAGGATGGGTCACCACTCCCGTTTTCTTTGGGGTGAGGAAGTACCTGGAGTATAGGCCTTTTCCCCTGTGTTGAGTAGGAACCTTCTCTACGGCTCAGAGAGCCAGGAGAGAGGAAACCTCTGCCTCTAGGGCAAGGGTTTCTGAAACTGATGCAGGTGGAAAAGACTTGGCCTCTCTTTTTGGATACCTTTTGAAGCTGAGGGCTAGTCCCTGGCTTACTACTTCCAGGACCCACTTGTCTGAGGTAACAAACTTCCAGGCCTGAAAGTAGCAAGCCAGCCTGCCTACTACTGGGATTGGAGAGTTGACCCGGGCTGACACCTCAGGGTGTCTGCTTGGCAGGAGCCTTAGATTGGGAGGAAGAAGCAGCCCTGCTCATCCCCCTTCTACCCCTCCCTCAGAAAAAAAACCCTTTGTGGGTACGTCGAGTAGGCCTGGGCTTGGTAAAAAGGCCTGTGAAAAGGCCTGCCCCTGGACTGCTGCTTTTGAGGAGTGACTTGCCTTTCCTTGGACTGTGCACTCCTGTAAGTGGTTCTATATTCATCCATTTTCTTCATGTAAGCCTCTGTCTGCTCCCCAAACAGAGAGCTACCAACTACAAGAAAATCCATAGCCTTAGATTGGGTGTCCTGTGATAGGCTAGTACATCTGAGCCAAGCATGCCTTCTGAGAGACACAGATGTAGCCATGACTCTAGATGCCACATCGTTGATGTAGACAGCAGTGTGAAATTGTACTTTGGATGCCTCAATTCCATCCGCAGCCACCTCCTCCAGCCCTCTGACTAGCTGGGGAAGAGGCCTTTTTAGCCTGTTCCAGAACTGTATCCCACCTGGACCTGTGGTACCTGGCTGTGTAGGCCATATAATTTGCCTGCTTGAGTCCCAAAGAGGATGCCAAGTATAGTTTCTTGGCCATGGCATTGACTTTCCTGGAGTCCTTGTCTGGGGGGTGTGAAGCCAAAGGAATGTTTGCCCTGTCACAGGATACAGGCTGCAGCCTGCACTACCCCAATATGGCTGCTATGTGAATAAGGGAACTCCACAGCTGAGCCTGAAAACATGCATCTCCTGTCCATTCTTTTATCTACAGGAGGTAAAGAGTTAGGAGTCTGTAGAATCTTTTTTGTCTGTTTCCCCAAGGACTTGTGAAGGGGAATAGACAACCTTTTGGACTCTGGGATGTCCATCATCTCCACAAAATCAGGCTGTCCTTCCTCCTCAGCAGCTTCAACCAAAGGGAGCTGGAGGGTTTCAGCCACCTTCTTGTAAAACAAAACGTGAGAAGGGGACTCAGGAAGCTTGGGAGGGGAGACATCAGAGGGTCTGTCTGGGGAGATGTCCGGTTCAATGGGCACATCCAGACCCCACCGTCTTAGTCATCGTCATCATCGTCGGGATAGTCTTCATCTCCCTCCCACTCCTCACAGAAAGCATCCGGATCGTAATCCGAAGGAGCCGGTTCCGATCTAACCAGTGGCACCGGTTCAGACGGAACCGGACAAAACGATCGGACAATACTAATTGCTTTGGCTATCTTGTCCGCGGTTGGAGTAGCAGTACTGGATCCAAACTGGCGGACTTTCGTTCCTTTTTTGAAGGAACTGACCCCACAGAGTCAGCTCTCCTTTTGCCCGAGGAGGTATCACCTAGGTCAGTAGGCACCTCCCCACGTTCGGCCGTAACCGAACCGGGCTGGCCATCCGGGTCTACAGACTTATCGGCCTCCCTTTCCTTCAACCTACTCAGTCTTTTTTCTAGAGTGGTTTTAGGAAAGTTTTGCAAATTTGGCAGTCTGACTGGAGGTGGTCAAATCCCAGACAATAAACACAGATGAGCTGGGGGCTGGCCTTGGCAAAGGCCTCCCCACACTCAATACAGTGTTGAAACCCAGTGGGACCGGTTTTCTCAGACATGGCCAACCTACCAAAATTACCCTATAGAAGCGTTCAAGCCAGGTAATACCAACCGATCGGTAACAACCGTGTCACAGGTCTGGAAAAGAATCAAGAAAAAGCCTGGCTCTTTTGAAACCGATCGGTACCGGAACACCACTCTAAAATAATACATTTAAAATTAGAAGGAAACACAAGGTCAGTTCCTAACCGGACTGATCGGGAAGAAATACAGGTTACTCACCTGTAACAGGAGTTCTAGGAATGGTATATGTTGTTCATCCACACTCATTGGCAGTATCCTTGCCGCTTTAAATCTTGCCGGAAGGTCTTCAAGCTTGCTCCTCCCACCCACCCGGGTGGTATAACTCTCGGCTCCGCCCCATGACGCGAGATCTGGCCGCTGGAAGCTCAGGTTGTCGGCCGAAGCCGGGAGGTGGAGGGTCGGTGGATGAACAACATATACCATTCCTAGAACTCCTGTTACAGGTGAGTAACCTGATTTCTAGGGACATGGATATGTTGTTCATCCACACTCATTGGCAGACTCCTAGCAGTTCTCCGGGAGGAGGGAGGCAAGACGACACCCCATATACTTACTTGGGAAAGAGAGACTGGAGAACCGAGGCCCCAAAACCAGCATCCCGGCGTGACTCAAGGTCGATGTGGTAGTGGGTAATGAAGGTGTTTGCTGACTTCCAGGTAGCAGCCCTGCAGATTTCCTGGATAGGGGACGCCCCTGGAAGCAGCCACGTTGCAGCAGTATGGCGGGTAGAATGAGCTCTTATCCTCTGGGAGGCTCCATGCCCGCTAACTTATGGCAGAGATCTATGCAGGAGGTTACCCACCTGCTTATCGTCCGCTTGGCTGCAGGTCTGCCAGATGCGGCTTCAGCGTGGGTGACAAACAGCTGGCGAACCTCTCCCAATTTCAGCCGTGCGCTCCTTATAATAAGCGGCGCCCTTCTAGGATCAGAGTATGGAGCCTATATTGCCTCCGAGGTGTGATTGGGGTAGAACACCGCAGAGTCAACACCTGGTTAAGGTGAAACTCCGACACCACCTTCTGGAAGGAATTTGGTGGGGCGCAGGGACAACCTTGTCCCTGTGGAAGACCAGGTAAGGAGACTCGTATGGAAAGCGCCTGGAGCTCTCCCATCCTTCTGGCTGACGTGATAGCCACCAAGAAGGCGGTCTTCCACGACAGGTGAGAGAGACACCTGTGCATAGGTTCAATGGCTGCCCATGAGCTTTGCCAGCACCAGCAGTAGATCCCACGGAGGTGGGGTTCCCGACTGGAGGAAATGTGATCAAGGCCTTTGAAAAGCGCCAGACCACCTTCTCCCTGCGCCACTCGACTGCTTCCGGCCCGCGCCTGTAAGCAGAGATGGCTGCAGGGCACCCTTAGGGTCGCCGACCTAAGCCCTTGACTAGAAAGGGACCATAAATAGTCCAAGATGCTTGCCAAGGAACAGGAGGAAGGGTCCAAGCCCTTGCCTTGACACTAAATGGAAAACCTTTTCCATTTGAAGGCATAGCATTTTCTGGTCGACTCTTTACGGACGCTCAACTACACTGAGGACCTCGTCGGAAAGACCCAAAGCCTGGAACTCTAGCAGCCAGGAACCAGGCGTCAGGTGCAGGGATTGAAGGTCCGGATGGAACACCTTCCCTGATTGACTGAGAGCAGGTCCGGGCGAGCTGGAAGCTGCCCGGAGTCCTGGAGCTGAGACTGAGGAGATCTGGGTACCAGAACTGGCGAGGCCAGTCTGGGGCTATCAGAATCACCTGCGCCTTGTCCCTCCTCGCCTTGAGAAGCACCTTGTGGATCAAGGGAAATGGGAAAAGGCGTAAAGAGCCGGGTCCATTGCCTCGAGAGGCATCCCCTGCAGCGAGCCCTGCTGAGGGCGGGCATGGAACAGACTCAGCATCGTTCTCCATGGAGGCAAACAGGTCCACCTGAGGTGTGCCCCAAAGGAGAACAGATGCTGTACTACCTCCGCAGGAGACCACTACGGGATGCAGCCCCTATCCGGCTCAGGGCATCGCCAGGGTGTTGGAGGCTCCTGCCACGTGAATGGCTAGGAGATCCGCCTCCAGGCTGCGACGAGTGACCAAATGCGGAGGCTTCCTTGCATAGAAGCATGGAGCGCGTCCCGCCCTGGCGGTTTAGATAGTACATGGTCGTGGTATTGTCCGTCTGGACTCGGACCACTTGACCCCGGAGGAACGGAGCAAAGGCGGTGAGAGCTAGGCGGACCGCTCGGAGCTCCAGCAGGTTGATGTGGCATCGGGACTCCCATGGGGACCAGAGGCCATGAGCCCGGTGTTCCCCCAGATGGGCACCCCAACCCATCAGAGAGGCATCGGTCGACAGAGAGACCGTCGGCTCGGGGCGGACGAACGGGATGCCCTCCTGCAAATGATCTGGAACGGTCCACCACTGGAGAGCATTCCACATCCCCTGTGTCACCGACACAAGCTGGTCCAAGGGATCGCAGCGTTGTGACCACTGGCTGGCCAGTCCCCACTGAAGGGGACGCATGTTCCAGCGGGCCCAACGGACCACGCTGGTACAGGCCGCCATGAGACCCAGGAGGCGCAGGAAGTCCCGGGCAGGGCGCAATTGCCCAACCAGAAATGATCGGGCAAAGGAGGAAAGAACCTCGGCCCTGTCCGCCGGGAGCCACGCTCTGGCTCGAAGAGAGTCGAGCTGCGCCCCGATGAATAAAATCACCTGCTTCGGCTCGAGTTCCGACTTGGCCTCGTTGATAAGGAGGCCCAGTTGAGAGCAGACCTGGAGGGCCAGATCTCTGGACCACTCCGCCTCCTTCCTGGAGGGAGCTGCTATCAGCCAGTCGCCCAGGTAAGGGTACACCCGACCCCTCGGCGCCCAAGGAATGCTGTCACCACTGCCATGCATTGGTGAAGACCTGGGAGCTGAGACAAGCCAGGGCATGGCTTGGAACTCGAAGAGATCCTTCCGCTCGGAAGCGAAGGAATCTCTGGTGAGACGGACGGATAGGGACGTGAAAAAACGCGTCCTGCAAGTCCAGAGAGCAGAACCACACGCCGCGTTCCAAGGATGGTATTATCTGAGCCAGAGTGACCATCCTGAAGGTTCGAGACCTTAGGAACTTGTTTAGGTCGTGTAGGTCGAGAATGGGGCGCCAGCCCCCCGTCCGCTTCGGAACCAGGAAGTACCTGGACACAAACCCTGGGTCTGAAGGAGGGTCCACCACCTCTCTTACCACCTCCTTCTGGAGGAGGAGAGTGATGTCGGCTCGACGAGCCGCCAGTGAGGCTGGGGATCCCGACCCCCGAGGGCGGCCGGCTCTGAAGGGTGGTGCCTGCTCGAATTCCAGAGGCAGGCCTCTTCCCACCACCTCCAAGACCCACCTGTCCGTGGTAACAGCGACCAGGCGGAACGGAAGTGCGGGCCGTCCTCCAGGGGACCCAGGGGTAGGTGACGGGATGGGGGCGACACCCTCAGCCCACATGGGCAGGCTTGGAGGAGGGACCGGCCGAGGGACCTCCTGGCCCCTTTCTCCTGCCTCCTGTTAGAGGAAGCCGCGGCTTGGGTTTGGGATGCCAAGGCCGAGCCTGCTGGCCCTGGCGTTGCTGGGCAGGCGCCGGGGCACAGAAGGACAAGGGCTTAGGCTGGTTTCTGCCTTGTCCTTCTGAGCGGAAGAGACCGAGTCCAAGGTGGCATTGGACCTCTCGATCCTCTGCAGGTGACCTTCCACCCCAGGGTCAAGAGGTCAGTCCCCAAAAGGGAACATCCGCCAACTTGTGCTGGGTATCCGAAGTAAAGGTGGATATCCTCAGCCAAGCCATCGACGATAGCCACTGCGGCCGCCACCGATCTGGCACATGAGTCCCCACATCCAAAGCAGCAGTCTGGAGCTGCTGTTTGGCCACTGCTCTGCCCTGGTCCCGCACCTGCTTAACCGTAGTCTGCAGATCGCGGAAGATGAGGGATGACCTCATCCAGGAGCCCAACAGGGCATGAGAAAAATGTGCCATGAGGACGGGCCGAACTGGCCTGGACGAAGGCCGAGAGAGGACGAGCGTGAGACTTTTCGCCGACATAGTCCAATTTCTTGACTCCTTGTCAGGAGGTTTGTCCACATCCTGGCGCCAGCCGGGCGCGGAAAACGCTGTCGGTAACCAACCCCTCAGCAGAGGGTGTTCCAAAACCGGACAAGGAACCGTGGGACCGTATACTTCCTGGCCATCCTGGCCAAGGCGCAGGGCAGGAAGCAGGGCGCTGCCAAAGTTCCAGTGCCGGACCCACTATGGCCTCGCCACGGAAAGGCCTCCGTCGGAGAATCCTCGGTCCAGAATCTCCGTGAGGGATACCTGGCCCGCTTGGAACGGGTTCGAGCTCCATCCCGGTAGACTCCGAGATGAGCCGAAGCAGTCCTAGGAAGGACGACGGGCTATCGTCCATTGACTGACCTCCTGAAGACTCCAAGTCCAGTCGCTTGGAGAAGAAGGAGGAATCATCTTCGGACTCGGAAGAGTCCTCGAAGAGCTGCCTCTGGCCTGAGCCACCCTTCACCTGCCGAGGTCGGTCGGGAGTGAGGGTAACTGACAGCCGATGGGGTAAACCCTTAGCCGACCGAGAATCCTTGGTCGGAGCCCCAATTGGTGGCTGTGGAGGCGGAGGTTCCACCGGAATCGGTGGAGCAGCTGGTTTTGGCCGAACAACCGCCTGGTATAGGCCTCGACAAGTCGAGGGGTTGTGTCGGCTGCTCCGTGACAGCCGTTATAATGGCTGGGAAGCGCCGAGTCGGCTTATTCCCGCCACAGGAGGAGCTGTTGCAACATAAGGTCCTCGACTGCCGCCGACGAATTACGCTGAAGCCTCCCTCATCTGAGGAGGAGGACGAGGACGAGCGGCGACGCCGCTTACCGCGGTGCCGAGACCGAGACCGCCTATGACGGTGGGAACGGCTGGACTGCGAAGAGGTCCGAGACCGAGACCGAGAGTCCCGGAATTTCCGGGTCGGTGCGGGGAGGTGTCGGCCGGAACCGGCACTCCCTTCTGCCTGAAGGTCCATCCGAGGGTTCCGGAACCGGAGGCACAGGCGAGCCCACGGATCCTCAACTCCTCCGGGGAACCGAGAGGGAATCTCGGCTGCTAAAGGCGACAGCCCGTCAATGGGTCGAGAAAATCTCGACTTCATCAGTGGGAGTCTCGGTCAACTGACCTGCGACGGGACACCGTGAGGCCAGTGGCCAAGCCGAAGCGGTCGACCGAAGCCGACGGTCGACGGCCCGGGGAGAGGGACCTTTCCCGCTCCCAAGAGCGTCGACGGAGGGACTTACCCTTGTCCCTCTTTTTGGACCGAGAATAAGGTCCAGCAGACGCAGGCCCTTCTCCTTTAGTGGAGAGGGACAGACAAAGCTCCTTAAAGGAAGCCGTGTAGGAAGAACCCAGAGAGAGCGGGATAAATGCCGCGGCCGAGGAAGATACGGCCCGCGCCGCCTCCTCTTCGAGGGCGACCATCCGCTCGAGCTGATCCGCCGAAACATCCGGGCGCGATACCGCCAACCGGCCTCCTTGACTTCACCGAGGAACGCTCGACGGCCCAGTGTAATCGGGCAGCACGGTTCTTCGAGGACGAGGCTGAGAAAGATGAGCACAGGTCGCAAGCTCGCGGGTCGTGTCAAGGCCTAAGCAGTAGACACACGTGGAGTGTGGATCCGTCCAGACATCTTCTGCCCGCATGGGCATCTCCAACCGGTCGATTGTCAACCATCGAGCCGCGTAGGGATCAAGACTGAAGTCTTTGCAAAATATTATTTTAAATCCGCAAACGGAGAAATAGGAACCAGTCGTAAACGCAGAGCGTTAAGGAGGAACCTGAGCTTCCAAGCGGTAAGGAAGATCTGGAGTCATGGGCGGAGCCGAGAGTTATACCACCCGGGTGGGTGGGAGGAGCAAGCTTGAAGACCTTCCGGCAAGATTTAAAGCGGCAAGGATACTGCCAATGAGTGTGGATGAACAACATATCCATGTCCCTAGAAACCGAAGAAACCAACAATTTCCACAAGTTATTTAAAATAAAATACAGTCACTACCTATCTACCACACTACCTGTACCGTAGACAGAGGCTAGAAATCCGAAAAAGCAATAAAGAATAAGTTTTAAACCGAACGCTTTACGTTTACTGAGCAGAGGAATCTCTGGAGCGACTTCACTGTTAGGCGGAGCAAAGAATCTGACGGTTGCACTGGTAAGTACCACAGACAGAAGTTTGAAAACTGAGCTCGAGCTCAACATTCCATGCTTCTGCATGGAGTTTACTCTTTCCTCTCCGGGGCAGTTCAAGTGCTGGGGCTAACTGCATTATGTCTGAATACTGCAAGACTTCATGCTGTTTAAAAGGAGCATGTCGTCTGTTAAGTTGAAGCAAGCAAGGAAGTCGGAACCCGAGTTCTGACTCGCTGGAGAGTCACTTCTGTTGCTGCGAGCCTCTGATCAAGAGAAGAAAGCCTGATAAAAAAAGGGGGACCAACAGGCTGGGCATTTGCCTAGATCTAGGAAATATCTCGGAATAACAGAAACCTCTCTTGGAGAAAAAAAGATGACCCATACCTCCACTGGATCAGACTTCCCCTGGGGTAGAAGAAGTCAGGTACTCTTTACCGTAGTTTAGAGACGACCACCTCAGGGGCTGAGGCGGAACCTGACCACATCCAAAAGTGTGGTATCGGGTAATTTCGGCTAGGTCCTATGCTGTGATGATGTTAATTTTTTTTTTTCCTTTTTTAACTATTAATCCCAGCCTGACAAGGTTTCAGGCTGCTATCTCTCAAGGATTGCTTGATAAAAAATGACGAAGATGTCATCCCTCTGAGGGGCAGAAGGAGCCTGAGCGTCCATAACCGAAATCGTGACCGGACTAATAATCACAGCTGAAGAGATGTTAACCACCTGTGCCGAAGAAGCCACCGAAGGGGCAGTATCAGAAGGGGGTTATATACCCCTATCAAAGGAGCGGAAGAGTCTATGCAGCTCCCGACCATTGAATTAGAATGTTCCACAGAGTGTAACTGTCTTGACTGAGAGAGTCTAGAAGCAGAGGTGTATGTATGGTCCACGGATGCAGTCTGAATACTATGGTGGACCCCATCACTGAGGAACTACTGAAAAGATCTTCCACCACGGATGCTGATGATAGAGAGGGCGTGCCCTTCAGTATATAAAATGAGTCATCTGCTGTATCACTGACCAGAAGGACAGGAAGAGACTCATCTAGATGCACTTCTACCCCAGTAGGACTCCTAAGGGAGGTCTAGGTCAGAGCCACCTCTGCCACCAGGAAGGATGTCGAGGAGCTCGGCACCACATAGGGAGCTAAGAAAGTGCTGAGCGGAATGAAAGCTTCCGCTGGCAGAAGAGTTCCATCAGCGGAAAACCGCTGGATGTCACAAGATCCTACGCAGACTGCCACTCACTAAGATGTGTGAAAAATAATCCGGAGAACAGAACCTCATTCTGTGGAAAACATCTTGCCACAAGTTCTGTGGAAGAAAAGGTCTGCAAAAGGAAATCCATCACTTGTTCTGCCAGACAGCACCAACTGGCACCCCTGCAGCACCAGCATCACTCGTGGCACAGGCGGGTACCAAGCAGTGCCTATGCCAACCTGGGTGACACCTGAGGATACCCGCAGGTACCCCTGGCAGCAACAGCACTCAGGGGCACCCCCGACATCCATGACATCTATGGTACCATGGCACCCATAACACCAATGGCACCCATGGTAACCATGGCAGCAATGGCACCCATGAGTGCCCGCTGCGCCGCTCATGGGTGCCTGCTGCGCCGCTCATTGGTGCCTGCTGCACCGCCCATGGGTGCTCTGCAATGCCCACGGGTGCTCGGCACCACCCGCGGGTGCCCACAGCAATCTGCAGCACCAGACACCCGTGGCACCGCCAGCGACAACCAACAGCACCTGCAGCACTGCACGGAGTGACGCTTCGCCACGGTGCCAACTACGGCACCGAACCACGGGCGCTGACCCAGCACCAGCGTGCTGCTCACGGCACCGACGCCACACTTCAGCGGTCATGGCTGACCCGCGGCGGCACCCATGGCATCGGGCACGCACTAGGGACAACACTGTGGAAATGCCAATGGACAATCCTAAAGAGGGGAGAATGAAAAGGTGGTGCCTGATGCGGCCCCTGCAAGGAAAGAGAGAGGGGGTAGGCACTTGCGGGGTCGAGACTGATGGTGAAGGCAAGAGGGCACTGCACCCATCCTGATCAACGACCTGGCCCCGTGCAGCGGCTCCGAGGCCGGAGGCCTAGAAATCAGGAACACTGGCCAGGAAAACTGGATAGAAGTTGAACCCCCTGCTCCACAGGAACAGCCAGAGGTGAAACTGCTCACCTGAGCTCAACGAGGACAGAGATGAGAGTCCGGAGTCGAAGAATGCGGCCCGTTGAGAAGCAGGGCCAAGGGAAACTAAAGTGAGCTCAGACCCTGTGCCTCCGACTAGCGATCCTCGTGCAGGCGTACCAGAGGGCAACCTCAAGTGGCACCAATTCTTCTTCCCCAACGAGGAAGAAGAGCTCGAGGTTAAGTGGAGCCGGATCCCGGAACCGCTAATTCAGGCTTTGGTGGACTGTCACCCCCCGCTTATCAAAGGGCAGCAGACCGGACACAGCCCCACTGCCATAACAACTTTCAAACAAGTCTTCCTACCATCACCGCCACTGCCTTCAAGGACGACCTGCTGATGGCAGGTTAGAATTTATTTTTCTTCTTCTTCATAATCTTCTTTTCTTGTTCGTAAATAAGAAATTAATACTACTAAAATGTTAAATTAAACACTAAAAGCTGCTGTCATATAGATGAAAACTTTCACTCCGTCAGACGAGCGACGTTGACATCCAAGCGCACTCAATGGCAGGAGAAAAGGGACTGAGGCGGTTGGAAGGTTGATGCTGAGATAGCGTACACAGGCGCGAGCTAGTCTCTCGGTGACACACATGCGTGGTCCTGTCTCAGCGCCGACCCTTCTGAAAAATGTTGGCTCTCGCTTGGTCCTAGCACCTCTGGCGCTATCCCACTAGTGTGAATAAGTGATGGAGACTTAGTCCAGGAGGATCTTGTGTAAATGTGTATTTTATCAATACAGAACAAGATAAGTACATTTTATAGGGTTTTGAGGAAAAATATGAATTTTTGGTAATTGCTAATCAACTTCAGCCAATTGCTAATGATTTTTTACTTTGATTAGCGAAGGCTGCTAATCAGGTCTCCGACACTAATTTATGCCTTGTAGTAGTGGGATTTTGGTCAGAAGTGGGGTGGGTGGGGGGCAGACTTGGGAGGGACATATGTTTTAAAAGGCTTGGTTGACTCGGTGGGGAGCAGTTTTTCTTAACTGACGTGGTTTTTTTTGGGGTGGGGTGGCTAAAGGATAATGGGGAAGGTGGTGAGGCTGGTAAACCACTGCGATTGGGGAGGCGGATTACTCTTAGAATGTGTGGGAGAAACGTGGAGGGCCTTCAGGGTGGTACATGACTGATTGGGTGGGGAGGATTCCTAATAATATGTGTGTTGGGGGGTGACTATGTCGGGGTCTTGTGGGAGAACAGCACAGGGCTTGGAGGGAGGTACGTGACTGATTGGGGAGGGGAAGGATTCCTGTCTGTGGGTGAGGGTCCTCTGGGAGAACAGGGGAGGGCATGGAGGGAGGTACACAACTGTGATT
Source organism: Neoceratodus forsteri (assembly GCA_016271365.2). Classification (NCBI taxonomy): domain Eukaryota; kingdom Metazoa; phylum Chordata; order Ceratodontiformes; family Ceratodontidae; genus Neoceratodus; species Neoceratodus forsteri. The sequence goes on from JADMNL010000028.1 coordinate 171,809,237, forward strand.
CGAGAGGGGGAGACTGTGTGTGTGTGTGTGTGTGGGTCCTGAAAGAACAGCGGCAGGTGTGAAGGGAGGTACATGACTGTGACTGGGGAGGATTCCTGACTATAAAGGGTTTCTGTGAAAGAACACGGAGGCGTGAGGGAGGTACATGACTGGGGGCGGGGAGAGACGGATGGACGGACAGACAAAGGACTAGTCCAGGCTACCTGAATAGGGCAAGGAGGCTTTTTAAAATCTCTTTTCTTTTTTTAACTTGCCCCGAATATAAAGAAGCACCTTGAATAATACAAAAATACTCAGTATTTAGTTATGAGTACTGTGTTTATTCTTGGTATCCAGGGCATTAATATGAGTCACTTGCGGGGCACCACCGTATATACTCGTGTAAAAGTCAGTCCGCGTATAAGTTGGGGACCGATACTTTCACTGCTAAAATTTGCCTCTGCCATTGACCCACATATAAGTCGGGTGCACATTCTGCAAAGGTGCAAGTATGACCAAAGTTCTAAATATTCAGTAACACTTTTAAAAGACAAAAATAATCTCCGATTATTCCCCAAACACAAGGCAGCACTCAGAATCCCAAAAATGCCTCCTCTTCATCCTCCTGCAGCTGAAACTCACAGAGTGGGATGTCACTGTAAATATCCTCGGGGTCTTCGGCAGTGGTACTGGAGGTAGGGGTGGAGGCAGTGACTGCATTGTGATATGTGAATGGTAACTCTATTTATCAGAACCAGCAGATCGCAACTAAGGTTAAGCACATTCAGCTGCAATCAGCTTTAACAGCTTAATCTGTAACAATGTGTTTGGTTGCCAGAAAGTGAAGAGAGAAGAACTAGGTGTTAACTGCCGATCAGTGTTGGGTGTTAAAAATTAGGTGTTTGTAGCTAAGGCAGATCAAGAATTCCGTGGGGACTTCTAAAGGCCTTTTTTTTTTTTCTGAACACTTGCTTGAACATTTTCTGCTCCTCTCGGTGGCTCGCGTGTAAGTCGGAACGTGCTTTTAAATACAGAAATCAGTTCCCAAAAAAACAACTTAAACGCGAGTATATACGGTATTTGTTTTCCTCTTCTTGTGGTTTTACTCCTCTCCAGATTTAGCATTGTCCTTTTGGAGCCTAGTAAAACATGAAAAAGAGTAAAATAAAGCAAACATAGCACTGTGAAAAGGGTTTCTAGAATACCAAAGGTCAGGAAAGTAGGCCAGTGCCCTTTTGCTGCGGGCCCAACTTCCTGTGATGTTTTCAGGACAGCAAAGCTTTCCACTATCAGTTGCAGGAGACAGGACTCCTGCAGCAGCTCCCAGTTTTACAACAGGTCTGTGGCTTCATATTTTTTGTATTCTCGTAATTTCTGATCCTTACAGCCTACACCTTCCATTCTGAGAGAAAACAGGATAAGAGAATGGGGACCCACCCCTTACACACACACTCTCTATAGGAGCAGGATGGCTAGGGTTTTAGGGCCATGGATCAAACATAGTCTCTTGACTAATGCAGAACACAAAGGCAACTATGAAAAAAGACAGAAAGAGAAAGAGAAAGAGAAACATTAGGGTTGCAACAGGCTGCCCTATGCTCAGTCAGGGTACAAGACTCCCCTATACACAGTTGCAGCGTATGGTGTGGCTCAGTCAGGGTGCAACAGTCTCCCCATTGTGCCATCAGATTTTTGTCATACTCAAAGCCAACATGCTATGGGCCTGAATAAGTAGGAGGGTTGTAGAAGTCCTGCCAATGACAGTGTTGCATGGCTCACTTATGCAAACTGCATAATGCATATGGCACTGGATGCAAATGGAGCCTAGACCCTGTAACATGGCAGAGTTTATATGTGGGATAACTCACTCCAGGGTGTGTGGTCAGAAGGGGAATGAATACTGCCCCTCTAGGGAGGCTGCCATATCTCGTGCCTAACAACCACCCAAGATGCGCATCATTCCCTAATAACCAAACACACTGCTATGCATGATCCTTTATACATATTCTACTTACTAACATGGCAGGAAAATAAAAATCTTTTTTTTTAATTAAACAAAGTTGTTGTTTAACCCATGCTCTGCCGTTGGTTACTGATTACCTATACTCGATTTTTTGCTTAATGGTGATACGTTTCAAGATAAAGCCTCTACACGAAATATACTTACAAATACATATATTTATCCAACTTGGCTGCAAAGTGCCTTGGCATCTGTCCACATCCATAATAGTTGTGATCATCTTCCGGGATATGGTCCACATCATGAAAGATTATACAGTCCCAGCTGTAGTCTTTCATCGCCTCCTGGAAGCCAACGTTGAACAGCATGGCACGGTTGAAGGGGTGGTTTCCAGCCTTGTAAAAAAAGAAATATGTACTTTAAGAAATAATCACCAGAAAATACGCAACAATTTTTCTATTAATGGGCACAAGCCTGGGACATTCATTCATTCATGCAAGGTAGAACTGATGTGAGTGCCAGGTGGTCTGATGTCGAATTCTGTGTCACTGTTATTTCTATTTGTTGTTTTGTTAGTTTCCATGCCACTTTTCTGCTGCTGCTCTTCAGTATGACTTTTATAACCTGGTAGCCTATTTTCCAGAATTTATTTTTAATATGTAGCATATGTAAATAATAAAAAAAAAAATCACCTTTTTTTAATCACAGTTTTACTTCAAAAAAGGAGCAGCTGGCGACTAAGAACTGTTTCCTACAACGATACAAATTCACCTCACCAATGATCTTAAAAAAAACAAAACAATCCCCCCTTCTGTTCATGCACTGGAAAATATTCTATTAAGAAATATTTATATATTTCATTAAAACTGAGTCATCATTTTGACAACACAGCATTCATGCCTTTGGCAATATCAATCATATCTGGATGAACAGCAGCTGAATGCAGAAGCCTGTCACAGAGCATTCCGTTAACATGTCCACTACTTACAACTGCCATGGGGCGTATATCAAACGACTTGCAAGGTTAAAACACTGGACACCACAGAAAAGATGATGTTGAGTAATAGAACAGTTGACTCTTGCCACCTAAGTTTTCCCTACAGAATTTGTTATGGGATCTTAGTTTTTCCTTTTCTTTCTTTTTTTGGCAAATACATTTATTGCCAGCCTTGCATTTTTTTTAATGTTCTATTCTTTCAAAAATCATTAACTTGTACAGTATATACACTGCGAGGGGTTCTACAGAACCTTGCAAAGTAAAAGCAGAGACCTGAAACCAGAGCTCTGCCAAAGGTAACTGCAGACAGGATTCCAACAGATGAAAAAAAAAAAAAACAGAGTCCAGTATTTGCTCTGAACATGTAACTCTCGGCTTGGGGCAGGAATGCTGAAGACAGGGGACTAAAAATGTACTCAGCAAGAGACAAAGGAAAAATGTTACCCCCCGACGAGAAAGGTAAAGGATGTAAAACAAGTGCAAAGGAGACTTTACTTCTATATACACACATAGCCAGGAGAGCTAAAAAATGAAAACTATAGCCTGTATGGATAAGCACTGCACCTGATCAAGCTTCCATGACTCAGTGCTTTTGTCCATCTAGCTGCAGAACAATTAGGTAGCTGGAGCAACACACACCCACAGACAGAAGTCCCACTCTTAGGCAGTGGGAGGTGAGCTGCAGTTACACAGAGCAGTTGAGTACTCTGCCTTCTCGATTTGAAAGACTAGAGGAGGTGGCGGGCACAGAAAAGTCCTGACTCGGAGTAAGTAACTCTTACATAAAAACAGGTACGGGCCAGAGGCGACACGGTTGCAGCTGTGCTGTAAAGGGAAATGCCCACCTGCTAAAGACCCACACCTCTGTGTGGGGTAGCCCCCAATTAGCAGTTTGGCACTGTAAGTACAAATGGAGCTATTAATATGCTCACCCATAAAGTATTACTATACACGCTCACACAGCTGCTCCCCGCCTCACACATCGCACTCAAGACAGCCGCGGGAGGTTATGGGAGAGCACGCTCTTCAATATGCCTGCAGGAGGGATGGCAGAATCAACCAGACAGAGTAAGCAACTATAAACACCACAAAGCTAAAAACTGTACTTACAGTGCCAAAATGCTAATACGCACAGGTGGAACAGTTTGCCATGCCCAAGATGACCACCAGTGCTCAGTACGCCTGCGCACACTGAGCTCCGGCAGCCATCTTGGCCATGATGGACTGTTCCGCTGTGAGCTCAGTGCACATGCGCGATGAGTGGAGGAAGTCGTACATGCGCACTGAGCTCCGGTGACCAGCTTGGCCATGGCAGACTGTTCCACGGTGAGCTCGGTGCGCATGCAGGACGAGTGGTGCTTTCACTGACTGTGCTGCAGCTTCCAATCTGTGCTGCAGTCAGAAACCAATCAGTTGTTTTCACAGCTCATTGCAACACGGCAGCAGGCTCCGCCCACTGCAGCCGTAAAACAGGGGATGGTGGGTGGGTGGGTGAGTGAGTGTGGCTGTATGCTGAAAATATTCTTGAAGATCTAGACTTACATTATGTAGCACTTCTATCTTTCAATAATCTTCTTCTCCATAGAACCCCACTATTTGGTTGAATAGCAAGTTATGGGAGGTCAGTCTTAGATATCCTAGATTGGGTTTCCCTTGCCCAAAGGCTGAGGCCGTGAGTGCAGATGATGTTGGGGGCCCTCCAGAGGGGTAGCTGGTTCTGACAGGTCCTGCACTGGGATTTTCCCGCAGAAAGAGGCATCCAGGGCTTTGCAGCAGGAGACGGCGCCTAGACAAGATGGGTGTAATCAAGCTATCTATCTATCTGAGGCAAATGGCAGATGCTATCGAGCGGGAGCCCACCTAAAAGGTATTGTGACATCTGGTGTCCCGTTGCCTCCACACACCAAGTAAAAGATGCAAGATGAGTGAAAATATGCTAACTGAGTGAAAACTTTGATTTTGTGAACGTATGCAGACTGGCATGACAATCGGTACCAAGACTGGAGTAACACTGGCAGCAAGGAACCTCACTGTTAAATCCTTGTTGGAGAAAAACCTGCAGAAGGCAAGGTTGTCTGATAAGGACCAGCACTGCACTCTGCACCAGACAGTACCAAGGGAAGGGGCACATGAAGTCTAAGAAAAACATACTCCTCCTACGTCTGCCGGAGAAACCCTGCCAGAGTTGAGACTGACTGGTGATGGAACTTTAGACGTTGGATGCTCAGAGGGACCAGATGCCATAGTCCATAAACCAAACTGCTTATCCGAGACACCCCAATAGGCAATGGGGACATCCGAGACAGAGGTGCTGGCACTGCTGCATTAAACAGACTGGTATCAGATTTTCCCCCTCCAAAGGGAGATACAGGAAGGGGCACCAGCTCCAGTCTGACACAAAACAGAGCCAATGGGCTTGAAGCAGGTCTCAAGAACTGGACTTAGACCTGTCTTCCCAGCCTTTCTTGTATAACAAGTGGTCCAGGGAATCTGATGCCCAGTGTAAGTGGGGCTGGGAGCATTACTTTTTACGACTCCTGAAGAACTACCTATCCTCCTTGGCATGAGACTGTCCAGTACCAAGACACTCATCCAGAAAGGAGTGGTGGTCCAGAAACAGACTCGCTGCCAAAGCAACTGGCCTTCATAGGCACTCTACTTATGGTCAGCCAACAAACTGGTCAATAAATGAGGTAGGCCGAGAGAAACTTGCAGGTCTGCAGTGAAAACTGTGATGGTGCCAAAGACTAAATAATAACGTACTCTGTGCCGAGAACAAAACAGCATACTATAAACATAAATACAAACTAGAAACTAAGAGATCTACATGGGTGAAACCCAAAGTTATGTTGTTTCCTTGATGAGATGTACTCTTTGACAGCAAGGGAAAAAAGGAACCGAGATGGCTGGCACCACTATTTAGGCTGCTGGTGCGGTACCAAAACATCTAACTCCTACTGGATCTAGTACCCGTCAGGACTATGGAGAAGACTGATTCATGAAAGATTAGTTCCAATGGGACTTCCCATAGTGCCGTATCTGGCACAGTGTCCATAACATACTATGTTCTGACAGTGTGCAGTGCATGTCTGTAGACTCATGGTAAAAAAACTATTTTGCCCCAACTGTATTTTGGAAGTAGTTCTCTCTGCTATGGTAACCTGGCTGCCTTACCTTTGTTGACCTGTCTACGGTGCTGGTTTCCAAGAAATGTACTGATGCTGATGTGACACTGAAGGACCACCCCGTGGCCTGGGATGTCCCCATGCACTTGGTGTACGAGTCTCTTAGTTAACCCCACCCCAGGGTGGTTCAGCGTGTCCCACTACCACTGTGGTGTCCTTCCAGGTCAGCTCTTGCACTGGTGCAGTGTCAAAGTGGACTTGAACATTACGTCTGGTTCCGACAGTCATTTTGCATAGTGTTCCCTTGCAGACCCCAGACAAACTGATTCCTCAGGGCATCACTGAAGAACTATCTGTATCAAAACAATGATGTATTCAAAAATGGTTTCTTCTCTCTGGGAATGCTTTTGAAGATGGTACCATTCAGTTATTAGAATAGGCTCGGGCTACAAGGAGACAACAATGTATCTGTGAGGTGGTGTACTTCATGTCCTGTATCTGTTGTGGCAATTAAACTTTCCAAAAGGCTGAAGACAGGGGGTGATGAGGGTGCCAGAAAGAGGTCCATTGTGTTTTTGTCTGCAACTTCATCTGACTGGCAGTCAACCTGCCCAACCAATATTCAGAATGCTCCAAACAGAAGCCAAACTGATTTTATGACTCCTGAAACTCCGGTATTTGTTCCAGCAATGTCATCATGCCTGGCAGCGGAGCAAAGTTACAACTTGGAAATAAAAGTTGTTCCTTTGCTTTTTGCAGTCCAGCTGAGCACATCTTTGACTGCAGTTCACAGTTTTGACCCCCAGATGGCACTACAAACACACTGTGTATGTATCCTGGGGGAGTACTTCAGATCGATCTCTCTCTCTCTCTCTCTCTTCCCTTTCTGCCCCACAATCCTTTGTGCTGCTCTCTGACCATCTCTCACTCTTCACCACTGTTTAACAATACTGCTAAGAGCAGTTGCCTGTTTGCAGCTTTATTTTTTTTATATATTTTTTTGTCTACCCCCACCCCCCAAAACAGAAGAGCATGCCAAGCTGGTAGCAAATCGATTTCAGATGCATCCCGGGGAGAAAGGGGTCTGAGAAAGAGTACAGTGTAGTAATCACATCAATAGGAGCTGGTGCCCTTATCGGAGGAGCACCCTGTGGCACCTGTACCTAGCCAGTTGGGTCTGATTTCACATTCTCCAACCTACTAGCTGTAGGCAAACCCCCACCCTGGGTTCTCTGCAGTCTTGACCTGAGGTGCTTCCTAAGCCCTGCCCTAATGGTCAAACGCCATGGCCACAAATCGCCGGCCAAGGAGGGCTCCCCTCCCTTAAGGCATCTCCTTTGGCTTCTACTGGTGACCCTAGCACTAGCGGGTGACATTGAGCTGAACCCTGGACCACCATGTCAAACCACTCCCTCTGTGGCGGGCTGGTCGGCTATCAAAGGGCTAAAAATAGCTCATCTTAGTATTCGTAGCCTCATGCCTAATTTGACGGAACTTCACGTTTGGATCACACATCACAGCCCTAACATCCTTGGCATAACAGAAACTTGGCTCACACCTGCTACACCAAATTCTGTGTGTGCCCTCCCTCGTATGACCTCATTAGGCGTGATCATCCTGGAAAAGGGGTGGCATCCTGGTCTATTATAGGAGCCACCTCAACCTGTCGGTTTTACCCGAACAACAGCCAGTGCAGTCTCCCTATGAATTACTGCACACGGTACTGTTGCTTGGGAGGACCAAAAAGATATATGTAATATTTTCCTACAATCCTCAGCCACTGCTTGCGGGTCTCTCCCTGCTGCAGCTCATCAAGGATCCCACCAGGTGCTCACCCAGTGGTGGGGCGAGCTCTCTTCTGGACTGGATCTTGACAAACAGACCAGAAAGGATCAGTTCGTCGGGCATCCATCCAGACTCAATCTCTGACCACTCCCCAGTGTACTGCATGTGGAAGATCCCATCCCTGAAAATTTTGCACAAAATCATTCAGGTCAGAGACTATTCCAGGTTTGATCTCGGCACCTTTCATGATGACATCCAACACACAGACTGGTCAGCAGTATGGAATGCCCAGGACTCCCCATCTGCTGTCAGTCACTTCTTCAGCTCTCTTAGGGCCCTGCAGGATAAGCATGCCCCCCCTCATCAGACGGAGGGTGAGGGGATCGACCACCAAATGGTTACATGGTAGCCTCCTTGCCCTCCTGAAGCTCAGAGATAAGTGCTGGGCAAAATTCAAGGCCACAGAGGATCACGCTGTTTTTCAGAAGTATAGAAAACTCAGAAATGAGTGCAAGAAGAGCATAAGGGCTGCTAAAAGCGAGTTCTGCAAGACTGCTCTGCTGAACTCAGCCAGAGACCCCAAGAGGTTCTGGAGAAACATTAAAAACATAGTGGTTCCCAGAGTGCCGAGACCTCTGATATGACTATTGATGGTGCCAGCTGCAACAACTCTGTGACCATCGCAAATACCTTTAACCTGTATTTTTCTGACCTGTCTGCTTTCACCTCGTCATTCCCCCTTGGTGCAGGTGATAATACTGCACAGGTCCCAGCACCATCACCACCCCATCCACCCTTTCATTTCAGGGCTGTGTTGGTGCAAGAGGTGCAGAGACTTCTCTCGGGCCTCTCCCCCTTCTCGAGTGCTGGCCAGGATGGGCTGGAACCGAAGCTTCTCAGCCTTGGTGCCCCTTGGCTTGTCCCACTGGTGGCACACATCTTCAATTTGTCTCTGTCATCTGGTGTTATTCCAGACATATGGAAGGTAGCCAGGGTGGTACCAATCCTTAAACAGGGAAACCCCAAACTAATAGAGAACTACCGTCCGATATCCATTCTATCAGCGGTCGGCAAACTTCTTGAGAAAGTTGTGGCAGGGCAACTCTTGGAGTACTTGCAATCACATGACCTATTGTCACCCGGGCAGCATGGCTTCAGGAAAGGGCACAGAACATCCTCAGCCCGTGTCGTTGTATCATCATGGATCAGGGCGGCTATGGACCAAGGCAAACTATCGGGGACTATCTTTATAGACCTCTCCAAGGCCTTCGATCTGGTTGATCATGCTTGGTCTATTTTCTGCTGTGCTCAGCTCGTTCTCCAACTATTTATATGGCAGAACGCAACTGGTGAAATATGGCAAGGAGCTCTCAGGCCCTATTCCTGTAACCATGGGTGTCCCCCAAGGCTCTGTCCTGGGTCCCCTGTTATCCTCCATCTTTGTAAATCTCCCTGCAGCCGCTGTTCACTGTAAGCCAATCCTCTATGCCGATGACCTGGTCATCTTGACACACTCTCTGGAGATGGAGGTCATCAATCGCCATCTGAGTGAGGACCTGGGGAACATTCAGTCATGGATCTTGGCCCACAAGCTGGTCCTTAATCTCAAAAAAACCCAGGCCATGTTCTTTGGGTCTCAGGCCAAGATCAAGGCCTCCCCTGTGCTGTTTTGTGTCCCAGGTACCAACCCCTGTCACTGACAACTTCAAATACCTTGGGGTGACGCTGGACCCGCAGCTTGACCTTGGCCGCCATATCCAGAATACATGCAAGAATGTCAACTGCAAACTAGGTCTGGCCTACAGAGCTAAAAGCAACCTTACTCCGGCGGCACGCGTTGCTCTTGCCAGAGGTGTGTTCCTTCCGTCGCACTGTTATGGGCTCCTTTTGTTAGCCCGCTCCACCAAAGCCCATCTCTCTAGGTGGTCTACTGCCTACAACAATGTCTGCTGCTTTGCTCTGGCTGCCCCCCGTCTTACCCACCATTGTGACCTCTACAGCAAGCTAAACTGGCTCTCCCCTTCAAAACACACTGCCTTTGTTCTAGGGTGCTTCATGAGAAAGGTCCTCGGCACTGGCATCCCTCCAGGGCTGGCAAAATTCCTTGTCCAGGCTGCCTCCACATCCTATCCTCTCAGGTCTCAGGGGTCTGCCATGCTTAAGGTACCCACCACCCGGACTCAAATGGGAGGTAGGGATTTTGCCGCGTGTGCTCCTAGACTGTGGAACGCTTTCCCTGTCCAGATCTGCGCTGCCCCCTCACAGGGCTGCCTTTGCTCCTCCCTATGGAACCACCTCAAACTCGCTCCGGCCTGTGGGTGCCCAAAACTCCCATGATCTAACATTGCACTTCTCTCTCCTGGACATATTTCCTGGACAAAAGAGGTGTATGCTATACTGTATATAGTGCTGCAGCTGCTGCATCGCAACTGTGCCTTCTGTACTGCTCTTAGTGGCAACATGTCTTACTCTGTTGTGTACTTACTATGCCTCATGATGACTTGTAAATTGTCTTAATCTGTATTATGTTGCCCTCTCATGACTTGTAAGCTGTTCTTAATCTGTACCATGTCGTCCTATGTATCTAAATCTGTAATTCCTGTACTCTCCCAGGTCGTACCTGAAAATAGGCAATTGTCTTGTCTAGTGTACTTAACTGGTTAACAAAAGCTAAATAAATAAATGAAATACAAGGCACGGAATAACACACTTACAACAGCAGTGGTGAAGGGAACTGCAGCAAACAATAACAGATCGTACAATTGCGTACAAAAAAGGTACAACAGAGTGTAGGGTCTTGGGTTAATATAGTCAGAAGGAAACCAATGGCTTTTCAAGTCCAACTGTGGTGGTTCAGCAGCCATACCCTTCAATTCCCATTTTACTCTTAGGTGCATAGAGTCTGGTTTTAAACTGAGTAAGACTCTCACTGCTGACAATATAATTGGGTATGCTATTCCATATTTTGATTATTCTCAGAGTACAATAATTTAGTTTTTTTCAGTATGGTGACTTTTGTGCTGTTGATGGTCTTTCTTTTTACTCGGCTTCTGAAACAGAAGCAATCTTGAATCTGCAGAACTGACTAAACTACAGCAATGTGTTATTCTATCTCATTACACCTACGTGCTGTAATTGGGCTTCTGAACAAGAAGTAATTCGGAACCTGCAGAACTGAGTAAATTAGAATCACTACACAGTTCTGTACATCTTGTTGGAATGATTATTCTTGCGGTCTTAGAGAGGAGTTAGCAAACATGCACCCTCGTCCCTGTACTTGCTTCAGTATTCTACAGCTGTTCTGCTTTGTGTATCCTGTAAAACTTAATTCCCTTTCAAAGAATTTTAGGAGTGCCCATGACTTCCTACACTAACTGCAAAGGCTACCTTTAGCTCTAGTCCTGTACTGGTACTGGAATGTTCCCCTCTGTTCTCTTATGCTGCTGCAGCACAGCAGAACTAAGCAGAATAAACTGAAATCAGTGAAGTTGGCTTTGCCATGAATGCAATGAGATATCGGACTGTCCAGTAAAGCACAACCATGCTCAAGGGTGAATAAGACAAAACTCAAATGCACTTTATAAAGAAATACAAAGCAGTCAAAACTTGCCATTGCTTCTTATGGATGAACAGAAATAAGAGTAAATCAATGTTTTGACAAACTGAATAGAAATGTATGCATGAACTTAAACACACAGCTAATTGTTTCTTGCTAATGGCGGTAGTTCACAAAATGAAAGAAACACAAATGTCAATCAGAGACTGTGCTGGATCAGCAGAAATGCTTTCTATCATGCTGAAATGCAGCCAGACCTGTAAAACACTTTCTGTTGTTATTCCTGCAAATGTACACTCACTACCAGGAAGTGCTATGCACCAAACTTCCCACATTCAGTAAGAAAAAGGCTGCTGAAGTTGTACAGGTATGCAATTTATGCAAGAATCTAAGAATTCCGATCTGGCACACTGTTTAACCATTAACTTCATTGCTCTCTTTCTGCTTGTAACAGAAGTAAGGAAGCAAAGTAGGTGTCTACTGAGAAGCTGATTTTCTAGGAACAAGTCTGGTAAAATGGAAGTTTATTTTAGGGACTGTCATAGGCAAATCTTGCTGTCATGGCCATCATGCCCGTCCCGCCCACAGACCCTGGGGATATGTGCGCGGAGATTCCCATTCAAGTTGTGCTTTTGGACTATGGAGGGATGTAAGAGTGTAATTTAATGCTTCACCAAGACTTATTTTCAATTGTGTGCCTTCCCTAGAAACTCACCTGGCATCATGCCGGTGCTGCTGTAATCACTAGTACTTATGAACATATTATTTTTGTTATGTTAATACTGTATAATCTATGCCTTCCCATGTTTCGTATGCTGTGCTGAATCTGTATCCTCACATGAACTAAAATATGTCTAATTTGTACAATGTCGCTAGAGTACCTTAAATCTATTATTCCTGTACTCCTGGGTCGTACTCTGAAAATAGGCAATTGTCTTGTCTAGTGTACCTACCTGGTTAACAAAAGCTAAATAAATAATAAATAGATATGAAGAAGCCAGCAGAAGAAGGTCATTTGGTCTATCAAGTCTGCTCGTATTGCAGGGTCCACAGCTTGAGCTAATGTCCCTGCCCTCCCTCCCCACTCATGATCCTTACCTTCCCCCTATGCCTATCCCAGTCTCTTAAAGCTGCCCGCTATCTTCAATGAGACCACCTTTTCTGGCAGTGCATTCCAAGTGTTCACCACCCTCTCTGTGAAGTGCTTCCTGACCTCCCTCCTAAACCTCCCACTCTCCAGCCTAAGACTGTGCCCCCTTGTGTTATGATTGCCATTCAGCTTAAAGAGGCTCTCCTTATCAACCTTACTTATGCCTTTCAAGTACTTGAAGGTCCCAATCATGTCCTCTCTCTCTCCTGTCTTCCAGGGAGTACATGTTCAGTGCCCTCAACCTCTCCTCGTATGCCTTACCCTGCGGGCCGGCTATCATCTTTGTTGACCTTCTCTGGACCTTCTCCAGCAGGTTAATGTCCTTTTTGAGGTGTGGGCACCAATACTGAACTCCGTACTCTAGAAGCGGCCTTACCAGTGACCTATACAAGGGCAGTATAACCTCCTCTCTCCTACTACTGATCCCCCTAGATATGCATCCCAGCACCTTGTTTGCCTTTGCTGCTGCTTTCTCACTTGGGTCAGAAGCATTCAAAAAGTCATTTATTCCAAGGACAGATCCAAGACTTTTTTAAGGGCCAGCATTTTTCAAACAACAAGTACTATGGTGCATTTTAAGCTTCAATATGGTCGAGACAACCTAAGGCATAGCAGGTTTTGCTTTGCTACACAGTTTGATCTGCTGGTGGCTTCCATATATGGGTCATTCAGATTTTCGATTCAAATAACTCTTTACACGACATCCAAACAGAACTGCCAGCTCTAATGAATTGTGTGTATAGATTAAGTTAAGATAGCCATTTGATATTGACACATGTTCCAATTTTTTATAGATCCGCAGAAAATATACAAGCATGATTACAGTATACCACCTCACTGCACCTAGTGTACCTGAAACTTATCCCTCTCCTCTTTGCCCCAGCCACACTTTCTTCTACTGGACATGCTTGGAGGTGGAGGAGGGACCAGCTGAAGAAGAGGCAGGACCTTGACCACCTGGTTTCCAGATGACTGAAGCAACTGACTTCAGTTAGGGATGCCGAGCCTGGGCCTGCTGCCCAGCTGGGGGCTGGGACGGCTTGGCCACTGAGGAAGAGAGGTGCCGAAAGGGCTTCCTCCTTTGGAGCTTACAGCCCTTGCGATCCCTCTGGGTGGAGGTGACAGAGTCCAGGGTGGCACTGGACTTCACAATGTAAGGTGTCCTTCCACCCCCAGCCCAAACAAGTCGGTGCCCAAAAAAAGAACATCCACCAACTTGTGCTGGGTATCTGCCATAAAGGTCAAGATCCTCGGCCAAGCAATGTAGCAAATGGCCATCGCAGTAGGCAAGAGCGGGTGCAGGAGTCACCGATGTCCATGGCAGTATGGCGCTGCTTAGCCACTGCTCGGCCCTGGTCCCGGACTTGCTTAACCGTGGTCTGTAAGTCAGCAGGGAGATGGGAAGCACCTCATCAAGAGTGCCTAAGCAAAGTGGGCCATCAAAAAGGCCAAACTTGCCTGCAGAAGGCCACGAGAAGAGGCCGCATAGACCTTTTTGGCCATATCATCCAATTCCTTGTCAGAAGGCTTATCCATGTCACCAATGCTGCTGGTATATCAAAAGACCGAGCTGGCCACCAGACCCTCAGCTGAGGGGTGTTCAGTGAAACCAGACAGGGAACCGGTAGGGACTGTGTACTTGCAGGCCATCCATGCTGATGATGCAGAGCAAGAGGCAGGGTGTTGCTAAAGCTCCAGAGTGGGCCAAGGATGGCCTCACTGACTGGGAAGGCCACCCCAGAGGAGTCACCCCAGTGAAGAACCTCGGTCAAAGGGTACTTGGCTCATTTTTGGATGGGCTCCATCTGGAGTCCCACAGATTCTGAGATTAAACAGAGAAGGCCCGCGAAAGAGGTGGTGACATGCTCCATAGACAAATCCTCACCCAACTCAGCGTTCAATAGATGGGACTGTAGGGAGGAGCCCTCAGACTCGGAGGATTCATCGAAAAGCTGTTGACAGCCAGAGTCCTCGCTGACCCTATGGGGTCTGTCAGGAGTCACAGTGACCGGCAGCCGATGAAGCCCGGGAGTGGTACAGGCATCCTTAGAACTGGGGCCCTCCTCTGGTTGCTAAGGGGGCGGCTCCACCTAAACAGGTGGAGAGGCCAGAATAGGCAGTCCGATTCCTCCTGGTGACATCCTCCTCCTCTGCGTCAAATCACATCAGTTTGTAACTGCCTCATCACTGAGATGAAAGAGGGATCATGGGCGGGGGCCTTGGGGTATAGTTGGCAGAGTCTTCAGCCCCGGAAGAAACTGTGGCGGCAGAGTGAGAGGGGCAAGCAGTCCTGTCACCCACATCCTCGTCATCATCCTCTTCCTCAAGGGGAAGAGATCAGCATGGTATTCATCCTCACTGACAGGCTCTGTAATGGACACCGATGGCTTCAAAGAGTGAGAGGACGCAGAGATGCGGAAGCATGCCTAGTAGGCCCAGAAGTCATCAGCCCTGGTGGTGACGGAAGACGGTGCATGAACTCCCAAAAGGAGGAGCACAGCATGGCTGAGACATCGGTGAGAGGCCGTGCTGGAATGCCAAGCGGTGCTGATGGGGAAACCTGAGGTCCCATCGCTAGCAATACAGCTTGCGGCGTCGATGAGGTGAGCTGAGGCTCTGGCATCGACAGCTCAGCCTGCGATGTCGATGGGGTAAGCTGAGACCTCCAAGACGACATGGAAGCCTGAGGAGACAATGGGGAAAGATGGGTCCCTAATGAAGTGGAGGCTAAAGTGTAGGCAGGGGATGTCGTCAGGGTAGGAGAGAGCCCCGATGATGACATGCCAATGCCAGTCGAAATCGATCCAGCAAAGCTGCACATCAGGTGGCCCGTGGAGAAGAGGGGCTGGAACAGCAGGGGCTGAAAGATCCGCGAAGGCAAGAGGAAGCCCGACGCCAAGTAGCCACTGCCAGCCAAGGTTAGACTGGCGGGAGGCACTGCCAGAGCCGACCCCATGGAAGACTGAGTGTAGGTGGAAGAGGGGCCCACTGCCGAAGCGGCTGGGACTCCTGCCGGCAAACACCCAAAGCAGTGATCAGTAAGATGGGGAGGACCCTTCTTACACGGTCTTTATCATGGGGTTTTGCATTTCCACTGACTTGTCCTTGGCCCTAGAGGAATGGAAGCCTGTGGACGTGGTGAAGTTTCTGGCCTGGAGTTCTTTCTCCATTCAGGCAACCTTCTGTTGAAGTAGGAAGTTTTCCAGGGCCTTCTGGTGGCGCCACCGGGTACCTTGGTTGAATCTGTGGCAGGCCTTAAAATTGAGGTCTGGGCCTAGGCAGCAGACTCAGACATCATGGTCATCCTTATCAAAGATCTTCTGGCTGCACTCACAGTAGTACTCCCAAATCACTTCAAAATGAAGTGATCACTGCAACTGGGGTGAGGAAAGAAAGGAAAAAAAAAAAGGGTTTGAAAAATTTGGTGGTTGACTGGAGCAGCAGCATCTCTCTGGAGTCCGACGTGCAATGGTTGATGGCGGGGAAAGAACATGAGGATGAGGGGCCAACCACATTTATATGGCAGGGATGCTCTGCTGTGCCTGACTTCGTCATGGGCAGCTCCTTGTAGACTGCTAACTAGAACAGTTTCCGTGTGGTCCTTGTGCCTGGTGGCTGTAGTTCTACAGGTGTGGCCTGATGCAAGAGGCACCTTCGATGAAGATCAGGACTTACATTCCAAAGCCCAGCCTATAACTTCTGAGCATGAGCTGAGCCGACGAGTACTGCAGCCTTCCCCTTACAAACAGCACGCTGATGACGTATATTGGGAGTGGGGTTGCAGGTAAAGTATATAGAACACTCAGATCTGGGGAGGAAGGACATCTAAAATACACATACAGTACCTTTGTCTGCAGTTTTAAATGTATGGGGCTAACATACAATATATACTCTATACATGAAAAACTGCAGACAAAGGTACTGTTTGTATATTCAGACATCTCCTTCCCCCGATCTTAATGTTATACACACACATATTTTTATTTATTTTATTTATTCAGGATTTGGATAGTATCTTTGAGTCAAAGACTCATTTACAAAGGTTCCACGTCACAAACATTGACAGTACAGTATCAAGGTAGACATACAATGCAGGAAACTAACAGCTAGATATATTGGCAAGAGTACAAAAGTAAGCTAGGTACATGGAAAAATGTACAGCGTAAGGCTCATAATCAGGACCAGAGAAACGCTAAGTGATACGATAGGGTGATAAGTATAGGTAAGATGCGGGGGGGCTAGCCACAGGCCGTTGTCATTGAGGGGAGGATCAGGAAACAGATTCAGTAGCAGTCACAGTAGTTAGAGGACTGGCGATGTGTCTTCAGGTGTGATTTGAAGAGGCCGATGGAGTTTTCGTTTGTGATGAAGCTGGGTAGGCCATTCATCCATGAGGGGCCTGGAAGCTGAAGGACCTCTGGAATAGGGAGGTATGGCATCGGGAACTTCTTGCTGGAGCCACGAGTTTCTTTAGGGCTGTAGCCTGAGAGATTAAGGAGGTGAGGCCGGGGGCCCTAGGGTAATTTTTTTGGCCATAAGACAAGTATGGAACTGGATCCTATTGTCTAAGTTAAGCCAGTTAGTGGAGTAATAAAGTGAGCAGGTGTACGTGAGGCGATCGCAATCCAGTCTGGCGGCAGGCTTTGTTGAGGGAGAGACAGAGCCTACTGAGGGACAAAGTGGTGGCAGTGCTGTATATGAGAATGCCATAATTGAGGAGGGAGAGGATAGAGGAAGACACTGCCAGTTTGAGGGCGTCTTGGGTGAGGCAGTGTTTAAGCCGGTAGAGCAGGCCAAGGCAGACATTTAGGGCAGTGGACAGGTGATGTATGTTTTGGTGGAAATTGAGAGCCGGGTCAAGGGTGACTCCTAGGTATTTGAAGGATTCCACTTGCTCGAGTGGGGTGAGGTCGGCAGTTAGGACCTGGGGGCAAAGTTTCTTCCTGGTGTTCTGGGGTAGGTGAAAATCATGACCTTGGTCTTTTTGTAGTTCAAAACAAGGCGTTATACAGTGAACCACTGTTCGGCTTCGCTAAAGGAGGACTGGAGGATTTGGTGGAGTTACAGAGGGTCAGGGTTGGAAGCATAAATGACGGCATCAACCGCATAAAGCAGAAGATTGCCTAAGCAGGTCGTGGGGAGGGAGTTTAGGTAAAGGCTGAAAAGAAGAGCACCAAGAATGGACCCTTGGGGGATCCCTGAGAGAACTGGGAGCTTACTGGATATGACAGAGCCGATTTTGACCTGCTGGAACCTACCCGATAAATAGTCTGTGAACCAGTGCAGGGCATCCTGAGAAAGGCCAATGTTGGAGAGGGTGACTAGCAAGAGGGGGTGACTGACGGTGTCAAATGCCTCAGTAGGGTCAACAAATGCAGCGCCAGTGGTGTGGCCTTTGACAAGAGCTGAGTGGATGTGTACGGTGAATTCCAGGAGGGCTGAAATCATACTGTGCCCTTTGCGGAAGCCATGTTGCTGTTTGCAGAGTAGATCATGCTTGTTGAGGTGTTCAGTGAGCTGATCATAGACAATGCGCCAAGGGCGTTGGATGGGGAGGAGTATAGAGATAGGCCGTAGTTGTTGGTGGCCATACGGTCCCCGCTCTTCAATATGAGGGTTATGGAGGCAGATTTCCACTGAGAGGGAAATTTGCCCTGGCAGAGAGAAAGGTTGAGAATATGGGTGATGGGGTAGAGTACGTCATTGAGGGTGAGAGGGAGGAGCTTCAGATCCAAGGAGTCACCGCTATGGTGAGTGTGTCTTAGTGCATTTTTTAGATACGGCTCTGCGGCCTTGAGGGTGAGGCACCGTAGATGAAAGGGGGTCGAAGAAGTTGGGAGGGAGGATATGGCTGAGGTTAGAGAACACTTGGTTGAAGGCCGAGGCTATACTGGTGGAATCAGAGGTTAGTTGCCCATCAACAGCAATCAGGTTGGGGTGCTAGGGTTTTTTCCACCAATTTCCTTGATATTATTCCAGAACTTGCACCCTGCGCCCCAGGTGGCAGTGAGGGCAGCTTTATAGTGCGCCTGCAGCCCCGCTCCCTACTGTATGTCACTGAAGTGTTATTTTTAGGGGTAAGGCTGGAGCACTCAGCAGCGGCTCAGCTTGTACTCTAAAGTTACGAGCCAAGCTTTTAAATATAAGACACAGAGAAAGAATGCAGCACACACAGAACAGAAGCAACACGCACACCGGCTAGGATTGTTAGTGACCAATTAAATTTATTAAGGATAACCTTTTAAAGTGAGTACCTGCACTGGCTGTTCTAGCCTTAATAAACGTACGTGTTGCTTCTGTTTTGTGTGCACAGCATTCTGTCTCTGTGTCCAAGTAACATAGGGTTAGCCAGCCCCAACGGCAGCGGCAGCACATCTTTTCTTCGAGTGTTAGCTTCCCTTTTTTGCTTTTAAATGCAAGTCCTGTTTTAATTACTGCACTAAAAATTAAATTGTAGTCTACATCGGCTCCTCGGGGAAGCAACCCCTTAATGTGAGTCACCTGCCCACGACTGAATATGGTGTCAGCTGCTCTTTATTCCTCGTAAAGTATCATACTGCTGTACTACATTATTATTTTACTTACATTACCTATTGCATCCCCCCAGGATGCACCTGGAAACAAGATGGTTTATCTGCTCAGTGTGCCTTCCTGGACATTTTTTTTTTTAAATAAATAATAAATCAAACAAAAAGTATCCTGTTTCACTGCCGCTAGGTCAGACTTTGCAAACCTTGCAAGTAATGGCCTGTCACTTTCAGTACTGCTACAAGACTGCCCCAGCAACAGTTTGTTTGTGAGCTGAAAAGGGTTAGGATTTATGCAAACTTGGACTGTCTGTAAATCTACTTAACCAGAAATAAAAATCATCAAAATGGCAATTTAGATGACTGTGTGATCAAGTCGTGCCTAACCCTCTTTGCAATGTGTGGAAAAACAGCCTCCCACCTCCCACCGAGAAGTCCCTGTCCACTTGTAATATGTTGTGGCTTCAGTTTGATCATGTCCTCCACCCTGGAAGGATAGTAATTCACCTGCATACTGAGATCAGGCACATTTGCACTACAGAACCTAGCATAACTGTGTGGTGTTCCCAGAGTGTTGAGCCTCTAACAATAGATCTTGAATGATTTATCTCCACTGGATATAAAAACAAAAATAAATCAAGACTAACATTTGTATTATAAATCTCTGCCATATATATTATCAGACAGAATCCCCCTTTGAATACAAGCAGCACGTCATAGAGAAATATTTTAACAGTCACCCTCAAACACACGCCATGGATTCTAGTGAGGGCTGAAGTTATATCAGATAATGCACAACAGGTGGGACGCGATATGATCTGTATTTCTGTAAACAGGATCATTGTACTTCGTTATAAACATCCTAGCTGTTTGTTATACCCGTTTTGCTGTAATGTAGACCGATAATATCCTTGATTACATCCAAGATGTGTATGTAGTATGCTATTTTTAGCACGTAAACATTTGATTCTGCAATAAAAGCTGCCCAAAAATATCAGCTGTCCTAGAAAACACGTCACAATACAACATGTTTTCCTGTTCATTGAACTACGGTATTGCACCAAAATGTAAGGAACAAATGTTTGTGCTTTATTAATACACGCTGCTATTCAATTAATGATATTAGCCAATCAGTGTTTTGGGGGACTGCTCCTTTATACTGACGTTGCCTGATGCCAGTCACCTGACGTGGGGGCGGTCCCCCGCCAGAGACTGCTAGCTAGAAATTTTTCTGTGGGGTCCTGATGCCTGTCAGCTTCAGTCCTGTATGTAATTACCTACTGCAAGAGCCCTCTCTCAAAGATCTACTGTTATGGTAAGTTCTTGCGTAACTGTGCTATTTTACTTCGAGAGGGCTCCTGCAGTAGGCAATTACATATAGGACTGAATCCCAAGCAATCTGGAACAAAGAAAAGCACTCGGGAGGAGGAAAACTACCAACCAATAGAACCTCCAGATGTAAGGGTCTTAAAAGAAGACCTTGCAGAACAGCCAAACCAAGGCCTGCTCTACAGCGAGAGGCAACGTCCAAACTGTAGTGTTTTGTAAAGGTATGGACAGAAGTCCAAGTTGCGGCTGCGCAGATATCTGCCGCTGACATATTCTTGAAACAAAAGCTGCAGAGGCAGCTACTCCTCTGGTGGAGTGACCTCTAACCTGACCTGGCAGGGTTTTGTTGTACTTGTCGTAACAGAAAATGATACAATGAGCCAACCATTTGGATATACATTGCTTGGAAACAGCATTGCCCTTTCTTTTGTGAGCAAAAGAGACAAAAAGCTGATCAGATTTCCTGAGATCCTTAGTCTGAGTGGTGTAGTATCTCAGTATTCTATGAATATCCAAAGTATGCAGGAGATACTCCCCTTGATTGGAGTGTTGCGTAAAGAAAGCAGGTAGCTCAATGGATTGATTCAGCGTAGATTCTGCCACCACCTTAGGGAGAAACTTAGGGTTGGTGCGCAGAGCCACACATTCCTTGTGGAAAATCAAGTAAGAGATTTTGCACATCAAGGCCTGAAGCTCGGAAATTCGACGAGCTGAAGTAATGGCCACTAGGAAGAGAGTCTTCCAAGAAAGGAACTTCAAGTCTGCTGAAGCTGCCGGTTCAAAGGGAGGCAGAGTAAGCTTCTCGAGAACAAAGTTCAAATCCCAAGGAGGAGCAGGAACGTGGATGGGGGTCTTAAATGGAGGACCCCTCTGAAGAAAGTCTTAGAGACTTCCAATTGCACGAAAGACCTGTCTCCAAAAGGGACATGGTAGGCCGAGATAGCTGCCATGTGGACCTTCAAAGAGGAATGACGGAGACCCAGGCCAAAGAGATGACGCATATAATCCAGGACTCTCTCGACAGGGCAAAAGAAAGGCTCAAAGTCCTTAGAAGAGGCCCAAACAGAAAAACATTTCCACTTCTTGGCATAGGCGGACCTAGTGGACGGCTTTCTGGCCTCCATCAGAATATCTGCGATGAGCAGAGACACCCCGAGCTGGGCTTGGGCTACATCTGCAGGAGCCACGCATGCAACTGAAGGGATCTGAGACCTGGATGAACCAGGGTCCCCTGATCCTGGGTCAGCAAATGCTGTGACTGAGGAAGAAGAAGCGGAGGTTCCTCTGAAAACTGTTGCAGAAGAGAGAACCAAACTTGCCTGGGCCAGAATGGAGCGATGAGGATCATCCGGGCTCCTTCTGAACTGAGTTTATGTGTAAGACCCTCGTAATTAAGGGAACTGAAGGGAAGGCACAGACAAATCTGTCCTTCCAGTCAAGAGACAGCGCGTCCTGACAGAAAATGCCTCGCCCAGAAGCGAGCGAGCAGAAGGCAGGAAGTTTTTCGTTTTGAGGGGACGCAAACAGGCCTACCAGAGGGGTTCCACAGCGCAGGAAGATATTGTCTACTACCTCTTGATCCAGTTCCCATTCATGTGCTTTGGCTGACGACCGACTGAGGTGATCCGCCAGCATGTTTTCGACTCCTGGCACATGAACTGCCATCAGGTGAAGGTTGTGCTGAACAGCCCAATTCCAAACTCTCATAGCTTCCCTGCACAAAGGATAGGAACGAGTTCCTCTCTGCTTGTTGATGTTCCAGACTATGCACATGTTGTCCATCTGGATTGTCAGATGGCCGGGAAGAACGCAAGAATTCAGAGCCTGGAGAGCGTACAAAATGGCCCTGAGCTTGAGCACATTTATATGAAGAGTCTGGACCAGAAGCTCTGAGTCCTGTGAGACCCTAGATGGGCTCCCCAGCCCTCTCCCGAGGCATTTGTTGTCAATGTTTGGGATGGGGGTTCAAAGCAAAAGGGAACTCCCTGGCAAAGGTTCTCTTGCACCATCTGCCACTGCAAGTCCCGGACCATGGGATCGGAGACCAGAACTTCCTGGTCTAGGTCGTCTAATGTCTGGTCCCACTGAGACCGAAGCATCCACTGAGAGTTCTTCATATGGAGCCGAGCACGAGGGACTGTCGGAATAGCAGCCGCCATGAGCCCGAGAAGGCGAAGGACTGACCTGGTGCTGACCCTTCTGAGACTGGACAACAGACTTGCATGAGCCTGGAGGTTGTCCACCCTGTCTGGAGGCAGAAAGGCCTTGCCAAAGGTCGCGTCCAGGATCACCCCTATGAACTGGAGTCTTTGGCAAGGGACCAGATGGGGACTTGGCCTGGTTGATGGTGATACCCAGGCTGGTGAAAACCTGCAGGCTAAGGGAAAGAGAGCAGAAGTTCCTCCCTGGAGGGGGCCACCAGGAGCCAGCTGTCAGGTACGGGAATACCTGCACCCCCTGGGTACGCAGGTGGGCTGCTATCAGTGAAAGACATTTTGTGAACACTCGGGGAGCCGAGGAAAGACCAAATGGGAGGTCCATGAATTGGTAGTGGTCCCCCTAGAACGAAAACCGACAATCTGCGATGGGAAGGGTGGATGGGGATATGCAGGTAGGCATCCTGCATATCTAAAGCGCACAGCCACTGTCCCAGCCGAAGGAGCAGCAGAAGGCTCTGCAGGGAGAGCATTCTGAAATGCTTGTACTCCACGAACATGTCCAGGGAGCTGTCTAAAACAGACCTTACGTCTCCCATTTTCTTTAGAACTAGGAAAAATATGGGAATAGTAACCTGTCCCCCAAAGGTGGGTCGGGACAGGCTCCATCGCCGCCTTCGAGAGAAGGGAGGAAATTTCTTCTAGGACCAGAGGAAGATGTTGCGGGGAGTAAGCCGACTTGGGGGGGTGGTTTTCTGGGTGGTTTCTGAAGAAACTCGATTTGAGTGTCCTGCTGCTATCAGTTGGAGCACTCAAGCATCTGATGTAATCCTCTCCCAACCCGGTAGATGGAAGGAGAATCTCCCTCCTACTGGTTCCTCTGGGGGATCCAGAGGCTGTGGGAGAGGAAAGGAGTCAGGAGGTGTGGGGCAACGCCACAGCTGAAGCTCCCGCCGCTTTTTTGGGCGGGGGGGGGAGGGCTTGGCAGCCAGAGGGGCACGACGTTTGTTGGCCTGCTTGCCCCAAGGTTTCGCTTTAGGCCGAGAACGTCTGTGAAAAGGGCAATGCTGTCCCTGAGGGGGGCCTGTACAAAGAGTCAACAGACTTGCGTGCAGTGCCCTTCTCTTGCAGGTCGGTGATGATATCCTTGACATCTCCCCTGAACAGCACAGAACCCCTGAAGGGCGCATCCTGAATAGGGGACTGCACTTCAGGGACTAATCCTGACATCCGGAGCCGGGCCCAGCATTGGAACGGTGTCAGGCAAAGGGATGTCATCCAGTGTCAGATAGGCCAGTGTTGGAGCCGGCTTCAGGGGGTCCGGTCCTACGGAAGGGAGCCCTGACGTCAGCGTACCTAAATCCTCTGTATCGCCGGGGGATGGAGGAGTGAAATCCCCGGGGTCTAGCAGAGGAGACGCTGGAACCTCGGTAAGCAGCGGCATGTGCTGCGGCGAGCCTGGGATGGTGGATTTGTCCACAGTGTCTGACGCAGGCTCTTTTGCAATGCATTCGGACGGGCCGACATCCGCCTTACCGGCGGCAGTCGGGTGGGTGTTGGAGGAGCCGGCATCAGACTTATCGGATCCTGCGCCAGACGAAGGCCGCGTAGGGGAAGTGACACTGGCAGGCACTGGTGGGACCATGTGCCCCCCTGAAGAGGCCAGCGTCTAACCAGTCCTGTCCGATGTGGATGTCAGAGGCCCCGGTGTCGCAGTGGCCTTCCAGGGAGCGGTCACCTCCTTTGTCCTGGAGGCACCAGAGGGGCCCAAGTGTGGAGTCCAATGGGAGGACTCGCCCGTCTTAGAAACCTCAAGACAGCCGTCGAGGGTCGGTCCCGTGGGGTGACGTTATTCAGACGCGACTCCAGCTGAGTCGGTAACCATGGAGGGGGAGTCCTGGACCCGTGCTGCTTCTTTTACAGTGTCCCTTGGGCGAGTGGAGGCCTTCCTAAGCTTCTTCAGCTCCTTCTCCATGGAGGCCATTCTCTTCTTTAAAACGTGGGCCTCCAGAGACAGCTGCCTCCGTTTACGGGTGGCAGCGTTAAATTGCTGGCACTTCTCCACGGGGTGTTCCGGGCCTAGGCAGAAGAGGCACAGGGAGTGACCATCCTCATGCAGTAGCTGTGATCTGCATGACTAGCACTTGTTCTTATGTGAATCGGAGGGGGTCGGGGACGACATACACGGCATTTTTAAAGGGAAACAGTGGAAAACTTAAAATTTTTGCAATACATGTTTGTGTGCTGGACTTTAGTTTCTCCACCCATTAACTCTGTGCCAATGCTTACAGTAAACTGTTATTTTATTTGGTTTCTGTTTTGAACTGTGCCATGCCATTCACCAATACACAGCCGCTAGCGTGCCTCATATGCTGATTAGCAGTCAGCTGTGAGAGAGGTTCTGCACCTTATTCTGGAGACATTGATTGTATACTCTCTCACAGCCGCTCATAGCACTGTGTACCGATGCTTGCGTTTGCTTTGCTCCTAACTGGTGTCCTTTCTGCAGTCGCTAACTTTAAAATGTACAGTTAGACTTACTTTATGTGTCGCAGGGCAAAGAAGTTCAAGTGGCTTGTTTTTCTCCGATTCACCTCAGGACGCCATGCTTTCCACTTTTGTTTACACTTCCTTCCCTCTCCTGCACATGCGGCGGGTGCCAAAATGTTCCACCCCCACTGAGGAAGCCATAGCAACCAAGGTGTTGCTAAGCATATCCTAAAGCTACAGTGGGCAATAATAAGTATTTGAATCCGTGCAGCTTCTAACGGTAATGCATACCCCCCAAGTGACCAAGACTGCCTGGCAACAACCCACTAAGTGAGTCCCCTACGCCTGCCTATTTTTCCCGAGACTTCCAGCCCTGTTCTGCGATCTGCATATGCTTTGTTTATAATTTTTAAAAAATGCATTTTTTCCAGTTCTTAGAAGTTAAGGACAGACTGGTGGGGGCAGACTGGCAGACAGATGGAGAAGTGATCGAATGAACATGGCAAACTCAGTGACTGTCAGGGCGTCATGCTGTAGACCGGTCTACCTCCCGCTGGCAGCTGTGAACTGGTGTGTGGTGGTAACTGCAGGTGTGAGGGGGCCAAGTGGAGTGGTTGAGGCAGCATTACTAACAAAACTCTAACGGATCCGCCCGGTGACTCCGAGTGTCCTCCACCAAGAGCTGTCCTTGTCTCCAACCCATACTGGTCTTTGTCTCTTCCCCCGAGCAGTCTGCTCTGCGGCCCAGAACATTCATATGTGGCTTGTTGCCCCAAACGGTCCTCCGGTGCTGCTGGTGAGATTACCCTCCTTGGTGGTCTCTGATGGGTGTCCGCAATTCAGCTCCGATGCTACTGCTGGTGGGTGGAAAAATCAAAAGACAACTCTGGCAAGAAGCATGCGAGTCTGCTTATCAGCTAGCAGCTTGGACCTGAGTGGGAACAGATTTCTTTGGGTCCATGTAGGCAGGGGTGTAAAATACACTGAGGGACAGAAGTGAGTGAGGACGCACCATGATTGGTGAGTAGGAAGGGTGATGTCATCGGATATAATGCAGTACCCACACCGGTACTGCACATAGGAGACAGGCAGAAACAAACAGGGAATCGCAACAGACATATAGACGGGGGAGGAATGGAGATGTGGATGGAAGAAACATACTTTGGAGCCAGCAAATAAATAGTAATAGTAATGGGTGTGGAAAATTAGGAAGGGAAAAAGACAGAGACAGACAGAAAAAGGGTGATGGCGCATGTGCATATGACACAGGGAGAGGCGGCTAGGTATGCGATGGGTGCACATGCGGTCCCAGAATACCTTACGCACAGCACAGAGCACCATGGGAGCAGGAAGATGGTGACCCCCAGTTTGACCACGCGGAATTCTAAAAAGCATCAAAATCCACCATGGTGAGTACAGAATGTGAAATAATGGCTTGGGGATTCTACATTTAATGTGGCAGTCAAAACTAAATTGCTACTGAGGGACAGATCCACGGTTTTCCTTTAAGAAAAAAGGCATAAAAAAAAAAAGGCAAAAAAAGTCAGTTAACAAGACCGACGATAGACTGACAGCAGAGGAATGTAACCACGAGGCACTTTCACAAGTTGACGGCAGGAAAGAACTGGAAGGCAGGCGTGGGGGGGACAGCCCCTTTATACCGACGTCGCCCAATGCTGGTCACCTGACGTGGGGGCAGTTCCCCCGACAGGAGACTGCCAGCTAGAAATTGTTCTGTTGGGTCCTGACGCCTGCCGGCTTCAGTCCTATATGTAATTACCTACTGCAAGTATCCTCTTGAAGTAAGATCTTCTGATCCCTCCACTGCCATCCCAGGCTATTCCTTAGTCAGACAAGATAGGGCAGGTAGGGGAGGTGGAATGGCCATGTATATCCAGTCCTCTCTCCGATACACTACTGTTCTCTCGTCTGCCTTACCCTCCACTTACGAAGCCCTGGTAGTAAATATTGCCTTGTCTTTCTCCTCCCCTATCTTTATTGCTGGTATCTACTGCCAGTATCTACTGTCGCCCAGGTATCAAACCCTCTGAATCTATTGATCTCATCACATCTATAGCTTCTGTCTCACACAAAGGTGAGCTATATGTATTAGGTGATGTAAATCTAAACTGGCTGTCATCAACCACTTCTAAGACACAAAGTGATATCTCTGCTCTAAATCTCTCCCAACTCATCCAACAGCCTACCCGACTAAATCACAAAACCCCAAACCACTCGCTGTTAGACTGGGCTCTCTCCTCCCACCCTCACTGGGTCATCAAGTCCGGCGTCCTCCCTGATGCCCTCAGTGATCACCACCCTACCTTCATGGTCAGGAAGGTCCACAGACCTAAACTGCCACATAAAATCCTGCAACTCCGCTCTTTCAGTTCCCTTGACTTAAACCCTCTCCTCAACAATATATCCAATTCTGACTGGTCTCCAATTGCATCCGTCACTTCCTTCGGCCAAGCCCTCACTTACTTCAAACACAGATTTATAGCTACCTGGGACTTCCATGCCCCATTCAAACACACTACAGTCTGAGGTATCCATCATCTCTGGATCACCCCTGAATTAATGACCTGCCTCAGGGAGCACGATAAAGCGTGGAGGAAACACAAGGCCTCTCAGCCCCCATCAGCCCTTACTAACCATCACAGGCTAAGAAACACTTGTACTAAAGCAATCAGACTTGCCAAGTCTGAATATTTTTTAAATCCTCTGTCCTCAATAACAAATTCCCCTCCAAATTTTGGAAAGTAGTCCACTCACTATTCCCCCCCCCCACCTTGCCTCCCCCATGCTTAACATAAACACACTAGAGTCTGAACCTTGCATAGTGGCTCAGGAGTTCAACCCTACTAACACCTCTTGTGCCTCAACGTTTCTAAAATCCCTCCCTCAAGCCTCCTCCACTGCTCTCCTCTCCTATCACTCAACCCCCCAATACCCACCCACTTTCTCATTCTCTTATCTCCCTGAGGAGACACTAACGGACTTCCTCTCTCTCAAGCCCTCCAAAGGCTCCTCTGGATGACCTTGACCCTAAACTTCTCTACCTGTCAGCCCCTGCTATTGCCTACCCTCTTTTTCCAATTCTAAATCTCTCCTTTACGTCCCTCCTCCATCTCTAAATCCTGGAAACATGCGGTGGTCCTCCCTCTCCCTAAAGGTGGTGATCCTTCCTCCCCTGCCAACTATCACCCAATCTCCCTCCTCCCTGCCCTTGCTAAGCTCCAAGAACACCTGATCTTCTCTCAACTTATCTCTTTTCTTGCTGACTCCTTCTTCTTCACCCCATTCCAATCTGGAGTTTGGAAGAACCACTCCACTACCACCTCCCTCCTGAGGCTTGCTGACTCCATCCTTACCGGGATGGACAATAGCCTTATCACCGCTGCCATCTTTGTCGACCTCGCCAAGGCTTTCGACACAGTCTCCCATGCCCTCCTTCGCGACTCCCTTATGGCTGCTGGTTTGTCTACTCCTGCTCTTTCCTGGTTTAGAGCTTACCTCACAGGCAGAACACAATCAGTCAAGATTCAGAATATAATCTCTCCACCCCTCCCAATCTCCACAGAAGTCCCACAGGGCTCTGTGCTCGACCCCATCCTTTTCTTCATCTTCCTAAATTAACTTCCCTCAGTCTGCTCCTCCTCTCTTCTATCCATATGTACGCTGATGACCCTGTCTTGTTCACCTCTAGCAAAACCACCACCGATGCAGCAACCACTCTTCGGCATGACTTCCACCAGGTTCAGCTCTGGTTTCCCCCACATCAACTATTCCTAAATGCCAAAGACACAGTCTCCATGACCTTCAGCACTAGGCAAAGATTCTCTAGGCTCCACCCCTTACCCTCTTTCCACACCTTTGATGGGATAATCCTGGAGGACACCCCCTCTTTCAGATACCTTGGGGTCTGGCTGGACTAACACCTCAGCTTCTCTGGCCACACTGACGCCATTCTGAAAAAACTACGCACCAGGCTTGCAGACCTTTACAGGACCCGTAGTTGCATCCCTCCTACGGCCTTGTGAGAACTTGTCTAGAAGATGATCCTCCCAATTTTTGACTACTGTGATGTAGTGTATGGTGCCGCTCCCATATCTTCCCTTACCAGATTGGACTCTCTTTTCAACTCCTGTCAATTCGTTCTTGACGCCCCATCTCGAACCTATCATTGTGACCTTTACCATGCCCTGTCCTTCCCCTCGCTTACTAACAGACACCTGGCTCACTGTGCCAAGCTAACATCCAAACTTTGGCTTGGTGCACTTCCTTCCTATCTTTCATGCTCCCTCTCTCCCCCTGCCTCAGTTCCTCAGACACTCGCACCCTGCTAGTCGCCCATTGTACCACCCTCATTGGTCACTCAGGCTTCTCCCATCACTTCCCCAAAATCTGGAACTCCCTCCCACCTCAAATATGACATCCTCCTCCCAGTGGCTTACATAACTTTTTCTCTGCTAGCTGCTCCTGCTACAATCCTCCTTAACTTGTTCCCCAATGAGCCTGCTTGAGCTTCACACCCACCTGTTTCCTGCAAACCCTTCCCCCAGCACCCCTTCCTTTCCACCTTACCCCCGCTTCCTCCTCTGTACACCACCTTACACTCACTATTCACTCTCTGTTACTTGGCCTAGGGCCCTGACATGGGGTCTCTGCATCCTGGAGGGGTCCAGAACCTAGGCAAACACCTTCTTCGCCTCCTAGTCCCATCCCGTTCTTTGATGAAAGGGCTGGGTCTCGGCCCCTCTTCTCTCCCACCTCCCTTTCTCTTGGTCCTTCTGAAGCCTACTCCCGATCGCTGCATACTTCCCTCCTGTCATGCCCTACCGCTGTTCCCTACAACCTGCTTCCCTCCTGTCGTGCTCTATACCTCTGCCTTGTGTAGGCAGTGTCCACGTCATACTGGAGGGGCCAGGCCCTGGCAGACCCTTCTCTTCCTCCTCTCTTCCTTCCTGTTATGCTCTAACTCCCACTGTCTACAACCTGCTTCCCTCCTGTTCGTGCTGGACCTCCACCTGGTGCAGGCAGGGTCCCCGGCATTCTGAAGGGGTCGGGCCCTGGCAGACCCTTCTCCACCCCTTGCCTTCCCCTCCTCCAAATCCCCCCCTTTCCACCTCCCTGCTTTCTGCCTATATGCCCCCACTCATCCATCTTCCCTCCCTTCCTAGCCATAGTTATTGGCTAACCCCTAATCTCTAATGCACTTATAGTCAACCTTGCACTTTTGTTACACCTTGCAAATTTTGTTACGTCTGTCTCTCTCCTTGAAATCTTGCCCTAGTTCAACCTCCTTGTATTCTATCCAGCCATTTTTTAACTACAAAGCTATGCCCCACCAAGTGTTTGCAAAAGATATTAGTGCTATCATATCTATCTAGTTCCAAGACTGTTAGCACTGTATCCATCTAGTTCATACCTGTTAGCATTCCTCCTTTTCAGTACTATCTATATTGTGTACCAAATCTCTGTGTACTATACTCATGTTCCCTAACTTCGGGAGACAAGCAACTTGTTGCTCAGCATGCCTTTCATGAAACATTTCAATCAACAAAATAAAAAAAAAAAAAAAACAGCAGGCTGTGAGCAGCAGGCATCTTGCATGGGAGCTTCAAGTGAAGATTCAACTTTAGCAAAGTAAGGGAAAGTGCTACATTTGTTTTTTCAGTTATTCAATAAAAAAATAATTTAAGATGTAGTATACATCGCTCAAGGAAACTTAGGAGATTTGTAACATGTTACATGTGTTGTGTGCAGTGTCTCTTTTGAAAAAATAACATCCTCTCCTGCCGTTTGGGCTGACAGAACAGCTCAGCTTTGCTTCAAGGGCATCTCACCCACACAGTATGCGAGGCTGAAGAGACCACACCACACATTTATACATGTAGACGGGACTACTGCTTATAACAGCATACATAGTATTTTGTAAAAGAAACACAGATTACACGACTGACGTTAAAAAAAAATGCTGTTAAGTGCTTACAGTAAAACAGTGAATGAAACAGTGAGGTAGAAGTAATGAATGGTTATATACAGCGAAGAGACAGAAGTGGGTTTATCGACTAAGTACACCCCCTACTTTGAATGTTTAGATCTGCCGGCATCTATACTTCAAGCAATAATGTCATTTGGGGGAGGGACTTATCCTTAGAAACAGACAAGGATGGCAGAAATTACCAAAGGTCCATCCAATCTGCCCAAGTTCCCCATTTGGCCCCGCAGCCTCACTGTTCCTGCAGGGCCTTATCCCATCAAAGACCCCACACCACCCCACCCCCTCCATTATCCTCCCTGATTCAGACACCCTGGCAACCATCACATCCTTCACTCCGTCCCAGCCATGCCCAACACCACTAACAGTTTTTGCACCCACCTATTTCAAGGCTCCATCACCCTTTCTGTAAAATAGCATTCCCTTGCGTCCCTCCTGAACTTCCCTCCTGTTAGCTTCCACTCACAACCACGTGACCGTGAGCTGGTATTCAAGTTAAATAGATCCCTGCAGTTCACCTTGTTACCTAATCTGATGGGACTCATGCCATTCAGTTTAAATATGTCAAGTACCAAAGGTGCTGTAAATATTGATCAGGATAAGGGGACCCAACAGTTTCACTTTTGTGTTTCCAGGAAACCAAACATATCGATTCTGCTCTCATTCCTGTGCAGCTCCCAGCAGAAGCTGAACAGCAGGCACTAGAGACCTGAGGCTCTAGTTTTAAAGGGCATTCTTCATCTGCATGGCAAAAATCTAAAGACCAAATGACAGCAGAATCTATGCTTATAGGCAGCATTTGTTTTGTACAACACAAATTAAAATGATTCCTTTTCTTAAATGCTTCCTTAGAATTATTTAGTATTGCCCAATACAGCTAAACATGGCACAACACACAACTGAGAAGTGAAGGTATGCAATTACATCAGAAAAAGGGTAAGGACTGTTTGTTGCACTGCTGCTTGAAGGGAAAGTAATCTTTTAAACGCCCTTCTTGTGAAAACAGTATGTAACTGCTCAGCTCTGATTAAGGATGAAATAAATGTGTTTTTTTTTGTTTGATTGTCCTGAGATATGCTATATTTATTCTATCTTTTACACTCCTAGCATGAATGTAATTACTGTTTGTAAGAAACTGGTTTTGTACTGGATGATATACAGATGACTTACTGCCAAACTTAAGCAGTCTCATACCACCACCCTGGTAAATGTGAACTCCATCCCCATTGGTTCTTTCCTGTTCAAACAATGCACAGCAAAACGTACCTGTTCAATAACATAGAAAGCGAATTCTAAGCGCTGACGTTGAAGCATAGGGATCAGATGCCGAAACAGAACTGGCAGATGCTCATGACGGTTTCGGAATGGGATTAAAATTGCCACCTTGTAAAGACAAAACAAAGATCAACTGCTAGTATTTAGATGGAACAAAAAAAATAGAAGCTGCATGTTTTTCTTTTCTTTTTTTGTAAATATCATTTTTATTGAACAACAAAATTTTCCATGTCTGCAACATCATACAGTATGCAAAGGAAAGCTATAAATGATTACACTCCACGTGTTCCCGAGTCATTATTACAAATAATTAGCTCATTACACAGTGCCACCTTTTAGGATAATTCCTCCTACCGCTAAAGTACAGCGCAGGGAGAGGAATGTTACTCAGGATACAATAGTCACCATCAAGGCTCTGCATAACCATTCAATACTGACATTCCAGGTAATATCATACAACCCACTGTGGTGGTGGTGGTGGGGGCTGGGGAGCCCATTCCATTCCCTTACTCTGGGGATTAGATGCCACACCACTTTGGGGGGCAAGGTTTAGCTTTCACCATGAATGATGTTAAATAGGACTATATTCTCAGGTTCTGTGTTAGGAAAGCTCTGGCAAGGCATTCTGGGAAAGTATACACTAGCCTTTAAGGGACAAATACCTTATCCTTACTCATCATATATAAAAGCCAACCTGCCCATCTGGAAGAGTACAGCTCTGTGTTATCATTCAGTGAATGTGTACATTTTTCCATTGTACAAATTTGGTTTGCAACTGTTCACCAGTTTAGAATATCTGGGTGGTTGAGGGTCAACCAGTGCCGTGTGATTACTTTTTTGGCTGCTATTATGCCTATAAGGTATTGTTTATTAGGGCCTCAGAAGGTTTGAGGAAACAGGTTAAGTAGGAACATTCTGGGCGTTAAGTCAAGAAGTGTACAAAATAGTTTCTCTAGTTCCGCCTGTAGCGTTAAAAAGAAAGGGCGCAAGACCGGGCAAGCCCACATAACATGTATATGGTGAGCATGCATTTCTCCACATCACCGCCAGCAGGAAGCATCCATTATGGGCAAATAATTTGCTGTAACCAAAGGGGTGCGGAAGTAGCGCACCAAGTGTTTCCTGGAGTGGAACATTCCCTACAATGATGAGAACTAGTGACCTTAACCTATATACCCTATGCCATACCTCCTCCATTACTGGAGTATCCATTTCCTCCCACCAGGTATATAGTATATGATTGGTAGAATCCCAAGCTGTGTCAATCAGGGCGGAGCAGAGACTATAAGTCATGTGGGCCACTGCACCTGATCTTATATGATCTATAACGGAATGTATAATAGCAGGGTGAGCCTCTGGATTCTGTGCCCCAAGTGGGAGAGAAAGGAAATAGCTTCTTAACTGCAGATATCTGTAAAAGTCTGACTGTCAGAGTCCAAACTCCGCCTGCACTTTGGTAAGTGACTTCAATACATTTCCGGACATTAGCCATTAGAGGTATTGTAACAAAACAGTGGTCCCATGTTCAAAATGCCGGGTCTATGATCACAGGATGAAAACATTCCAAGAGCGGGATAGGGCATAACAACAGACAGGGCAGTAAGTGCAGGGCTTTGCGAATGGAGAGCCGTACTCCAAGTTGGTGCCTAAGCCAAGGGTTTAGATTACCCCTATTTCTGGCTGTGTGTCCACATGGTGAAGGATAATAATGAACTGTCTGTTAGGGAAAAGGGAGGAATTCATCTGCTGCCACAGTGGTGCAATTTTCACTGGGGTCTTGCTGCTGTCCACTGCAGCAGCTGGTAGACTGAATTTTTTTCAAACAAAACTACTGCTGGCAGCACCAGGGCACTGATTTACCACAGAGACACCCTGGAACAGAAGCCTGTAACAGCCCAGTCAGGCTAGTAAAAAGGCAGGCACAACAGGTGGTGGGCGTGAAGCAGAATCTGGCAGCTTTAAAGACCCCAAAGGGAGAGCAAGCCACTGGGCAACCTGTTACAACAGGTCTTTGCAGACAGTCAGCCCCAGCAGCTGGACAGTCTCACAGGAACATTCAAAGATCTCAACCAGTCAGAAAAACAAACAGGACTATAAAACACTTGCAATCCTTTGCCTTATGTCCTATCTTCCTACCTAGGTTTACACTACTCACAGGGTCTGTGTTCCCCATTGTTTATTCTTCTGGTTTTATCACCGTTTTACAAACTATCTGCCCTATACAGCCGTTTTACTGTTGCCAACACTATACAGTACAGTACACCTGGTGTTCTTGTTTAATCACTGCTTTCAGTCGCTCTATTACGCAACGTACTGCTTTTTTGGCATTACAGTTTGCTGGCACTGAGTACATTCCTGTCTGGGTGCTCCCTCATTCTGCATTAGTGTTTCCTAGTTATCAAGTATACTGTAGGTTCCAAACTGTAATTAACGCTGTGCTCAACTCTTCCGTTGCAGTGTCCCACCCACTTTTGCATAATTAGCTACCCTGTACTCTGTGGAATACCACTGTGCCGCAGCCTCATCGACTTGCTGCACACATATTTGAAATCTGTAGGTCTGTTACCAAGCATTAGCATTTTGCTGCGACCACTCGTCTAGCACAAATAATTCTATCTCTCTGCCTAGCCATTAACTGCCTGCACCTGTCTACCGGTTTACTGCTGTGGCTTCTGTTTTGCCATGTTTGCCTTTGCCTCTATACTCCCGCTGCTATGCTCCTTGCATTACTCTGCCTATTCCATTTTCCCCTTCTCCATGTATCCCCTCCACCCCCTTCCCCCAACCAACTCCCTCTCATCCCTCCTTCTTTCTACCCAACCACTCATATCCCTTCCTTTCTCACTCCCGCCCCCACAATCCACCCTGGTCTCCTGCCTTCCCCTTCTCTTAACGCAGAGCTTCTCCACTGTGCCCTCTTTTGCCCTCACCGCCACTATTCACCCTGCTCTCCTACCCATTCCAAGGGAAGGAAGGCCCATTCCATCCTACTCCTCATTCATCTCCTGTTCCCCCCATCTGGTGATGTAGATCCCAATCCTGGTCCCTCCGCCCTCCACTACTGCCTCTTCCATCTAAATGCCACAGGCCTTTTCCCTAAACTAGACCTCTTTTCTGTTTGGCATCAATTACACTCCCCTGGTATCATCTGTATCACTGAGCCCTGGTTCTCCCCTAGGACTCCCAACCCTAACCTGTCTCTTCCTAGCTACCATCTTTTCAGGCAGGACAGGGGAAAACGTGGTACACGGGTTACCATTTATGTATGTCAGAGTCTCTCTCTCTCATACTGTGGCTATTAGGGAGGCCATCCCCTCCTCCCACAAATTTCTACTAGTCAAACTCTCATCCCCCTCCTCAGTACCTATATTTATCGGAGTTTTCTATGCCTCTCCTAAGATCTCACATGCATCCCTGGTTGACTCTCTTTCCACCACTGCCTCTTACTTTACAAGTGAATTCTTACTCCTCCTCTGGGATTTCAATGTAAATTGGCTTTCCCCACTTTCTAAATCTACCACTCTCAGGACCAAGTCCCTTAATTTGTCCCAGGTTATTTCAGAGCCCACCCAGCTCAATCCCCACTTTGTAAATCATACCCCTTTGGACTAGGTCCTAACCTCCCACCCCCACCGCACTGTTGCAAAAGGCATCTTGCCAGATGCTTTTAGCGACCACTGCATTACATTCTGTGTCAGAAAGATCCAATGCCCCCCCCCCACCTAAATACATCTGGTGTGGGTCTCTTTGGACTACACATCTCTGCTCTACTGAGCAACCTCACTGCTCAGATACCCATGTGACCTCCCACTTTCCAAGGCAAATTCTCCTCTGTCTGGGACAAGTATGCCCCTCTCAGGAAATCAGGAGTAAAAACCTCCCACCACCCCTGGCTTACCACCAATATCACTGACATGTGCAAGTCCAGAGACCTCACGTGTCCGTTACAAATTGTCCCACTAGACTGACGACCTCATTTCTTACAGGGTTCTGGGGAACTGTATGAAGGCTGTACGGCCCGCCAAATTGAATTATTTCAAAGTCAACTTCAGACAAACCCTAATTCCCTAGCTAAATTCTGGAAGGTTATCCACTCTCTCTTTGCCACCCCCCCGCTCCAAGTCCGCTCTCCCAGTTCTCGCGGTAAACGGCTCACTCGTGTCTGATCCTACCTCTCTAGATGCTCTCCTAAATGAGTTCTTCACAACCTGTGCCCTCTCTTCCTCTCCTCCTTCCCCACCCCTTACCAATTTTGCACTTCTTCCCAGTCACTATACAGGAAACCTTGCTTGTCCTTTCCTCAACATGTCTAAATCTAGCCCTGATGGCCTGGACCCCAAGCTCCTAAACCTCTCAGCTCCTGCAACTGCAGCCCCCTTACTCACCTACTTAAATCTTTCCTTCTCCTCTAAGCTGTTCCTCAGTCCTGGAAGTTAGCCCAGGCTATTCCACTTCACAAAGGGCGTGATCCCTCATCCCCTGGCAACTTCCGTTCCATTTCCCTCCTCCCCTCCCTCTCCAAACTGCAAGAGAAACTGGTCCACTCTAGACTCCTCAACTTCTTTTCATCCTCCAACTTCCCCTCACCATTCCAGTCTGGTTTCTGGAAGCTCCATTCCACAATCTCTTCCTTGCTGCATGTCACTGGTACCATGTTCTCCGAGAGGGATCGGGGCACATCACAGCTGCTATTTTTATTGATCTGACCAAAGCTTTTGACTCTGTGTCCCATCCACTCCTCCTGGACAGGCAGAGTTCTGCTGGTCTCCTAGCCCTCACTGTTGCTTGGTTCTGTTTCTATCTAAAGAGCCAACAATCTGTGCAGGCTGGTGGTGCCTTGTCATCTCCCCTTCCTATCCATGCTGGGGTCCTACAGGGCTCCATGTGGGTAGCATCCTTTTCTCCATTTTTCTCAATGACCTCCCCACTGCCTGTGCCAACTCACATATCCACATGTATGCAGATGACTGTCATATTTACCTCCGGTCCATCTGCCACAGCAAGACTTCAGCAATGTTCTCCGCTGGTTCCAATCAAACCAACTTAAGAGTCAACACTAAGAAGACAGTGTCCATGACCTTTGGAACCAGACAGAAACTGGCCAGACTCACTGCCCCCCCTTGTCTTCACCACTCTGGATGACACCCCCCCTTGAAGCAGTTCAGTCCTTTAAGTAGGTAGGAGTGTGGCTAGACAGTAAGTCTGACTTCTCAGCCCACATTGATGCCATCCATGCCAAGCTCCACCCTAAGCTTGGCGCCCTACACCATAACGAGGACTGCTCATCTCTGCGTGTTTTGCAGGGAGCTTGGTATAAAAATGGTGCCTCCTGTCTTTGACTAAGCGGATGTGGTCTTTGGCACTGCCCTTCCCACTTTCCTCACCAAACTAGACACACTTTGTGACTCCTTCTGCCATTTAGCAACATCCCCCTCCCCCACACACCATCATTTGCTGTACTCATCCTTATCCATCCTTCCCCTGCCCTCTTGTCACCAGGCTCACTCACTCTCCCTCCATTCCACGGACCATCACACTTCTGCCACTCCTCACCCCCGTTCCTCTTCTGGGCAATTGGCCTTCTCCTATCGACTTCCTACACTCTGGAATAAACTCCCCTCCTCCTTCCACTACTCCCCATTCCCTGGCTCCCTCAGGCGCCATTTAAAACTTCTACCCCTACCCATCTGCTCCTGTTACCTTCCCTCCTGATACCTCCTTGGCTGTACCTTAATCCATCTGGCTACTTGTTCTGGATACTATTTACTATTGCCAACTCTGTATTCATGCACTAATTGGAAATTTCTGCACTTTATTTCTGTACATGCATTTTTTCATATTTTATTTTTTTAATCATACTGAATTTCATGTTTGACTAAATGTTTTTGACACTTGTGTTTGTACTGCTGCTTGTTCCACCTTCCCCTCCTTCAGGTCACACCTGGACATGAGCCTTGGCTCAGTGTGCCTTTCCCGGTTACCAGTTTTCAAATAAATAACATATACGTCATCCACGTAGTGCAGTGGCCCTCATTCTACTCCTCCAGCAGTAGCACTCTCCTTGGTAATTCAGTAGCTCAGAGTCCACTGAGCTGCAGACTCACCAGTGGCACTATGTGGTTACAGCAACCATTAAATGCTACCTAATGCCACTGAGAACAGGGACCCAGACTTGTGTTTGGGAATTTATTTGTGGCAATAAATTCAGAATGACGGGATTACCTAAAAGGAGTGTTATCTATTAGCTGTGGGTTGCCTTTTTTTTTTTTTTTGCAGGGGAAGGGGGTATTGTTGATCTGACAGCTGCTTCTAGAGCTGTCACTGCAGCTTGAAGTTATTTTTAAATCATCATTCAGAAGGGACAGAGATCCAATCAGAATGCTGAGAAAACAAACATTTTGGCAGCTAATATCCTCCAATTCCTCTCTGAATCACAGACATAGATCATAACATGCTGCACTAGTGTGGAAGAACTGTGATGACAGACTTGTGGTTTTGCCACTTGTGCGTTATGGGTCTTATTACACAACGAATGGGATTATGACACTGGCGCATATCATGTTTTTTGTCTCGGTCTCTCTGTCCATCTATCCCCCCCTCCCCCCAGCATGCTGTCTCTCTCTCTCTCTCTCTCTCTCTGTCTACCAATCAATCCGACTTCTGGGATGATAATGTCAGCAAAATGAAAATATCACAATACTTTATTTTTGTTTTCCTTTTATGTTTGATATTCCCATTTTCTTACATCACAGACAATATATTTTGTATCTTATCCTTTACTATTTAAGTTCCCTTTTTAATTATAAAAGAAGGCATAACTTGCCTTTAGTCAGATCTAATTCTACACAAAAATAGTAACAGCTCAATTATGTTAATAAAAACCTGAAGGAAACAAAGAGATAAAACATAAACCACTGCAATATCCAAATAGTTATCCCTAATCAGACAAATCTGGCAGATACGAGAACAAATCATACTGTTACATTTCTTAGTTTCCTGCTATGGCTCACCTTCCATCGCGGTATACAGTCACTGGGCCTCCAGTGGCCTCCTTGTTTTATATCAGAATTCTGAACAAATAATGCGTGGATATCCTCCAGTCGGATTTCACTCATGTTTACGTCAACTGGGCCCTCTGAGAGCATGGAAAAATAGAAGGGCATGAGGCCAGGCGGCATTAACAAATGATAGCAATTCAACTGATGAACAACGCAGCTGAGCAGCTATGTTATTAACTTAATGGAAATGTACATCTGTACTTAGCACAACTACACCACAGATGTACATTAAAGTTATACCAACAACACACATGCTTATTTCATGACAATGATGAGGCTTCCAAAAGTACAACATGGCAAAAACTATACACTCTTCAACAGGAAACAGTTACTAAATCACTAATAATGTTAAGACAAGAGAACATTTATCTGTTATGGTGTTTACTATAATAGCTTTTACATAGATACATAGACAGTGTCGGCAGATAAGGGCCTATGGCCCACCTAGTCTGCCCATTTGAGCTTGTAAGTTCAGTTTGTTTTCCTAGAAGTCTATTTCCCCTTACCCCTGACCTCTAGAATTCCTTTATGTCTATCCCATGCATTCTTAAATCCCGTGATTGTTTCAGCCCACCACTTCCTCTGGCAGGGTGTTCCACTTGTCCACCACCCGTTCTGTGAAGAAATTCTTTCTCATGTTTCCTCTGAATCGTCCTCCCTCCAACTTCATCCCATGCCCTCTAGTCCTGAAACATCTTTTTCGCTTAAAAATAGTGTTTTCCTGCACCCTGTTCCTCCCTGTAAGATACGTGTATGTCTCTATCATATCCCCTCTCTCCCTCCTCTCCTCCAGGGAGTACATGTTCAGTTCCTTCAACCTGTCTTCATAGGACTTGTGATGCAACGCATGCACCATCTTTGTTGCCCTCCTCTGAACCTTCTCTACCCTGTTTATGTCCTTACGTAGGTATGGTCTCCAGAACTGTACACTGTACTCCAGGTGGGGCCTCACTAGTGTCTTGTTTCTGTTCTTTAAGTAAATAACTACAATTCTTAAGTTACAAGCAAGGAGAGTGCCCTAGTCAAGGTCAAAATGGTAAATGACTGCCTCTTAATGATGGACAAAAATTAGCTGCTAATGTTGACCGCTGTAAGCTGTTGATCTGTTCAAAGAAAAAAATACTCACCTTAGTAATTGTGTTTCTTCTAATAGAGTCTTGCTGCATTCTGACAATCTGCAGTTAGCTCCAGCCTTTAAACTGCCACGGACAGTATAAGGTTAATTTTCTATGCAGTGCATAGAACGTTGAGCTCGAGCTCGGTTGAGGTCTCTGTCTGCAGCACTTTGAAACCCAACTGTCAGATTCTTACAAGCAAACATTAACTATACTATGTGAAAATTGTAAAATATTTAACTAGCCAACTGGCAACAGAAAGTTTTGGATTCCCAAAGAAGACTCAAGTCAGGAAACCCAAAACCAAAACCTATCCAAAATAAAGATTATAATACAAAGCACCCAGCAACATGGAGGGTGTGCTGAAGATACCCCTGGGGTGCAACACTGCACCTGCCCACCCACCCACTTCCCAAAAACAGGTTCTGAGAGGGGAGGCAGGGAGGAAGGAAGGTCAGAATACAGCAAGACTCCATCAGAATAAACACAATTACTAAGGTGAGTATTTTTTTCTTCAAACAACATGAAGTCTTGCTGTATTCTGACAATCTGCAGACTACCAAGCAGTACCTCCATGGAGGAAGGAGAGATCCTACTTTGGGAATAGGCTCTGAAGTGCTGCTGTGCCAAACCGAGCATCACTCCTAGCCTGGATATCCAGAGAGTAATGCTTGGTAAAGGTATGGACTGTGTTCCAGGTGGCTGCTTGACAAATTTCTAGGAGAGGGATATCCCTGGCAGGAGCCAGGGAAGCAGCTGTACCTCTTGTAGAGTGAGCCCTCAGGCCTGAGGGTGGAATTTTTCCCAGTTTCTCATAGCAGAATTGTATACAAGACACAATCCACCTGGCAACAGTTCTCTTGGTAGCAGGTTTGCCCTTTCCCATTTCCCCATAAGTGAGGAACAACTGGAGGAAATCAAACCTGTGACCCTCAGTACGCTCTATGTAGTAGCTAAGGGTTCTTTTAACATCTAAACTGTGTAGCCTCCTCTCTCCTGAGGAAGAATGATCAGTGAAGAAGACAGGGAGAGAGAGAGAGAGAGAGAGACTGATTCAAGTGGAAGTCTGAAACCACTTTGGGCAAGAACCTCCTATTGGTTCTAAGGACCACTTTATCCCTGTGAAAGGAGATAAAATCAGGTTCCACTGACAGCGCTTGGAATTCACTGATACGTCTGGCAGAGGTAATGGCTACCAAAAACACAGTTTTCCAAGTCAAGTACTTAAGCTCTGCTGAGGACACAGGCTCAAAAGGAGGTTGCATAAGTTGAGCAATGCAGGCAGGGGCAGGATCCCTGAAGGGGGGATTGGTATGAAGCAATCCCTTGAAAAATTTGCACAACACAGAATGAGATGATAGTGAGGAAGGCTTCCCCACTGACAGAAAAGCAGAAACAGCTGACAAGTGTACCTTGAGAGTAGCTGGTCTGAGGCCTAGGCCATCAAGAGGGACCATATAATCCAGAACTGTAGGCAATTCAGCAGTGTCTGGAGAGATATGCACCAAATGCTGAATCTTTTCCATTTGGAGTCATAAGTTTTTCTGGTAGAGGG
This sequence comes from Neoceratodus forsteri, assembly GCA_016271365.2. Classification (NCBI taxonomy): domain Eukaryota; kingdom Metazoa; phylum Chordata; order Ceratodontiformes; family Ceratodontidae; genus Neoceratodus; species Neoceratodus forsteri. Next base: position 171,851,298 of record JADMNL010000028.1, read on the forward strand.
CTTTCAAGAGCCTTTGAGAATATCCAGAACCCCCTGAGACGGATGCAAATCTGCATACTCTAACTCAAGAGCCATGCCTTGAGATTGAGAGACTGAAGACTGGGGTACCAAATCCTCCCGAGAGGAGGTTAACATGTTGTAATTCCTGGGAAGAGACAGGGGAAGATGGACTGCTAGAGACAGCAACAGAGGGTAACAAGGCTGTCTGGCCCAGTCTGGAGTAATCAGAATCAGTTTGCAAGGTTGTGACCTTACCTTGACTAGAACCCTGAACAGTAGAGGAAAAGGAGGGAAGGCATACAGAAATTTCCTTCCAGTTCAAAATCAGAGCATCCAGAGGGATTGAACCCAAGACTGGGGGTCTGCAAAGAGATCTGTCTCTGGAGTGCCCCACCTTGAAAAAATCACTTTCAACACCAGGGGGTCCAGGGAACCATTAGTGGTGGCCCTGGGAGATCCTGCTCAGTGCATCTGCCAGCACATTGTCCTTTCCTGGGAGGTGGACTGCTATCAGAGAGCTCTGCAGGGAATAAGCCAGGCACCACAATTTCATGGCTTCCGTGCACAACGCCGTAGACAGAGTGCCTCCCTGCTTGCTGATGTACATGGTAGTGGTGTTGTCTGTTCTGACCTGAACTACCTTGTTCTGCACAGACTGAGAGAAGACTGGCAGGGCCAGAAAAACTGCCCTGAGTTCCAGGAGATTGATATGGAGAAGGGACTCCTGAGGGTACTACAGTCCCTGGGCTGTGAGAGCCCCCAGATAAGCTCCCCACGCCAAAAGGGAAGCATCCATGGTAAGAACCACCGAATGAGACTGAGTGACAAATGGGACCCCTTGCCTTTAATTGTCCTGATCCTGCCACCATTGACGAGCTTGGATCAGTGTCCGAGTTACTGGAATCAGTTTGGTAAGAGAGTCTTTCCTTTGGGACCAAAAGGCCCTCAGATGGAACTGAATGTCCCTCATCTGAAATCTTGCCCCTTGGACCACCGCTGTAGAAGCTGCCATGTGGCCCAAGAGCTGAAGGAAATGCCTTGCTGGTCAGGACACCTGAAGGCTGAAGGACGAAGCCAGTTCTATAAGAACTCTTGCCCTTTCCAGGGGAAGAAAGGCTCTTGCTTTGACAGTGTCTAGCTCTGCCCCTATAAAGGTAAGAAGCTGCACTGGTTCGAGAACTGATTTGGGAAGGCTGAGAAGAAATCCCAGGGAAGTGAGTACTTGCTGGGTGACTTGCAGGTCTGACTTGACTTGGCCTGGGGACTGACCCACTATGAGCCAGTCATCCAGATATGGAAAAATGGAAATCTTTTGCCTTCTTAAAAAGGCCACGACTACTGCCAGGCATTCTGTAAAAACCCTTGGAGCTGATGTTAGGCCAAAGGGCATTGCTTTGAACTGGTAATGGCCTGAGGGCAACTTGAACCTGAGGTACTTTCTGTGGGACACCTGATGGGATGTGAGGCAGGCATTTTTGAGGTCCAGGAGGTTAGCCAGTCCCCGGCCTTAGAGAGGGAAGAATTATTCCCAGAGTCACCATCTTGAACCTTGGTTTTAAAAGGTGTTTGTTCAGGTATCTTAGATCTAGGATGGTTGCCACTCCCCTGTCTTTTTTGGGGTAAGGAAGTACCTGGAGTACAGACCTTTGCTCCAGTGTAGGGTAGGAACTCTCTCTATGACTTCTAAGGCCAGAAGAGATGAGACCTCTGCCTCTAGGGCAAGGATTTCGAAGAGACTTGCAGGTGGAAAAGATCTGGCTCTCATCTTTGGAAATTTTTTGAAGCTGAAAACCAGTCCCTGTCTTACTACTTCTGCGACCCACTTGTCTGAGGTAGCAGACTCCCAGTCCTGAATGAAGTAAGCCAGCCTGCCCCCTACAGGGATAGGAGAGTCGACCCGGGCATGTCCATCAGGGTGTCTGCTTGGCAGGGGCCTTAGGTTGAGGAGTGGATGCAGCCCTGCTCATCCCCCTTCTGCCTCTCCCTCTGAAGAACCCCCTCTGTGAAAAGGGAGAAGAGGCCTGGGCTTGGTAGAAATGCCTATGAAAAGGCCTGCCCCTGTCGCTAGAATGCTGCCTTTGAGGAGTTGCCTGCTTCTCCTTGGCCTGAGCACTCCTATAAGTGGTCCTATATTCCTCCATCTTCTTCATGTAATTATCTGTCTGCTCCCCAAACAGAGAATTGCCTTCCACAGGGAAATCCATGGCCTTAGCCTGGGTGTCCTGTGAGAGGTTAGTACATCTGAGACAAGCCATTCTCTGAAGAGCCACAGATGTAGCCATGACTCTTGATGACACATCATTGGAGTCCACAGCAGCATGAAACTGTACCTTAGATGGCTCAGTCCCATCTGCAGCCACCTCCTCCAGCTCCTTGGCTAGCTGGGGGGAGGCCTGTTTAGCCAGTGCTAATACAGTGTCCCACCTGGACTTCTGGTATCTGGCTGTATAGGCCATATAATTAGCCTGCCTGAGTCCCAAAGAGGATGCCATGTATTGCTTCTTTGCCAAGGCATCCATCCTCCTGGAGTCTTTATCTGGGGTGTGTGAAGCCAAGAGAACATTAGCCCTGTCACAGGCTGCAGCCTGCACGACTCCAACATGGCTGCATTGCTGGTAGAAAAACTCTGTCTGAGCCTGATAAAGTATACCTCTTGTCCATTCTTCTATCAATAGGAGGTACAGAATTAGGAGACTTTAACATTTTTTGTGCCCGTTTCCCAGAAGATTTGTACAGGAGAATAGACAGCCTCCTGGACTCGGGGATGTCCATCATTGCAACAAAATCAGGCTCCTCTTGATCCTCTGTAGCTTCCTCCATAGGGAACTGGAGAGTTTCAGCCACTTTCCTGTAGAAGAGATAGTGGGAAGGGGACTCAGAAAGCCTAGGAGGGGGAAATACCAGAAGGTCTGTCTGGGGAGATGTCCGGTTCAATGGGCACATCCATACTTTCTGTTCCATCATAGTCATCATCTTCATAATCCCCTTCCTCCTCAAATTCCAGTTCATAAAACTCTTCAGGGGCATAATCCTGAACCGGTGGAACCGACCAAACCGAACCCCTAGCTAACGGAGCTGGATCGGATGGAACCAGGTGAAGCGATTCAACAATCCGAATCGCTCGGGCAATCTCATCAGCGGTCGGAACATGAACCTCCGGATCCGAACCGGCTGATTTGTCTTTTCTTTTCCTTTCCTTTTTGTACGAACCGATCCCTCAGGATTGGCTCTCCTCTTGCCCAAAGAAGTATCACCCTGGTCAGAAGGCACTCCTTCTGGTTCGGTCAGAACCGAACCGGGCTGGCCAGCTGGGTCAGCGGACTTCTCGGCCTCCTTTTCCCTAAGTCTACCTAATCTCTTCTCCAGGGTAGACTTAGGAAAATTTTTACAAATTTGGCAGTCTGTATCGAGGTGCTCAAACCCCAGACAATAAACACAGGTGGTGTGGGGATCGGCCTTAGCAAAGACCTCCTCACACTCACTGCAGTGTTGAAACCCAGTGGGCCCGTTTTTTGACTTGGGTTTCTCAGACATGGCCAACCTAACCAAACTTGCCTTTTTACGACAACCGCCAGGCAAGACTCCCTTATCGGTTTCTAACCGTGTCACAGGTATTGGAAAAAAACGTTTAAAACATGTTTTTTTTGGAACCGATAAGGACCGGTAACCACACTCTAAAGCAAAGTACAAGAATTCAATATAAAGGATCGGTTCAGCCGAGCCGATCGAACAAGCTTACAATTTCCACAAAGTAAATCAGAAAAACTGTCTAGTACACTGGATTCCGCTTAAATGCACACCCGTTTTGCAGACTGAAATTGTGCATTTGAGCGGAATGTGCACTTAGCCGAAATTTCATTGATTACGATGAAATGTGACAGATTGAAGACGCGCAGACATGCTACTGTTAAAAATAAAAATTTATTTCCATTACAGTCGACTGGCATTGCTCTGTTTAGAAAATCAACAAAATGAAACTAAACGAACATTACGGACAAATGCGCAGATGCGTTCATGGCACTGGAGGGTTTCAAACATTGACACATCTGGCTCCGATTCCTGAGAACCACCACAGGAGAGCTGCTTCCACCTCTTCACTCTTTCCACACCTGCAGCATTTTCGGGCTTGATTCTAGGTGTGCTCCCACTCAGATAAAAAACGGTCTTTGCTACTGACAATGCGAGCCACAGTGGGGACATCGACCACAAACTTAGCAGCATCATCTATGCATCTCACTGATCCAACTCCTGCAGTACAGATACTTTCTGTGCTAAGCTAAGTGTGACCTTCTTTTCTCCATAGCTGTTCTGTGAGCTCATGCGTAGAGCTGGAAAGGTGTTAATATACTGCAGACTGACAGCACCTATGTAATTAACTGAATTTGACACATAGATTTAGGTTGGTTGGTGAAACTGGAAACTGTGGTTTAAACCGAAATGTGCATTTATCCGTCGTGCATTAAAGCGAATTATTTAACATGGTATGAATAGGAAATAAATCGGGAAACTAACAATATGTGCATTAAACCGAAATGTGCACTTATCCGAAGTGTACTTAAGTGGAATCCACTGTACTCACGGTACCGCAGACAGAGCCTGAACCGACAATGCGGAATAATTTCGGCTAAAACCGACACTAACTGACTTTTTTTAAACCGAGCTGAAGGAGAAATCTCCGGAGCGACTGTTCAGTGAGGTAGAGTAAAGAATCTGATGGTTGGGTTTCAAAGTGCTGCAGACAGAGACCTCAACTGAGCTTGAGCTCAACGTTCTATACACTGCATAGAAAATTAACCCTATACTCTCCGGGGCAGTTTAAAGGCTGGAGCTAACTGCAGATTGTCAGAATACAGCAAGACTTCATGTTGTCTGAAAGGTATGACACGGCACAGCTGGATTACCTGCTGTGCTATTTCCAGGCACAACATTCCACTCCGGAACAAAAGCTGAAAGCCACACTGTTTCTCCAAATATAAACCCCTTTATTTCTTGCATCAGTAAAAGGTAAAACACAAGCCCACATGTGCACCCACATACTCCCTTCTTATTTTCAATACTGTAGCTCTAAGATGTTCCCCAATTCTTTGTTTCAAATGTCTCAGAGTTTTCCCTAGATAAAAACTACAAGAATTACGGCTGCCTGTCGCTTTAATTATATCATGAGTTTATTGAAGGTGCTACAAAATTTATGCTCAGTAGATGGCTCTATTCCTTGACAAAGACCCAGAGTGGCGTGAAACATTGGAAGGAGTATGGGAGTGCATGTGTGGGGTTGTGTTTTACCTTTTATTGATCCAAGAAATAAAAGATTATATATCTGGAGCAACACTGTGGCTTCCAGCTTTTGTTCACAGAGTGGAATGTTGTGACCAGCTTCTTTCCCTGTGAGTATGAGTACAAAGTACGCTTTGGAACCATTCCTATCTGCTATACAGCGGTCTTCCTGGTTTTGTTTGTGCTACTTCCAGGCCTGTTGTCCAATGGTTCCAGCTGTATATGGGAGGTAGAACTCAGGCCATGGTGTCACGTAATAACACTTCGTCACAGTCTGGGATATCTCATGGGGTTCCTCAGGAGTCAATTTTGGCACCAGCATCGTTTAATGTTATATATTCAGGAAGCTTTTCTAACTAACCGAAGTGCTCTTTCCCCTGCATGTGACACACTCTTATTTTGTACAGTCTCTCATGTATAGGTGCCCTGAAAACAGCCTTTTTTGGAGTAATTTTTAAAATATGGTAATATATCATTGATCAACTTTGATCAACAACCGAAGACATTCTATTTGTGACAACATGGAACAACACAGAATACACTAATGCTATTGTGGAGTGGTGTCAGTTAACATTCTTGGGCATCAGAACTGGTCATGATAGCCTAATAATGTATGCGAGACCACTCTTACAACCGTTAGAGTTGTCTCCACAGCAATATTCTGGTAGTGCTGCTCCTAGAGATCATAAGATGGTTCAATATGAGTTGCCATCTATATGCTGGTGACACTTCGTTGTACTGTTCTTTCACCACTGATGAGGTGGGGCAAGATCTTCATATATCTGACAGCTTGCAGGAGGCTGCCTCCTGGCTGAAAGTAAACTGACAGACTCACTCCTAGAAAGAAAGAGTTGCTCTGCGTGGCATGTGGTCAGCAGCTGGGGGCATGGCTACATTCCTTTGTTGGAGTGGGTGAGGACTGCCCCTGCACTGTTAGTGAAAAGTCTGGGAATCCCTTTGATGGTGGTCTGTCATCTTGGTTCCACATGGTAGTCATCGTCAGGAGTGGGTTCTATAATTTCAGGGACATCAAAAAGACCAAGACTAATGCTGCCGCTGGCATGGGGGGCCTTGGTACATCTTTTTGACTAATCAAGACTTGACTACTGTAGCATACTCTTTGTGGGATTGCCTGTAAATCTCCCTTGTCGGCTGCAGCTAGTGCAGAATGCTGCATCAAGGCTCCTTATGAAGGCTAGTCATAGGGAACATATCTTCCCAGTTTTGTGGAAGCTTCATAGGTTGTCCATTAAGAAGCGAATGAGCTTTATGGTATTTATGTTGGTTAATACAGCCCTTAACAGATTGGGACCTGCTGATCTCATATGGTACAGAGAGGATGAGTTAGGAACATCAGCAGCAATGTGTTAACCCTCCCTTTTGTAGACTTTTGGCGGCAGATCCTTCTTAACTGCTCCATCGCTAAGGAACAGACTGCCAGCTGCTATCAGTTAAAGGTTATTATTACTATCATCAACAGTTACACAGGCGGAAGCAGTAGGGCAGGAGCAAGAGGAGGATGTGAGGGCAATACCCCCAACTAGACAATCCTGGGGTATGGCAGGTAAAACAGGGCAGACTGGATGGGCCAGTGGTCTTTTTCTGCCGCCATTTTGTATGTTTCTATCAGAACTGACCATCTCAAACTATTTAAATATTCATTTCTTTTGAGAGCCCTTCAAATAATGTTTTCTAAGACGCACATTGCTTGCTGCCTTGTTGATGTATGTTGTCTGTTTTAGTCTACTGTATGTTCCATCAATTGGCTCACTTTGTCTGAATGTGAGGCACTCAGAGTGGAATGTTCCAGATAAGTGCCTTATAAATAAAAAAAAAAGAACAAAAAAAACAGCAGCAGTATTTTCACAATGATTACAGTAATCAAACAGAATAAATTAAGCCTGGAAGGTCATCAACAAAGCCTTCTGAAGTCACACTCTCAGTTGCAAAGCCACAGAAAATACAGGTTACTCACCTGTAACAGGAGTTCTAGGAATGGAATATGTTGTTCATCCACACTGTCTGGCAGGTTCTTCGCCGCTTTAAATCTTGCCAGAAGGTCTTCAAACTGGCTCCTCCCACCCACCCGGGTGGTAAAACTCTTGGCTCCCATGACGCCAGATCTAGCTCCGCTGGAAGCCACAGTGTCGGTTGAGAAATCAGGGATGAACAACATATACCATTCCTACACCCTGTTACCAGGTGAGTAACCTGTATTTCTAGGAACATGGATATGTTGTTCATCTACACTGTCTGGCAGACTCCTAGCAGTTCTCCAGGAGGAGGGAGGCAAGGCACACCCCTACTTGGGAAATAAAGACTGGAGAACCGAGGCCCCAAACCAGTATCCCGTGTGACTCAAGGTCGATGTGGTAGTGGGTGATGAAGGTGTGTGCTGACTTCCAGGTAGCAGCCCTGCAGATTTCCTGGATAGGGACGTCCCTGGAAGCAGCCATCGATGCAGCAGTATGGCGGGTAGAATGAGCTCTTATCCCTCTGGGAGGCTCCATGCCCGCCAACCTATAGCAGAGATCTATGCAGGAGGTGACCCACCTGCCTATCGTCTGCTTGGCTGCAGGTCTGCCAGGTGCGGCTTCAGCGTAGGTGACAAACAGCTGCGGAACCTCTCCCCAAACTTCAGCCGTCCACTCCTTGTAGTAAGCAAGCACTCTTCTAGGGTCCTAAGTATGGAGCCTATATTCGGCCTCAGAGGTGTGATTGGAGTACAACACCGGCAGAGTCAACACCTGGTTAAGGTGAAACTCCGACACCACCTTCGAAAGGAACTTCGGGTGGGGCGAGGACAACCTTGTCCCTGTGGAAGACCAGATAAGGAGACTCCATGGAAGCGCTGGAGCTCTCCCATCCTTCTGGCTGACGTGATAGCCACCAAGAAGGCGGTCTTCCACGACAGGTGAGAGATGTCACACCTGTGCATCGGTTCGAATGGCTTGCCCATGAGCTTAGCCAATACCAGCAGTAGATCCCACGGAGGTGGAGGTTCTCGCACCGGAGGAGATATGTGATCAAGGCCTTTGAAAAAGCGCCCAAACACCTTCTCCTGCGCCACCGACTGCTTCCCGGCCCGGTGCATCTTAAGGGTCATCAACCGAAGCCCTTGCTGAGAAAGGGATCACAGGTAGTCCAGAATGCTTGCCAAGGAACAGGAGGAAGGGTCCAGGCCCTTGCCCTGACACCAAATGGAGAATCTCTTCCATTTGAAGGAGTAGCATTTTCTGGTCGACTCCTTACGGGACGCCTCAACGACGTTGAGGACCTTGTCGGAAAGACCCAAGGCCTGGAAGTCTAGCCGCTCAGGAACCAGGCCGTCAGGTGCAGGGATTGAAGGTCCGGATGGAATACCTTCCCCTGAATGACTGAGATCAGGTCCAGGTGGGCTGGAAGCCGCCTCGGGAACCTGGAGCTGAGACTAAGGAGATCTGGAAACCAGAACTGGTGGGGCCAGTCTGGGGCAACCAGAATCACCTGCGCCTAGTCCCTCCTTGCCTTGAGAAGCACCTTGTGGATCAAGGGAAATGGGGGAAAGGCGTAGAAGAGGCCTGGGGTCCACGGCATCGAGAAGGCATCCCCCTGCAGCGAGCCCTGCTGAGTGGGGGGCGGGCATGAAATGGTCTCAGCTCAGATTCTCCTGGAGGCAAACAGGTCCGCCTGAGGCATGCCCCACTGGGAGAACAGATCTTGTACTACCCCCGGCAGGAGAGACCACTCGTGGGACGCAGCCCCTATCCAGTTTAGGGCATCGGCCAGGGTGTTGGAGGCTCCTGCCACATGAATGGCGAGGAGATCCACTTCCAGGCTGCGCAAGAGTGACCAAATGCGGAGAGCTTCCCTGCACAGAGGCATGCAGCGCGTCCTGCCCTGGCGGTTTAGGTAGTACATGGTCGTGGTATTGTTCATCTCGACCTGAACCACTTGACCCCGTAGAAACGGAGCGAAGGCGGTGAGGGCTAGACAAACCGCTCAAAGCTCCAGCAGGTTGATGTGGCATCGGGACTCCCGAGGGGACCAAAGGCTGTGCGCTCTGTGCTCCCCCAGATGGGCACCCCAAACCATCAGAGAGGCACTGGTCGATAGAGAAACCATCGGCTCGGGGCAGACAAACGGGATGACCTCCTGCAGATGTGCTGGAACGGTCCACCACTGGAGAGCGTTCCACATCCCCTGGGTCACTGTCACTAGCTGATCCAGCAGATCGAAGTGCTGTGACCACTGACTGGCCAGCCCTCATTGAAGGGGACGCATGTACCAACGGGCCCAACGGACCGCGCTGGTGCAGGCCGCCATGAGGCCCTGAAAGTCCCGGGCAGGGCGCAACTGCCCAACCTGAAATGATTGGCCAAAGGAGGAAAGAACCTCGGCCCTGTCCGAGCCGTGCTCTGGCTCAAGAGAGTCGAGCTCTGCCCGATGAATTGTATCGCCTGCTTGGAACGTAGTTCCACCCTGGCCTCTCGGATGAGGAGGCAACCTGAGAGCAAACCTGAGGGTCAGATCTCTGGACCGCTCCACCTCTGCTCTGAGGGGCTGCAATCAGCCAGTCGCCCAGGTAGGGTACACCGGACCCTTCGGCGCCACAGGAATGCTGTCACCACTGCCATGCATTTGGTGAAGACCCTGGGAGCTAGGGAGAGGTCAAGGGCATGGCTCGAACTCGTAAAGGGATCCCTCCGCTCTGAAGTGGAGGAATCTCTGGTGGGACGGATGGATTGGGACGTGAAAGAATGCGTCCTGAAGGTCCAGAGAACAGAACAACACGCCTCGTTCCAAGGATGGGATTATCTGAGCCAGAGGACCATCCTGAAGGTCCGAGACCTTAGGAACCTGTTCAGGTCATGCAGGTCAAGAATGGGGCGCCAGCTCTCCGTCCATTTTGGGACCAGGAAGTACCTGGACAAAACCCCCGGGTCTGGAGGAGGATCCGCCACCTTCCTGATCACCTCTTTTCGAGGAGCAGGCGATGTCGGCTCAACGAGCCGACAAAACTGCGGACCCATAGCCTCCCGAGGGGCGACGGACTTGAGGCGAGGCCTGCTCGAACTCCAGGGGCAGGCCCTTTCCTACCACCTCCAACACCCAACGTCCCGTGGTGATAACGGACCAAGCGAAAGGAAGTGGCGGAGCTGCCCCACGGGGAACTCAGGGGGAGTGACGAGGCTGGGGAGACACCCCTCAACCCGCCACTGGGCAGGCTTAGAGGAGGGACCGCCGAGGACCCCTGGGCTTTACCTCCCTGCTTCCTGTTGGAGGAAGCCGCGGGCTTGGGTTTGGGATGCTAAGCGCCAGCCTGCTGGCCCTGGTGCTGGTGCTGTTGGACCGGACGTGCCGCAGGCGCAGAAGGATAAAAGGACTTGTGCTGCTGCTGTCGGCGACCTTTGTCCTTCTGGGCGGAGGTGACTGAGTCCAGAGTGGCACTGGACTTTTCGACCCGCTGGAGGTGACCTTCCACTCCAGGGCCCAAGAGGTCGGTCCCCAGGAAGGTGACATCCGCCAGTTTGTGCTGGGTATCCGCCATGAAGGTGGATATCCTCAGCCATGCTCTGTGGCGCATGGCCACCATGTCGCATAACCGATCTGGCACAGGAGTCTCCAATGTCCACAGCCATTTGGAGCTGCTGTTTAGCCACCACCCTACCCTGGTCCTGTACCTGCCGGACCGTGGTCTGCAGGTCAGCCGGGAGATGAGGGATCATCTCATTCAGGGAGCCCATGAGGGCGTGGGAGAAGTGTGCCATCAGCATGGCCAAGCTGGCCTGGCGGAGGCCAAGGGAGGACGCAGCGACACCTTGCGCCCGCATAGTCCAGCTTTTGACTCCTTGTCGGGGCTTGTCCACATCCCTAGCGCCCGGAACGCAGAAAACGCTTGAGCACAACCCTCGGCAGAGGGTGTTCAAAACCGGCAAAGAGCCGGTAGGGACCGATACTTCTTGGCCATCCTGGCCAAGGCACAGGACAGGAAGCAGGCTGCTGCCAGAGCTCCAAGGCTGGGCCAACAATGGCTTCAGCCACCGGAAAGGCCTCCGTGGGTGATTCCCCTCGGTCCAGTATCTCCGTCAGGGGATACTTGGCCCGCTTGGACATGGGCTTGAGCTGCATCCCGGTGGACTCAGAGATGAGCCGAAGCAAACCCATGAAGGACGATGGGCTTTCGTCCATCGACTGGCCCCCGGAGGACTCCAGGTCAATGGGCCTGGAGAACAGGGAGGAGTCGTCGGACTCCGAGGAGTCCGCGAAGAGCTGCCTGGGGCCTGAGACACCTCCACCTGCCGAGGACGGTTGGGAGTGAGGGGTGACTGACAACCTGCAGGGCAGGCCCTGACCGATCGAGAGTCCTTGGTCGGCGCCCCCGATTTCGGTTGTGGAGGCGGAGGTTCCATCACAATCGGTGAGGCAGCTGGTTTCGGCCGAACTAACCCAGGCTTGGGCACCTCGGCTACAGTGAGGGTTTGTTTCGGCCGCTTGGGTGACAGCCACTTGATGTGCCGGGGAAGGCAACGGCTTGTTCCCGGACAGAAGTAACTGCTGCCACATCAGGTCCTCGTAGCGTCGACGCAACTTGCACCGAAGCCGCTCCTCTTCCGAGGAGGAAGACGAGGATGAGCGCCGGTGCCGCTTACTTCGGTGCCGAGACCGCCGATGTCGGCCGGATCGGCTGAACCCAGACGATGTCCGAGACCGAGATCCTCGGTATTTCCGAGGACGGGTTTGGGAAGGGGCGGGGGACACCTGCTCGTCCCTCGGCTCGGAAGCCTTAACCGGGGACTTCGGCACCGGAGGTGCAGGCAGGTCCTCTGTCTCCACCGGGGGAACCGGTGAAGAAGGGTTGTCAGCTTCACCAGTCGACAGCCCGTCCGACAGGTCGGAAAAAATCTCGACCGCTTCGACGGGTGTCTCGGCCGGCTGACCTGACGGGGACACCATGAAGCCAGCGGCCTTAGCCGCAACCTCAACTGAAGTCGAGTGTCGACTGTCTGGGAAGGGGACGCCTCCCGCTCCCACGAACGCAGACGATGAGACTTACCTTTTGAGTCGTCCTTTCTGGACTGAGAGGAATGTCCCGATGGCCCCTCTCCCTTCCTGGAAAGGGATTGGCAAAGCTCCTTGAAAGAAGCTGAATATGAGGTACCCAGAGAGAGCGGGATAAATGCCGCGACCGAGGAAGAGGATGATGCGGCCTGTGCCGCCTCCTCCTCGAGGGCGATCATCTGCTCGAGTTGCTCAGCCGAGCCAGCCGCCGCAGTAACCGCCCAATGGGCCTCCTTCGACTTCACCGGCAGGTAGCGTTTCTCGGGGCACCAAGCTGTAACCGCAGCGCCGGTCTTTCCAGGACACTGGTCGAAAACGACCATAACTGTCGAGGCTCATGGTCATGTTCTAGGCTGAGGCAGTAGATGCACATGGAGTGCAGGTCCGTCCTGGACATTTTCTGCCCACAAGGGCACTGCCGAAATTCGGGAGTCGATTTGTCCATCGCAGCTGCGAGGGAGAAACTTGACCGAAGTCTTGAAAATTTTAAAATAAGTTTTGGGCAAACCGAAGAATTAGGATCCAGTCTACATGCAGAGCATTAAGGAGGGAACCCGAGTTTCCAAGCGGTAAGGAAGATCAAGGCCATGAGGCGGAGTTGTAATTTTACCACCGTGGGTGGGAGGAGCCAGCTTGAAGACCTTCCGGCAAGATTTAAAGCGGCAAGGAACCTGCTAGACAGTGTGGATGAACAACATATCCATGTCCCTAGAAACATACATTTCTTAAGAAGGTACTCACTCATAGAAGGGAGTCTTTCAGGACATGTCTGGTTCGGGAAGTAGGTAAAATCTTCAGGAAGAAAAGTTGTGGTTTGAATAAAGGTGGTATCACTATGATTCAGATCAAAAGGATAGTCTAGAGAGAACACAAAAACAGGTACTAAGGTTTTGATCAACTACATCAACCACTAGTTAAGGAAAAAACAAAGCAAACTTTTATTACATCACTCAGGTAGTGCTTTTTTACTTAGCAGAATGGCTTTATTATGACTCAGATGTATTGTTAAGTGACATGCATTACCAATTCAATCCTCTGCCATGGACAACAGCCAACTCACCACAGCCATTTTCATTGACTTGGCGAAAGCCTTCGACCATCTCCCACCCTCTACTGCTCTGCAAACTCGGCTCCTTTGGCCTTGCCCTTGCCTAACCTGCCATAAACTGGTTCCACTCTTATCTCATGAATAGACAGCAGTCCGTACAAACAGGCGACACCCTCTCCCCTCTTCTATTCATCCTCTCATGTGTCCCCCAAGGCTCCATCCTTGGCCCCATCTCCTTCTCCTTCATCATAAATGACCTTCCCTCCGCCTGTCTCTCCTCTAACATGCATCTGTATGCTGACAATACGATCATCTATGCCTCGGGCCCCTCCCACGACAGCGTCCTCCCAAATCTTCAAAATGACTTCAACAGAGTCCAATCCTGGTTCTTGAAAAAACAGCTTCAATTTAAACAATGCCAAAAAAAATTGTCACCATGGTCTTCGGAGCTAGACAAAAGCTTGTCTCCCTACCTGCCTCTCCCAGCTATCTCCATCTTGGGTGGCTCTACCCTTGAGCTGGTCCCCGCCTTCAAGTACCTAGGAGTCTGGCTAGACAGCCACCTCAACTTCTCCACCCATGTTGACGCCACGTGCACCAAACTCTGGCCCAAACTTGCCATCCTCTTATTGCCACAAAGCCAGGCTTCCTTGTCCTACCCGTAGCGAAGCCCTATGTAAAACAATCTTGCCAGTGCTGGACATCATCTACGGATCGGCACCAACCTCTTCCCTCTCCAAACCTGACATCCTACTCAACTCATTCTGTCGTTTTGCTACTGCCCCCCCAACTTACTCATCACTGCATCCTGTACACAACTCTCTCACTTACCCCACTCTCACACAGGAGAACCATCCACAGTGCCTCCCTCATAGCTAAATACTGGCTAGGCTCCTTACCCCCACCTCTCTTCCTGCCTGTCACCAGCAATTTTCCTAGGCTACTCCCTCCACCACAGTGATGCAAGAACTTCCCACACCTCACTCAGCTACTGGTCAAGCTGCCTTTTCATACCATCTCCCTCTCCTTTGGGACAACCTTCCACCCAAACTTCGCCAGGCCTCCTCCCTTTCAGCCATTAAACAACTCCTTAGGCTCCTCCCTTCCCCGCCAAAGATGCTCCATGGGATCCACCCCTACTCAGGCCTAATCCTATGCTCGGAGGCCCCATGTGGCAATTTTTGCTCATGCTAGCCCCCATTTTGAATTCCATTTTCTCTGCCGCACAACTCCTGTACTGGCTTATACCATGCTGTACAGACTTATGTTTGTACCTTATTTACTACATGTAGTATAGATTTACGTTACTTTATTTCTACACGTCGTACATATTCATGTTTGCAATTTATTTCTAAATGTTGTACATACTGTCTGTAACAAAAATGTAAAATTGTGGTATTCTTCAGCATACTTCAGTATATTCCTTGTACCTGGGTCGCACTTGGAAACGAGCCCAGGCTCAGCGTGCCTTTCCCGGTCACCAATTTTAAATAAATAAATAAAATCTGTATCATATATCCTAGCAATTGGTCATGCTGAGCCATGCTGTAACAAAAGTATTATACAGAGTTGTCCTACGACAGGGACAGGATCTTGTTTTGGAAACATGCTTTCCCTCAGAGAGTTGCATTATGTTGCACAGAACAGTTAATGCTCTCTACCAGATACCAGAAATGCTTTTTCCCCACCATCTAGCTATTGTAATTGTAGACTATCTCCAAAGGAGATATTGCAAGCAAGAAGCCACTTTTTCTAACACAGAGGATTCATCAACAGCTCCATAATCCAGCAAAGTACAGTTATGTAAGAATTTACCATAACAGTAGATCTTCGAGGGGATCTCTTGCATCAGGCCACACCTACAGAACTACAGCTGCCAGGCACTAGGACCACAAGAATCTTTTCTGGCCGGCAGTCTACAAGAGGCCATCCAAAACGGCATCAGACACAGTGACATCCCTCCCACGTAAATGTGGGCAGCCCTGTGCCCTCCTCAGTTTTTGCTGTCAGAGACCCCATTCAGAGGATTTCCAGCCGGGGAACCGAGGGGAGCCAAAGGTTCCCCCCAGAAGGATAGGTGAAACAGAAGGTGAACCATTCTGGAGAGGGAAAAAGAGAAAGAGAGAGAGAGAGAGAGAGAAAGAGAGACAGGAATGCTCAAAAGCCAACGGGGACGAAGGGTGGGACAGCATGCCCTGATGCAAGAGATCCTCTTGAACATCTACTGTTACAGTAAGTTCTTATGTAATTGTACTATATTCATCTAGGGTATCTCTTGCATCAGGCCACGCCTATAGAATGAGTCCCAAGCAGTTATAGACAGAGGCAGTCTGTGTGGATGGAGGCTGTAGGCCTACAACAGGAGGCCTTGAAGCACAGCAAGGCCGAAGCCTGTCCTCCTAGAAGCAATGTCCAGACTGCAGTGTTTAGTGAAATAGTGGAACGTACTCCAAGTTACAGCAGCACATATCTCTGCAGCCGAAACATTCCTGAAACAGGCAACTGAAGTGGACATGCCTATAGTTGAATGACCACAAACAATACCAGAAAGTTCCTTACCGTACTTCCTATAAAAAAAAGTAATACAGTTGGACAACCATTTAGACATACACTGTTTAGAAACAGGTATGCCCGCTTTCCCAGGAGCAAAAGAAACAGCTGCAAGGATTTCCTGCAGTTCTTTGTATGGTGTGTATATTGACGCAAAATTCTATGCACATCTAAGGTATGAAGCAATTCTTCTCTTGGATTGGCATGCTCTGTGTAATAAACAGGTAGGTGGATGGCTCAATTTGAAGTAAACTCAGACACCACCTTAGGAAGAAACAGGATTTGTATGCAAAGACACTTGGTCTTTGTCGAAAATCAAATAAAGAGGCTCACACATCAGAGCCAGAAGCTCAGAAATCATTTGAGCCGAAGTAACAGTAACTAAAAATAATGCTTTCCACGACAAAAGCTTAGCTCACATGTTGCAGCTGGATCAAAAGGAGCCAAAGTAAGTTTCTCCAACACAAAATTCAAGTCTCATGCCGGGACTGGGGTGCAGATGGGAGGCTTCAGATGTGGGATGCCTCTCAAAAATGTGCAGGACACCTCTAGCTGCACCAATGTACGGTCATCAATGGGCACATAGAAGGCTGAAATGGCTGACAGGTGCACCTTAAAGGAGGAGTACTGCAGGCCCAAATCTGAAAAGGACAGCAGGTACTATTCACAGGACAAGTGAAAGGGTCCAAATGATGGGAAGCCACCCACAGAGCAAAGCGCTTCCACTTCATGGAATAAGTGACCCTAGTGGAAGGCTTTCTAGCAGCCACCAAGACATTAGCCACCTTTTGGGACACCCCAAAGCAAGCCATGGCTACATCTTCAGGAGCCATACAGGGAGATGTAGTGACTTAAGGTCTGGAAGGACCAAAGTGCTCTGGTCCTGTGATAGCAAGCCTTTGCACAGGAGCAGGGCACTGGAGGTTCCACCACCAGCTGCTGCAGCAAGGGGAACCAAATCTGACGAGACCAGAAGGGGGCAATAAGGATCAGAGTGGATCCTTCCATCTGGAGTGTGAAGTAGTACCCTCTGAATTAGACAAAAGGTGTAGATGTAGAGGAACCTCCCTTTCCAAGAGAGGGAGACAACGCGTCTCGCCAGAAAACTCCAGGCCCTGGAGCGAGCAAGCAGAAACATGGCAGTTTTATGTTGAGTGGGGACGCAAAAAGATCCAACTCTGGATGACCCCACCTGTCAAACAGGTCTTCTACAACCGAGGTCAGCAGCTCCAACTCATGCATCCAAGACTGTGACCGGCTCAGCCTGTCCGTCAGGACGTTTTGGACACCTGGAACATGGACTACAGACAGTTTTAGGCCGTGTTCTAGAGCCCAGTACCAGACCCTCATCACTTCTTGAAACAGACGGTATGAGTGAATCCCCCCTTGTTTGCTGATGTGGTGTACTACATTGATGTTGCTGTCTGTACCAGCAGATGGCCCATTGACAGATGGGTCTATAAGGCTTGTAAAGCATACAAGATGGCCCTCATCTCTAAGACACTGATGTGGAGGACAGCCTCCACTCTAGACTATATCCCCTGAATCTGGTGAGGCCCCAGATCAGCCCCTCAGCCCAACCCCAAGGCATATGTGGGGAGAATCTGCTGAGGGGAAGGAATTAGGAAGGGAACCCCTTTCAACAGGTTGCTGGGTTCCATTCACCACAGCAGCACCTTTTTGACTGGAGGGGAAACTAGAACTTGTTGTTCTAGGTCGTTGGTGTGCTGGTCCCACTGGACCCTCAATGTCCACTGGGGAATCCGCATATGGAGCCTGGCTAAAGGCACCGTAATAATGACTGCAGCCATGAAGCCCAGGAGCCTCAAGAAGGTTCTGGCCAAGACATGTCTGCTGTTGTAAAGCAGCTGGGCCTGGGCCATTAGGCAGTCTGCCCTGTCCTTTGGCAGGAACCTGAAACCCTGAGCAGTATCCAGGACTGTTCCGATGTACTGGAGGCACTGGCAAGGGTTCAAGACGGACTTGGGCAGACTGAGTGTGATTCCCAGGGCACAGAACAACTGCCTCGTATGCGCCAGGATCCACAGTAGTGGCTCCCTGGACTGTGCCTTGAGCAACCAGTCGTCCAGGTAAGGGAAGACGTACAGCCCCTCCCTCCAGAGGGCAGCTGCTACAACCACTGCCAAACATTTGGTAAAGACCCAAGGTGCAGAAGACCAGTCAAAGGGCAATACTCAGAATTGGTACTGCTCCCCCTGGAACTGGAACCAGAGGTACAGTCTATGGGGAACGCACACCTTGATATGGAGCTATGAATTCTGCATGCCAAGAGAGTATATCCAGTCTCCCTGGTGCAGCAGTGGCAGCAGGCCATGGAATGTCACCATCCTAAACTTCTTGTACTGGATATAGGAATTCAGGTTCCTCAGAACTAAGATGGGCCATAAATCCCCCATGGATTTGGGAACTAAAAAGAAGTGGGAATAGAGACCCCTGTTCCTCTGATCCATGGGGGCAGGTTCTACGGCACTTTGTTGCAGCAGCGTAAGAACTTCCCCCAGCAGCACTGGAATGTGGTCTGGGAGGGTAGCTTAGATGAACTGAAGGCTGATCTGGAGGCAACTCTAGAAGTTCTAGAGTGTGAAACATAGAAGTTGACAGCAGATAAGGACTGCAAGGCCCATCCAGTCTGCCCATTTTTTTTCTACCTTATGAATGTGACATAGGCCTTTACTCTGTCAATGGCCTATCTATTCATACTCTTATGTATTGCTCCTTATGCCTATCCCATACCTGTTTGAATCCCTTCACTGTATTCATATCCACCATTTCCTAAGGTAGGCTGTTCCATGCATCCACCACCCCTTCTGTGAAAAAGAACTTCCTCACATTACCCCTTAATCGGCCTCCCTCTAATCTCATGCTGTGTCCTCTTGTCCTGCTATTTTTCTTATATTGAAACATGTTACTCTTTCACCTTGTTAATGCCCTTAAGATGTTCGAATGTTTCGATCATACCATCTCTCTCCCTCCTTTGCTCTAGGGTATACATGTTGAGCTCAGTTAATCTGTCCTCATATGTCTTCTGATGCAGTCCCTGCACCATTTTGTTGCCCTTCTCTGGACTGCCTCCCTTTTGTTAATGTCTTTGTGCAGGTGCGGCCTCTAGTACTGCACGCAGTACTCCAGATGGGGCCTAACCAGGGTCTTGCAAAGAGGGATTATTATCTCCCTCTTACGACTTGTGATACCCCCTACTAATACATCCCAACATCCCCCCTAGCCATACCTACTGCTTTAGTGGTCTGCTTGGATGATTTCAGGTCATCTGTGATGATGATGCCAAAGTCTCTTTCTTCCCTTATGATTGCCAGCAACTCCCCTCCCAACCTATAGGTGGCTTCAAGGTTTCTCTTCCCTATGTGCATGATCTTTTTATATTTATTTGTATAAGTCGGATTTACAACCTTTGAGTCAGAGACTCATTTACAAAGGCACCTCGTTACAGGGAGGGCAAGACAATAGTACATTGTGCAGTTACAACACTGGACAACATTACAGGTGCAGACACTGAACACAGAATATACTTTGTTACATATTATTATATAATACAGGTTTACAATTAAAGATGTACTAATCTTGCACTTCTTTGCGTTAAACCCCAGTTGTCACTCTTCCAACCATTCTGCCAGTTTATCCAGATCTCTTCATTCTGCCCACCCCATCTGGATCATCTATTTGTTGCAGATCTTGGTGTCATCTGCAAACATACAAACCTTACCTCCAGTCCATCTGCAATGTCACTGATGGAGATACTGAAGAGGACTGGCCCCAGGACTGATCCCTGAGGTACCCCACTTGTGACTTGCATGTCTTCTGACTGTATACCGTTTACCACCACTCTCTCTGTTTTCTGCCCGCCAACCAGTTTGCCGCCTAGCTGACCACCTTCTGACCCACCCCAAGCCTACCCAGCTTATTAATCAATCTTCTATGTGGAGCAGTATCGAAGCTTGCTGAAATCAAGGTAGGCAAATCAACTGCACCCCTTGGTCCACCACCTGGTTACCCAGTCAAAGAAATCTATGAGATTAATTTAACAGGACCGTCCTGTTGTAAACCAATGCTGTCTTGGATCCCGTGCTCCTATGAATTACAGGTGTTGCACTACCCTTTCCTTAAGAAGTGCCTCCATAATGTTGCCCACTACAGAGGTAAGATTGACTGGTCTGTAGTTCCCTGCCTCCACCCTGCTACCACTCTTGAGGAGCGGGATCACAAGAGCCCTTCTCCAGTCTCCTGGGACCTCTCCCGTGCTCAAAGACTCACTAAACAGTTCTGCTAATGGCTCTGCTAGTTCCACCCTTAGCTCCTTTAGGATCCTGGGATGTATGCCATCAGGTCCCATTGCCTTGTCCACCCTGAGCTTATCGAGCTCTTGTAGGACCCCTTCTTTTGTGAAGGGACTAGTGCACACCTCCCTCCCCCGTGTCTATGGTGCTGAGCTGTGGGCCCTGCCCTTCCTTCTCTTCAGTAAATACCGAGCAGCAGTATCTATTTAGGATAGATACTCTGACCTTGGTCCTCCTCCACACACTCCCCCTTATTCCCTTCGATCATAGCAATACCCCCTCTGGACTTTCTCCTTTCACTAATGTATCTATAGAAAGTCTTGTCCCCTTCTTTTACTGTTCGTGCTAGTGTTTCCTCGGTTTGGGCTTTTGCCTGCCTTACTGCCTTCTCTGCTTCCCTTAGGGAAATTTGGTATGCCTCCGTATATTCATCCCACTGCGTTCCCTTACATTTCCTGAAGGCCAATTTTTTGGCTCTGACCTTTTCTGCTACTGTTTTTGAGAATCAAAGTGTTTTCCTCCTTCTTTTGCTCTTGCCTTTCTCCCTAACACAATGGGATGTTGCTTCAAGTATTGCACCCTTCATGCTTGCCCACTTTGCCTGTACCCTCTCACCTGTATTTCTTCTTGTCAGGATAGCTTAACTCTGCTGGTCAGCTAATCAAAGTCAGCTCCTCTGAAGACCCATTTTTTTGCCTTGGAATGGGATAATTTAGTTCTAGTGGCCAAACTGAACCATACCATGCGATGGTTGCTGGCCCCCAGGTGACCTACCTGGAGATCTGTGATCCTTTCCCAGTTAGTCAGTACTAGATCTAGGATAGCCCTGTCTTTTGTGGGTTGTTGTACCAGTTGTTTGAGGCTCCTCCAGCAGGGAATCCACTATGTGTCTAGTTCTGGCGGATGCTCCTGCTGGTACTGACCAATTTGTATCTGGCATGTTGAAGGCTCCCATTAACAGAACCTCCCCTTTAGCTGTCATGTTTTGTATATCTTTTAACAGTAATGTGTCTATGTCCTCCCCCTGGTCCGGAGGCCTGTAGACAACCCCAGCTCATATGGCTGTCCCATTTCCTGTTTCCAGGGTGACTCATAGTTCTTCCGGCTCCTTATGTGTATTCTGAATTTCTGTAGCTTTGATATTTTCATTGACATAAAGGGCCACCTCCCCCCACCACCACCACCACACACACTTTTTGTACCTCAGTCTCTTTGAACAGTACACAGCCAGGTACTGACGTCTCCCAAGTGTGGTTACTGGTGAACCATGTCTCGCTAACGGCTACTATGTCCAGTTTAGCCTCAGTCATCGTTGCCTGCAGGCCTGGGATCTTGTTTCCCAGACTGCGAGCATTTGTGTCTATTTTTTTTATTTCAATTCTAGGATTACAATTACCTTTGAGCCAATGATTTTCCATTGGCCAGATTTCAGTGCATTAGCTGTTGGGCAAGGTCCGGCGTTTCCCCTGCGCATCGTATGGGGAGCTGGACCTTTTTCCTTACCTGGTGATGCAAATGAACTACAAACATGCTGAACTCCTGTTTGATCACTAGCTGAGTGGGGCAGGGGTGTTCTTCCCGTTCGATGTAGCGGCTGCTGCACCCCCTCTCCCAATTGGCTACTTTAAATATACTGCAAAGACGTCAAACTTCTGCCCCAGTGCACGACTCCCCTCCTTAGTCAGATGCAGTCCATCAAATTTAAAGAACTGTTGCCAGTTACCTACAAATTTGTGTCCTTTCTCCTGGCATCAGCCCTTGAGCCACATGTTTAGCTCCACTATTTCCCCTTCTCTGACATTCCGTCCATCTGCCCCCCTCTCCCAGACCGGCAGGATCTCAGAGAAGGAGATGCCGGACAAAATGGATGGCAGTTTGTCTCCCCGCCTGGTCAGGTGTTCCTTGATCTCCACAGCTGACCAGCTGGAGAGATCGTTAATCCCTATGTGTACCAGGACATCGATGTTTTCTCCTGCTTCCTGCACGATTTTAGCAATGCGGTCAGTGTCTCTCCACACTGATGTATCTGGGAGACATCTGACCATGACCCCCGGCTGGAAGTAGGTATCAACTCCCGGAATCATGGAGTCTCCTATGACCAGAAGTGTTTTGGATTTCCTTTTTGCCTTTCTTTTTTTTTGTTTTGGTCCCCGTTTTGGGCGAGTTTTGTAGTGCTAGCCCCTGTGCAGTAGTGTCCTGCTCTGTACTGTCCTCTACCCCTTTGTTTGACTTTGGAGATAGAGACAGATACCAGTCTGTAGTTTTTATATAGTTTGTGGAGGTGATACGTTGGAGAGCACTGAGTGATGGGGCACCGAATCTGCCCCTCCTAACCACCTGCCAACCTCTCGAACCAACTACCCTTTGCAGTCGAAGTGCTTCAGATGGATGTTGGGGAAATGGCAGGCGGTTCTTATAATATATTTCCTCCTGAATATGCGATTTGAGGCGTGCAATCTCTGCCCATGCTGCCTGGAGCCGAGCCCTTAGATCTCCAATGTCCCAGCATGTAGAACAGCATCCTAAATCCTGTATAACTGCCCTTTTGAAAAGTGTCCCGCAGTGCCTGTAGTTAATAAAATCCATTCTAGTTGAGTTGCCAAGTTTCTAACCTGGTCCAAGTAATTAGAAGGAGGAAAATGAAAGCAAAAGTTAGATTTTTTTTGGCGTTTTTTTCTTTTTGTTTGTTTTTGTTTTTTGTATAACTTGTTATAACAAGTTAAATTACTTGTGCCCCTGTAAGTGAGGTCACTGTGTGGATACCCCTCTGATCCCCCTTCCCACTTTGCTACAGGAAATGTCACGACTGCGCTACTCTATAAAAGGAATGTAGCATGGGGTGGGTGGCTGGGCCCTTCCCCTGCTGAAAAAGAAGACCACAGACGAAAGAAACAAGGAGATAAGAGCAGAAACAATCAACTAACAACAAATGCAGTTGCTCTGAAAGCTTAGCCCAATGATAGATAACTGTAAACCCTGTAAGCATCACCTGTAACACTTTCACAGAAGATATACCCTGCAAAAAAAACACTGCTTCAGAGAAAAATAAAGCAGTAACAGAAGATATACCTTGCAAAAACAATTTGAATCAGAGAAGATCACGCAGTAATCTGTAAGCTCAACCATAACAAACCTGTAGGCACACTCTAATAATGCAGCAGAAAGTATACCCTGCAACAGCAATCTGAATCAGAGATTACAGCAGTAAAATGTAAGCAAAAAACAGTATCAAACCTTGTGAGCAAAAAAGAAAATGGTAACACACAGTAAATCTACCTAGCAAAAAGAAGCCTTACTCTTTTTCCTTGCTCTGATAATGTTGTTCATTGCTCTGTCCTTACAAACAAACCTAGAATAAAAGAGCTCAGGTGAAACTAGGTGCCTTTGCCAGCAAACGTAGTCTTCCACCGTGGACTTATTCTGAGCTGCAGGACACAAACATCTGTTTCGATCTCCCTCCACCTGTCCAGGTGTAGGGAGAAATGACCCCTTACCACCACCTCATGCAGTGCCAGAGGGTGAAGGTCTTGCAAGGAGTCATGCTGAGGTGGCCCCTGCAGCCAGGTCACATCCCTTCCTCTGGGGGCCTTCCAAGTGGTGACGGTAGGGGCAGGGAGGACTGTTGCTGCCTGGTGTTTGCCTTGGGGCCTGATGTCCTGCTTGGACTTATGGAAGGACCTAACAAAGAGCACCCTCTGGTCACTTTTCGGCTGGGTGTGGTAATGGGTGTGAACAGACCGCAGAGTCCTATCCAAGGATTGCAGGTCAGAAAGAATGTCCTGCATATCCACCCCCAAGAGCTTGTAGCCCCTAAAGAGGGCATTCAGGATGGACTGTTGTACATCTGTAGCAAAGCCAGACACCCTAAGCCAAGAATGTCTTCTCAGGCAGATGCCTACTGCCACTGCCTTAGCAGAAGCATCAGCAGCATCATAGGCCAACGGATAAGATGTTTGCCAGCTCGGCCCCAGACTGGAGGGCCTTAAGCAGTTCCTGCTTCTGGGGACCCTCTGGGAGGGCCTGAGCAGCAGCCTTGGCCTTCTTCCAGAGTGTGTTCTGAAATCTGACCATGTGGGCAACATAATTCAAGACCCCGATGGCCAGTGTAACTGAGGCAAAGGTCCTCTTCCCCATGAGGTCCAGGTTTCTGGACTCCTTACTGGAGGAAGAGAGCTGAGGTGCTTAGGTGTCTTGAGTTGCTCAGCAAAGTATGGTTCCCCTGAGGGAGCCTGGTACAATCTGTTTGCCTTTCTAGGCATGGCAGGGATCAAATTCAGCCTGTATCAAGCAGCCAAAGTGGCACAATTAAAGGCCACTATGAGAGGAAGAATAATAAAGGGAGGAGAATCTGGCAGTTCCAGGTGTTCAGTCAGATTCCGTCTGGTAACATCCTGCTCCTAAGCATCGAACCCCATCGCAGATTGTAACTGCCTCATGATTCCACCAAGCTGGCTCGATAAATACACCAACATCCTTTACAGTGACTCCCTTACAGTGACACACTCTAGAAGCACAGAAACACAATGGCATATCACAACACCGACAAACACCGCAGTACACAGACAAATGTGGGGGCTAACAATGGGAGGTTCGGTAAACCAACTGACACTTTTCCACAGGAGGCATAAATGACTTGGAGCCTTCCTGGGCATGGAAGCAACATAAAAGATAAGAGGCCTTTTAAAATGTGTGCTTCCCTTTGCAGAACAGAGACAGAAAACAAGGGAGGGGTCATAAAAACAGTTGGTCCTTTTATCAGAACACTGTGAACAAAATGTTTGTTTCTTCTCCTCAAATAGCACAGTACGTGTTCCTTCAAATGGAAAATCTATCATATAAATTGACAATGCATAAACACCCCAGATTGATTTTACATATAATAAAGGGGATTTATCTATTTTGGCTACCCAGTTGTGACGTCAGCCCCTTTCCAGCTCCAATGTTCAAGAATAGGGAGACAGTGAGTTGCTGCCCTTGGTAAACACCCACACTTCCTGAAAATGGTCATACCTAGCCTGAGAACAGAGCAGTCCTAGATATAAAAAAGAATGGTAGACTCCCTGCCCCGAGTATAGATTTAGCTAGCCCACTGAGAGCAGTACTGCACTGCAGCACGAACGCCACCGGTCACAACACAGCAAGAGGTGAAAGCAGATGTTAATGCCCACAGAAAAATATGTGAAGTCCTGCAGGCGAAACGATAAGTAAAAACCACCACCTCAAGACTTATACAAAACCTCAGGACTCTTATTTTACAAGGTGTCAAAGAGCAAGTACATCGCAGAGATGATGTGTGATGCATTTTCTGCCAGGGGAAAGATTCAGCATGCATCACTGTTTCATTTCTATTT
Source organism: Neoceratodus forsteri (assembly GCA_016271365.2). NCBI lineage: Eukaryota > Metazoa > Chordata > Ceratodontiformes > Ceratodontidae > Neoceratodus > Neoceratodus forsteri. Next base: position 171,876,875 of record JADMNL010000028.1, read on the forward strand.
AAGGCATGATAACCAAGAGAAAACTCTTTTGTAACTGTGACCTTGCCTAAAATAAGCAGTACACTTCAACCACAAAATGTTTCAGACTTCCAATATTAAATAAATTACAGTATATCTGCCTTTACGGTATGCCTGTACTAAAAAAGATACAGTACCGTACAGTGACCAAATTACCTGCACATTAGGGGCAGAGGTGTGACAATTGTAATGCGATATATAGGACTGGGGAGGAGTGGATGTGGGATAAAATTGACCCCCATAATAAAGAAGCTGGAACAACAAGTTCTGAAGCATGATAAACATACACGTGTACTTGCTAGTTTTTACTAGAGTGACTGTGTAGATAATGGTTTGTTCATATCCTGGCGTTCCTAGACTGGAGCCTCCAGGGACTGCTCACAAGCTAGCCCCATCGCCATCAATTTCTTAGACAGTCAGTTGTAAGATAAAGTGATATTCGCTGCTTTATAGAAACTACCACCCATCCATAGGAAAGAAACTCATATAATACCACCAACTACAATTATAAATACTGAGAGATTCTACAAGCGCTCTCTAAAACACTGAGAGTATGTCCCATGGGAGGCATTAACTGATACGGTTCTAAGGTTAAGCGTAATAAAAAGGAAAAAGTTACAGAAAAGGCATTAACAGACAGTAAAATCATATGCTGACACAGATCAGTCATATTCTATTTTCTTATCTAATGTTATGACAAAAAAAATCCCACCCTTGATAACATGAACTGGACATTTCCAATTGATGGCTAGCTGCTAGAGAGCAGTACTGCACCTGACTTGACATGGACTACTCTCCAAGCCACAGAAAGGAAGGCGGTTTTCGTCATTGGTTAGTGGTGGTGGCTGAACTGGGGGAGGCACTAAAATACAACAAAAGCTACTCAAATTGAACTAGCGCAGAGTATGGAAGTAAAAATTACTCACCTTAGTAATGTTGTTTCTTCTAATGGAGTCTTGCTATATTATGACAACTGCAGTATGACCGCAGGTTAGAACTGCTCCGGAGGTGAAATAGTTAATTTTTCCATGCAGGCATGGAACCTAAGCTGAGCTCAGGTTAGAAACTCTGTCTGTTGTGCTTCAAAGGTAAACTGTCAGATCTTTACGAGCTAAAACTCACTAAGGCTCTGTGTGGAAGCTGTAAACCTACACTAGCCAACTGGCTACTAACATAAACACTCATTTTTTGGCCTAAAACAAAGACTCAAGTCAGGAGACCCAAAAAATGCAAAAACACAACACCAATTCACCAAAAAGGTAGGTGAAAACAACAAGGTGGGCATCAAAAAGTGCCAACCCTGTACTGCCCACCCACATCCCAAAAACAGAGGTTCTGAGAGGGGCAAGAAGGGAGGGAGGTCATAATATAGCAAGACTCCATTAGAAGAAACAACATTACTAAGGTGAGTAATTTTTCTTCAAACAACATGAAGTCTTGCTATATTATGACAATTACGAACTACACAGCAGTACCCCATGGAGGAGGACAGAACCTACTTAGGAAATAGGCTCTGAAGCAGGCTGTACTCAAACTGAAACATCACTCCAAGCCTGGATGTCCAAGGAATAATGCTTGGTAAAAATGTGAACTGTTTTCCAGGTAGCTGCTTGACATATTTCTAGAATAGGAATGTCTCTGGCAGCAGTCAGAGAAGCAGCTGTACCTCTGGTAGAGTGAGCCCTCAGGCCTGAGGGAGGAACTTTACCCAACTTCTCGTAGCAGAATTGGATACAAGAGACAATCCACCTGGCAATGGATCTTTTAGTGGCTGGCTTCCCTTTCCCAACTTCGCCATAGGTAAGGAACAGTTGGAGGAAGTCAAACCTATGACCCTTGGTACGCTCTATGTAGTAACTAAGGGCTCTCTTCACATCTAGGCTGTGCAATCTCCTCTCCCCAGAAGAGGAGTGGTCAGTGAAGTACACTGGAAGAGAAATAGATTGGTTAAGGTGGAAATCTGAAACCACCTTAGGCAGAAACTTTGTTAGTCCGAAGGACTACCTTATCTCTGTGAAAAGAGGTAAACTCCTGCTCCACTGACAACGCTTGTAATTCACTTATGCGTCTGGCAGAGGTGATGACTACCAGAAACACAGTTTTCCAAGTCAAGTACTTGAGCTCAGCTGACGACAAAGGCTCGAAAGGGGGTTGCATAAGCTGAACAACGCAAACATTAAGATCCCAAGCAGGGGCAGGATCTCTGAATGGAGGGTTGGTGTGCAACAACCCCTTAAAAAACTTGGAAAATACAGGATGAGCTGAAAGAAAGAGGATTTACCTGCTGAAATAAAAAGCAGACACAGCTGCCAAGTGCACCTTGAGGGTAGCTGGTCTCAGCCCCAAAGAATTCAGGTGGACCATATAATCCAGGACCATGGGAAGATCAGCAGAGCCTGGGGAAATATGCTTTTCCGAGCACCATATGGAAAACCTTTTCCATTCAGAATTATAAGTAGCCCTGGTGGAAGGCTTCCTTGAGGCCTTCAAAATATCCATTACACCCTGGGACAGGTGTAAATCAGCAAACTCTAACTCTTCAAGAACCAAGCCTTGAGATTGAGAGATTTGAGATTCGGGTACCAGACCCTTCCCTGGGCACAGGTTAACAGATTGTGATTCTTGGGAAGGCACAGGGGAGGATGGACTGCTAGGGACAGCAGGAGTGGGTACCAGGGCTGCCTGGCCCAATCCGGAGCTATCAGGATGACTTTGCAGGATTGGGATCTGATTTGACTAGCACTTTGAACAGGAGAGGAAAGGGGAAAGGCATAGAGAACTTCCCTCCCAATTGAGGGCTAAGGCATCCAGCGGGAGACAGCCCAACACTGGGGGCCTGCAACAAAAAAGAGGAAGTTGGTGATTGTCTGGGGCTGCAAAAAGATCTATCTGGGGGGTGCCCCATCTGGCAAATACTACTCCCAAGACCAGGGGATCCAGTGACCATTCGTGGTGGCCCTGTGAAATCCTGCTGAGAGCATCTGCCAGGACATTGTCCTTGCCTGGGAGGTGAACTGCCATAAGGGAGGAGTTCAGGGAGTAAGTCAGAGACCACAACTTCATCGCTTCGGTGCACAAGGCCGTAGACCGAGTGCCCCCTTGCTTGTTGATGTACCACATTGTAGTGGTGTTGTCTGTTCTGACCTGAATACTCTTGTTCTGAACAGATGTGGAAAAAGCTTGAAGTGCTAGAAAAACTGCTCTGAGCACCAACAGGTTGATGTGGAGCAGAGATTCCTGGGGAGACCACAGACCCTGAGTGGTGAGGTCGCCATGTGAGCTCCCAACCCAAGAGGGCAATCTGTAGTAAGGATTAAAGAATGAGACTGAGTGACAAAGAACCCCTTGTCTCAGATTGCTCTGATCCTGCCACCACTGTAGGGCTTGGATCAGGGTTCGAGTTACTGGGATCAACTTGGTAAGAGGATCCGTCTTTGAGACCAAAAGCTCTCAAATGGAACTGGATGTCCCTCATCTGAAATCATGCTCCTTGCACCACTGCTGTGGAAGCAGCCATGTGTCCTAGGAGCTGCAGAAAATGCCTTGCTGGCGGGAGACCTGCAGGGTAAATGAGGAGGCCAGGAGACTAGGGTCTTTGCCCTGTCCAGGAGGAAGGCCCTGGCTTCCTGTGTGTTCAGTTCTGCCTATGAAGGTAAGAAGCTGGACAGGCTCTAGAACGGACTTTGAGAGATTCAGAAGGAAACCTAGAGAGGTAAGCAGTTGCTGCGTTATCTGAAGGTATAAACTGACCTGGTCTGGGGACTGGCCTACTATGAGCGAATCGTCCAGGTAAGGAAAGATGGTAATCGTTTGCCTTCTTAGGTAGGCAACTGCTACCGCCAGGCATTTGGTGAATACCCTTGGGGCAGAAGTGAGGCCGAAGGGCATTGCTCTGAACTGGTAGTGGCCTGAGGGCAGCTCGAACCTGAGGTACTTTCGATGGGAGCTTCTGATGGGAATATGGAAGTAGGCATCCTTGAGGTCCAGGGAAGCTAGCCAGTCCCCTGGCCTTAGAGAGGGTAGAATAATTCCCAGAGTCACCATTTTGAACTTTGGCTTTAAAAGGTGCTTGTTTAAATATCTGAGATCCAGGATGGGCCGCCATTCTCCTGTCTTTTTTGGGGTAAGGAAGTACCTGGAGTACAAACCTTTGCCCTGGTGTAGGGGAGGAACCCTTTCCACAGCTCTTAGAGCCAGGAGGGTAGAGACCTCTGCCTCTAGGGCAAGTGTCTCTGATGGAGTTGCAGGTGGAAAAGATCTGGCTCTCAGCTTTGGAAATTTTTTGAAGCTGAGAACCAGTCCCTGGCTTACTACTTCCAGGACCCACTTGTCTGATGTTAGAGACTTCCAGTCCTGGACAAAGTAAGCCAGCCTGCCCCCTACAGGTAGAGGAGAATCGGCCCTGGCAATCCCATCAGGGTGCCTGCTTGGCAGGGGCTTTGGGCTGAGGGGTGGAAGCAGACCTGCTTGTGCCCCGTCTGCCTCTCCCTCTAAAAAACCCCTCTGAGCATAGGCGGAGGAGGAAGCTTGGTTTAGTAAAGGCCTATGAAAAGGCCTGCCCTGCCTCTAGGTAGCTGCTTCTGAGGTGGCCTGCCTTTCCTTAGCCTGTGCACTCCTATAGGTGGTCCTATATTCATCCATTTTCTTCATGTAATTCTCCGTTTGCTCCCCAAACAGAGAATTTCCCACAACAGGAAAATCCATGGCCTTAGACTGGGTATCCTGAGACAGGGCAGTACATCTGAGCCAAGCCATCCTGCGAAACGCCACAGATGTAGCCATGACTCTTGATGAAACATCATTAGAGTCCACTGCAGCATTAAATTGCACCTTGGATGCCTCAATACCATCCATAGCCACCTGCTCCAGCTCCCTGGCAAGCTGGTCAGGGACTTGTTTTGCTAGGGCTAGCACAGTATCCCATCTGGATTTCTGGTACCTAGCAAATAAGCCATATAATTTGCTTGTTTGAGTCCCAAAGATGCTGCCATGTACTGTTTCTTTGCCATAGCATCAATCTTCCTGGAGTCCTTCTCAGAAGGGTGTGAAGCTAGGGGAATATTGGCCTTAGTCACAGGCTGCAGCCTGCACTACCCCACATGGCTGCATTGTTGAGAGAGAAATTCAGTGTCGGAGCCTGATAAGGTATACCTCTTGTCCATCCTTTTATCCACAGGAGGTATAGTGTGAGGAGTTTTCAAAACTTTTACTGTCTGTTTCCTAAAAGATTTATGCAAGGGAATAGACAGTCTCCTAGAATCTGGAATATCCATCATTTCTACATAGTCTGGCTCCTCCTGGTCATCAACAGCTTCCTCAACAGGGAGCTGGAGAGTTTCAGCCACTTTTTTATAAAACATGAAATGAGAAGGGGACTCAAAGTCTTGGAGGAGAAGCCCTTAGGGGTCTATCTGGAGAGGTGTCCGGATCAATGGGCACATCCAGATCTTCAAAACCAAATTCACTCTCCTCATATTCCTCTTCCCCTTCCCCCGGTTCATAAAAATCCTCAAAATCATAATCTTGAACCGGTGGAACCGGCCGAACCGAACGCTTACCAAAAGGTGTCGGTTCGGTCGGAACCGGAGAGAGAGACTGAACAATTTTAATTGCTTTAGCTATTTCCTCAGCAGTTGGGGAGAGAACTTTTTCTAAACTAGCTGACTTCCTAGCCCTTTTTGATGGAACCGGCTCTACGTTTGCCCGAGGAAGTATCGCCCTGGTCAGAGGGCACTCCCTCCGGTTTGGTTGGCACCGAACCGGGCTGGCCATCCGGGTCAGCGGACTTTTTGGCCTCCCTTTCCCTGAGCCTACCAACTCTCTTATCTATGGTGGCAGCAGGGAAATTGTGACAAAACTGGCAGTCTGAATTGAGGTGGTCAAACCCCAGACAATAGACACATGTGGTGTGTGGGTCAGCTTTAGCAAAAGCTTCCCCACAAACACCACAGTGCTGAAACCCAGTGGGTCCGGTTTTTCTTTTGGGTTTCTCAGACATAATGCCAGCCTAACCAACTTGCCTGTTTACGGCAATCCACTAACAAGACACCCTTATCGGGTTCCCAAACCGTGTCACGGGTCGTGGAAAAAAACGTAATGAAATCCGCTTTTTTAGAACCGATAAGAACCGGAACCGCGACTCTCTAAAAAGGGCTAGTAAATTTAAAATATCAACCTGATCGGTTCAGACCGAACCGATAACAAATTACAAGTTCCACACAGAATAAAATAAAAGTAAGCCTATCTATTACTTACAATACCACAGACAGAGCTTGAACTGACCGTTGCGGTTTAATTTGACTAAAAACCGAAAAATAATACTTTAAACCGACAAAATGAACCGAGCAGAAGGAGAAATCTCCGGAGCGACTGTTCAGTGAGGCGGAGTAAAGAATCTGACAGTTTACCTTTGAAGCACAACAGACAGAGTTTCTAACCGAGCTCGCGCTCTAGGTTCCATGCCTGCATGGAAAAGTTAACTATTTCACCTCCGGAGCAGTTCTAACCTGCGGTCATACTGCAATTGTCATAATATAGCAAGACTTCATGTTGTTTGAATAACTAAATACTATTAATGGCCCCTACTCATTATGCCCATGCATCCTGGATCTGCAGCACACAGATAGGCCTAAGTGCCACCACCACACACCAAGGTCCCGAAGACCCCTGCACACATGCACAAAAGGGATGCGTGTCCCTCTCATGCAGGCCCCCCCCCACCGACATGCAGCTATGTGTGGGGGTGGTCAGGAGGCGGGGTCAGAGGTGTACCCACACTCCAGCACCATTCAGAAAAGCATGAAGTGCCGAGCATGGGGAGGGGCACAAGTTACGCAAAGTGAGACCCTGTTGCAACCCTACACACACCTCCGATGCTAGCAGCAGTGGGGCAGGAACACCCTCCAAGCTGCTGCCCCAGCCCACCAGGCTGACAGGGAGTGCTGGGGCAACCATTCAGACACTTGCCCATAGTTTTAAAAATACAGGATCCCACACCCTCCCAGGATCGCCTGCTCATGCGCAGCACAGGATCCACTTCAGAACCCAGGTCAGGCATCCGACGGGATGCCCGTCTGTGTCCCTCCATCTCCCCACACGCAGCCACACGCTAAGGGGGGCGGAGCCTGTCAGACAGGCGGCTGGCGATAGCGAATGCCAGTTGGGGCACGCCTGTCCACGGGAGCAGAGGAGTATGTGCCGGGTCCGCACCTCTTGCACATATACCTAGCACCCAATAGGACTAAACTGAAATACAATTGCAAAATAATAAATTCTAGTCAACTTTTTTTTTTTTATTTAAACTTATGGCTTGATCCCTAAAGGCACCCCTGATGTACACAACTAGCGTGGATCTGGAGTGCGCTGACCCCAATTATGGGAACCGGTGCACCTGCTGGCATCCACAACCCCTGCCTCCTGCGGTTCACTCATGCAGATATGCATGTGCGGGCAGTGCGGAGCGTCTGAGACTACGGGCATCCAATCGGATGTTTGTGCTGGACTGCCGATGGATCCCCAAGTAATGATGGCGTGCTCCGGTTTTCCTCTTAGTCTCCAATCTCCAGGTACTGATGTCATGGACATTATGGAGTGCGTGTGCATGCAGAGCCTGCTCATATTCTAGTAGTCTGCATCCTTCTTCTGGCTTGCAGTTCCAGTTGTATTACCACCCGTGGTCTCTAGGTGGCAGTACTGTAGCAGAGTCTTACAACCCACCTGCACCACAGAAGGACAGCATCCTCAAAGATGCCTAGGCGTCCTCCTTCAGGCAGGTACCTGTCATGGCGGGCTGGTTCTCAAGCCAGGTTGCCAGCATCAAAGTGGCAGCCTACCAGGTAACATTTTTTTAAATAATATTTATTACACATTGACTTATTATATTTATTTCGCTACCTTCTATTTATTGCAACTATCAGTCTTAGTGCTCTGAGCCTTGAGAAGTGTTCTTTAACTCTAAGAATACCTACCGACCTCAGTTCTGATGCAGTTGAGATAAAATCTATATTTATTCTCATCAAAAGTGGCTGAAGTGAGACAGTCATGCATGAAAAAAGAAAAAAATATTCAGAATGCAGAGAAACACACATGCATCAATAGGAGATGTCTGAAAAAGCTGGAGACCTCCGAGTTACTCTGTGTGTGATACAGTGGTTGATCTGTACAATACCTGTGCCATTCAGGCTGTTGTTCCTCTTAACGTAATTACCTCTAATCATCTGTTCATAGACCTGGGCTCCTATTGTTCGCATGTTTTCTCGAATCATGATGCCTTGGGCTTGGACCATAAAGAGATATGTGTTCACTGTGGGACAAAAAAAGTAAAAAGCCTGATTAATAGGTGTTGACTAAATACAGCCAGAATTCACGAGTGACAATAACTGGAGTTAATTTGCTCAACCTTTAAATTAAGTCATATTCGCATATCGCTGCCAGCTGTACCATCTAAAATACAGAAGGCAGCACTATAAAAAGCTTAGAAACATAGAAACATAGACTTTGATGGCAGATAAGGACCACTTGGCCCACCAGTCTGCCCATTTCCTACTTACTGGATAAGCTGCAGATTCTAGTTAACCAACAGCCTACTTCCTGCCACTCCCACTACAATTGCCTTATGTCTGTCCATGCATGTTTAAATTCCCCACTGTTTTAGACACAACAACCTCCCCAGGAAGGCGGTTCCATGCATCCACCACTCCTGTGAAAAATGTTTTCCTCACATTACCACTGAGCCATCCCCCCTCCATCTTTAAATTGTGCCCCCTTGTTCTTACACATCTTTTTTTCTGAAAGATGCTACCCTCCTGGATTTTGTTGATTCCCTTGAGGTACTTGAACGTTTCTATCAAGTCCCCCCTGTCCCTCCTTTCATCAAGGGTATACATATTAAGCTCTCTCAGTCTTTCTTCATATGGTTTCTGATGCAGACCCTGCACCATTTTAGTTGCCCTCCTCTGGACTACTTCCACCTTATGTCCTTGCGTAGATGAGGTCTTCAAAACTGCACACAGTACTCACGATGAAAAAATTACTCACCATAGTAATGTTGTTTCTTCTAATGAAGTCTTGCTGTATTCAGACATAATGCAGTTAGCTCCAGCACTTGAACTGCCCCGGAGAGGAAAGAGTTAACTCTATGCAGCAGCATAGAATGTTGAGCTCGAGCTCGGTTTTCAAACCTCTGTCTGTGGCACTTCTCAGTGTAACTGTCAGATTCTTACGAGCACACTAACATACTATAATACTGAAATTGTTCAACATATAGCCAAAGGGCAAAAATTATTTTTGGGCCCAAAGACTCAAGCTGAGAACCCAAGAAGGAAAGGTAGTGACAATATTTAAGTAGAAAACACCAGAAAATAATAACATCCATCCAAGAGGAAGGTACAAGGTACACCCTGAGGTGCAACACTGTACCTGCCAGCCCTTCCCAAAAACCCAGGTACTGAGAGGGAGGGTTCTGAATACAGCAAGACTCCATTAGAAGAAACAACATTACTAGGGTGAGTAATTTTTGTTTCAAACAACATAAACCTTGCTGTATTCAGACTTATATTGCAGACTACCAAGTCGGTACCTATGGAGGAGAAATAACGGAACCTACTTTGGGAAGAGGCTCTGCAGTACTGCTGTGTTAAAACCTAGCATCACTCCTAGCCTGGATGTCCAGGAGTAATGCTTGGTAAAAGTATGTACTGTTTTCCAGGTGGCTGCTTTACAGATCTCCAACAAAGGTATATCTCTGGCCGCAGCTAGAGAAGCAGCTGTACCCTAGTCGAATGAGCCCTCAGGCCTGAAGGGGGCGTTCTACCCAACTTGTCATAACAGAACTGTATACAAGAAACAATCCACCTGGCAATAGTTCTTTTAGTGGCAGGCTACCATTCCCACTTCACCATAAGTGAGAAACAATTGAAGACTGTCATTTCTATGTGCCTTAGTATGCTCAATGTAGTAGCTAAGGGCCCTCTTAACGTCCAGACTGTATAACCTTCTTTCACCTGAAGAAGAATGATCAGTGAGAAACACAGGGAGAGATACAGACTGGTTCAGATGAAAATACGATACCACTTTGGGCAAGAACCTCCTATTGGTGCTTAGGACCACTTTGTCCCTATGGAAGGAGATGAAGTCAGGTTCAACTGACAGAGCCTGTAACTCACTAATCCGCCTGGCAGAGGTAATAGCTACCAGGAACACAGTTTTCCAGGTCAAGTACTTCAATTCGGCCGAGGCCAGAGGTTCAAAGGGTGGCTGCATAAGCTGAGCTATGCAGACATTAAGATCCTAAGGCGGAGTGGGCTCCCTAAAGGGAGGGTTAATGTGAACTAGGCTTTGAAAAACATCCTGAAAACAGGATGAGATGCCAGGGAAGAACCCTTCCTGCTGAAAGGAATGCAGAGACAGCTGCTAGATGAACCTTCAGAGTGGCAGGCCTAAGGCCTAGACCATTCAGATGAACTAGATAGTCCAAGGTTGTGGAAATGTCTGCAGAATCAGGCAGGATGCCTTTCTGAGAGCACCAAATACTGAACCTTTTCCATTTGAAGTTGTAAGTTTTTCTAGTGGAAGGTTTCCTGGAGACCTTCAGAATATCCAGAACTCCCTGAGAAAGATGTAGTGCTACATATTCTAAGTCTTCAAGAGCCAGGCCTTGCGAGTGAGAGACTGGAAATTGGGGTACCAGATCCGCCACTGGGAGGAGGACAGGAGACTGTATGTCCTGGGCAGAGACAGAGGACGTGACACTGACAAGGACAGCAGCAGAGGATACCACGGCTGTCTGGCCCAATCTGGAGCCACTAGTATCACTGTGCAAGGTTGAATCCTGATCTTGATCACAACTCTGAACAGCAGAGGGAAGAGAGGGAAGGCATAGAGAAACCTGCCCTTCCAGTCCAAAATGAGAGCATCCTGAGGAACCGTCCCCAGGACTGGAGGTCTGCAACAAAACAGAGGAAGTTGATGATTGTCCGGTGCTGCAGAGAGATCTATCTCTGGACTGCCCCACCTGGAGAAGATAACCTTCAGTATGTGAGGATCCAGGGACCATTCAGTGTCGCTGTGATATTCTGCTCAGAGCATCTGCTAGTATGTTGTCCTTCCCAGGAAGGTGAACTGCTACCAGAGAAGTCTGAAGAGAATAAGCCAGGGACCACAGCTCCTTGGCTTCTGTGCACAAGGTCGAGGACCGAGTGCCTCCCTGCTTGTTGATTTACCACATTGTGGTGGTGTTGTCTGTTCTGACTTGGACCACCTTGCCCTTGACTGAATCCGAGAAGCTCTGTAGGGCTAGGAAAACTGCCCTGAGTTCCAGGAGATTGATATGAAGGAGTGACTCTTGTGGGGACCAGACTCCTTGAGCTATCAGGGCTCCCAGGTGGGCTCCCCACCCTAGAAGAGAAGCATCCGTAGTTAGAACTAAGTTGTCCTGGTCCAGCCACCACTGGAGAGCTTGGGCCAGAGTCTGAGTCACTGGGATCAGTTTGGAAAGTGAATCCTTATTTTGAGACCAAAAAGACCTTAGATGAAACTGAATGTCCCTCATTTGGAACCTTGCTCCCTGCACCACTGCCGTGGAAGCTGCCATGTGGCCCAGGAGCAGGAGGAACTGTCTTGCTGGGCGGGAGACCGCGGTGAAAGGTGACAGGATCCCACTAGGGCCTTCACCCTTGCCAGGGAAGGAAGGCTTTGCCTATACAGTGTCCAACTCTATGCCTATAAAGGTGAGAAGCTGAACTGGTTCGAGGGACGGACTTTGGAAGATTGAAGAAACCCCAAGGAGCTGAGTAGGTCCTGGGTAGTTTGAAGAGCTGACTTGACCTGTAAAGGTGACTGACCCACTAAGAGCCAGTCGTCCAGATACGGAAAGATGGTGATACCCTGTCTTCTGAGGTAAGCCACCACTACTGCAAGGCACTTTGTGAACACCCTTGGAGCTGATGTTAGGCCGAATGGCATAACTCTGAATTGGTAATGGCCTGAAGGCAACTCGAACCTGAGGTATTTTTTGTGGGAGCACCTGATAGGAATATGGAAGTAGGCATCCTTGAGGTCCAGAGATGCTAGCCAATCCCCTGGCCTTAGAGAGGGAAGGATTATTCCCAGAGTTACCATTTTGAATTTGAGATTTGAAATGTGTTTGCTCAAATACCTTAGGTCTAGGATGGGTCGCCACTCCCCTGTTTTCTTTGGGGTAAGGAAGTACCTGGAGTACTGTCCCTTTCCCCTGTGCTGAGTAGGAACCTTCTCTATAGCTCTGAGAGCTAGAAGAGAGGAAACCTCTGCCTCCAGGGCAATGGTTTCTGAGAGTGATGCAGGTGGAAAAGACTTGGCCCTCTTTTTTGAAATTTTTAAGCTGAGGCTGTCCAGGGCTTAACATCCAGGACCCACTTGTCTGAGGTCACAGACTTCCAGGCCTGGATGTAGTAAGCCAGCCTGCCTCCTACTGGAAATGGGGAGTCAACCGGGCTGACACATCAGGGTATCTGCTTGGCAGGAGCCTTAGACTGAGAGGAGGGCCAGACAGCTCTGCTCATCCCCTCCTGCCCCTCCCTCTAGAAGAACCCCCTGTGGGAAGGAGAGAGGTCTGGGCTTGGTAAAAGGCCTTTGAAAGGGCATGCCCTAGACTGCTGCTTGTGTGGAGTGGCTTGCCTTTCTTTGGCCTGTGCACTCCTGTATGTGGTCCTGTATTCATCCATCTTCTTCATGTAAGCCTCTATCTGCTCCCCAAACAGAGAGTTACCCACTACAGGAAAATCCATAGCCTTAGTCTGGGTATCCTGTTAAAGGCTAGTACATCTGAGCCAAGAATGTCTTCTGAGAGACACAGATGTAGCCATGACTCTAGATGCCACATCACTGGAGTACACAGCAGCATGCAACTGCATTTTGGATTCCTCAATTCCATCAGCAGCCACCTCCTCCAGCTCCTTGGCTAGCTGGGAGAGGCCTGTTTAGCCAGTTCAGAACCGTATCCCATCTGGATTTTTGGTATCCGGCTGTGTAGGCCATATAAGTAGCCTGCCTGTGTCCCAAAGAGGATGCCAAATACTGTTTTTTGGCCATGGCATCCACTTTCCTGGAGTCCTTATCCGGGGGGGTGTGTGTGTGAAGCCAAAGGAATGTTAGTCCTGTCACAGGCTGCAGCCTGCACTACCCCAACATGGCTGCAATGACTATAAAGGAACTCCGCAGCTGAGCCTGATAACAAATACCTCCTGTCCATTCTCTTATCCACAGGAGGTATTGAATTAGGGTTTGTAAAATTTGTGTGTCTGTTTCCAAAGATTTATGAAGAGGATAGACAGCCTTTTGGACTCTGGGATGTCCATCATTTCCACAAAATCAGGCTCTTCATACTCTCTGCAGCTTCAACCAAGGGAAGCTGCAGGGTTTCTACCACCTTTTGTAGAACAAAAATGTGAAGGGGACTCAGAGAGCCTGGGAGGAGAGACATCTGAGGGCCTGTCTGGGGAGATGTCTGGTTCAATGGGCACATCCAGACCACCCTGGTCATCGTCAACATCCTCGGGATAGTCTTTGTTTCCCTCCACTCCTCATAAAAGCGTCTGGATCATAATCCGGAGAGGACGGATCCAAGGAACCAGTCTAAGCAACTGAGCAATGCTAATGCAATGCTAATGCTAATAGGGTACCACCCCATCCTCCCATGATTTGTTAAAAGTGTGATCAGTGGTGTCACTAGGTCCTCCCTTAGTTCTTTTAGGATTCTGGGGTGAATCCGTCAAGGCCCCATTGCTTTGTCCACCTTGAGTTTTTAGGAGTTCTTTCAGGACTTTTCTTCTGTAAATGGACTGGTGTCAACCCCCTACCCAGAGTGCTTCTATTGTCTGGTTTGGTAACTCCTCCTCATCTTTTGTGAATACAACGCTTTGGCTATTTCGTCCGTGGTAGAAGAGTGCAATACCAGATCCGAACCGGCAGACTTCCACTTCTTTTTTGATGGAACCGACCCCTCGGGATCGGCTCTCCTTTTGCCAGAGGAGGTATCGTCTAGGTCAGTAGGCACCTCCTCAGGTTCAGCCGCAACCGAACCGGGCTGGCCATCTGGATCTACGGACTTCTCGGCCTCCCTTTCCTTCAACCTACTCAGTCTTTTATCTAGAGTGGATTTAGGAAAGTTTTTACAGATTTGGCAGTCTGACTTGAGGTGGTCAAACCCCAGACAAACACAGACAAGGTGGGGGTCAGCCTTAGCAAAGGCCTCCCCACACTCAGTACAGTGCTGAAACCCAGGGGGGCCGGTTTTCTTCTTGGGTTTCTCAAACATGGCCAACCTAACAAATTACCCTATTACAGCTTTCAAGCCAGGTAATACAATAACCGATCGGTTACAAACTGTGTCACGGGCTTTTTAAACGAACCGCCAAAAAAACTTGGTTCTTTTGAAATCAACTGGTACCAGAACACCACTCTAATCCCAGAAATTAAATTTAAACTGAATGGGTCGGTTCCAAATCGGATCGACCGGAAAGAAACCGAAGAAAAGAACAATTTCCAACTTTTTCACAGAATAAAACAGTCACTACCCATCTACACACTACCTGTACCATAGACAGAGGCTGGAAATCCGAAAATAAAAAAAATTATACGGTTTAAACCAAACTCTTTACTTTTACCGAACCGAGCAGAGGAAATCTCCGGAGCGACTTTACTGTAAGGCGGAGTAAAGAATCTGACAGTTACACTGAGAAGTACCACAGACAGAGGTTTGAAAACCGAGCTTGAGTTCAACGTTCTATGGTTCTGCACAGAGTTAACTCTTTCCTCTCCGGGGCAGTTCAAGTCCTGGGGCTAACTGCATTATGTCTGAATACAGCAAGATTTCATGTTGTTTGAAGGGGTCTCACCAACTGTCTGTACAGAGGGACAACCACTTCCCTTTTTCTACTTGTGATGCCCCTTCCTATGCATCCCAGTATCTCCCTGGCTCTCCTTACTGACTTCTCACATTGCTTACCAACCTTTAGGTCATCTGATATGACTACCCCCAAGTCCCTTTCCGTTTTGTTGTTGTTAGTACCTCCCTGCTATTGTGTACTCATCTGGTTTTGTTTCCCAGGTGCATTACTTTGCACTTCTTTGCATTGAATCTAAGTTGCCATATGTCTGACCATTCCTCCAACCTTGCCAAGTCCCTTCTCATCCTTTCTACCCCACCCTTGTGTAGCAACTCTGTTACAGATCTTTGTGTCATCTGCAAAGAGGCATACCTTTCCCTCCAGACCCTCTGCAATGTCACCTATAAAGATGTTAAAGAGGACTGGACCCAGTACTGAGCCCTGAGGTACTCCACCAGTAACCCCCTTTCTTGGAATGTTCCATTCACTATTACCTTCTGTGTCCTGTTGTGCAGCCAGTTTGCTACAGGCTACCACCCTGGGACCCACTCCCAGGCTGGCTAACTTGATTATTAATCTTTGTGCAGGACTGTGTCAAATGCCTTACTAAAGTCTAGGTAGGCCATATCCACAGCCCCTCCCTGGTCTATTACTTTGGCCACCCAGTCAAAGAAATCGATTAGATTAGTCTGACATGATCTTCCTGCTGTAAATCCATGCTGCTTTGGGTCCTGTGCCCCGCTGGCCTCTAGGTACTCAACAATTCTTTCTTTCAGAAGTGATTCCATCATTTTCCCTACCACCGAGGTCAAACCTACAGGTCTGTAGTTTTCTGCTTCTGCCTTGCTCCCACTTTTGTAAAGGGGAATCACATCTGCCCTCCTCCAGTCCTCAGCTACCACCCCATCCTCCCATGATTTGTTAAAAAGTGTGGTCAGTGGTGTCACTAGGTCCTCCCTTAGTTCTTTTAGGATTCTAAGGTATATCCCATCATGCCCCATTGCTTTGTCCACCTTGAGTTTTAGGAGTTCTTTCAGGACTCTTTCTTCTGTAAATGGACTGGTGTCAACCCCCCTACCCACAGTGCTTCTATAGTCTGGGTTAGGAACTCCTCCTCATCTTCTTTTGTGAATACTGAGCAAATGTATTCATTCAGTGTCTCTACCTTTTTACTGTCTCTCTCTGTCCACCTCCCCTCTCCCTTATTAATCTTCACCATTCTTCTCTTAACCTTTCTATGCTCCCTAATGTACCTATAAGAAAAAATTACTCACCTTAGTAATGTTGTTTCTTCTAATGGAGTCTTGCTATATTATGACAATTGCAGTTTGTCCCACCATTAGAACTGCTCCGGAGGTGAAATAGTTAACTCCATTCCATGAATGGAACTTTGAGCACGAGCTCTAAAATAGAAGCTCTGTCTGTGGAGATTCAAACCTGAACTGTCAGATCTTTACGAGCAAAAACTCACTAAGGTCTGCAGTGGAAGCTGTAACCTACACTAGCCAACTGGCTACCTAAATAATAACACCCATTGCTGGTCCCAACACCCAATACTCAAGTCAGGGACCAGAATTACTAATACAATTTTAACAAAATGAGAATAAAACAAGAGAATAATAAAACACCACACCCCAAACCCCAAAAGGGTGAAGCTTAAAAAAGGGCATAAAATAGTGCCCACACTAGGTTGCCACACCCTACCAAGTAGAGGTTCTGAGAGGGGCAGGCTGGGGGAGGTCATAATATAGAAGACTCCATTAGAAGAAACAACATTACTAAGGTGGTAATTTTTTCTTCAAACAACATGAAGTCTTGCTATATTATGACAATTGCAGACACACAGCAGTACCTCCATGGAGGAGGGCAGAACCTACTTAGGGAATAGGCTCTGAAGAACAGCTGTGCCAAACCGAGCATCTCTCCTAGCCTGGACATCCAGGAGTAATGCTTGGTGAAAGTGTGTACCGTTTTCCCAGTAGCAGCCTGGCATATCTCCAATATAGGGATGTCTCTGGCAGCAGCCAGAGACGCGACTGTACCTCTGGTAGAATGAGCCCTCAAGCCAGAGGGGGGATCTCTGCCCAGTTTCTGATAACAAAATTGGATACAAGAGACAATCCACCTGGCAATTGATCTCTTAGTGGCAGGTTTCCCTTTCCCAACCTCACCAAAAGTGAGGAAAAGTTGAAGGGATTCGAACCTGTGACCCTTGGTACGTTCTATATAGTAACTAAGAGCCCTCTTAACATCCAGGCTGTGCAATCTCCTCTCACCAGAAGAGGAGTGTTCAGAGAAAAATACTGGAAGGGAGATAGATTGGTTAAGATGGAAATCTGAAACCACCTTAGACAAAACTTCCTGTTAGTCCTGAGGACTACCTTATGCCTGTGGAAAGAAATAAAGTCAGTTTCTACTGACAAGGCTTGAACTCACCTATCGCCCAGCAGAAGTGATAGCCACTAGGAAAACAGATTTCCCAAGTTAGATACTTCAGCTCTGCAGAAAACAGAGGTTCAAAAGGGGTTGCATTAACTGGGCAATGCAAACATTAAGTCCAGGCAGGGCCGATCCCGAAAGAGTGGATTAGTATGGAGTAATCCCTTAAAAACTGGAAAACACAGGGTGAGCGGAAAGAGGATGACTTTCCTGCTGACACAAAAGCAGAAACAGCTGCCAAATGAACTCTCAGGGTAGCTGGTCTGAGGCCAAAGGAATTAAGATGGACCATGTAATCTAACACAATGGGCAAATCAGCAGATTCTGGGGAAATATGCTTTAGCACACCAAATGGAAAACCATTTCCATTTAGAATTATAAGTAGCCTAGGAAGGCTTCTAGAAGCCTTTAGGATTTAAAGGACACCCTGAGAGAGGGTGTAAGTCAGTA
This sequence comes from Neoceratodus forsteri, assembly GCA_016271365.2. NCBI lineage: Eukaryota > Metazoa > Chordata > Ceratodontiformes > Ceratodontidae > Neoceratodus > Neoceratodus forsteri. Next base: position 171,894,646 of record JADMNL010000028.1, read on the forward strand.
AACTCTCTAACTCCTCAAGAGCCAGGCCTTGAGGTTGAGGGATTTGAGGTTCGGATACCAAACTCTCCCCTGAGCACAGGTTAATAGGTTGTGATTCCTGGGGAGGGAAAGGGGAAGATGGACTGTCAGGGACAGAAGGAGTGGGTACCAGGGCTGCCTGGCCCAATCCAGGGCAATCAGGATCATCCTGCAAGGCTGAGATCTGATTTGCTGAACACTTTGAATAGGAGAGGGAAGGGGGGAAAAGCATAAAGAACTTCCTTCTCAATCCAGGAGAAGGCGTTCAGGGGACTGAACCCAACACTGGAGGCCTGCAACAGAACAGTGGAAGTTGGTGATTGTCTGGGGCTGCAAAAAGATCTATCTGAGGGGTGCCCCAACTGGCAAAGACTATCCCCAATACTTGAGGATCCAGGGACCATTCGTGATGGCCCTGGGAAATCCTGCTGAGAGCATCTGCTAGGACATTGTCCTTTCCTGGAAGGTGAACTGCCATGAGGGAAGTGTTCAGGGAATAGGCCAGAGACCACAACTTCATTGCCTCGGAGCACAAGGCCGAAGACCGAGTGCCCCCCTGCTTGTTGATGTACCACATTGTTGTGGTGTTGTCTGTTCTGACTTGTACCACTTTGTTCTGAACAGATGCAGAAAACGCTTGAAGAGCTAAAAAGACAGCTCTGAGCTCCAGCAAATTGATGTGGAGCAGAGATTCCTGGGGGGACCACACTCCCTGAGTGGAGAGGTCCCCATGTGGCTCCCACCCCAGAAGGGAGACATCTGTAGTGAGAGTCAAAGTGTGAGCAGGGGATGAAGGGACCCCAATCTCAAATTGCTCTGATCCTGCCACCACTGGAGGGCCTGGATCAAGGTTCGAGTCACTGGGACCAACTTGGAAGGGGGTCTCTTCTCTGAGACCAATAGGCTCTCAAGTGAAACTGAATATCTCTCATCTGAAATCTTGCTCCCTGCACAACAGCTGTGGATGCAGCCATGTGCCCAGGAGCTGCAGAAAGTGTCTTGCTGGTCGAGAGACCTGCAGAGTGAAGGAGGAGGCAAGTCACTAAATTCCTTACCCTTTCTAAGGAAGAAAAGCTCTGGCTAGGTTTGTGTCCAATTCTGCCCCTATAAAGGTGAGTACCTGGACTGGTTCAGAACCGACTTTGGTAGATTTAGTAGAAAGCCCAGGAGGTGAGAAGCTGCTGGGTGACTTGCAGGTGAGATTTTACCTGTTCTGGGGACTGGCCTACAATGAGCCAGTCGTCTAGATAGGGAAAAACAGCAATCCTTTGCCTCCTTAAGTGAGCCACTGCTACTGCCAGACATTTTGTGAATACCCTTGGGGCAGAGGTAGGCCGAAGGGCATTGCTCTGAATAGGTAATGACCTGAGGGTAGTTCGAATCTGAGGTACTTTCGATGGGAGCTTCTGATTAGGGCGTGAAAATAGGCATCCTTGAGGTCCAGGAAGCTAACCAGTCCCTGGCCTTAGAGAGGGTAAAATCACTGCCAGAGTTACCATTTTGAACTTTAGTTTCAAAAGATGCTTGTTCAGATATCTGAGGTCTAAGATGGGCCGCCATTCTCCTGTCTTTTTTGGGGTAAGGAAGTATCTGGAATACAGACCCCTGCCCTGGTGCAGGGGAGGAACCCTTTCTACTGCTCTGAGAGCCAACAGGGTTGAGACCTCTGCTTCTAGAGCAAGGGTCTCTGAAGAACTTGCAGGTAGAAAAAAACTGGTTCTCACCTTGGGAAACTTTTTGAAGCTGAGAACCAGACCCTGGCTTACTAGTTCCAGAATCCACTTGTCTGAGGTTAAAGACGCCCAGTTCTGACTGAAGTAAGCCAACCTGCCCCCTACTGGTAAGGGAGAATCGGCCCTGGGCACCCCATCAGGGTGCCTGCTTAGCAGGTGCTTTAGGCTGAGGGGTGGGAGCAGGCCTGCCCACACCCCGTCTGCCTCTGCCTCTGAAGAAGCCCCTCTGAGCATAAGCAGAGGAGGCCTGAGTCTGATAAAAAGGCCTGTGAAAAGGCCTACCCCTACCCTTGGGGGTATGCCTCTGGGGAGTGGCTTGCCGCTCCTTAGCTTGGGCACTTTTGTAAGTGGTCCTATATTCATCCATCTTTTTCATGTAATTCTCTGTCTGCTCCCCAAACAGAGAATTTCCCACCACAGGAAAATCCATAGCCTTAGTTTGGGTATCCTGTGACAGGCTAATTACACCTGAGCCGAGGCCCTCACAAAGCTACAGATGTGGCCATGACTCTAGAGAAACATCATTAACATCACCCATGGGCTTGTTTGGCTAATTCCATAACAGTATCCCATCTAGATTTCTGATACCTTGCTACATAAGCCATATAATTTGCTTGCCTGAGTCCCAAGGAGGCTGCCATGTACTGTTTTTGCATGGCATCAATCTTCCTGGAATCCTCGTCAGGAGGATGTGAAGCCAGGGAATATTAGTTTATCACAGGCTGCAGCCTGAACTACTAACATGACTGCATTGCTGTGAAAGGAATTCTGTATCAGGACCTGACAATGTGTACCTTCTGTCCATCTTTTTATCTACAGGAGGCACAGAATTAGGAGTTTTAAAACTTTTGTTTGTTTCCTAAAAGACTTATGCAAAGGAATAGACAATCTCCTAGACTCTGGTATATCCATAATTTCTACAAAATCAGGTTCCTCTTGCTCATCCACAGCTTCCTCCCATGGGAGCTGGAGGATTCAACAACCCTTTTATAAAACAGAAAAGAAGGGGACTCAGAAAGCATAGGGAGATTGTGAGGTCAGTCTGGGAAGATGACCGGTTCAGTGGGCACACCCAGACTCTCTCAGTCACATTCACACGTCATCATCATGCCCCCCCATGCTCTTGGTTCATAAAAATCTCCAATACATATTCCTGAACCGGTGGAACCGGCCGAACCAACCTTTTACCAGACAGTGGCGGTTCGGACGGAACCGGAGAAAGTGACTGTACAATTTGAATAGCTATTGCTAGTTCTGCAGCAGCTGGAGAAGGAATTTTGGACTCCATACCTGCTGATTTTCTCTCTCTTTTTTTTTTTTAAGTTTACTTTTGCCCGAGGAAGTCTCGCCCTGGTCAGAGGGCACTCCCTCCGGTTCGGTTGGCACCGAACCGGGCTGGCCATCCGGGTCAGTGGACTTTTTGGCCTCGCGTTCCCTGAGCCTGCCCACTCTCTTATCCAGGGTAGCTGCAGGAATTTTTTACAAATCTGGCAGTCTGAAATGAGGTGGTCAACCCCAGACAATAAACACATGTAGTGTGTGGGTCAGCCTTGGCAAAGGCTTCCCCACAGACACTACAGTGTTGAAACCCAGTGGGCCCGGTTTTTTCTTTTGGGTTTCTCAGACATGATGCCAGCCTAACCAAGAAACTTGCCCTTTTAACGGCAGTGCCAGGCAAGACAACCTTATCGGTTCCCAACCGTGTCACGGGTCATGGAAAAAACCGTAATGAAATCCGTTTTTTAGAACCGATAAGAACCGGAACCGCACTCAAAAGCTTTAAAATGCTTACTCTTTAAGGTTTTAACTAACCTGATCGGTTCGAATCGAACCGATAAACATTTACAAGTTCCACATAGAATAAAACCTGTCTATTACTTACAATACCACAGACAGAGCTTGAACCGATCGGTTTGCGTGTTAAAATAATTATACCATGGTTTAATTTAACGAGAAAATACTGTTTAACGAGAAATGAACAAAGCAGTAGGAGAAATCTCTGGAGCGACTGTTCAGTGAGGCGGAGTAAAGAATCTGACAGTTCAGGTTTGAATCTCCACAGACAGAGCTTCTATTTTAGAGCTCGTGCTCAAAGTTCCATTCATGGAATGGAGTTAACTATTTCACCTCCGGAGCAGTTCTAATGGTGGGACAAACTGCAATTGTCATGATATAGCAAGACTTCATGTTGTTTGAAAAGGTTTTATCCCCCTTCTTAACTGAATTGACTATTTTTTCCTTAGTTTGGGCTTTCGCTATTCTGACTGCCTTCCCCACTTCTTTCTGCTTTAATTGATACAGTTCCCTGTCCTGCTCCTTCTGTGATTCCTTATACTTTTTGAATGCAGCCTTTTTCTCCTTAACCTTCCCTGCCACCTCTTTTGAGAACCATAGTGGTTTTTCACTCTGCTTTGTTTTCTTTGTTTCACACAAAGGCTTGTTGCCTCTATGATGGCAGTTTTCATTTTTCTGTATTGTTCTTCCACCCCTCCTTTTTAGCCATTTGCTAGTGTATTCCTCAGGAATTCACCCATTTTGCCAAAGTCAGCCCTTCTAAAGTCCAGTATACTTGTTTTTGTATGGCTTGTCTTCATGGTTGTGCTTATTGTGAAGCACACTGTGCAGTGGTCCTTGTTCCCAGATGTTTACTGACTTCTAAATTTGTGATCCTCTCTCCATTTGAGAGTACTGGGTCTAGTATTGCTCCTCCCAGTGTGTTCCAACACTAGCTGTCTAAGCCTACCCTGCAGGGCATCAAGAATGACCCTGCTCTTGGATCGGCTGCAGTGCATGTCTTCCAGTTAACATCTGGCATATTCAGGTCCCCCATCAACAGTAGCTCCTCTTTTCAGCCATTTTGAGAATGTCCTTTATCATTTTCTTGTCCATTTCTCCCCTTGAGATGGGGGTCTGTATACAACCCCTGTGCAGATTGTGATGCCATTCCCTGTCTCCAAGGTGACCCAGAGTGCCTCCTGTCCTCCCCCTTTACTTTTTAGTTCTGTAGCTTTGATCCCTTCCCTTATGTGTAGAGCTACTCCACCTCCTCTTTTCCCCTCCCTGTCTCTTCTGTAGACTGTGTACATGTATGTTGACATCCCAGTCATGGTTCTCGTGCACCATGTTTCCATGACTGCCACAATATCCAATTGTTCATCTTCCATCAAGGCTACTAGCTCAGGAAGCTTGTTTCCCAGACTACGGGCACTGGTACTCATTACCCTCCATTTAATGTTGGCTTTATCCTTTTTCCCCCCATACCTACTCTTATTGCCCTTGTCTATTTTTCCATTTACCCCCGTCCTGCCCTCTGTTGAGCACTGTACCTCAGTGTTTACCTTACTACCTGACATGTTTTGTGGGGGGAGGCTTGAAATTTCCTGCCTCTTATCAGCACCTCCCCCAAGGCTTGTTTAAAAGCTTGTCAAGGAAGCATTTAAACCTGTCACTTAGGAGTTTGGTTCCCTTCGTGGACAGATGCAGACCATCGTGCAAGTATAGATCTTCATCTCTCCAGGTGTACCTTTCATTCCATAAGGTGTGCTTTCATTCCATAACCAGGGCATTTAAGCAAGAATTGTCCAGTTCTACACTTAGCAACATTTAATGAAATGTTATGCTTTAGAAATTCATGCTAGCTACATGCATACTAACTGAACCATTTGGCAAGATATACCACACTGGTCTTCTAAACTTGCAGAGCTTGAGATGCACGTGATGCAGAGGATGACAAGGAAGCTCAAACTTGGTGGTCATAGCTCAGTTCAGTAGGTATGGAGAACCACACTTGCACAGCTGGATAGCAACATGGCAGACGGCTTGGTATGGGCTGTGCCCCACACTACACACATTATGTAGCTACAGCACTTCCTTCCTCTCTTCCAGCAATCAGATTTGTATAACATTTGCACCATCTTTCATGTGGGCATGTCAAAGAACTTTCAGAATCAATGTTCCACTCAATGCCAAGAAACCAGTATAGTGCAGCCACCTTTTGGTGGAATGTGGCAGCCATTATGCACCTGCACACTACACAACAGTTTTCAATTCTCTGTGCCAGATAACAACTGATCCATATAAAACCATGTGTGGCGCTGTTGGTGGGTTAGTAAACAGGAATATTTGGCCAGGACACCAGGAAAATTCCCTACTCTTTTGGAAGTGTCATGGCAACTTTCATGTCCACATGAGCAACTAACAGAACAGGTGGAAGAGACCTCAGTTTAACATCTCACCTGAAAGAAGGAATCCATGACAGCACACTGTCGCCAACACCATACTGGGGCACTGGTATGTTTGCTTCTAACCTAGAACAGAAGTGCCCCATAAAGAGTCATTAACACGGTTTACTATGATCCCTGTAGATCAGGCAGTGATATTACTAGCCTGCTCTTGCCACTACGTCTCACGCTATCATGTTCAGATGACATTTCATTTCTAGTGAGGTCCTACTTTTGCTTGGGACAGCTAACAACTCTCAGAACAGCAGTAGTTTGATTTGCTTTTATTGAGCAGTTCTGGGCACTCCCCCTCCAAGATCATCACAAGTTCAACACATTTTAAAGAGGGACTACCGCCAAAAGTGCTACTTTGCATAATTAGAATAAGCATATCCCAAATAAATCTCATACCAAAAATTAGGTTTCTGTGTTACTGCGTTTTAAAAGTATGAGTTATTTTGTAACCCTGATTTCACTACTCATTCAAAAAAAAAAAAGCAGTTTTAGTTTAGAGCCACTGATGATGTTATATCCTGAACGGACAGTCCAGTCCTCCCCGTCAGCAACCTTATAGGACCTGCTTCTCCAAAGTTTAAGAAACTGTAGCTAGAGTAATTCTTTTAAAACAATTGACACAGAGTTGGCTGCAATGCTTGCATTTCCAAAATGTTCAGATGCATGGCACTGTATTTCAGAACATGTCAGGAGGTGGTTTTGGAATGCAACTGAATCAAGGCATATAATGTGAAGGTGGTGCACAATTTTAAAATGTGTGTGTGGGGGAAGGGGGACACAACCTCAGAATGTGACAGGGATGTGCACCTCAAAATGTGTTGGGACAATCAGTCTCGGAATGAGACAGGGACACACATCCAGGAATCTGGTGGGGGCTGGCAATTTTGGAATATAGTGGCAGTGTTCCCCATTCATTGTTTTAGGGTCGGTGGGCCACCACCCTATATTTTTACCACCGCTCTATATTTTTTACCACCACCCTATATTTTTTTGCCACCACCCTATATTTTTATCCATTTTTTTATAAAATCCTCCAAAATTGTCTTTTATTGACATCCTTTATTGCAATACTACCCATTTAATACCAGCACACTATATGTTACTTAAAAGCTACTTATGCACATGTACAGTGCATATAGGAGGTCCCAAAAATTAACGTACCATTTGACCCGATCACCATTGCCCCCGCCCTATATTTTCAGAGTGGGGAACCCTGTAGTGGGGAGGCATGCTGTCGGAATGTGACAGGACACACCATTTAATCTGAAACTGCTTGTCCCTACCACATTCCTGAATTGTATGCGCCCACCATATTTCAAAATTGTGCATCACATCCCCACCACATTCCAACATTATGCATCCCTGCAAAATTCTGAAAGTGCAAATCCCTCTCCTATTCCCAAATTGTGCATCCCTGCCACATTCTGAAATGATCCTCCCCAAATTCCAAAACTGCACATCCCTGCCAAGTTACGTTTCAATGCCACATTCCAAAATTGTCACTGCCACGTTTCAAATTATGCATCACCGCCACATTCCAAAATTGAGCGTCAATGCCACATTCCGAAACTGTGCATCACCACTGCATTCCGAAATTGTGCATCACCGCCGCATTCCAAAACTGTGCATCACCACCGCATTCTGCACCTGTGCATCACCGCCGAATTCTGAAACTGTACATCACTGTCACATTCTGAAATTGTAAGTCAGCATTGCATTCTGAAATTATATGTTCCAGCTACTTTCTGAGATTATGCGATTGCTGCAATCCACAGTTGTAACCTGATGACATTTTGAAATCTCATACCTGCGGTACTCTAAAAACTGCACACAATTTTGTCATTCTAAAGCCATGTTTTCTGCTACATTCCACCCCCCCATCACATTCTGGAGTATTGTACACCTTGCATCCACACATCATAGTAGTGCATGTGCCAACCCACCCATTGTCAGTTTTCCTTGTTCACGTTTACAACTGCATACCAAGTAACACAGGACAAAAAACTCTAAGGTAACTTGCAGGGAGGACTAGGTTGTGAGTTCAGGTTATGACATCATCAGTAGCATGTCTGAAACTGGCTTTGTTGAACAGACAGTGAATTAAGAGTTACAAAATTACTTGCAACTTTTAAATAGAAGTAACTTGCAGGTCCAATTTTGGCACGAGATTGATTGAGGATATGCTGATCCAAATTTGAATTTATTGATGCAAAAAGTTTGGCCTCAGTCCACTTTAACAAATTACAGATAAAAATTACAAAGCATCCAAAACTGACTACAGTCTACTACTGACTGACCGTGGCTTCAGTCTGGAGGCAAAGCAAGTGTGCTTCTCTGATTCTTGTCATTTAGCCATTTTATAGGATCGGTGTAGAATATCTCTCAACACAAAATTATCTGGAGCAAAAACTGTCCTACAGCTGGACTGCAAGAAACATCCTCTGCCCTCCCTACGTGGTCAAATGTTTCAGTTATATATACTTGACCATATAAGGCTTGAAGTACAGCACCTCAGTTGTGTGCAGTTATTCATATATTTGCAGATGAACTGCAGAGTCTGGGGACCGCCAATGTTTCTGTAAAATGTTTCTACTAGTAATGTCATTTTGAGCCTACAAACAGCCCTTGCTGTGCGTTTCCATTCAAGAAACTGCAAACTTTAAACCAGAGTTCTGTCTTTGGTGCACTATGAAGTACTGTAAACAATACAAAACTTTTAAGGTTTTTCCATCCGAAATTCAAGTAAGCTTTACAAAAATTGACATGCACAGTCTGAGAACATTCCAAACATGAAATCCATTTTAGATGTTTAGGCGTAGCCTGTCTGAAAATTTTATTTTTCTAAGAGTGTATCTGTCTTCAGGGCTTCATTTTACCACCACCACAACCCCCCCCAACAAAGTACCCCAAACTGAATCCCCCCCCACCCCAATTTCCTGTTTCTGCTCTGGACTACTGGGTGGCCCCATCTGACTACCCCCACCAGGTACTTACCCCCACCCTCCAATTTCTCCCCTATGATTCCCTCCCCAAGGCAGGGCCTCCTTTCCCTGTGAGAGCACAGACCAGTCCAGGAGGTAGGGTGTCTGATCAGTGGTGCAGACCTTCCGACAAGCCAGATGCCACCCTCCTGCTGCACTGTTTTATTTATTTTTTTTATTCCTTCCTTGGCTGGGGAAGTGTTACCTATGGTTTCCCCCCATCCTTCTAGACTCACAGCCCCCCACCACTCCCAGTGCCTGTGCTCAACCCCCTCCTCCGTTCACTTCACTGGCTGCTTCACGTCGGGTACTTATCCCACCAATGCCATCGAAGACAAGAACACTTCATTTTTTAAATAAACAGATGTGATGATGAATCATGGAAATGAAAAGCAAAATCCTTGCTTTTCTGGAATTAACTCACAAACAATTGCTCTACTTTAAAGGAAAATCACACTTAGCATAAAAGTTGTTCTTCCCCAGAAGAAGCTATATTTTAAATAATGGTTTAAATTCTTTACTGTTCCATCTATACAGGCCTTTTGATAACCACAGTGGGAATCTGATTTACACTCATGTAAAAGAGCACCTTTACTGCTCTTTCTGAAATTCCCTTCACCCCAAAACCCTGAGGGACCCTTACCCACCCCTAGTTCATATGCTGACAAAAGTTAACAATTTATATGTCTCAATTTAGGAAGGGAAAGGATTGTATTTTGCCTTTGTGGAGCCTGATCCCTTCCACTTCCTGGTCCTCAGCGTCGTCCCCGTGCTAGCATGTTTTATGACATGAGTATATGGAAAGTATGGGGGTGCTCTCCATAGAAAGTAATGGGAATGCTTTTTTAAGTTCTCTTTTTATAGTGTAGAGTGTCATTCCAAATATATCAAAGCCACCGCTCAACTAACAAGGGCCCTGTTTGTTGAGTGACAGGGTTTTATTAAACTCCAAAAATTGATTAGTGTTTTGTTCATAAAAGTGCTAAAACATTGTGAAAATGCATAGAACTTGCCTCACTGTGTTTAACAAGCATAACACTTCTAGAAATCCTACATAAATACTTTCTGTACAGTTAGCATTGTCCCAAGACAAAAACTGCTAATCAATTATTTAAAACCCTGAGTGATGGCCTTGATTTGTTCAGAATGGCCATCTAAACTATCAAAAAGTAGTTAAAGAAGGTCCCATCACTTTCTGGAGTGTTACCCGCACTCTCCATATACTTGCATCACAAAAGTATGTTAGTGCCAGCTGGGGTGGGGAGAGCCGAGGACCAGCAAGTGTAAGGGATGGGCTCTTGGCTCCACACAGGCAAAATACAATTCCCTCCCTTCCTAAGCTGAGACACATAAAATTTCAACTTTCAGCAGCATATGAAAATGAGGGCAAATAAGGGTCCTTCAGGGTTTCTGGTGTAAGCACCACAAAAGGTGCCGAGCAGGGTCGTAAAAGACATCATACAGTTCTAAACAGGCACTTGTTATCTGTGTGTAATTCAGAAACACCCACTATTATAACTGAAAAGTCAGTAGAGATAGAAAAGCAACAGAACTAGAACCAGTATTTAAAAACTGGCTCTACTGGGCTAACCGTTTTAGCACAGTTCTCCTTTACTCTTAGCCCTAGGTACAGTTTACAGTGATTATGTTTAATTTTATTATAAATAGTGGCAACGTCACAGAGTACAAATTAAAATTCCAAGAGCTCGGGGCAAGGCTTGGAAGCAAAACTGAAAACTTCCCCACTATTGAAACCAAAAGCTGGTTGTCTCCATTAGACTTCAGTTCCTCTCACGATCTCAGAGCTAAACCACTTGATCATGCAATATAAGACTTACGGTATGATTCGCAGCACGAGTCAGTACCTGCCACTTCCAGCACTGGCTCAAAGTAATCCAAGAGCAAGGGCATGGGGGATGACTGTTTACTTCCATTAAGAACATTTTCTGTCCATTATTCCAGTGTGTACTTGTGCTAGGTATCCAAGTGAGGCACTCCTGCCTAGGCACTGCAGTACAGCTTTGGAGCAATGTTGGGCAGGCACTGCAGATCACAGGTTAGAATCCCGACCACAAGTTACAAAAAGAAGCGTTTAGAAAGGATGTGCATAGTAGTTATGTGACCTGACTTTGTGTCAGATCCCAGACGACTCCACCTGAAAGGTTACTGCTAGGAAATGTCTGGGTTTTGTTGACTGTCAGTGCTGGATGCCTGGGCAGGGTCATGATATATGCTTTTTTTGTGAGCGAGGAACTGGGATCTCACATGGGGGTGGTGAGAGGCGAGCACAGCACAGAGAGTGGATTTGTGTGTGAGCCCCAGGATATTATATAGGGTTTGCATGCGAGGCCTGGGATCTCACATACGGGTGGTGAGAGGCAGGCACAGTGCAGAGATGGGGTTTGCATGTGAGCCCCGGGATCTTACACTGGGGTGGCAAGGGGCTAGTGCATGGCAGCGACGGGGTTGTGGTGTGAGTCCCGGGATCTGACACAGGGGTTAGTGAGAGGTGGGTTGTGGTGTGAGTCTTGGGATCCGACATGGTGGGTTGTGGTGTGAGCCCTGGGATCCCACGTGTGGACTGACCAGGAGCAGTGTACTGCAGAGATGAGCCACTGGACTTCCAAGGACAGAGAGCGAGGGCAACCTAACATTCACCCCCCCCCAGCTGACCAAGAAGCATTAGTGCTGGCTGTCAGTGAAGGACCAAGTGATTTACACTGGTAACAAACAGAGTGTGCGCAAAAAACAGCAATGAGTTTTGCTGTTGCCAACAGTTTTAGTTTTGATAATTACTGGCCCACAGACCAGTGCGGTCGTTTTTCGGTCAAAGGGCACTTGCCGAGTAGACTGACAAGGAAAGCAGCAATGCATCTAATTCTCCATCACACACACTTCTGCGTAACGGAGTGTGTGTAATGGAGAATGTTAGGTACTAGTTTTGGGCTGTAGTCAACCCAAATCAGTAATTATAAAATATTAAAATGCAGTGCAGGTCTTCTCATTGTATTGAATTGCATTCTGTGTGCTCTGCTGTCAAAAACTGTCATTTGCTTTCCTGTGAGCCAATACCAGCCGAAGAACATGTTGGCTGGAGGTGTATGATCAACAGGTAATGTAGCTGGCTGCTATTCACTCACTTTGACCCAAAATATTCATATTTTTCTAAAGTTACAAAAGGATAACAGCAGCAGACAAGAACACCAAATGTCTTACTGCTTACTCTACAAAGAGCCGCTCTATTACTGCCAAAAAGATCCGGATCCGGACTTTGCAGAGCAATGATCAGTGAACTTCGAGAATGACACCACTTTAAGAATGCAAGAAAATAATTACTTGTGCTTTGTGTATACCCATTATGCCATGTCTTAACAGTGCACTTACTTCTGAAGTGTTGGGATTTACATTTTAAGCTCTTGTGCACTGCACATGGTGTCATGAAAACTCTATAAGAGCACATGTATGGGAACTATGCAATTGCCAGACCATTACTTATGCAGAGACACAAGTGCATCACAAATGTCTTGTCCCCTCACATGTGATGATAAACTGTATAGTCTGAGGCAGGCTATTGCATAACCAAGTTACACAACATTGGTTTACTAGTTTATCTTTTTAAATCTAATGCTTGTTTGAAGATTGAACTGCTTCTCTTTAATTTTTACTGCTGGCTTCATTCTTCAGTACTGCACAAGGCAACTGTGGTGTGCGTCATCAGCGTGGTGAAAGCTGCTCTCAGACTGGGTGACATTATTCTACTGTGATGGTGATCCAAACCTTCAAAGAATCCACTGTGAGAACAATACCAGCAATATATATTTAATATATGAACGTACTGAATGTGCTAGCAGAACAGACCATCCAGTCTATCCAAGTCTATCGAGTGTGCAACTAGCACCCTAGTTTGCAACTGCCCCACCTCCCTTAGGTGATTCCTCAATATCTTGCTGTTGTCACCAGCCAATATCACTTTTATCTTGTCAGTTTTACCCCTCTTGTATAAATCCACGTGCCTTTTCATGCTAATCTGTAGTTTATTTGTTTTAATGCTCCTGTACTCTACACTTAGTAGGTTTGATATAGTAGAAACTATTTTTCTGTTCTGTATTTCTTAATTTTCTATTAGACTTCATTTTTCTCATAGTGACACATTTGAGTGTGTATTTTTGTTACCGCTTTTCCCGCGTGGTTTACATATACTGCAGGTCTGCTGAACTGCAATTCCTGTTCATAACAGTAACAAAGCAATTTAAGGTTGGACTCTGTCCATTGTACCTCTCAATACACACCACTCCTCTGCTTCAGACACCAGTAAAAATAGGAGTGCTGTGCACTAGGAGTGTCTCTCTCAATCGTTGTTCAATAGGGTTACTTTTTCCAAATAACCTTTATGGTGCAAAGTTCCTCTGTTCAGTATTTAAGCTATTAAATCCCTGACATTCATAACAGTAACCTACTACTGAAGGTGTGAACTGAAACAGATACCGATACCAACGATGATCTAGTACATAAGTGAAGCTAAATGTGTAAATTGTAATTCGTCTGTGAAGAGAGACACTCTTGTGCTTCCTGATACAATGACATAGCATCCACACGTTTACAATACAAAAAAACAAAAGCCATTAACTAAAGAATGGCTTGGATAGAACAAGCCTTCTTATTGGATAAAAGTGATCACATGACTGTGGTACATTAGACTCCCTCTACCACACAGTTCAGATTTTTCTTTGTTTTGTTAACTATTAAACTAATTTTATAAGCAAATTATCCCACTGCAGGGCATGGGGGTGTACAGAATGAAGGTACTTCTCGTGTGGTTAAAGCCACTTGGTCCAAATGTACCCAGATAGTTAAACAAAAGACACAGACATGACTCAAGAGATGGTGCAGGCTATTTTTGAAATCCTGGCAATAAAAAGCGTCAAGATTTGAAATCTCAAGAGGGGTGTTGTGAGTCCGAGCAACAGCTTCTGAAAGTTCTCTACAATTATTATTAAAATCTGCCTTGATCCTCCTTTCTAAGCTCCAGAACTGAATTCTGCCACATTAGTGGAAAAGCATTCGGATTAGCCAAAATGGGCAACTCTAAGCAAAGACAAAACAGCGAGTTGGAAAAACAAAAAGGACCTGGCAGGGCCTTGCGACCAGAAAAGCCACACAGGCTGAGGTGGCATCCGGCTCCAGGAAATAATAACTACTCTGGGACACAAGCTACAAACATTAAAGGAAATTTCCAATATAAGGTACTGGGCTTCACAGCCCAATACTTTATACTATCGTGAGCTCACTACTACCAAAATGTTAATTTTTAAGGCAGTAGTTTTAGTAGGGGAAGGGATCGTAACTGGCACCAAACCCAATGATCCTTCAACTTCATGAGTCTGCTCCGTCCCAACTCCGCTCCCATGCTCTCAGAATTTGCGACGTGTGGCCAGATAGAGCGCTGGGGCGAGCCACATGCATGTCTATGGGGGCTGTTTTAAATACCGGATCTTAGTAATTTTACACACTCCTAGAGGAAAATTAAAGCAGTCACTTAACTACTGCATACGATGCTGACGGCCCAGGTTACAAACCTACGTTGTCAGAGGACCAGCCTGGTTTTGGGGGTGGAACATCCCAGAAGATACTCTCCTCCTCCTTCGGGAGGAAGGGTTCCCAGACTCTATTGTTACAGCACCACCTGGTGACCAAGGGTGGCAGTGCAGTCTGAGCTGACGCGCAGGGAGCGGGGATGTGCCCAGGCTCCGCAGCACCCTGACACATCTGCATGCATACCCGAGCCCACTGCTGGTGCCCTAGAGAGAGGAAAAGGAAAATAGGAACAGACGCTTACAGTACTTTAAGAAGCCCCTACACTGCCGACTCCAGGCATCTCACACATACCAGGCTTCAACTCGGTCCGGGGACCATGACTACCCCTGGTGGCCCCACCTTAGGAGAAAAGCAAGAGAGGATCAGGCAGTGGAAGCATATCCTGGAGAAGGTAGATGACGGGGCTGAGCATAGGGTCAAGTCGAGACAGGGCCGGCTGGGGAGATGGTGAGAAAAAGCACAGATCAAAAAATATACATGTCAAGTCTTGAAACTGCAGTTTCTCAAGATTGTTACGGGCTTTGAATCCAGAAGATGCAGACAGTACTTGTTTACAGGAAACTGGTAAATCACTTTGAGAATTTATGTTTCAACTATATCCTCATTGTATTACTTATGACATTTCCTTAATGCACAGCAGCATTTTGATTTACAGTCTTCAATATGCCATACAGAGAGGACTCCTCCATCTACTACGTATAATTTACCACACTAAATTATTTCTTTTATCTTGGACTATACTCTTGGGAAAGCTACTGTATGCACGATGCAGTGCTTTGATAGCATGCGTCTCTTTCAGCATCATTAGCTCACATTAATATGAAATGCAGACACAGAAACAGAGAAAGAGATGGACAGAAAAGACCTGAGATAGTCCAGCCAGTCAGTCCTAAGATTCCCTACTCGATTCTTCAGAACATTAGTTATTGCTCTCATTCTCCCTCTCCTTTCTATATTATCCCATCTTATAACTCCCTCAACCTTGTCTGGACACTTGCTCCACTTACTCATCATCTCTTCACGTGAAATAGCACCCAATATCTTTTGAAACCTCCAGTTTAAGTAAATGACCCTAACAAACCTACAGTTTCTCAGATTAAAGGGAAGGTCAGCAAGCTCGTCCAAGTGTGGGTGGTCCCAATTTGCACATGTGTGCAAAAAGAACAGGTTACTCACCTGTAACAGTAGTTCTAGGAGTGGTATATGTTGTTCATCCACACTCTCTGGCATGTCCTCCTTTAAATCTCACGGAAAGTCTTCAGCTGGCTCCACTCCACCCACCCGGGTGGTAAATACCTAAGCTCCACCCCAGCGCCAGATCTTAGCCGCTGGAAACAGGGTTGTGCGCCCTAAAGCTGGGAGAATTGGTGGGGTGTGTGGATGAACAACATATACCACTCCTAGAACTACTGTACAGGTGAGTAACCCGTTCTTCTAGGAGCGTGAGATATGTTGTTCATCCACTCTCTAACGAGATTCCAAGCAGTTCTCTGGGAGGAGGAGCAAGGTGCACCCCTATTTAGGAAACAGAGATTGAAGAACAGAGGCCCCAAAACCAGCATCCCAGCGTGACTCAAGGTCGATGTGGTAATGGGTAATGAAGGTGTTTGCTGACTTCCAGGTAGCAGCCCGACAGATCTCCTGGATAGGGATGTCCCTGGAAGCAGCCACCGATGCAGCCGTATGGCAGGTAGAATGAGCTCTTATCCCTCTGGGAGGCTCCTTGCCTGCCAACTCATAGCACAGACCTATGCATGATGTAATCCATCTCGCAATGGTCCATTTAGCTGCAGGTCTGCCAGAAGCGGCTTCAGCGTAGGTGACAAACAGCTGGTGAACCTCTCCCCGAATTTCCGCCGTCCTCTCCTTATAATAGGAGAAAGCACATCTGAGGTCCAGAGTATGGAGCCTATACTCTGCGTCCAAGGTGTAGTTAGGGTAGTATACCGGTAGAGTCAACACCTGGTTAAAGTGAAACTCTGAAACCACCTTCGGAAGGAATTTCAGGTGGGGGCGCAGGACAACTTTGTCCCTGTGGAAGACCAGATAAGGGGAGTCCACCGAAAGCACCTGGAGCTCCCCTGACCTTCTGGCAGACGTGATAGCCACCAGGAAGGCCGTCTTCCACGATAAGTGTGAGAGCTCACACTTGTGCATGGGTTCGAATGGCTAGCCCATGAGCTTTGCCAAAACCAGCAAGAGATCCCATGGAGATGGAGGTTCACGCACCGGAGGGGATATGCGATCCAGGCCTTTGAAAAAGCACCCGATCACTGTCTCCTGTGCCAATGTCGGCTGACCGGCCCGTGCCCGGTAAGCAAAGATGGCTGCCAGGTGCACCCGAAGGGTCGACAACCGCAGACCCCCATTGGACAGAGACCAAAGGTAGTCTAGAATGTTAGCCACAGAGCTGGATAAGGGATCCAGACTCTTTTCCTGACACCAAATGGAAAACCTTTTCCATCTGAAGGAATAACACTTCCTGGTCGATTCCTTCCGAGATTCCTCCACCACAGTGTAGATATCCTCGGAAAGACCCAGAGCCTGGAACTCTAGCCACTCAGGTACCAGGCTGTGAGGTGCAGGGATTGAAGGTTCGGATGAAATACCTTCCACTGGTTCAGTGATATCAGGTCTGGGCGTGTGCAAAGCTGCTCCGGGGGCCTGCAGCTGAGGCCGAGGAGATCTGGGTACCAGAACTGGCATGACCAATCTGGGGCTACCAGGATCACCTTCGCCTCGTCTCTCCTCACCTTGAGTAACACCTTGTGGATCAAGAGGAAATGGAGGGAAGACACAGAGGAGGCCTGGGGTCCACGGCCGCGAGAAGGCATCCCCCTGCAGCGAGCCCTGCTAAGGGGGACGGGCATGGTACTGGCTCAGCTTGGTGTTCTCCTTGGAGGCAACAGGTCCCCCAACGGGAGAACAGACTGTAAGCTACCTCTGGATGGAGAGACCACTCATGGGATGTCTGGCCTAAGCTGCTGAGAGCATCCGCCAGTTGGTTCGAGACTCCTGCCACATGGATGGCAAGGACATCCGCCTCCAACCAGCTGACGAGGGTCCAGATTCGGAAGCCTCCTTGCATAGCAGACAGGAGTGCATGCCGCCCTGTTTGCTGAGGTAGTACATGGTTGTGGTATTTCCGTCTGGACTTGAACCACTTGACCCCAGAGCTGAGAAGGGAAAGCTGACAGGGCCAGTCTGACTGCTCTGAGCTCCAACAGGTTGATGTGCATCGGGACTCCTCGGGGGGTCCAGAACCCGTGGGCCCTGCTGTCCCCCATGTGGACTCCCCAGCCCATGAGAGAGGCATCGGTCATCAGGACGACCGTCGGCTCGGGGCGGACAAACGGGATTCCTTCCTGCAACCGGTCTGGGACAGTCCACCATTGGAGCGTCCCCACATCTTCTGGGTTATAGTGATCAGCTGGTCGAAGTGACCATATCGCTGAGTCCAATGGCGGCCAGCTCCCATTGGAGAGGTGCATGCTGCCACCTGGACCACCGAGGTGCAGGCGCATGGCCCAGCCAGGAAAGTCCCGGAGCAGAGCGCAAGTGCCCAACCAGAAATGATTGGGCAAAGGAGGAGAGAATCTCCGCCCCATCCATGAGGAGCCGAGCTCTGGCATGTGAGGCGAGCTCTGCCCTGATAAAGCCCATCACCTGAGAGCACAGAGTTCCAACATGCCGTTGATAAGGGCCAGGTTGGAAGCAATTTCAGAGGCCAGATCCTGAACCTCTCCACCTCCTGAAGGAGGAACCCGAAGACCAGTCATCAAGGTAAGTGTATATCTGAACTCCTCAACGCCGAAGATGGGCTGCCACCACTGCAATGCACTTGGTGAAGACCCATGGAGCCGATGACAGGCCGAATGGCATGGCTCGGAACTCGTACAGGGTCCCCTCGACCCTGAAGCGGAGGAACCTCTGCTGGGGCGGACGGATTTGGACGTGAAAGAACGTGTCCTGCAGATCCAGTGAACAGAACCACATGTTTCGCTCCAGAGGTGGTATGATCTGGTTCAAAGTCACCATCTGGAAGGTATGAAACCTGAGATATTGATTCAGGTCATGGAGATCTAGGATGGGGCGCCAACCCCCTGTCCGCTTGGGCACCAGGAAGTACCTGGACATGAAGCCTGGGTCTGCAGGAGGATCCAGCACTGGAGCTACCGCCTCCTTATGGAGGAGCTGAGCAATGTTGTCCGAAGAGGCGAACTGAGTGCGAGCTGAGATCCTTTCCTCCCGAGGGCACGGACTCGGCTGGGAGGGTACTGCTTGAATTCCAGAGGCAGTCCCTGGCGACCACTTCCAAACCCACCTATCCAGTGATACGGACCAGCGGAAAAAGGCGGAGCCGACCCTATGGGAGGACACAGAGCTGGCGTGGCGGGTGTGGGGTGGCAACCCCAACCTGTCACTGAGCAGGCTTAGAGGAGGAGAAGGCTCCTGGATCAGCACCTCGGCCTCCTTTACAGGGCTGTTGGGACCATGCTTGGGCCTAGGGTGCCAAGCTTGAGCCTGTCCTGCTGCTGCTGGCCTCCTTGAAAGGAGGACTGCCTGACCATAGGGAAGAGTGCTGAAAAGAGCTCTTCTTGCGCTTGCTGGTTCTTGCCCAAGAACCCTTCACAGAAGTAGCATCCAAGGTGGCACAGGACTGCTCCATTAAGCTGGAGGTGACCTGCCACTCCTGGACCGAAGAGGTCAGTGCCTAGGAAGGGCAAGTCAGCTAACTTGTGTTGAGTATCCACTGAAAGGAGGATAACCTCAGCCAGGCCCTGTGGCGAGTGGCCACTGCAGCTGCTAAGGAGGGCACAGGGATCTCCAATGTCCAGGGCTGTCTGGGCTGCTGTTTCGCAACTGCATGGCCCTGGTCATGGACTTGCTTCACCGTGGTCTGCTTGTCCACTGGGAGGCGAGGAGGACTTCATCTAATGACCCCAGGAGGGCATGACAAAGTGTGCCATGATCACAGCCAAGCTGGCCTGGCGAAAGCCCAAGGATGAGGCACTAAACCTTCCAGGCAGAATGGTCCATATTCTTGGACTCCTTGTCCGGAGGGTGGTCAGTGTCAGCTGGGCTACCCGTGCGTCTAAACACAGAAGCAGTCACAAGGCTCTAGGCTGTATGATGCTCTGTGAACCCTGCCAGGGACCCCATGGGTACCGTATACTTGCGGGCCATGCGGGCAGATGGAGCTGGACAGGAGGCAGGACACTGCCATAGCTCAAGGGCCAGCCAACAATGGCCTCGGCCAATGGAAAGGCCTCCGTCGGGGTATCCCCCTCTTGAAGATATCCGTGAGGGGGTATTCCGTCTTCTTTTGGATAGGGTCCAAGGGCATTCCGGTCGATTCGGAAATCAGGCGGAGGATACCCTGAAAAGAGGAAGGACCTTCCTCCAAGCCTGCCACTGATGACTCGTCATCCTCCGGATGCAAGTGCAAACCAGTGGCATCTGAGTCCGAAGAGTCGGGATATAATGGTCTCCTGCCTATGTCTCCCTCGCCAAGGGCGATCGGGGACAACAGTGATAGACAGATGACCGGGGCAGTCGGTGTCTGTCCGGTCCTCTTGAGGAGCCTCCCTGAGGCTGCTTAGGCGGTGGTTCCACCAATATCGGTGGGGAGACGAAATAGGCTGAGCTGGAATACGTGCCAGCCTCACGGGTGGGGAACCGAGGCCTTCAGTTCCGGAGAGGTCGGCATCGGCCTGAGAGGCGGGGGCCAAGTAATGGCCGGTGCCGCCAGCGGAGCCAGCTTTTGACCAGTCAGAATCAGCTGTTGCCACATGAGATCCTCATAACGTCGACGGAGCTTCCGAAATCTCTCCTCATCCGAGGAGGATGAGGATCGGTGGCGACGCCTCTTCCTGGAG
Organism: Neoceratodus forsteri; assembly: GCA_016271365.2. Classification (NCBI taxonomy): domain Eukaryota; kingdom Metazoa; phylum Chordata; order Ceratodontiformes; family Ceratodontidae; genus Neoceratodus; species Neoceratodus forsteri. Next base: position 171,915,087 of record JADMNL010000028.1, read on the forward strand.
TGCTTAAAGTGACCTTTCTTCGGTTTTTCGACCGAAGGGGTCCTGGTCCTCGATCGAGACCAACGGGGTCGGCTTGTTCAATCGGGAGATGCTGGAGTCGGAGAGAACAGAGGTTCGGTGCCTTCCCTTGATCAGGACACCCGAGGGCAGGGTCTCCTCGTCGGGGAAGGAAAGGACAGGTGTCCTTTCAAGGAGTCAGCGACAAAGGCTCGACTGGGTCGAAGATATCTCAACCCGGTTCCAGCCGTTTCACCGGCCTTGGTCTGACGGAAGGACGAAAAGCCAGCGACCAGGAGGCGATCTCGACTGAGGTTGAGACCGCCAAGTTCCTGAAGTCAGACCTCTCGGTCCCAGGAATGTCTCCTTCTGGAGGAAGAAGACTTGAGGTCCTTGTCCCTCTTCCGAGGCCGGGAGGAGTGTGAGCTCGAGGCGCCTCCCCTGGTGGGAGAGACTGGCACAACTCGAAAGGACCCAGTAAAGGTAGAGCCAAGGTTGAGAGAGTGCAGAAAAACTTGGCTGGCTGAAGCTGAGCAGCTTCCTCTTGAAAGCCGCCATCTGATCGAGCTGTTTGGCAGATCCATGACATGAAACCGCCCATCTGCCTCCTTCTATTTCACGGTGGATTGTGAAGCTCAGTCTCCTCAATTTAAACCGCCTTGGAATTGTCAGGACATTGGGATGGAAGGCCAGACAGATGGTGCAAGAGGTGTTGTCATGTCGACACCTAAGCAATAGACACACAAGAGGTGTGGATGATTACTTGTGACATTTTTCTGGCCGCAGGGACACCGCCGAAATCTGGGGCGATTTATCCCTCCATGTCCGATGCACTAGGATCGGAATAGTAAACTCTAATGAGTTTTAAGAAAGTGTTTCTGGGTGAAAACCGATGTTGAGAATCCAGGGCCTACGAACTGCTGAAGTAGTACGAGGGAACCTGAATCTTCCAGCAGAAAGAAAGATCTGTCGTCATGGGGCGGGGCCGATGTATTTACCACCCAGGTGGGTGGGAGGAGCTAACTTGAAGACTTTCCGGCGAGATTTAAAGGGGAAAGGGACATGCCAGAGAGTATGGATGAACAACATATCCACACTCCTAGAACATTCTTTTTTCACTTACTGTTTACTTAAGTAAGCTTGTTATCAGCCTAGTTCTGATGATTTCCAAGCTAACATTTTCTGTTACTAAAATCACAGAATCCCTGCAGCTGACAGAGGAGGGTTGCAGCAGTGGGAATTCAGTAGCCTGCAGTGCATGTCAAGAGTTTTTAAGCTCTGATCTGTTGTTTACTGCTCACTGTCCTCCCAGGACTAAGTAAGTACTTGAAGGACTGCACTTAGCCCTGGGAGAACAGTGGACTGACAAATATCTGAAAATCAGAAATCATAATCAAAACATCCGAACATCAAAAATAGTAACGGACACTAAAGTATAAATAAATAAAACAAATATACACACACACACACACACACACACACACACACACACACACAACTGGGGCAAATCACTCCTACTAGGCACATATGACCCATGAAGCAGTCATTTCAGAGGATGGCAAAGGGGTCTGGCTTCTCAAGCAAGTAGGCACCTTCAGGGACAGACAGCAGCTTTTTGGGAGTCTACTGTAGTTCGCCTTGTGCCTAGCATTGAACAAGGGTCTAAGGAAGGCAATCTGACCTCATGTTTACTGTACTGAGCAGTGAACCTAGAGATCCAGGTTTGAATCCCCAAACTGCCACTAACTCACTGTGAGGAGAACAGGAGCAAATAACTTGCTCCACCTGTGCTTCCCCTCTCTCTGTCTCAGAGATTTGTTTCTGACATAGGACTGTGCTCTCTGAATCTCTCTGTGAGCCTGAAGGGCAGCAGCATTCTCTCCCTCTCTCTTTTGGATTGTAAATCACTTTGGGATACAGTCTGTATGAAAGGCACTATATAAAACCAAATTCCTTTCCTATGCAATCTACTTCAGAATACATTTTGTCTGAAATGCACTGTGTAAAGCAAAGTTCCTTTTCCTTGCCTTCCTCTTGCAGGACAGGACTCGAATCTGTATTTACTTTCTAAGAGGTCAGACAGCAACAATGGTGTGCCCATCTGTAATGTTACAACTTGCACGCCAATTACATAACTTGCAGTAGCTGAATAAAGTGCCTCTCCCCTGATATGGTTTATTTGTTCTGGTTAGCTCTTACTACACTTAACTCCTGGCAGCCCCACACCTTGGCCCACTGCTTCTCCCCCTACTCTTACCCCCCCACTAGCTCCCCTCACCTCCAACCTCCATTTTTTCTGCCTACCACCTCGTGCCACAATTTTAAGCGTCCCAACTACTAGCTGATCTCCTACACTGGTCCCTACCATGCCCATATCACTCTTCTCCACTTCCCCAGCATATTGCTGCCCGGAAAAAGCCTTTCTTGGCTGCTTTCCTAGCTTCTAGTTGGTCTCTGTAATCACAATGTATATTAATTTGTGTCCAATAATGTTCTTTTATTGTGCTTCGTATGAGAACCTGCAACTGTAATCACCTTTTCTATGTACTGTACTGCTCTCAATTGACGTGGAACCTTTGAAAAACAGCACTTTGCTCAAAGGTTTTTTTCTTGAAAAAATAATTTTTTTTTTTTTTTAAAAAGTGAATTTTAGGAACTAAATACTTCATTCATATTGCAGCAGAATTAAAAGTCACTATTCCCAGAGCAGGTGTGCTCCTAGTAGATTAAAGTTGGCATTTCAGCTGCCACACTGCTGAACTGAAGAAAATGACAGGAAAAAATCCACTTGCTGATAGAAAAGTGTCCCAGCACAGCGTGGGTGTGTCCATTTACTAAAACAGATTGCAAAAGACTGAAGGAGTCTGGGGTGGGGCATGTCCCATATTTCAGGATGTGTCTGTTCCAGTTAGTAGGGGAGGACAGCACAAACTGATACAGTAGAATAAGGGTAAAGCTGGCTATGACCCATGAAACACTGACTGCACTTAAGAATTCTCATTCACTTCCATTTATGTAATCTAGTACAAGAGATGGTGCTGCTACCAATTGCTGGTCTTGTGGCATAAAATAACGTGGATGCCTTTTGATTTTCAGCGGAGAAAAAAAAATCAAGAGACAGCACGTCAAGGGAGCACCGTTCAATACTTTAGTCTGGCAGAACAGAGAGAAAGTCAGCCAGCCACTAAACCAATCTGGGTCCCCCAACAGTGCTGTGACTGCTACAGGGCCAAGAGTCACTACTGTCAGCTCATTGGCCATTTCCATGACTTTCTCAGGAAAGAGGGACACAAAAGAATTCTACCTGCTTGTCGGCCATCTCAGAGACCCCTCGGAGGTCATAGAAGATGTTAACACCGGTTGGGTTGGCATCTGCTAGTTATTGTTAACAATTCCACTGACTTGGCAGCTGTTCACTCAGGAAGAAGGACACTGAAACAATTATTTCTGTTGTTACTATGATTTTCATGAAGTTTTTAAAGACCATTACAGTACATTGTAAGAGCAAATAAAGGCTGAAGTACATACTGCATTGGGTCTCATTATTTCATGAGCTACCACACTGCAGCACTGTCCGTGCACCATTATTGGATCACAACTCCCCTCTATGATACAGGCGCGGGAGGGTGTTATAATGAGTTATTAAATATTCAACTGCTTGCTATACAGAGTCAGTACTATTGTGAGTCCTGGTACTGGTGTTTAATGTTTACCCTTGTGTGTGGCTACTGTGCAGGGCCACCCCCCAAAAAGCAGAGGGAAGGTAAAGGGGAACACTGCAAGGTCTGCAGTAGCACCCTAGTAACCTATTACAATAAGTTCCCATGGAGCTGGAAGGCTTTAACTCCATAATACAGGGGCAACAGGGCAGTAAGACATAAGCTGATATTCAGCAGATCAATGCAGGCTCTTTGCTCATGGTGTGAAACAGACAGCTGTTCCAACATGAACTGTATATTTCCATATGGTCATTGAGGGAATGCGTCATCTTTTCCATCTGGTATAGTTGGTTGACCAAATTACTCCACCCATCAAATCCAGCATAGTACGTGTCAGCCAGTATTTGAATTCGGCCTTTTTTGGCCTGATAAATAATATTCAGCAAATAGAAGGAATTAGCATCCCAGGGCCTCTGAGAATTGTTGGGGATGTATAGAGAGGAAATAAGGGGGACGTGTCTGCTAAACACCTCTTGCAGTTCTGTCTCCAGCGAGTGAATACAAGGTTATAGAAGAGGACAAGACCACATCACTTGTGTATGTGTACCCTGGGCTTGCCACAATTCTTTCAGCACCAAAACCCCTGAATAGGAGGCAATGGCCAGTACAACAGCGGTTCAGAAGAATCTGGTGAGTTGCTTCCATGCATATTCCCCTCCATTGCTGTGAGCTGTAACCTCAGCTGCTGCCTGACATGCCTTGCTCCAGGTCTCCTCTCTATGGGAGCTGCAGCTCCTCAGCCCATTTCACTGCAATATCCATGGAGTCGTCCCATAAGGAGGCCTGCAATGCTAGATAAATTGAGGATATCGTATGTGGGCTGACTCATGTTTTGAAAAAGTTAATACAATAGGTGACAACTGGGGATACCTGTCCAGCACACGAGCTCTGAGTGGGAGCATTGTTATACAGTGCTGCAGCTGCAAACATCTATAGAATTATGTTCCTCTGAGCTGCGCCTGCATGCCTTGAAACAATTGGATATCTGGCCCCTGGAAGAAATGACAGATATGTTGGGAAAGAATGTCTCTCCCAATTGCTGAATTCATGGTCAATCTGGGAGGGGATCCTTCAAGTTGTGCTATGAGGCACAGGAGAGGGAGGAATGGGGTAAGGTGAAAGGCTTTCCTGATGGAATGCCATGCCTTCACTTGGTGCCACAGCCAGGGGTTCCAGCCCTGTGCCACTTCTGGGGACATCAAATGGTGATACATGCACAGCACAAACTGATGGTTGGAGATTAGACCTCTTTCAATATTGAGCCACACCCCAGGTGGCAGTGGAGAAGTAAAACATGTGCTGCCCAGTAATACCTTCAAAGGTTGCAAGGGCAAAGACACAATTCACTTTATGTGAAAATAGTTGCAGTAGTTTGAATGCACGGTCTGTGGCCTGCCCAAATTAATCTCAAGATTTCTTTGTTCCACGCTCTCCAGCAGTTTGTTGGGGGAGACAAGAGAGTGTTTTGGAAAAGATAGAGCTCTGCGGAGTGTGAACATGAGGACTACCTCAACCCGCCTGTCAGCGAAGGTGGCAATGTAACCCATTTTTGGAAATCCCCTATCACTGCTCACATAAACGGAGAGAAACTGCCACGAAATGCAGAGGCAATGCTGTGAACAATGTTTATTCTCAAATATTTTAGCTTCTGTAAATCCCATTTAAATGGGTAGGAAGCTTGTGTGACTGGGAAGGGATCAAATTGAAAACACTGAGTTTCAGTTTTAGAAGTATTCAAGCGGTAGCCCAACACTTAATGGGCCTTCGGTAAGCCTCCTTGAGGTTGCTGAGATATAACAGCACGTGGTCCACATGAAGGGCTATGCGGAGTTCTTCGCCCTCTACTATTATACCTTGGAAGGTGGTAGCCACAAGTATGGCCTGAGCCTGGGGCTCTATGTACAGTGCAAAAAAGGAGAAGGGATATTAGGCAACCCTGATAGGTCCCCCTTTGGAGGGGAAGGTCTGCTGAGTGTTGTCCACTGACTTCCATGCAGGCCTTGGGAGAAACACATAGTTTTTGTAAGAGCTAAATGAATGTGACCGGGAATCCCAGCTGCTCCAACATAGAGTACAGAAACTGCCAGGACACCCAGTCAAAGGCCTTCTCAGTGTCTAAACTCAACAGAAAGAATAGGGTTTGTGACTTCTGCATCTGATGGAGAACATGCAGGGTGCAGTGAATACTGTCCATTGTGATGCGTGTGTATACAAAGCCTGTTTGATCCCTGTATATAAGCGTGGGGGGGAGTCTGTCCAAGTGCTTTGACAGAGTGGGCACAAGAAAAAATTACTCACCTTAGTAATTATGTTTCTTCTAATGGAGTCTTGCTGTATTCTGACTATTGCAGTTAGCCCCAGCCTTTAAACTGCCCCAGAGAGCAAAGGGTTAACTTTCTATGCAGAATATAGAATGCTGAGCTCGAGCTCGGTTGAGGTTTCTGTCTGCAGCCCTTTGAAATCCAACCGTCAGATTCTTACAAGCAAAAAATTCACTAACTATCCTATATGGAAATTGTAACATTTTTACTAGCCAACTGGCAACAAGAGTTTTGAATTCCCAAGGAAGACTCAAGTCAGGAAACCCAAAACTAAAAACCAATCCAGATAAGAATAATAATAAAACAAACACCCAAACAAAGAGGAGGGTGTAAAGAAGCACCCCTGAGGTGCAACACTGAACCTGCCCACCACTTCCCAAAAACAAGTTCTGAGAGGGAGGGAGGTCAGAATACAGCAAGACTCCATTAGAAGAAACATAATTATTAAGGTGAGTAATTTTTTTTTCAAACAACAAGAAGTCTTCCTGTATTCTGACTATTGCAGACCACCAAGCAATACCTCCATGGAGGAGGGACAGAACCTACTTTGGGAATAGGCTCTGAAGTACTGCTGTGCCAAACCGAGCATCACTCCTAGCCTGGATATCCAGAGAGTAATGCTTGGTAAAGGGCAGCAGCCAGGGAAGCAGCTGTACCTCTGGTGGAGTGAGCCCTCAGGCCTGAGGGTGGAATCTTTCCTAGTTTCTCATAGCAGAATTGTATACAAGACACAATCCACCTGGCAACAATTCTCTTGGTGGCAGGTTTGCCCTTTCCCACTTCTCCATAAGTGAGGAACAACTGGAGGGAATCAAACCTGTGACCCTTGGTACACTCTGTGTAGTAGCTAAGGGCCCTTTTAACATCTAAACTGTGTAGCCTCCTCTCTCTCTCCCCTGAAGAAGAATTATCAGTGAAGAAGACAGGAAGAGACAGACTGATTCAAGTGGAAATCTGAAACCACTTTGAGCAAGAACCTTCTACTGGTTCTAAGGACCACTTTATCCCTATGAAAGGAGATAAAATCAGGTTCCACTGACAAGGCTTGCAATTCACTGATATGTCTGGCAGAGGTAATGGCTACTAAAACACAGTTTTCCAAGTCAACTACTTAAGCTCTGCTGAGGACGGTTCAAAGGGAGGTTACATAAGTTGAGCAAAGCAAACATTTAAGTCCCACATAGGGGCAGGGCCTCTAAAGGCAGGATTGGTATGAAACAATCCCTCAAAAAATTTACAGAACACAGGATGAGATGATAGTGAGGAAGACTTCCCCACTGACAGAAAAGCAGAAACAGCTGACAAGTGCACCTTGAGAGTAGCTCGTCTGAGGCCTAAGCCATTCAAATGAACCATATAATCCAGAACTGTAGGCAATTCAGCGGTGTCTGGGGAAATATGTTTCTTGTAACACCAAATGCTGAATCTCTTCCATTTGGAGTTATAAGTCTTTCTAGTGGCGGGCTTTCGAGAGGCTTCGAGGATATCCAGAACCCCGTGAGACAGATGCAAATCTGCATACTGTAACTCTTCAAGAGCCATGCCTTGAGATTGAGAAACTGAAGATTGGGGTACCAAATCCTCCCCTGAGAGGAGGTTAACAGGTTGTAATTCCTCGGAAGAGACAGGGGAAGATGGACTACTAGGGACAGCAACAGGGGGTACCAAGGCTGTCTGGCCAAGTCTGGAGCAATCAAAATCACTCTGCAAAGTTGTGACCTTATCTTGACTAAAACTTTGAACAGCAGAGAAAGAGAGGAAGGCATACAGAAATTTTCCTTCCCAGTTCAAAATCAGAGCATCCAGAGGGACTGAGCCCAAGACTGGGGTCTGCAACAAAAGAGAGGAAGTTGGTGATTGTCTGGGAATGCAAAAGATCTATCTCTGGAGTGCCCCACCTTGAAAAATCACCTTCAACACCACAGGTCCAGGACCATTCGTGATGGCTCTGGCAGATCCTCTCAGTGAATCTGCAAGCACATTGTCCTTCCCTGGAAGGTGGACTGCTATCAGAGAGGTCTGCAGGGAATAAGCCAGGGACCACAACTTCATGGCTTATGTGCACAAGGCCGTAGACAAGAGTGCCTCCCTGCTTGTTGATGTACCACATGGTGATGGTGTTGTCTGTTCTGACCTGAACCACCTTGTTCTGCACTGACTGAGAGAAAGCTTGCAGGGCCAGAAAAACTGCCCTGAATTCTAGGAGATTGATATGAAGAAGGGATTCCTGAGGGGACCACAGTCCCTAGGTAGTGAGGGCCCCCCCCGATGGGCTTCCCAGCCTAGAAGGGAAACATCCGTGGTAAGGACAACTGAATGAGACTGAGTGACAAATGGGACCCCTTGCCTTAAATTGTCCTGATCCTGCCACTATTGAAGGGCTTGGACCAGAGCCCGAGTCACTGGAATCAGTTTGATAAGGGGATTCTTCCTCTGGGACCAAAAGGCCCTCAGATGGAACTGAGTGTCCCTCATCTGGAATCTTGCCCCTTGGATCACTGCTGTAGAAGCTGCCATGTGGCCCAAGAGCTGACGGAAATGCCTTGCTGGTCGGGACACCTGAACGCTGAAGGAAGAAGCCAGTTCTATAAGAACTCTTGACCTTTCCAGGGGAAGAAAGGCTCTTGCTGACAGTATCCAGCTCTGCCCCAATGAAGGTAGAGGCTGCACTGGCTAGAGAACAGACTTGGGAAGGTTGAGAGAAATCCTGAAAGTGAGCACTTGCTGGGTAACTGCGGGTCTGACTTGTCTTGGTCTGGAGACTGGCCACTATGAGCCAGTCGTGCAAATATGGAAAAAAGTAAATCTTTGCCTTCTTAGAAAGGCAACGACTCACTGCCAGGCACTTTGCTAGAAAACCCTTGGGGCTGATGTTAAACCAAAGGGCATTGCTTTGAACTGACAGTGACCTGAGGCAACTTCGAACCTGAGGTACTTTCTGTGAGAGCACATGATGGGAATGTGAAAATAGGCATCTTTGAGGTCCAGGAGGCTAGCCAAAGTCCCTGGCCTTAGAGAGGAAGAATTATTCCCGAGTTACCATCTTGAACTTTGGTTTTAAAAGATGTTTGTTCGGGTATCTTAGGTCTAGGATGGTCTGCCACTCCCTTGTCTTTTTGGGGTAAGGAAGTACCTGGAGTACAGACCTTTGCCCAAGTGTAGGGTAGGGTAGGAACTCTCTCTATGGCTCTTAAGGCCAGAAGAGATGAAACCTCTGCCTCTAGGGCAAGGGTTTCTGAGAGACCTGCAGGTGGAAAAGATCTAGCTCTCATCTTCGGAAATTTTTTGAAGCTGAGAACCAGTCCCTGGCTTACTACCTCCAGGACCCACTTGTCTGAGGTAACAGACATCCAATCCTGGACAAAGTAAGCCAGCCTGCCCTACTGGAATAGGAGGCGTCGACCGGGCAGACCCATCAGGGTGTCTGCTTGGCAGAGGCCTTAGGCTGAGGTGGATTCAACCCTGCTCATCCCTTTTCTGCCTCTCCCTCTGAAGGACCCCCTCTGTGAAAAGGGAGAAGAGGCCTGTGCTTGGTGAAAAGGCCTGCCCCTGCCCCTAGACTGTTGCCTTTGAGGAGTTGCCTGCCTCTCCTTGGCCTGAGCACTCCTATAAGTGGTCCTGTACTCGCCATTTTCTTCATGTAATTCTCTGTCTGCTCCCAAACAGAGAGCTTCCCACTACAGGAAAATCCATGGCCTTAGCCTGGGGTGTCCGTGAGAGGCTAGTACATCTGAGCCAAGCCATTCTCTGAAGAGCCACAGATGTAACCATGACTCTTGATGACATCACTGGAGCCCAGCAGCATGAAACTGTACTTTGAGACCTCAATCCCATCAGCAGTCACCTCCTCCAGCTCCTTGGCCAGCTGGAGGGAGGCCTGTTTAGACAATGCCAGTACAGTGTCCCACCTGGACTTCTGGTACCTGGCTGTATAGGCCATACAGTTTGCCTGCCTGCCTGAGTCCCAAGGAAGATGCCATGTACTCCTTTTTTGCCATGGCAACAATCTTCCTGGAGTCTTTGTCTGGGGGTGTGAAGCCAAGGGAATATTTGCCTTGTCACAGGCAGCAGCCTGCACTACTAACATGGCTGCATTGTTGGTATAAAAAATCCATATCTGAACCTGATAGTGTGTACCTCTTGTCCATCCTTCTGTCAACAGCAGGTACAGTATTGGGAGACTAAGATTTTCAGTGTCTGCTTCCCAAAGGATTTGTGGAGGGGAACAGACTGTCTCCTGGACTCTGGGATGTCCATCATTTCCACATAATCAGGCTCCTCTTGATCCTCCATGGCCTCCTCCATAGGAAGCTGGAGGGTTTCAGCCACCTTTCAGTAAAACAGAAAGCGGGAGGGGACTCAAAGCCTAGGAGGAAACACCAGAAGGTCTGTCTGGGGAGATGTCCGGTTCCACAGGCACATCCAGACTTTCATCATCGTCACCATCATCCTCGCCTCCGGTTCATAAAATCTTCAGAGGGTATAATCTTGAACCGGAGAACCAACGAACAAGCCCCTGCCAAATGGTGCCGGATCGGTCGGAATCGGGCAAAGCGATTCCACAATCTGAATCGCTCTGGCTATTTCTTTGGATGTCAGAACATGAACCTCTGGATCCAAACCAGTCGATTTCTCTCTGCGTTTCCTTTTTGTAGGAACTGACCCCTCAGGATCGTCTCTCCTCTTGCCCCAAGAAGTATCGCCCTGGTCAGAGGGCACTCCTTCTGGTTCGGTCGGAACTGAACCGGGCTGGCCAACCAGGTCAGCGGACTTCTTGGCCTCCTTTTCCCTCAGTCTACCAAATCTCTTTTCAAGGGTAGACTTATGAAAATGTTTACAAATTTGGCAGTCTGTATCGAGGTGTTCAAACCCCAGACAGTAAACACAGGTGGTGTGGGGATCGGCCTTAGCAAAGACCTCCCCACACTCACTGCAGTGTTGAAACCCAGTGGGCCCGTTTTTCTTCTTGGGTTTCTCAGACATGGCCAACCTAACCAAACTTACCCTTTTATGGCAATCGCCAGGCAAGACTTCCTATCGGTCTTAACTGTGTCGTGGTGTTGGAAAAAACGTTCAAAACATTTTTTTTTTTTTTTTTTTTTTAGAATCGATAAGGACGCGTAACCACACTCTAAAGTAAAGACAGAAATTACTGAAGGTGATCGGTTCAGCCGAACCGATCAAACAAGTTCACAATTCCCACACAGAAATTAGGTAAAACCTATCTAGTACTCACGGTACCGCAGACAGAGGCTGAAATGACTAAGCGGAACAAATCTGGCTCAAAACCGACACTTTACCGACTTTTCGAACCGAGCTGAAGGAGAAATCTCCGGAGTGACTCTTCAGTGAGGCGGAGCAAAGAATCTTGACGGTTGGATTTCAAAGGGCTGCAGACAGAGACCTCAACCAAGCTCGAGCTCAGCATTCTATGCTCTACATAGAAAGTTAACCCTTTGTTCTCCAGAGCAGTTTAAAGGCTGGGGCTAACTGCAATAGTCAGAATACAGCAAGACTTCATGTTGTTTGAAATAATTTATAACTAATGTTAGGCACCAAAATGGGCCGGTAGGAGTGACAGTGGAGAGGATTTTTATTGGGTTTGGGGATTATGGAAATCGCTGCATAAGACAAAGCGGGTGTGGGATCCCAACCCCGCAGCAGCTTTTTACAGGCAGCCAGTAAGGGAGCTGAGATGAGCTCCTTGGTGAGTTTACAGATTCTGTGCCATAGCCACCTGGCCCCGGAGCTTTGTTTTAGACATATGGATCGCTAGGTCCAATTCTTCCTGTGGGATAGGAAGTAGAAAGCTGTCTTTTTTCCTCTTTTTTTCCTTTTTCCATACTCTGTGTTTGCCCCCAGGGGCATGACAAGGAAGGCTCCCATCTGCCACTCCCCTTCACCATCCATCGTCTTCCAAGGATCCCAGAGGCAAAGGTACCCCACCCGGACCCCCCCGGGTCGGGACAGGGACAGCTGTCCTCCTTCCCTCCGAAGCACATGATCCAACACCTCACCACAGGCTTCCCGGTGATGTGGTGGGTGGAAGTGTGGCCAACAGGTGTCATCGCCCTCCCCGTGCCCGTCCTTCCCTCCACTTTCTCCCTAACTACTCCCTAAGGCCTCAGCAAACCCTGTGCGTGCTTCTGAGGCACGCACAGCCACCAGAACCAGCAGCCCCACCACCACCCACTGGCCTAGTACCTGGCCTCTATCTAACATACTAATATGCCAGCAGAATAGGCCTAACAGTCTTTCATGTCTGCTCATTTGGTCAGCCCCCACCCTGGGAGCTGACCTTGCTCCGGCTTCTCCCTTCCCAGTTCCGGATATTCTTGCTGCACTGGATTTTGCTTCCAGAACCCTTCCCTGTACCTGTCCCAACCCTCTTAAACCCCTCCACCGCCTCGCCTCCACCAGCCCCTGGGCAGCGCATTCCATGGCTCCACCACCCTCTCAGTGAAGTAGCACCTCCTCCTTTCTCCCTGAATCTTCCCCCTCCAGCTTCCACCCGTGCCCTCTAGTTGCCCCTCCTCCTCCTTCCTTGAGCACCCGACTGCTCCTCCCCTATTTACCCCCTTCATGTACCTGAAGACCTCTATCATGTCCCCCCAGTCCCTTCTCTCTTCCAATGTGTACATATTTAGCTCTTCAAGCCACTCCCCATAGGTCCTGTCCCCCAAGCCCCAAATCACTTTGGTTGCCCTCCTCTGGACCTTCTCCAGGAGTTTAATGTCCCTCTTTAAGTGTGGCCTCCAAAACTGCACGCAGTACTCGAGGTGCGGCCTCACCAAGCAGTTATAAAGAGGGAGTATCGCTTTCCTCCTTCTCGAGGTGATCCCCCTAGCGATGCATCCCAGCATCCTGTTGGCCTTGGCTGCTGCCCTCCTACAAGTCTCCGAGTTGTTCATCTCGACATCCACCACCATCCCAGGTCACTCTCAGCCATCAGACTTGCTTGCATTCCCCCAGGTGTATACTTGACCCAGGTTTCTGGCCCCAAGCCAGTACCTTTCTTTTCCTGCACTGAACCTCAGCTTCCACTTTCCAGAGCCTCCAGGTCCCCTGTAAGGCCACCCTCCCTCCTCCCCATCCAACACCACCCCCAGTTTGGAGTCATCCACAAAGAGACTCATTTCACTTCTGATACCTGTCCTTATGTCAGAGACATAGGCATTGAACAGGAGGGGCCCAAGGACTGATCCTTGTGGGACCCCACTAATGACCCTCCTTGGGGATGAGACTATCCCACCCACTATGACCCTCTGGGTCCGGTCCTGGAGCCAACTGCCTATCCATCTGATCATCTGGTTCCCCATTCCCATTTCTCCCAGCTTATCCAACAGGCCCACGTGAGGAACAGAGTCAAATGCCTTGCTGAAGTCTAGAAAGAGGATGTCCACTGGTCTACCCAGGTCCAAGGCACTCGTCACCCAGTCACAGAACTCCACAAGGTTTGTCTGACATGATTTCCCCAGGACGAATCCATGCTGTCTATCATCCAGGCACTCTGACTTTTCCAGGTCCCCCCAGCCTCTCCTTGACAATGCCCTCCGTCACCTTGCCCACCACGATGTCAGGCTGACAGGCCTGTGAGTTCCCCCACCTCCTTGATCCCCCTTTGGATAGGCACTATATGTGTCACCTTCCAGTCCTGGGGCACCCACCCTGTCCTCAGAAAGATGGTGAACAGCTCCCAGGTGTTTCGCCAGGACATCTGCCAGTTCCTTCAGCACTCTGGGATTAATTGATCCGGCCTCAGTGCTTTCTCCATCTTAAGGAACTGAGGACTTCCCTCACTCTTTCTGCTGATTTCCACCTCCGATACCTCGTCCCCCTGCTTAGCCCCCCGCCAGTGATGCCTTCCCTTTCCCCAGACCCGCCCGATGATGGGGCCCCTCCTCAGTATCACTGTCTCCTCCTGTATGATGCAGCCTCCCATTTTCTTGGTGAAAACTGACGTGAAGTACTCATTTAGTACCTCAGCCTGCTCCCCCGGGTCTTGTGCCCATCTCTTCCCAGTTTTAATCCTGCTAATCTGTCCCTTCACCCTTCGTTTTTTCCCAATGTATCTAAAGAACCCCTTGCTCCCTCTCCTAATTTCCCTGGCCAGGTTCTGCTCCTTCCTTGCCTTAGCCCCCCTCACCACCCTAGGTTGCCCTTTTAGCCATCATCTCGTACTCCCCTCGATCCCTTTCACTCCTTGAGCACTTGAATTGCCTATAGGCTGCCTTCTTTCTCCTTACCACCTCCTGGACCTCCCTGGTCCACCAGCAGGGTTTTCGGGCCCTATCGCATTTTCGTCTTACTCTTGCACAGGTGCTAATCGCATCCTGCACCCCCCTCTCCTGATGATTTCCCACCTACTGTCAGTGTCCATGTCTGGCCCACTCACATCCAAATGCTCCTTAAGGATCCTTCCCATTTCCTTAAAATCCGCCCCCCTTAAATCAGTTACCTCCATCTTTGTGCAGCCTTCTACCCCTCCTAGGTCCAGGCAGAACCAGACCGTGGCATGGTCGCTCCCTGCCAATGGGTCCGTTACCTCCAGGCCCCCAATCTGGTCACTGTCTGCCAGGACCACATTCAGTATCCGTGCCTCCCTGGTCGGTTCCCCCACCTGCTGATTTAGGAACGCATCTTGAAAGACATCCAACAACCTCTGTTCCCTGGCCACCGAGGATGTCATAGTCTCCCAGTCTGTTCCTGGCATGTTTAAGTCCCCCAACACCACCACCCTTCCCCTGACCAATCTGCAGTGTCTCCCAACATCTGCCACCAGACTCTCCTCCAGCTCCTCCGCCAGCGCAAGGGGTCTATGCACCACTCCTATTTTTACTCTCTTGCTCCCCCTTGTTATCAAGGTGACCCAGATCGCCTCCACGGTTCCCTCCACCTCCTCTACTCCCCCTATGCCAATGCAGTTTTTGACTATTATTGCTACCCCTCCTCCCCTTCCCTTCACCCTGTCCTTCCTGAACATAGTGTAACCCTCCAGGTTCAGGTCCCAGTCATGTCCTGCAGTGGCCCAGGTCTCAGTGACGCTGCCACATCCACCTCCTCAGTTAGCATCGCCTGAAGCTCAGGCATTTTATTGCCAAGCTTCTGGCATTTATGAGAACTACCTTCACCCTTTCCTATACTTCCATTTCCCTGCTCGTGTTCCCAGGGATTCTATTTCCCTGGTCTGCACCTTACCAGCGGCCTTCTCCCACATTCCACCAGCTCCCCATGGGCCGGAGACATAGTCCCTCCTTTATCAGACCCCCCAACAAGCCTTTTCTCCCATCCTCCCCCTTCACAAGTTTAAACCCCACCTTTCACCAATGAACCTCTATTTTCAACAAGGATTCCCTCCCCTCCAAATTGAGATGAAGCCTATCTCTAGCATATAGCCCCTTATCCTCCCAGGTCTCCCCCTCAAATCCCCCATCAACCCATACCCTCTGGCCTCACACCACTCCCTGAGCCACTGGTTTATCTCCCTAATCTTCCTTTTGTGTTCCCCACTAGCCCTTGGCACGGCAGGATTTCAGAAAGAAATCATGCATCCTATGTCATGACAGACCCTGGCAAGCTCCTGAACCTTGCCTGTATCTCTAGCTCACTATTTCCTTCAATGTCATTTGTACCCAGGTGGACCAGTATGTCCAGGGAACCCCACAATCCTTTGCCAGCTGATATACCTCGTGCTTGGCCCTGTGCACTGTTGGTCAGGAAGTATTTGAGCTCAACTGGCCAGGCTTTCCCCTTCCTATCATTTGATACCCTGATCACCACATTACCACCAAGCCTCCACTTGGTGGCAGCCACGCAAGGAAGACCAACCTCGCTGATCTGAGAGAGAGCTGCCTGACAGCTGCTCAATCCTACTCCCAGCCCTCCCCAACCTCCAGCAGTCAGGCTCATTCCTGAACTTGGGTTGCGGCATGGGACAGATAAGGGCTATGTGCCTCAGCCCTCTGCGCCACGGGCTGGCCTGAGTAGGAGACTTTCAAGGTTTCCTAAGAAAGTTGGGGTATCTTAAGGTGCCAAAGGAAGGAAGCAATAGAGTCTTGTTGTGGCACAGACTACGAGTGTAGGGGACTCATAATAAGTCTGAAATGCCTGGGCTTATCATATGGTATTGGGTGAGTCGCACCTCACTGGATGGATGCAACAGTGACATGACAGTGTCCACCTTGCGTGGTTTCTGAAGCTGAGAGGCAAGCATCTGGGAAGATCTAGCTCCAACTTCATAGTAACGCTGACGTAGAAAGGTAAGTATTATTTCTGTTTGCGCAAATATAGTTATCTAGGTCAGCCTTTACCTTTTTAAGTTGCAGGGTGACCAACTGGTCTCCCTGCTGATGTGCTTGTGGAAGAAAGTGCAAGATACCCTCCAGAACCTCCCTATATTCTTGACGTTTCTTCAGTTTAGAGGAGAACTGTATAAGGTGACCTCACAGTACTGCCTTTACCACATCCCAACGGATCACAACTGGAGTGTCAGTCATGAGGTTATCCCCCAAGATCTCCTCAAGCTTCTGCCTAATGAATTCCTGAAAAGGGGCGGACTTAACATGGAAGGTACTGAGGTGCCAACACATGACCCATTTTTCTAGCCCGAAATTCCAGTATGATAGATCAGAAAGATAGATATCTCTTATAGTACAACAGATGGCCCTAGAAAGATGTTCAGCTGGTGTGTAACAGTAGTCAGTTCTAAAGTATGTGCAGTATACCGGAGAATAGTGGGTGTAGCTGCCCCTGACTGGGGTGCAATGTCCTCAGACATCTGCCCATCCAATTTCTTATCACGAGCCTCTTACAATATCTATGAAAGGCAGGAAGCCTGAGAGGGTTCTACTTGGAAGAATCCAGGTTGGGGTTTAGGGTACTATTATGATCACCAGCCACGAGGAGAATCCTCTGGCAGGAAATGATCTGATCTAACAACTGTCTGACAGTGAGGTGTTGGCGCCTGGGGTACATAAATACTTGCTAACATGACTTCTTGTCCATGCAGTGTGCCAAGCACCAAAACCAGTCTCTCTTCGGGGTCACAACAAAGCTGGTGCTCCTCAAACTGAATGTCTGGGGAGCAAAATGTCTACCCCCCCAAACTGGCTTCCGATACAGGAACAGGAAAATTCCCTGTTAAAGCCCAACATCAGCAATTTAGCATGTTCGGATGGCGTGATGTGCGAGTCTTGGAGAAACACCAAGTGAGGTTTCAACTTTCAGACTCAGGAAGAGTATTTTCGAGTGCTTGACTGGTTTGGTAAGCCCTTTCACATTCCATGTGCAAAGATGAATTGATGGGGAGGTCACTGTAGCTGGATAACACAGTATACTGAGGTACCAGTGCCCTGTGCACCCCCCTTGCCCAGGGACGCCCTACACCTACATGCCACAACACATTTCACAGCACTTCCATTCTGACATGACCTTTTATAAACAGTTAACTCTAAGCAAAACTGAGGGGGCTGAAAGTGGGGAGAAAATTCTCTATCCAAGGGAAAGGGTAGCCAGTACTGCAGAAAGCAGACTGCTAGTATGGCTAACTGGGGGAGGGACCCCCGACCCTCCTAGGAACTACTCTTCAGAGTTCCAGGATCAGAATTCATCAAACCAGGACTCAACTGAAAGGTGGCTTCCAGCAATGGCCATATGTGGCCTGGGGCAATAAACTGCCAGGAGGTAGTGCAACGGACAAAGGGGCTTCCAGCTGAAGTCAGCTTAGGGGCAGGTTAGAGAACAGGAGGCCATCATATCCCTGGGGACCTTTGCTAAGCTGCAGCTTAGGAAGGCTTACAGGGTTATACCCGATGGAAATAAAGAATGGGAATCAGGGTTACCAGAGAGGCTAACTGTAAATTACGACCATGTATTTATTGAAGGTCACAATCAATGTAAAAATACTTTCAGAGAGGCGGAGTATCCAGCAGTCCATCTAGCGCTGCAGGGCCTAGTTCTCAGCATAAATGATGCCAGCTGCAAGCTCTTAGATACTGCTGGGGCATACATAACAGCAAAGTGCCTATGGTATTATTAGTAGGTTTAGACCGTATTAAACAGTGAACTCTAGTGAACCTGTAAGAGTCTCTGAGCCATATGTCCATGTTGTTTTCCACAGGTGGGTAAGGAGAGGATACAACAAAGTTCAGAATAAGTAGCATCACCCATTCTGCACACTGTTATAGGTTAAAGTGCGAGTCTATGGGGCCACTGCTGTTCCAGGATCAGGAAGAGTAACAGTTAAAATGATACTGAGGAACCAGCTGGAGAGACTAACACAAAATGTCACTAGGTCCCAGGCTCAGTAACCACACAAGTCTCTGTTCAGCCGACTTACCAATGTCCGGGTTCAGCTCTACTACCCTGTTGATGCCGCCCCCTCCCCCAAGGTAAAACCAGGCATCAACCCTCTCCTCAGGCTGCCAGGCAGACCCAATCTGACACAACAACTTCATCATTGGTTCCGCTAAACAGGTCCAGGAATACAATAACTATGGAATGAATGTTCAGTGGTTGACACCATATCAGCCCTCGATGGGAACAGGCATTTCATTCAGTCTTCCCAAGACCCTCTTGAGAAGACTCAAACTGTCAGTTACTAGGTGGTCATTAGTCTGGCAGTTTTAGCAGTGTGGCACTTGTGGAAAAATGCTAGAAAGGGAAAGAATGCAAGAAAATGCAGCTCGCTTCTCTCTGACAACTCCATCAGAGTTGAAGTGCTGAGGGTGTAGTGCACACACAGTCGCCCGATTTCTAGGCACATGGGCCTTTTGGAGTTGGATTTAGGAGGGCACAGGGTTGAATAGGCCGCTTGGGCCTGTGGCATGATCGGTGACAACGTCCGAGGACTGGCTTGTATCACAGCAGGGGCCATCATGAAGTATCGCCAAAAAACTGGCTCAGTAACCTGCCTACTGGCAGGCGAGCCACACTCAGTATGGCACCAGATAAGCATGACCACCAGGTAAGGGCAACCACCTGTATCTCTAGATGGAGGGGTGGGGAATGGATCTACCAGGAACAAATGCAACTGCATCTAGCAGGGAGGGACATGCTGGGAGGATTCACTCAACACCCAAGCACCCGAAAACCAAACGGTATAGCAAACAATTTTAAGAGGTCACTGGTGTCTGCCTAACAGCCCAAGAGAGAAGGGCCCCGGGGCAGGGGGACGAAGCAAGCAGAAGGCGTGAGCCACCACCTGAACTTGTAAATAAAGCTGGAAAGTATTCGGGTTTCATCAACCAAGAGTTTAGGCTGAGCATCTGAGGTTTTCTTGGTGCCGTACAGGCGGACAATAATCTCCTGAATGGCCTCTGCAGCTTGCTGGCATCTCTGGGCTTTAAGGGTCTGCTTGCTAGACTTAATCTTTGTGCCAGTTCAGCCAACAGGGATTTCTGTGGGGCAGGCCGAGATGGGGCCTCAATACTGATTCCATGTTGAGCCAGACCTGCTACTGCTGCTTCTGTGGAGTCAGTGTTGTGTGCCATTAGCCAGGAAATCTGTCATGAAGGCAGGGCATGGAGTACAGAAATTTACACTGTGCTGTTTCAGTGCTTTGCATTTAGCCATGATCATCGGTGAACAATCGTCTATATAGATTTGTTTATTTTGAAAAAGAACTGTCATTTGCTGCAAGACCAAGTGGAGGATCTGCTCCTTTTTCTATGAAACAAACCTTACTAATGGAGTGGGGAAGACTGGCTCACTTTGTCATCTGCTTACAGAGTGGAAAAATGGCCGGCTACTGAATTCTCAATTTCAGACTGGCACAAGGATACCAGTTTGCCACTGGGGCATGGCAGGCTGGCACTTTTTATTTCCTGGTTATCTATTGAAAGTTAATGGAAGCCTGCCCGGTGGCACAGAGAGTTAAGGTGCTAGACGCCACACCTCATGCCAGCGACCCATGTTCAGGAACGAGCAGGGGCCGCAGGGGGTCGACAGGAGAGGAGGAGGAGGAGGAGGAGGATCGAGCATCCCAGGGACTGCTCTCCTTCTCCGGGAGGGGATTTCAGTGTCGAATGCTGGGCCCCTAGCGGAGGCTGGGGTGGCACACCGACACTGCCGACCGGGCAGAGACGGGACACGCCTGACGGAGCGTGCACGGCAGCGTGCATGCTACTCCCGCTGGCATCACTGCACGCTCCACCGCTGAGGGGAGTACACTGGAGGAAGAAAAAAGATTGCTTGGCAGATGACGGAGGGTGCCTCGCAGGTCCCGTCCCCAAATAGCCACGGCGCTGGCCACACTGTATCCAGTCTTCGGCGGCGTTTGGGGAGTCCCACCAGCCGGGGCCCCGGGCACTGTCGGCATTGGCTGGTGGACGTCAGATGCGGACTTTGGGCCCCTCCAAAGATGGGGCTGGAGCAACAGGCGTATAAAGTGATAGCAAAGAAAAAAAAAAAAAAGAAAGTTAATGTACCCCCCAGGCACGGGTAGCAGCCAACCAGAGACCAGGAAATAAAACAGTACCCCGGCATCACCCTTGATCCCCACCTCTCATACACTGTCCATATCAGCAATGTTGCAAAGTTTGCCAATGTGAGGTTAGGCATATTAGTCCGGCACAGGAAACAACTAACCCCAGAAGCACTGTCAGTGGCCGTCCAAAGCTCCATCATCAGCATCATAGACTATGGTCTTGTCTTATATATGGGTCTGCAACTACCACTGCTCTCAAACGTATTGCAACCTCCCTGAATAAGGCCTGTCATCTCATCACTGGCTCACATCGCCGTACCAACACATGTGACCTTTATTCCCAATCTGGATGGCTTCAACTGGACAAATGCATAAAATACCAAACCTGCATCACGGCCAAGAAAATTATAATGGGGCTTGCCCCATCTGGTGTCTGTGCCCTCTTAAGCCTAGACATAGGAACGTCACTACAAGGAGATCCAATTCCCATCTACTACACATCCCACGATGTCGCACGACCCAAGGGCAAAGATCATTCGCTTATCGGGCATCCAACTGGCTCAGCTCTCTTGGCAGCGACACAGCGACCGCTCCAACACTCTGCCTCTTCAAGTCCAAGCTGTGCCTCTCACTGCTTGTATCCTGCGATTGCCCATCTTACCATTTCCACCATTCCAGCTGCAAATGCCCCAGCACCCAGCACTTATAATCAGTCTTTGCACCCCTAGCACCTTACCTGTCATATTGCCTCAACAAGGCCCCCTGGCTGCAGTGTCTCCTGCCCTCGTCCACCTCCCCCCCCATATCTCCACTCCTGCCCCGCCCAACCACCTCCCATTACTCCCCTTACCCCTGCCTCCTTCCTCCCGATCTCCTACCCTCACTTCCCCACCACCCTTCCTTGTCTTGCTCATAGCTCAAGTCTTTGTACTGTTATTACATGTCTGTAAGTCAATGACTATATGTTTGTAACTAAAATGATGACTGTTACACACGCTGACGTGGAACCTTTGTAAAAGAGCCTCGGCTCAAATGTATTGTAATCCTAGATTGAAATAAATAAATAAATAAATAAAATAAAATAAAAGCACATTTTCTAAAAGATGGATCAGCATGCTGTGTAAACATTTACTAATTTAACTTACTCCAAACAAAGACAGGAACAAGAGATGCACTGTCATTTAACAAAATCTCTTTACTGCAACCAATAAAAAAGCATATTCTAACAGGGTTAAAGTTTATACAAAATGACTATTTGAGGACAATTTAAAATACAAAACGTATACAATGTCACAATTCTTATCACTAATACGCAACAGAACATTAAATACCATTTCAGCTTGAGACAGCAGTTATTTCCTTATTCACAGCACCAAGGACATTTCCTTTTACACTGCCTACAGAAACCACGCTCCCAAAAAGTGCTGTTAAACTTGTCTTACAATTAAAAGTGGCACTATTCTAAATGCGAAAGCACAAGAGACATACAGCAACAATAACCAGACACTTCGAACCAAATGGTTTCTCCTCAGGGGGCCCACTTTTAACTGCAAGACAAGTTTAACAGCACTTTTTGTGGTGTGATTTCTTTTTGTTTCCAGTTTCCTCCAGATTAAGCCACTGTCAGTTCCTGTGCTGCTGCGCTGGGTGCCTTTCCCTTGTTTCTTTGCACTGCATACAGTCCAGTGATCGACGACTTTCCTATTTACCCTTTTTGCACGCCACCCCATAATTGCCTGGCATGTATTTCTGGTGGGTAGGCGAGGGACACACAGATATCCATGGCCACCCCATTACACCTTTATACACATACCCTGGCCTTTCTAGAAGCTTGCTCTCTGAAGCGCAGACCTCTTTAGTGGTTCTCATGATGTTAATTGGAGGCTGATGACACCATCCACCAGACTCTCTTTGGTAACATAAAGAGGTCATATTTCCTTACAGTGCGTCAGTGAAGTCAAATTTACACCCACTTAGGGCTGTAGGAGGATAATCAAGTCTGACAGAAACTGATTTTAAGTATTTAGTCTTCCGCTCATGGTAGGGCTTCACCAATTATGCCTCCTGTGTTGTACGATGTGCTTCTAATGCTGTACACGGCAAGCACCAAGCTTAGTCATGTGACTACCTTACTGAAAATACAATCTGCAGCATAATAATCTACTGTTTCAATACCTTCTGCACTTCTCTTTGAAACAGACTATAGTTTTTTACTTTCTCTTTTTCCTGCTTCAACCCAGCCAGCCCTCACCCACAGACGATGCCCCCCTCCAACCCCCAACACTAGTCATCTATGGGACTTAATCCCTCAAACAACCATTCCTCTACAGCTTACACCCTGTGGCAGGATCATTGGGGGTTCCCCATGCCCCTCTGGCTGTCATGCTCAGTTGGAGGCAGAGTGCCCAGTAGGCAGTGTGGGGCCCACGGGGGTGGGGTGGGGGGTATCACCTCATCATACTGGTCAGCCAAGGGCAGCAATGTTTTTCCATTTTCAGGCTCCCCTGAATCCCCAGATGCCTTGAGGGCCTGGACAGTAGTGGCACAAGCATGCTTACACTACAATCAGTAGGCGCCAGCTCACCCTCAGTGACTCTTGCTTGCAGCACCACCACAGCAGTAGAACTCACTCCCCGAGGACCGTTTCCTGCAGGATACTCTATCCTCCTCACCCTGGCCAGACCCTCACAACTCAGGTTTGCTCCTGAACCCGGATCGCTGCAGCCCCAGTGGTAATGCTAGCACTGTGCTGACAGGCTGGCCTACACAGACTCCTCTTCTGCCTCACTGACCTTCTGAACAAACCACTTGTATGGCACACTGCCATGAACTGGGCAAACCAGTCAAACTGCTCAGGAGTTAAACTTGCCCTTTAAAATCCAAATATTCTTCTCTCAGAGTAGCTGCTCAGCTGACACTGTCAAAAGCTGCCATGACAATTAGTGACCTTTCTGGCTCAAAGCCATGGTTTTCCTTAAAGCTACACCCAAAACTTGAAAAAATATATGTTGTGCAAAGTGTTTTAATTTGTATGTGAAGTTGTAGTGTTTCCTTCCCTCTTAACTGGTATTAGGAGTTTTCCAAATTAGCCTGCTAGCTTTATGCTAGTTTTACGACCCCTGGGGATCTTCATACCTGATAGCGTAATTGTATTTCTTGTTCCCACAGTGCATCTTGTCTCATGTGACTGTGATGTAAGAGACCCAACATT
The DNA here is from genome assembly GCA_016271365.2 of Neoceratodus forsteri. NCBI lineage: Eukaryota > Metazoa > Chordata > Ceratodontiformes > Ceratodontidae > Neoceratodus > Neoceratodus forsteri. The sequence continues at coordinate 171,938,760 of JADMNL010000028.1, forward strand.
CAGCACACACATGCCAAACAAACTAAATATCTTGGAAGCTTTACAAACTGCACAAAAATTACCAGCAGCAAAGTTTTTCAGGACAGTAAAACCTTTAGGATGAGGGTGGTCACCAAGCTGAATTCTATAGATTTAAAAATACAGCCATCTCTATTGTTGTGAACTGATTGTGATGCAATGCTTTCTGCTGGATTTATGGGCTCTGCTACATCACCATCACATGAAACAAGGTGCACTGCAGGACAAAGAAATGCAATAAAGCTATTTGATATGGAGATCTCCAGGGGGGTCGAAACTACCCCTAAGTTACATGGTAATTTAGGAAAACTCTACACCAGTCAGAGGGAAGGAAACACTAGAACTTCACATACAAGTTAAAACACTCTGCACAGCATATATTTTTTCAAGTTTTGGGTGTAGTTTTCCTTTAAGGACTAATCTTTGTTTTTCTCAGGGGTTGTCAGGCATTTTACCAGTAGAACATGTGCTTCTGTTTTTGGTTTTTTTTTTTTATTAAAAAAAAAAAAAACAACTTATTTTTGTACTTTTTTTGCTGCTACAAAGTCTGCCTTGTATTTATTTAATTTATTTATTCATTCATTCTCGGATTACAATACCTTTGAGCACATAACAGCTCTTTTACAAAGATTCCACGTCAGTGGGAAGGGTGACAGACATACAACAGATGGTATTACATAAAATATTGACAAGAAAGTATTTAAAATGACAATATGACATTGATATTGCAACTAAACTTAAAACTATGAATTGGTAGGAAATCAAAAATAACCCAATAAAAGGAGGCAGCCCAAGGTGCTTTGTCAAATAGGTATAGTTAGACTTCGATGAACAAAAGTTCAGGCAGCGAAGATAAACAGTGGAAAGAAGGTGGAGGGTGAGAGGGTGAGGCGAAAAAGGATTGGGGAAGGAGGCAGGAAAATAAGGCAGAGCCATTAGGGTGAAAGTGGTCATTACAGAGAAAGGGAGAAGCAGGTACACAAGGATGTGTCAAAACTGCTGAGGTAGCGCCATGTTAGTTGAAAGAGTCACAGGAACAGTTAGCTGTAAGATGCTGATGAAGAGTGCCTTTAAATGGTCCCAATTTTGGAAGGAAGAGATTTCACTGCAAACTCATTTCTGCTGCTGTTCTTGTTAGTTAAACCCTGGCTTTGGTTTGTACCGAAACCCGATTTAAAGTGGGGAAACACACATTAGAAAAGCCACTTCACAGAACTGAATGCAGCGTGCCCCCGCGCTCCCTTCATATAAATATCACAAAACCTCTGGGCATGGGGATGAAGACAGAGCTAAGTGGAAGGCCTCAAGCGGTCAGTCCTTGAGGGAAATTATGATCCCTTCCTTCAAAAAGGCAGAACATTAAAAATCTAGCAACTACGATGGAGGAGCTCCCATTCAGATAAGGAGTCCCTGTTTTCCTTTCGAGCAGCTAAAAACACACTAATGGTTTAAGGAAAACAAGCAACACAGTTTAGAAGAACAAGCATGACTGAAAGAAAAGGAAAAGGAACCATGTGAATGTACAAATATGTTAAACTATTTCTGTCACCTTTAGGTTTGTTTGTTCATTCAAATATTGAAGCCTTGTCATAGCTTATGGTAATAACATACTAAAAGCCAGCAGAATAGGCCTAATGGTCTGTTATGTCTGCTGTGTAGTAACCACCCAGTGGTTGCTCACTATTCCTCCCCAGCCCCCAAGAGGGTCCTCATTGGATTTAGAATCTCCTTGTACATGTCCCAACTCTTCTGAAGCCTTCCACTGTGCCTTCCTCCACCAGCCTCTTGGGCAGCGCATTCCCTGCCCCACCACCCTCTCAGTGAAATAATGCCTCCCTACGATCCCCTATAATTTCCACCTCAAGTTTCCACTCCATGCCCCTCGTTGATCCTTTTTTTTTTTTTTTTTTTTTATAACAGCTCCATGTTTCCGCTCTGTTATTCCCTTTACATACTTGGAAGACTCCTATCATGTCTCCCCTGTCCTTCCTCTCCTCCAGTGTGTACATCCCAAGCTCCTTACATAATTAATATAGTACATAAATAATACATACATAATTAATAAACATGAAAGGGACAGGTAAAAATAAACCAAAAAACACAACATATACAAAACAACTGCAATCCTCCCTCAAGCTCTCTAAACTAGTCTCTCTCTCATTGTATTCCAACTCTTGATTAGCAAATGCCTTAAAGAAGTCTGCCACTGTCACATTAGGCAGCATGTCATTTTACACTATGCTAATTTTACCCAGCAGTGAGCTCTTTTTTTGCCCCTCCAAACTGAGCCAATCTTATCTTTTAGAATTGTTAGAACTGTTATAATTGCTATTTCTACGCCACTGTTCTGTTTGTTTATGTAATCTCTCTTTAGTCGTATATCCACGTTTTCTGGACCCATGTTTTTGTCCACTCTACATTGCCTTGTATCTTGGTTGTATTATCTTGTCTTTTGCAGCACCTCCTTGTAAATCAGGTTGCTCAATACAGTCTTCCTGGTGAAATAAACTTGAACAAGCATAAAAACATTTATGCAACAGCTGTCAGGATAAAAACTGACACATAACTTCAGTTATCCGAGTCACCGTGTGGATAAATAGGTGATGATGTAATCACTATGTGGATAACTTGAAGTTATCCACATAATAGTACATCATCACCCATTTATCACAGTGACTCCATCGCTAACCACCACCTGTGTTGCCTGCTCAGCAGTACTGCCTCCCAGTTTCACGTTTACCTTCTCACAATGCTCTTTACAAGCAAAGCTATCACAGTCCCAAAGACTCACAAAAATGTAAACCCTAACCAAATCCCCCCCCCAAAAAAACAGAACCACATTTTAAATGAAAACACAAAAAAAAAAAAAAAGTGCCATTTTTTCCTCTTTCTCAGCACAGCAGCCCTGCAAACCAAACACAGCAACCAGGCACAGAGAAAAAAAACATACACAGAAACTTAAGAAAAAAATATTCAACAAAACTGAACAAAAAAAATCCTGTTGCATAAATTAAATATGCATGGGGCGCCTGTGGGATAACCAAGTTATTTGTACAGTAGCCTCTGACCTCTAGTAAACCTCACGAGTGGCGAAGCCACTCGTGAGGTACTGAGTCTCAGCTGCTAACAAATATGTACACAGTACCTAATTTCCTTATATATTGCTTAACTACAGCATACACATAACAAACATTCATTAACCAAATTAAGGTTGAGCTGGTGTCAGTTCTTTAGCTTTAACATTCCGTAGCCTTCAGCAGCACAGCATTGTATTTAATTGCACAATGTTTTGGCTGTCTAGTTTCTACTGTTTTATTTATTTTAAACATCCCATGCCCTTCCCAAAGGTCGCACCGGGAAACGAGCCTCTGCTCAGTATGCATCTGCCGGTTACCCATGATCCCCCTTACTATTACTGCTAACATGGAAGGATGCGAGGATGACAGAGAATGAATCCTAGCAGTAACTTCCCCATCGTCAGTCATACTGAAAGTTCAGCACTGCAGCCAGCAATGCGTTCTTGGAATGGGCTGTGCACAGTTACTGTGTTTTTTCCTTTATATTACTAGGAAATTCTCTTGGCGATCAGCCCGGTCATCTCTGCAGTCATGCAAACATACGGTCTCAGCAGGAAACAGAGTAGCAGCCTGCCAATGTGTACACCTGTTACCACATGTCCATCAACAGGCACACCCTTAAGACAACCACCAACCTGACAGTAACACTGTTTGTAACATGGGCAGAAAAGAAGGAGTCAAAACAAGAGAATCGACTGGTGGAAACATGGCACGTGATGCAAAAGTAGCGGTGATTAATCCACCAGTAGAGCCCGCTTGTGTAGTACCTACAGGGTCCAGAGTGTGCAGCGCTAAGTGAGAGACACCATTAGAGCCCACTTGTGTAGTACCTAGAGTGTCCAGAGTGTGCAGCGCTAAGTCAGAGACAGCGAGTGTGTGGAACAATAGACACACACTCGTGACACATACCGCAGGTCTCAAGTCTAAAAGCAAAGCATGTCAGTGAGAGAGGAGTGACATTTTCTTATCAGGGAGAGGAGCAGCGACAGAAGGAAACGGACCTTGGCTCCGACGATCTGCATGCTGCTCCACAGCAGTAGACCGATAGACGCCCCTGCAGCACGCACGACATGCAAATCACGTAGCCTGTCCGAGGAAGCAAGTGGATGTCGGCAGTGAGTCGAACTGTTAATGTAATTGCAAAGAAATGTATGCTTCGATCTAATGTTTTATGCCAGTAGCACACCAATCACTGAGTGGGCAACCATCCTGAAGCAAGTTGTGTTAGCCACAGGAAAATAACTAAGTGTAATAAACGGTATATTACGATCGCAGCGTCTCCGCGTACATTTGAATATTGTCTATCTTTCTGATCGGGACACACCTGTAACACAAGCTCACCACTCCTGTGTCGAGCCCATGTTACAAGTGCATTAATCACCTCCAGCGTCGGGCTCTACCAGGGATTATCCTGGGTGGTTGAAGCACTCGTCTCTCGGCCTCGTGGCACCAACCCCCAGCCGGCATTAATCCACTGATAGAGCCCTCCTCTGTCGATGATTAATGCTTACGTGACTAGGGAATATCATGTAGCTGGAGCTGCATTTTGTAGCCCTCGAGTGGCTTAAGATCTATTCCCCTTCTACAGTGTATCAGTATGTTTGCCTTGCTTACTGCAAGCAAATGTGAACATACTTTCAGCAGCTGATTGCTGGTAAAATCTTTTAGTGACTCAATGTGCTCTTACATTTGGCATTTGCGTGTGGTATTAAAAATGTCATGTAAATCTTAACTACATGAAATATCCACAGTTTTAGTTAACAAGACAGTTTTCCTCTTTTGCTACAAACAAGAATTTATCTGCTGTCACCCACCATAACTCTGTTGCCCCTCCCAGATGCTTTCTCTCCTAAAACATACACAAAGCTCTGACCAAGCTTCAGACTGGGGTGGGGGCCTGGCGCGAACAACTGGATTAAAACAGTGCTGTCGCAGATAGTGCTTCCCAGCCAGGGAGGAAATGGCACTACAACCAACACCACAGGGGCCCCTGTGTAGGGCCGGGGAGCTTGCTACCCCCCAGGGTTAGCTGTGGTGTCTCAGGCCACAATGAAGGGTGGCAGTTGCGTGGGTGGAGGGGGTAGAGGGAATAAACATTAGGTGAAAACACTGCAGCTGTCTGGATGAGAGCCTGCAGCTCTCATGGGCCTCACAGTGACACAACCCCCATTACTAGAGAGACAGTGGGAACAGCAGAGGATAGGTCTAGGCTCCCTTGGGCCTCATGCTGTGCCCCCACGGGAGAGACAATGGAAACAGCAGAAGCTGGGGCTGGGTTCCCTTGGGCCTCATGTATGACCACCACTGAAGAGATGGTGGGAACAGCAGAGAATGGGGCTGGACTCCTTCAGACTCACAGTGACTCCACTGGAGAGACAGTGGGAAAAGCAGAAAGTATAGCTGGTTGGGAGTTCCCTCAGGTCTCACTATGTGACCCCACCTGGAGAGACAGTGGAAAAAGCAGAGAGTATGGCTGGGTGGGTTTCCCTCACAGTGCAACTCCACTTGGAGTAATGTGGGAATGAGAGTGGGGGGCTGGACTCCCTCAGGCCTCACACCTACTGGAGAGATGGTGGGAACAGCAGAGGGTATGGCTGGGGAGTGGGCTCCAAAGGACCGCATGGTGTGACCCCAGTGGAGAGACAGTGGGAGTAGCAGAGGCTGGCACTCGGGTGCTGTGCTTCTTCAGGCCTCATGTTATGACCCCCAATGGAGAGAGGATGGGAACAGCACAGAATGGGGAAGGGCTCCCACAGGCTCCAGGTTATGACCCCCACTGGTGAGACAGTGGGAATAGCAAAGGGTGAGGCTGGGGGACTGGGCTTCCACAGGCCTCATGGTGTGACCCCCACTGGTGAGATGTGGGAATAGCCACTGGTGGAATTGGTCTTCCTCAGGCCTCAAGCTGTGAACCCCACTGGACAGAGACAGTGGGAATAGCTGAGAATGGGCAGGGCTCCTATGGGCCTCAGGTTGTGACCCCCCACCCGAGACAGTGGGAACTGCAGACAACAGGCAGGGCTCCATGGGCCTCAGGTTGTGATCACACTGGAGAGATGGTGGGAACAGCAGAGGCTGGGGGAGGGGGAGCTCCCTGGGCCTCATGTTATGGCCTCCACTGGAGAGATGGTGGGAAAAGCAAAGAATGGGAGAGGGCTCCCACAGGCCTCAGGCTGTGACCCCCACTGGTGGGATCACGGGAACAGCAGAGGGTAGGGTTGGGGGACTAGGCTTCCTTGGGCATAACTATGTGACCCCCACCAGTGAGACAGTGAGAACAACAGAGGGTGGGGCAAGGGTTGGGCTCCCTTGGACCTCACAGTGTGACCACCACAGTTGAGGTGTTGGAACAGCAGAGGATGCAGCTGGTTTCCCTTGGCTCTCATGTTGGTACCCCCATTGGAGAGACTGTGGGAACAGTAGACGGTGGGGCTTGGTGGCTGCGTTCCTTGGGCCTCATGTTATGATCCCCACTGGAGATGATGGACATAGCAGAGGGTGGTGCTGGGAGGCTGCGCCCTCGGCCTCATGCTGTGACCTCCACTGGAGAGATGATGGGAACAGCAAAGGGTGGTGCTGGGGGCTGAGTGTCACTTCCACGGAGAGATGGTGGGAACAGATGAGGATGGGGCTGAGCAGAGATGGTGAGAACAGATGAGGATGGGGGGCTGCCATGGGGGAATACCCTGGGCTCGAGCACTGGGTGGACAGTAGCAGTGGAGAAAAAGCTCTATAGAAAAAAAAAACAAACAAACGTAAGCTGTCAACCAATGACAGACCTAACGTTCATAGCTGTAAAAGTGCACTGCATGCACACAATCAACTCAGAGACTGTAATGGGCAGTTGTTTGCAGGACAAGTTGTGAGCAATACAATATAAAAAGGAACAGATAAAAGAAATCAGCTTGTGGGGGCAGTTTATGACACTTTCCTTTAAGAATCAAGGAAGTAGAGATCTGAAAACAGTACAAAGTACCAAAAGAGAAATTATAATTTTAAACTATCATGCAATGCAAAAATCTGGAAAGCAATACACACTTCCTTGTTAACTTCATTACTGCTGTAACTAGTACTACTCCTTTCAACAAAATATCATCATTGATAATACCCAGGCTAGTGACTGTGGGCAGGGTAGGATATGGGAGGATACATTTACTATTTTATTTATTTTCTTTTCGTTTACCAGGTAGATGTGCTAACCATAGAAATGACTATTTTCAAGGCTACCTAAACACACATCTTATGGGGCATACTGTTCTAAAAACCCTCCCGTGGAAGCAGAGCAGACAGGGAGAGGTTTGACTCCCTGTAAGCAATTACCTAAAAATATTAAGTTTAATACCTTTCGTGAGTTTTCTAAATGAAACAGAAACATTTCCAACCCGGCGATGGAAACTAGCACAAGGACGTCAGAGCGTGATGATGTAATCTGTAAGTCAGGACGTTCTTAGTATTCAATTCTATGGGCCTTATGTTCTGTGTAAAATTAACGGTATATATGACCGGATCTTTACCTCTATGTAACATGCACGGTGTGTACATGTAACACGGCAGTAAAGGTCTCTGGGTACCCGCCTGCAAACAAGACTCCATGGGGACTGAATACGAGGCGTCTGACACTAAGCATCATCACCAGCATCAACAACACCGACCAACAATCTTTCCAGGCTGACATTAAAAAATGGCGAAAATGACAAAACTAGATTTTAGTAACTGTACAATCCAACTCTCCTGTGCTCTAAGACAAAACATATCCTCAAATATTTAAAAACCACTAAAACATGACCAGGAGGTGCAGAGTGGAATTACATGAAACACAGAAAAAAAAACAAGGTTTTACAGTAAAAATACAAGCAAGGTGATGAGAGCAAGGTACAAAACATTTGTGTGATTCATGACAAAACATGCGATAAGACAATCTGTTGGCAGGCGCAGGACATAGCTCACATATTTGCAAGTAATTATGATGCAAAGTTCGGCAAGAGGGTCACTAAAGACAAACCACATACTTGCAAGAACTATAAGGTATAATAAGCAGGGAAAATTACAAAACAACATACAGTAGGCAGATCCTTAGGGCAGAAACATTCACATGGTTTGGGAGACAGGGCACAGAGTATTGCAAGTAGGAGCTTTTCGGCAATGAGTACGTTGTGAATTATAGTAGGACAGAGCAAGGGGTTTGAGATAAACCAAAGAGGAGAAGCAGATCAAGTTGGGAGGGGTATTAAAGTATAAGGAATTGCCATTTCACGGCGTCCTATAACCATCCTATCGTAATGGACTTGCAATGCTGGTCTCTTTCATTATCCTATTTTAGTACTGTACTGACAGGCATATACAACTCTCCCCTTCCCCTTCCCCCAGCATATCTCAGGGCACAAAGCCGTTTCCAGATCAATATGCTTTCCTGGTTAAAAAAAATGAAATAAATAAAAACAAAATACTGATGCTGTGATGCAAATGATGTAACAGCCGAGGCATGCCACTTCTAATCCCCATGATTTCCACATGATGCATCCTGTGAGTGCACAACAGCCCAGAACAAGGCCTGCAGGGCTGCTCTTTTGTGATCAGACTGCTCAATTTTTTCGAGCAGCACAGAGGGACATGAGCACTCACTGGTACAATAGCAGAAAGCAAGTCCATTCACACTGGTTAGTAGCTGATCATTCTCCATACTGTGCTGGTAAGGTTTCCTAGCCTCAGGATAGGAAACACTCAAAAGAGCTGTTCCCATGTGTCCAACGGGATATTTAAGTTCAAATTCCATCCTGTTCCAGTGATTTCCGGTGTAGTATCGCAGCTTGCTTCCCATCAGATTTTCATACGGGTAGCAAAAGCTGATGATGTTTTTGCTTTCCTGTCCCCAAGACACCCATCCTTCACTAGCAGAAGTTGCTACAGGCAAAGGTGATGCTGTCATGACTGTCTGTTTAGTGTAAATTCAGGATTTTAACTCCATGTGACCATGTTCCTTAGTCGCAGTTAGTATCAAAACAAGGACTAAAACATAAACAAAAGCAGCGCTATGCAGCTGAAACAGGAAGTGTATTACTTTTACGTTGACTCTCACTGCTTTAGTGTCCCAAGCCTCAATTTGAAATCCCTGAAACTAAGGTCCACAGTTTGTGAAAATATCAGCTTATTTACTGTTGGAATAGGGTAGCGTTAGGGTTAACAACCCCAAGGTACGCCCCATGCCTGATTTGCGAAGACGCAGGAGAGGTGAAACCATAATGTTTTTTCCTGCCGCTGCCTGCAGAATAAGAGTAGGGTGTTAGGGTTGGTAACCCTAACACCACATTTCCCTACTTTTGTCGCTTTAACTCTAACTGGTGCATTAACAACGTTTTTTTGCAATGAAATTTCTTACTTTCTGAGACTGTATAATCACATACTTATTTGCCTGTGGAAGTGCAGGGCCCTGCGCTTCCATCAGCCCATAGATGCATACACTTATGTTACTGTGGAAGCAAGAGAGGAATTTATTTGCTTGATGTATGGCTTGTTAAATGAGAGACCAACTTAAGCTGCCCTTGTATAACTCTCTGGTGAAGCCACATCTATAAAATGGAGTTTGTTACTGGTGCCCACATCTCCAAAAGCACATTAACCTACTGGAGAAGTTCGAGAGGGTGGCTACAGAGACGACAGCGGATCACCACAGTAAGGCATAGTATGAGAAGTTTAGGGCACTGAACATCTACTGAGTACAGAACAGGACAGAGAGAGGGGACATGACTGAGAACTTCAAGTACTAGAAACAGATACTGTACATTTATTTATTTTATTAAAGTTTCAGATTTTACAAACATCTTTGAGCCAGGGGCTCTTTTACAAAGGCACCACATCAAAACGAAGGAGCACAGGGACACATACATGGTACAGCGGGCTAAATACAAAAAAATACAAATTTACATACAATACGTTTTACATTAAAATACATAGTAAATGCAAGTAGAATTTACTTGAGTTACAGGTTACCAGGCAATTAAAAGACTAGGTGAGAGCGGTCAGTGGGAGTGACCTTGTCATGGATCTCAAAGGTTGAGGATTCATAGTCAGTGCAAGTAGTAGTGACTTGAGTTGCACTTTTCCAGGTAGGTAAGGCAATGAGTGAAAAGCGGTCAGTGAGATGACCTTGTCTTAGGCCTCAGAGGTTGAGAATTCAGGAGTTAGGATACGGCAAGATTAAAGTTGAGAACTGGTCAGGAAAGCAGTGAAAATGAGGGGTAAGCGCAACCACATTTAATGGAATTAAGAGCTAGGATGTGGAGGGGAAAGGATAGATCGCAGGAACAGATCAGCAGAAAGTGAAAATGAGGGGGGTGAAAATGTGGCAGTGGTGGGGACGTGGGAGAGGAGGGTGTGAAACTGAGCAAATAGAGAAGTTGGGGGGGATAAATAACACAGATATGGAAGTTCTCTTTAACTTACGCGGCAACCATAACATGAGAGGCCACAGTGTTAAGATGCAGACAAGGAGGTGTAGCAGCTGACTGACAATGCACTTCTTCACATACAGGGTGGTGCACACTTGCAATGTGCTGCGCTTCAAGCGGGGCTAGAATAACCATAGGTGGAAGTATTCTCGAGTAGTAAAGACAAGAGTGAGCAGCTGAAGCAGACCCAGTATGTCAACCTCTGGACACAGCAACAGTAGCAGAGTACATAGACCAAACTGTCTTCTCTTAGCTTCTTCATATTTTAGTATTTTCTACTACACCAACCAAATATCAAACTTTGAACCACTTTTTGTGCTTCACGAACCCAAAGTAGTAGAGTGAACTACATTTTCTGGTTCATGAACCAAACATAGCACTTTGGAGCAGATTTTCTGCTTCAGGAACCAAAAGTACTAGTTGGAACTACATTTTCTGGATCACGAACCAGAATATCAAGTTAGAACCACTTTTTCAGGTTCACAAATTAGAACTAGAACTAGTTTTGGACTTTTTGTATGGCTTGTCTGTAAATGACGTGAACATCTTTGAAAAAGGGCTATTTTAGCGCAAAGGTTCTCAGGGAAGCTGTGACGAGCGGTCTAAAACTTTCCGAATGACCGCTCGTCGGCACAGAAAGAAAAGCGCTTAAGCGACAGCTAGATGTAGCCCTGAAGCTCCAATTTCCTCTGGCCAGTTGCTAGATGTAGCCCTTGAAAGCGGAGCCTCATGCGCAGGGAAAAAAGACGCGAGGTGGGGCCACAGACAGGTAGCAAGCACAGTTACCTTCTCAGAGGTGTTGCCAGTCCATGGCAGGGGTGAGGCTAGGGTACTACACACCATGCAGTTTAATGAATGGCTGCCAAAACTGGTGCAGAGCACAGGGCTTTGGCTTCATTGGGGGCTGGGGGTACACCTGGAGAGATGAAGGTCTATACTGGCACGATGGTCTGCATCTGTCCACAAAGAGAACCAAGATCCTAAGTGACAGGCTTAAATGCTTCCTTGGCAAGCTTTTAAACTAGCCATGGGGGGAGATGCTAATAAGAGGCAGGAAATTTCAAGCCTCCCCACAAAACATGGCAGGTAGTAAGGTAAACACTGAGGTACAGTGCTCAACAGAGGGCAGGACAGGGGTAAAAGGAAAAATAGACAAGGGCAAAAAGAGCAGGCATGGGGGAAAAAGGATAAAGCCAACATTAAATGAAGGGCAATGAGTACCAATGCCCATAGTCTGAAACAAGCTTCCTGAGCTAGTAACCTTGATGGAAGATGAACAATTGGATATTGTGGCAGTCACGGAAACATGGTACACGGAGAACCATGACTGGGATGTCAACATACCAGGGTACACAGTTTACAGAAGGGACAGGGACGGGAAAAGAGGAGGTGGAGTAGCTATATACATGTAGCTATATACATAAGGGAAGGATCAAAGCTACAGAACTAAAAAGTAAAGGGGAGAACAAGAGGCACCCTGGTCACCTTGGAGACAGGGAATGGCATCACAATCCGCACAGGGTTGTATACAGACCCCCATCTCAAGGAGGAAATGGACAAGAAAATGATAGAGGACATTCTCAAAATGGCTGAAAAGGAGAGCTACTGTTGATGGGGACCTGAAAATGCCAGATGTTAACTGGATGACATGTACTGCAGCACATCCAAGAGCAGGGTCCATTCTCGATGCCCTGCAGAAGACCGCCTCAGACAGCTAGTGTTGGAACACACTCGGGAGGAGCAATACTAGACCTGGTATTCTCAAATGGAGAGAGGATCACAAATTTAGAAGTCAGCAGACACCTGGGAATAAGCGACCACTGCATAGTGTGCTTCACAATAAGCACAACCATGGAGATGAGCCACACAAAAACAAGCATACTGAACTTTAGAAGGGCTGACTTTGGCAAAATGGGTGAATATCTGAGGAATACACTAGCAAATGGCTAAAAAGGAGGGGTGGAAGAACAATGGAGAAAAATCAAAACTGCCATCATAGAGGCAACAAGCCTTTGTGTGAAACAGATAAAGAAAACAAAGCGGAGTGAAAAAACACTATGGTTCTCAAAAGAGGTGGCAGGGAAGGTTAAGGAGAAAAAGGCTGCATTCAAAAAGTATAAAGAATCACAGAAGCAGCACAACAGGGAACTGTATCAATTAAAGCAGAAAGAAGTGGGAAGGCAGTCAGAATAGCAAAAGCCAAACCGAGGAAAAAAATAGCCAATTCAGTTAAGAAGGGAGATAAGAAAAATTACTCACCTTAGTAATGTTGTTTCTTCTAATGGAGTCTTGCAATATTATGACAAGTGCAGTTTGTCCCACCACTAGAACTGCTCCGGTGAAAGAGTTAACTTCCATGCAGAGCATGGAGCTTAGAAGCGAGCTCGTTAAAGCTCTGTTGGGGTTTCAAACTGAAACCGTCAGATCTTCTGAACAAAACTCACTAAGGCTCTGTGTGGAAGCTGTAACCTACACTAGCCAACTGGCTACTAACATATTCACACATTTTCCTGGTCCCAACACCAAGACTCAAGTCAGTGGACCAGAAAAATAAGATAAAATAACTAAATAAAACACAACACCCAAACATGAAAGAGGGCATCAATAAATGCCAACAGTGGACTGCCCACCCCATACCCAAAGTAGAAGTTCTGAGAGGGGCAGGCTGGGGGGGAGGTCATAATATAGCAAGACTCCATTAGAAGAAACAACATTACTAAGGTGAGTAATTTTTTCTTCAAACAACATGAAGTCTTGCTATATTATGACAAGTGCAGACTACACAGCAGTACCTCCATGGAGGAGGGACAGAACCTACTTAGAATAGGCTCTGAAGCACGCGGCTGTAAAGAAACAGAGCATCCCTCCTGGCCTGGATATCCAGGAGTAATGCTTGGTGAAAGTGTGTACTGTTTTTCCAAGTAGCTGCTTGACATATCTCCAAGATAGGGATGTCTCTAGCAGCAGCTAGAGATCCTGTGCCTCTGGTAGAGTGAGCCCTCAGGCCTGAGGGGGAACCTTACCCAGCTTTTGATAGCAAAATTGGATACAAGAGGCGATCCACCTGGCAATGGATCTCTTAGTGGCAGGTCTCCTTTCCCAACCTCACCATAAGTGAGAAATAGTTGGAGGAGTCAAACCTGTGACCCTTAGTACGCTCTGTAGTAACTTAGGGCCTCTTAACATCTAAGCTCTGCAGCCTCCTCTCACCAGAGGAGGAATGGTCAGTGAAGAACACTGGAGTGAAATAGATTGGTTAAGGTGAAATCCGAAACCACCTTAGGCAAAAACTTCCTGTTAGTCCTGAGGACTACTTTATCCTGTGAAAGGAAATAAAGTCAGTCTCCACTGATAAAACCTGTAACTCACTTATGCGCCTGGCAAAGTGATGGCTACTGAAATACAGTTTTCCAAGTCAAATACTTAAGCTCTGCCGAAGACAGAGGCTCAAAGGGGTTGCATCACTGAGCAATGCAAACATTAAGATCCCAAGCAGGGCAGGGTCCCTGAATGGAGGATTGTATGAAGCAATCCTTAAAAAACTTGGAAAATACAGGGTGAGCAGAAAGAAGAGGCTTCCTGCTGAAGCGAAGGCAGAGACAGCTGCCAAGTGCACTTTCAGGGTAGCTGGTCTCAGTCCCAAAAATTAAGATGGACCATATAGTCCAATACGGTGGAGTGATCAGCAGATTCCGAGGAAATATGCTTCCCAGAACACCATATGGAAAACCTTTTCCACTTGGAGTTATAGGTAGCCCTGGTGGAAGGCTTCCTAGAAGCCTTCAGGATTTCGAGAACACTTTGAGAAAGTTGTAGATCAGCAAACTCTAACTGCTCAAGAGCCAAGCCTGGAGGTTGAGGGATTTGAGATTCAGATACCAAACTCTCCCCTGAGCACAGGTTAACAGATTGTGGTTCCTGGGGAGACACAGGGGAAGATGGACTGCTAAGGACAGAAGGAGTGGGTACCAGGGCTGCCTGGCCCAGTCTGGAGCAATCAGGATCATCTTGCAGGGCTGAGACCTGATTTTGACTAGTACTTTGAACAGGAGAGGGAAGGGGGGGAAAGGCATTAAGAACTTCCTTCCCAATCGAGAAAAAGGCATCCAGGCGGACTGAGCCCAACACTGGGGGCCTGCAACAAAAAAGTGGAAGTTGATGATTGTCTGGGGCTGCAAAAAGATCTATCTGAGGAGTGCCCCATCTGGCAAACACTATCCTGAGTACTAGGGGATCCAGTGACCATTCGTGATGGCCCTGGGAAATCCGGCTGAGAGCATCTGCTAGGACATTGTCCTTGCCTGGGAGGTGAACTGCTATGAGGGAAGTGTTCAGGGAATAAGCCAGAGACCACAACTTCATCGCCTCGGTGTACAAGGCCGAAGACCAAGTGCCCCCTTGTTTGTTGATGTACCACATTGTAGTGGTGTTGTCTGTTCTGACCTGTACCACCTTGTTCTGAACAGATGAAGAAAAAACCTGAAGTGCTAGAAAAACAGCTCTGAGTTCCAACAGATTGATGTGGAGCACAGATTCCTGAGGGGACCATAACCCCTGGGTGGAGAGGTCGCCCATGTGAGCTCCCCATCCCAAGAGGGATACATCTGTAGTAAGGGTCAAGGAGTGGGACAGAGGGATGAAAGGCACCCCTTGTCTCAGATTGCTCTGATCCTGCCACCACTGAAGGGCCTGGATCAGGGTTCAGTCACTGGGATTAACTTGGATGGGGATCTCTTCTTTGAGACCAGAAAGCTCTCAAATGGAACTGAATGTCCCTCATCTGAAATCTTGCTCCTTGCACTACAGCTGTGGAAGCAGCCATGTGTCCTAGGAGCTGCAGGAAATGCCTTGCTGGTCGAGAGACCTGCAGAGTGAAGAGCGAGGGCAGGGCCACTAAGGTCCTTACCCTTTCCAGGGAAGGAAGTCTCTGGCCTGCTTTGTGTCAGTTCTGCGCCTATAAGGTGAGTACATGGACAGGTTCCAAAACTGACTTTGGAAGATTGAGAAGAAAGCCCAGAGAGGTAAGCTGCTAAGCTGGGTAACTAGCAGGTGTGATTTGACCTGGTCTGGAGACTGACCCACAATGAGCCAGTCGTCCAGGTAGGGAAAAATGCCAATCTTTTGCCTTCTTAGATGAGCAACTGCTACTGCCAGACATTTTGTGAACACCCTTAGGGCAGAAGTGAGGCCGAAGGCATTGCTCTGAACTGATAATGGCCTGAGGGCAGTTCGAATCTGAGGTACTTTCGATGGGAGCTTCTGATAAGAACATGGAAGTAGGCATCCTTGAGGTCCAGGAAGCTAGCCAGTCCCCTGGCCTTAGGGAGGATAAAATCATTCCCAGAGTCACCATTTTGAACTTTGGTTTTAAAGGTGCTTGTTTAGATATCTTAGATCCAGGATGGGCCGCCACTCTCCTGTCTTTTTTGGGGTAAGGAAGTACCTGGAGTACAGATCCTTGCCCTGGTGTGGGGAGAAACCCTTTCTACAGCTCTGAGAGCCAGGAGGGTTGAGACTTCTGTTTCCAAAGCAAGAGTCTCTAAAGGGTTTGCAGGTGGAAAAGATCTGGCTCTCATCTTTGGAAATTTTTGAAGCTGAGAACCAGACCCTGGCTCACTACTTCCAGGACCCACCTGTCTGATGTTAAAGACTCCCAGTCCTGGACAAAGTAAGCCAGCCTGCCCCCTACAGGTAATGGAGAGCCGACCCTGGGCATCCCATCAGGGTGCCTGTTTGGCAGGGGCTTTAGGCTGAGGGGTGGGAGCAGGCCTGCTCGTACCCCGTCTGCCTCTCCCTCTGAACATAGGCTGAAGAGGAGGAGGCCTGGGTCTGGTAAAAGGCCTGTGAAAAGGCCTGCCCCTACCCCTGAGGGCTGCCTCTGAGGGTGGCTTGCCGTTCCTTGGCTTGTGCACTCCTATAAGTGGTTCTATATTCATCCATTTCTTCATATAATTCTCTGTCTGCTCCCAAACAGAGAATTTCCCACCCTAGGAAAATCCATAGCCTTAGACTGGGTATCCTATGACAAAGTAGTACACCTGAGCCAGGCCAATCTACGAAAAGCCACAGATGTAGCCATGACTCTAGAGGATACATCATTAGAATCCACTGCAGCATGGAATTGCACCTTAGATGCCTCAATACCATCAAGAGCCACCTGCTCCAGCTCCTTTGCAAGCTGGCCAGGGACCTGTTTGGCTAAGGCCATGGCAGTATCCTATCTAGATTTCTGGTATCTCGCAACATAAGCCATATAGTTTGCTTGTCTGAGTCCCAAGGATGCTGCCATGTATTGTTTTTAGCCATGGCATCAATCTTCCTGGAGTCCTTGTCAGGAGGATGTGAAGCCAGGGAATATTAACTTTATCACAGGCTGCAGCCTGAACTACTAACATGACTGCATTGCTGTGAAGAAAATCTGTATCAGGACCTGACAAAGTGTACCTCCTGTCCATCTTTTGTCTACAGGAGGCACAGAATTAGGAGCTTTAAAATTTTTATTGTTTGTTTCCTAAAGATTTATGCAAAGGATGGACAATCTCCTGGACTCTGGGATATCCATCATCTCTACATAGTCAGGCTCCTCTTGCTCATCCAAAGCCTCCTCTAAGGAAGCTGGAGGTCTCAGCAACTTTTATAAAACAAAAAATGAGAAGGGGACTCAGAAAGCCTAGAGGAGATTCACCTAAAGGTCTGTCTGGGGAGATGTCCGGTTCAATGGGCACATCCAGACTTTCAAAGTCACATTCACACTGATCATAATCATCCTCCCCTCCTCTGGTTCATAAAACTCTTCTATATCATATTCCTGAACGGTGGAACCGACCGAACCGACCTTTTGCCAGACAGTGGCGGTTCGGAGGGACTCAAGGACAGTGACTGGACAATCTGTATTGCCCTGGCTATCTCTGCAGCAGTTAGAGAAGGAATTTTGGACTCCAAACCTGCTGATTTTTAGTTTTCTTTGCTGGAACTGGCTCCTCAGAGCCAGCTTTCGTTGCCGAGGAAGTCGCCTGGTCAGAGGCACTTCCTCGATTCGGTTGGCACCGAACCGGGCTGTCATCGGGTCAGCGGACTTTTTGGCCTCTCGTTCCCTGAGTCTGCCCACTCTCTTGTCCAGGGTGGCTGCAGGGAAATTTTTACAAATCTGGTAGTCTGAATTGAGGTGATCAAACCCCAGACAATAGACACATGTGTGTGTGGGTCAGCCTTGGCAAAGGCTTCCCCACAGACACTACAGTGTTGAAACCCAGTGGGCCCGGTTTTTCTTTTGGGTTTCTCAGACATGATGCCAGCCTAACCAACAAACTTGCCCTTTTAATGGCAGTGCCAGGCAAGACACCCTTATCGGTTCACAACCGTGTCACGGGTCGTGGAAAAAAACGTAATGAAATCCGTTTTTTAGAACCGATAAGAACCGGGAACCGCACTCTAACAAGCCTTAAAAGGCTTTAAAACCAAGTTTAAATACAATTCGATCGGTTCAAACCAAACCGATAAAAATTTACAAGTTCCACACAGAAAACCTATCTATTACTTACAATACCATAGACAGAGCTTGAACCGATCGGTTTGCGGTTAAAATAAATAAATCGCGGTTAAATTCAACCGAGAAAAAATGTTTTAAACAGAGGAAATGAACCGAGCAGCAGGAGGAATCTCCGGAGCGACTGTTCAGTGAGGCGGAGTAAAGAATCTGACGGTTTCGGTTTGAAACCACCTAACAGAGCTTCTTTAACCGAGCTCGCGCTCTAAGCTCCATGCTCTGCATGGAAGTTAACTCTTTCACCTCCGGAGCAGTTCTAGTGGTGGGACAAACTGCACTTGTCATAATATAGCAAGACTTCATGTTGTTTGAAAACCTTTTATAGGTACATTAGGGAGCATAGAAAGGTTAAGGGAGGAATAGTGAAGATTAATAAGGGAGAGGGGAGGTGGGCAGAGGGAGACACTGAAAAGGCAGAGATACTGAAAGAATACTTTGGCTCAGTATTCACAAAAGATGATAAGGAGGAGTTACCTAAACCAGACAATAGAAACACTCTGGGTAGGGGGGTTGACACCAGTCCATTTACAGAAGAAAGAGTCCTGACAGAACTCCTAAAACTCAAGGTGGACAAAGCAATGGAGCCTGACGGGATTCACCCCAGAATCCTAAAAGAACTAAGGGAGGACCTAATGACACCACTGACCATACTTTTTAACAAATCATGGGAGGATGGGGTGGTACCTGAGGACTGGAGGAGGGCAGATATGATTCCCCTTCACAAAAGTGGGAGCAAGGCAGAAGCAGGAAACTACAAACCTGTAAGTTTGACCTCAGTGGTAGGGAAAATGATAGAATCACTTCTGAAAGAAAGAACTGTTGAGTACCTAGAGGCCAGCGGGGCACAGGACCCAAAGCAGCATGGATTTACAGCAGGAAGGTCATGTCAGATGAATCTAATAGATTTCTTTGACTGGGTGACCAAAGTAATAGACCAGGGAGGGGCTGTGGATATGGCCTACCTAGACTTTAGCAAGGCATTTGACACAGTCCTGCACAAAAGATTAATAATCAAGTTAGCCAGCCTGGGAGTGGGTCCCAGGGTGGTAGCATGGGTAGCAAACTGGCTCCAAAACAGGACACAGAAGGTAACAGTGAATGGAACACATTCCCGAAGAAAGGGGGGTCACTAGTGGAGTACCTCAGGGCTCAGTACTGGGTCCAGTCCTCTAACATCTTTATAGGTGACACTGCAGAGGGTCTGGAGGGAAAGGTATGCCTCTTTGCAGATGACACAAAGATCTGTAACAGAGTTGATATAGAAGGGGGGGTAGAAAGGATGAGAAGGGACTTGGCAAGGTTGGAGGAATGGTTAGACATATGGCAACTCTGATTCAGTGCAAAATAATGCACCTGGGAAACAAAAACCCAGGAGAAGAGTACACAATAGCAGGGGAGGTACTAACAACAACAAAAATGGAAAGGGACCTGGGGGTAGTCATATCAGATGATCTAAAGGGTGGTAAGCAATGTGAGAAGTCAGTAAGGAGAGCCAGGGGGGTACTGGGATACATAGGAAGGGGCATCACAAGTAGGAAAAGGGGAAGTGGTTATCCCTCTGTACAGACAGTTGGTGAGACCCCATCTGGATTACTGTGTGCAGTTTTGGAGACCTCATCTACAAAAGGACATAGACAGGATGGAAGCAGTCCAGTGAAGGGCAACTTAAATGGAACAGGGTCTGCACCAGAAACCATATGAAAAGAGACAGAGAGCTTAATTTGTATACCCTTGATGAAAGGAGGGACAGAGGGGACATGATAGAAACGTTCAAGTACCTGAAGAGAATCAACAAAGTCCAGGAGGGTAGCATCTTTCAGAAAAAGAGATGTGTAAGAACAAGGGGGCACAATTTAAAGATAGAGGGGGGACAGCTCAGGGGTAATGTGAGGAATTTTTTCACGGAGAGAGTGGTGGATGCATGGAACCGCCTTCCTGGGGAGGTTGCTGGGTCTAAAACAGTGGGAGAATTCAAACATGCATGGGACAGACATAAGGCAATTATAGTGGGGGGTTGCAGGAAGTAGGCTGTTGATTAACTAGAATCTGCAGCTTATCCAGTAGGTAGGGAAATGGGCAGACTGGGTGGGCCAAGTGGTCCTTATCTGCCGTCAAAGTCTAAGTTTCTATGTTTCAGTCTGTGCAGCTTGCAAGGCTGAGACTGGATCCCACCACTGAAGATTACAGTCGGAACCACTGATCCCCAAGGATAATGTGTTAAGAAAAACTTACGGTCTCTTCAGCCCTGCCACGAGTGACAGGGCATTCTGCTGCACGTTGCCTGCTTCAGTGAAGGCAGGAAATAAACTGGATGTGGAGGGCTCCTTATATCCGGCCCCCCCCTTGCTGCACAACTTTAGTCCTGCCTACAGATGTCATCAGGCGGTGGAGCCCACGGGTAATGAAGCCTGGAGACCAGCTTAGGAGAGAGAAACTAAAACTTGTAGTTTTAACAGGTTTTCTTGGTTCACGAACAAGAAAATTTTAATTTGAACAAAAAAAAAAAAAAAAGTGGTTCGAACCAGAAATTGCTCGGGAGAGATCATGAATGTGTGAAACATAACATTTTGGCAAATTTCCCTATAAACAGACTTTAAAATCTTGCTTAGGAAAAACAATGTACATCAGGGATATTTTAATTCTGCTAAAACTATCCCTTTATAAGTGTTTCCCAACTTTAGTAGTAATGGAAATAAAGAAACAAGTTGGCGGCTGTTGCGCTCCCCCCCCCCCCAATAAAAAAAAGTGGTCACTGAGACCCATTTTTGATTTGTGATGCATCAGATTTGTGAACCAATAAACACTCTCACGAACCAGAAATGTGTGGTTCATATCCGGCATCTATCCAAAACAAAGTTTTAAATCCTCATAACTCGGGAACCATTTAATATTTTTTCACCAAACCTTCGACAGGCAGCACCTCAGCACAGACCACATGTACCCTGAATGTTTTATGCAGAAATTCAATACTGTGTAACCTGTACATGACAGCAAAAAAAAAAAAAACACACACACATTAAGTATAGGGAAAAATGCGACCCTTTTATAAAATATGGGCTATCCAGATCTTGGAAACCGCACAAGGTGCTGTCATGAAACTTTCCACGTTTTCACAACATGGCACGCTCATAGAAAAAGCAAATTTGTGGGCTATTCCAACAAACCCCCCCAAAGTTATTAATCTACAAAGTTAGGGATTTAACACTGAGCACCCTACTACTGTGCCCTATGATATATTTATATATATATATATATATATATATATATATATACATATATACACACACACACACACATACGTAAATATACACACATATATTTATATATATTTTACATGAACTGCATTTTTTTTTTAACAATTAACCCAGGATAGCCCAGCTCAGATAAAATATCTCATCTCTGGTGAGATCCTGCTTCTACTCATTTTCCCAGTTGGATGGACTGTAGCACTGGGAGGTTATGTGACTTGCCGAAGGTCAAACACTGAGTATTTCTTTGATACAAAGATTAAAAAATATATATATGTTCCTATGTTGTTGTACTTAGCCCTTTAGAGCTCCCCCTGCCCGCTGCCTTCATTTTGTTCCTAATTATCCCTTCAAAACATCCTGTTGGGTCTGAACCCCAAGTTAGTGCCAGCACTGATTACATAGAAAGATGGACAATGACAACAGAAAGACCACTGGTCCATTCAGTCTGCCCATAAATCCTAACAAACCCAGGGCCTACTGTCCACCTAGGATTCTAACCCACACTATCCACCCCCATGCTCTCTGCCCTGCCACTATCACCCTGAACAACCACTAAGCCCTTCACTCTGTTCCAGCCGTGTTTGACTGTCACCATTGATAATTTTGGCACACCCACCACATCAGCTGGCAGATTGTTGAACAGCTCCACTGCCCTTTCTGTAACATAAAACTTTTTCACTTCACTCCTAAATCCCACTCCGCACACCAATTTCTGCTCTTGTGTTCCTGACCTGCTACTTAAGCCAACTAGTTCCTTGCAGTTTACCTTGTTCATTCCTTTCAGGAACTTGAAGGTCTCTAATAATTCTCCCCTCTCTCGTCTGGCCCCAAATGAGTATACGTTCAATGCCTTGAGCTGATCCTCATATGATCTGCGCTGCTGGCCCCGAATCATTTTAGTCACCCTACACTGCACTGTCTCCAATCTGTCCTTAGGTGAGGACTCCAGAACTGTTGGCACACTACTCCAGGTTTTAGGTGAGGACTCCAGAACTGCTGGCACACTACTCCAGATGGGGCCTCGCCAGTGATCTATAGAGAGGTATTTTATTTATTTATTTAAAGAGATCTACCAAGTTATTTAAATTTGGCTTTGCACCACATGTGGTGGTGCCTTACCTTTACTTAAATCGAGCTGGATGATATGGCCAAAATTTGTTTCATAATTTAGTTGTGGAAGGGATTGTAAATTTCTTCACAGCAGATCCCTTCCACTTCTCAGTTCTGGGAGCTGCTCAAGTCCCGTCCACGCGCTCAGCAAATTTATGACATGTGCCCAGGGAGAGCGCAGGGATGCGCTCCATTATAGGCTATGGGAGGTATATTTTTGATCATTTATTTATGTCAAAATGGTTACCTGGTGATGAAACGTGGGCACTGGTCGACTAACACGTTTCATCACCAAGTAAGCACCTTGACATAAATAAATGATCAAAATACCCCCCTATAGCCTATAATGGAGCACATCCCCGCGCTCTCCCATGGCACACGTCATAAATTTGCTGAGCGCAGGGGAGGGACTTGAGCAGCTTCCAGAACCGGGAAGTGGAAGGAATCGGCTGTGAAGAAATTTTCTATCCCTTCCACAACTAAATTATGAAACTAATTTGGGCCATATCATCCAGTTCAGTTTAGGTAAAGGTAAAGCACCACCACATGTGGTGCAGGGTCTGCACCGGAAGACATATGAAGAGAGACTTAAAGAGCTTAATATGGATATCCTCGAGGAAAGGAGGGAGAGGGGGGACATGATAGAAACTTTCAAGTACCTCAAGGGAATCAACAAAGTCCAAGAGGTAGCATCTTTCAAAAAGTTGTGCAAGAACAAGGGCACAATTTGAAGATAGAGGCGGCTCAGAGGTAACCAAGGAAGCATTTTTCACAGAGAGGGTTGTGGATGCATGGAGCGGCCTTCCGGAGGAGGGTGTGGAGTCACAAACAGTGGTGGAATTCAAGCATGCATGGGACAGTCATAAGGCAATTCTAGGGCGTGGGGGTAGGAAGTAGGAGGCTGCTGGTTAACTAGGATCTGCAGCTTATCCATTAGGTAGGGAAATGGACAGACTGGGTGGGCCAAGCGGTCCTTATATGCCGTCAAATTCTATGTTTCTATGTAAAGCCTTAACTTAGTGAATCTCTAACTGTATGGAATTAACCTTTGAACTATGAGTTCTTTTACAAAGGTTCCATGTCAAGAGGCAATACAACAGTTATAATGACAAAATTCCAACAGATAGAGATAGGTATCTAACATAGGAGTACTAGCTGGACAAGACAGTAGCCAAGTAGTTGATTACAATCAGTCGCAAACTGCAAGGTTGAGAGGTAAACCAGTTGCCTTGGGACAAGGCATTAGGAGGGGGAGGAGTTACAGGAGTGGGAGATCAACCGGCTCAGTCCCCGAGACGGGTTGGAAAATTGAAGCTAGGAGAGCAACAGGTGTTAGGTGAAGTAAGGTGGAAGGAAGTATTAGGCAAGGGCAGGTTAAGGTGGTGAAACAGTAAGGAGGAGGAGTGGTAATGAGGGGGTAGAAGCAGGATAAGAGTCCCAGTGATGGAACTGCATTATTGTAGCTTGGGCATTCAGAAAGAGGGGCAGGTAGGAACAAAGGTTGGAGCTTGTCTGCGGTGGATTAATATCTCATCGGGTGGAGTTAGGGGGTCAGATTTCCCACAGTGTACTTACGTGGATGGTGTGTGCCTTTTTGTGGGGTTTAAGTGCCTTACGCATGTCTGCATTCACAGGTTCTATATTGATTAGGGATTGCTTCAGGTCATGCTTAAAGGTAGAAAGGTTCTTTGTGTTGTTTACGTCTACTGGGAGCTCATTTAGCCAAAGGAGAGCCCTGTAAGCAAACGAGTGCTGTATAAGAGATGTCCACCTGAAGAGGACGCACAGGGTACCTCTACCCATGCGCCCCTAGTGTTATACTGCAGATGAGCCAGTAGGATAATTTGTTGGATGCAGGGGGGTGCAAGGCCTAGTTGGGCTTTTTTACCTAGTAAGCAAGTTTGTAGTTTGACCCTGTCTCAGTGTGAGCCAGTAAGTTTGTTCGTACAGGGTGCATGTGTAAGTTTATCTGCCCCAAGGACTAGCCTACATGCTTTATTGAGTGCAGCAGCCACCCGTTTTAAGGCAGTATCCGAGGCAGCACAGTACACTACCAGGCCATAGTCAATTATTGATAGAATAGAGCTGGTGATGGAGAGGTGAAGTACTGTGGGCGCAAGGTATTGATGGTGTCTATACAAAACCAATGTCTGATGCCGACTGCTTTTACTACCTGTTCAATGTGCTCTGAGAAGGACAGGGTGTCGTCTACTATGACCCCGAGGTATTTAAAGCAGTCTACTTGCTCCAGTGAGACTGCCTTGTTAGTGATGGTGAGTAGAGGGTTTTTTGCCTTGTGTTGGTAGCTCAAAATGAGCATGATTCTCTTTTTTTTTTTTTTTAGTTGAGCAGCAGCGATGGTTGGTGAAACCAGTCTTCAAGTTTACGAAAGGTGGCTTGGAGATTTCGTTGGAGCTGAGCAAGCTAGGCATGGCAATTCATAATGACTGTATCGTCAGCATACAGGGTGAGTTTGCTAGTGCAGGCATCAGATAGTGCATTTAGAAAGAAAATAAAAAGCAGCAGGCCTAGTATGGACCCTTGGGGGACTCCCAGGGAGACCTCCCTAGCAGTAGAGACAGCAGCCCCTATTTTAACGCTCTGTGATCAGCAGGAGAGGTAGTCGTGGAACAACTTTACTGAGGTAGTTGGCAGGCTTAGAGACTGCAGCTGCTGTGTAAGAAGAGAGTAGCAGACTGTGTTGAATGCTTTGGTTAGATCAATAAAAATTGACTCCACTAGCATGCCCCCATTCAGGGCCCTATGCACACAGTCGGAGAATTCGATCAAGGCAGTAAATGTGCTGTGGCTCTTCCTGAAGCCATGCTGTTGCATGCATTGTGTGCACTGACGATTGCATTTTTGCAGATAATCAGTGATTTGGTCAGCCACTATTTTTTCCAGTGCTTTTGAGAGGGGCAAAGGATCGAGATAGGTCTGTAGTTTGCGGTGCTTGTGCAATCCCCACTTTTGTGCACAGGGGTCACTAGAGCAGGTTTCCACACTGAAGGGAGTTCAGCAAGTGTGAGGGACTTATTGAACATTTTAGTGATGGGGGCAAGCACTTCTTCCAAGGTGAGAGCAACCATTTTCATGTCAAGTTTATCACTACCTAGTCTGGTTTTGCAGAGTACTTTTTTTTTTTTTTTTTTATATTTCCTAGCCTCCTTGATGGAGATGCATTTAAAATAGATGTTAAGGTGCTTGTTTTCCTTGTAAGGGGTGGAAAGAGGAGGCTCAGAGGCAGTGAGATAGTCCGGGGATAGTACAGAGCTAAGGTCTGTGAAAGCTTTATTGAAGGAGTCGGCAATGGTGAGCAAGTCTGGGGTGTTAGTCCCATTTCAGTTTAGCATTGTAGAGTGCTTTTTATCTTCCTTCCCTAATAGTTCCTTTATGTTCACCCCAAATCTCCTGCCATCACCCCATAACCTCTCAAGTTGGTCCTTTTGTACTTTGCTTTGGCAAGTCGTGTAAGTTTTGCACACATATTCCTGGCAGGCCTGTATTTCCGATAATCATCTCCCCTGCCTGTATCCTTGGCCATGCTCCACAGATTGTCCCAGTCCATCATTCGGTCAAGCAATTCTCTTGTGATCCAACCATTACAGGATCTCCCGGGTTTTTCTCCTTCTTATTGGAGCAAATATGTCACATGTTGCATTGAATTTGTCTATTAAGTACAGAAAAGCAAGGTCTATGTTGTAGATTTTATCCAGTGGTGTCCAGTCGATTTGGGCAAGCGCTGTCTTAAAGGAGTTTAGCATGCCTCTCTTGAGGACCCTACTTTCTACTGATGTTGGTGCAGCCTTTTTTTTTTTTTAACCTTGTATTTATACCCTACTTGCCTCCCCTCTCCACACACTCACATCCTCTTCTGCAGGCTCCACTCTCATCATGATCAGTCCCTTGAGCACTGGTTCCCACTAGTTACTCAGTGCCCCGGGTGAGAGAAGTGAGGAAGACCCCGTGCTTACCTCCCCAAATCAACATACCAAGTGTTGTGGAATCAGTACAACGGAGTCTGTCCAACGAGCTTGGAGGCCCCCCAGAGAGGTGTCATCGCCTAGGAGAGACCGAGGTGTTTTTCCCTTGTTCTTCCCCAGACATCAGTGTGCAATGAGGGTCAATGAGCTAGGAGGTGCGCCGAGACGTGCCTCCTGCTCTGCCCACTGCTGACACCTGCCCAATACCCTTTCTGCTTCTCCACCTACCGCACCTTCCACCCGGGCTCCCCCAGATGGTGGTATTGCAGCAGAAGCATGCAGCTAACCCACCCGGAGAAGGAGAGCAGTCGCTGAGCGCTCTATCCTTCTCCTCCGCGGCTGACCCCTGGCAGCATGTGCTCATTCCCGAACCTGGGTCGCCGGCAAGGTACGAGGTAAGGCGTCCAGTGCCTCAGGGTGCAGCCTTTTTTATTTTATTTTACCACAGGCCGGTGACAGGCGAGTGGTCTCTTAGTGAATCTGGGTGAACTGTGACCACCAAAATCCTTAATGGGCAGCTGACCAGGACACAGTCTAACAGTTTGCTGTTGCCACTGTTGTAGTTGTGTCTGGTGGGTTTGGATACCAATTGGGAGAGGTCCAAACTAGTAACCACGTCCTTCTGACTATCGGTCTTCTTGCTGAACCAGTTAAGATTGGGAGGTGATCCTCCCACTATATAATGCTTTGATCAGGCTGCAGCTTGAGTACTGTGTGCAGTTCTGGAGACCTCACCTGAAGAAGGACATAGCGCTGCTGGAAAGGGTCCAGAGGAGAGTGACCAGGATGATTCAGGGCATGGAGGGGAGGCCTTATGAGGAGAGACTGGAAGAGCTTGGGCTTTACTCACTGGAGGAGGGAAGGGATAGGGGAGACATAATAGAGGTTTTCAAGTATGCAAAGGGAATAATTAGGAGTGGAACCAGGGAGTTGTTCAGGCTGAAGACGGAGGTGACCAGGGGCCATGAGTGGAAGTTGGAGGAGAAAACTACACGAGGGGGTAGGAAGCATTTTTTTCACAGAGTGTGGTAGAGCCGTGGAATGCGCTTCCCGGGAGGCTGGTGGAGGAGGGCACAGTGGAGGACTTCAAGAAGGGGTGGGACAGGTACAAGGGGAAACTGAATCTAGAGAAGACACTCTTGGAGGGTGGTGAGGCGGGCAGCCATTAGGTTGCTGGCTTTTGAGCAGACAAGACAGGCCATTTGGCCTACTCTGCTGGCTTTTTAGTATGTTAGTAAGATTGAAGTCACCAGTTATGACTTCACTGCTCAATGTTTGCTGGTTGAGCACCTCAATAACTTTTTCAAGTCCCTCTTTTGCCTTCTTGGGAAGTAAGTAAACTGAGGCTATTGTGAGGGTCTTGTGTTGTGCATAGAGTATGAGCTTAATAGCCAGCAATTCATGTTCGTCACAGATCCCTAATAGGGGGAGCAAGCCCCCTTGGATAGTGCCCCTGATGTAGATCAGGCACCCCCCCCCAACCAGCCCTATCTTGCCTGCATACAACATATCCTTGTAGGGAAATTGCATTATCCTAAATTTTTAGGGTTAGCCATGTTTCAGTGAGGCAGACAATATCCGGAGTTTGCGTGTGTCTCCTTTCTTGAAACTGTGTCCATTTTACGAGTAGGCTCCCAATATTTGTGGTAGTGTAGGTAGTAATACATCTCCTTCTTCTGCTGTCAATACCCCTTCCTATACACCCCAGCACCCTGTTTGCCTTACTATACATCTTGTTAAACTGGTTTGATTGTTTTTGGAAGTCAATGATCATGACCCCTGAGTCTCTTTCCTCAGACATTCATGCACAGCTTTATCCCCTCATCCAGTACTTTGTCCTTGGTTCCACCTATACAGTATTACTACCACCACTCCTTCAGTTTAAGATTATGGTTGTGCTGTTTGTTCCTTAACATAAATGTATTTGTTTTGTTTTTGTTGACTGAGAAAGGATTTCTAGGAAATAACACAGAACTTGATGGCAGATAAGGACTGCATGGCCCATCCAGTCTGCCCATTTCTCCCTACCTACACTATTGCCGCAGACCGTACCTGATCTACAGCTCTTTCTCCTTTCCCCCCTTCCTTTCTACTATAATTCTCTTGCGCTTATCCCATGCATTCTTAAACCCCACCCACTGTTTTCACCCCCCACCATCACTGGAAGGCTCTTCCAGGAATCCACCATTCTTTCTGCGATGTACGTCCTCACATTTCTGTTGAATCTTGCCCCCTTCAGCTGCATAGCATGTCCACTTGTTCTTGAGCACCTTTTCTTCTGAAAGATACTTCCCTCCTGTACCTTATTTACTCCTGTGAGGTATTTAAAGGTCTCTGTCATATACCACCCTCCCTCCTCTGTTCCAGGGTGTACATTCTGAGCTCCTTTAGTCTCTCCTCATAAGGCTTCTGATGCAGACCCTGCACTGTTTTAGTTGCCCACTCTATGTCCTTCTGGAGATGTGGTCTCCAGAACTGGCACGGTACTCTAGGTAAGGTCTTGGCAGCGATCTATACAGAGGTAACACCACCTCCCTCTTTCTGCTGGTGATGCCCCTCCCTACGCACCTCAGCATCCCACTAGCTCTCCTGACTGCCCTGTCGCACCGCCTGGCCACCTTTAGGTCATCCAATATGATTACCCTATGTCTCTTTCCTGCTTGGTGATCATCAATACCACTCCACCCATTCTGTACACCATCTCTGGGTTTCTGTGCCCTAGGTGCATTATTTTTTTGCACAGAAACCCAGCTGCCACACTCTTGACCACTCTGTCTGTTCATCCTTTCCACCCCACCACCAGAATGTCCATTCTATTGCAGATTTTGGTGTCGTCCCTTTCAGCTCCTCTGCAATGTCACTTATAAAAAGACATTAAAAAAGACCGGTCCCAGCACTGATCCCCAAGGCACCCCTCTGGTCACCCTCTCTTCCTTGGAGTGAATTCCATTTACCACCACTCCCTGTTGTCTATCCCATAACCAATTTTTTAATCCAGTTTATCACTTTTGAACTCACTCCTAAGCTTCCTTACTAGTCTCCTATGAGGAACAATGTCGAAAGCCTTACTGAAATATAGGCAGGCCACATTCGCTGCTCCACCCTGATCTAAATCCTTTGTCACCCAGTCAAAGAAATTATATCAGATTTGTTTGACATGACACCCCCCCCCCCCCACAATGAAACCATGCTGCCTTGGGTCTTGTAACCCACTGGATTTAAGATATTCCTGAATCCTTTCCTTCAGCAGTGATTCCATTAACTTTCCTGTTACCAGTGTCAGGATGACTAGCCATTATACAATGGAAAGAAAGAATCCTGGCTTCTGATTGGTCAGTTGGCTGTCACAACAGGGATGTTATCCTGGCATAACATCCCTACTGATTATTTGTTGGATTTGGATGATTTAGAGGAGGATATCCTCCTCCTCTTAAGAAACAAAAATATTTTTACACACTAACAAAAACATTCTTTAAAATTATTTTTTTGTATTATAAAACAACAAGCCATTGTATAACAGGAATAATGCCCTCCAGGGTGGGTATTATGCTGGGATAACATCCCTTCTCGGGTGTTGAATGCCCTCGGCCAGTGGCCTCGGGCCCAATTATCCGAAGTGGGATGTTATCCCAGCATACCACCCATCCTGTCAGGCATTATTCCTTTAATAACCGCCAGCCTCCTCCCTGTTACCGCTTTTATACTGTAAGTCTACATCCACCCTTCTACAGTCCTCTGGAACCACTCCTGTTTCCAGTGAGCGTTAAACAGCTATCTCCCCCGAGTTCCCTCAATACCCCTGAATGCACCCCATCTGGCCCCACTGCTCAGTCCACCTTCTGATTAGCGAGTCCCTTCAGGATTCTCACCTCCAAAAAAGGACTAGGGTCCACCTCTCTCCCTTGAAAGCTTCTGTTACTTTTTTGTGGAACTTCTCCTTCCTCTGTGAACAATGAACACAAGTATTTGTTCAGGATGTCTGCCTTTTCCTCGTCCCCTTCAGCACAGTCCCTTCCCCCTTCCCTTTTTAACGCTACAATCACACCCATGGTCTTCCTCTTCTCTTACATACCTAACAAATGTCTTGTCCCCTTTCGTTTCCTCTTGGGCTATTCTCATTTCAGTTTGCACGATTGTGCTTCTTACTTCAAATTTCCTGTTTTCAGCCTTATCCCGGGTGGAGGAGGATACAGAAGGAAAGTTACATTGAACAAGGTCAAGTTGTTGGTAGTTTTGCAATGAATGGAGGAAATTTGGCCAGACACCCAAGAAATTCCTCTACTCTTTTCAAGGAGTGCCATGGGATCCTAAATGGCTACCTGAACAACCACCAGAACAGGCAGGAGGGTCCTTGGTTTAACGTCTCATTTGAAAAATGGATAACATTGTGAACCCCACCCTCTTATGTCCATGCATGAAATTTGTATACTTCTGTCGCATTCCCCCTTCTCTCCTGCCCTCCAGAGAGTATATGTTCACCCTCCATTCTTTCTTGTAGCCCTGCGCTGCATAGTCTTTAATCTCTCTCTCTCTTGTTCTTCAGATGCCAGTTCCAAAACTGCATGCAACAAGCCTGGTGTGATCTAAGTAATGATGTGTACAGTGGAAACATCCTCTTTTTATTGGGACTCATGAAACCCTGTCCAGTACTAATCTGTCTATAGTGGTTTTGACCCTGACGATTCCCAGGCTGGGGCTCTAAAATGTTTTATGAAAGAAACATGGAATTTCTGTAGCTGCTAGACATTCTAACCAGTCAGACTGCAGTCTATGAGCACTGGCAGATTATCCAGGAAAATGTAGCCACTAGTTCAGCAAGTTGTCAGCTCTGAGTAGCCAGAACTTGACAGCAAGCTACCGTAATTGGGACAGCAGCCTCCACAACAGGCAAACTGCTGAAGTGTTGTTCTTTTTTCCACACATTATCGCACCAGCATGCTACTTCTTTTGTAATGGCTAGCTACCACACCGCAGAACCTCAGCACTTTATTCTGTAAATTTACACACAGCCTTGCAGGTACTGGAGCACCAGGATTTTCTCCATTTATAGCACAGATTGTTCTGAATATGGAAATGTATCTGCAAACTGTATCACAGCTATATGCACTTAAAGTTAAGGAAGCTGCTGATATCATGTTGCGTTACTGGACAGTATTGATCTGTGTGGACATAAAACCCTTCGAGAAGCAAAGCTGAAGCAAGATAGCATGTGAGAGCCAGCCTCCAGATTCTGAAATCCTGCATGCAATCAGTTCCTCACATAATATATCCCTCTACCCCCACCCCTACCATCCTATTTTCATTTGTTTTTGCAGAATATCCAGGGTAAGGAGAACCCTCATGAGTTGGGTTGTTCTATTACAGAACTACTGTATCTACAGATATTGTAGAACACTCACTCTCCTGATCTGTGGAAGATGCTTTTTTTTTTTAAATAAATTTAGAGAGCTGATACAAGCTCTACTTTTGAGAAGGGGGAACATTTTTGTGTTTATATTGATGGTGTCATGCACACCTGGGCAAGGAATATGTAATTACCCACCAGTGTAATATATTGAACAGTACATGGGGTAGTATGTTTAATGAAATTTTACACACAACCAAGGTGTTGGATGCAACATAAACCCCAGTGAAGCTCAAGGGTTTATTTAAACATCCAGCACCAAGGGTAAGTGTAAAATCGCGAGTTAAACACATCACCCCATGTTTTATTTTATATAATTGCTGGGGAGCGTTTATATTTCATCACAGCAATTATATAAAATATAAATACATCGCTGTTCAGCCACGGTCTGGTCAGGATGAACCGCTGTCCGCAGCCAAGCGGCTGCTGAAAAGTTTCCTCTTTTTTTTTTTTTTGTTTTTTTTTTATATATAAATAATTTTGTTGCAAAGTTTAATCGAGGATTAAAGGTTGAATCAAATGTGCAAAAAGTCCAATGATGAGAGCCGAGTTTGTTTTGTTTAAATTTAATTACCCCCAAGTGCTAGTGGCAGTGAAGTATCCACTCCGGCACTGAGGAAGGGGAAAAACAGCGGCTGGAGCATGCGTGGACTGAGTGAAACATGGCTTGTGTTCACTGTATACCACCCGCAGGTTATAATGGCAAATTATAACCGGGTTTCCTTATGGGAAAAAATGCTAGCCAGTTATAATGCCCATAATTCTCTTGTAGCTAAACACAACTGAGGCAAAAAGGGACTCTACAAACACAATCAGGCCTATTA
Source organism: Neoceratodus forsteri (assembly GCA_016271365.2). Classification (NCBI taxonomy): domain Eukaryota; kingdom Metazoa; phylum Chordata; order Ceratodontiformes; family Ceratodontidae; genus Neoceratodus; species Neoceratodus forsteri. Next base: position 171,971,418 of record JADMNL010000028.1, read on the forward strand.
TGCAGACTCTGAAACTAAAACAGGTATTATTTAAATCATGTCTGAAAAATGTTTATGTGGTGTATCGACTGTTTTAAAGCTTGCCTAAGCTGCCTATCAGTCTGGCTTGTAAACAGTTCAGAGCAGCACATATTGACAAATATTTAAAATGTATACTTTAAAAAAGCTAAATACAGATTAGCTTCTGGGGCTGGAGCAATACATTTAAGTTAATGTTACTTATTAAAACAGCAGTCCATAATAAACAATAACCTATGCCATCCTCCCTCCTGGCTCCACCTTACCACTAGTCCCGAAGTTGGCACTGGCTCCTGGAACCCCTCCGCCTGTACTGCAAGCTCTGCTCAGCTAATCACCACTGTGGCAAGCCCAATCGTGGTAGGGATCAGAAATAATGGTCCTTCCTAGGTGGGTGGAAGGGAGCTCCCCAGGCAGCTGCATAGCACTACACAGCATTGCACCAATGTCCATCAACAACGCTAGAGATGTTGTGTATTTATAATTTGCTGGCAAAGTTAGTGCCAATTATGGGAATTACGAGCCCCCGGCTTGCACCAACCGCCAGATATGTAAGTTTTTTCTGTTTTAAATTTTAGCATTCATGAAAGGTGCTAGATTGACAGCACTGGAACCTGAAGTCCTCTATTTATCCATATAACAGGTATAGCACGGGTGATTACAGTGCAAGTTTCCTCACACTGCCCTACTAATGTACGTCAACCTGGCCATGAAGGGACCACCACATATGTGAAAGGGTGGTCCAGACTCCCTGCATATTCAATCCTTGACCTCTCATGGGAGACTGCTAACGAGGGTGCTGAATTACTACCAGTTGTGTTGGTGGTTCTGTGATGCTGACACCTACCCACTGGGAGTAGGACTGAGACCACCACAAATTATTTCACACAGGCCACTGAACAGCCCTCAGGTGATAATGGCTTTCAACCACTACTGACTTGTGCTGGATTTGAACCCACAACCTACAAGTGAAAGGCTCCTCAACCCACCACCAATCCACTGAGCCATCCAGTTCTAAGTTTAAAAAACACGAAGAAGAAAACCACTCCTCACCTTCTGGTTCATAGTCAGCTGCCCTCCCCACCCCACCCCAACCCACCCAGACAGTTTTAAATAATATCCCTCCACCTGCTAGGCCCCAACTCCTCCCCCATGTACCATGAGAGGTTTTCTACAGCTTTAATTACCAGTACTTTCCCTCCCCCATCAACAAAAACAAGTCCCCCCACTCCTGTAAAATGAGTACACAACCCTCTCCCAGCCTTTACCACCCTCTTGCCAATAAACCCCTCACTCAAGTCCCCAAAATCCAGTTTTGAGGGTTTTAAATATCTGTAAAAAGAAAACATCCCCCGGTGATGCTTCTTCACTCGTCAGTGCTTGCAATCCTAATGAACAGTGAGTGACGTATATCCTTGTAGCAAAAGGTAGCAGTAATCATAGTAATAACAATGGATTGGAGGCCACCAGCCTGCTACAAGGATGGATGCCACTCACTTGTTGGAGCTGTGGGTAAAGAGATGAGTAAGACTTCTTCTAAATTTCCATGTAATTTTTCACTGTCATTCAAATGTTTACTATTTGCCACCAAAGTAGACAGTCAACATTCCGTAGCTATTCCATACCACTTCTTCCAGATCTACAGTGGTGCTTGGTGGTCTTAGCCCTACTGCATATTCTGCATTAGATGCAGTGTTCTTTTAGCTGCAAACACTTTCCCTGCCTGGCTAACCATCCCGCTCATATTTTCTGTTAACAGTTTCCATAGTGCCTTGTATGTGGCCAGGTGCCCACTCCAGTGTGGAAAGTCAGGGAAGCAGAAAACAAAAAACAGAGAAACAGAAAGAGAATAGGGGGTAAACACTATAAGCGATGGACTGGGAATGCATCCCTTCCCCTGTATGGCATGAAATATAAGGATAATGTCATGCCTCCCTGTGTGTTATTACTTGATTTAGATCTTGCAGCACTAAACTGCTGAGCTCAGTGGTTTATTTACTGATTACCAGGGAGAGTTATGCCATTTCATTGTCTGCAGTTTCTCATAATTAGACACGGGCTTGGATAGACCGCCAGGCTGTTCCGCTGTACAGCAAGGCCACATTTACAGTAGAAAGCACTTGAGATCCTGCTGGAATTGGCTCTCCCTAATTGTGTGTCACACACGGCAGAGCACTGCATTATTCATCTTCATGCACTGTGTTCCACCACGTTGTAGGTCTTAGAAAACAAGGATAAACACAAAGCAGCATGAAAAAAACTCCTCACAACTACAGGACAGTCTAGAAACTCAGATAGCACATTAAACAAATTTTTTTTTTTTTTTTACACATACAACAAGGGCCTGAATATCCATCATAGCAAACAGCTTGCAGCAGCTGGAAAATGAGGGATTGTACTGTCAGCAAAATCTCATGGTTTTACCCTGCATTTCCTTGCTGACATGCACTACTCCAGGTGATCTTGAAGGCTGTCCACTGTTGACTTTCCCCAACGCCATGTTAGGGCCCATTACAATGGAAAACAAGCACAGGCTGCCAGGGAAAATGATCACGTGAAATAGCCTGCCTCACCTTAAGAATGTGTCCCTGCACTCTCTTGACTGGACATTCATAACAGCACTCTGTGTGAGCACTAAGGACAGCCAAAGTAGCTGTTAATGAAAAGCTCACGTGGCTAATACAAAATGCACGGTGGCTAATGAAAAAACTGCAGTTTGCTATATTTTTAATAATAAATACAGCAATGTACACTATGCGGCTACAACATATTTTCCCCATTGCACTCAACCAGACACTATTCCGAGTGAAGGGGGCTATGTCTGCACTCTGATTTATTTACATGGACCTCTGCCTGCCTTTATAAGCAAAAAGTCACAGTACTCTTACACATCAACATGACAATTCTGTGCTAGAATGGTAAGAGTTCTGAATCCAAGCAGTAGCTAGAGGAAGCAGTGACTGAATTTTTGCGGGACTCATTAAGAGCAAGTTCTCCTCGAAGACTCAGGGTGCCATTTCTGTACTAACTGGAGGCTTCCATGAAACCTTCATCTGGAAAAAAAAAAAAAAAACTCACTTTCAGAATCAAATGTACTGGGCTCTTTGTCTCTTTCTTTGGCGTACAATGCGCTGTTTTGACCTATAGATGAAGTGCCCTATGATAGTTTGCCAACACACCAAGCCATCCAGCCTCTTCTGCCCTTTTTTGATTGCAGAAATGCCCTCATGCAGGTATCTGCAGGCCTGCACACCCTTTCACAGAAAAATAAGGAACAGTAAAATCTTGCTAGGTGATCAAATATTTCTCTTTCTGCTATTTAATAACCTTGAAAATCCCCAATGGATCTGGGTTTTTTGATGGGAAACGGGCTGCCATTTGAAAAAAATGTAAAATCAATATGTATTTCAGTTACAGCTCATTTTAGATTGCCCTCATTTACCATTTATACTGCAGAGCTAATGTGCATCCTTATGATGCAGGTAACTGTGAATACTGATTTATTTATTTTTTGCCTGGCCCCACAGAAGCTCAGCCCGGCTCCAACCACTGTCCCCTCATGCCCAGGCTTACTCCCTGGGCAGGGCCCCCCCCAATGGACACTGGGTAGGGAAACCTGGCTTCCCCAGTGGACACAGGTCAGTATGAGGGGACGCTGGCGAAATCACGAGGGCCAGCAATTTTCATGCTATAAAGATCCCGGGCGGGGCGTGCAATGACAACCCAGTGTCTGTCCCGTGCTCCCCCCAACGTCTGGCGCCAGCCGTGGCAGTACCCTGGCCTCCGCCAGAGGTCCGCAATGCGCCGGACACTCAACCCCCACCCCAGAAAGGAGAGCAGTCCCTGGAAGCTCAACCCCTCCCCACCCGGCCCTCGGACTCCAGAGTCCATCCCGAATCTGGGATATCAGTGCTGCAAGTGGACACCTTGCTGGTGGCTGGACGTGATTTATTTATTTAAAACTGTTCAGAAAAGGCGCACTGACCTGGTGCTCGTTTCAAGGGAGCATGTGAGCTGGGGGAGATTTAAAGGGGAAGAAAGTAAATGACAGTGGATGACGAAAACCATGATTAAATGTGCCAAAAAAAAAAAAGGCAATAGTGCAAATAAAACAAGGCACTGAACAGTAAAGAAAGCAGCAGCAACACTGAGCTGTGACAAAGTGCACTGCTAAAGTAACGCAATTCCCAAAAATGGGGCCAAAGGAGTAAGCAGGGGGCAGCAGCAGGAAAAGGGGCCAAAGAGAAGTGGCACAAAGTTTACAGAAAAAAGGGGTACAGTAATTCACTGACTGGGGGTAAGCTACGAAAGGATACTGTAGGTGGAGGGAAAGGGGAAAGGAAAGAAGGAACGGGAAACATACAAGTCATGTAGGTTGGATGAATACAGTTCCTACAGAAGAGCAGTCAAGAAAAACAAAGTTAGAATGAAGGATAACGACCAGCATGGCAGGCAGCATGGGCTTAATGGAGCCGAGCTCAAGACGAGGTGCTTGCGCTCTAGGCAGGAAGCATCTGTCATTCCACTGGTTCAACAAAGCATAGAAACCATGATGGCAGACCTCTTCTTACAGCCGTCATGCCAGCTGGGGTGGAGCTGACTGACTGTCTGAAAAAAAGGGAACATGTCTTCACACAAAAAAAAAAAGCCCATAGGCATTAATGATGGCTCCATGCAGGCCACAACCCAATGCCCCAGCCGAACTGGATCCAAGACAGGCTGGAGCTCTGCTGTGGGTAGTGATCCGCAGGATTTGACTAGTGCAACAAGGATCTGAAGGGAGTATCTGCGGCTGAATTGGGGACTGCTAAAAGTAAATAAATAAAAAAGAATAGCTGGTATGTTTGCTGCACAGCATTAGGCAGTTAAAACTGACAGTAGGGAATCCTTGGCAGCAGAAGATCCGACATTCTGAATTATACTCATCTCTCTGACTGTAAAGAGGTGCATTTATACTCCAGCTTTTGGGAACTTTGTGTTTTCCCAATCATAGCACCTTAGGATGAAATAGCAAAGAGAACAATGAATGTTCAACCATTCCTCCCCCCCCAAAAAAAAAATCAATGTAATTTTCTCTTTCTTACACATCTGGTCAAGAACTTGAGTGTGCAACAACCTATCCCTTACAGCGCAACTCCTGCTCAAAGAAAGTGCAATATAGGGAATTAACAGTTTGTTAACTAAAAGCAGATTCTTTTTCTTCACAGTTTTGCTTTTCAAGTTATCAGACTATCCAAATCATAGTGAAACATATTCTGTCAGCTTGTTATATTTTTTCCAAATTAAATTTTCCCTGGATAAGCCACATGAAGGAAATGTATAAGGTTAGGCAACTTGTCCATGGTCACATAATGAAACACAGTAGTGGCTGCTCCAGGATCAGAGTTAGGGTTTTCTAGTTTACAGTACTGTATCCTAAGTTACTTCTAGACTACATCGCCTCCAGAACAGCATGATGCACAGGCATGCAATGTCCACGCCTAGGAAGAAAGGCTTCGGACCAGCTAGCTCATTAATAACAACACAGACCTAGGGTCTCACTGCCTCACCCCTTATTACCAATGATATACTTCTAGGTCACCTCTTCCTCATGTCCCCTGGAGCCTGCCTTGAGGTGGAGTAGTGCCCTGTCCTGCCTGGAAGCGGGTGGGGGGAGGGGGCTCTTTGGAAAAGCTGCAACCTTGACAGATCTGCACAAGGACAACAAATGAGTGGAACGACTATAGATGAAAGCAATTAAAATACCTGGTTATGCTTCCAGACTGCAAAGGTTTTGGGACTTTCCCTACTAAAATGATACAATCCCGTTCTGGAATAAACAGCAGGAGGCTTTTCATTCCTTTCTATGTTATTGTGTTCTGGCACCAGACAGCTCACCCATTTTGTTGTTTTCTATTTTTACTTCCTCCTGTGGAGCCAGGCATTTTTTCAGTTGATTAATATGCTCCAGCCTCAACACTTTCTGCAGCACGACCTGCACCATACTTCTACAGACGTACCCCTCAAGAAGGAGACAAACCCAGGGTACAGAAATCATCTCGAGACCCTGGTTCAGTGAGGGAAGAGAGCAGGAAATGCAGAGGTCAGTGCAATGCAGCTGGTGTGGGCGAGTGTGGTAACATTGCCCACCTATGCTCCACTTCCTTTTGTTGGTTTCCACCCTCCCCTGCACAAGCCTGGACACAACCTTCAGATTTCCGAATACAGCCCAGACTACTTATGGTTCCATGGTATCATACTGATGTTGACTCAGCAAACCTCCACATTGGCAGCCATGACAGTTACTGGTAAATGTCAGGGGTCCCCATTTAAATACATGCAAGCCGCGCCCCTACGCCCTCATGGCTCGTAATGTAAGATTCTGTAGAGCACGGTGGTGCGCTCCATTGATTTCTATGGGGGCCATGTTTTAAACCAGAATTTTTAATATTTTAGAGGGCGAATTCAAACAACTTATGGCCACCACTCAACTAACAAGGGCCTTGTTAGTTCACTCATAATTTGTTTCAATTCACCATCTAAAATATTAAAAACTGTAGTTTAAAATGGCCCCATAGAAATGAATGAACAATACTATGTCTACAGATTCATACACTGCAAGCAGTGCCGGTGTGGTGGCGTGTCTCTCTCTATGGACTCCCAGGGCTTAGTGAATGAGCAGCTCGGGGGACTTTAAAAAAAAAAAAGTGTCCCGGCACACAAAACGTGCATAAGGGCCGCGGGTACCCACGTCCCTGAGAGCCCTGAAATTACAAGGGCTATCCAGATCCTTAAAACAAAACACAACCAGAAGACAATGTAGCTGCTCACCACGGAGGAGTCCTTACAGTGCCAGCACAAACTACAGAATCAAAGGATGATTCAAAGTGGGAATTTACTGCTGTGCAAAATACAGTTTCCAGACACAAGACTTGACACCATGCAGAGGTATCATTACCACAGTCCAGCTGTCCTGGTGCTTCACTCAGGTGCAGTTTCGTCAGGGCAAGGACTACGAAACATCCACACCCCTTAAATGCTGGCTGCTGAAGAAAAAGTCCAATCAGGTGTGCTGGACCAATTACAGAAAAGAAAAGTCTGAAGTGCAGGTAGCTAACTAATTATCTCTAAAGTAAGCTACCATTCAGATAAACATTTAAACATAAAAAAGTAGGAATCGGGTCGTTTGTCATTAGCAAAAAGAAACCTACTACCGGAACCACTGAAGATAACTAATCATAAACTATAGCTATGCTGGTAAGCGAATCACCTAATCGAACAGAAATAAAGACAAATATAACATTTGCCATGATAGGAAATGAGAAAACAACTGCCAGGTGCAATTTCTGCTGCATTTGAAAAAAATGAAAGCTGAACAGGAAGATTAGCTTGACAAGAATGTGAACTACAAACCTGTCCTACAGTAAAAACATGCTGTTGCTGCCCATGTCTATAAGATTAGAAGGCTATCCCAGTGGACCCTGCTATTAGGCGGTCCTGTGTGCCTAAGAGAAACTACATCAGGAGAAAAAGGATATTCGGTTGGGTTGCTTGGGACTTAATATGCATTTCGCAAATAAATAGACATTTACAATACCAGAGTTCACCAGGAGAGGTCTTTTTAGTATCTGGTACAATAAATGATTATTTCAACATGGCAAAAGGCTATACATGATCAGATTTCAAGGGGCACTGCCAATCCACAAGGGACAAACAGGAACTTTTTAATTCAAGCAGGAAATGGGTTTCCACATGTAACAAAGAATTCTCTGTTCATATTTTGAATGTATACTTGTTATCTCAATCATGAAATTATCGAATTTCAAAATTACATATTCAAGAGAGTATAAATGGTGTATGACCTCAATAATGTTCATGCCTCACTGCTGGTTTCACTTACAATAACCACTAGCAGATGTTCAAGTACTCCATCTCATACCTACAGAGTAGCATTCAGGGGCACTGCCCAACCCCCCAAATACGTACACACACTTTTTTGTGCCTACCGTCAAAACAAAAGCGTGTCCAGCCAAGGCAGAGACACATTCCTTCTAGCTTTTCAAGCCAAGATACTGACACACTACCTCACATTTTCTGGGCTAGCTACAGACTAGCAAGCACCAAATGCGAATGAGAACTTGCAAGGAATTCTAAAACTATCTCAGTACATATTGAAAAACATCTTGGTCCAAAACCATTTCACAGAGACAGTGTCAACCCATGACCACGAGTCTAGATATTCTTTCCTTTCCTGCTCTTTTTGCAATCGCCCATCAAAAACCAGGAAGGATCCTTGCCTGCTCCCAATTCCACTGGTGCCAGAATTATAATTTATATATGCCCCGATTTCTGAAAGGAAGGGACTGTATTTTGGCTCCATGAAGCTGAGCTGACGATCCCTTCCACTTCCTGATATTGACAGCCGTCCCCATGCTAGAATGTTTTGTGACATCTTTATATGGAAAGCATGGGGGAGCACTCCATAGACATTAATGGAGGCACTTTTTTAAGTAAAATTTTCTCATTTTAGATGGTTATTCAGAACAAATCAAGGTCACTACTCAACTAACAAGGACCTTGTTAGCCAAGCGGTGGCTTTGCTTTGTTCCGAATGGCCCACCTAAAATATGAAAAATGGACTTTAAAAAAAAAACGGCCCCATTCATGTCTGATTAATATATTGTCAGCAATTTCCAATACAGTGATAACAATGGCTCCCGATATACCGTGCTATTTAGACCTTTCAACAAATTTTTTTGTATTTTCAGGGACAACTGTTCTTACCACACCAATTTTCCGTGATGCAACAGTTTAAAGAGGCTTCATTGTTGTACAAAAATGACTTCTTCTGTAAGTGATATAAAATAACCGTGGTATTACATGTGGCTGTTATCATACCATGACGTCTCTACTATTACCGTTGTTGTGGATCCACAGAAAATATGGCTGGTGCCTAACCTGCAGCCAAGCTCCCCCCTCACATTGCATCATGTTTTTTTGTTTACTTCTGTGGGACCCTGTGCTGTGCATTCCTGCTGTGCAGAAACTGCGAGTCATGCTCAAGTGCAGTTGGCAGAAGAGAGTTCCAATTCAACATGGTGGGTGGAAGAAATGTAAACAAAGAAAAACTATGCAAATTACGGGTGATAGTACAGTGATACCCAGAAAGATTACCAGGTAAGTGGTTAACAGCACAGGGAACAAAATGTTGTAAAAGATCCGATTTTTCTTATCTAGTGCTGCTGCTTTAAACCATGATATGTTCTGTGAGTTTAGGTAGGGTGACCCTGTCCAAGAATCTATGGATAGAGGTCCAAGGATCCGGATCCTGTGGCTCCAGGATATACAAGGCTCCATAATATTCCCTGAAAGCCGCTGCCACCGCAGCTGGAGCGTAAACCTGACGGGGAGTTTTTCTTGTTAATCCATATGGTTTTAACATACCTGTCGGCTTGGGCTTTTCGCAAACGGAAAGCCAATAATCTACTGGCCCAGTTCATAGTATTTGTGGTTCCCATACCTTAATGTCCCCTCTATTTGCTGATCTAGAATATTTTGTAATTTTTTTTCTTGTGTCATTGATTTCATTAAGCAGATCCACCCCCTGGGCCCTGCCTTGTTTAACTGTACTTTCCGGCTGCTGCAGCTTAGCCTCCAAGGCCTTTTGTCTCTCTAGGTGTGATCTTTTAAGGTGTGAGGAAAAAGAAATCATCTGTCCTCTTAGCACTGCTTTCATTCTATTCCAGAAGCACCCAGAGTCTTGTCCCTCCACCTGATTGTGTGTTTGATAGTCTTTAATACTATCTTGAATATGGGTTCTGAAGTCCTCCCTGTCCAGCAAGGAGGAGTTCATTCTCCACTGGGTTTATCCTTTTCCAGTTACCTAGTTCTAATCTAGGGTAAGTGCCACTGCTGAATGGGCCGAAACCAGGCAAAGGAGGATTCTGCAGTCCCGAACTTTGTGAAAATCTGTATTACTACATAGGAAATAATCAATTTTGGAGTAGGTATCGTTCGGGTGGGAATAGAAAGAGTAGTCTCTTGCTGATTTATGAAGATCCCTCCATACATCCACTAAGGCGAACTCCTGCATGCCGTTCCTCACCGCCTTGCTCATATTTTTGTTTGTAGCTAGGATTTGGGAGGAGCGGTCATAATGCGGATTAGGGACGTAATTGAAATCTCCACCCATCAGGACCATGCCCTCTCCCAATTGTGCTATCTGCCCAAATAATTTAACAAAGAAGTTGGGAATCATCCCTGTTAGGTGCGTATAAATTTATAATGTGGATCACCTGATTGAATATTCTCCCGGTTACCATGATCCCTCTTCCAGCATCACCTCGGATGTCATTTCGAAAGGTAAATCTCGTCGGAAGAGAACAGCCACTCCTGCCCTCTTCCCCGAGGGGTGAGAGGTACAGCATACCCTGCTAACCCAGCTTCGCTTCAGTTTTGTGTGTTCTGCATCTGACAGTTTGGTTTCTTGAATAAGGCCAACATCAGCTTTTATCTGTTTCAGACAATGGAGTATTTTGCTCCGCTTAATTGGGGAGTTAATGCCCTGAACATTCAGGGAAGTTATCCTAAGGGTACCCATGGTGGAAACCTTCCATTCCTTCCGTTATCCAGTTCCCTCTTCTATACATGTGATCCCCACTCCCCCCAATGTTCCCCCCCCCAATCGTATGCCCCCCAGACCCCCCACCCACAACCATAAAGTCAGCTTCAACATCAGGTAAGACATTAACATAATGGGTAAACAACTGCCCATTAAACACTTGTAAAAACAACTTTCCAAACTTTAAACTATGAACTTTTTTACCAAACATATAGTTCGCTTCCTAGGTTGATAGATGTTACAATGGACCCCTGCTGCCGTAGGGGTGAAGAGCCTTGGCTCAAGCTCTTACTGTAAGTAGGTCTGATTCCAGAGAATCAGGTAGAAAAAGAATGTCACCACTCAATGGAGGTACAGAAATTGACCACCAAGCTCAAGTACCCTAAGTGGCCAATTAAAAACATCCTCCGGGGCTGCTCTCACTTTAAAAAAATATATATATATTAAGTGAGCATAATGGGTAAGGGAAGACATGCTCACCTCTGTCCCTAACCAGCATCGAGCAGTCAAGGCCTTAGAATTACTTCATCAGTAGAATAATTTTCCCTCCCAGACTTATTGTTATAATTTTGGGTGTAAATAATACCCTTTTCTGGGTGGGTTCAATGAGGATCTCGGGGTAGCAATGTGAACAGTCACAAACTTTGTTTATGACCCAATGTCCCCCCCCCCCCGGAAAATGTCCCCAGCCCTGTTCATTTTTTTTTTTTTTTTTAGATAATATTCAGTGAAAAGGCAGTTTGGGTGTGTCTCCGGACCAAGGAGAGGAAGACGAAGAATAGCTATCCTCAGTGGAGGTCTTATTTCCATTAAGCAGTAATAGTAAATATCAGCACCAGCGTTCCTTCAAATTAAGAAGATGTCCCCTTGCAGCAAATAAATGTTCACCTCTGATTCGGAACCAACAGTTGTGAGAGGGCTCTCCAGTACACAGATAGCTAGCCAGGCAAGAGAAAACACCAGACAAGATTTGTGGGAATTGCCAGTACCTTTTATAAATTTTCAGGATGGATTACAGCTCGGCAATCTATCTTGGTGTATGCCCTCCAAGGTTGAGGCCTTATTTTCCCTGCCCAGGATCTCCCTTACGTCCTGAGCGAGATAGGAGGGCCAAGAGATGGTTGATGGCTGTGCCCTTCTTGGTCTGTCCATCCTCCGCCACGCCGAATGTGAGATCTCGTATTCCAGTTGGTCGGCCTGTAGGTCAGGAAAACGTAGGACCAACTGTCTGAGCAAAAGTAGTGCTTCTCGCAGCGTATCAAACAACATTGGACCCTCTTCGGTGTGAATACGCAGTTTTGCAGGGTAATATAGTTGGATGCAAATTTTGTCCTCTTTAGCCTGTTTAAATTACCTCCCGGACCTGCTTTCTTTTCTCATTTAACAGATCAGAGAAGTCCTGGTCGAAGAACAGTCTTTTGGAGTCCAGGTTAATTTCTTTCATTTTCCACGCAGTTTGGAGCACTAACTGGTAGTCTTGATAATTTAGCATTCGAGCTATAATCGAACATGGTCTCGCTGCCTGGTCTTTGGGTTTGGGAGCTAATGAACAGTGTGCTCGTTCAATGGGGAGGGGGGTGTTTTCTGGGATTTTTAGGACATTTCTTAAAATATGCAGCACAAAGTCTTCCATTGAATTAAATGATTTTTCCATGTACACTGTATATTCTGAAGTTATTTCTCCTAGCACAATTTTCCTGATCGTCAAGCTTTGACTGTAATCCTCTTTCTCTAGTTAGCAGGTACAAAATAGCACGGTCATGCTGACTGGATGAATCAGCTAAGCCCTCCACACATTCCTCCATTGCTGCTGTTCTTTTATCAATGGCCTTTAAATCTGCTTTAAGGTCGGAGACCGAGGACTCCACTCTGTGAATGGCTTTAATGATGCCGTCCAGTTTTGTTAAAATAATGACCCCCTGGTCGCCTGAATCGAAGTTGTCCTCTGAGTCAGCAATACTGCTTACTGGTGAGGCTGAGCGCGCATCTCGAGGATGGCTGGGGTTTTTATCTGCTTCCATCAGCGTTTTAAGCTTTGCAGTTTGCGAATTTCTGTGTCTGGATCTGTTGGAGGTCATTTCCCTTACTGTAGATTAAGTAATTACTCTCCGTAATTTAGATTTGTTGCTGGTTTCTCAAAAAGTTAGCAGAACAGCCCCGAAGCTCTTCAGCTAGACTGCCATTGAGACGGTGACATCACTGGAAGTCCTAAATTTTGTCTTTTAGATACTGTTTTAATGGTTGCCCTGTTTTAGGAATTGCCGTTTGTTGCAGGTTATCCTTCTACCTTGCTGTGGCCTGCTTTTATTTATTTTTGCTGTGTTTTATTTATCACTTTGTATGATCTTATTTATTGTTTGTCTGTACATTTGTTTTGAACGGCACCCAGAGTCTCCGGAATTGGGCACCTAAAAATTAAATTTGCGTTGCTCTGTCTTGTGTTATCTGCCATTCTTTTGTCTTTAACAGAGGTTCTTCAATAAATTCACTTAATCAGATTATACTTTTCTGTGTTATTCCTTTTAACCTGCTAGCCTGCCAGTACAACATAAAGGGATCTAACCATTCAGTTATGTATGCAACCCAGAACTTTTTCACGTTTTTACAACTTGCCTAAAAATAAAATTAAAAGAAAAACTCCAGGTTTATCTTCCCAACTCCTCCTCCTTTTATTTTTAAGTACTTTATGTCCTTTTTATCAGGTTTAATCTACTCACTCTAAAAATGAAAAAAGAGACAGAGAAGATGTATGACAATAGGCAGAGTAGTAGAGACCGCCAGAAACTCCAACAAATTCCCCTTTGTGGAGTCGCCCTCCTCGGCAGCAAAGCCCATTATATTCTGACTTTGTCCCAGCAATGCTTGAAAAAAGGCATCCTCAGGAGGAGACATGGGTGTGTATACCACAGAGTCCTCACAGCATGAGGAGAGGATAAAACTTGAGGGTAAATCCCCCTCACAGGGCTCATGTTCCCTTTCTTCATCTCCAAATCCTCCTCCATATTCAAGAGATCAGTATTATAATTTACACTCCCCCTCCTCTCCTGGAATGATGACAGGAGTGAAATTCAGAGACTGCAGTGAGTGTGGTAGCTGCAAGCAAGGAACAGCAAGCATGCTTCTGAATCCCACTGACGATGACGGTGCCAACTGGGGAGGTGCTGTCAACAGGATAGCCATTATTGTCCGTGACAGCAAAGGCAAAAGTTGGTGAAACAGTTCAGACACCATCGGCGGCATGACCTGGAAGGCGACGGCACACTGTAATGGTCCCGAAACTATCGTCGCCGACAGGTTAGAGCCGGACAACTTAGGCTGCACACCATCTGTAGTAGGTATGGCACTGTCAGAGCCAGAAGAAGCAGCAGAAAAAGAATCAGCATTTCTATAGCACTTTTCATACACGTTGTATCCCACGGTGCTTTACAAGCAGTGCTAGACTGGTAGAGAAGTAACTGAACGTGTAATGGCAGCCATTTCACACATCAACACATGCACACAGCTTTGGACAATTGCATGAAACAGTTCATGGGAACTGGACTGTTGGTCAGGGCTCAAGGGAAAGTCCCCTACTCACTGCGAAAAGTGCTTTGGGTCCTTTTACTTCCACCTAAACACCCGCTAGGACAGCACCACAGACTGGTACAAGGGATAACAGTTTAACATCTCATCTGAAGGATGGCACACCCCAACAGTACAGCACCCCCCAATACTGCACTCGGGTGCCAGCATTTAGGTATGAGCCCTATCCTGGCATGGGACAAGAACCCATGACCTTCGGGCCCAGAGGCGGATGTGCTACCAACTGAGCCATGCTGAACCCGATCATGACCTTGATGTCTCATCAAAAGTCGGGGGAGTGGGGGGCTTTAGTCGTCACTGTCAGAGACCTCAACCTCACTGGCGAAGCAGGATCCTTGTCCTTATGGTTGTGGTGATGACCGGAAGAGGAGGACTTTGACGACTGATCCTTGCCTTTGTCCTCAATGACTGAATCAGCGAAAGAGTTGCCAAATGCCAGGAGTCTCCTTCCCAGTGGCAGTCAATGAGTGAGAGGGAGAAGCTGTCATGGAGCCTACAGCCTTGGCGCAGCTTCCATGGCCCTGATGATGATGATAGTTTCAAGAGACTTCTTTCAGCGTCTCATTGTGGCCTGGTTAAATCCATGGCAGATCTTGCAGGCCCTTACATTGTGGGACAGACCAGGATAACAAACACAAACTGTGTGAGCGTCATCCTTATAAATCTTTTTCCCTCCGGTACAAAACCTAAATAATGGCTCTTTCAACGACAGTATAAAATGACGACTTGAAAAAATAAGTATATCAAAGCTAGAAAATAATAAAGTTGAGTATTCAATGGCGTTGTTTCTCTGCAAGTCCACAAGTGGGCCACGGCAGGAGAAAGAACTGAGGAGCAACGTGGCTACTAAAATTTAACAGGCACCACCATTGCATATCATCCTGGGCGGCCCCCAGTTGCAAAAGTTTCCAAGTGGTCCTGATGCTGATAGCTTACACTTCCAAAGGTGTGGCCCAATGGAGGAAATGGCCTCGATGAAGATCAATATTTTCTAATTAAAAATCATAAAAAAGAATAACTTTTTCAAAACCAGTATTTTACTAGAACCCATGTTGTAAGTCCAATAATACATTTCAAGGATGTGTAATTATGGCCAATAATTTACCTCCCCATTAATAAATCAAAAATGTTGTACAGACTGATCATTTTATACTTTGACATGATTATACATTTATAGATGTATACTCTGTAGCTAATAACCTTCCCCCCCCTTTCTGTCTCTCTAGCTACAGTTAATACATGTTTTGGACAGGACTTCATTTGTATTTTGGCAAACATATCTGCAGGGGAAAGTGTGGTCTGTGTTTTTCAAGTCTGGACATGCTGCAACAAAGGAAGACCTATACAGCATTGCTAATCATCTTGGCCAACCAGATTTTTGTTATCTGTGATCATGGCTTGTGTTACTTCAACCCACTGTAAAAGTTGATGTTGCAGCAGTACAGGTTTCAGTGACCTTTTTTCTAGTGTGCAGTACATTTCTCAGTTATTAAAATTCTGTTTCAGTATTTTGTAGTTTACCTTATAAAACACAAATATAGCAGTGGCTGCAATTTCTGTAGGACAGGAATACCCATCACACCAATACAGATGCCTTCTAAACGGTCATTATGCCCTCATTGTTAGCATGCTGCTGCTGTGTTACCGTGACACTGTGAAGGGTGGGAGCAACCCCTGCGCAAATGTGTACCTCACCTGAGAACCAAGTCTCCAGTGTGTGTGCACCACCTGAGAACCAAGTCTCCAGCGTGTTCATCACCGGAGAATCAAGTCTCCAGCTAGCAAGCACCACGTTGTGTTTGTGCATGCACATCCATGCTAGCCCATGGGAAAGGTACTTCTCAGCTCCACATTAATTCCTTCATGCTAACAGAGACTAAAAACAACGAGCCCCAGAGTGCACTGTGCCCACTTTGGAGGGAACAAAGAAGTAAACAAGGCTATTTAGCAATGGCAGTGTTGTTGTAGAGTTCAGTTATCCAGGTCCAATGGATGCTGATGCACCTTTTTACACGGAATGAAGTCATGAAACCAGGAAGCTATACAGAGATTAAAGCCCTGGAGCTGAAGTTTGCCATCTGCATAAAACCGAGCTAACGAAACAAACAGATATTGGAGACGAAAAGATTGCTTTGTCTTTAGGGATGTGGACACCGTTTTGACATTAAAGATGACACAATAGAGACATTTGCTATACTAATTTGAGTGGCAGATCCAGACGTGGGGTTCAGAAGTTAGAAACCTCTGTTTTAATCCCCACTTTTGCTAAATTACAGGATTCTTTTCCACAGACACAAGGCATAAAATAAGTGGGTTTGCGTAGCAACTTGCTACCCCCAAAACACGATTTGCTAATCAAGTGACAGCCTTGATTAGCAGAAGTTACTAATCCTGCTGCACTGAGTAAAAATTTATAACTGCGGTAATACTGTCTTGCAACTGTGCTAAAAAGTATGGAATTTCAGAAATTGTTCTTGCAATTTGACACTTTTCCAGTCAACTGCACTCTTCTGGACGGTATCTCACAGATAAAAACAATATAGTGAGACTGCTCCTGAGCCCTGTCTGGTGGCTAATCAGAATGATGCTGATTAGCAAAGAATGCTAATCAGGTTGCCAAAACTAAACTATGCCTTGCAGACACCAGCAGAAAAGTGCAGAATCCCCCTTTCCCCAACAATTCTAGATAAGCCCCTGAATATGATGATATTTCGTGCATAACTTAACATTTGCTATTCCCAGACTCTGACCTCCACCATTACACACAAGAAGGAAAGGTCTGCCCTATCATTTCATCAGGCTGGGAGATGACTGGAGGCAGCTGGATGGCAGGAAGGAGCAATAAACGGGGAGTCAAAACACAACTACTTAGTGTTTTATGATTTATAAATAAATACTTATCTAGAGATAAATGACAGACAAGATGTTTGACTGCTATAGTACACGTCTGGTTTTTACTCTGTTCACTACTTCCTTGTGCAGGTGGGCAATTTTGTTAATTTATAATACAGTTATTCTGGATAACCTAGCCAGAGTGACTCAGTATCGAATTAGCAGTGGGATCCTGCTTTGACCCAATTTAACACAAAAACATAGAATTTGAAGGCAGATATGGACCATTTGGCCTACCTAGTCTACCCAGTTTCCCTACCTACTGTAACACTGCAGATCCTTCTCGATCTCCAGCTTTACCCCCCTTCCCTACCACTAAGGTTCCTTTATGCCTATCCCATGCATTCTTGAATCCCATTACTGTTTTTGCTCCCACCACCTCAACCAGGAGGCTGTTCCAGGCATCACCACACTTTCTGTGAAGCAATACTTTCTTACAGCTCCCCAGAGTCTACCCCCTCCAGCTTCAAAGCATGACCCCTTGTCCCAGAGCATCTTCTTTGCTGAAAAGTGCTTCCTTGTTGAACCTTATTTACACCAACGAGGTATTTGAAAAGTACAGTTACGTTAAGAACTTACCGTAACAGTAGATCTTCAAGAGGATCTCTTGCAGAAGGCCACACCTATGGGGTTTAGCCACGACTGCTAGGCACTAGGATCACACAGAAACTTTTCTAGCTAGCAGTCTACCAGAGGGTCGCCCATGGAGACGTCACTCACGGACGTCGTACCTCCTCTATAAAAGTGGGAGACCCCGCTCCCATCTCAGTTCTCCCACCAGAGACTGCAAACAGAAAATATCTTGCTGGGGAACCAAGGAAGGCCACAGGTACCCACCATGGCAAAAAAGATGAAACAGAAGTTGAACCGTTCGGGAACGGACCTGGGAGTCGGAGGGCCGGCTGGGGAAGAAGGATCGAGCGTCCATGGGACTGCTCTCCTTCTCTGGGGGAGAGAGAGAAGTGTCCTGCACTTTGTTGTCCCCTGGTGGAAGCTGGGGTGCCGCACGTCCGGTGCCAGAATATGTGTGTGTGTGTGTGGGGACCACTGGTCGTCCCTGCACATCCCGCCCGGGCATGGTCGAAAAAATTGCCGGACCTTGGCATGACGCTTCTGTCCCACCGCGCCTCAACTGCCTTACAAGTCCACTGGGGGCTCTCCCTCAGCCCCAACCAGGGGTAAGCCAGAGCTAGTCTATAATTACCGCTTGGGAGGAAGCCCCCCCCCCGATGGCCCCGCCTGGGGGGGTAAGCCTGGGGACGCACACAGGGCATGGGCAGACCTCCAAAGGGAGGAATAAGGGGACAGGCCCAGAGGCTCAAGAGCCTGAGGAAGGTTTTGGCTGTCACATATCTGTTGTGACTCAGAAACTGGGCCTGAGCCACCACACAGTCCATCCTGTCATGGGGCAGAAAGGCCATACCCTGGGCTGTGTCCAGTAATGCCCCTTTGTATTAAAGCTGCTGACAAGGGGTCAGAACCGATTCAGGCAAGTTAGCAGTGATCCCCAGGGCCCTGAACAGAGTCTGGTATGTGACAGAGACTGAAAGAGGAGCTCCCTAGATTGTGCCATGAGAACCACTTGTCTAGGTTAGGGAAGACAGAGTCCCTCCCTCCTGAGGGTAGCTGTCACTGCCACCAAGCATTTCGTAAAGACCCTGGGTGCCTATAATAAGCCAAAGGGCACAGCTCGGAACTGATAGTGCTCCCCCTGGTAGTGGAATCTGAGAGACTGCCTGTGGGGCGCACACCTTGATATTCAGATAGGCATCCTGCATATCAAGGAAGCATATGCAATCTCCCTGGTGTAGGAGGAGGAGTAGAAGGCCCTGCAGTGTCACTATCCTGAACTTTTTGTACTGAATATAGGAATTTAAGACCCTTAATTCCAGAATGGGACGCAAATTCCCTGTGTATTTGGGGACTAGAAAGACGTGGGAATAAAACCCTTTGCTTCTTTGAGTCTCTGCAACCAGCTCTACGGCCCATCTGCACAGTAACACCTGAACCTCCCTCTGAAGCTCTGGGATGTGGTTGGGTTGGGGGGTAAAAGGACTGTACTGAAGGGTTCTCTGGGCTCCACTCCAGTAGTTTTAAGGAGTGATCTAGCTCTAAGAGCTGCATGACCCAGGTATCCGATTTTATCTCCCGCCAGCTATCGAAATAGAGGGAGAACCGACCCCCTACCACCGCCTCCTGCTGAGCAGGAGGGAGGGGGGGTCGAGCAAGGAGTCATGCTGAAGAGGCCCTGCGGCCAGGGCAGCACCACCTCTGGGAACCTTTCCTGTGGTAGAGGTGGGGGGAGGCAGGACAGTGACTGTTCTACGCTTACTAGGAGGCCTGGTGCCCTGCTTGGACTTGTGGGGAGCATGATGAACTGGCATCCTGTGACCACTCTTCAGCTGAGTGTAGTACATAGAATGGACTGACCATGGTGGCAACCGGGGGGGAGACTGGGGAGTGTAAGTGCCCATGTCCTCACCCCCCCAGAGGAGACTGCAGAGTAGGAGTGAGAAGGGCTCAAAGCCCCAACCTCCTCATCTGGGAGGATGAGGTTGGGGCAGTATTTATCCTTCTCCCCAGGTACAGAGATGGGGCCTGATGGTGTTGAAGCGAGGGGCCAGGGAGTTCACGGCACTGTAGAGGGCTGAGGTGCAGGGGTAGGTCCGACAGGGCCCTGCAGTGTCGGGCCGGGAGTGGGAGTCATGCAGTGCATGAACTCCCAGAACGAAAACCACATAGCCTATAGGTCAATGACAGGCTGTATGGGAGCAGTCAGTGGTGCCAGAGGAGGCTGAGGCACTGGTGTTGGTAGCAGGGCCAGAGAGGGTGTCGGGAGGGCTGAGGCCCTGGAGTCGGCCCTGCAGCCTGGGACATCTGCATGGGAAGACCTGCGGATGACGCCATGGCAGAAGGTGACATCAAAGGGGACCTGGATCCCCTGCCCACAGAGGAAAAAGCTGAAGGCGGTGCCGGGGGACTGAGCCAAGTCCCCACTGATACTATAAGGGCTTGCAGCGAACAGAGGCCAGAACAGAAGGGACTGAAAGGTCGGCTGGGCCAAGGAAAGGCCCAAAGCTGAAGACCCCCACTGCCATCAGGGTAAGACTGGCGGGAGGCACTGCCACTGTTTAGACCTGTGGAAGTCAGGGTGTAGGTGGCAGAGGGGGGTGACCACCGGTCGAAGCGTGAACCACAAGAGAACTGGGGGGGGGGGGCTTGCCCTTGGCCCAGTCCGTCCCAGTGTGTGTGTGTTTCCCAGCCAATTTATCCTGGGTTTTAGACGAAGAACAGCCCAAAGACAGAGCCGGGGAAGCGGAGGAGCTCCTGGCTTGCAGTTCCTTCTCCATGCGGGCCAACTTCTGCTCCAACAGGGTTCCGAAAAGCCTTCAGTCAGCATCTCTGTGTGGCTTGGTTAAAGCCACAGCAGATTTAGCAGGCTTGTACATCGTGGTTTGGGCCTAAGCAGTGGACGCACGCGTCGTGATCGTCCTTCTTGAAGATCTTCTTCCCACAGGTACAAAGATGAAAAAACTTCTCCCGATCTGCTGCTTTCGGCATGAGAAAAGGCAAGTAATCACTTTAAAGTAAAGTGATAAATGAACTAGGGAGAAAAAAAAAAAAAAAAAAAAAAAAAAATCGAGGTAAGTAAAGATTCTGGTGAGAGACTGATGCAACAGTAGCTCCGAAGGGTCCGACTTGCACATGTCGACACTGGGAAAAGAACTGAGGAGGGTGTGGGGGCTGCCTACATTTATAGAGGAGGCTGAATGTCAGGGAGTGACGTCGCCGTGGGCAGCCTCCTGGTAGACTGCTAGCTAGAAAAGTTTCTGTGTGGTCCTGGTGCCTGGTGGCTAAGTATTATAAGTGTGGCCTGCTGCAAGAGATCCCTTCAATGAAGATGCCTCTATCATATCCCCTTCCCCGTCCCTTCCTCCAGGGTGTACATACTGAGACCCTTTAGTCTCTCCTCATAGGGCTTGTGACGCAGACCCTGCACCATTTTAGTTGCCCTCCTCTGGACTGCCTCTACTCTGTCTATGTCCTCTGGAGAAGTGGTCTCCAAAACTGGACACAGTACTCTAGGTGAGGTCTCACCAGTGATTTATACAGTGGTAACACTACCTCTCTCTTTCTGCTGATGACACCACTCCCTATGCATCCCAGCATTCCACTTACTCTCCCCACTGCCTTGTCACACTGTCTGGCCACCTGTAGGTCATAAGATATGATTACCCAAGATCTCTTTTCTGTTTGGTGGTCATTCCTACCACTCTCCCCATTTTGTACTCTGCCCTTTGAGATTCTGTGCCCCAAAGGCATCATTTTGCACTTCCTGGCATCAAAACTTGGCTCCCATACACTTGACCACTCCTCTAGCTTTCTCAGATTTCTATTCATCCCCCCCCCACAAAGTGTTGACCCTATTGCAGATTTGAAGATGTTAGTGTCATCTGCAAAGAGGCATACCTTCCCTTCTAGCCCCTCTGCAATGTGGTTAAAGACATTAAAGAGGATCAGTCCCAATACTGATCCCTATGGCACCCTGCTGGTCACCCTCCCTTCCTTGGAGTGAACTCCATTTACCACCACCCTCTGTCTCCTGCCCCTTAACAAATTTCTTACCCAGCTTATCACCTTTGGACCCACGCCTACGCTGTCCAGCTTGTTTACAAGTCTCCTACGTAGAACAATGTTGAAGGCCTTACTGAAATCCAGATAGGCCACATCCACCGCTCCACTCTGATCTTATTCCCTGGTAACTCAGTCAAGGAAATCTATCAGATTTTTACTGTGGATCATAGTCCATAGGGTTGAAGTTCAGGGTTACAGCCATACACCATTAAATCAATATGTTTCCAAGAGTACCTTCAGAAATGGGTACCGTGCTAGCAACAAGAGGACTGACAGTACTCGGTGGGGTTTAAGTCTGCAGTATAATTGCTGCTGGAAAGCTCAGTAAGCCAGCTGGTAATACTGTCCTAGGCAGATCTGCTCCAGGATGAATTTTCCAGATAACTGTTACCATACCTAGAGTTAATTATCCTTACCCAGGGTCATAATCCATTATAGTGTGCTCAGATATCCTGGATAGTTGCAATTTCAGGCAAGTATTGTTTTGTTTTTTCTGCAGAGGATAAGGAAGTATTCCGGTCATTATCTGGATGAATTAGCCGGGCCAATCCAGACAAAAAGTATTCGTAACCCAAGTTACTTCTACCAGAAAGGCAGGACAGTAGTGTGTATCCCCTCCAAAAATAACAATCCTCCAGAGTGGAACTTTCATTATCTGTATTACCCGCTCCAGCCAAAAATGAAGAAGTATGGATATGTATTAGGAAATTATATGATTATTCAAAGAACTCTCGTCTGTGGGGGGGGGGGGGCTGTACTATTACACAAGGCATGGGAAGGGACTGTTATTGTTACACAAAGCATATGTGGAGGAGTGTGCTATAATACAAGGCATATGGGGGACTGCATTATTACACAAAGCATACCGTCTGCTATACTACTACATGAAGCATATGTGGGATTGTATCATCACTTGAGGCAACTGGGAGGATTGTATTTCACAAGGCATAATGGGAACTGTATTATTACATACAGTGTATAGGGGATTGTATTATTACACAAGGCATATGGGAGACTGAATTATAATAATTGGTCCTCAATTTTTTCTATTGAGATAACCAGTTATCTCCCATAATAACCGGTAGATTATTACTGCATTCGCGTGCACACTACCTGTTGCCAGCATAGAGCGAAACACTGATGCTCTGTTCTCTGGCTTCACACTAAACTGCAGCCGAAAAGAGCTGCTCGTTACGGGATAAAAACTGATTCCCAGAAATGACACAAAATAATATATCATGGGGCGGAGTGTATACTCTAATTCAATACACACCCTCGGTGTGTGATGCTGTTATAAATCCCTCGAGCTTCGCTCCTGGGGTTTAGGCATCACACCCCTAGGGTGTGTATTAAATTCTCATAAGGCACGCCTCCCCATGCATTATTTTCTATATTATTACATACAGAAACATAGAATTCAATGGCAGACACGGACCGCCTGGTGCACCCAGTTTGCCCATTTTCCCCTACCTACATTATTACTGCAGACCATACTCCATCTACAGCTTTCTCCTTCCCCCTTCCTTTTCACTATGATTCCCCTTGTACCTATCCCATGCATTCTTAACCTCCTCCACTGTTCTTGCTCCCACCACCTCTGCTGGAAGGCTGTTCCAGGAATCCACCACTTGTACTTCTCCACATCTCTCCTGAATTTATCCCCTTCAGCTTCATAGCATATCCCCTTGATCTTGAGCTGCAAAGCTTCTGTACAAATTCATTTTGGTCAGCACAATGCAGCCGTCTGGAGCCATTTCCACATTCAATTTTTTCCAAGGTGACTCGAAGTTAAAGGCCTTTTGTTTTTGAAACATTGTCAATCTGTTTTGCTGTGCCAGATTCAGACTAGTGTTTTAAAAAGAAATGTCCAACCAGGTTCCTTCCCAACAAAGTGCTACTTGAGGACTCTGGCTGTGAGACTGCCGGTCGTGCTGGGTCAGAGGAAATTCAAATAACCCTTCCCATATGCAGCAGTGCCAGATTCCCAACACTTTGGGAATATTCCCCTTCCTTGCCTCCAAAGATTGTCTCCTCTCTGTCAGGAAAGGATATAAGGGGTCAGCCTGCTCCCTGTGACAATCCCTGGCTCCCACTTCCAGGAATGCATGGTGGGAGGGAGAGGAAGCTGCACAAGTGATGAAAATAAAGCAGAGGAAGTCCAACACACCAATCACTGCAACTGTCCACCCTCCAAGGTTATAGATTACATGGAGACAAGAGACAGCTGTAGCCCCAATCAATGACCGGCTGTGCAATACTGCTCTTCCTTCTTTTGCCTACTGTGCATTTCCAGATGAGCTGCAGTGGCCTAGGCCAACTGCTGCTTCTGCCCAGTTGTGTCTCCACACACATCAGCTATGGCCTCTTCTAACATACCAACATCTAAAATACTAGCAGAGTAGGCCTTATGGTCTTTCGTGTCTGCTCAATAGTCAGCTCTCATACTGGGCACCGATTCTGCCGTCCCCCCACCCCTCTGGGTTTCTCTATCCCTTCTCCAAGATATTACCCCTGTATTGGACTTATTCAGCTTCACCCTCCCCCATACCTGTCCCAGACCCTCTTGAACCCCCCCCTACAGTATCTGCCTCCACCAGTCCCTTGGACAGTGCATTCCATGGTTCCACCACCCTCTCAGTGAAGTAACACCTCCTCCTCTCCCCTGTGAGTCTCCCCCTCTAGCTTCCACCTGTGTCCTCTGGTTGCCCCCTCCTTCCTTTGTAACACCCCATCTGAGCCTCCTTTATTGATCCCCTTTATGCACTTTACTTGAAGACCTCTATCATGTCCCTTCTGTCCCTCCACTCCTCCAGAGTGTACAAGCTCAGCTCCCCAAGCCTCTCCCCCGTAGGTCCTTTCTCCCATGCCCCAGATCATCTTCAATCAATCAATCAATCAAATCTTTATTTATTCAGGCGAACATCATTGAGCAAGGCTCATTTACAAGATGGACCTGATAAGGTCAAGGTTCAATAGTTGGTACACAACAGATACATCAATGCACTTATATATGCATAACAGATACAGAAAAAAACACTTATAAATACAATAATCAAGGGTAAGAAGTTGATTAAGACATACGTGACAAGGTAGGTTATAGGAAAATTATACTAATAGATAAAGTATATACATATCCCAGTAGAGGAGTCAAGGCATACACACAGCATAATGTAATACTAGGATGAAAGGGGGAGCATTTAGGAATGATGTAAGGGCCAGTAGTTAGTGGGAGAAGGATTAGGTAGGTAGTAGGTAGTTAGGTAGAGTTAAATGGAACTGAGGAACTATAATAAGGGTGGCTGCCTGGGAGGGAGAACTGTGGAGAAAAAAATTATGCCATATATGGTGGATGTCTGGGGGGGGGGTATGAAATGGCAAGACTAGCTCTTGTGGTAGCAGTTGCATTTCTCTGCGAAGAAACCTGTGCAAAGCTGTTTAAAGGATGCTATAGGTACAAGATTGGACAGCTTTAGGGATTTCTGAAGAGTATTCCATGTCATAGCTAGAGAATAGCCGATTGCCACCCTCCCTAGCTGGGTGTTGACTTTAGGTATCTTGAGCATGATGAGGTTGTTGCTTCTTAGGGCATAGGAGCTAGCTGTGGCCTGTGTGAAGCAGTCTAAAATATAATTTGGAAGTTTTTTAGACAACGCTCTGTAGATCCATAGTGCTGCATTTCTGTTCCTTCTGAGATGTAGGGAAACCCATACAACAGCAGCATAGAGAGAGAGCAATGATGAGTGTTAGATGGAAGATCTGTTATGAATCTTATTGCTGTATGGTACAGGGTATCCAACTTGCTTAGATAGGAGATGGGGCAGTGACTATAAAGGAAGTCTGCATAGTCAATAACTGAAAGAAAAGTGGCCTGGACTAACCTCATCTTTGAGTCTCTGGTTAGGAAGTGTTTTATTTTATAGAATAGGCCAAGCCTTTGGCGAAGTTTTTTCAGCAGTTCTTCAATATGATGTGTGAAGTCAAGCCTGCTATCAATCCACACACCTAAATATTTGAATTTTTCTACATAATCCATATTTTCTCCAAGGACAGTGCATAGCTGGAGGAGACTGCTTAGTGAGGAGGTGCTGGTGGAGCTTTGATTGGAGAATAGCATTGCTTTTGTTTTCTTTGCATTTAAAAGAAGCTTTTTCTCAAGTAGTTGATATTGCAGCAAGGAGAATTCTGCTTGTAAAATTTCATGGGCAACTGCAGGCGATGGGTTGCTGACATACAAAATCTTGGTTGCCCTCCTCTGAACCCTCTCCAGGAGTGCAATGTCCCTTTTTAAGTGCACTCTCCAAAACTGCACACAGTACTCAAGGTGCGGCCTAACCAAGCAGTTATACAGAGGGAGGATCATGTCCCTCCTTCTGGAGGTAATCTCCCTAGCGATGCATCCCAACATCCTATTAGCCTTGGCCACTGCCCTCCTACAAGTCTCAAGAGTTGTTCATTTTGACATCCACCACCACCACCACCCCCAGATCCCTCTCGCCCTTCGAGACTTGTAGTGTCTCCTCCCCAGCGTATACACTTGGCCCAGGTTTCTGGCTCCTAGGTGCAGAACCCTGCATTTCCCTACATTGAACTTCAGTTTCCACTTTCTCGACCACCTCTCCAGAGCCTCTCTTTAGTTTTTTTTCCTACAAATGGCATATGTGGTGATTTTATTATTACACAAAGTACAAGGGACAGCATTGTATTACACAAGGTATAAGGGAGAGACAGAAATTTAAATACATGTAAATTTTCTTTTTCAGACTGCTGGTCTCTGACCTCATCACTTCTGGGAGGTTCTTTCTGGATCCACGTGACAGGCAGGAGGTATACAGACTTCTGCAGGAAGGGGGTATCTTCCCACTCATTTCCTCTAGATGTCAATACTTTTATAGCCTTTGTCTTCTGAGGAAACACACAACTTGGAACAAACAAAAGAAAGGTTAGTGTAAATTGTGGCCGCAGGCTGACTTTCAACATTCTGGGAGGGACGAAGCCCGGAGACCAGCAGTCGGAGAAAGAAAATTTACAGGTATTTAAATTTCTATTTCTTTCTCCTAAAGCTGGTCTCTGGGCTCATCACTTCTGGGATATACTAAAGCAGTACATCCCTCCACTGGGTGGGAAGAAAGTTCATAATCCCTTATGGGTCCACCACTGCCTGGGGGACCCTGCGGCCAAAGGACACCTCTGCTGAGGCGGCGACATCCAACTTATAGAATTTCGCGAAAGTATGGATGGATGACCAGGTGGCCGTTCTACATAAATCTGCCGCGGAAGCTTCTCTGAAGTCCGCCAAGGACATAGCTATCGCTCAGGCTGAGGTGCTCGCACTGGTCCAGGCAGGTCAATCCCGGCCTTTTGGCAGGCCATGGTGATAGTGGATCGAATCCACCTAACAATAGAGTCCTTTGATGCCTTCTTACCCATGTTTGGGCCTGAGGTAAGGATGAATACGCTTGAAGTCTTACGGACTGAGTCAGATTTCTTGATATAAATTTTGAGTGCTCTCCGTGGATCAAGCGTGTGAAATTCTCTCTCTTTCTCATTCTTGGGAAGGACAGAATGAGGAAATGTTCAAGATTTGGTTGCAGTGAAAATGAGACATCACCTTAGGTAATAAGGTCGGATCTGTCCGCATTACTACAGAATCTTGATGAAATATGGTCTAAGGTTCTTTGGAGGACAGGGCTCCCATCTCACTGATGCGTCGGGCTGAGGTGATTGCAATGAGAAAACGGCCTTCATAGTGAGATAAAGGAAGGATGCCTCCTTTAAGGGCTCAAAAGATGGTTTGGTGAGTGCTTTGAGTACTAGGTTGAGCCTCCAGGGAGGTACTACAGGTTTTATTGGAGGACGTTTCAAGGTTTTTGCTCTCAGAAATTGACGAACATGAGGAAGAGCTCCTAAGGATTCACCTGAGTTTGCTAACAGAAGCGCCCCTAAAGCAGATAACCTGGACTTTCAAGGTAGCTGGTTGGAGGTCCTTGTTGAAACCCTCCTGAAGGAACCGAAGTATGGTAGTGAGAGACACAAAGTCATCCAGTAAAGAGGCGTCTCGTAACCAGAGCAGGAATTTTCTCCAAATCCTACAATAAACCCTGGAGGAGGAGGCCCACCTGGATTGAATCACTGTTTCTATGACAGGTGCAGAGAAACCTAACTCCCTGAGAGTTTCCCACTCAATCTCCACGCCGAGAGGGACAGATTGTGAGGACTTGGGTGCAGCACCGGTCTCTGATGTAGTAGGTCTGGGCTTACTTGGAACGTTATGGGAGACTGAAGAGACATTTGGACTACTCGGGGAAACCACGGTCTGCGGGGCCAGCGTGGGCAAACTAGAATCACCTCTGCTTGATCTTGGACAATCTTGTGCAGTACCCCTTGATAAGATCGGAACTGGAGATAAAGCATACAGGAGATCGAACTGACCCCAGTTGATGGAGAAGGCGTCCTGTGCTAAGGCCTTCTCATCCTTGCTAAGAGAGCAGAATCTTGGAACTTTGCAATTTTTTCAGCAGGCGAAAAGATCTACCTGCGGGTGGTCCCACCACTCCGTGGTGAGCTGGAAGGTGCTGTTCTTGAGCTCCCACTTCCCTGGTAGGATGTCCCTTCGACTTAGCCAATCTGCAGTGACATTTTCCTGGCCTGGGATGTATGCCACCATTAGACTTCCCAGGCTGTCTTCCGCCCACTGGAAGAGAAGAAGAGCCTTTCACAGCATCCAACAGCTCTCTGTGCCGCCTTGTCGGCTGATGTATGCCACTGTCATCCGATTGTCCATGAGTATAAGGACATCCCGGTGGAAAAGCTTTGTCTTGAATTGCTGCAGTGCCAGGCGGACTGCCTGCATTTCCAGTACAGTGAGTGACTCCACCCGAGACCACTTGCCCTGTGTCGAGAGCTGTTCCGAATGCGCCTCCCAGCCCCAGAGACCGGCATAGGTGGTTACTCTGATCTGGTGAGGATGTCCCAGGCTTAGACCCTTCATGATGTTGTTCTGCTGAGTCCACCATATCAGGGATTCCTTCACCGGGTGGGATACTTGAATCCTCTGCTCCACTGTGCCCCTCGATTGGAACCATTGCTGGAGGAGACCTGACTGGAGAGGTCGCATGTGGACTAGTGCCCAGGGGACTGAGTCTGCCAGGGAGACCAACGTCCCTATGAGTTGCATGAAGAAGCAGGCCGGCAGAGATTGGGCTGCCTGGAATTTGAAGATGAGGGCCCTCAGTTCTTTGAATTTCGACTCTGTGGGGAAAACTTTGTTTTGGATCGTGTTCATATTCACCACCAGATGGCTCAGAGACTGAGACGGCTGCAGAGAGCTCTTCTTCAGGTTGATTACGAACCACAGAGAGGAGAGGCACTGGGTGACCTCCGACACTGCCCGCACTGCTTGATCGTACCCTGTGACTTTGGTGAGAATGTCGTCCAGGTCGAAGGGTAGCGTCATGAATTGAAAATGGTGACCTTCCACTTTGAATCTTAGAAATTGACTGTGTGCTTTCCGGATGGGAATGTGCAGATAGACATCTTGTAACTCTACTGAGGCCAAATAGTCCCCCTGATGGATTTCTCGGATGATGGAGGACAGGGTCTCATCCTGAATGTTCTGTGACGAACAAAGCCATTTAGAAACTTGAAATCTAATACTGTCCGGAAGCCCCCTGAGCGCTTTGGCACTATGAAGAATAGGGATTACACCCCTCTGTTCCTTTCTGGAGCGGGGACTTGTTTGATCGCTGCTGCCTGCATGAGATCTGTAATCGCTTGCAGGGTCGCCATTCATTTTACTGGGTTGCTTGAGATTGGTGAGGGCAATATGTGGGGCAGGGAGGGCCAGGAATCGAACTCAATGAAGTAACCCTCGCGGATTACTTCTAATACCCACTTGTCTGTGGTGGTGCAGACCCATTCCTCAAAAAATCTGAAAAGCCTGCCCCCGATGCGAGGATGGGTCCGTGAGTCCTCATTGTGATTTTCTGGAGTCGCCCTCGGCATCTCGGGTGCCTCCCCTGCCACCTCAGAAGCCGTGCTGGTTGCGCAAGTTGAACCAGGAGTGTCTGCCTGGGGTCGATTTGTTCTGTCCCCTGGAATAATTTTGGGCACGAAAATTCTGTCTGGAGCCTGAGGCCCTGGGCTTGTTCCTTCCCTGGGCTTGCGGCATTCGCACTTTCACCGTTTCTCCAGACTCCTTGACCGCCTCCTTTAGAGCTGAGCTGAAAAGAAGACCTTCTTCATAAGGGGCGTTGACCAATGCATCTTTGAGGAGGCATCTGCCTGTCAAGCTTGCAGCCATAAGCTGCGCCAAGCTGAGGTCTGGTAAAACATAGCCCTTGCTGCACACCTGACTGCCTCCTCTGAAACATCAGCTGAATAGGCAGAAGCTAGTCCCGTAAGCTGTAAATGCTGTAAAATAGGCTGGTTCTTCTCTGGCTCCTCAGCAAGCTGGAATGCCAGATCAGTGGCCCAGGACACAGCAGCTCTGGCCGAGTAGAGGTTAGCAGTAGCTGCCTTGAGGGAGGTTACGGTAGACAAAGGCTTTCTTTAGAGAAGTGTCCACTTTCCTATCCACCGGGTCCCGCAGAGGGAGGCTCCGCCTTCTGCTGGGATCACCGCCTTTTTCGTGAGGTTTGAGATAAGAGTGTCTGCCCTAGGATAGTCGAGCCATTTCTCCGAAGGCTTCTTGTCAAATTTCAGGTGTTTGGTTAGGCAGCGAGGGACGGGGAACGAACGCTCGGGTCCCTCTCATTCTTCCTTCAAGAGGTCCTCTATGGCCGGAGGGAGGGGAAAAGCCGCCACTGGCTTCGAAGCTGACACTCACCGGAATGCTGGCTTTGCTTGCTTGCATTCTGGAGGAGAAAGAGTGCAAGTGAATCTCTTCGGACACCTTTTTAATGAAAAAATCTAGATCTTCCAAAATCAAAGTTTCTTGCTGGTGATGAGTCTGAATCGGAATCCGAGTTTGGGAGTTCCCACTCTTCTAAGGATCTATAGTCTGACCCTGTGGGGGACCCATCTCACCTCTGCTTCCCATGGGTTGCATCCCCGGATCTGGAAGTACTCCTGGATCTGGGTCTCTTCCTCCTCCTATTGTGCCGTGAAGCGTGGGGGGGTGTCCTCGTCCGAGGATGGGGAGGGGGTGCACTTGCATGTGGCTTTCCTATGGGTCCTCGGCTCCTGAGACTGCTGAAGGACGTTGAAACATGAGGGGTTGATGGCGAAGGCTCTATTCAGTTTCTCCATCAGATCTGGGGCTAGGGCCCCAGCCGAGTGGCGACGTCCTTCTAAGGTTGGGGACTGTCCCTGACCCCTGAGCTGGTCTCGCGGATTCTGAGATTCTGAGGCGGATGCCTCGCCCGCCTCACCCCAAGCTGGCGAGGTTGTACTGCCGCATTTCACAAACAAACAGAGACCCCGCGAATGTGGCCAGCATGGGTGTTCTTCATTTGTGGCACTTTCTGCCCTTGGGGGGGCCTGTCCTTAGTGGAGGTAATGACCCTTTGATATAAAGAATCTGAAGGGACAATTTCATATAGCCTGGCAAAGTGAGCTTAGTGCTATCCTGTCCCTTTAAGGCTTTAGATATTGCTCTGATGAACTGGCTTGGTGTAGTCCCCTTTGATACTGCTGTGAGGGACTGTGCTTGGTATAGTCCCCTTTAAGGCCTTGGTGCTTGTTGAGCTGCTTTTGAGCCTTGGTGCCCCCCAAAATTCAAGATCCGTTGACGAGCTGAGCCACAATGCTCGCCAACAAGGAGGAGAATCGTCTGTTCCCCTTTGCCCCTCAAAACAGACTACCACTGTAGCGCTACTGTTCTCGCTCCCTAATTTTCCTGCGTCACAGAGCCTAATGAGATAATGTGGCTCTCCGACCGGCGCAGCCTGAATGTCCTGTGTACGTCGGCAAGGAAGAAGAAGCTACAGCCAAATCAACGAAGCCGAATCCTTCCTTTGCTTGTTGACACGGGCGGCTGCTGCTTCTGGCAATGCCTGGGGACCAAATTCTGCCTCAGAGTCCCAAAGACTGCGAACTGCTACACTCCATGCCCGGAGGGGGGTCTCAAGCTGGGAAGATGCTGCCACGTGGTGAGGGAAAGCAGGGAGCCTATCTGCCCAGCTTGCAAGGCTGAGACTGGGATCCCTATAGTAGCACCCCGGAGCACTAATTAGTAGTCCTGGGTGACAAAAAAAAAAAAAAAAGGAAATAACTCACTGATCTTCGGGTTTGTCACTCCTGTGACAGTGGTCCTGCAGAGCTCCTGCCACCAGACAGGCAGGAAGTAAACTGACATCTGGAGGAAATGAGTGAGAGGATACCCCCTTCCTGCAGAAGTCTGTATACCTCCTGCCTGTCACGTGGTTCCAGGAAGGACCTCCCAGAAGTGATGAGCTCGGAGACCAACTTTAGCAGAGAGAACATTGTATTATTACACAAGACATATGGGGTACTTTTATAACTACAAAAGCAATAGAATATTTATTTATTGAATTTTGTTGACCCGGTAAGCCCACTGGGTCTAGAAGTCCCTTTTTCAGGGGCAACCGGGGAGAGGGAGGATACAGATGGTAAGTAACTAAAATTGAACCAGATTAAGCTGTTGGTGGTATTTTTAGTGAATGGGAGAAATCTGGCCAGGACACCGGGGGAAAGTCCCCTACTCTTTTTCGATATGTGCCATGGGATCTTTAGCATCCACCAGAACTACCACCAATCCAGGCAGATGGGACCTCGGTTTAACATCTCATCCGAAAGACAGGTGGTGTTATTAACCAAGGAATGGTGTACTGTATTATTATTACCCAAGGCATATGGGGTACTTTTATTATTAAACAAAAAATGGGATACTTTATTATTTCACAAGGCATATGGGGGATGTTGTTGAGCGGAAGACAGATCTTACTGCACGCCCCAAGTGGGCTGTGAAGCACGAGACACAAAAAAGTGCTGCCATCCACCTGAGAAGTGAGGCAAAATAGGTCATACTGCACAACCTGGAGTGAGTTATTGCGCATATAAAATAGCTAGGCAGAACAATGTCTGAAACAGACATTTTAAATCTGACTGAAAGCTAGCTGCAGGGCTAGAAACAATGGCTGGGCTACAACATTTCCTCCAGAAATGTGAGCTTAGCAATTTACATTTGCTGGAAGACTTTCACATTTCCTAACTGGGAAGTGTTAACATCCACTTTTGAGCCAAACCCACAACACAGCACTGATTGCCTCATTTTACTTAGTGAACAGAAAAGACTTGTTCAGCATCACATACTTTGTTGGTTTAGATGCTCCGTTCAATACCCCAACAAGATTTTCAAGCTGTATGCAGAGTTGTGGCTGGACACGCGTTCCCTGTGGGAATATGCTTCTGGGTGGCAGCTGAATTTTCACAGTCTGCTCAGTCCAAATATTGTCACTGAACTGGCTCAAAAGATACTATTTGTGAATATGTTTATGCACTGAGGCATTACACATACTTAAATTTGTCCATGATTGTGCCTAGATGTAAACTGGTCACTGATGACCAGAAACTGAAATGCTAACCTGAGTGTCCCTTTAAGCCAATGATCCATACTCCACACTGCTTTATCTCAGTGACCCACAGTACTATCCCTGCCCGGTTCAGCGCATGACACACAACCAACTCGCCAACTAGCCAGTTCTCCTATCTCCCGTCCCCTCACTTCAGCACATGCTGACCGCAACTTGCAGCTCCTCCCGCCAGCTTCAACATAAAATGTGCTATCTTCTGTTTTTTTTCCCCCCTCAAATGCCCTTCCTCCCACATTAGGCATGATGTGTGCAAGCTTCAGAGGCTCACTACTGCCAATGTGGCCAAATCAAAACATTGATCAAAGGCATTTCCAGATGGAAATGCTGGCTGTCAAATTACATTTCAAGGGTTAGAACTGCCTTTCCACGGAACTCCGGAAAGAAAAAATTACTCACCTTAGTAATGTTGTTTCTTCTAATGGAGTCTTGCTATATTATGACAATTGCAGTTTGTCCCACCATTAGAACTGCTCCGGAGGTAAAAGAGTTAACTCCCATTCTAAGAATGGAACTTGGAACGCGAGCTCGGTTAGAGAAGCTCTGTCTGGGTTATTTCAAACTCAAACCGTCAGATCTTTACGAGCAAAACTCACTAAGGTCTGTGTGGAAGCTGTAACCTACACTAGCCAACTGGCTACCTGACTATTAACACATATTCCTGGTCCCAACACAAAGACTCAAGTCAGGGGACCAAAGTAATAATATAATATAAGCAATAATATAAGATAAAATAAAAACACCACACCCCAAAACCCCAAGAAGGGGTGGAAAACATATAATGGGCATAACTAGCTACACTAGGCTGCCCACCCCATACCCAAGTAGAAGTTCTGAGAAGGGCAGGCTGGGGAGGTCATAATATACGACTCCATTAGAAGAAACAACATTACTAAGGTGAGTAATTTTTTCTTCAAACAACATGAAGTCTTGCTATATTATGACATTGCAGACTACAGCAGTACCTCCATGGAGGAGGGACAGAACCTACTAGGAATAGGCTCTGAAGCACAGCTTGTGCCAAACTGAGCATCTCTCCTGGCCTGGACATCCAGGGAGTAATGCTTGGTGAAAGTGTGTACCGTTTTCCAGGTAGCTGCTTGACATATCTCTAAGATAGGGATGTCTCTGGCAGCAGCTAGAGACGCGGCTGTACCTCTGGTAGAATGAGCCCTCAGGCCAGAGGGGGGAACTTTCCCCAGTTTCCGATAACAAAATTGGATACAAGAGACAATCCACCTGGCAACTGATCTCTTAGTGGCAGGTCTCCCTTTTCCGACCCCACCATAAGTGAGAAAAAGTTGGAGGGATTCGAACCTGTGACCCTTGGTACGTTCTATATAGTAACTTAAGGCCCTCTTAACATCTAAACTGTGCAATCTCCTCTCGCCAGAGGAGGAATGTTCAGTGAAAAACACTGGAAGGGAGATAGATTGATTAAGATGGAAATCTGAAACCACCTTAGGCAAAAACTTCCTGTTAGTCCTGAGGACTACCTTATCCCTGTGGAAAGAAATAAAGTCAGTTTCTACTGACAAGGCTTGCAACTCACTTATGCATACCTGGCAGAAGTGATAGCCATAGAAAACAGTTTTCCAAGTTAAGTACTTAAGCTCTGCAGAAGACAGAGGTTCAAAAGGGGGTTGCATTAACTGGGCAATGCAAACATTAAGGTCCCAGGCAGGGGCCGGATCCCTAAAAGGTGGATTAGTATGAAGTAATCCTTTAAAAAACTTGGAAAATACAGGGTGAGCGGAAAGAGAGGAGGGCTTTCCTGCTGACACAAAAGCAGAGACAGCTGCCAAATGTACTTTCAGGGTAGCTGGTCTCAGGCCCAAAGAATTAAGATGGACCATATAGTCCAAAACAATGGGCAAATCAGCAGATTCCGGGGAAATATGTTTCCCAGAACACCAAATGGAAAACCTTTTCCACTTAGAATTATAAGTAGCCCTAGTGGAAGGCTTCCTAGAAGCCTTTAGGATTTCAAGAACACCCTGAGAAAGGTGTAGGTCAGCAAATTCTAACTCCTCAAGAGCCAGGCCTTGAGGTTGAGGGATTTAAGGTTCGGATACCAAACTCTCCCCTGGGCACAGGTTAACAGGTTGTGATTCCTGGGGAGACACAGGGGAAGATGGACTGCTAGGGACAGAAGGAGTGGGTACCAGGGCTGCCTGGCCCAATCTGGGGCAATCAGAATCACCCTGCAAGGCTGGGATCTGATTTTGACTAGCACCTTGAATAGGAGAGGAAAGGGGGGAAAGGCATAAAGAAACTTCCCTTCCCAGTCTAGGAGAAAGGCATCCAGGGGGACTGAGCCCAACACTGGGGGCCTGCAACAGAACAGTGGAAGTTGGTGATTGTCTGGGGCTGCAAAAGATCTATCTGAGGGGTGCCCATCTGGCAAAAACTATCCCCAGTACTTGAGGATCCAGAGACCATTCGTGATGGCCCTGGGAAATCCTGCTGAGAGCATCTGCTAGGACATTGTCCTTTCCTGGAAGGTGAACTGCTATGAGGGAAGTGTCCAGGGAATAGGCCAGAGACCACAACTTCATTGCCTCGGTGCACAAGGCCGAAGATAGAGTGCCCCCCTGCTTGTTGATGTACCACATTGTTGTGGTGTTGTCTGTTCTGACTTGTACCACTTTGTTCTGAACAGATGCAGAAAACACTTGAAGTGCTAAAAAGACAGCTCTGAGTTCCAGCAAATTGATGTGGAGCAGAGATTCCTGAGGGGACCACACTCCCTGAGTGGAGAGGTCACCCATGTGGGCTCCCCACCCCAGGAAGGAAGCATCTGTAGTGAGGGTCAAGGAGTGAGACAGAGGAATGAAGGGAACCCCCAGTCTTAAATTGCTCTGATCCTGCCACCACTGGAGGGCCTGGATCAGGGTTCGGGTCACTGGGACCAACTTGGAAAGGGGGTCTCTTCTCTGAGACCAAAAGGCTCTCAAGTGAAACTGAATGTCCCTCATCTGAAATCTTGCTCATTGCACTATAGCTGTGGACGCAGCCATGTGCCCCAGGAGCTGCAAAAAGTGTCTTGCTGGTCGAGAGACCTGCAGAGTGAAGGAGGAGGAGGAGGCCAGAGCCACCAAGTTCCTTACCCTCTCTAAGGGTAGGAAGGCTCTGGCCTGCTTGTCCAATTCTGCACCTATGAAGGTGAGCACCTGAACTGGTTCCAGAACTGACTTTGGAAGATTGAGCAAGAAGCCCAGGGAGGTGAGCAGCTGCTGGGTAACTTGCAGGTGAGATTTTACCTGTTCTGGGGACTGGCCTACAATGAGCCAGTTGTCCAGATAGGGAAAGACAGCAATCCTTTGCCTTCTTAAATGAGCAACTGCTACTGCCAGACATTTTGTGAATACCCTTGGGGCAGAGGTGAGGCCGAAGGGCATTGCTCTGAACTGGTAGTGACCTGAGGGCAGCTCGAATCTGAGGTACTTTCGGTGGGAGCTTCTGATTAGGGCGTGAAAATAGGCATCCTTGAGGTCCAGGGAGGCTAGCCAGTCCCCTGGCCTTAAAAGGGTAAAATCATTGCCAGAGTTACCATTCTGAACTTTGGTTTCAACAGGTGTTTGTTCAGATATCTCAGGTCTAAAATGGGCCGCCATTCTCCTGTCTTTTTTGGGGTAAGGAAATATCTGGAGTACAGACCCTTGCCCTGGTGTAGGGGAGAAACCCTTTCTACAGCTCTGAGAGCCAGGAGGGTTGAGACTTCTGTTTCTAAAGTAAAGGTCTCTAAAGAGTTTGCAGGTGGGAAAGATCTGATTCTCATCTTTGGGAACTTTTGAAGCTGAGAACCAGACCCTGGCTTACTACTTCCAGGACCCACTTGTCTGAAGTTAGAGACACCCAGTTCTGAGCAAGTAAGCCAACCCTGCCCCTACAGGTAAAGGAGAATCGGCCCTGGGCACCCCATCAGGGTGTCTGTTTGGCAGGTGCTTTAGGCTGAGGGTGGGAGCAGGCCTGCCACACACCCTGTCTGCCTCTCCTCTGAAGAACCCCCTCTGAGCATAAGCAGAGGAGGCCTGGGTTTGGTAAAAAGGCCTGTGAAAAGGCCTACCTCTACCCCTGGGGGTCTGCCTTTGAGGAGTGACTTGCCGCTCCTTAGCTGAGCACTCTTATAGGTAGTCCTATATTCATCCATTTTCTTCATATAATTCTCTGTCTGCTCCCCAAACAGAGAATTTCCAACCACAGGAAAATCCATAGCCTTAGTCTGGGTATCCTGTGACAAGCTAGTACACCTGAGCCAGGCCAACTCTAAAAGCTACAGACGTAGCCATGACTCTAGAGGATACATCATTAAAATCCACAGCAGCATGAAACTGCACCTTAGATGCCTCAATGCCATCAGCAGCCACCTGTTCCAGCTCATTAGCAAGCTGGCCAGAGGCCTGTTTGGCCAAAGCCATGACAGTGTCCCATCTAGATTTTTGATACCTTGCTACATAAGCCATGTAATTTGCTTGCCTGAGTCCCAAGGACGCTGCCATGTATTGTTTTTTAGCCATGGCATCAATCTTCCTGGAATCCTTGTCAGGAGGATGTGAAGCCAAGGGAATATTAGCTTTATCACAGGCTGCAGCCTGAACCACACCAACGTTGACTGCATTGCTGTGAAAGGAATTTGTATCAGGACCTGACAGAGAGTACCTCCTGTCCATCTTTTTGTCCACAGGAGGCACAGAATTAGGAGTTTTAAAATTTTATTGTTTGTTTCTAAATGATTTATGCAAGGAATAGACAACCTCCTAGACTCTGGAATATCCATCATTTCTACAAAATCAGGTTCCTCTTGCTCATCCACAGCTTCCTCCAATGGGAGCTGGAGGGTTTCAGCAACTTTTTTGTAAAACATAAAGTGAGAGGGGGACTCAGAAAGTGAAGGGGGAGATTCAAAAGGTCTGTCTGGGGAGATGTCCGGTTCAATGGTCACACCCAGACCCTCTATGTCACATTCATACTGTTCATAATCATCCTCCCCCTCCTCTGGTTCATAAAACTCTTCAACATCATATTCCTGAACCGGTGGAACCGACCGAACCGACCTTTTACCAGACAGTGGCGGTTCGGACAGAACTGGAGAAAGTGACTGGACAATCTGAATAGCTCTTGCTATCTCTGCAGCAGTTGGAGAAGGAATTTTGGGCTCCACACCTGCTGATTTTCTTGCTTTCTTTACTGGAACTGGCCCCTCCGAGCCATCTTTACGTTTGCTCAAGGAAGTCTCGCCCTGGTCAGAGGGCACTCCCTCCGGTTCGGTTGGCACCAAACCGGGCTGGCCATCCGGGTCAGCGGACTTTTTGGCCTCTCGTTCCCTGAGCCTGCCAACTCTCTTATCCAGGGTGGCTGCAGGGAAATTTTTACAAATCTGGCAGTCTGAATTGAGGTGGTCAAACCCCAGACAATATACACATGTGGTGTGTGGGTCAGCCTTGGCAAAGACTTCCCCACAGACATCACAGTGTTGAAACCCAGTGGGCCCGGTTTTTCTTTTGGGTTTCTCAGACATAATGCCAGCCTAACCAAAAACTTGCCCTTTTAATGGCAGTGCCAGGCAAGACACCCTTATCGGTTCCTAACCGTGTCACGGGTCTTGGAAAAAAACGTAATGAAATCCGTTTTTTTTAGAACCGATAAGAACCAGGAACCGCACTCTAAAACCTTCAAATTCAAGTTTTAAAACAAGCTGATCAGTTCAAAACCGAAACGATAACATTTACAAGTTCCACACAGAAAATAAACTGTAATTACTTACGATACCACAGACAGAGCTTGAACCGATCGGTTTTTCGGTTAAAATAATAATATTCTTGGGTGATTTGAACCGAGAAATGAACCAAGCAGTAGGAGAAATCTCCGGAGCGACTGTTCAGTGAGGCGGAGTAAAGAATCTGACAGTTTGGGTTTGAAATAACCCAGACAGAGCTTCTCTAACCGAGCTCGCGCTCCAAGTTCCATTCTTAGAATGGGAGTTAACTCTTTCACCTCCGGAGCAGTTCTAATGGTGGGACAAACTGCAATTGTCATAATATAGCAAGACTTCATGTTGTTTGAAAGCTATATTTCGAGCCCCAAGCTGTATAGCAAGATAAATCTTATTGCATGTTACATAATGTGGTTCAGCAAATCATGTTCTTCCTTTACCAACTATGGTTTTATAATATAGTGATATACTGTACCACCATATGACAACCAGATATCTGTCACCACGTACTTCTTCAGTCTAGGAAATGTCAACAGTTAAGGACACACACACAAAAGAAAAAAGCAATCATGCTTAGGAAACTTGTTCACGTGAGGGTCCAGATTTTCCAAAACGCTATACTGCCTCAAAAGAAACTGCACAAAATAAGAAACATCTGACAAAATACCACAGTTCCTTGCCTGCAGTCTGGCAGCGGGTGGAGGTCTGGCCGCCCTTCAAAGTCCAGTCCCAGATCTGGTCTTTACAGAAGTGCATGTATTTAAAAGAAATACAGTGTTAGTAATTGCCAGGCTTTTTAATTATTATATTTGCAATTTCTGACCAGGAAAGGCCCACTGAGCTGTGATATCTCAATTGCAGAGGTACCCTGGGGGTTGGGATAGATGGACCTGTTTTATTGACATGCAGTGTTCACCAGGACACAGGGTATAATCCCCTATTCTTACAATAAGGGTAACAGGATTTTTAACATTCACCTGGATGGTGGCCAGAGATGGGCAGATGGGACCTTGATTTAACATCTCATCCAAAGTCTGTCACCACAATGATGCCGCTTCTTCTTGTGCTGCACTAAAATGTCAGTGTTTGGTACT
Source organism: Neoceratodus forsteri (assembly GCA_016271365.2). Classification (NCBI taxonomy): domain Eukaryota; kingdom Metazoa; phylum Chordata; order Ceratodontiformes; family Ceratodontidae; genus Neoceratodus; species Neoceratodus forsteri. Next base: position 172,011,504 of record JADMNL010000028.1, read on the forward strand.
GGCCCAAGTTCTTTGTCTGGAATTAGAACCATGACCTTCCGATTTTCTGGCCCAAGAAGCATACATGAAATACACTGAGCTACTGACACTGCATATCCAGATTTAAGCAGATGCAAGTTTGCTTTTCAGAATATGTGCCGACAGATCCTGAATGGATCAGTTTGATAAAAAGCTGTCCTGAAGGTCTGAAATCTATGATATAGCAATTTAACGATTCGTCTTTGACACCATGGATGTTCAACTGATCATGCTAGGTGAGTTAGGATGCATGTCTTTTCATGCCAGAAAAGCCTGAATTTGACTTACTCTCCCGCTCTCCACCTCACTGACTGCTGCTTGGAGATGTGCCTTGGGAAGACTGGCTGTCGGGGAATACCGTAGGACAGGGGTTCTCAAATGGTGAGGCCAGCCTCCCTGGGGAGGCCCCAACCTGTTCAAGGGGAGGCTCAAACAAGTCTTGAAAAAGTGTTATACTTCAGTTTTGAACTTTATACATTTTGTGTGAAGGGATAAGGCAAACTGAAAGAGGTAATAGGTGAATTCATGTATTCGCAAGTCTGTGACCGGGAAGGTACTGTACACTGAGCCATGGCTTATTTCAGGTGTACCCAGGGAAGGGTAGTGAGAGAATACAATTCAAAATGTAACTGCAAAACACTTAAGCAATACAAAATGAATAAAAGTGCAAACAAATTAAGAAAAATAAACTAACTATGCGAGGAACAATTGATCAATTAGACTGGCAGCAGAACTGTTCAAATACAGAATTAACCATACAGGTACTAGGAATAAGAGCAGGAGGGAGCAAAATGATCCCTGAGAAGTTATAAGAGGAGGGAGAGAGGCAGAGGTTGGCAGGATTGTTATTCCAGTTAAAGGGAAACAGAAAAAGCAGTCTACCCATAGAAGGTACAGCAGTAAGGGTAACAATGGTTAAAGAGTCAAAATATTGGAGCAAGTAGTTGTCCTGTTTGGGGGTGGGTTACAATAAGCTTAATAACATGAGAGCCAGCTATGCAAAGAGGTTTCAATTTATTCCTGATGTACTGTGAAAAGTAGGCTATTTTTCTGTGGGGAGGCCCAAAAATAATTCAGTATTTTGGGGGGAGGCTCAAGATCTTTTCCATGGCTTAGGGGAGGCTCATTATGACAAAGTCTGAGAACTGTTGCCGTAGGAAATTAAGGACATCTTCACTGTCTCAGAGGCAACGCACAGTACTGCTCCCAGGTCGCGGGTTGCCCTAAGGGTGTGCCTGCTAATGAATGTGCGCTAGCAGGTGTACACGTTGACAGGCTGTTTATTCTGTGTCCTGCTGAGAATGTATGTTTGCATAAGCGCAATGATGGCAGTGCTGATCTTTTTCCATTTGACTTTGTCTTTAAATGATCAACAAGAGAATTTGCCAGTAGTAATAAAATAAAAAAAAAAACAGTAGCTACAACAAACAACACAGCGAGTAAAACAAAGTCACAACTGATTTTAGGTTGGCAAATATAGGGACAAATCGCAAATGCCTTAGAACAGCATACGTTAAACTGTCAAAGCATGTGCTATAAAGATTTTTCCAGCCTTGAAAGGGAAAGTTTCAAGGGCTTTGTTCTAAGCATAATAAGACACTTAGTATTCCAGACCAGGGAAGGTTAAACCCAGGGACACTGGTTTTATGCATCTAAATGCTGAAAGTTCCATCATTAAATTGCTTCTGTCACAGGTTTAAGATACAGTAGCGGATAAAAAAAAGTTCTCACATAAAAAAAAACTACCTGTAGCACATTTCAAATTGACTTCATTAGTTTCAGAGAAATAAAAAAAAAAAAAAACAAGCTGGAATGACAATTTTCAAGTCAGATTTAACAATGTACTTTAGTAATGGTAGCGTAAAAGTGCTAGGAAGGGAGAGTCTTGCGTCTGGAAACCTATGGTACTATAATCTCCCAAACCAGATCTCTGATCTAACTGTCCTTTTCCTTGCCTACAAAACATTTTCACAAATCATGCTTCAAAAGCCCCTGGTCAACGTTCACTTCCAGGGAGGTTCTGAACAAGAAGTCCACATTATTTATTAGTTTACCGGGTGGGTGCATTGGTCCCAGGGACTGTTTCCAGGCACAACCCAGGCCATCAAGCTAGCACATTATACTAAACAGTAAAAAGCACATACAGTAGTCCAGAACTACTAGCAAGATACACAATAGTCAACTGACCCAGTCGGATCAGTCAATTGTCAAAACATGAAAAACAATACCTACTGTACCTCGCCTAGCCCACCTGTTGGCTCAGTGACAGCACTACCAGTCATGACGTTGGAGACTCGGGTTCATGAACGAGCCGGAGTCACAACCAGGCCAGCCAATGGAGTTGGACTGAGCGTCTCAGAAGACACGCTTCTCCTTGGGGAGGGAAGGTTCCTGCTCCTGCTGCACAACCACCAGCTAAGTGACAACAGGTGGTGGCGCATGCAAGGAACCAAGGATTAGGAGAGGAGACATAGACCGGCTAATGTGAACCACTGCCATGCCTCTGCATGCATGCATGCCTGAGAGTACTACTAGCTCACTGTTAGGCCTGGGCATTTCCCCTTTTCTCTCACCAAAAGACATAGGCGCAGAAGGACTCCATGCACACATGCAAGCACTTACATGATAGCATTTGGAGCTGGCCTGACATCCTCCTTTCCTAAAACACCATTGCCTGCACTGCCATCTGTGATTACCCAAGTTGCAGTCTCGCGGCAGAGTCGTTCATCCAGTCCACCCTCCCTTGAGGAGGACAGCACCCTCAGGGACATGCTATCTTTTCAGCATTACTAGTAACACTATCGCTACATTCATGGTCCACTCCCTATTATTTACATTTTAAAAATTGGATTAATACTTCTCTTTCCACAACTGAAGTGGAACTTTCCACATCAAATATTGCCATATGAGATGATAGCTACACAATCGGTAAGAGGCCCTGCGGTTCTGAATGCTGATTGGCTGAAATTGTGTAAGTGATTTATATATAATATGCAACTGTGGAAAACAGACTACTGTACATAATGGGTGCTCTCTCTCAAGGCCAACCCAACCCCGGCCCTCACCTTCCAGATACAATACACTTCACAAATGGGTTTTTGAGCACCCTGAGCTCAATTGGCATTTTCTGTTACAAAAATGAATTAAATCCCATTGATATGCAACAGTAACTGAAGAAACCTGAATGACTCCTGTATTGCATAAGCTCGCATCATCCTCGGTAGACCATTAACATAATAACTTACAACTGAGGCCACTTAATTCTGACTAATAAGTAATACCTTACTCTCCGACATAGTGCCAACATGATAAAAAGTTGTGCAATCATACATAGATACATAGACAGTGTTGGCAGATAAGGGTCTATGGGCCACCTAGTCTGCCCAATGCTAATGCGAACCACTACCATGCCTCTACATGCATGCATGCATGCCTGAGAGTACTACTAGTATCACTGCCAGGCCTGGGCATTTCCCCTTTTCTCTCACCAAAAGACATAGAGGTAACTATGAGAAATGCGATTGTCGTCATCAGGTGTATGAGGGATGCCACTTTGACCAAGCTGAGTTTCCAGCTGGACTGAAGGGCATTTTAAGGTTGCCACCCTCAGGAATCATCCCACCTGGGGATGAGACCACAAGGACTCTCCTGCATCTATCAACAAGAGTGCTCCCGATGCGGAATCTAAACCCACCAGGAGATTGGTTGTAGCACTTTCTCGAATTCTTTTGGAGGAACTGAAGAATGAGGAGTAGGGAAGCCAGAAAGGAAATCTGAGCCATATTCTGTATTATAATAAGAGGAAGCATCATTTTGATGCCAGATGGAATAAATCCTAGCTCCTTGAGAGATTTCTGATCAATCTCCCTGCGAGAGAGAGAGAGAGAGCCTGCGCAGATTGAAATGCAGCACAGGGCCTGTGAAGAAGGTCTGGGCTGAGTCGGATCTTACTGGAGGTTGCCTTGACATGTGAATCAGACATGTGTGAACCATGGAGACCTGGGCCAGTGTGTGTGTAGGCCAAAAACAGTTCTGCTGGATCCACAGTTAACTTGTGCAGGACCCTGGAGAGTAGCCGAATTGGGGAAAAAGGCTTATGGGAGTGCAAGTAGTGCCCTAACCCGCCTACAGTACCTCCCGGTACTGAGGGTACCACAAACGGAGGTACTGTAGGGCAATAATTTACTGTAAAGATCCGGTGGAGCGCAACGCGCGCCGCTGCTGCAGCATCACGTCTCCTTCCCGACCCAAGCCTGAAGATGACGTCAGGTTAGGATGGGGACCTGGCGATATTCCACTTCGCCAGCAAAAGTGCAGCGGAATTAGCACTTTGCCGGCGAAAGTGAGATTTTGCTAGTGAACTGCTAATTCCGCTTCACTTTCACTGGCGAAATGGAATTTCGCGAGGTCCCCATCCCGACCTGACGTTATCCTCAGGCTTGGGTCGGGAAGGGGACCCGATGTTGCAGCGGGGGCGCGCACTGTGCTCCCCCGCATCTTTATACTAAAATATTGCCCTACAGTACCTCCGTTTGCGGTACCCTCTGTATCAGGAGGTACAGTAGGCGGGATTGGGCACTACTGGCATATTTCTACTAAGACATGTCAGTTGCTCTTCAATTGCAAGAGGTCCTCTAATCAGAGTTAGCACTAGTGGGTTAGTTAATTTGAAAGTCTCCGCTTAACAGGCACAGATTTCTAAATGTTGGGGTGCCACCTGTCACCAGGTAACCCAAAGCTGCTTTGGAGTCACACAACTTTAATAGATGTTTACGTCCCTAGGGTTCTATGCTGATGTAACAGCTTTGGGCAGTTCCACCATTCCTTGTAGGGGAGCACATTACCTATCTGTACTAAATTCCTTTCACCATTGACAACGTGGAGCGATTTAGAAAAATAATTTATCTCAATGTTTCGTTCATTATCAGCATTTATTTCCACTTGGATAGGTCACAAATGAACCCTTAAACCAATAGGAGGACAGCTTGCACAATGCCTGATCACATCACAATGGCCACTGCACGGAGCAGTGAAATCAGACACAATTAATGCTTCATAACGAGAACCAATTTAAAAGCTATACAATTTAAAATGCAGTAAAGAAATGGACACAGAATGGCTTGTTTCACAATATGTGACTTAGTATTACTTGTAGAGGGCAGGTCTTGCGTAACTCACTTGTGACTGGCACTCACAAGTTACTGTCTTATCCCATTACTCATAAAGATAAATGTCACATTCGGAGTCAGACTGCTGCCATATGTTTATGTCCCAATACCCCCTTTGTGAAAAGAAAAAAAAAAGTCCAATGTGTGATATGGAATTTGGACAAATCACATATAGAATTCAAGAGACACCTCACTAATCAGGGTTTTAAATAACTGATTAGCAGTTTTTTTTCTTGGGACAATACTAATTGTACAGAAATCTTTTACATAGGTTTTCTAGAAGTGTTATGTTTGTTAAACACAGTGAGGCAAGTGCTATGCATTTTCACAATGTTTTAGAACTTTTGAGTAAAATGCTAATCAATTTTTAGAGCTAAATAAAACCCTGCTAATTCTTGATTGCCTAGAACAGTAAAACTGGAAATGCTGCAAACTGATCCCTGCCCTGGAATGGACCTCAGAATACATTCTGGGAACTTTCAACGGCGTTTTGATTTGCATGTCCCCTAGACGCATAGCCCCGGTAAGGAGGATGAGAGTCCCCTGGATAAATGAGAAAATACTGAAAAATATCAAGATAAAAAAACAGAATTTGGAGATTGGCAAGAAAAACACAGGAGAAGGATTGGGAACTACTTAAACTCAAGCAAAACAAGTAAAATGAAATGATAAGGAAAGCCAAAGCTAAATATTACAAACAAAAAAAAAAATGGATAACAACGATTCCCATAAATTTTGGCAAACTGTGAATAATTGAATTGCCCCAGGTCAAGACGCGCTACAAAAAGAAATGCAAATAAGATACTGTGGTAACTTGACAAATGACCCTACTGTTATATGCAACGTCCTTAACACCTACTTTGTCAACTTGCCCAGGACAGAGACAAGTGACTCGCATAGAAGACATGATGACAACTATACTCATAAAGAATACAAGCCCTCATTTCTTCCCTTTCATTTTAGGGTATTACAGATCTCTGAGGTGAGTAGGGGCTTGAAAGGAATTAATGTACACAAATCAGCCGGTCTCGATGGAATAGAGGGCACATTTTTAAAGATGTCAGCTGGGTACATACAGTAGCTCCTACCATCACTTACATTTTTAACTGGAGTTTAAGTTCAGGCTACTTCCCTTTAATTTAGTGGGAAAGTAAGGTGGTTCCTATTTACAAAAATGGGGATGCCTCTGACCCAGGCAACTACCGACCTATAGCATTAATTTCTGTACTGTTCAAGTGCTTAGAAAAGCACGTACATTCACAGCTGTCTGAGCACTTGGACAAGTACTGTTTATTGACACCTTTCCAGTCTGAATTCTGGAGGGGTTACTGCACAAGTACAGCTCTGCTGGAGTTCAGTGATTCAGCGTCTACCCCGCTGGACTCCAGAATGGAACTGTGGTCATCTTCATAGATTCATCAAAAGCTTTTGATCTGGTGAATCACTCCCTGCTACTAGAAAGGATAGGAGAGTTGGGTATAGTTGATGGCCCCTGGGACTGGATTAGGTCCTGTCTTACTGACCACTCCCAGAGGGTATCGATTTCCCAGGCACTATCTTCCAAAAAGAGTGTAATCCGCGGAGTGCCCCAAGGGTCTCTGTACTGGGGCCTCTCCTGTTCCTTCTCTTCAATAATGACCTCCCCCAGGTAGCAACATTTTCTGCATTACATTTATATGCAGATGACACAGCGCTCATTGCTACAGGAGGGAACATGTCAGAATTAGAAAGGAATTTACAAGTAGACATCAATAGAGTGCTGGAGTGATTCACCAGATCAAAGCTTAAAATGAATACAAAAAAAGAAATGACTACATTTAGGATCTAAAAACAAACCTGAAATGCATATATTCACAAATGGAACCGAACAAATTGGGCAGGTAAATGAATACCGCTACCTGGGTATGATCTTTGACACAGAATTAACATTTAGAGGGCACATTACTTCAATTAGTATGACAAACAGAAATATAGGTGTTTTAAGATGTACTACAAAATGTTTAAATATGTCGGCTAGAAAAAAATAAAAATATTGCAGGACAATTAATATTGCCTTCACTAGAATACAGGAATTTAATATACCGAATTGCAAACAAAACAGTGTTCGTTAAACAAAACACAATACATTTTAAACTAGCTAGATATGTATTGAGCTGCAATTACAACACACATCATTGTGTGTTGTTAAAGCTAAATTGGCAAACACTTGCTGTTAGAAGTACAAAGTCATGGTTAAAACTTCTCCATAAGACTTCTACTCAAAAAAATGCAAATCATTATGCAGGGTTTTATTCAACTCCAAAAATTGATTAGCGTTTTGCTCATAAAAGTGCTAAAACATTGTGAAAATGCATAGCACTTGCCTCACTGTGTTTAACATGCGTAACACCTCTAGAAAACCTATATAAATACTTTCTGTACAGTTAGCATTGTCCCAAGAAAAAACTGCTAATCAATTATTTAAAACCCTGTTATGTCACATGAGTAGTCTTTAAAAATGACAACAATAAAGACAAACGTGAACTAACAAGATCAGTTCATCTAAACAAAATCAGCCTCCCAAAATGCAATACAAGATTTGAGGGAAAGGCTCTAAGGTCACAGGCTGCACCACTATGGAATAATTTGCTCTACTCAGTAAGTACCATTCCATTATACAGACCTTTTGTCACTGCTCTGGAAAATTGTTTTCCTTTTGTCTATAATTGTTATTAATGCATTTGTTAAATGTATTCTGCTGTCTGAAAATTTACCAAGTAACTGATGACGTGTTGCATTTCATGTAATGTCTTGTAATGTATGTTGTGTGTTTTTTAAACTTTGGAAACCAACTTGTACCTTACACAGGACGGTCTTGTAAACCGGGATTCCTTATCCCTGATGACTTGAATTCCCTGTATAAAAATAAATGATCTATATCTATCTATCTCAAACATGGCTGCCACCTTTACTCTTGCATAGAAATCTTCGACTAGGCCCCAACACTAAAACTCCCTTAAATCAAAAAAAATAAAATAATTGAATGTTATGATCCTTTTCATATTCACATGAGCAAATTCAAATAAAGCAAGTGGATCCCTTTCATATTCACTTAAATTTAAATAAAGCAAGCACTATTCAATTTTTTTTATTTCTGGTTTCTTTGTGACAATAAAAATTCCCCCTCATAGCCTAACCAGCTTGACAGAGCAAACTCTGCTGCTTACCCTTCCCCAAATAAAACTGATCCAATGGATCCATATGAGGCCCGTATATGTCAAGAGTGTATGCCAGTGGAATTTTGACTTCATGTTTTCCATGTTAACATTCCATGCTTCTGGCTCGAGTGAGCAATACTGAATTCTTATGTTTCATGGTAAACAAATGAATCTCCTACTGGGCAAATAACTGACCGGTAGAAACCATCTGTGGAGGGACCATTCAACATTTTCTAAGTAACATTTTACTGTACTGTGTCTTGTTCATATATTAGTTTTTTTTATTTTTTATTTACCCAGCTCATTTTCTAAGCGCAATAAGACCCTTCAAGGGTGTGGAGTATCAGTGGATACCTGTACCTCCAGGGGTGTAAGATCCTCCGCCTGTGGCAGTGGGCCTCGTCACACCCCTGGGCGTGTGGTCATCCACCAAACCTAATGCCCTGTCAAGTCTTAGTGGTTGCATTCACACTCCATATAGGGACAGTCTCATTTAAGTGTAGTCCCTCACTCATGCGAGATTCCCCAGGGGTACATAGGGAGCAGCAACAGCAATACTGCTCCACACTTCATGTATCTTTTATGTGTCTACTAGGTGTCTCTCACTTAATCAGAATGTTCTCTCTCGCTGTCTGGGTGAGAGGACCGCAAAGTGAAGCTGAACTGTTCTGTCAGCCCCAAACAGCATGAGACTGTTCTTATATAATAAGGGACACTCCTCTGTACTCATAAACATACGTCACTCAAATTGGCTAGAGTGATATGTAACAAGTTTTTTAAATTATTTTAAACCGAGTGTAATGATCCTCCCACCTGTGAAGTGGAACACTCTCCCCTTGAACGTGCCCTCACAAAACAACCACTCCATGCAGGATGAGAGCCCCTGTGGTTCTGAGAGCTGACTGGCTGAAATCACATGATATGTAATAAATGGAAGGTTGGGCTCATTCTGCTCATACAACACCAGCAGTGCTGCGGTTTCCCTGATAAATCTGTTTAGCACACTGACTAATCTCCAGGTAAAACATTTATCCAGAGGCTTGATACGTGACAATTATGATCCTCAATCTAAAGAAGCAATAAAATGGCAGGGTTCACATTGGTGTTGACATCACAATAGCCTTCTCCTCCTATCCTGAAGCCAGCAGTTGAATACAGAGAGAAAAAGTTATATCTTTAAACAAACAGCTGATTTAAAATGTATAACGTACAAGCTGACGTGTACAAATCAAATACACACTAGTGTGACTCATTTGTGAGGGGTAATACTTCTGTAACTCACTCTTGGCTCTGCCACGTATGAGTTATAATCCTGCCCCCTCACTCGGGAAGATTGACTATACATTTTGATAGGCCACGTAGTATAAAACAAAAACCTTGGCTGTATTTAGTTGAAAAACACATTAAACCAAAGCTGCCAGATAAAAGAAAATCTAATTTAGAAAGTAGCTAAAATTAGGCCTTCTGCTGTAAATGACTGACGCTTCCATACATGGACACTGGACAATTAATTGCACCAGTGTTTTTTGCTGCCTTCCATGTTGACCTTTTTTTTTTTTTTTTTTTTTTTTTTTGAGTGTATGCATAGGATGGGGCAGGGGTATCTTTCTCACGTTCTTTCAGTGGGCAAAGTGCATTTTCCCTCCCAGCTCTTTCAGTGGGCAAAGTGCATCCCCAAAGTCTGAACAGGTAATATCTTTTACAGCGGAAGGCTAATTTTGTTTTTAGCTGCCAGTGGATCAGTGCAACTTTTTCAGTCCATAAATATTTTGTCAAAAGACCTGCACAGACTAGCCTCTGTGCAAGTTCAGTTCCGCTCATGTTCTTGAAAACGCCCTGCTGAGCTCACAGACACCCCTAATTGCTAATTAAAGTTCCACCTTTAAGCTTTTAAGCCCCCAGGGTAAGCCTTTAGGGGATCATCCCAGGCTTTATAAAATGTCACACTTACTACTAGTTACAGGAGGAAAAGGCTCATTCAGTTTAAAAGGATTCAATGGGAAAAAACCGCATAGTATTAGAAAACTGCACACTAAATGGAACACAGATATTTTCTATCTATCTTTATTTTTTTTTCTTATTGTATAGCTTTATCAAGGATACCCCAGCAGAAATGTAATACCTTGGTTTCAGAGGGTTTCTGATTTTACCCGTTTGTACAGCCAGACAGAAGCACTGCACGGTAAGTCAGTTTGCTCAGTGATACCAGGCTATATAACATGTCTTCCGTTTCCCTCTTGTTAAGATGGTCCTGGTGCAGTGTCAGCTGTTATATAAGCTGCAATAACTTAAAGAGCCAAAGACGAACTTTGAAAAGCTTAATATTTGAGATAAAGCAGCTGATATTTTTCATTAGCTCTGTATTTCTTATCCCCATTATTTATTACTGAGGTCAGATGCATGAAAACAGGAGTAGTTCACTGAGGGTTCATCAACTCCAATTAAGTCTTCCCCCAGCCTGATGTCATAACACTCTGCTTGTGACATCAACAGACGGTGATATAATAACAACACCACAACACATTAAGTTCAAGCAGGGAATAAGCTACAGAGGCGCATGAACTTTATAAGTTGAAGCTCTTGTTTTTGTGGGAATTTCTTCAGTAATAAATAATGGAGAGAAAAATCTATAGAAGATATTTGAAATACAGGTGGAATTGTGTCTAAATATCATGTTTTCCAGCATTTTCCCAAAGGCATAACCTGCTCTTTGAAAACCTGTTAGTCTGTAAACATCCTGAGATTCTTGGAAAATGAAAAGTTGTCCTTCAAAAAATGTTTTCTTTCTTCTTCCCAGGAAGCTGGTTCGATGAACTAGGGGCATAAAATCTATCAATTTATAGAAGCAGTGTGGTCTAGTGCTTAGCGCACAGGTTAGGGAACCATGGGATCAAGGGTTTAAACCCTATCACAGCCAAAAATGCTCATGGTGTGACCCTGAGCAAGCTACTTTACCTCCCATTTCTACAATCTATCAGTAGTTGAAATAGGCAGAGTAGGATCTAACTCAAAATGAGATGTCACCAAGCAGTCATCACTAACCCAGTGACTACACAGCATGACATGGAAACATAAAATACAAATCTAGAAGGCGCTTCTGCCAAACCTGGCTTAGTGAGAAAGAGAACTCATCTATCTGAATGTAAGTGATAGCTGGTTGGTGTATAATGAAAGTAATCTCCCTGCCCCCTTCCCATGTGTGAGGGTACATTTCCCAGAGTTTCATCAAAGATAAAAGGCAGCAAACACCACTCTTCTTAGTTTCTAAGTGGGAGTTAATTTAATTCCAACAGCAGCAGCACACAGCAATGGGTTCTTGGCCTAGAATTCAAAACAAAACGTCAACGCACATTATACCAAATACCTAAGTCTTGAAGGTCCTTTACTGAGGCAGACTTTTAACTATTCCATAATCAACATATTTGGAATTACAATTCACAGGCGTAACCTCACTCTTTCCGAGTAGTCAAAGCATGGTTTGCTTGTTTTTTAAACAAAATTCACCTTTTTTGCTCAGTGTTTCTCCCTGCTTCTGACTTCTGAAAATCATATTTCTTGCCAAACTAAAATAAGCTTTCATGCTCTTCCTGGTGCAAGTCAACCCTTTCCGATATATAAACCTTTTTAATAATAACTGGCGGGGTCTGATCTCAACCAGACATCAGACCCTGTATTCTCCGCATCAACCTGGTAGGACGTCACACCCAGGTCAATACAGAGAAAGTCACACCTGATTAATCACCCACATGAGAAGCCTTTGGACTGTAACACTAATTGAAAATGCTGTGACAGCATCTGTTGCCCTACTCACGCTTTTTTGTTTTCGGTATATACATATTCACTTGTGCAACCCTGCTTCTGGCCGATATCAGACCCTAACAGATATTCCAAAAAATAAAATATGGGTGACTGTGTAGTTACTCATTTACCCACCCTCAGTATATTTTGCCTTTATAAGCCATGCCAACTTTGCTCACATGGTTTATGTGGCAAAACACACCTTGGGTGTAACACAACTCCTCACATACTGCCACACTCACCTATACCTTATTCTTTATAATATGGCAGACTGGGGCCAACTGTAAAGGCACATTTGTAAATTTTCAGCCCTGAGTTCTTGGAAGAGCGCATGATAAATAAAGAACACCTTAGGCATGACTGTAAAATGGCAGCTGTCCAGGCACTCCTAAGCTACATCAACTAATTCTGTACTGCTGTTTATTGTGAGAAATCCTGATGAAGTACAGGTTTGGGATTGCATTTAATAGTAGAAAGTCACTCCCTTGATTACATACTGAATGTTCAAGCATGTTTCTACAAGTCATTTCTCAGAGTACTCTCAGGTCTTGGTTGGACAACCCCTCAAGACACTAGTTCCAGGGGTAAGGTAGCATAATATAAACAGACTCTATGGACCACTGCTCTTTTTCTGCCGAGAGATTTTATGTTTCTATGGTTGATCCTTCAGGCCAGCTCAGGTTAGAGTTAGCCTACCTCCAATCTGCCACTGCCCTTCCCCCACTTGTGTGATGTGCATCACATACCTCTCAACCTCTTGCCTCTTAAATCAGGGACAGGGCTTAAAAAATCAGGGAAAAAGACCCCAAATCAGGGACACATCTTAAAAACTGGTAATATTCATCCAGGAAGCTGACAGAATAAAGGAATTAGTGTAGGATGCATTTTGTGAAGAACAAGTAGTCTAACTTTAATGTCTGACATTATTTTGTGCTTACAATCTCCATTGTTCAGTCATAAAGCCATAAATTTTATGAGGGACAGAGGAAAGATCTGAGACAAAATCAGGGACATCCCTGAAAATCAGGGACAGTTGAGAGGTATGGTGCATCACCAAGTCCATGCCCTGTTCACTAGGCCTCCTGCACTCCGCAATACATACTACTTACTGAATCCTGCTGCATTCTAATTGTTGCTGCATTTATTCCACCACAGCCTGTACGCATGTTTATTCTGCGTTACCTCTCCATCTCTGCATCCACCTCCTCACCCAGGGTTGTCCCTGGAAACCAGGTGTTGTATATGACAAGTGTGCTCTCCTGGCAAAAACTTGGGCTAATAAAATATAAAGGACAATCAGTGGTGAAAATAATGAGTTGGGTGGAGACCTACGGGGAACTCAGTTCCGAGACTGAAATTAGAAGTCTGACTGTTCCAGAAGCAAAATAGGGAAAAATTGCTCCTGTGTGTAAAATGTAACCCACAAAAGGTATAAAACAGACTAAACAAAGTATACAAATCCAACAAATAATAAGGTAACGAGTCCCCAGACCACCGTCAAGTACCGTACTACTGTATACATGTGTGAGCCTACGTATCAAAGGTGCTTGGTTCCCAGTGAATTATTTCCTTTTCCAGCACTGAGAACAAAGTTGACCTGGCTCCTGTGAATTGCTTCTTCTAAATATAAATATATAAGAATATTAAACTGACTAGCCAGGAAATAAATCACTGGAGTAGCATCACATCTTTCTCAGCGTGATAAAGGGGCAGGCCTCCCTTTCCTATGGGCTCCTTTCTGTCTGGAACAACTGTGTTGTCTGTATATCCATGGCACTCCCAGGTCCTTACCCTTGGGGTTATATACACCCGATAGGCTGCTGATGCACGTGACCCAAGATCGTATTTAGATTCCTCCACCAAGCCCCCTTTGGATTCCCACTGTCTTCAGTTTTTATGTGCCTCTGATCAAGCTGCAGCACTTCCCCAAGCTCCAGTGCAACTGAACTGCAAATGAAGGTAAATTTTATATAGATATATATATATATATATATATATATATATATATATAACATATACATATACACACACACACACCGTATATATATCTGCACAGACAGCCAGTAATAGCATAATTATAATCTTTACACAATCACTCAGAGATGATTTAAAAAAAAAAGTATGATATTATAGTGAAGCAGATAACTCTATGTGGTACAACATTGCGCTAACTCAGGCTAGTAGAGGCTCAGAGTCATAAGAAAAGGAGAGATCTCTAGCAAAATTTGAGCCAGTGTGTTTGAATTTTAAATCTACCACCAGCCAGAATCCTCCCTTCCGAGTAAGGATATCCAGCTCCTCCACATGCAGTCTCTGACTCAGCGACTGCACTGTGTTATGGGCACTTTAACTGGTCTGAGCTCCCGAGAAAAGAAGAGATTGTTGTGCTGCACATCACTCCCCTTACACAGCAGAGTGATGCTGCTTTGTGCCCACCACCACTCAGCCCTTCTCGGTCCTCCAGACATTAAACATAAAAAAGAAATCCCATTTCTTGGGCTGCCCCTGTTTTTTAGTGTGCACACACTGGCTCAATTTGTGGTCCCTTTATGTGAGCATTGCTGACCTGTTGGAAGAAACACCAGGAAAAGTCCCCCTCATGGTCCATGTTTCCTGTTTGACTATGGCGGACATTTCCACTGCTTCTCCCAATGAAGCCAGTTGTTCGTGCTAAGCGTAGGCACATTCAACATGTGCATCACTCTACCACCATATTGCAGATGGCACAGGTGGCGCCTCTCTCAATCGCGCATGCACTGTGGCACTTCTCGGCTCCACGCAGGCGATTTACGTGTCGCCGCTTATACTGTGAAGGCTACCGCACATTTGGATGGGGTGCATGAGCATAAAACGGGTGCCATCTTAGGTAGGGTGCCCTCACGCTGCCATCCAATTTAAGAAGGAAAATCATTAAAAGGGAACTAAAGCAACGTAATACAGCTGCACTTCCATTTAAGAGAAGGTAACAGGGGACACTCCTTAAGGGAGAACGGCAAAATAAAAAGCTGCTACATTTATTATTTAGTAAGGCAATGCTGATCTATTATTAAAAAAAGCAATGCTGAAAAAGGAAAAGCAAGATAAATGCTGCATTTAAAAAAAAAAGGGGCAAACTTAAAAGCCAAACAGCAAGTAGAACTGCCGCATGGCTATATGTTCCATCGCTCTTGGACTATTTATAGCTCACAGAGATGCTCATAAGCCACACTGTGAGAAGGAGAAAAAAAAAAAAAAAAAGTGAAAGCATGTACAAAATTACAACCATACCCTTGCTGTTTCAGATGTCAGCATCAAGGGAATGTCAGTCCTGTGAGGTCCCACTACTGCCACAGCAAAATGGGGCGCTATGTCCTGCATGCCAGTTGGACAATCCCGATCAACAAATGGATACTCAGGACTTCGAAAGGGCAGGCACAAGCTTCCCTAGACCGGATTGGCAAGTCGACTCAGCCACAGTAGCCCTCCAAAAAGTCACAGCAGTCATGATGGAGAGCCAGCAAAATGTTATGCTCCAGGTCCTGAAGCAGATGACAAATATGAACAACGCTAGACCACAGCCCGGAGTAAAACTCACTTCAGTGACCACTGGTCACAGCAAGAGGGTCAACAACACCAATCAGGTGCACAGCGCTACACCGTCACATTCTATGGCTGAAAATCACAATGACTCACAGGAAGAACTAAACCCTGATGAGGATGAAGTATCGGACATACCACATAGCGAGCACGAGTATGATCGCGAGTCAGAGAAGGATGAATCTACGATAACACCGGAGGTGTCCTTCATAACCAAAACTACTCCCAACTGAGAACATTATGATCTAGTCCAATGGATCTGAACCACACTAGGCTTCAAACAGCCGCACCCCCCGAGAGCAAGCTTGACCTAATTCTCAACCACCACAAAATACAGAACTTTTTCCAGTCTGCCCCACACTGAAGGACACAACAGCCAAGGAATGGGAAACTACAGATCCAGCTAGAATCCCAGAAAAGCAATCACTGGAAAGAATGTACCCACTACAGGAAGATAGCGTAAAGACACGGTGCACGGCACCAAATATCGATTCAAAAATCGCAGAACTCAATAAAAGAACAGTCCTACCAGCAGAAGGTACTGCAGCTCTAAAGGACCCAGTGGATAAAAAATTGGAGGAATTACGTAAGAAGATACACGAGATGTCAGGGCAAGCAATTAGAACTGCTACAACAGCGGTATATGTTGCCAGGGCACAAATTAGGTGGCTAGACAAAACTGCCAAGAAGCTAGCTCCCAAATCACGAGGCAGAACTTTTGGAGTATACATTACAGGCGGCGAAGTACCTGGGAGATACGTCAATTGAGACCCTAAAAATGAATGCCAGATCTGCAACTGTTGTGAACAGAGCAAGACACTCCCTATGGTTAAAACTATGGGATACGGACAAGTCCAAAGCGCAGTTACTCAAACTTCCATTCAAGGGAGACCGTGTCTTCACAGATGGGCTTCACGAGTTCATGAGACGCCAGGGTCAAGGAAATGACGCAGAGTGACAGGGATTCTGGATACCTACCATCCCACAGGAGCCGCTCCCAAAGCTACTGCTCACAGTCAGATAGAAGATTCAACAGTACATTTCGAGATAGAAAAACTACCAACCAAGGTAGGTACAACTTTTTGAATAGAGGAAACAATAAACTACAGAAGCAAAGGAGCACCCTCAAGGGGGAAATTCACAGGCCAAAGAGGGAAAACCACTAGTAGATTCTCCCAATGACTACCAAACGACTCCGACAAAACAAATGCCTCACCCGCCACCACCCACACCACACAATCTACCAACAGGGGGAAGGCTTCAACAATTCAGCTCAGTCTGGGCAGCAACATCATCAGACAAGTGGGTGAACAAGGTAGTAACACAAAGTTATGCAACAGAATTCCAGGAGACACCAACCAGAAAAAGACTGGTAGTATTACCAGTGGCAAGGAAAAAATGTTCTTTACAACAGATTCAAAGCATCTTAAACACATTCCTAGCCATCAATGCAATACAAAAAGTTCAACAAGAGGAAGCCAGCAAGGGCATTTACTCCATCATTTTGGTTCCAAAGAAGACAGGGGACTTCTGCCCAGTACTGGACGTCAAATAAGTCAATAAATTCATAAGGACAAAAAGACTGAAGACGGAAACGATACAATCGACACTTCAGTCAATCAGGTCAGAAGACTTTCTCATCTCACTAGATCTAAGACGCATATCTACACATACCAATGCGCCCCTTACACAGAAAATACCTCAGATTACAAATACTGGGACAACAGTTCAAATACAAGACTCTACCATTCGGACTTGCATCAGAACTACACATCTCCACAAAAGTATCAGTAGTCCTAGCAGCAAAACTGCGCGAGGAGGGGTTACACCTCATACCCTACTTGGACGACTAGCTGATTAGGACACGATCATACAGAGGATCAGAGGAAGGAAGCAACCAGGCAAACACTGCAGGTGCTGGGAGACCACGGCTGGGTGATCAACGCGGCCAAGAGCTGCCTAACCCATCTCAACACATACAACATCTTTGGGCAGAAATAGGAAGCGGGCCTGGTCAGACCGACCGAGGCAAAGACCAACAACATCATCACCAACTTAACACAAAGACTCACAAGAACCAACTGTAGCCCAGGTATCACAACTGCTGGGCTGCATGTCCTCGTGCATAGATCTAATACCTTGGGCAACATGGCATATGAGCCTACTTCAAATGTTGCTACTGCAATACGGCTCCCCGACGGGCAGAACATGCACCAGAGGATAAAGCTGACAGACAGGGTCAGGGCATACTTAACCTGGTGGACAAACAAGCAACACCTTGGCAAAGGCAAACCCCTGGAGATGACTCACGATGTCACCATAGACACGGACACCAGCCTGTGGGGCTGGGGGGCATCAATGGGATACCAAACAGCGCTGGAGAAACTGTCATCCCAGGATAAAAATTTGCCAATCAACATGCTAGAAATGCGAGCAGTGCACAATGCATTTGGTAGCATTCAAACCACAAATATTACAAAAAGCAGTATTAATACGCTCAGACAACAGGGCAGCAGTGGCGTACATAATGAAGCAGGGGGTCACCAAGAGATAGAAATTTAAATATCTGTTAATTTTCTTTCTCCAACTGCTGGTCTCTGGGCTTCGTAACTACTGGAAGGTACCTCCTCTTGCCACATGACAGGCAAGAACACAAAGTTCTGCAGCCTGGACATCCTCCCTCCCACTTCCTGTGACCACCAGTTATTCCCAAAGCAGTTTCAACCTGGTAGTACTATATAGACTTGGAAACAGAAAGAGACAACATTATCTCAAACAATCTGCCAGCTGACCGCCAGCTTGTTACATTCTGGGAGGGAAGAAGCCCGGACACCAGCAGTCAGAGAAAGAAAATTTACAGGTATTTACATTTCTATTTCTCTCTCCTTATGCTGGTCTCTGGGCTTCATAACTACTAGGATATACTAAAGCAGTACATCCCCTGGCTTCCCGGGTGGGAAGAATGTAAATATCCCTTAAGGGATCATCACCACCACCACCACCTGAAGAAACAAGAAGCCTCGGCCGAGGCAGACAAATCCAGCTGGGAAAGACTGGATACAGTGTGAATAGGTAGCCAAAGAGCCGCCCTGCATAAGCCAGCCAGAGAGGGTTCATTAAAGTCCACCTCCGAGACTGCCATGGCCCTGGCTGAGGGTGCCTTAACTGGTCCAGGTAAAGGCATCCCCGTTTGCTAGAAGGTAGTGGTTATGGATGAATAACTAAATCTGGCAATACAGCTTAGAAGCCTCTCTTGATGGTTTAGTCCTTGGTGAGGACGAATAAGCTGGAGCTTTACGAGTGGGCTCAGCTCTTTTAAGGCAGTGCTGCATCACTCTTTTAGGATCCAGACCATGAAATTCTTTCTCCTTGTCATATTTTTTTTTTTCTTCTAATTTTGTCTTTTTCCCCTGGCAGGACCCTGTCTTATTTCATCATCAGCCCTGGTCACGGTCCCCGGAGACCTCCACCACCGTCTATGGCTGCCAAGGTCCCTCGGTCACCCCCGGCTTACCCCCCCGGAGGGCGGGGCCTGGCCACCTCTCGGTGACCACGGGGCAATGTCTGGTCGGGACCCACAGCGACGGTGGTGCAGTGAGGTCCTCCGGGAAGGGCTTCATGAGCACGGTGGTCCTTGCCCGCATTCGCTTTTTTCCTCCATGTTTTTTGTTGTTACGGAGGTGCGGACGTGCAATGACGCCAGCGTCCGCCGCCTCCCCAGAACTGGACCTGTCGGGCGCCTTAGTTCCCGGCCTCCGCTAGGAGTCCTCAGTGCACCGATAGCTTTCCCTCACCTCCCCAGAGAGGAGGCAGTCCATAGGGCGCTCCATCCTTCTCCCCGGCCGCCCTCCGACGATCAGGTCCATTCTGAACCCGGGTCGCCGGCATCGCAAGCGGAAATCCCACCACTGCGCCAGCGTGCCGGCTGCCTCCTTGTCATATTTTGGAGAAAGGTAGCAGGAAGGAATGCTCAACCCCTGGTTGCCGAAAAGAAAAATATTACTCCCCTTAGTAACTGTGTTTCCTCTAATGGAGTCTTGCTGTATTCTGACATACGCAGTTAGCACCAGCACTTTAACTGCTCCAGAGAGGAAAGAGTTAACTCTATGCCAGAGCATAGAACGTTGGGCTCGAGCTCAGTTCAAACCTCTGTGTGCTGCACTTCAAAGTGTAACAGTCAGATTTTTACAACCTAGTGTAGCGTAGTGGTTTAAGGCTCTGAGTTACAAATCTGGTGATATCCAGCAGACCAGATCTGGGTTTGAATCCCACAGCTTCCACGTACATACTCTGCGACCCTGAGCAAGTCACTTAACTTCCCTGTGCTCCCAGGTTGCTCCTGTAAAAAAGCTTTCAGCTTAGTGTGCTACTCCTGGTTAAACAACTAAAAAAAAAAAAACACCTCCTAGGTGGAAACTGTAAGTAAACTAGCCAACAGGCAACCAATTTTTTGTGATTCCCCAAAGACTCAAGTTGAAAACCCCAAAATAATAACTAGGTAGTGAACAAACATAACTACAAAAAGCAACATAAATATAACACACTCCCCCTTTGCCAAGTACACCCCTAATGTGCAACACTGTACCAGCCAGCCCACTTCCCCAAAAAACAGGTTCAGAAAGGGGAAGCAGGGAGGTCAGAATACAGTAAGACTCCATTAGAAGAAAAACACAATTACTAAGGTGAGTAACTTTTTTCTTCAAACAACATGAAGTCTTGCTGTATTCGGACATATGCAGACTACCAAGCAGTACCTCCAAGGAGGAGGGACCAAACCTAATTTGGGAACAGACTCTGCAGCACTGCTGTACCAAACCTAGCATCACTCCTAGCCTGGATATCCAGAGAGTAATGCTTGGTGAATGTATGGACTGTTTTCCAGGTGGCTGCTTTGCATATTTCTAGTAAGGGAATATCTCTGGCAGCAGCCAGAGAAGCAGCTGTACCTCTAGTCGAATGAGCCCTCAGGCCTGAGGGGGGTACTTACCTAGCTTTTCATAGTAGAACTGTATACAAGAGACAACCCACCTGGCAATAGTTCTTTTATTAGCAGGTTTGCCCTTCCCCTCTTCACCATAAGTGAGAAACAACTGAGGACAGTCAAACCTAAGTGCCTTAGTAGGCTCAATGTAGTAGCTAAGTGCCCTCTTAACATCCAGACTATGTAATCTTTCTCCTGAAGAAGAATGATCAGTGAAGAACACAGGAAGAGACATGGACTGGTTGAGAAGAAAATCTGAAACTACCTTGGGTAAGAACCTCCAGTTGGTTCCAACGACCACCGTATCTCTATGAAATGAGATAAAATCACTGACCGAGCTTGTAATTCAGTATTACGCCTGGCAGAAGTGATACCTACCAGGAACACAGTTTTCCAAGTCACGTACTTAAGTTCTGCTGAAGCCAAAGGCTCAAAGGGAGAAACATTAGCATCCCAAGCAGGGGTATGGTCCTTAAAGGGAGGGTTAGTATGGAGCAAACCTTTAAAGAACTTACAGAAAACAGGATGCAATGCCAGGGAGGAAATCTTCCCCACTGACAGGAATGCAGAGACAGGTGCTAAGTGTACTTTCAAAGTGGCTGGCCTGCCCTGAGGCCTAAGCCATTAAGATGAACCATATAATTCAGAACTGTAGCCAAATCAGCAGTATCTGGTAAAACATCCCTATCGGAACACCAAATGCTAAATCTTTTCCATTTGGAATTATAAGTTTTTCTGGTGGCAGGTTTTCGAGAAGCTTTAAGAATATCCAGAACTCCCTAAGACAGATGCAGACTTGCATACTTTAACTCTTCAAGAGCCAAGCCTTGAGGTTGAGAGACTGAAGGTTGGGGTACCATATCCTCCCCTGAGAGGAAGTTAACAGACTGTGTTTCTTGGGAAGAGACAGGGGAAGACAGACTCAGACATCAAGAGAGGATACCAAGGCTGTCTGGACCAGTCTGGTGCAATCAAATCACTTTGCATGACTGTGACCTTATCTTGACCAGAACCCTGAAAAACAGAGGAAGGGAAGGAAACAAATACAGGAATTTCCCTTGGCAATCCAGAACCAGAGCATCCAGGGAAACTGAACCCATGACTGGTGGTCTGCAACACAAGAGAGAGAGCTGATGATTGTCTGGGGCTGCAAAGAGATCTATCTCTGGAGTGCCCCATCTTGAGAAAACTACCCTCAACACCAAGAGATCCATGAACCATTGGTGATGTCCCTGAGATATCCTGCTCAGGGCATCTGCTAGCACATTGTCCTTCCCTGGAAGGTGGACTGCTACCAGAGATGTACCAGAGATGAGGGATGGGCGCAAGACCTGGGGGAGCAGGCTGAGGTACTAAATGAGTTTTCACCAATGAAAATGAGGGTCTGCTTCATAAATGGGAGGAGACGGTGGAACTAAGGAGGGGGAGGGACCCGTACCGATCGGCGGGTCTGGAAGGGGGGGTATCACTGGCAGGTGGGGGGAAGGCATAGCAGGGGGACGAGGTAGCGGAGGTGGAAATCGCAGCAGAGAGTATGAAGAAAGCCCTCAGGTCCCTTAAGACAGAGAAAGTGCCAGGGCCGGATAAATTACATCCCAGAGTGCTGAAGGAACTGGCGGATGTCCTGGCGAAACCCCTGGTGGAGTCCTTCAGCATCTCTCTGAGGACAGGGTGGGTGCCCCAGGACTGGAAGGTGGCGCATATAGTGCCTATCCACAAGGGGGGGGGTCAAGGGAGGTCAGAGAACTACAGGCCCATCAGCCTGACATCGGTGGTGGGCAAGGTGATGGAGGGCATTGTCAAGGAGAGACTGGGGGGTGACCTGGAAAAGTTGGGGTGCCTGGATGATGGACAGCATGGATTCGTCCCGGGGAAATCATGTCACACAAACCTAGTGGAGTTCTATGACTGGGCGACGAGTGCCTTGGACCTGGGTAGACCAGTGGACGTCCTCTTTCTAGACTTCAGCAAGGCATTTAACTCTGTTCCTCACGGAGGCCTGTTGCATAAGCTGGGAGAAATGGGGGTGGGGAACCAGATGATCAGATGGATAGGCAACTGGCTCCAGGACCGGACCCAGAGGGTCATGGTTGGCAGGAAAGTCTCATCCCCAAGAAGGGTCATTAGTGGAGTCCCTCAGGGATCGGTTCTTGGGCCCCTCCTGTTCACCGCCCCCAGTTTTAAGTCATCCGCAAAGAGACTCATCTCACTCCTGATACCTGTCCTTATGTCAGAGACGTAGACATTGATAGGAGGGACCCAAGGACTGATCCCTGTGGGACCCCACTAATGACCCTCCTTGGGATTGAGACTATCTCACCAACTACAACTCCCTGGGTCCGCTCCTGGAGCCAATTGCCTATCCATCTGATCATCTGGTTCCCCATCCCTATTTCTCCCAGCTTATCCAACAGGCCCACGTGAGGAACAGAGTTAAATGCCTTGCTGAAGTCTAGAAAAAGGACGTCCATTGGTCTACCCAGGTCAAAGGCACTAGTCACCCAGTCATAGAACTCCACAAGGTTTGTCTGACACGATTTCCCCAGGACGAATCCATGCTGTCTATCGTCCAGGCACCCTGACTTTTCCAGGTCCCCCCCAGCCTCTCCTTGACATTGCCCTCCATCACCTTGCCCACCCCATCCCCCTCCTTGTGGATAGGCACTATATGCGCCACCTTCCAGTCCTGGGGCACCCACCCTGTCCTCAGAGAGATGGTGAAAAGCTCCGCCAGGGGTTTCGCCAGGACATCCGCAAGTTCCTTCAGCACTCTGGGATGTAATTTATCCGGGCCCGGTGCTTTCTCAGTCTTAAGGGACCTGAGGGCTTCCCTCACTCTCTCTGCTGTGATTTCCACCTCCGCTACCTCTTCTCCCTGCTAAGTCTTCCCCCCTCCTGCCAGTGATGCTTCCCCCTCTCCCCAGACCCGCCGATCGGTAAGGTTCCCCCCCCTTCCTGGGTGAAAACTGAGGTGAAGTACTCATTTAGTACCTTAGCCTGCTCTCTGGGGTCTTGTGCCCATCTCTCCCGTTTTAATCCTGCTAATGCCCCTTCACCCTTCGTTTTTCCCCAATGTATCTAAAGAACCCCTTGTTCCCTCTCCTAATTTCCCTGGCCAGGTTCTGCTCCTTCCTTGCCTTAGCTGCCCTCACCACCCTAGTGGCCCTTCTAGATAGACAGAGAGGCCAGTCTGTCCAGCATGCAGAGCTGAGACTGGGACCCCCAGAGAGCAGAGAGAGCGCTTTGTCGTTGGATCCACCCATCCCTGCTCTCTGTAAATCCAGTAAGAAAAACATCCAAACTTACAGTCCTGAAGTCTTCAGCCCTGTCACCACAGTGACAGAGCTCTGCTGCAGAGTACCATCTCCCTGCAAGGCAGGAAGTAAACTGGTGGTCACAGGAAGTGGGAGGAAGGATGTCCAGGCTGCAGAGCTTTGTGTTCCTGCCTGTCACGTGGCAAGAGGAGGTACCTCCCAGTAGTTATGGAGCTCAGAGACCAGCATAAGGAGAGAGAACATAGGACTGCAATGGAAGTTGAACACGATCACAATGTGGTCACAATGGAATCTGAGACATGTAACAGTCATTCACCTAGTCAGCAAGCTGAACACTACAGCAGACTGGCTAAGTCAGGAGCAGATACATCCAGGAGAATGGCAGCATCACCCAGACATATTCCAACAAGTCCAGAGGAAATGGGGCAGGATAACATTGGATCTAATGGCAACTAACAAAAATAAATAGTCAAACAAGTTCTTTTCAAGGTTCAAGGAACCCCAGTCCATGGGGTTAGACGCCCTGTCAATTCCGTAGACACATGACTACACATACGTGTCTCCCCCACTGCCACTGATAACAAGTATTAATTTAAGACTCCCGGCCTGGCTCCTGAAAGGGAGAGACTGCTAAATGCCGGGTACCACAACACAGTCATAGCTACCATGCTCCAGTCTCGACGCAACACCACCACAACATTTTTTCGACATGGTGCCACTCCAAGAAAATCCAACCCGAATTACCCTCAGTACCAGACATTTTACTTTACCTTCACCAAGGCCTAGACAAGGGTCTGGCAACCTCTATGCTGAGAGTCCAGTTATCAGCCATGGTGCAGCAGTGGGCACCATAGAAGGAGTTAACCCAGGATCACACCCAGACATTATACATTTCCTCAAGTCGGCAACTAACATAAGGCCATGAATCTAGACAGGAGTGCCACCTTGGGACCTCACATTGGTACTGAACGCACTCACTACATCCCCATTCTAACTAACAGCAAGTATCGATATTTATTGGTTGGTCCTAAAGACAGCATTCCTGATGGCGATCTGTGCCGTCCGGAGGGTTGGGGAACTAATGACACTCTCGTGCAAAGAGCCATTTACAACATTCACCTCAGAGGGAATCTCACTCCAAACAGTTCCATCCTTTGCCTCAAAGGTAGATTCTCAATTCCACATGGGCCCAAACCACAGAACTACCTACCCTCTATGAGGAACCCACAGATGACAAGATAAAAGGCCCTACACATGTTAGATGTTAAAAGAACACTAAAGGATACATAGGAAGAACAGCACCACTCAGGTGCGCCAAGAAACTGTTCATGGTGTCAGTAGGACACAAAAAGGGATCAGCAGCAGCAAGGGGAACTACTGCTGCATGGCTAAAAAGAGTGATTACATAATCATAGAAGGCAAGTCACAAAGTGCCACCCACAGGAATAAAAGTACACGCCAACAGGGCAGTGGTGACATCATGGGCAGAACAAAACTCGGCAACAGCCGAGGAAATCTGCTCGTCCGCAACCTGGTCAACAAGCCACACATTTATGAGACATTACAGACTGGACACTGTCATCCCAAAGAAAAACTCTTTTGGACAAAAAGTACTACACATTACCTCCTGTGCGGCCATTTTGTGTCAGGTAAACAATAGGTAGTTCAGACTTTATATGGAGCTATTGGAGGTAACGAGTTAACAGCCACTTGGCAGAATACATCACGCAACAGCTCTCCCCACCCGGATTGTGAGGGCACTGCTTATTACATACCCTGAGATAAGGAACTGTGAGTGCCATAGATATACAGTAACACAATCACCTTTACCAGGTGAGTAAACTACCATTACCCAACTCTCTCCATTCACTCCTTCTCCTCCCCTTTGGTGCTAAAGCCAGTGCTCCATGACTGCATAATACTCCACCATCTGTGTTCCCCCCTCCCCGGTCGCCCCTGTAAAAGGGACTTCTAGGCCCAGTGGGCTTACCGGATCAAATAAAATTCAATAAACAATAAATCTTTGCTCTGGTTTCTAGTGGCCTCTCGTCATCAACCCCCACCTCAACTGTTGAATTATTTAAATACTACTGCTGAGTCACCTCTCTGCACTTAACACTGCTGCCATCTGATGTTAAAGTCTGCATGCCAAGTACATTCCTGCCTGCTTTCAACTGCGTTACACTGAGCCAGTCTAAGTAATCCTGACTACACGACGTACACACACACAGTCAAGGTCCAAGACAAGGGCGTGTCAACTAGCCTTCTGCTATAGGCTTCTACAGCTATGGAACAGTTTCTCCCCGGGGTCCTACTTCACCCACCAGCATTCCACAGAAACACAGAAGCTGGTGGCACAAAAAAAAAAAGGCCCCTAGGCCCACTGTTTCTGCCTAGTCCCTATGCCAAAGAGACCTCGGGATGCTATTCACATCTCAGCCTGATATTGCACCAGTTTGCACTAAGAAATTGTTCTCTCCCTAGCATATGTTCCTTACATACTTGTATATTTTGGTAGTTTATTATATATGTGATCTGCTATTGTACCACAGAGTACAAATGTCTGCCACTATTACAACCTGTGCACATTGTTCCTTGCTGTTCCTCCATTTAGCCAAGTAGGAATTTCCTGTTCTAAAATTTAAACAGATCCGCTACTAAATAAACAGGGCTCAGAGTGACCTCCTTCAGTCAATGGGTCACTGTGTCACCCTGGGAAAGGCTCCATTCCTGCATAAACTTTATTCCACACAACAGTAACATTCAGAAGCTGCAGGACCCCACTGAAAATCAGCACAGCTGCTGAAGTGGCCATCCCAAGTAAATAAATTGAAAAAAAAAAGAAGAACTAAACATACGTATGTTATAACAACAGTAATAATCATAATCATAACAACACTGAAAAACAACAGTGGTGGAGTATCTGAATTTCTATTCATGTTTTCACCTGGATGAGGCAACATCTGAACAGTTACAGATACAATATCAACTCACGGAAAGCGGACGAGGCCCTTTCTTAAATGAAATGAGAGATCAATTCCCATGAAAACGATCTGGCTTTTATTTTTAACAGCTTATTACTTGCATTGTTTAAATGCTGGCAACATCAGTACGCTCAATATAGTCAACTACGCTTGGTAGACTAGTGTAGAAGCAAACAAAAAACAGTATGCAACTTTGTTCTTTAATTACAAAATGTAAATAAAAAAATAAAAAAACAGAACTCAATTCTGTGTTACAGCGTCATTTCCCATTCCCCAGTGTAAGTTAAAGGAGGGAGAAACTGCAAGCGCCGGAGACAGAGTCCCTTGTAAACATCTGTACTGCACTGTCACATTATTCTAGAAACCGTGGCACATACATCACATCATAATTTCAGGGTTGCCTTGTAACCTCTGGGGACATCAGCTATCTGTTTACTTTATTCTAAACAATCCAGAGGAAGGGCCAGACAACACCTATAGTGTGGAAGTGTGACATCTGTTAGGAGATGGTGACTGGGGACATAAAAGGTTAACCCTAGGAGGGCACAATTCTTAGAATGCCTGGGCCTTCCCAGCATAATTCTGTATATCTCATAGACTGCAGTTCCACTTTTTCTGGCTACCTGTATGGTTTATATATAGATACCTTCCTGGAACCAATTAACTTTTTTCCCCGGAAAACAAATGTGTTTGCCGCTGACCGACGGCAGAAGGTATTCTTGAACTGGCACATTTTATGCAAATTTTTTTTGTCTTATTGCTCAACATCACCTAGCTGCTTATGAACCTTAAACCGCAGACGACTCACTGTATTAGAGGAGTCAGATACCTACTCTTCTTGAACTTTCTGTTTAAGGGATCATTTATAATGCCCTCTATAGCTGTGTCTGTTGGACCCTCGACCACCTCCCCCTGCCTCAGGCCAGTGCTCTCTGCAATACCTCTCAACAGTCCCCCACTGCAAGGATCACTTCCCCATTTTTCTTCACAGAAGTCTCTGTCTGACATGAGGGCTATGTTCCACACTGTACGCCAAGATTTTAAACGCGAACACTGGTTAGCATAATAAGCCTCCTCCCCACCCCCGACAGACGACCCCCCGATTAAACATAATTGTTTAAATACCTTTCAGCACTTGTATTTTACTAATGGAACTCCTCCGGCATGTAAACAATGGCCACGCTGCACAGCACCATTTCAAGGATGGAGTGCAGCTCCGCAGGGCACACTGAAACAGAATGCACAGGCTCCATCCTATCCTTGACATACACTGCGCAGTGCAGTCATTGTTCACATACCAGAGGAGTTACAGAAGCTACATATAGGTGCTACAAGGTATTTTAAATGTAAAATCACAAATCGGGGATTTATCCATCAGACAGGTGGGCTTGTTATACCAACTAGTGTTTTCATGTTAAACAAAATTCCAAGCAGTGATTATGTCAGAAACGTGGTTGCTGAATGAACAGTAAACTTTGTGAACACGTGAATACGAAGTCACGCAAAACTGTAGTAGGACCAGCAAACATCTGATCTGGGCTAATAAAATCTCGAATGTGCACTGCAGACTTCTGAATCTCCCACTGGTGCAGCCCTGCTCTGATATCAGCTGCAGGGGATTCTGGGATTTCTGGCAGCAGCAAATGTCAGCTGACATAGCCTGGTACAACCTACTAAACTGCAGTAAACAGTAAAAAAAAAAAAAAAAAAAAAAAGTTTTTGCACACAAAGTGCAAACTGGGACCAGCCCCACAGGTCTCTCAGTGGTGACTGTTCTCCTTTAAAAGCAGCACCCCTTTTATTATTTCGAATGTACCAAATAAAACCAAATAAAAAAATGCAGACTCAAAATGGGTATTTCATAAGACAGGAGAAAAGAAGCATTCTAAAACAGAATAAAAAATGTAAGTCAAAATGTACACCGTTTACATGCACTGCTGCTCACTGCAGGGTTTAACTCTGAAATTGATTAGCATTTTGCTCGTGAAGTGCTAATACATTGTGAAAATGCATAGCACCTGCTGCACTTTGTTTAACAAACAAAATGCTAGAAATCCTATATACATACTTTCTTTACAATTAGTACTGTCACAGGAAATGCTGCTAATCAATTATATAAAACCCTGCACTGCACCACTCAGCTACAGAAATGGGTAGAAGCAGGACCCCACTGGAAGAAAAAATTACTCACCGCAGTAATCTTTCTTCCAAGGAGTCCTTTAGCATCAGTAGCTTTTTTGCACTTAGCTGACTAGTTGCAACTGCCCTGGAGGTGTGCCTTTAAGATATATTTAAATGAGCGTAGGTCCAAGCCAATCAAAAGACAGGAGGGGGCTATGAGCCAAGTGAGAGCTGTTGAATGCTTCAGAATTTTTTCAAGGCAAATGCCCCGAAAAAGAATCAACAGTATTCAAAAAACATGCAAATGTCCACAAAAGTGGAAATAGAAACAACAGCAACGCAAGCTAAAAACTCATCTATAAGAAACTCCAAATTTGGTAAAAGGTGACGCAAGAGCCCTTCTCAGACAGGTGAACCGGGGAGGAAGGGTGGGAGCTTACTGATGCTAAAGGACCGTTTGGAAGAAAGAAGATTACTGCGGTGAGTAATTTTTTCTTCTTACCCCAGGAGTCCTTTAGCATCAGTATTTGCAGACTACCCAGCAGTACCAAGTGGGAGGCAGGCAGAGAACCTACTTAGGAAAGAGGCTCTGCAGAACCGCCCTGCCAAATTTGGCATCAGATCTGGCCTGCACATCCAAACTGTAGTGTTTCACAAAGGTGTGCACAGATTTCTAGGTAGCTGCTTTGCAGACATCCAGTAGGGGAATGTCCCTTGCTGCTGCAAGCGAGGCAGCAGTGCCCCTGGTGGAATCGGCCTTGAGCCCCACTGGCTGTTGTTGACCAGCTTTCTCACAGCAGAATGTAATACAAGGGACCAAACAACGAGAAAGTTCTGTTGGTAGCTGGTCTTCCTCTGCCTACATCCCTGTAGGTGACAAACAACTGAGTGGAAGAGCCTCTGGACTGTCCAGTACGCTCTTGGTAGTGAAAGATGGCTCTTTTGACATCCAAGCTGTGGAGCTTCTGCTCGCCAGGAGTGGATGGTTCAGTAAAGAAGACAGGCAGAGCAATGGGCTGGTTCACGTGAAACTCTGAAACCACCTTTGGCAGAAATTTCCTATTTGTTCTGAATTCAACTTTATCGTTGTGAGGGATAATGTAATTTGGCTTAGTGCACAGGGCGTGTAGCTCTGAAAACCTCCTGGCAGACGTAATGGCTACCAGGAAAACGGTCTTCTAAGTTACAAACCTGATGTGGGCCGCAGACATAGGCTCAAAAGGTGGATTCATGAGCCCATCTATGCAAAGGTTGAGGCTCCAAAGACGAACAGGCTCCCTGGTTGGAGGCTGGAGGTGAAAGAAGCCTTTGAAAAACTGTTTAAAAATGTTGTGGGGGAAAAAATGATTTTTTCTTTCCCACCGAAAAGTAGACTGAAATTGCCGCCAGGTGTAGCTTGAGTGAAGATGGTTTTAAGCCTGACGCCTGTAGGTGTACCAGGTAATCTAGCGGCTGAGGGTCTGAAGCTGATAGGGGTTAGACCTTTTCGCTCCTGCACCAGAGGGAAAACCTTTTCCATTTGGCTGCATAAGTCTTCTTAGTGTTCAGTTTTTTAGCCATCCTCAGTATCTTAAAGACCTGTTCAGAGTACTGTGAGGATGGAAACTCAACTCCTCAAGAACCAGGCCTTGAGGTGAAGAGAGTGTATGTCTGGGTACTGCACTCCCATCTGAGGAAGGGTCGGAGGCAGGCAAATGGGCCTGTTGCAGCACACAGAGAAGGAGAGGGCACCAGGCGTGCCTGGGCAGTCTGGAGCCACTAGGATCATCAATGCAGGCTTCTGTCAAAGTTTCAGCAAAACCCTGAATATTAGGAAAGGGAGGAAATGCGTATAGGAACCTCCTTGACCAGTCCAGGATCAGGGCATCCAGAGGAAGTGTTCACGGAACTGGGGGCCTGCAACAGTACTGTGGAAGCTGAAAATTGGGAGAAGAGGCAAGCAGATCCACGTCTGGTGTGCCCCACTGCCTGAACACTGTGGCTAATACCTGCTTGTTCAGTGTCCATTCGCTCTGACATCGACTGATGTGGCTTACAGCATCTGCCAGAGTACTGAGTTTGCCTGGGAGGTGAATAGCTGAGAGGCTGACTCCCAGGGAGAATGCTAGAGACCAGAGCTTCAGAGCTTCCAAACAGAGTATTCCTGATCTGGTACCACCCTGCTTGTTTATGTAGAACATTGCAGTAGTGTTGTCAATTCAAATTTGAACCGCCTGCCCTTCTATGTTGGGAGCGAAAGCTTTGAGAGCTAGTAAGACTGCTCTGAGTTCCAAAAGATTTATGTGCAACTGTGACTCTTGAGGTCAGTTGCAGCTCTGAGGCACTGTCTAAATGAGCTCCCAACCCAAAGGGAGGCATCTGTGGTGATCACCTTTGTGGGAAGAGGAGCTTGAAAGGGAACCCCTGCCTGCAAATTTGCAGGGTTCTTCCACCACAGCAAGTTTTGGAGGAACTGCTCCGATACAGGTATCAACTTTGAAAATGTGTTGCTTCTCTGAGACCAAAAAGCTCTGAGGTAGGCTTGCAGAAGTCTTATCCTGTACCCGACCCCTGGGACTACTGCACTTAGAGGCCATATGTCCCAGAAGTTTGAGGAAATGTCTGTCTGGTCTTGGCTGCCCCTGGGTGAAAGAATCTGCCACTGAAAGGAAACTCTGAATTCTTTCCTGCAGGAGGAAAGCATATCCCTTCTGAGTGTCCATCTGGGCTCCTATGAAGGTGAGCAGCTGGGTGGGTTCCCGGTGAGATTTCTTTAGATTTACCAGGAAACCCAGAGACTCCAGAGTGCGTTCTGTGAGGGAAAGAGATTCCCTGACCAGGCAAGGAGACTTTGCTACTATGAGCCAGCCATCCAGATAGGGGTAGAGATCGACACCCAGTCTCCTGAGATGTGCTGCTACCATTGTGAGACACTTAGTAAAGACTCTTGGGGCCGAGGACAGACCGAAGGGCACTGCGGTGAACTGATAGTGACCCAAAGGAAGTTTGAACCTGAGAAACTTCCTGTGAGATCTCCTTATGGGTATCTGCAAGCAGACGTCCTTTAAGTCGAGAAGGCTAGCCAGTTTCCCTGCTGCAAGGACTGCATGACCAGTGACAGAGTGACCATTTTGAATTTAGTTTTTTTCAGATGTTTGTTTAAATATCTGAGATCTAAGATAGGTCGCCTCTCCCCAGTTTTCTTTTGTGTCAGAAAATACCTGGAGTAGAGGCCCTTGCTCTTCTCGTGGGTGGGGACCCTCTCCACAGTTCGTAAAGCCAGAAGGTTTTGTACCTCCATTTCCAACAGCGGTATCTGTGTTGGGGACAGAGGTTTTGACACCTGGGTATGCTTGAGGTCTGGCAACTGCTTGAACTGTATTGACAGACCCTTCTCCACTATCTCCAGCACCCACTTGTCCGACATGATGAGGGACCAGTGCTGAAGATAGTGAGAGTCTGCCTCCAGCCGGAAATGGACAGGCGACCTGGACACTCGCATCAGGACTTAGACTAAGAGGCAGATGGCTGGGTAGAGATGGCTCTTCTTTGGCCCCTTCTGCCCCTGCCTCTGAAAGACCCCCTGTACTGGCTAAAGTCAGATTGGGGATAGGGACTGTAAGGCCTGGGAACAAAACTTCTGCCCCGGGATGGAATCTCTGAGGGGTGGTGGCTTTAGGCTTGGATGAGTGGCTCTGCCAGGAGGCCTTGTACTCATCGACTGTTTTCATGTAGTCAGTGGTTCTGTAATCAAACAGCATATTTTGATCACAGGGAAAATCCATGGCCTTGTTCTGAGTGTCTGTGGTCTGACTGGTTGTTCTAAGCCAGGCGAAGCGTCTCAGAGAGATGGCATGGGCCATCGCCCCAGAGGCTGCATCACTGTTGTCATCTGCCATGTGGAATTGGTACATAGTAGCTTCCAGGGCAGTTAGACGTATCCACCAGCTCCTGCACCATAGAATCTGATCCACTGCAGGCGATAGCCTGCACGGATTTCTCCAAAGGGCTTTCTGATATTTGGCTGTGAATGCCATGTAAGAAGAAAGCCTGAGAAGCAGGGAAGCTGTGGCATACATTTTCTTTGCTACAAAGTCAACTTTCTTGGAATCTTTGTCAGAGGAAGAGGGCGACAAGGAGACGCCAGCCTTCTCACAAGCTGCCTGCTGCACTATACTTTCGTGGCTAGGGTGTGCAGACAGGTACTCGGTACCATTTTTAGACAATTTATATTTTCTCCCAAGCCGCTTATCAACCCCCTGATACTGAAGTGGGGTGTTGAAGCACCTTCATGGTATTTTTTCTAAATGCATTATAGATAGGGATGACCAGGGTCTTTGAGGATGAAAGACTCTTCATCTCGCTATAATCTTCGTCTTCATCGACATCCTGGTTGGGCTCCTGCGTAGGGAGGTCCAGGGTATCCAGCATATTTTGTATAAATGTAAACATAGAGGAAGGATCCTTGTGGTGACCTGGGGGATCCCCAAGGTGAGGATCCGGGGACTCCTGGGGCTTAAGGCCCTCAACATCTATGTCAGGGTCATCATAAAATTGATCATCATCTGCGTCACCCTCACAGTCTACAGAAGACAGAACTGTGGAAGAGTGCTTGCCAGCCCCAGTAAATCCGAGGACCCATCTTTTGAAGGGTCTAAAACAGCTGCCATGCCTTTTCCATATCTTGCACTGATGGAAGAACCTGCACAGTTTGTGTTTTGTTTTTTTCTTTATGCTTTAAGCTGCCTGTTGTCTCGCTATTGGCTTTCCCAGGAGCAATGGGAGCATATCTGTCTTGACAGAGTTTCTTTTTATCCACTTCATCAGAGGCTTGATCAAGCTTCCTTTTTTCGTCACTCTTATTTTTCAATTTGTGAGGAGCTTGATCTTTGGAAGCTTTATTTTTTGGCTGGGATCTGGAGGGTTCCTCAGCACCTCTGCTTTTGGCATTAGTACTTTTGAATGGCCCCGCGTCACAAGCCTTTAATTTATCCTCAGCCATAATAATCAAAGATTTGTCTGCTATGTTCACCAATTTAGAAAAAGCAAACTAGCTCTGGACCTGCGAACTGAGTGCAGGTTTCTGTGAAAATGCCACCGGCTAGTCCTGCCCCAGTTAATAAACTCTGTCTATTACTAGTGCCCTTTTTTTTTTGGTTGTAAAACTGGGATCTATACCAGTGCCAATCTTAAAAGAAACCCAATAATACTCAACTACGCACAGCTGGCTGCTGGACCCTTATGGACAGTCCTGATACAGATGATACCAAGGTCCAGTAATATAACAAAAAAGGTTTCCTCGTAATTGCCAATCTAGAGCGAAAACCCCCAGGCACTGTTTAAATCTGAAATCTACTGCAGGTGCCTCGAGGTAAATCCCACAAGGTCTGAGGTAAAAAACAAGGCAACTGTCCGTAATTCGACGGTTCCCACAAGAATTTGCCCCAAATATGAAGGAAACCATCGAAAATAAGCACCGATGATAAAATTAGGCTTTAAACTAAATGGTCACGGTAAAAATAAAGTCAAAATAGCGCTGTCATGCTAAAAATAAAAAATGTGCGCAGCACTAATGAAAAAGTAAAACTTTCACTCAGCACACTAAAGGAAATAATTTATGAGGAAAACTTTACCCAGATAAGTACTAGGAGGCTGTCAAGGAAAGTTGGGAGACACCTCAGAGGCAATATTGCTCAGTCTAGCGGAGAAAAAATTCTGAAGCATTCCAACAGCTCTCACTCAGCTCACACCCCATTCTGTCTTTTGACTGGCTTGGCCCTACAATCATTTAAATATCTCTTAAAGGCACACCTCCAGGGCAGTTTCACCTAGCCAGCTAAGTGCAAAAATGTTACTGATGCTAAAGGACTCCTGGGATAAGAGACAAGATGCTGCAGCTCAGCTGGGCTATTCTGGGTAAATAAGTTGAGAGAAAAAAAGGAGGGGAAGGGGCTGCCACTCTACACACACAAGAATCGTAATATGCTAACTCAACACAGAAAGAGAAACATGGATCCCTTACTGTACCCAGGGAACAGAGGATAAACATCTCTTTTCAGGCTGCTGAATATTATGGTCTAAGTTATCACTGCCGTATGTTTGACGCAGGATGGAGGAGAACTCTGATCTCCAAACCAGAGTGTTTTACATAAGCAAATGCACCGACAGCACAGCTTGTTCAAGAGGGTGTAAACAGTGAAAGTAAACATGTAAACCTCCTGAACTATACTTCCAGAGTCAGATAAAACGGGGCAAGAAACAGACTGCTGAATTTTCTATGGAACAGCCTAAGGGCTTAGCTTGAGACGTCATTTCTTTCTCAGTTTTAACAGAGGTATCGTTATTACAAGACTCAGCTGCAACACATACTGGCTTCATCTGCAGACTTTTTTTTTTGCAGAGTGATGCCAAGCACATGATGCATGTTACATGCAAATATCACCTTTATTATGCATACTCGGGTCACCATGCAGCACTTCAGCAGACAGTGAGGCCTCCACATGCAGCCAGCTATTTACAGCATGCCAAACAATGTCATTTGAAAACACTGGCTATTTTGCCCACACTCTGTTCAGCGCAGAGTTTGAAAGCAAAGACATCAGAACCAAGCCCTTCCGCTTTCTCAGCACCTACTTTTCATACTGTTCCTGTGGTGCACATTTTTTAAGGCATGGAGTCAAATGAGTTCCAAGGTCTGGTGCGACTACATTACAGCACACCACACCCACTAACATGCATTATTCCGCTTAGAATATGTGCAGAAAGCTCCAATGTGTTATGAGGATAATTAAATTATCTCTTCATTCGCTGAGGTATTACTTGTTAACTCGTTTCCAGAGTCAGTGATTTAAAATGACACCTGATCGTACAGCATTTGCATACTGCTATGAAAACTAGTGCAACACCTCCTGCTTTCGAAGTAGGATGTCACTTCTCTCTCTCTCTCTGCCTCAGTGTCTCGCTCTCTTTTCTTCTTTTTAAAGCTACAGTGCAGCACTGCTTTTAAAATACCAGTTGCCACTTACAGTCAAAACATTAGTGCGTCTGTCACACCGTTGTTCTAAGATCCTCCTACAGTGCATACCATATACACCTCTTGAGTTGAAACCAAAGATCTGGTGTTAAGATTTCAGGAGGCAGTAGACCCGCACAGTGGTCAAGAGCATCATTAAAGGCATTCTAAGATCCAGGGCAACATTCCTCATATGATGATGATTATGAGGATGATGATGATGTTGCAGACATTGGAGTGGCTGTTGTAACCCATCTAGTTAGAACAACAACATATAGAGTGTGTACTATGCTGGATAGACACACACATTCTGGGTATGAAAGAGGCACAAGGTGCAGCTGAGGTCAGCTTTATTTGTCACTTAGCAAGTTACACTGCACGCTGTTTACACCCTAGCATTGCTGCATGCCTGATCTCAAGAAGCAGCAGCGTCATGTGTCATTTGAAAGTTATAAAGTCACAATGTATGTTGCATACACCTTAACAGTACTACATGGCTTGTCTCATGAAGCAGCAACTTAATCAGGTTGTTTGTCAAAAGTTACACTGTACGTTGGTTACACAATAGCATTACTGCATGCCTGGTCTTGAGAAGCAGCAGCTTTAACTGTTCACATATACTTCAGAAAAAGCACAGTCATCCAGGCCCTTCTGCTCCGGTTACACAATTTATGCAGCGCCCCCACTGGCTTCAGTGCCCTCAAATAGCAACATACCATTGTCAAAGAGAAGGAAAATCTCCTCTCATAAACCAGTCAACCATGAAGATCCGTACACACATACTATACTGGTGCCCTACTTCATCACAAATACAGCCACACACACTTCAGCAGCAGAAGCCCAGAACCTTCTACTGTAGTTCTCATGGCAATCAAGTCCTGCAGTGATGGCAGCCAGTTAAGGCTCTCCTGGTGTCTGCAGATTTAGCCAGAGCTGTTTCAAGAGGTGGGATCCCCGGAGTAGAAAGGCGTATGAGAAATTATACTGCAGAAGGAATTCTCCTGCAGCTGCGTTTTTATCCTCTTCAGCACCTGCAGTCTGCAAATAAACCACAAAAACAGTATCTCTTGCATACATGCAGACTCCAGGCACAGAAAGACTGCCAGACAGTCTGGTATTGTAAACACACATAACACACTTTTTAATTTCACAGAGTTTTTCCCCCAAGATGGGCCAACTGCGATGCAACATCTAATTTTCTGTGAGGTTGTATTTGAGGCTTTTTTTTTTTTTCCCACACTTTGTTTATTCTTTTGTAAGACATTACAAAAGGTTACTTCCTTACAAGAAACAGAGACATAGTTGGTATATAGTATTATATAATATCCAGAGTCTGTAATATTCCTTGTAATGCTACACAGCTTCAGTTACACACCCTCAAGGGGTGGGATGCCACATAAACCATGAGAGTGAAGCTTGAGGGGGTTTATTAAGGGTTCTCCCCATGAGGGAGTGTGTAAAATCAGAGTTTTACACACCTACCCATTCTTTATTTTGTATAATTGCTGGGGGTCATTTTTTCACCACAGCAAGTACACAAAATATGTGGATTTCTGTGCGGTCAATCCACAGACCACTGGGGTTTTAGCGCAGTCCACAGCATCTGGCTCGTAAACTGAAGCAACCCCCCCCCCCTCAACTTGCGTCCCATTAGGTAGTTGTTTTTTTTTTGTGCCTGGTGGTATTTTTGGTTTAAAAAAAAAAAAAAAACACAACACAACATACCAACCACTTCTGTCGGGGAAGTTTCCAGCGCTGAAGAGCAGGGACTGACGGCACAGAGAACAGGAAGTTTGTTGTAGGCACATGCGCCAAAGTACGGAAACTGGACGTGTGTTCTTCGTTATAACCAGCTGGTTATAATGACAGAATTATAACCCGATTTCCCCACAGGAAAAATGGAAAGCAGTCATAATAAAGTTAAGAACAAACATCCCACATGGCTATGGGTAACCAGCCCAAGACACATGACAAATATTAGAGTGTAATAATCCCACATAACTAACTAAAAGCCCTGTCCCCAAGCCAGTAAAGACTTGGTGTCATGTATGTCCTAGATCTTTAGTCCACATCAAATGGCACTGGCCCAGTTTCCCCTCCAGAGCTCATACATCGAGGTCCTCTCATAAAGTGCCCAGAAATTGCCAAGAGAGAAAAATATATCATCTGGTTCAGTACAGAAATCCCATACTTACAGAAAAAGCATTTTAAATGTTAAAACTTTTAGAAGTGCCTGTACTGTGGAAAAAACAACGCTGCAAACTTTGGGCACTAAAATGCACCAGCTTCTACAATCGGTGTCTGCTATTAATACAAAACTTGACACCTTGGCTGGTTGCATGGGCACCGTGGAAACAGCAGTCTCTAATCTTCAGACTGAAGCGCAAGACGTATGACGAATTGCTGAAGGTGCACAAAAAGTTACAGCCGCAGCAGCCAAGGAGACCCAGTACCATCACTCTTGCCTGGAAATTCTGGAGAACCAGGGTCGGCGCTCCAATGTACGTTTATTAGGGATACCGGAGGAGGCAGAGGGGGATCATCTCCTTCTCTTCTTATCAGAATGGCTTCCAGATGCCCTGGGGCTTGGAGTGGACTCTAAACCACTGCTCTTACAAAAAGCATACAGAGTGACCCCACAAGGCTGGCAACCAGAACCTGACATGCCACGCACCATCCTGCTTATGCCATTTTAAAGCTCAGACAGCTAAAGCCCTGGCAGGGAAAGGGACTTGCTTAAGTTAACACAAAGTGTGATACTTTCAGGGCAGGGATTCAACACCCGCGAACCTGATTCGGAGGCCTGAGATCAATCTGTGGGTCTGTGTCTCTCACACATACAAAATATAGTTGTTATCATATCAAATTTTGATGGTGTTACTACCATATGTAATACTGCGGTTATCGGGAATATTGCTGTATTACAAAAATAGTCTCCTTGTAAGGGAAGCTGGATGGTTCAGTGGATTGGCAGGTTAAGGAGTCTTTCACTTCAAGGTCACTGGTTCAAATCCAGCACACATCGGTAGTGGCTGAAAGCCATTATCACCTGAGGGCTGTTCAGCAGCCAATGTGACTTGAGCTGTGGTGGTCTCAGTCCTATTCCCAGTGGGCAGGTGTCCACATCACGCACATACAC
Organism: Neoceratodus forsteri; assembly: GCA_016271365.2. NCBI lineage: Eukaryota > Metazoa > Chordata > Ceratodontiformes > Ceratodontidae > Neoceratodus > Neoceratodus forsteri. The sequence continues at coordinate 172,050,752 of JADMNL010000028.1, forward strand.
ACAAAAAAAAAACACCACAACTGACAAACTGGCATCACTGCTGGCAATTTCATATGAAAGGCCAAGGACTGAATGGGCATGGAGTCTGAACTACCTTCTCATCTACGTGGTGGTCCCTTCATGGGAGGGTTGAGGAGCACTGGTGGGACTGTGTGAGGAACCTTGCACTGATCACATGTGCTGTACCTGTCATGTGCATTAAACAGAGGACTTCAGGTCCCAGTGCTCTCAATCCAGCACCTTTCACAAGCACTAAATTCACACAAAGAAAAAATCTTTACATTTTAAATTAAAAAGGTCTCTCCAATCTCTTGTGTGGGGAGAGGTGACACAGTAAAAATAACAAGAAATTAGCTGAAAGGCTTAAACGCCGCGATGTGGCATGAACCACAGTTATCACAGCATCAAAAAATAGAAATTTAAGTACCTGTAAATTTTCTTTCTCCGACTGCTGGTCTCCGGGCTCATCACTTCTGGGAGGTCCTTCCTGGAACCACGTGACAGGCAGGAGGTAGGTTGACTTCTGCAAGTAGGTGGTAACCTCCCAGCCACTTCCTCCAGACGCCAGTACTTCTACAGCCGTTGTCTTCTGAGGAAACCCATAACTTGGAACAAACAAGAAAGGTTAGTGTAACTTGCAGCCAGAGGCCGACATTCAGCATTCTGGGAGGGACAGAGCCCGAAGACCAGCAGTCGGAGAAAGAAAATTAACAGGTATTTAAATTTATATTTCTCTCTCCTAAAGCTGGTCTCTGGGCTCATCACTTCTGGGATATACTAAAGCAGTACATCCCTCCACTGGGTGGGAACAAGTTTATAGTCCTCTATGGGTCCACCACTGCCCAGAGGACCCTGCGGCTAAATGACACCTTCGCCGAGGCAGCAACATCCAACTTGTAAAACTTGCAAACATGTGTCTGGATGACCATGTGGCCGCTCTACATAAGTCTGCCGGGGAAGCTTCTCTGAAGTCTGCCCAGGACATAGCCATCGCTCGGGTTGAGCATGCTCATACTGGTTCTGGTAGACCAATCCCAGCCAATGAGATAACACCTTTGGTAAGAATGCCGGATCTGTCCGCATGACTACAGAGTCTTGATGAAAAATAGTATAAGGTTCTTCAGATGACAGTGCTCCTATCTCACTAATGCATTGGGCTGAGGTGATTGCAGTGAGAAAGACGGCCTTCATAGTAAGATGAAGTAAGGATGCCTCCTTTAAGGGTTCAAACGGTGGTTTGGTGAGTGCTCTAAGTACTAGGTTGAGCCTCCAGGGAGGTACTACCAGTTTTATTGGCAGACGTTTCAAGGTTACTGCCCTCAGAAATCGTCAAACATGAGGGAGAGCTCCTAAGGATTTGCCTGAGTCCGCTAACAGCAACACACCCAAAGCAGACACCTGGATTCGTAAGGTAGCCGGCTGGAGGCCCTTGTCGAAACCCTCCTGACGGAACTGAAGTGTGGTAGGGAGAGACACAGAGTCATCCGTTAAGGAGTAATCTCGCAACCAGAATAGGAATTTTCTCCAAATCCTATGATAAACCCTGGAGGAGGAGGCTCACCTGGATTGAATCATCATTTCTATGACAGGTTCCAAGAAACCGAACTTCCTGAGAGTTTCCCGCTCAGTCTCCATGCTGACAGGGACAGACTGCAAGGCCTTGGGTGCCACACTGGTCCATGATGTAGTAGGTCTGGACATTTGGACTAATCGTGGAAACCACGGTCTGTGGGGCCAGTGTAGGCAGACCAGAAACATCTCTGCTTGTTTTGGGATATCTTGTGCAGTACCCTTGATATGATCGGAATTGGTGGGAAGGCATACAAGAGATCAAACTGACCCCAGTTGATGGAGAATGCGTCCTGTGCTATGGCCTTGTCGTCCTTGCTGAGGGAGCAGAATCTTGGAAATTTGCAATTTTTTCAGCAGGCGAAAAGATCTACCTGCTGGTAGCCCCACTGCTCCGTGGTTGGCTAGAAGGAGCTGTTCTCGAGCTCCCATTCTCCCGGTAGGCTGTCCTTTTGACTTAGCCAATGTGCTGTGACATTTTCTTGGCCTGGAATGTGTGCCGTCCATAGACTTGTCAGGTTGACTTCAGCCCACTGAAAGAGGAGAAGAGCCTCTCGCAGCATCTGGGAGCTCTTTGTGCCGCCCTGGCAGTTGATGTATGCTACTGTTGTCCAATTGTTCGTGAGTATGAGGACTTCCTGGTGGCTGAGTTGCAACTTGAATTGCTGTAGTGTCAGGCGGACTGCCCGCATCTCCAGTACATTGATGCTGTAGAGGGACCCCACCCAAGACCTTCTGCCCTGCGTCGAGAGCTGTTACGAATGTACTCCCCAGCCCCGGAGACTGGCATTGGTGGTGACTGATCTGGTGAGGATGCCCCAGACTGAGACTCTTCATGATGTTGTCCTGCTGAGTCTACCATATCAGGGATTCCTTCGCCTAGTGGGATATTTGAATCCTCTGATCCATTGTGCCCCTTGATTGGAACCATTGCTGGAGGAGAGCAGACTGGGGAGGTCGCATGTGGACTAGTGCCCATGGGACTGTCTGCCAGGGAGACCATCGTCCCTATGAGTTGCATGAAGGAGCGGGCCAGCAGAGAACAGGCTTCCTGGAATTTGAGGATGAGGGCCCTCAGTTCTCTGAATGTCAGTTCTGTGGGGAACACTGTTTTGGATTGTGTCGATATTCACCCCCAGATGAGAAAGAGACTGAGACGGATGTAGAGAACTCTTCCTCCGGTTGATTACGAACCCCAGAGAGGAGAGGCACCGTATGACCTCCGTCACTGCCGGAACTGCTTGATCGTAGCCTGGGGCTTTGATGAGAATGTCATCCAGGTATGGAAAGAGCTGGATCCCTTGCATTCGGAGGCGAGCGACCACTGTCACAAGGACTTTGGAAAAGACGGGGGGGGAGGGCTGTGGATAGGCAGAAGGGCAGCATCTTGAACTGGAAATGGTGACCTTCTACTTTGAATCTCAGAAACTGACGGTGTGCCTTCCTGATGGGAATGTGTAGATAGGCATCTTGTAAATCTACTGAGGCCAAAAAGTCCCCCTGATGGATTTCTCGGATGATGGAGGACAGGGTCTCCATCTTGAAAGTTCTGTGACGAACATAGCCATTTAGAAACTTGAGATCCAACACTGGCCAGAAGCCCCCTAAGAGTTTTGGTACTATGAAGAACAGCGAGTACACCCCTCTGTTCCTTTCTGGAGGGGGGACTTGTTCGATCACTGCTGACTGTATGAGATCTGTAATGGCTTGCCGGGTCGCCACTCATTTTACTGGGTTACATGAGATTGGCGAGGGCACTATGTGGGGCAGGGGGGGCCAGAAAACGAACTCGATGAAGTAACCCTCGCGGATTACATTCAATACCCACTTGTCTGTTGTGGCGTGGACCCATTCCTCGAGAAAGTTGGAAAGTCTGCCCCCAACGCGAAGACAGGTCCGCAAGTCCTCACTGTGATTTCTTGGAGTCACCCTAGACATCCTGCGCACCTCCCCTGCCGCCTCAGAAGCCACGTTGGTTACAAGAGTTGAACCAAGAGTGTCTGCCTGGGGCCGTCTTGTTCTGCCCCCTGGAATAATTTTGGGCCCAAAAATTCTGTCTTGAACCAGAGTTCTAGGGCCAATTCCTTTCTCGGGTGTGCGGTATTCACACTTTTGCAGTTTCTCCAAATTCCGTGACCACCTCTTTTAGCGTTGAGCCGAACAGGAGGCCTCCTTCATAAGGGGCGTTGACCAAACGCATCTTCGAGGCGGCATCTGCCTGCCAAGCCCGCAGCCGTAAGTTGCGTCAAACCGAGGTCTGGTAGAACATAGCCCGTGCTGCACATCTGACTGCCTCTTCTGACACGTCAGCCGAATATGCCGAAGCTAGACCCATGAGCTGTAACTGCTGTAAAATGGGCTGGTTCTTGTCTGGCTCGTCAACGAGCTGAAATGCCAGATTAGTGGCCCAGGAGAGTGCGGCTCTGGCAGAGTAGAGGTTAGCCGTAGCTGCCTTGAGGAAGGGTGCAATGGACTGAAAGGCCTTCTTTAGAGAAGTGTCCACTTTCCTGTCTACCAGGTCTCACAGGGAGGCCTCGCCTTCTGCTGGGATCACCATCTTTTTCGTGAGGTTTGATATAAGAGGGTCTATCCTATGGCAGTCGAGCCATTTCTCCGCAAGCTTCTTTTCAAACTTCAGGAGTTTGGTTAGGCGACGAGGGACAGGGAAGGAACACTCGGGTCCCTGCCATTCTTCCTTTAAGAGGTCCTCTATAGCCGGAGATAGAGGAAAGGCCGTCACAGGCTTCGAAGCTGACACTAGCCGGAATGCCGGCTTTGCTCGCTTGGGCTCTGGAGAAGTAGGAGCGCTCAAGTGGATCTTCTCGGACACCTTTTTAATGAAAAAATGTAGATCTTCCAGATCGAAGTTTCTGGCTGGTGAGGCCTCCGAGTCAGAATCCGAGTTGGGGAGCTCTCCTTCTTCTAAGGATGTACAGTCTGACCCTGTGGGGGACCTGTCCCACTTGTGCTTCCCATGAGCTGTGTCCCTGTGTCTGGAAGAACTCCTGGATCTAGATCTAGGTCTCTTCCTCCTCTTATCATGCCATGAGGCGGGGGAACCCTCGTCCGAGGATGGGGAAGGTGTGCGCTTCTGTGTGGCCTTCCTATGTGTAATGGATTCCCTAGGCTGCTGAAGGACATCGAAACATGAGGGGTTGATGGCAAAGGCTCGATTCAGTTTCTCTATCAGATCTGGGGCTACAGCCCTAGCCAAGTGGCGACATCTCTCTAGAGTTGGGGACTGGCCTGAACCCCTGGGCTGGTCTTGTGGATCCTGATATTCGGAGATGTAAGCTTCATCCACCTCGTACCAAGCAGGCTTGACTGCGCTGTTGCATTTCACACACAGCGACCCTGCAAATGTGGCCAGCATGGGTGTTCTGCACTTGTGGCACTTTCTGCCCCTGGGGGGGCCTGTCCTTAGTGGAAGCCATAACCCATGGTATCACAACTTGAAGGGGCAAGTTAATAACACTTGGCCACCTAGGCTTAGTGTAAGCCTGCTCCTTTAAGACCTTTCTGAATAGTCCCCCCAAATTGCTGTGCTCTGGTGCAGTCTCCTTGATGCTTGTGGGCTGTTTTAGAAAAGCCACCTCGAAATTACTGAGTTTGGAGAAATCTCCTGAAGGCTTTCTGCTTTGAGCCCCCCAAAATTAAGAATCCATCGAGGAGTCGTGACCAGGCTGGTTGCCGACAAGACGAGAGACTGCCTGCTCCCCTATACCCCTGAATGAACTGCCGCTGTAGCACTACTTTTCCCGTGCTAAATCTGTGACGTCGGAGAGCTCAGGAGATAAAACGGCTCTCTGACCAGCAGTCACGTTGACAGCCTGATTGTCCTGTGGCCGCCGACCTAAAACGTAGTTTCGGGCAATCTGGCCAATGCTGATTCTTTCCCTTATGCTCGCCGATGCGCTGCTGCTATGCTGGGGACGCTTGGGGGCTTAACACAGGTCCGTGGACCCAGGTGTGCTTCAGGCTGCAGTGATGCTCGGGGGGGGGGGGGTCCTGATTCCTCAAGTGCAGGAAGTGAGAGTAATGAGGAAGCACAGGGAGCCTGTCTGTCCAGCTTGCAAGGCTGAGACTGGGGTCCCTGCAGTAGCACTCCAGAGCACTAATAAATCCAACCATAAATCCGCGAGTACAGAAAAAATGAAAACTCGCTGTTCTCCTAGTCTGTCATTTCTGTGACAGAGGTCCTGCAGAGCTCCTGCCATCAGACAGGCAGGAAGTAAACTGTCATCTGGAGGAAGTGGCTGGGAGGTTACCTCCTGCCTGCAGAAGTCAACCTACCTCCTGCCTGTCACGTGGTTCCAGAAAGGACCTCCCAGAAGTGATAAGCCCGGAGACCAGCTTTAGGAGAGAGAACTGCCCTCAGTATCAGTACCATGACTTCCAATAAAACAGTATACCATGAACCACAGTTACCATGGTATCAGAAACTGCCCTAGTAGCAATAACATAACTTCCAATAACACAGTATACAGTGAAACCCTGATACCATGACATCCCTTATATATATATATATATTATCAACACACACACACGCATTAATGCAGTGTGTGTGTGTGTGTGTGTGTGTATGCCCCCATCCCTACTACACTACTCTCACCTCCTCCTCCTCCATTACCCGCCACTATCCCCCGGCTCCCTCCTTGTAATGTCCACCTCACCCCCTGCCTACCCTTCTCCACTCCCAAGCTCCACAACATGTATTTGCGGTGCTTTCAGCCTAGATTGTTACCCTATTTATTGCTGAACATACTACATCTAGGTATGTTTATTGTAATATTGCTGCTGTTTTTTTCTCCTATTATTACGCATCATTTATGCTATATGTCTTTTCATTGCACAATCCTCTGATTATGTACTGTAAATACTCCGTATTTATCTCCCTTTACCCTTCCCCTGGGATACAGCTGGAAACTAGCTATTTCTCAGCTCAGTATGTCTTTCCTGGTCAAATGTTTGAAAATAAAATAGAAAATAAATATGCACACACACACACACACACACACACACACACACACACACACACACACACACCTTTCAAGCACTATGCACTGCACATAGCATTACACTTAAATCAACCTCTGTTTGACGCAGAAGTGCTGATGTTTCACAGGATGCTATTTTTAAACATACACATTATTTAAAAATTAAATTAACTATCAAAACATATGAAGAAGCCAGCAGAATAATGCCATTTGGTCTATCTAGTCTGCTCATATTGCAGGGTCCACAGCTTGAGCTACTGACCCTGTCCCCCCCCCTTCCCACTCCTCCCAACCTTTCCATCCTCACCACTCATGATCCTAACCTTCCCCCATGCCTATCCCAGCCTGTCTTGAAGCTGCACACTGTCTTCAACAAGACCACCTCTTCTGGCAGTGCATTCCAAGTGTCTACCACCTCTCCGTGAAGAAGTGCTTCCTGACCTCCTTCCTAAACCTCCTCCACCTTAAGACTGTGTGCCCACATGATGAACTGATAATTGGCTGATGGAACATATTACTGGCCCCCCAGTGTGAGGATAAGACACACTCTAATCTAGTCAGAGTGCAGACTGTTTTACACAGAGAAGTGGTATAAGCTCTTGGGACAGGGGTGGGGGGGGAGAGCCCCCGCCCAGTCAACTTATGGGTTAAGCACATCACTTTCTCAGCTGGTCCAAACAATGATGAGGGGCTGGAATTGTTGACAAAGAACAGTTGCTACACCAGCTTAAATAAAGTGGACTCTGCTCTGGAAGCCAGAGACATCACTGGCAGTTAGAAAAAAACTGAACATAATGAGACATACCTCACTCACTCTTAGGTGTTTCATCTATTTTTTTTATGTAGCAGCTTGCTGCTTGTAGAGGAATGTTAATATTGTCCTAGGACTACTATCTGTCGTACTGGAAAAGTTTTTTTTTTCTTTTAATTAGTAGACTCTTCTCTAGCAGATGGCAGTCCACTGACAAACCAGCAGGTCAGCCCTTTGCCCTTTGGCAATACAAGCACATTAGTTAAATCCGGTGCAACAGTAGGTCTAAAAGCTGCAGTACCTTCCCCCCTTTTTTTCACACTAACTGTGTGATACCCACTATTTTAATTGTTATTGCTCTTTAAATTCAAAATCTGTTACACATTCTGGGCAGGTGCTCTTCAGCTCAGTGCTACAGACTGATAGCAACAGGCTGAAAGGCAGGATAGAGGTGAATGTATGGCCAATGATACACAGCAGGTTATGTATTCTTTGCAGGATACACGGAGTTACTGAAGCATGAGGCTGAAGACCATCAGCTGCTGTGGCTCAAGGGGTCAGCAGAGTCTGCTGATGTGCATCTAACACGCTGTTTGCAGCGGGACAAGATTTCCTTTTTGCTACCTGGAGGCGAGGTTTGGAGTCTGCTGCAGGATTTGTTTGACACACGCCGACAGCGTGCACTAAACTGGTTTCTGGTTTGTGACGAGTCTGCATCCCTTAAAAAAACAAAACAAAAAAAAAAAAAAACGGTTCAGGCCATGTCATGTGCTTCACTACAAGAAGTAAATGGAGGATTGAAGCTGCCTTGCTCTGAATGGGTCATCAGGGTTACATTTTGGACAGGCTAGCCTCTACCCTCAGCCTCCAAATATTCACCACCTGCTGTATAGATAACCACAGGCACTGAAAATGGCACCCGCCCACTGGCTAAAAATAGCCAGATTTTGTATCAGGTCAGTAAAATTTTTCTTACTTGTCTTGCTGGCTAGTGCTAGATGAGGTATCATTTGAGCAAGTACACCAGTTGGACCAGTACAATATATCTATGTAGGTCTGGTGGAGTTTCCCCATCTCCTAGCCCTGCTGGGTAGTAGCTTCAATACTTTTATTTCAGCTACTTGAATGCTGTCCAAGGATCCCTTTTGCCCAGCTGTCTTCAATAGAGCACATGACCATCAGTTCTTCTTGAACTCACCAGCTAAAACATCCCACCCCATCTATCCCCTTTCGTACGGAATATATAAATACACACAGGCGCTTGGATTCTTTTTGCTTTAATCAGTGGACTGCGTGTAAAGCAAGGTTCTCTTTCGGTCTGAAACACATAAAGCCTTTGTAATTTTCCAGCAATGCCAAAAATCAAAGAGAAAAACCAGAGTTCAAATTGCCATTTGCCTTTTAGTCCAATGAGAGAAGCAGCCGAGAATAACTTTGAAAAAGCTGACGAACTGCACCGGTTTGTTTTGCTCTTAAACTAAGGACAGCTGAGGTGAAATGTGAGTGACTGACAATGGAATGTCTAGATTACCTCATGGTTATAGATCATATGCCTGCGTGTTACATAAAAAAACCCTGCAGTTTTCAAATTACACCTTTGAACCAGCCAAAAATGCTTTTTTAGGTTTAAGTTTTACAGGACCTGGAATGACATTTTCACAATAAAAAATATTCCTGTAAAAGTGTGTTGCCCTTAATGGCTCTAGTCATAAACAGGCAGGTCTCTGGGTCTAGTTCAACACAACAGTGGCAATTTAAACTGGACCTGTCCACTAAACTGGTCCAACTGCTGTTCTGCCATTGATCCTGGGTCATGGCTGGCACTGCTGTACAGGAGGTGGTACTGGCAACAAAGCACAGGGTTTCAACTGGAAGCCTGTGCTCCACCTCATAATCCACCCCAACAAAATAAGGCAGAGGAAATGCACCATTGCTTTCTTCCTAGGAGACTGTGCATAAGGATAGCAGAGCCCTCTTTCACTTCACTGGCTAAATGTTTTCAAAATCAAACTGAAAATATTTTTTAAACGATACCTTATTAGCCACATAAGATCGCACATATTTCCTGCTTACATCTTTCTTTAGAAGATACTGCAGTGAGGCCCACCTGATTGTCTTGAAGCCGTGCATCACATTGCAATGACACAGACCTGACCTTGAGTGCCACGATGGACTCACACTGCCATGCCAGAGATCTGGATTTGACTGCAAAGATGAACTCAGACCATCATGCCAGCGGCAAGGATGACAGAGGCCAGGATGGACTCGACTGTCATGCCAGTGACCTAGATTTGAGTACCAGGATGGACCTGCGCTGTCACATCAGCAACCTGGATTTGAGATGTCAGGATGCGCTCAAGCCACCATGGCATTTGGGAGGGCAGGATGAACTTGCACTGTCATACCAGTGATGGAATGCCAAGAAGGACTTGCACTGCCATGACAGAGACCTGCATTTGAGTACCAGGATGGACTCACACTGTCATCCCAGAGACCTGGATTTGACAGGTCAGGATGGACTCGCACTGCCATGACAGCAACATGGCTTTTGGAGGCCAGCCCAGGATGGACTCATGCTATCATGCCAGAGACCTGGATTTTGAGAGGCCAAGATGAATTCATGTTGTCATGCCAGCAAACTGGATTTGCTGGGATGGACTAGCATTGTCATGACAAAGTCCTGGTTATGAGTGCCCAGTGGACCTGCACTGCAATGACCGAGACCTAGATTTGAGTGCCAGGATGGGCTTACGCTGTTGTGTCAGCCATATGGATTTGGAAGACCAAGATAGGTTCACGCTGTCATGTTACTGACCTGGATTTGAGGGACCAGGATGAACTTGTGTTGTCATGACAGAAACATGGATCTGAGTGCAGGATGGAGTCACACTGCCATGACAGAGACCAGGATTTGAGTGCCCAGGTGCACTTGTGTGGTCATGAACGGAGGTGTGGATTTAAGTGCAGGACAGACTCGCAATGCCATGCCAGCGACTGGAATGGGGTGCTTGGATGGGCCTGCACTGCCATCCCAGTGATCTGGATTTTAGTGTCAGACCGGATCTGCACTGCCATCCCAGCAACTTGGATTTGGGTGTCAGACTGGATCTGTACTGTCATCGCAGTGACCTGGAACTGACTGCCTGGAAACTCACACTGTCATGCCAATGACCTCGATTTGAGTGCCAAAATGGACTCGTGCTGCCATGCCATTCCCTTGAATTTACATGTCAAGATGGACTTATGCTGCCATGCTAGCAACTTGGAACTGAGAGGCCAGGATGGATTCATGCCGTCATGCCAGAGATCTAGATTTGAGTGTCAGCATAGACTCACACTGCCATGCCAGCAACCTGGATGTAAGTGCCCCAATATACTCGTGCTGTCATGCCAGCAAGATGGATCTGAGTGGCCAGGATGGATTCTGGCTTCCGGCACTAGACATTATGGGGTTGCCTAGCACGTCGGCAATCGAGCTTTGCACCCAAAGCCTGGGAAGACAAGAGCAAATGCCAGCAGAGATGGCAAAAAAAGTCATTTGGATAATGTCCCCATGGGTGGGGTGGGTAGGGCACTCCCCTCACAAGAGCGACATCTGTGGTTATTTGGGGAGGTGCCACTGGTGCGGCAGGTGGCCAAACGTCATCTAGCATTCCCCCATGGACAGAACCATCATAGAAGAGCTCAAATCGGATTAAGTCAGAAGGTATGCAGGAGGAAAACTAGCAAATCACCACCCATCCTCATACAAGGCCTGTCGGATGGCATCTTCCTCCATTCCCACTGAACTGAGTTTGCCATGGGGCCAGCAGAAAAGGAGGCCAAGGGCATACAGCAAGAGAAGCATGGATCTTGAAACCAAAGAACCACTGTGCCCAATACCAGTCCTGAAGCAGGCAGAAACACTGATTAGGGAAGACTCAAAGATAGGAGAGAAGAGGACACAGGTTGGGGCGCTTCGGAAGACATAAAATAAAATATAAATTTAATTCCACCACAGTTTCACTGCATGGAAATGTTGCTGTGTTCATGGGAGAAACACAAATGATCTAAAACGTAAACAGAAGAGTAGTGTTATGACATGACATGACATACAGACAATGCAGAATGCTGCCCAACTCCCACATTTGTCTTCTTTGCATCAGTTCTGAAACAGTGAAATAGTGACTTATCAAAGCATCAGTACAGATGTCCACCAAGTCAAACTCAGTTATACCACTACTTACCAACAGATTATTACATCTGAATCATATACTGACGTAGTGTTTTTTCCAACATGCCCCCAACAGTAGCAGTGAAATACTGACATGTTATTGAGAGTTTAATTTACTGCTATCATACGCAGCTGCATGCAATTTCCTAATATTGAATTTGTCACAGAGAGGGGGATCAGAAAACATCCAGGCAGGCAGCACTTCGGCCTGCAAATGCAGTGATTTCAGCTCGATGTAACAGTATCAATAAAATCTGTAACTGCAGCCTTAGGTGACTTTGGCACTGGCAGCTTTCCAGTGAAGCCCAAAGCTCTTACAGCGACAGCACAGAATAGTTTGAATGCATGTGAGATCTATGGCCAAGGACATTACAGTACTACTGTACATTACGCTATCATGTCCCAGGGAAAAGTTGGGACACCAGCAAAGAACACCACTGAGCCGATCCCTCCTTTTACGCTCTCTGGATACCTGCAGCCTAGCATCCATCAGGTATGAGAAAGAGAGAAATGACGGCGTTGCATTCAGAATGTCTGTCTTCACACGTACACAGTCATTCAGTAATTAGTAGTTTGTTCCAATCATATCTCTTGAGATCTGTAAACAGTAATGCTTTTCAGATTCTAAAACTGAAGACCCATATGGAGCCAAATATTTAGCAGCCACTAGCCAGCAGGGCCTGTGATTGAGAAAATCCACAGGCCCCACTGATACACTGCTGGCCCAACTAGTGTACACATTGTTACCTCTGCAAGTACTAGCCAGAGGGCTGACTGATGGAAAATTTTACAAGCCTGCTATAAAAGCTACCAGCATTTGATCAGTGGTCCAGTGTCAGTTTCTACCATTGCTTTCTTAGAAACATAATGTAGGAAATGTCGGTAGAAAAACAGACACTGATCCATCCTGTCTTACATACTAACATACTAAAATGCCAGCAGAATAGGCCTAACGGTCTTTCGTGTCTGCTCGTTTGGTCAGCCCCCACCCGGGGTGCTGACCTTGCTGCCCCCCTCACCTTCTCTGGCTTCTCCCTTCCCAGTTCCGGATATTCTTGCTGCATTGGATTTTGCTTCCAGAACCCTTCCCCTGTACCTGTCCCACCCCTCTCGAACCCCTCCACTGTCTCTGCCTCCACCAGCCCCCTAGGCAGCGCATTACATGGCTCCACCACCCTCTCAGTGAAGTAGCACCTCCTCCTTTCTCCCCTGAATCTTCCCCCCTCCAGCTTCCACCCATGCCCTCTAGTGGCCCCCTCCTCCTTCCTTTGTTTTGTTCCTTTGTTTGTTTTACTCTGTCCTACTCCAGGACCTACTGTCTAGTTGGGGCTACTGCCTTCACCTCCCCCACACCCCATCCTACTGCTTCCCCCATGTAAAGAACAGTTACGTACGTGCCATAACAGATCTTCGACAGAATCTCTTCTCATTGGGCCACGCCTATGGAACTATAGCTGCCAGGCACTAGGACCACACAGAAACTTTTCTGCAAACAGTTCATTAGGGGCCGCTCACAACAGCATCCTACGTCGGCACTTCCCATATAAACGTGGGCGGCTTCATCCCTCCTCAGTTCCCTGCAGGAGAGCATGCTCAGAAGACCTCCTTCTAGGGAGCCAAGAGAGCATCTATGGTTCCATCTACCAGGTAAGGCAGGAAACAGCAGGTAAACCGTCCTGGAGAAAGAGACAAGTGTTACAGAGCTTTAAATCTTAGGGGGAGACAGGGTGGGATGGTATGGCCCGACTGTTCCGTTAAGTACGTAACTGTTCAATCCTCTTTGAAGATATCTCTTTCATCAGGCCACACCTATGGAATGGGTACCAAGCAGTACCTACAGTGAACAGTCTGGGCACCGGGAGCCCACAGGCCTAAGAAAGAAGACCTTGAACAAGCACAGCTAGGCCAAAACCTGCCCATTTTCAGAAGGGAATGTCCAGACAGTAATGTCTAGGTGTGGACAGTACTCCAGGTGGCAGCTGCACAGATTTCTGCAGTTGACATATTTTGGAAGCAAGGCAATAGAAGTGGCCATGCCTCTGGTGAAAGGGAATGACCACGAACAACACCAGGAGGTTCCTTGCCGTATTTCCTATAACAAAACGTAATACAGTCAGCCAACTATTTGGACAGGAACAGTTTAGTAACAGGTATGCCCTCTTTCCCAGGGGCAAAGGAAACAAAAATCTGTGAGGCCTTCCTGCAGTCCTTTGTGTGGTGTATAGAACACCTGAATATTCTATGTACATCTAAAATATGAAACAATGTTTCCCTGGATTGGCATGCTCTAGAAAATAAACTGGCACGTGGATGGTTTGATTTAAAGTCAACTCAGACACCACCTTCAGAAGAAACTTAGGACTGGTAAAGTAAGCTCCTCCAAAACAAAATTCAAGTCCCAAACTGGGACTGGGTTGCAAATAGGGGGCTTGAAGTGTAGAATATCTCTCAAAAACATACAGTCTACCTCCAGCAGAGCAACCGTATCACCATCAATAGGCACATGTTACGCTGAAATGGCAGCCAAGTGTACTTACATCAGCCTCTTTTTGAGACTTTCCAAATCGAGCAAAGGCTATGCCTTCAGGAGTCATGCATGAAGGTGAAGTGACGAAGTCCAGATGGACCAGGGCTCCCTGTACCTGTGACAACAGGATGGGGTGGTCGACAGCACAGAAGTGGTCACACTGGAGTGAAGGGGCAACCGTGAGCAAACCAGGGAGATTTTCTCCTTACTATGTTCCCTCTCCAAGTGCTCGTGTTTGTGCTGTCCCAAAGTCTTCTCCCGGGACTTCAAGGAGTGGGAGCCTAAGGAGCAGGCCAGCGACACAGTGGAGCTCACCTCCTGGAGCTCTTTCTCCATTCTGGTTACCTGCCATTTAAGTAGGTGGGTTTCCAAGGCATTCTTTCGATGGGTAGTGGTACTGAATTTAAAGCAAATCTGGCAGGCCTTCACGTTATGGGCCACACATGTAGACGTCGTGTGAGTAGCCCGACTATTTCTCACTGCATTCGCAGTATCTGAAGAGCTTCAACCACTCTACAGTCAACATACAAGACATTCGGTATCACGCCGGTGACCTGGTTTCGGGAATGACCTCGGGTCATCGGGGTGCTGGCGTGGGTGGAGCAGGATCGAGCATGCCAATGGGCAGCTCTCCTCTCCCCGAGGGTGGGTTGGCGCCCCTCCGTAATTCCACTCCCACTGGGTGGAGGTCCGGTGGGTAGTGTAGGTGGGAAGGCGGCGGCAAACAGTTACTGGAGGTAGAAGGGACTGAGCTGGCGCCACAGGGTGCACAGCGGTGCCTCCACACACTGCACGGCTGTGTGCCAGGGCCTCGGGGGGAGTCGAGAGAAAAACCTGTAAAATACCTATGTGTCCCCATCGCCAGTTGGCGGGAGGAGGCGACGGGGACCAAACAGCTATATAAAAAAAAAAAAAAAAAAGGCAGCTTGTAAATATGCATCAATTTGACTTTTTAATGTCATGGTAGTGTCACTAGATTATCTAACACCAAAAATTTCCTACTGCTGAATTGACTTTTAACCTCAGCCCCAGAGTCTGTCATACTGAGCACCACCACACTCCCACCTTTGTTTGAGTGTAACTGCACATTTTTTTCCATGGATTCAAGTGCTTTAAATTTTTCTGTGCTCATGTTAACATGAGAAGGTCGACAGACACTCTTAGCTAACCTCTACAAATCCTGCTCATAAGCATTCAAGAAGACATCGATAGCTGAGCTTGAAGGGGGTATATAAAAGTAGATTTAGGTCTAAACAGATTGCTTTTGTTGAATAGCTTAAGGTTCCACAAGATCATTCGCATCATGGGGCAATGAAACAAAGCTGCCATTCATATCTTGATCATTCAATAATCACCAATTTACTTATTAACTTATTATGTACTGTATATCTTGTAGGTTGCCTGTAAGCCCTGCTTTTAATACCTGTAATGGCACCCAGAGCCCCTTTCAAAGTTTGCAAGGACTAGCCTATCCTTTGTATGGATATACCTCCTTCTGCTTGAATTAACCTGTGAATTATATTAGTTCAGCTTTATTGCCCAAATCAATATCTTGCACTTATTCAAATGCCTCTCATACTGCTGTACTACTGTTTAACATTATTGTAACCAAGAATCTGCACATGTATTGTATACACCCGTTTTCAGTACATTTTGTAAGTTGTTGCACATCTCACTCCTCTATATCATGTATTTACATGTTGTTTATTTTGTCTTGTTCCAGGTCGACTCTGAAAAAGGGACTGCATTGCCTCAGTGGGCTTACCCAGTTATCAAAATTCAATAAATACATATAGTTTGTAAGTCTGCAGTCCAATGAGTTAATAACGTCGCAGGGTTTTAAATAATTGAGTAGCAGTTTTTTTTCTTGGGACTATACTAACTGTACAGAAAGTATTTATACAGATTTTCTAGAAGTGCTGTGTTTGTTAAACACAGTAAGGCAAGAGCTATGCATTTTCACAAAGATTTAGCACTTTTATGAGCAAAACGCTAATCAATTTTTAGAGTTAAATAAATCCCTGTGTCGTCCTCAGTGGCGTCCCCTCCTCGGGTTCCTGGGCTGCTGCTTGTCCCTGCCCCGCCTTTACCCTTGCCCATGTAGTGTCTCTCACCTGTTGTTCCTGTTGCGCTACACTATGATCCTGAGGCTATGGGGGATCAAGCACGAGCTGTAGCTGTCCTCTCAAAAAAAAAAAAAAAAAGAGGAAGCAGCACCAGATTCACTGTCAGCAGTATGTGGGTCAGATGGTGCACCATTTGAATGAGGCCTTTTGAGAATAGACCGAAGGTGTTTCTTCCAATTGAATATGCACCCGTTCTGATAGTTCCTCTCGTACAGTAGGAATTTGTTCTGTTTATATGCTCTCAGTTTTGTGTCAAGTTGCTCAATTAATTTATTCTTGAAACAGCGCGTAGGTGCTAAACAGTGAGGCAGAACTGCTGAACAGGTGCGTTTTATCTACACTATTGATGTTTGATCTACACCATTAAACTGAACTGAGACAGCCTTCTTGTGTTTAGCAGTATCCTTCCCTCTAGTTTTAGAGTTGGTGTGACTGCACATGGTTTCCTTTTTTTGTAATATATATGTTCACATATTAAATCTGTAAACAAACCTGCAGTTAATTCCAATTTCTAATCCCAAATTTACCCAAACCGGCAATGGACATGACATTAAAGGAGGTCGTTCCAGCTGCGCTATTTTACCCCTAGGGTACAGAGAAGTTGTTTAGAGCCCAGTGCATTGTTTAATAATGCAAGCCTATAATAGTATTTTTATAGTTATGTATTCATTAGTTTGTAAAGTATATTAATGTGTGTCAACTTCAATATGGCAGCCATATTAATTTTACTGATTAGTCTCACTGTTGATAAATGACACACTTCAGAAATTAAGGTGAATAAAGGTAAACGTTTCCATAGTCATGGTGATAGCTTTATCTGCTAAAATCAAATGCAGGAACTCCTCACAGGTGGTCCTTTCACATCAACCACACATCATGCTGCTTCTTTTATATGGCTTTAAAATGTGGTAGCCTTTTACCATGACCAAGTCCATTAAACCACAGCTTCTGCCAACCCCATAATAATGCTAATCCCATAATAAGGGTCCTGGACTCCTGTTTTTTGTTTGAGACTTTTGATCAGTGGAGCAGAAAGTCCTATTTTAATCACCGGCCCCATCTTTACTATCTACCTATCATTATTTTCACAAACAAGGAGGTCTACTGATTTCAGGATGTGTGCTGCATCCAATGTTCTATATGTGGTACTGCTGTACTATGGTGCTGCAGCATACTGTGGTACTGTGTACAGCAATACTGCTGTTTTGTGGTACTCTGTGCTATGCAGCTGCAACATACTGTGGTACTACTGACCTATAGTGCTACAGCATACTACGGTATTGCTATACTACTGAACTGCAGCATACTGCGGTACTGCAAACTATGATGCTGCAGCATACTGTGGTACTGCGTACTGTAGTACTGCTGTACTGAGGTACTATGTACCATGGTGCTGCAGAATACTGTGGTACTGCAGTACTGTAGTACTATGGTGTTGCAGCATACCCTGGTATTGCGGTATTATGTACTATGGTGATGCAGCACACTGCGGTACTGTTGTACTATGATGATGAAGCATACTGCGGTACTGCTGCTCTATGGTGATGCAGCATACTGCGGTACTGCTGCTCTATGGTATTTCAGCATATTACAGTACAGCTGTACTATGGTGATGCAGCACACTGAGGTACTGCTGTACTATTGTGATGCAATACACTGCGGTACTACTGCAGTACGTACTATGGTGACGCAGCACACTGCGATACTGCTGTACTGTGGTGTTTCAGCATACTACAGTAAGGCTGTACTATGGTGATGCAGCACACTGCAGTACTGCTGCACTATGAGATGCAGCACACTGTGGTACTGCTGCATTAAAGTGATGCAGCATACCGTAGTACAGCTGTACTATGGCGATGCAGCACACTGCAGTACAGCTGTCCTACGGCGATGCAGCACACTGCAGTACAGCTGTCCCACGGTGATGTGGCACACTGCAGTACTGCTGTACTATGGTGATGCGGCATACTGCAGTACGGCTGTACTTTGCTGATACAGCACATTGAAGTACGGCTGTACTTTGGTGATACAGCACACTGAGGTACGGCTTTTCTATGGTGATGAGGCACACTGCAGTACGACTGCTCTATAGTGATGCAGCACACTGTAGTACTGCTGCAGCATACTGCAGTACCTACTATGGTGATGCAGTACACTGCGGAATGGCTGTACTATGGTGATGCAGCACACTGCGGTACTGTTGTACTATGGTGATGCAGCACACTACGCTACTGCTGTACTGTGGTGATGCAGCACACTAAGCTACTGATGTACTATGGTGATGCAGCACACTGCAATACGGCTGTACTATGGTGATGCAGCTCACTGCAATACGGCTGTACTGTGATGATGCAGCACACTGCAATACGGCTGTACTATGGTGATGCAGCACACTGCAATATGGCTATACTATGGTGATGCAGAACACTACGGTGATGCAGCACGCTACAGTACTGCTGTACAATGGTGATGCAGCACCCTGTAGTACTGCTGCACTATAGTGATGCAGCATACTGTTCTACTATGGTATTGCAGCATACTGCGCTAATGCTGTTCTAAGGTGCTGCAGCATACTGTGGTACTGCTGCACTATTGTGCTGCTATACTATGTACAATAGTGTTGCAACATACAGCAATACTGAGTACTGCTATACTGTGGTACTGCCAATTATGGAGATGCATAATTCAGTACTGTGCACTGCAGTATTGCTGTACTGTCGTACGGTGAACTATGGTGCAGCAGCATACTGTAGTACTGTATAAAGCGTTCTTGCTGTACTATGGTGCGTCAGTATACTGTAGTACTGCGTACTGTGGTACAGCTGTATTGTAGTGCTGCAGCATACTGTGGTACTGCGGTACTGCATACTATGGTGCTGCTGCACACTGTGGTGTTGTGGTACTGCATACTATGGTGCTGAAGTATACTGTGGACCTGCATAATGCGTTCTGCAGCATTGCTGTGCTGGATACTATGGAGTTGCAGCAGACTGTGTACAGCAGTTTTGCTGTACTACAGTACTGCGTACTATGGTACTGCAGTATACTACGGTACAGCAGCACAGACTTATGTAAATCAAGTCAAAAACCAGGTACAGCATTTCAAAGAACTAAAAATACGCAAAACAAGTTGTTCCCTCTCTCAGAAATCTCTCTGTAAATATGTCAGTCTCCTTCCTAATTGTTAAGGACTGCCCTTCCATGCAAGTGAATAGGTTCACTGATGGACACAGAGCCAGAATTACCTTTCAATGGGTGGGAGAGACTGACTCAAAGGACATGATACAGCACTTTCAAAAAAGCACAGTAAACCTTGTCCTCTCCTTGTACAAAGATTAGATGAGAAAACACAGGAATGCTTTTTCAAAGTGCCTGCTATGAGTTAGCACCCCATTACCCTTTTTTGTTGGTTTGGTGTCTAGGTTTGTGAAATGGGCTCTGTGAAGCCTGCTGATATCAGCTGTACCAAACGAACCAGATGTCCTTTTGATTCATAAATCACTTATGGATTGTTGCTATTGTCTTCAACAAACTTTTTGCCCAACACAACATTTCCAAGGGACATGGATGCCTAATATTTGCCATTTTTAAGTGAGCTGCCAGAATTAAAAGGTACACCACCAGGCTGGCTCTGTGGTACCAAGCAAAGGGGTTCACTCGGCACGCTGGTGACCAGGGTTCGCGCCCAGAGCCCCAACTGAGCTTGTTGAGTCATATAAAAGGAACTTCACACTGCCCACATGTAAGCACTACTAATTCCAATTTTGTAATTAAACAATAAAACACGGCACAGCGTAGTTTATTCTAGATAAATGCACGCCTAGGGGTGCAGTGAGATACGGGGCCACAGAGTGCTTTACTGACCCCTAGAAGTGCGTTTATCCACAATAAACCACACCCCAGAGTGTGTTAGTGCGCTCATGAAATGGGCATATGTTGAGAAACTGTAGTGTTTATTTAAAAAAAAATTGTGAGATTTAAAAACAAATAATGATATTTTTATTTAAAATAGTCCCTCTGTGCACCCTTTGCGTGCTGCTGCACTTGCTGGTGTCACTAGGGGTGCTGTGGTGTGCTGCAAGTCACTGGCATGGGGCCCCAGCAGGACTGAGGTTTCCTTACTGCCTTGGTGGCAGCACACTACCATCTGCGGTAGCGCCGTTTACAAACATCCCACGGGCCACCCTCTCCTTGCAGGTCAGCAGAGTTTTTAAAACCTTCATGATAGCTGGGACAGAGGATGGCATAGAAGCAGCTTGGGAGGGACAGCGGGAGGATTTACGGACTGGAAACAACACCTTTTAAAGTGTTGCGAGTGTTATCGTTTACTTTTGTGGATTCCGATTTCGCTCACTAAACTAAAAAAAGAATAGCCGCGAAATCGGGTTTGCGGTGGCACTGGAGGGATCTGTGTTCAGGATTCAGGTATAGGTAAGGGCACTTATCATTCTGTGGTATGATATAAAAAATTAGCATAGCAGGCAAGGGCTGTCAGCCAATCACATTCCCTTACTGTTTCTAACCATTTTATAAATAGTTAAAAACCCCAATAATAGGGTCCACCCAAAGGCATAGCGGGTGACACTACATTCTCCCACACAGGCATCTCAATTCTGGGATGTGTTTGGGAAGCTGGCTGGGCTGTGGGCTGGAAGGCATGGCACAGCACATAGCCCAGGGAGGGATGGCAACAGGTTCTGCCATACTGGTAACCCCTGCAGTGGGCCAGGAAGTCTGCATGTCC
Source organism: Neoceratodus forsteri (assembly GCA_016271365.2). Lineage (NCBI taxonomy): Eukaryota > Metazoa > Chordata > Ceratodontiformes > Ceratodontidae > Neoceratodus > Neoceratodus forsteri. The sequence goes on from JADMNL010000028.1 coordinate 172,071,679, forward strand.
CAGAGGGGATATCAGAAACATGTCACAGCCTGATGGGACTACAACAGATGTTGAAGGAGATGGGAGGGTAGAAAAGAAAAAAGATTACTCACTGTAGTAATGTTGTTTCTTCTTAAGGGATCCCTCACTACGTTTACACTTTATGCAGCCATCTCGGCTGAGAGTGATGCCCCAGAGATTATAACATGCAAATTTTGCAATTTAGAAGGCAGGTTCAAACTCTACATCCATGCTTTATCATTAAAGTGAGTGTATGTGTAGGAATGTATTGGGTATAGGTTGGGTATTGAAAGGGGCGGGTTTAGTTTACTCTAAGAAAAATCGAAATTTAAATACCTGTACATTTTCTTTCTCCGAGAGCTGGTCTCCGGGCTTCCATACTCCTGGGCTGTACTGCCTGATACTGATACATAGGCAGGAATCAGACCTCTGCAGCAGGGGACATCCAGCCCTCCAGTTCCTGACTTCCTCAGTTCTTCCTAGAGCAGTTCAATGAGGCAATACTACCAAGAACTTGGAACCAGAAAACAAGAATTTTATGGCATATATGGCCGTGAGGCCAGACAACTATATGCATTCTGGAAGGGAATCCAAGGCCCGTAGACCAGCCATCGGAGAAAGAAAATTTACAGGTATTTAAATTTCGATTTCTCTTTCTCTCCCCTAAGCTGGTCTCTGGGCTTCCTTACTCCTGGGATATACAAAAGCAGTATGTCCCCAGATGTCCCGGCAGGGAAGAATGTCAAGAGCCCTTAAGGACCCACCACCGCTTGAAGCACTCTGCAGCCAAAGGATGCCTCCTCCGAGAGCATCACTACCAGCGAATAACATTTTGAAATTGTGTGAATATATTATCAAGTGGCCGCTCTGCATAAATGTGCTGATGATGCTTCTCTGAAGTACGCCCACGAAGGGGCCATAGCTCTGGTGGAATGGGCTCTCCCTGGGCCAGGCAAGTTACTCCTGCCTGATCACAAGCCATGGAAATGACGGACAGAATCCGTCTGGCTAGAGAGCCTTTTGAATCCTTGTTACCCATAATTTTGGCCCGCAGTTGACATGAACAAACTTGAAGTTTTGCGAATTGCTTCCTCTCTCTTAATATACATTTTCATCATGGGCAGGCTGGATGGGCCTTGCGGTCCTTATCTGCCGTCAACTTCTCTGTTTCTATGTTTCTATCACACCTCCCAGATCTAGTGGATGAAATTCCCCTTCCTTATTGCTTTTAGACAGTGGGCAGAAGGAAAGAAGAATGAACTCTTGAGTGTAATGGAAGGGAGGCATAACTTTGGCAAAAAACCTGGAACTGTTCGAGCCCGATGAAAAACAGTGTACGGCTCTTGAGTAAGCAATGTTTTTAGTTTGCTGATTCTCCTGGCTGAAGCAATAGCTATGAGGAAGAAGGTGACCTTTATTTCGAGATGCGTGATGGATATCTCCTTGAGAGGCTCTAAAGGGGGCCTTGGTCACAGCCTTGAGAATCAGATTAAGACTCCAAGGTGGTAGCTTTGGTGAGTTGGAAGGCGTTTTAATGTTGCTGCCTTTAGAAACCTTCAGACATGCGGATATGAATCCAACAATTCCCCTGAATCTGTCAATAAGAGTGCCCCCAGTGCAGAAACATGAACTTGTAAGGTGGCTGGTTGCAGTCCTTTGTCCATCCATCTGAAAGGAACTACAGTAGAACAGGAGATTATATTGGATAGTTCTATATGTGTGTTTTGAATGAAGCCAGAACCAACATTTTCTCCAGATTCTACAATAGACTTTGGAGGAAAACGAGAGACACGAGTTCCCAATCATGTCAATAACAGGAGCTATGTAGCCTAGCTCCTAGAAAGTTTTTTCGCTCAATCTCCAGGCCTAAAGAGACAAGTTGTTTAAACAGGATGCCAAACCGGACCTTGATGGAAAATGTCCGGGCTGAACTTGAATGTTAGACGTGGTCACCTTGACAGATGAATGATAATCGGGAACTACGTGCGGAAAAGCCATAAGGGACAGACTAGAATCATGACTGTCCTGTCCAAACCACTTTGTGGAGGATTTTTGATAGAAGCGGTATTGGAGGAAAGGTATACAGGAGACCAAACTCATCCCAGTTAAGGGGAAAAGGTGTCCTAAGCCACCGCTGGTTCATCCTTGGCCAGGGAGCAGAATCGCTTTACCTCGAAACTCTGCCAGCAGGCGAAAAGATCTGTCCGAGGACTGCCCCACTATTCTGTCAAGATGTGGAAGGCACTATCCTTCAGCTCCCATTCCCCCGGTCGACCAACCTTGCGACTGAGCCAGTCTGCTGTGACATTTTCTTGTCCTGGTATACGATTTGCTCAGTGGTGCTCGGCCCACTGAAAGAGAAGGGACTCCCTTAGCATCTTTGAGCTTCTTGTGCCGCCCTGATGGTTGTTGTATGCCAACACTGACCGACTGTCAGTTGGAATCAGATTATCCTGATTGAGGAATTGCTCATCAGAGTGCCTCGGGGCATGGCCTACTGTTCACATATCGGGAACGTTTATGCTGTACCTTGCATCTAACAGCGACTACCTGCCCGGTGCCAACAGCTGATGCAAGTGAGCCTTCTCCAGCTCCCGAGGCTTGCATCGGTCGCAATTCGGATTTGGCGTGGATGGCCTAACTTGCGACTCTTCAAGACCTCTGTCCTCCAAGACAGTCACTGGAGGGAGGGCTTAATATGTCTCAATGAGCTCTATGAAAAAATAAGCAGGCAACTGAGGAGCTATGGGAAACTCCTTGATGAGCTTTAGCAGATTCCAAAATTTAGTTTTCGGGGGGAAAAATCTTGTGTCATAATGTGTGCCCCCAGAAGGCTCAAGGTCTGGTTTGGAATTAGGAAACTCTTTCCTCTTTCTCCAGTTGATGAGAAAACCATGTGCACTGGACCACCTCTGCCACTGCTTGTAATGTTTGGTTGAGCTGTGGGGCCTTTATGTGGACTATGACCGCTACCAGCGCCTTTAATACTGTCCGGGGGTCTGAGGAAGACCCCAATGGCAGAGTATGAATTGAAGTACTGTTCTGCCACTCTGAACCTGAGATAGTGCACGTGTTGTTACTGAGTGGGAAATGCAAATAGGCATCTTGCAGATCTATGGATCCCGGAAAATCCCCTTTTTGCGACTCCCTGATTGATGACAAGGTTTCCACCTTGTAGGGTCTGCTGCACACAAAAACTATTAGAGAACTAGGACTGGCCTGAATCCCCCTGTGGGTTTTTGTAGCATTGCCTGTCTTTCAGATGGGTTGCCAGTGATAGGGGAGGGCACCACATGAGGTAGTAGAGGCTTGTATTAGGTGCTGGTAATGTCTATGACCCCTCTGTCCAACTTAGTTTGGGCCCATTCCTCGAGAATTCTTAAAAACCTTCCCCCTACTGGGGGTGTGACTGGATAGCATATTTTTTCCCAGAGAAATTAGTGTTTTGACCCTTGTTGTAACCTAGGTAATAAAAAATGTGTCTGTGGCCTGAGGATCAAGACTGGCTCCTGCGTCTTGATGTGGCATGTGCACCTTGGCATCTCCTTGGAATCCCTCATTGTCTCCTTTAGGGCTGAGCCAAACAGGAGACTACCTACACTGGGTGCGTTAACCAACTGGCTCTTGTAGAGGCGATTGCTTGCCAGACCCGAAGCCAGAGGCTGCAGCGAGCAGAGGTTTGCTACAACATGGTCCAAACAGCACACCTGACCACCTCCCCAAGAACAGTAGCTGATGAAGAGCAGGTCTGTTCCTCTCTGGATCACTTAAAAGAAAATAAAAGGCTAAAATTGGGGCCCCAGATAGAGCATCTTAGGCCAACAAAGGATTGGTGGTCGTTGCCTTAAGACGTTGTTGATGCTTGGAGGACCCAGCTGAGTGAGGCATTCCCATCCATATGCACTGGGTCTCAGAGAAGCCCCTCCTTCTGCTGGGATGACAGACTTCTTGGTCAGGTTTGAAATCGGAGGGTCGATGCTGGGGAAGTCTAACCACTGGTTAGGTTGCTTCTCATCAGACTTGAGAAGCTTAGAGATCCGCCAGATCACCGGATAGGAGCATTCTGGACTGTGCCATTCCTCCATAGCAGGTCCCCAATGGCTGGGGAATATGTAAGGCTGAGGCCGAGTCGGGCAGCTGTAGGGAAAAGCCTGTTTTGGCTAGGTGGAGCCTTCGGGAAGGTCCAAGATGAATCCCGCTGTAACCTTTTAGAAAAGGACTGAGGCCATCCAGGTCAAAGATTCTGGGCAGTGAGAATTAGGAACTCTTTCTCTTCGATAAGAGTCAGATGACAAGCCCCTTAGCTCCCCCTCTCCAAGGGAAGATGAACTGAAGACTGAAGAGACTGGGGACATTCCCTGCGACACTAATGTGAGGACTACTGCTCCTCTTCAAACGAGGATGGGGCTTTCTTTTGCCTTCTTGTGCAGTCTCCCATCTGGTGACCCCAGAGGTTGCCCGTGAGGCATGCTGGGTCCAGGGCAAAGGCCCTAATTTACCTGTCAAAGAGGCCTGGTGCCAGAAAGGTGCTGTGGACTGCTGGATCTCCTGGTGGCTGCTGCTCTCTCAGACCTGGTGGTTGCTGCTCGTTCAGACCTGTCTGTCTGTTGTCTATCAGTCTGAGTCGAGGAAGGGGCCACCTCCTTTGAGACATCAATATTCGCAGACGCTGCTTTCTCACATATTAGGCAAAGCGAGCCAGCGAAAACATTAGAAGCGGGGACGAATCTGCGCTGCCATGTTTTTGTCCCTGGAAGGTTCGACGGTCCTGTTCCCCTTTTAAACAGAATACCCCTTCCCCTGGAGGTGTTCTAGTTATGCTGCTGAAGTGGCATGAATTGCTGCTGGCCCTTTAAGGGCAAAACCCTGAGTTGCATGGATTGCTGCTGGTCCTTTAAGGGCAATTTACTGAATAACATCCATCTTGTCCCTTACTGTTGTTTTTTTTGGGGGGGGGGCTGAGCTCCATTGGTCCCTTTAAGAGAGGAGGGGGATCCCCAAGTGCTGTGCCCTACATTCAGTAGGGAGGCCTGATCATTTTGTATCCCTGAGCGCTGTACTCCACGTTCTGTAGGCATGCCCCTACAGTGCTACTGGCTATTCTCAGTGCTCCTTGAGGAGGGAATCCTTCCAGCATTACAGCCCATCGACGACTGGGACCACTGCTGAACGTCAATGAGCAGCCTGGCACTCTCCTCAGCACCTGTCGTCATGCTACAGCCAGTCGGCGACTGGGACCACTGCTGAACGTCGACGTTGAACCCCTGGTGGGCTGACCATCAACTAGCAACTTGACACGCTGCCTGAATCCATGTCGATGAGCTGCACATCAATGAGCGGCTGATATTTTCTCCGAGCCTCTTGTTGCTAGACAGGCACTCATCCCAAGAAAGCACTCTAGTTCTTAAATCAGGGATCCCCTAGCCTTGAGGGCTTATAGACGTATGTTGTGGGGGAGCTCAAAATCGTAGGAAATCTAGTGAGCTGCTGATAGGTGGGGGCCAGTCAGTGCAGCTTGCAAGGCTGAGACTGGGTCCCACAATGGAGCATTTCCAAATCGCTCCCAGTAATCCAAGAATACACTTACTGCACATGCAGAATAAAAATGTATAACTTGCAGTCTTCTTCAGCCCTGCCACTTGTGACAGGGCTCTGCTGCAGAGTACCTGCTTCACTGAAGGTAGGAAGTAAACTGAGGGAGACAGGAAGTAGAGGGCTGGATGTCCCCTGCTGCAGAGGTCTGATTCCTGCCTATCAGTATCAGAAGGTACAGCCCAGGAGTAAGGAAGCCTGGAGACCAGCTTAGGAGAGAGAAAGTGTATTGTATTTAAGGCATGAACAGTCAGCTGGAGAATGTGCTTGGGTTTCAGGTCCCAAAGGCTCAACTACTCTGCATCCAAACTGCTGAACCTCCACTCCTTCAATTACCCCAACCCCTCCATCTTCGGCTGGACTTAGGCGCTGCAGGGAGATTGGTCTTGTAAGATGACAGGATGGTAGGTGGCAGGGAGCAAGAACTGTATATGGAGAGAGTAATATCAGGGTGTTAAGGACCAGGAGGCACACTGGGGCGAAATGGGAACTGGAGAGAGGCGAGAGGTGGCCTCTGGTTCCCATACCCAGGGCTTCTACTGGATCAAGTGGACAGGTAGCTGATAGGCTGGCAACCTCTGCCAGTCCCCTTCGGGCAGTGCTATGCAATGTGAGATCGATCAGGAACAAGACTGCAAATATAGTGGACTTTGTTTCCTTCAGTGATTTGGCTTGCATCACGGAGACCTGGCTGGGAAATGACACCGGTCCAGTTTGAGTCATCTATCCCGGCAGGATACTCCTTGGTACACTGCCGAGGAAGGACCACAGGTGTGGGGGCGTAGCCATCTGTTTTAGATCTGGCCTGAATGGTCACGTGATGCAGGCAACCTGGTAGCAGCAGACACTCGGAGCTCCTGTACAATTCCTGCCATCACTGCCTACTAAATACTGATTCTACCTTCTTTCAGCGCTAAATAACTAAACCACAGGAAGAACCTTCCTTCAGCACTAGATATTGACGAAAATTGCATTGCCATCAGAGTTTTCTTCTCCGCATTGAAAGCGGATATGAGGCAGGCCCAGCTGAAACATATGCCGCCTCCCTCCCCGGAGAAAATGCTTAAGAAGCCGAAGGCCCAAAGGGGGCAGTCGGGCAAAAGCGGCACAGCAATCACACAGCCGATCCCCCTGATGGAGGATCGATTCCTACAGGAATTGCTCCCATTGCGAGAGACCCTCATGGAGATATTCACAGAATTAAAATCCATCAGAGGGGACATGGCCGATGTCACCAGACAGATGAGAGATGAAGAGGCCCGCATGTCCTCCCTGGAGAAGTGGAAAGATAAAGTGGATCCGGAATTGGTACATCTTCAACAACAAGTACAAAAACTTCAGTCGAAAACTGAAGACCTCGAGGGGAGAAGCCATCGGAATAATATTCTAATCCTGGGGCTACCAGAATTGGAGGAGGACCCTAATACTGTGGCATTTATCTAGAAGTTACTTCAGAAGATAGTGGATCCCTCTCCGCTTAGCATTAACTACCACATTGAGAGAGCCCACAGGTATCTCAGACCTCGGCCGCAGTCTGGTTCACCTCCCCGACCCATTATTCTAGAATTCCTGAGTTATGTTGAAAAGCAGCATGTTATACCAAAAATCAGGGATTTACAATCCATTACTTGGGAAGGCACGAAGCTCAGAATCACTCAGAATCTGCCATACGAAATTTGGCAAAATGCATGGCTTTCCACCCCACTGTTAGCAAGCTAACAGCGGCTGGTATACCATTTAAGACACTTTACCCAGCTAAGTTACAGGTCTCCATCTCTGGGAGCTGGGTTTCATTCGATTCACGCACATAAGCGGCAGCTGATCTAGCGAGCAAGCTACAGAATCTGTTCAAGCATGGCTGACTATACCTTCTCAAACATCGGGCTTACAGTGTTGGAGGCTAATCCTCCCATTCTCAAGATCCAAGTAGAAAATTTGCCTTTTTTCTCCTTTTTGGTACCCATTTGGAGTTTCTCTTGCTTGGACTGTGTAGGCCACCCATATGGCTTGGTGTGGCAATGTCCAGACATGATCGCTGGGGGTAGTCGCAAGTTTCCAGGGCCTTTGATGTGAGGAGGAACTTTTACTTTCAGGAAGAGTTCCTGGAGTTGGATTTTGGTTCGGACTGTTTCTCTGTCCTGGCTCCTATTTCATCCCCTGGGCATTTCCACGCTCCAAAAACCCATTTTCAGACTTCCACGGACTGATCTTCCTCATGTACTGTATACCAATAGCTTGATTCTTGTTTTTATCTGTTCTAACTATAGGCAGAGTGGTTTGTTTATTGTTGCCTCCCATTGTCATTGGGCTGAAGCTTATCTCGGCATATTGAATGAGAAAAAAAGCGGGGGGGGGGGAGTTGACACACATTATCCGAATTGAGTTAGGCAGGGCGATTCATCAGAGCCTACAATTCTTTCGGGTAAAGGCCTCGCTATATCCTGATTAAGGCTCTTCCTGAAAGTTTATGTGTAGTTTGGTTGGTTAAGAGAATCACTCCAATTTACCCTCCATACCTCGGACAGTCGGGCCATGTTGGCACCAAGGTCTTATTCCTATCCTGTGCTTTCAAAGGCCGACTGATACCAGATAATTAAAGGCGGTGATTTGTGGGGGGGCTCGGGTCCATGCAAGCTCGTGGAAGCTGCATAGCATTCCAGACCGGGAGGGGGCAGCTTCTAACGCTTCCTCTGGTCTTCTGTACTGGGTTTTGCTAATCTGGTAAGCCTTAAGGAGTATAAAAAGTTAAGAAAATGGGGTTTCCATATTTATCTATCACCGCCAGGCTTCATTCTGGTCGAGGAGTGGTCAGAAGCTGTATGGAGTGGGACCTACATGTTTACCTTGGGATCTTGGCTCGAAGCAGGGACCTTTGTACATAGTTGCTGGGGTAGGGGGAGGGGAGGGCGGCTTGGATCCTTCTATTAGATTACTCACTTTTTAGAGGGTCTTGGGGCTAGAGATCCCAGCCTAGGTAGTGGTGTGGGGGGGTCGTCATATCAGAGGGTTGGGTTTGGATACATATTACGGTATCTGGGGGAGGACGATAATTGGAAGGGAGGGGGAGCGGGCTGGAGTGTGCCCCAAGGACTCTAGAATTGTGTTGGTTAGAGTAGAATGTTTATTCATATTATGCACAACAAATGGCGAATGTAGTAGTTAAAGTTATAACATGGAATATTAGGGGAGTTAAGAGATCCTGTGAAAAGACTTCATGTTTTAAAACACTGTGCTCTGCTCAACGCTGGCATTATTTTGTTACAGGAAACACATTTATTGGAAAATGAAGCCATATGGTTACATCGACAAGGGGTTTCACAAGTCTCATCCAGAGATTCGTCTTCGAGTGGGGGGGGGTAGCAATTTTAATTGAGCACAATATTTCCTTTCAAGCAGAATCTTCTATGGCGGACCCTAATGGTAGATTTATACTGGTTAAGGGCACTCTAATGGGTAAGGAGGTTATCCTGGGTTCCCTATATGGTCCGGTGGCAGGTGACCCAGCCTTTCTAATGGGCCTAGTTAATAGACTTGCCTCATTCTTACCTACTCCTCTAATTTTGGGAGAGGACTGGAATATCCCAACTCAGGACTTGGACAGAGCCTACCCAACATTAACCCCCCCCCCTCGCCATCCCAAAGGGCTTTGAGTGATTTTATGGAACTACTCGGACTATGTGATCCATGGCGTACCCTTAACCCCACCCACAAACTCTTTTCCTTCTACTCGACAATACACCAGTCATGGTCCAGGTAGGATTACATTTTACTCAGTCTTCCCCTCCTAAAAGGCCTATGTCAAACAGGATTAGAACCAATTGTTTTATCAGATCACTCAGTAGCCTGGGTGTTACTAACCCTAGATTCCTTTAGCCAGAGAGACACAACATGAAAATTAAACACCCAATTATTAAAAGAAAAATCCATCGTTTCTAAGGTACAATCCCTTATCCAATCTTTTCTGGACTCTAACAGAGGCTCTGTCCAGCAAGAGAACATGCTATGGTGCGCTCTTAAGTGCTATCTCAGGGGAGAATTTATTAAGATAGCTTCATACAGAAAAATACAAAGGAAAGCAGAGACTCTATCCCTTATTGCTCAAATTAAGACAGCAGAACTCTCCCTCTCCCCATCTACTTCTCCTGACTCTCTGGAAGCATTACTATCCCTCAGAAATAAATATGCAGACCTATTACGGGAAAAGGCAGAATACGCCATATTAAAAACTAAATCTCATTATGTGGATCAAGGGAAGAAAGCAGGTAGGCTCCTGGCCTTAAGACTGCGCAACTTGGACTGTTCCAGGTTAATTCCCTCTATCACGGCCCAGGATGGCACAGCCAAGACTGCGCCCTGTGACATAACCGAGGTTTCTGAAAACGTCTACCATTCCGTATATGGCAAACGCCCCCCTTCTGCCGTCTTCTCAAGATACTGAAGCCTATTTAGACTCTCTAGGTTTACCTTCACTCTTAGACCATCAGGGATCCTCCTTATCATCCCCTTTGGCTCTATCAGAAGTGGAGGCAGCAATCAAAGATCTAGCCTTGGATAAGGCATCCGGACCTGATGGCTTCCCCTCCAACTTCTATAAAATCTTCTCTAAAGAGTTAGCCCCTCTCTTGCTCAGGCTATACAGATGCATACTATCTGCAAATTCCCTAGAACCATCATTATTAGAAGCCACGATAGTTCTCCTTAAATCAGATAAATCACAGTCACAACTATCCAGTTATCATCCAATCTCTCTTCTGAATTATAATATCAAGATACTAACTAAATTACTCTCCTGGCGCATCAGGTCAGTGCGGACTCGATTACTAAGTCCCAAACAGGTAGGCTGTGTTCCCGGCTGTTCCTCTGCAGATCACCTCAGGAATTTGAGTCACATTTTTCAGGCTACCCAGACCTCCCACTCCCCCATGGCTCTAATCTCATTAGATGCTGAAAAAGCATTCAACAGAGTGGATTTGCAGTTTCTCTGGGTGACCTTACGGAAAATGGGCTTCACTTCTCTTTTCCTCCAATATCTCCAATCTGTTTATTCTTTCCCTTCAGCCAAAATTTATTGTAACGGGGTCTTTTCCACCTATTTCCCTCTCTTCACAGGCACCAGACAGGGGTGTCCCCTCTCGCCTTTCCTCTTTAACCTTTACTTGGAACCCCTCCTCCACAGTATTAAATCATCACCCCAGATACGGGGTATCTCCATACTTAATCACACCTTAACCTTATCTGTTTATGCGGATGGTATTCTCCTTCATCTAGAATCTCCTGCATCCTCCCTAGAGGAATCACTCCAAGCAACAGCTCAGTTCAACCATCTTTCCAATTATAAACTTAATCAGGCTAAAACCGAAATATTCCCCTTAAACCACCTCACCCACAGAGCTGCCTTTAGTCAGTCTGGCATGAAATGGTCCCCACACTCTATTAGGTATTTAGATATTCTCTTATCCACGGACTCCTCGAAGGTTAGGAAACTAAACTTGGATGACTTAGTGATCACCATTCAACAGGATCTCCGTAGATGGGAATCCCTTCCGCTAGCCTTATGGGGAAGAATCAACATTGTTAAAATAAACATCCTCTCCAGACTTTTCTACCCCTTAAATATGCTGAACATTTGGATTCCTCATTCCTTTCTTCGTCACATACGTTCAATTATCTCAAGCTTTATTTGGTTAAATAAACACCCTAGGCATTCCTTTCTCAAGCCAAGTCTCCCTAAAGAGTTGGGTGGTCGTCTTCCCAGTTTTCTCTTATACTACTGGGCCAGCCATATGTCGAGAACAGGTAGATGGCTATCTAAGCTAGATGATGATGATTACATCCCAACTTGGCTCCAGATTGAAAAGCAACTCCTATGCTCCCAGAACTTGGATGTGTCAACCATCTTCTATTCCGTATGGAAAGCTCTCCCATCCTTGTTATGTCACTTGGCGATTGGCACTTCATGAAGGTTTTCCTCAGGTGCTGTTCCTTTTTCAAGATAGCCCCACTTCAAGATTTTGCTCAACCAGTTGTCCTTAACCCCAATATCAAAACTGGAGGTGCATGCCTCACTCCAGGCTGGCTGCCTCAGCTACGGGATGCCAAAGTGGCAGACTTATATTCACAGGATTCCCTCCTCTCTTTCCCTGATATCCTCCTGAAATATAACATGCCTCGAACACACGTCTAAGATTTTTCAACTGAGGCATCTAGTGGGCCACCTCTTTGGAACTACCCCCTCAGTCACCCAAACTAGGCACCATAATAACTCAGATGTGGGACTTCTCTTCCAAACCTCATTGCATTTTCCTGTTATATGCCAGTCTCCTTGCTGTTGAACACCCGGATATCCTCCCAGGTTCTAAGGTATGGACCTCCTTGTTACCGGAATTACCCATTAACTGGTCACAAATATGGAAAGACATACCTTTACATCACCCAAGACAGACTTAGACTTACCCAATATCACATATTAAATGACATGTACTATACTCCAGTTAAACTAAAATAGGTCGCCTCCCTAACCCAGGTGTGGCAAATTAGAAGGGAATCTGTTGAATATCTTCTGGCAATGTTAAAAAGTGGAACACTATGGCATCTCATTCAAATCAGACTGGATCCTCTGTTGGGCCTAGAGGGGCTCTTCACTGTAGAAATCTGCCTTTTGGGTATTTATAATGATATTGGGGTTAAAGAACGTAGATTCCATATGGCTTTAATTTCTATGGTGGTCAAAAAAGAAATGCTAAAACAATGGCTAGATCAGCTGCTTGTATCATACAGTGAATGGTTAAATGAGATCTCAGCTTGTCTTAGGACTGAACGTCTGATAGCAAGCTCCCGTAACAAGCTCCATCTCTGACAAAAAATGGGGTAAGTTATATGCTTTGTATCTGCATTAGTATTGTATGCTTTTACTAACTCCCCAGGTGGTTCCTTTCAACACTTTATCATTCTACTTGTTCCCTGTATTGGGCACACTCATGGGTGGGGGGGCTAGTTAGGTAGGTATTTTTATGTTGTCCGAGACTACTGATTGTACATGGTACTGACATTGGTTTAGTTATGATAAAAATCAATAAAGACTTTGAATTTCAAAAAAAAAAAAAGATCCGGCCTGAACTTTTCTGTTGACCCAGTGGGGTCTACGTTGATTGAATGCGTGTCCATTACAAGGGGGTCCAAGATGCAAGTTACAGAATCATCCTGGTGTACCAGCCTCCAGGGCACAAGAGGGAATTTCTGCAGGAGGTCACAGACTTCGTCACAGAGAGTGCAGGAGCTGCCTAGATGGTTGGTCCTGGGTGATTTCAATGCTTGGAACGATGATGAACTAACACAGTTAAGGGCAAGACTTCCCCCAGTTGAAGAATTCACTAGGCCTCATACAAACTGTTGCAACTGTAACCCATAAGTAGTGGACATGCCTTGAACTTAGTATTCTAGCTGGGGCTTGAAGTAAGTAATCCCAAGAATGATCTGATCATCTGGTCAGATCACTGCACAGTAAGCTTCTTGTTTGGGGCCCCCCTTTGCAGTCCTTCCCCTAAGGAAATGGTTCATTATTGCCCTTTGAATGGGTTGTCCCCAGCAGGACTGCTAGCGGTAATGAACCTCTCAGAAGTGATGGCTGCTTGTAGCGCAGATGCAGGTGAGGCAGTGGTAGCTTACAGATTTGTTATCTCAGCACTCGACTATGTTGCACCTGTTTGTATGTGACCCAGGTCTACACACCTGAGACCACCATGGTTTGGCAGGGAGCTCAGGGAGACGAAGACCAGGGGTCAGAGGTTAGAACATTGCTGGAGGAAATGTAGAGCTGAGGAGGACAGGCTGGCTTTGAGAACTCACTATGGTGAATATCAAAGAGCAATCTCTCATAAGAAGGCAGTATTGCTGTCTGGGGAGATTGCTTAAGGGAACAGATCGGTTCAGCTCTTTCGGACTGCGGACAGGCTGCTTCATCCTACCTGTCTGCAGCTGAAAAGAGCAGTTACAACTGACAAGTATGAAGAGTTCACTCTGTTCTTCCTAGGCAGTGTGCTCCATCAGATCTGGGAGTTCCTCAGTGGGGTGCTTAGGATTGGGAGAATTGTCATGGGAAGCTCTCCTCATGTTAGGAGCATGTTCAGGCCAGAGGAGGTGGAAGAGGTCTGTGAGATAATTTTGAAGATACAGCCCTCCTGTTGCCAACTAGACCCGGCCCCAACCCATCTCACTGTGGGATGTGTGGGAACCGTAGGCCTGGTGTTTGATAAGACTGTCCAGTGTTTATTCTCAGAGGGACCACTCATAGTGTCTTGAAACAGGCACTGGTGAAGCCCCTTCTGAAGAATCCATCTCTTGACCCAGACTGCTTAGCAAATTACAGGCCAGCCTCAAACCTTCCTTTTCAGGGAAAGGTCACTGAGAAAATAGTGACTGTGCAGTTTGAGGCATATCTCATGGCCTTCAACATCTATGACCCTCTCCAGTCAAGATTTAGGTCTAGACATAGTACCGAAACTGCATTGATCTCCTCAGGGCTAGAAACAGAGGAGAACAGTCAATTCTCGTTCTTCTCGACCTCTCATCAGCATGAGACATAATGGACCATAGCATTCTGCTGGATCATCTGAGGGAACTCTGTGGAATCACTGGCAATGTCATCAGCCAGGTCAAGTCTTTTCTCACAGATAGGACGCAGAGGGTTGTAATGGGGAGTTTCTCCTTACTCCCAGAGCCTCTGCCTTGTGGGGTCCCTCAGGGTTCAGTCTTGTCACCCATGTTACTCGCTGTGTATATGCTTCCCCTGTGGAGATCATTAGATGCTACAGCGTGGGGTTCTACTGTTATGCAGATGCCACCTAGTTGTATGTGTCATTTGCACCTGGGACACATGGCGCGGCTGAGGTACTAAATGCATGTCTGGCCGAGATACAGGACTGGATGTCCTCTAACTAGCTGAGGCTCAAGCCAGACAAGACAGAGGTGCTGGAGACTGAGCCTCATCAGCAGGGTGTGGTTGCAACTGGGGAGGGGGACAGGTGTAATGCTGGGCTCCTCCCCAATTATGGCCTCCACTATGATAATAAATCTAGAGGTCATGCTTGATGGACTGACATTTGAGGCTCAGGTGTCATCTGCTGTCCAGAATGGCTTTTACCAACTAAGGAATATTTACCGAATTAAAGCCTTTATCCCACCTGTTGACTTGCCCTCACTAGTACATGCATTAATGTCTTCCAGACTTGATTACTGCAATGCCCTCTACCTTGGGGTAAGTGGAAAGGTCCTATGTCACCTGCAGGTAGTGCAAAATGATGCAGCCAGGTTGCTAATAGACCTTCTGAGGTCCTGTCACGTGATCCCAGTTCCACGGGATCTGCACTGACTGCTGGTGAGGTGGAGAATCACCTTCAAGGTCAGTATTCTGACCTACAAAGCCTTAACAGACAGGGCCCTAGCTATCCGAGCATATTTTGTCTCCTTACCAGACCCAACATCTTCTGCTGTCTCGGTGGGGCCTCTAGCAGTTTCCAGGGCACGACCTAAATCTTCAGAACATTCATTTGAAGTGACAGCACCAGCCCTGTGGAACTTGCTCCCAAGATCTCTGAGGGAGGCCCCCTCACTGGATGCTTTTCAATGGGGCCTGACATCACATCTGTTCAGTGAGGCATTTGGCACCCTGTAAGCAGATCTCCTATATCAGCTGCAATTGTTTGGTTGCTGGTTTTATAGTACATGTTTATATTTTATGTATGTTTGCTTATTTTTATGTATTCATAATATGTGTTTTTGCTGCACTATGTTTATCTTGTACAGCGCTCAGAGTCTCAGGGAAAGGCGACAAATAAAGCTTTACTTGCTTGCTTACTTAAGCTCCACACTGGCCAGTGCTCAGCTCCATTTCCAAGCCAGTGTGGTGCAGTGGCTAGTGAAATTAGCTAAAAAGGCTAGCAAAAAAAAAACAAAAAAAAAAACATTGAAATTTAAAATACCTGTAAATTTTCTTTCTCCGACTGCTGGTCTCTGGGCTCATAACTAGCGGGAGGTCCTTCCTGGAACCACGTGGCAGGCAGGAAACTGATCTCTGCAGAGTCACCAGATCCTCCCCTCTGCATCCTGTAGCTCTCAGTTCGTTCAAAAGCACGTCCCCTGTAGTAAAACGTCACTGAGAAACAAGAAGAAATGTTAATATGTATTTACGGCCTAGAAGAGATGACTTAAAACCCTCAGGCCACGTGGCCAACATCCACATTCTGGGAGGGGAGGAGCCTGGTGACCAACAGTTGGAGAAAGAAAATTTACAGGTATTTAAATTTTAATTTCTCTCTCCTAAGCTGGTCTCCGGGCTCACAACTAGTGGGATATACTAAAGCAGTACATCCCTTTGCCTCCCGGGTGGGAAGAATGTAAGCAGACCCTTACGGATCCTCCGCCGATGGAGGGACCCGATAACCAAGGGATGCCTCAGCAGAGGCAGACACATCCATTCTGTAGAACTTTGCCAATGGAATGGATGGATGGGTAAGTGGTCCTTCTGTTAGACTGCTGGAAGGCTTCTCTGGATTTGGCCCAGAAGGTAGCTACTGCTCGAGCTGAATGAGCCCTCCACAGCCAACACCAACAATTTGGACAGTGATAGAGAAGCGGACAAATTCATGTGGTCCAAGAGGCTTTAAGGCTTTTCTTCTTTTCCAAATTCGGCCCCGAAGGCGAGGGTGAATATACTAAAAAAAAAAAAAAAAAAAAAAAGTTGTATACAGTCTACCGCTCTCTTGATATAAGGCTCGAGGGCACTCCTGTAGCCCAGAAGGAGAATTTTCCTTTCCTTTTCACTCTTAAGGCTAGGACGTAGAGCCGGCATATTCAATTCCTGGTAGCCTAGGAAGGGAGATCACCCCTTCAGTAGAAAGGGTGGATATGTCCGGAGAATCACTTAGTTCTGGGGGAACATGGTGTAAGGTTCCTTTGACAACAGAGCTCCTATCTGCTTAAACAGTGGGTTGAAGAGAGTGCTGTAAGAAGACAGCTTTTGTTGTGTGGAGGATGATGGGCATTTCATTAATGATCTCCAATGGGGTCTTGGTGAGGTTTCTGAGGACCCAGCTGAGTTCCCAATGTCAGCGGATGGCTCCACCCAATTCAGGGTGCTCTTGAGTAGGAGCCTTGGGATTAGCAGAAATGGAATCTGGAGATTAGCGGAATTGGAGGAAAGCTGCATCTGAAATTGCAGGGTCCCCAGTCTGGGAAGAAGGCATCCTATGCTATAGTCAGCTCTACCCTGAATAGGGAGCAGGACTGGGGGACTTTGTGACTTCGCCAGCCAAAGAAGAACTACCTGCAGAAGGCCCCCGCCATGCCACCAGATGGAGGAAGGGGCTGACCTTTTAGAGACTTAGCCAAACCTCCATGCTACGCATCTGACCTAGTATGTATATGTCCACCGAGCTCACCCGGTGATGCTCTGCTCTTTGCCCAGTGGAAGAGCAATAGGGTTTTCTTGTACTATCCACAAGATCATGTACTTCCCTGGGATAGATGCCAGTCATTGTGGTTCGCTTGACTGAGGATGAAGGCATCCTGGTTGGAAATCTGTGCTTCGAATCTTGGAAATGATAGGAGGTCTCTCCAGGATGTTGATGGGAGTAGTGGGTCTGAACCCTGGACTACCTGCCGGCCCTGAAGGCTGGTATCGGTAGTAATTCTCCCCTGGTAAGAATGCCTCCACTTGAGAACCTTCATGAAGTTTGAGCAACGAGTTCCCCAATGCAAGGATGCTTCCTCCTAGCAGTGGCCTTGAATCCGTGGGCTCGGACTGACCCTTGGCTGAGCCCTTGACAGATCAGGTTTGACTGACCAAATGTTTGAATCTGTTGGCCCGGACTGCCCTCTGCCTGGAACCCATGATTAGTAGGTTCGACTGCCGGGACAACCAGAGCCCATGGCACGGAGAGTGTCAGGGAGACCATCATCCCCGTAAGCTGTGTGAGGGAGCGGTCTGAAAGGCATTAGGCCGCTTGGTCTTTGTTGAAGGGAACCCTGAGGCACCCGAATTTAGCCACCGTAAGGAGTGTCTTTAATTTGTGGAGTTCAGAAGATCCCCCATGAATTAGATGCTTGTATGGCGGGGGAGAGCTCTTTGGAGATCAGTAATCCTATTGGTGAGAGGCACTGTGACACCTCAGTCACTAACAGAGTTGTTAGCTCGTACTATGGGGCATTGACCAGAGTGACACCTGGACAGGATATGTAAGAATGTCCCTGCAACTCTGCTGAGACCAACTGATGATCTGATGGAATCCCGCTGAAGATGGATGCAAGGGTACTCATCTGGAATGTCCCGTGGTAGAGGAATTTCAGAAGACATATTAGGACCCATACGGTTCTGAACGCTCTAGATCGTTTTGGGGCTAAGATAAATAGACTGCAAATGTACTATGATGAATAGAAAGCAATGCCCAAAACCCTTTTTGCATAGGGCACTCACTGCTTGCTTCCGCCTATAAGTGGTCTGTGAGTGTTTGAAGAGCCAACCTATTCTGTGCAGAGAAGGGTGAGGGTACCACATGCGGGGGCCCTGCTTAAAACTGCCTAGCACCCCCTTGATCGTGGTGATGCAAATCCATTCCTTGAGACAACTGGAAAGCTTGCCCTCTACTTGAGGATGGGACCAGGACCTTTCCTGTGAGCTTTCTGGCTGCTCGTATGCTTCTTCCTCTGCTGGATGCTAGAGATGACCCAGGATCATCTGCCAAAGGCCAATTTAATGTGTCCCCTGGGGATGTATGGGTTTAAACACTCTAACTGGATCTCTGTGACAACAGTCTGTATCTACTCCTGGATCTTGGTACTTAGGTTTTTGTCGTCTCTCTGAATTCTTTAGAGATAATCCGAACGGGAGATCTCCCTTGCAGGGGGCATTCCCTAGTGTGTCTTGGCAACCTGTCCACCTGCCATGCCTGCAGCCTTAGGTATGTCGAGATGAGGTGGTATAAAGCATGGCCCTTGCTGCGCATCTGGCAGCCTCCTTCTAGACCTCAGCATGAATATAGAGAATAGTCCTGAGCTGTAGTTTCTGTGGGGTGGGCTTGTTTACATCTGGCTCATCAGCACGCTGGAATGCCAGGTCATTGGCCCATGGTAGTGCAGCTCATGCTGAAACAGGTTGGATTGGCTTGCTTAAATCTGGCTCATCAGCACGCTGGAATGCCAGGTCAGTGGCCCATGGTGGCACAGCTCATGCTGAGAACAGGCTGTGTGCAGCTGCCTTAAGGGAGGTTGCGGAGGACTAAAGCGTCCTTTGGAGGGGTGCATCCACCTTCTTAGCCTCTGGGTCCCACAGAGAAGCCCCACCCGGTGGGATATACATAATCTATATTCTCTGTATTGCTCGATAGCCGATGCAAGTCTGAACGCTGGATGGCGATTTGGGAGTTGACGAGACCCCACGGGAAACTCCTCACTTAGCTGCCTAATGAAGAAATCCAGATCATCCAGAACTAAGTTTCTGGATGGAGAGTCGTCCAGGGTAGAAACGTCATCCAGTAGCCCCCCCGACTAACTGACCTCAGGCGGACTTGAGGATCTGTCCCACTGGAGGTTTTCCACAGTGGACATCCTCGACTCTGCGACTAATATGTGACCTCGTCCTCTCCTATAGTGCCGAGGGGAGAGATGTCCCTCCGGTCTGAAGAAGGTGCCGAGAAGGGATTAGGAATATGCATGGTGGGGGGGCTTCCCGTGGACCCTACGCTCCTTGAAGAACAGCGGCAGGATGGGAAGGGCTGATGGGCTTGCGCTGCCCAGGATTGGTTCCTGTGATAGCAGGGTGGATGTCACCAGACCACCTCTGACCTTGCAGGTGTCTCGCTTAGGCCTAGGAAGCCAGAGAAGGTGACTGGGGGGGGGGGGGTTGAAACTACGTCAGTGGCCATTTCCACCCCAAGAGAATTTGTGCTATTCTCCCAACAGCCCTTGCAGAGAGTGGCATGGGTCCCTGTTTTGAGTCTTAGTAGTACTGCCACCTGGTGCAAGGGCCTATCATTCAAATGGGCTCAAAGACATTGCCAAGACTAGTTAGCACAGGCTTGGCCCCACGTTGTGAGCTGTGCCCTTTCGTTGTTCGGTCGCCCTTGGCGGGAAGGGTCGCAGACAACCCCAAGCTGGATTGCAAGGGAGGGGGGCGCTGTCAAGCTGGATTGTGGGGGGGCGCTGTCGCTCTGGCCGGTTTCCCCCATTGTGCATCCAGGGGCCTGATGGTAAGAGACTCTGCAGGAGGCCAGCGTCTACTGTCAGTGCTCTCCTGGCGGTCAATGAGGGGCTGTATCGCCGCTCAGCCTGGGCCAAAATTAAGCCCACCGTTACTGTGGAACGCTCTGCTGTTATGAAGCGCTACCTCTGCAAGATCATTCTTCCTATAGACAGCGAGGCAGAGTAGCACGGCTCTTCTTGAGCCAAAACGAAGCCCCTGCAAGTGTGGAGCACTCCCGCTCCAAGAATCTGGTGATGAGGAACTGTAGCGCAGCTCTTCCTGAGCCGAAATGGAGCCCCTCCGTCTACGGGAAAACGCTTCTGCTTGTCCGCTTCTATTTGTGCTCGAGCGGCTGTGGCGCGGCTCCTCCTGAGCCAAAATGAAGCGCCACCTGTAACGCAGCTCCTCCTGAGCCAAAATGCAGTGCCACCGCTTCTGTTGGTGTCTTCCAACTGCTAAAACAAAGCGCCTGACCAGGTTGCTGCAGCGCGGTTCATGCCGAGCCAAAAATGATGCTCCTACTGCCGCGTAGCATTCTAGTGGCTGCCCGAGTCAATGAGCCTGCAAATCAGGGGGCTCGCTGGCAGAGCGGGGCTGCCTAGGAGAAGAAAACAACTGCGCTCTGAAACTCCTGCCACGGGTGTTCTAGCGGCTTCCCCTGTAAAGCTACTGCTCTGTAAGTCAAGGAGCAAAGACAGAGCCTAGCAAGAAATGACTGGGGAGAGAATGCTCTGCCTGCGGGAAAAACAGGAGAGAAGAGGTCCAGTCTGTATGGCATGGATGGCTGAGACTAGGGCCCCTAGATAATCTGTGAGGCAATGCTGGAGCTCCTGCTCCTATGAAGCTTCCCCCTTGCAAAATCCTCTTCTAATGAGAAAATAACTGCACTTACAGTTTGGTGTCTTCAGCTCTGCCACCACAGTGGCACAGCCCCTGCAGAGAACCTGCCTCATGGCAGGCAGGAAGTAAACTGGAAGCTACAGGATGCAGGGGGGAGGATCTAGTGACTCTGTAGAGATCAGTTTCCTGCCTGTCACGTGGTTCCAGGAAGGACCTCCCACTAGTTATGAGCCCGAAGACCAACTTAGGAAAGAGAAAAAAAAAATTATTATTACATTTTTGTAGAATTTAATAACACCAAACAAATGGAAAGCAAATTTGCAAAAAAATATAACAATAACCAAAACATACAATTAACTTCCATGTGGGGCAGCCCCCGATTAGCTGTTTCAATTAATAAGTATAATTTTTACCTTTGTGGCTGCTTATTATTTTGTCCTTTATCCTACTAGTTGATCCTGCCGCCCCTCCCGTCGGCATATTGAAACGAGTGCCACTAGAGGCACATCCCACAACCTCCCGTGGCTCTCCCAAGTCTGATATATGAGCCGGGGAGCAGCAGTGGCAGCATGTATAGTATTGCTCTAGGAATGAAACTATTAATCGCTCCATTGTGAGATCTGCAGGTCCGGGTGCTATACCGTAACCAAGGATAGATCAACAGTCTACTGTTGTAGTAGTAGATTTTATTTATTTAAGGCGCCCTTCTCCCATAAACAATCATATCATAACAAAATCAAGTAATGCCTCGGACATAAATAAAACTATAAATATAATGAACAGTACAGTCTATATTATGTTCCATGTACTCTAAAACTAATAACAATAATTAACTTTGTTAATCCGCTAAGGCTTGTTGAAATACAAACATTTTCAATCCTCTTTTAAATATCTCAATAGAAGTGGCCTCCCTCAGGCACCCAGGTAACGAAGTTCCAGAGGACCGCGCCACCACCTCAAAAGCTCGATTCCCCCACCCCAACTTCAGTCTCGCTCTTGGCACCTCCAGGAGGCCCCACCCTGCTGACCGGAGACAGCGACTGGAGCTGTAGGGATGCAGTAGCTCTACCAGGTAACTCGGACCCAGCCCATGCAAGGCCTTATAGGTCAGCAGACCTACATGTGCCAGGGCACCAGCAGCCAGTGCAGTTCACATAGCCCTAGCGAAATATGACACGATCTCAGAAGACCCATCAATAGCTGAGCCGCAGTGTTCTACAGCAGCTACAGGTGCCACAGCGCACCCCCTTGACCCCAAGGTAGAGCGTGCTACTGTAGTAGAGCCTTTAGGTTACAAATGCGTGCATCAGTGTGGCCAGATCTTCAGGAGGGACAAGGGATTTTACCCAGGCAATATTCCAGAGATGGCAAAATCCATTCCAGACCACCGCCGACACCTGGGTATCCCCCTGGGTCCGGCCCTGAAGGAAGGACTCAAGCCAGCCGATGACCTTGCCGTTGAGTCCAACATACTCCCTCCGTCTGCCCATAAACACCCCATGATCCACAGTGTCGAATGCCGATGAGAGATCGAGAAGGACGAGAACAGATTGTTCTCTGCATCCCTCGCACTGAGCAGGTCATTCAGCACCCATACTACTGTGGTATTCATGCTCTGCATGGCACTAACTACGGACTGGAGAGGCATGCAAATCTGAAGGGCTATGAGCAGAGTCTCAAGCTGATCTGCAGCCACCTTCTCAATAATCTTCCCTAAAAAGAGACTCCAGGAAAACCTCCGCTAAGGAACAACTAACAATCTTGGCAAAAACCGGGCCCAGAGATCAGACGCAATCAACAAGTAACTGTGTCAGGCCTGGGCGCAGGCTGCAGCATGTTGGTCAACACAGTAGTGTATGCACTCCAATTAGAAACAGCAAATGAGTTTTGCAAGTAAAAAAGTATTTATTCCGTATTGGTAATAGTAAGGTCAGTAAGAAACTCCACGACTAGATGCCCCTGCGCTTCAACCATTAGGTCTTCCTTAGGGATGGGCTCTAGTTACAATAATCATTACATTTAAACTTTAAATCCCTCTGACATGTTCAAAACTTGGAATAAAACGATATCCAGGTTCATTTGGGCCAGCCAGCGCCCCAGGATAAAACTATCTACATTATTCCTCCCAAAAGAGAGAGGCACGGGACTTTCCCTCCCCAACCTCAAACTATACTACTGGGCATCTCACCTGGTGTTTACTGCACACTGACACGGTAGAAAGAGGTTGAGGAGGTTATACTTCCAGTTCCGGAATTCATTACAACCACTCTCCACCTTGATCCACTTCCCAGGCGTCAATCTACTCTCAATCCATGACTTAGATACCAGCACTGAGCATGGACAGCTCTAAGCAAAGCCATGCATTAGACCTTATTTCTGAACTTACTTTGCCCAATAGCTTTTCTAGAACATTTTTAACTGGCCTGGATTGATTGTGCACTCCACAGATTGGAACACTCTTCATTATAATACCTTTTTTAATTATACGCGGATCCAACCTTTAACACCTTTGATCACATAAAACAAGAATATAACCTTAGGCAAAATGACTTTTATAGATACCTACAACTGCATCACTTCCATGACAGCATTCTCCTCGATGTCAGACGTCCAGAAACACACCCACTAATTCTAATGACCCATATCTCGGTAATATGTACTAGGAATTTAGAACACATGATCTCTGTCTTCTAAAGGCAAGGCAACATTTTTTTTTAAAAGACACCCACTCCGGGCTCTGGGCACCATACAAATAAATAAAACACATATTCAAAAAACAAACCAAAAATAGAAAAGAAAAACATAAACATATAATTAACTCCACATAAACACATTTCCCATAAATGATAAACTCGGCATCAAATTACCAATAGCTGTAGCGAGATCTATAAACAGACAGCTTACAGGGCCTTGACCAGTTCTACTGGCGATTCAATCAAATATGTACTCTCCAGATGGGATGACGAACTTGATCAACACATAACTTTAGAACAGTGGCACAACTCGTGCCGCCTAATCTCAAAAACCACAAGTTCGCACCAATGAAGTCAGTTTTCCCGGCAGCATCAAATCCAATACTTTTATACTCCTGCGATTACTGCCCATTTTCACACTAAAAGAGATGATTCATGCCGGAGGCAGTGCATCAGTAATAATATTAACATATTAAAAAGCAAGCAGAATAGGCCAAATGGTCCGTCTCGTCTGCTCGAAAGCCAGCAACCTAATGGCTGCCCGCCTCACCACCCCCCCATCCCCCAAGAGTGTCTTCCCTAGATTCAGTTTCCCCTCGTACCTGTCCCACTCCTTGAAGCCCTCCACTGTGCCCTCCTCCACCAGCCTCCCTGGAAGTGCATTCCATGGCTCCACCACCCTCTCAGTGAAAAAATGCTTCCTACATTCCCCCCTGTAATTTCCCCCTCCAACTTCCACTAATGGCCCCTGGTCACTCCCCCCTTCTTCAGCCTAAACAACTCCCTGGTTCCACTCCAAATTATTCCCTTTACATACTTAAAAACCTCTATCATGTTCCCCTATCCCTCCTCTCGTGAGTAAAGCCCAAGCTCTTCCAGTCTCTCCACATAAGGCCTCCCCGTCATGCCCTGAATCATCCTGGTCACTCTCCTCTGGACCCTTTCCAGCAGAGCTATGTCCTTCTTCAGATGAGGTCTCCAGAACTGCACACAGTACTCCAGCTGCGGCCTGACCAAGGCATTATGTAGAGGGAGGATCACCTCCCTGCTTCTGGACGCAATTCCCCTGGCTATGCAACCCAATATCCTGTTTGCCTTGGCTGTAATTCTTCTACAAATTTTCAGAGTTATTCATTTTGACCCATCATACTCGCATATTCTGGTCCTGAACCAAGCTGAGTCCCTTTTTTCCCCATCCCTCCAGAGGGAACTTGAAAAGTTATACTGTTGGCCGGTACCACTAACCACAGAACTGTTTCTGTTCTGCACAATGCCATGATTTTTGAGATGCCAATACATGATACCTACTGTGCATCTCGTTACTGGCTGCAAAGAAGGCAATCACCAGAGCCTGGCTCACACAACGTGTTCCCACCCTGACTGACTGGAGGGCCATAGTAAGCCAAATATACAAAACGGAGAAAATAACCCATAAGCTTAATGATAAATTAGAATTGTGCTCCTCTAGGTAGAATTGGTGGATCATACATGTGATGCTCAAGGATCCAGAGTTTGTTCCTTAGGGAAGTGGGATAATCAACTAGTGTCCACCTTGGTTTCGATGTACAAAGCTCCCTTATGAATTATCGATCACTTGAAGGGGGTATGGCTCATTCACACATTTCTGACGGCCGCACTGGGATCCGAGCTGGGTAAGTTCACTGATGACACCAAGTTGGCCAGTGTGGTGGAGTCCCTTGAGGACAGAGACTAACCTGAGGAGGACCTAACCAACCTAGGCAATTGGTCTCAAGTTCAACAAATGCGAGGTGCTACATTTGGGGAGCAAAAACTGAAGAAGGACTGACACAGTATGTGGGGCTCCTACTCTCATAGTGAGGAAGGAGAAAGAACTGGAATCAATAATACCAGCTCGCAGTCGCTGTTAAGGTAGTGGAAAGAATGCTGGCATGCATCAAAAGTGGGGTGGCTTACAGAGCAGGCCCAACCCCAACCACAGTATCATGTGTAGTTGTGGGATACGCTATACAAAACAGACACTCAGGCAGTCAAGTGGCTGCAATGTATTCCTACCAGCAATGATCATGGTGTGGGAGAACTGTGACACAATCTGTTGCCCATTATTACTCACGTGCTTCTGTGTGTTAACCCTTGCATACCAATTTTAAGGCAGTAACGCTGTTCTTCTAAAACAATTTTGAAAAAAGTCACAGGCATTTGCAAAATGGGCAAATCCATTTAAGCACACTGTAAATTATCCTTAGGATTCAGAATAAGACGGATGGGAAACCATTTTCCAGTACCAAGAAAAACTTTCTAAAAATATAGTACTCTGACACAACTTCATAAAAACAGAGAAAGGTGTCAGCAGAAACAGACCCACAGTCCAATCTTAATAGTTTATTTTACTACCCGAGCAATAAGAACCCACCCTTGGTCTTACCTACTGTAGGTTGTTTGCCCATTATTTATTTATCTCCCCCCCCCCGTTCTCCACCCCCTTCCAGCCGTCTTGTGCTTTCTTCAAACCAGCTGTCACCATCTTGGTATTTACCAACTAACAGAATCCATCTACATCATACTGTTAGCTTTCCAAGTTTGTTTTTTTTTAAATCCTCCAGCCATGACTGTTAATTTGGTAGCCAGTGGCCCAATTCTAAGATAAGCAGTGCATCAGGTTGCATTAGGTAAGACAGGGCTTTAAGTTGAAGGTCTAGAACCTTGCAGCATTTTGATTAATCGTCAGCTAAACACGTTAGCCAAAAGACAAAACTCTTAGACCTCGAAAACATAACTGAATACCGCACTACAGACATCAAAACTGCAGCAGTAAAGTGCCTACTGGAATAATGTTATTTATAACCAACTACAAAAATACTTAGCAAAACACCATTTGGCTAGCGGCAGCTTAAACACTTCTGGGCCAGTGGGACTCCTGTCACTGCCGCTACATGAATGCAAGCACCAGAGGTGGTAAGGACCCCAGCAGCCAGCATCTTATGCCCCAGTAAACGTGGGAGTTCCAAATGACAGCATCGACAAATTGCCTGCTTTGATGGGTCATTTTAAACCTTTAAAACAAATGCATATTTAGATGGGGAAATAGGGAAAGGGTAACAGAGTAGACCACAGCTTCGATGGCATTGGGAGGGGGGTTGTTGCGAGGCCCAGCATTTACAAAACCTTCCCACAGGACAAGACGTTCTGCCTTGCTCGCTCATGCTGTGCTCAGGTTTCCTCTCATTAACTGCAGAACATAAGCTGGTGTCCATCACAGAGCCATGCCAGTGAGTCACCACAAACGGGACAGATCAGCTAACAGTTACTGGAAACTGAATCTTCGATTATCTGCAGGCATGGTGACAACAAACACAGAGGAAACACTACTGCACACAGCTGCATCCTCACAGGCCTGGCAAGGTTCTGACTTGGTCTAAAGTAATGATTTATTTTACATGGTTCAACAGCCTTTACAACAGACCTGAGCATGCTGCTGCAAAAAGCAAGCGGTCTGTCTTCACCTACCAAGAGGGACAGAGTGATGATTCCACAGCTGTGAAAGCAATTTCCTTGCAAAAAGTATCACCGAAACAAAAAAAGGGAGAGACTGCAGTGTGTAACCCAATAGAGTGAGTAGACAGAATACAGCTGGGTACCCGAGGAGGGTGAGCAGGAGACTGCAGTGGTAACCCAAGTGGTTGCATAGAAGACTGTAGTGGGTACCTCCAGAGGGTGAGTAGGAGACTGTAGTGGGTACCCCAGGAGGGTGGGCAGGACACAGCAGTGGATAGCCCAGAAGGGCGAGTAGGACACTGTAGTGGTGACCCCAAGACAGTGAGCAGGAGACTGTTGGGTAACCCAGCAGGGAGATTAGAAACTGTAGTGGGTAGGAGACTGCAATGAACCCAAGAGGGTGGGTAGTACACTGCAGTGGGTAGCTCAGGGGAGTGAGTAGCAGACTGTAGTGGCGACCCCAAGAAGGCAAGTAGGAGATTGTAGAGGGTTCCCCAAGAGGGTGAGCAGGACACTGCAGTGGGTAATCCAGGAGGGTGAACAGGATACTTCAGTGGGTACAACCCAGGAGGAGACTGCAGTGCACAACCCCAAGGGATCGTTTTAATTTACTGCTCATTAGCCTCTACCTCGCAAACCTCCGACTCCAGGCCCCCCTCTCTCAGGCAGCGACCAGATCATTTGCCTAAAAAAATAACAGCCAAGCTTAGTTCAGAACTGTAGGTCTACTGTGCTAGAGATTAAAGCCCACTCTTACCGGTAGCGCCATATGGCATCAGAACCATCCATTGTTTAACCCGCAACAGTCCGTAGCTAGAATTTTATCGTGTCACAAAAAGAAGGCCCAGGGCTCTGCTGGGTTTTTATTTCCTTAAAGGTGACCTGTAATAAACAAAATAATACTGACAGGTAATGCTGTCAGTATTACTTAAAGCCTCAAGACCCCCGTGGAAGCAATAAAATAAGAACAGTAATCACCAGCTACTGTTACTACATTAATACCAGTGGTGTTTACAATGTCACTAAATGGATAGAATACCCATGAACACTTGCACCCGCTCGATCAGGACCCATGCTGCACTTCTGCGTTCGCCTAAAGTTTCAGCAGTGATTTCAAATATGGACTTTATTCAAAAAATGATCCTCCTTGCAGCTTCGGACTCCCTCCACAACACAGAAAGGTATGTGGGATGGGAACGGGCTGCAGCATTTAATTTACAGGTCACCTTTAAACAATTCCACCAGAAAATTAACCCACCAAACTGGAACATCTCATTAACATAGTTTAAACATAGAAACACAGACTCAAATGGCAGAAAAGGACCAGCAGGGCCAACTAAAGTCTGTCCCTTTTCCTTACCTACTTGACACCACATACCCTATTTGATTTAAAAAACAATAGATTCATAGCTACACAGTATAACACAATCACAGGGTCTGCGACGAGCCAAGCCAACATTTTATTTATAAACTGTACAGCATTTGGGGATGATTCTACCTTACTGGGCAAAATATTCCAGTCAGCTGAGGCTCTGCTAGCAACAAGTTTCCCACAGTAATTTTACCAAAGACTCAGACTGAATGTTCCTGCTTGTGAGGCCCCAATAATTCCTACAGTACAGCAATGGGCTGTGATGTCACACACATGGATTAGGACTTCCAAGTAAGGAAAGAGGATTTTCTATTACGATAGAAATTAAAGTAAAAAAATGAAATTTTCTTATTAAACAAAAACACCCAATCCCATGTGATAGCACACCAAAGTGCAAGCAACCAATGGTCAAATGCATTAGGCAGCTTAAAGCAACAGTGCATGTTACAGTCAAAACACTAAAGCAATACATACCTTTTTATTCTAGTTTAAAGTGCAATTTTACTCCCATCTTTAAGATATCCTTTTTTAAGGCTGCCCAAAGGTGCACTGGAAGTGTCACATGCTTCCATGCAGACGACCCGGGTTTGGGAACAGATCCAGGAAGTCGGTTTTCAGCCAGGGGCTGGGAGGTGTGCTGCCGTGTGGCACTGCTACCAGCCAGGGAAGGGAGTCGCCCAGGTTCCGGCATTGTAGAGACTCCTGCGGGGGGCCAAGGGAGTTAGGTCTGCCCCACAGGACGTTGCTATGGTGGCTGAGGGACGTGTGTGGGGACACACACACACACACACACACACACACACACACACACACACACACACACTGAGTCAGGGGACCGGGTGAGGGCAGAAAGAAAAAAAAAAAAAAAAACCTGGAAAAGCCCTATGCTCAGTGATGGCGTTAACACCCTTGGAGTCCTCCCATGTGGATCCCAGCTGGTGAGATGGTAAGAGCGGTTGAGATGGGGGGTGCCACAGATGCCAGAAGTAAGTGAAGGAAGTCATCAGGACCAAAAAACTGTACATTTAGACAGAAACTCTGCACTTCAGCATGTGCTTTCATTGATAAGATATCTCAGTTGTTACAGTTTAGTTGAGAACACCTTTGTTTTTTCACTTTCAATGTTCCTTTCCAAGATTTACAGCACATCTTGGTAGTCCATCTAAAAGGTCTGTGTAGAAAACATTTGAACCCCTCAATCTTACTAGAAACATCAAGGGACAATGACGCTGCACTGCCCCAGCCTTAATAAAGCCCTTATGTACAGAAACTTTACAGGGTCTGTATCTCCGCTGCTCAGTGCTATTTTCACAGAATTTGCCTAAATCCCATGGGAATGCCTGGCAGAATGCCATTCAATATGGCTATGTCACCAGCCCAGTGGTGCTGAGAATTCAGGTCCTGGATGCCACACCTCATGCCACACTGGCGACCCGTGTTCAGGAACGAGTATGGGCTGCCGGGGGTTGGTACGGGAGGAGAAGGCGGGAGCGTCCGACGACAGCTCACCTTCTCCTGGGGAGAAAAAGGTTGCAGGACTCTGCATTCTGGTGTCTCCCAGTGGCAGATGGGGGGGTACTGTGCCGCTGCCTGCTAGCAAGTGGGTAGGCAGAGCATAGCAGATAGCAAGAACGTGCTCAGGAGCGAGTGCGCCTCCCTCACCGGATGTCACTGCACGTTCATGCTCGCCTAGGGAAGGGCTTAGGGGCGGAACACCAGATCAAGGAAAAGCCCTGGGGTGATGGTAGGCCATCCATGGCGCACCCTGGCCACCATGCCCACCACCGAACCCTGCCCACCTGGGTCCTGATCCACAGCGCATCACCTCGCCTGGATGACATTTGATGTCTTGGGTGCCTGTAGAAGTGGCGGCCCCACCCTGGGGAGTAAGCCAGGGGTCCCTCGCCAGGGGAAGGTAGATGTCTGCGGAGCCCCGGGAGAGGGTTTCAGACTGTGCGAGGGACAACCAGGGATGATGCCTGAGAGAGGCCACCACCCCAGTGACCAAAGGGAAAGAGAGAGTCACACAAAAAAAAATGGCTACGTCTGGGCTGTCATCAGCCTACACGGCTGATTTTGAATACTCGGTGCGGGATTTTTACAACCTTAGCACGACGCCAACAGGATCAGCGACACACTAAGTGGTGAAAGCATGGCCAACAGCCTGTTAGAGAAACTGCTGCTGTTTTTAGTAAAGGACTTAGCACATTTCTAAGATGTTAGACATTAGCGCTACAGACACCTATGGGCCCATGCAAATGAGGGATGCCTCTGTGCATACAGGGCATACTGGTATCCTATTGGTTCTTGAAAGCGGCTACCAGTGCAGTGCTAGGTAACACGTCCAGGAACTATGCTGAAACATCACACTAATGACAGCAGGGTGTTAAACCACAGGACCCATGCTTCAGTCCCCCCACCCTTGCAGCGCCTTCATCTGTCACTGTAAAAAAAAAAAATGGAAATTACATACTTACCGTAATTACTGATCTTCTTGGACAGTCTCCATCACTCATTCACACTAGTGGGGATAGCGCCGGAGGCGCTAGGACCAAGCGGGAGCCTAAAGTTTTCAGAAGGATCGGTGCCAAAGAGGACCACGCATGCGGCACCATGAGACTAGCTCACGCCTGTTGCGCTATCTCTCGTCGACCCTCCAACCGCCTCAGTACCTTTTCGACCGAGGAGGTGCAGCGTAACTAATGAGAATAACTCATCCTGAGTTTCTGGGCCTGAGAGGGCCCAGATGGCCTTTGCAAGAAAGGCCAAAGAGTAATGTCCTCACAGTCTGAATCATAGGACCGTGAAGACCAGGAAAGAAAATGAGTGAACCCAGGGGATGGTGGGTGGGCGTGTGAATGAGTGATAGAGACTGTCCAAGAAGATCAATAATTACGGTAAGTACGTCATTTCCATATCTTCCTGGACTAAGTCTCCATCACTCATTCACACTAATGGGAGAGTACCAAGCTAAAACCAACAACCCTGAGTAGGGTGGTAGGAGATAGGGTTCACTCAGAAAGGACAGCCATGGACTGTCCTGTTAATAAAAAGAGCCGTCTTGTAAGAGCATCTAGAACATAGTGCCTACAAGATAAGCGCTCTAGTTGTAACTCGTCACCTTGCCGACGACTGCAATGGGCACAAAATAGTCTGCCAGGCAGCCGCAACCACTCTAGGAGAGCGGCAAGAACCTGGCCTCACAATCTGACCGAGGACCAAAATTAATAGTGTCAAAGACATGTACTAATGTAATGTAAAGGGACCTCTGGAACTGAAAGAGTCGGAGGTAAAGTCTACTGGTTCAGGGTAGACCGGAAAGTGCAGATGGAAACCCCCACTATCCAGAATGGTTGACCTGTAAACAACAGGTCCAGAAGCACTTGAACCCCTTACTTGGTGAGCAAGGGGGGTCCAGGTGGGGTTAGCCCATCAAGCAGAATGGTCTCCACTTAGTCACAGGATCTTCCTGATGGAAGGCCAAGCACGACTTAGAAGCCTCTCGTGGTGGTCTAGTAAAACCAGATCCTACCCACTGCATATTCCAAGAGGAATAATCCTGCCCCTGTGTGTACAACTGTAGCAGCAGTCTCTGAACTCAGGGAAGAAAGGAAAAAGGTGTACAGGAGGACGTGTCCACTGCGGAAAAAAATTCGACAGAAAAAAAAAACCCCGGGGCTGGATTTCTAAGGTCAATAGAGGCAGATGTGCATCGAGGAGGGACACAGCAGGACCAAGTTAGGGCTAACCCATTTGTTGAAGTGACTGAAAGAGACAGTGACTCAATGCGGTGAAACACTACCTACTCTGGCTTTCCTGAAAGGAGTAGGAAAGGATTCTAGTTTGTTTGCTGAAAAAGAAACATCACCACTTCCTCTCGCACTTGAAGAGGATAGCTTCATGAGCGACTGGCATGGACCAGAGAGCAAGAATCGAAGGTGTGAATATTGGAGAAGCTTCCTCAGAAAAAGGGACCTACTTGACCATCCGTCAAGAAGGAGAAAATCGCCTGTTAAATTAAACAAGCAAGGAAGCAGGAACCCGAGTTCCGACTCGGTGGAGAGTCGCTTCTGCTGCTGTAAGACTCTGTTCAAGAGAAGAAAGCCTGATAAAAAGAAAAGGAATTAACAGACTGGGCAGTCGCCTAGGTCTAGGAAATGTCTCTGAATAAAAGCAATCTCTCAGAGAAAGAGATGACCCATATCATCGCCAGATCGGACTCCCTGTAGGGGAAGAAGAAATCAGGTACTCTTTACTGTATCCTGGAGATGAGCACCTCTGGGGCTGAGGAGGAATCTGACCAGATCAAAAAAAAAAAAAAAAAGGGGAGGGGGGTACCGGGTAATTTCAGCTAGGCCCTGTGCTGTGGTAATAACTATATTGATATATTTCTTTTTTTTAGTCCGAGCCTAACAAGGCCTTCTGGTTGCTATTTTGAGGATTGTCTTGATACAAAAAGACAAAGATGTTTTCCATCTGAGTGCCCATACTGAAATCATGACTGGACTAACAATCACAGCTGGAGAGAAGTTAACCACCTGTGCCGAAGAAGCCACCGAAGAGACAATATCACAAGGGGGCTATATACCCCTATCAAAGGAGCGGAAGAGTCTGAGCGGCTCCCGACCATTAAATTAAAATGTCCCACAGAGTGCAACTGTCTTGACGATTGAAAAAGTCTAGACGCAGAAGAGTATGGTCCATGGACGCAGTGTGAAATACTATAGTGGACCCCATTACTGAGGAACTACTGAAAGGATTTTCCATCACGGACTCTGATGATAGAGAGGACGTGCCCTCCAGTATATAAAATGAGCTGTCCGCTGTGTTACTGACCAGAAGGACAGGGAAAGACCCATCTAGATGCACTTCCACCCCAGAAGGACCTCCAAGAGAGGTCTAGGTCACAGCCACTAGAGACTCTGCCATCAGGAAAGATGTCGAGGAGCTTGGTACCACGCAGGGAGCAGAGAAAGTGCTGAGCAGAATGAGATTCTGCTGGCAGAACGGTACAGCAGAGTTCCATAGCAGAAAACCGCTGGATGACACAAGATCCCACATAGACCACCACTCACTAAAATGTGTGGAAAAAATAATCCTCAGAACAGGAGTTCATTCTGCGGTCAACATCCCGCCACAAGTTCTGTGGAAAGGAGTCCAAAAGGAAAAATGTGTCACTAATTCTGCCATACAGCACCCACTAGCACCCGTGTGGCATCAGCACCACTTGTGGCACAGGAGGGCACCAAGCAGTGCCTATGCCAACCTGAGCGATACCCGGGGGCAGCCATGGCAGTATCCGCAGGTACTCCCGGCACCCATGTAGCAATGGCACACGAGGGCACCTCCAACGCCCATGACACCATGGCACCGATGGCATAATGGCACCCATGGCAAGAATGGCACCCGAGGGCACCAGTGGCATCCATAGACATCTGCAGTGCCACCCGCGGCACCCACGGGTGTCACCCCCGGTACCCAAGGCACCAGTGGCACCTGAAGCATCCATGGAACCCATGGGCACCCAGCGCCACTCCTGGCACCCGCAGGAGCCCGGCGCTGCCCGCGGGTGCACGGCACCACTGACGGCGCCAGCAACCAGTGGCAGCAAAGAGAGCACCCACGGCGCCACACAGAGTGACACAGCCAACCCACAGCGCCGACCAAGGCCCCGAGGCTCGGCGCTGCCCAGCTACGGCTTCAAGGCACGGCGCTGACCAAGGCACCAAGCCACAGCGCCGAAGCAAAATGCCAATGGAAATCCTGAGAAGGAAAAAGGTGGTGCCCGTGCCAGCCCCTGCATGGAAAAGGGAGAGGGGGGTAGGCATGAGGGGTCGACACGATGGCAAAGGCACCCATAGGGCACATCGCCATATGTGATCCAATCGACCCGGCTCCGGTCCAACGGCTCAGAGGCCCAGAGGTCCCGAAATCAGGAACAGAGGCAGGAAAACTGGCAAGTCGAACCCCCTGCTCCACAGGAGCGACCCAGAGGTGAAACTGCCCACTGGAGCTCCAGCGAGGACAGAGATGGAGCTCAGAGTCGAGAAAGCAGCCATTAGGAGCTGGGTCAAGAGGAACCCACCAAAGTTGGTTCGGGGCCATCGCCCCTCCTGATGAACATTCTTCGTGCAGACATAGCAACGGGCAACCTCGAGCGGCACCAATTATTCTTCCCCGAACGAGGAAGAAGAGCTCGAGGTCAAGCGGAGCCAGATCACTGGAACAGTTAGATTTGTGCTTCAGAGGACTGTTCCCCCCCCCCGAGCACAGGACTGCCCGTAGTCAGACCCCACCCCAACCCCCGTTAATTAAGGGCGGCGGACCGGACACAGCCCCTCTGCCATAAAAACTTTCAAAGTCCTCCTACCATCACCGCTACCGTCTAAGGACGACTCAGTTGATGGCATGAAAGAATTTCTTTTTTTTCTTCTTCATAATCTTCTTCCTGTTCATAAAATAAACAAATTACTACTTTAAAATATTAAAACATTAAGAACTGTTGTCGTAGAGACCAAAACTTCCGACTCTGGCAGACGAGCGACGTCGACATCCAAGCGCACTCGACGGCGGGAGAAAAGGAACTGAGGCAGCTGGAGGGCTGACGCCGAGATAGCCTACACAGGCGTGAGCTAGTCTCGCGGTGCCGCGCATGCGTGGTCCTCTCTCGGCGCCGACCCTTCTGAAAACTTTAGGCTCACACTTGGTCCTAGCGCCTCCAGCGCTATCCCCACTAGTGTGAAGGAGTGATGGAGACTTAGTCCAGGAAGATCATAAATAAGAAAACAGTCCCGAGTCGTAGCCTAGTGGTACCTGCCAGTTTTATCCCCTCCTGGTCCCAGTCTCACAGCAATAATGTCCCCGGTGCTAGTGGTATCCCCTTTCCTGGTACATGCAATCCATATCCCCCCTGCCCCAAGACAGCTGCCAACATTTCACCACAGCTCATCACCACTGCAGGGTCCATCTGAGTCTTGCAAGTAAAATGCCAGTTTGGCATTAAGTCACTGTAACGATATTGTACTCGTCCATGTACAATACTGATACAGTGACTTAAATGCTCTCTGTTTTGCCAGCAAATAATAAAGAGAAAATCTCAAGCTTTCTAAAGATACAAGGCATGACATTTCTGTTTGCAGGAAGAGATCGATGCTATCAGAATCTGACTACACTAATAACAACCGAACTACAGCAACA
Source organism: Neoceratodus forsteri (assembly GCA_016271365.2). NCBI lineage: Eukaryota > Metazoa > Chordata > Ceratodontiformes > Ceratodontidae > Neoceratodus > Neoceratodus forsteri. The sequence goes on from JADMNL010000028.1 coordinate 172,107,080, forward strand.
AGAGACTGAAACATGTTTAACAGACTTGCGTTGATGTGTCTATATATTCAAAAACATGTCAATGCATAGCAGTGGTTAACATTAGCCATAAAAAAAAAAAAAAAAAAGGCACAGACTCCTTTTACATTCCAAGCAGGAGCATCTAAGCTCCTTTACTGGACTGGGCTACTGACTGAACACCAAAAATATCTTTGGTGACGTACTTTGTTTTTACATGAGCCATCTTTTTATGTAAGTGAAAAAAAGTGGATCTGGTCTGCCAATGCTGACACTAGACCAATCACATTAGATGACCTTTTAAAAAAAATGATGCATTCTAAATGTACGCTATTACCACATTTTCTGAAAGATGAACCATATTATGTGAAATCTGAACTTGAAACTTTGACAATGAAAAACATAGGGCCACTGAGTTTCTATTTTCAAAAATGGGCAATTACATTTTACAAAATCTTAAAATCCATATTTTTGTTTTTTTCCACAACTTAAGCAAGTTTTGCCCTGAAAATGTGGCACAAATGGGAGATTTACACAAATCTGGCACCAGGTGTGGTTGTAAATATTGTTCAAATAGGTGTTTTTTTTAGATGAAAAACTGACACCAAGTAGTGTTTAAAAAAAAAAATTACAAATGACATTCTGAATCCTGATTTTTCTGTTTTCACAACAACACGGCAGGCCCTATAAACTTGGTACACTTCACAGGAATAAAGGAAATATCCCAAATCACGGGAAAATGAGCTGCTGAGAGGTGGGACCAATCTGTGCAACTTGCAAGGCTGATACTGGATCCCACCACAGACTGTTTGAAAAAACTTTCTTTTTGCTGAGCAGAATAGCTTAACAGAAAATCAAAATAAAAGACTTACTTCAGCCCTGCCACGAGTGACAGGGCTCTGCTGCAGAGTCCCTGCTTCACTGAAGGCAGGATGTAAACTGGAGGTAGCCAGAAGGGGAGGGCTAGATGCCCCTGCTGCAGATCTTTGTTTCCTGCCTGATGACCAGCAACAGGAGGTACAGCCCAAGAATAAGGAAACCCGGAGACCAGCTTAGGAAAGAGAAATATCCCACTTTATAGCCACAGAGAGACAACGGCTCAAAGATGATACTTCTAATCTTCGATTATGGTGACGTAGTTTACGGTCCTGCTCCCAAGTCCACTGTGGCCAGACTGAATCCCACCTTTCACTCCTTTTGCTGCTTTGCCCAGGACTGACCTCCCCCCCGCCACTGCTACCTGTACTTCTTCCTCTCGTTCCCCTCTCCCGAGGCCAGACGCTTCGCCCATTATGTTTCCTTTATCTCTAAATACTAGCTTGGCTCCATACCCTCCTACCTTGCTTCCCACCTCAGATTCCCACCACCACCACTTCCCATTCCTTTCGCAACTCTGGCTCTCACTCTCTAGCAGTCCCCTCAAGGAAATAACTGCTGGTCAAGCTGCCTTCTCCTGCTGGTTCCCAAATTCTGGGGTTCTCTCCCATCCCCCAATCTGCTCTGCCTCTTCCCACCACTCACTCACCTCTCGCCTCCGTGACTTCACTACTTAGTCCTGCAGCTGCTCCAATACAGGACCCTGGACTGCTGCCCGCCACCCTTCTATCCCTGCTCCCCCTTTGCCTTGCACCTACACTAGTGCAATCCCCTCATGCACCCTCTCCTTCCTACAACCCTCGTTCCATCCCTGAACACAAGATCACCTTCTGCACATGCAAAAGTTGTGACCTCCAGCACTTTATTACACTGTAGTTTACCTTGCTTACACAAAATCTGTCTCCCTGCATAGTTCCCAGTACTGCTCCTTGTGGCACCCCACTGGTCACCTTTCCTTCTTTGGAGTGGACTCCATTTACCACCATCCTCTGCCGCCTATCCCTCACAACCAATTTGTTACCCAGTTCCCCACCTTTGGCCCCACTCCTGGGTTTGCCAGTTTGTTTACTGTCCTTAATGTGCCTCTTCTCCTCACCCCAACACATCTGGAAACAAGCTGTTACCAGCTTAGCACGGCTTCCTAAACCTTTAGAAATAGATACCTGAGATACTGTGACCAAGACCTTAGAACACCCAAAGAGACAAACACAGATGACCAGCCGCTGATGCCTGTTCAATAGCACTTTTCATAACAAATGTATGATTTATGATAGTGTTTAGGGGACAGCAGTTAAGTAACAGCGTTTAGAACTAATGCCATGTAACAACCAAGTGACAGAATTATTTAAAGGACTCATTTAAAATGAAAAGTGTTTTGCTAACAAGCAATTTTACCTGTGGAAATACATCACATGAAAGTCCACCCATGTCACAGTGCTAATGATGGTAGGTTACTATCAAGCTGTTCAACATCATTTAAAATTGCTGGCAAAGACAATTCAGGCAAAGGTATTAGATAATCACAAAAAGCACTTGGGGGTCCAGCATCATCATTAGAAGCTGCAACACCTAGAGTGATTATACTGTTCGGCAGTCTCACATCAACACCCTGTACTAGGTGTGGAGGTGAACTCAAGGTAATACAGAGCTCCCCCTGTGTGTCGTAATGTGTAGCAGTGGTAGACGGCAATTATGATGTCTTTACTGACAATACTTCTATTATGACACCATTTGTGCAAGTTATGTAACGTGTGGCTTATTTCCACCTAACGCCCAGCAAAGCACTCAGTTTTTATGACACAAATCAGCTGCTCTGCTACGACAGGGACAGCTTCACTAAGCAGTGTTCCCCCTTGTACAGCATGGGGGGAACCATCCAATAGTTGGGGCAAGTTTCCTAATGTTGTTATACAATAACCCAAAACATTCATTCATTGCCTTTATTTAGTTTTTGTTTACCGGACAAGTACACTAGACAAAAAAAAAAAAAAAAAATTTGAAATTTAAATACCTGTAAATTTTCCTTCTCAGACAGCTGGTCTCCGGGCTTCCTTACTCCTGGGCTCCATCTCCTGATAGTGACAGACAAGCAGGAATCAGACCTCTGCAGCAGGGGACATCCAGCCATCCACTTCCTGGCTCCCTCAGTTCTTCCTAAAGCAGTCCAAAGTGGCAACATTACAAGATCTTGGAAACAGAAAATAAGAATTTTAAGGCGTATATGGCCAAGAGGTCAGTCAAGTAAATACATTCTGGGAGGGAATCCGAAGCCCGGAGACCAGCCGTTGGAGAAAGAAAATTTACAGGTATTTAAATTTTGATTTCTCTCTCCCAAGCTGGTCTCCAGGCTTCCTTACTCCTGGGATATACAAAAGCAGTACGTCCCCAGATGTCCCGGGTGGGAAGAATGTCAGGAGCCCAAAGGGATCCACCACCACTTGAAGCATTCTACGGCCAAGGATGCCTCCTCCGAGGGCATCACTTCCAGCGAATAAAATTTTAAAGATATGTGAATGGATTATCAAGTGGCATCTTTGCATAAGTATGCTGTCGATGCTTCTCTGAAGTACACCCGCGAAGAGGCCATAGTTGTGGTGAAAAGGGCCCTCCCTGGGCCAGGCAAGTTACTCCGGCCTAATCACAAGTCATGGAAGTGGCTGGCGTAATCCATCTGGCTATAGTGCCTTTTGAATCCCTGTTAGCCATAATTTTGGCCCGTAGCTAACATGAACTTGGAAGTTTTGCAAATAGCCTACTCTCTCTTAATATACACTTTCATCCGGGGCAGACTGAATCAGCCTTGCGGCCCCAGTCTGCCTTCAACCTCCATGTGTCTATGTTTTTATCACACCTCCCAGCTCTCATGGAGGCAATTCCCCTTCCTTATTGTCTTGTAGAATGTGCAGAAGGAAGTAAGGATGAACTCTTAATTGCAATGGAATGGAGGCATGGCTTTGGCAAATAATTAGAACTGTTCGAGCAGGATGAACAGCAGTGTATAGCTCTTGTACAAGTAATGCTTTTAGTTTGCTGATCCTCCTGGCCGAAGCAATTGCTATGAGAGCGAGAAGGTGACCTTTATTTGGAGATGCGCGATGGATATTTCCTCAATAAGTTGTAAAGGGGCCTTGGACACAGGCTTGAGAACCATTTTAAGACTCCAAAAATGGTTACTTTTGAGGGTTGGAAGGCATTTTAATGTTGCTGTCTTTAGAAACTACAGACAAGGGAACATGAATCCAACAATTTCCCTGGATCCGTCAGCAAGAATGCCTCCCATACAAGAAACCTGAAACTGTAAGGAGGCTGGTTGTAGGCCTTAGATCATTCATCTGACTGGAACTGCAGTCGACCAGGCGATTATATTGGAAGTTCTATGTGTGTTTTGAATGAAGCCAGAGTCAAATATTTTCTCCAGATTCGACAATACCCTTTGGAGGAAGAAGAAGAAAGACATGAGTTCCACATCGTGTCAATAAGAGGAGCTGAGTAGCTTAGCTCCTTGAAGGCCTTTTCACTCCATGCCTGGGTCTAGAGACAAGTTGTATAAGTGGGATGCCGGGCAGGACCCTGATGGAGAATGTTCAGGCTGAACTTGAATGTTAGACATGGTCACCTTGACGGACAAATGATAATCAGGAACTATGTGCGGAAAAGCCATAAGGGGCAGACTAAAAACATGACTGTCCTGTCCCGAACCACTTTGTGAAGGACTCTTGATAGAAGCAGTATTGGAAGGCAGGTATACAGGAGTCCAAACCGATCCCAGTTTAGGGGAAAAGGTGCCCTGAACCCCCGCTGGTTCATCCTTGGCTAGGGAGCAGAAAAGCTTCACCTTGGAGTTCCACTGGCAGGCGAAAAAAAAAAAAAAAACTGTCTAAGGATTGCCCCATTGTTCTGTCAATATGTTGGAGGCACTATCCTATAGCTCCCATTCCCCTGGTCGACCAGCCTTACCACTAAATCAGTCTGCTATGACATTTACCTGTGCAGGGATAAACCGCACTCAGTGGTGCTCAGCTCACCAAGAGGAAAAGGGCTTCCCTTAGCCTTTTGAGCTTCTTGTGTCATCTTGATGGTTGGTGTATGCTAACATTGATGTACTGTTGGTTGGAACCAGATTATCCTGAATTAGGGGAATAGCTGTTCAGAGTGTCTTGGGGCATGGCCTACTGTTCTCCTGTCAGGAACATTTATGCTTATCTTGTGTCTCTAACAGTGACCACCTGCTCGGTGCCAACAGCTGATGTAGGCGAGCTCTCCCCAACTCCCAAGGCTTGCATCGATTGCAATTCAGTTTTGGTGAGGATGGCCTAACTTGCAACCCTTCATGACCTCTGTCCCCACGACCGTCACTGGGGGAAGGTCTATTCTGTCTCAATGAACTGTATGAAAAAATAAGCAGACAGCTGAGGAGTTACCTGAAAACTCCTTGATGAGCTTTAGCAGAATCTGAAAATTAGTATTCGGAGGGAGAAAAAACTTGTGTCATGATGTGTGCCCCCAGGAGGCTCAAGGTCTGGTTTGGAATTAGGGAAGTCTTTCTCCAGATGATGAAAAAAAAGGTGTGCCGGCAGGTCCCAGACCACCTGCCACTGCTTGTAATGTTTGGTTGAGCTGCGGGGTCTTAATGTGCTAGGGCTACTACCAGCACCTTAATCCTGTCCATGGGCCTGAGGAAGCCCCCAATGGCAGGGCCTGAACTGAAGTACTGTTCTGCCAATCTGAACCTGAGAACATGCAAGTGACGTTACTGAGTGGGAAAAGTAAATAGGCATCTTACAGATCTATGGATGCCAGAAAAAAACTTTTGAGACTCCCTGATTGAAAACCAGGTTTCCGCCTTGAAGGGTATTCTGTGGACCCAACTATTCAAGATGATTTATGACAAGGTTTCCATCTTGTAGGGCCTGCTGTGGACGAAACTATGCCAGAATTCGAGAACTAGGACTGGTTTTATATGGGTTGCCGGGATAGGGGAGGGCACCAGATGAGGTGGTGTGGGCATGTATTAGGCGCTGGAAATGTCTATGACCCCTTTGTCTGACAGTTTGGGCCCATGACCAGAGAATTTTTTTTTTTTCCCCCCTCTTCTCTTTTCCCGGCAAAATTATTTTAGTATTTCAACCCTTACTGAAGACTAGCTGATGCAAACAATCTTCTGGGGCCCGAGATGAAGACCGGCCCCTGCATCTTGATGTGGGATGTGCGCCTTGGCCACTCTTGATAATCCCTCACTATCTCCTTTGAAGCGTAGCCAAAAACAGGAGATTACCTACGTTGGGTGAGTTGACAGAGAGCTTAGCCAAACAGGAGATTGCCTACACTGGGTGAGTTGAACGACTGACTCTTGTAGAGGCGACTGCTTGCCCGACCCGAAGCCAGGGGCTGCAGCCAGTCGAGGTTGGGTACCAGCTCCAAGTGGCACACCTGACCGCCTCCCCAAGGAAGGACCGTAGCTGATGAGGAATAGTTCTGTTCCTCTCTAGATTAGTTACCAGAAAATAAAGAACTAAAGCACTAAAGACTAAAAGGTGGGACCCCAGACAGAGCATTTTAGGCCAACACAGAACTGGTTAGGGAACTCTTTCTCTAGATGTCACCCTAAGATGCTGTCGATGCTTGGAGGACCCAAGAAGCCCCTCTTTCGGGTGGGATGACCGACCTCTTGGGCCGGTTTGAATTGGAGGGTCGATGCCAGGGCAGAAGAACCACTTGTTAGAATGCTTCTTATCAGACTTGGGAGTCTTAGAGATCTGCCAGGCAATCAGATAGACTATGCATCCTAGACTTTGCCATTCCTAAATAGCCAGTCCCCCAATAGCTGGGGAATATGGAAGGCTGAGGCAGATTTGGTTGCAGTTGTAAGGTGAAAAGTCTGTTCTGACTGGGTGGAAGCCTCCGTGGAAAGTCAGGAGGAGGATCCCGGCTAAAACCTTCCCCCCTTCCTTCTTCACACACAAAAAGGGCAGCCCTCACAAGCTGTGAGGACTACTGCTCCACTTCGCATGAAGGTGGGGCTTTATTCTGTGTTGTGTGGGCCCCCATCTGGAAATCGGGCCGGGCCGGGCCGGCCCCCGAGAGGCATACTGGGTATAGAGCCAAGGTCCAATTTTACCTTACCGGTAGACCTGTAGCCAGTGAGGGGGCCGTGGACTGATGGGTCTCCTGGTGGGCGCTGCTGTCCTTGACTTCACCACTGGCAGACACTGCCTTCTCACCAATTAGGCAAGGTGATCCGGTGAAAACGATTAGAAGTGGGGACAAATCCACACCGACGTTTGTTGCCCCTGGAAGGACTGACTGAGGCCATGCCCTAAATGGTCCTGTTCCCCTTTTAATCAATGCACCCCTCCCTCTGGAGGTTTTTGAGCTATGCTGCTGAAGCTGCTGAATTGCTGCTAAGTTGCATAAATTGCTGCTAGCCCCTAAGGGCAAAAAGGTAAGCTGCTCCCCTCCTTTGTGTGCTGTAAACCGAAAATTTGATGAGTAAGATCCATCTTGTCCCTTGAAATTTAATGAATAAGATCCATCTTGTCCCTTAATGGTATTCGAGGAGGGGGGCTGTTATGCTGGGAGGGAGTTCCATGGTCCCGTTTGGTGGGGGGGTGGGGCCTCAAGCAGTGCTCTCGCATCCTGCAGGGGAACCTGTAATGCTGAATACCCCAGCGCTGTGCACCTCGTTGTGTAGGGATACCCGTTTGCTTTGTGGGAACCCTACAGTGCTGCTGGGTGTTCTCAGTGCTCCAAATGAAGGTCATCTTCCAGCGCTACCATTAAATGAAAGATCCAATCTGGGACCGCCACTGTGATGCTGTTCCCAATGGCAATGTGTGACCTAGCGCTCTCCTCAGCGCTTGTCGCCAAGAGGCCTAGCGCTCTCCTGCACTCACCTCAGCGTGCTGCTTGTAACCCCATCAACGTGTTGCCCCTCAACGAGCGGCTGATATTTTCTCCAAGGCCGCTCGAATAAGTTACTCGTACTTGTCCCCAGAAGCACTGCATTGCTGGGATACGGAGCTCCTCTAGCCTTGAGGGCTGCTAAATGAAAACATCTCCCTAGCCTTCAGGGCTTACAGGAACTCACTGTGGGGAAGACCGAAACAGAGTGGCCTGGTGCTCTCCTCCTCGCACTGCCTGCATCTCCGTCAACGAGAGGCTTAAATTTTCCACCAAGCCAGGCGTCGAGAGAATAGCCCTTGTCCCTAGAAGCACTCCAGTGCTCAAATAAGGAGTTCCCATCACCCCAATGGCTTCCAGACGACCGTTGTAGGGAGCCCAAAATGGCGGGAAAGATGGTGATCCACTCCCAATGGGGCCAGTCTGTGCAGCTTGCAAGGCTGAGACTGCATCCCACCGAGGGGGCGATTCTCAATTGCTTCTAGCCATCCTGTAGTTGCATCCACAATTAAAGAATTTTGTAACTTACAGTCTCTTCAGCCCTGCCCCTGTGGCACAGCTCTGCTGCAGAGTACCTGCTCCACTGAAGGCAGGAAGTAAACTGAGGGAGACAGGAAGTGGAGGGCTGGATGTCCCCTGATGCAGAGGTCTGATTCCTGCATGTCTGTCACTATCAGGAGGTGGAGCCCAGGAGTAAGGAAACCCGGAGACCAGCTTAGGAGAGAGAACTTTGCCTATTTTCAGGCACAACCCGGGAAAGTTACAGACAAAGGAAACAGTTGCACTGCTATCCCCATTTTAACATTAGTGCTCTGTACCTTACTTAAAAAACACTTATGCACGTGTACAGTGCACACAGCAGGCCCAAGAAATAATATGCACGTGGCCCCGATCATCACCTATATTTCTAGGTACCAGAGAACTCTGCTGAGGTTTGACGGAATCTGATTCGCAATCCTGAAAAGTATGTTTTTGTGCAATTAACATCTAATAAAGCTCTGCATGTATCCTCTATCACCCAAACTGGTTTCAACAAGGAAAGAGTAGCACAATGAAAGGAGCGTTCCACACTTGTTTTGCAGACCATGAACTAATGATGTCCTTATTACCTGGTCAACCAAGACGAGCCTAATTATTTGGTTTCACCAGTGCATCTTTAATTTGGCTGCACAAAATCTTTCATTCGGAAAAAACGAAATCTTTAATTCGGAAAAAAACAAAATATATTACTTGAAAGGACAGGTGCCTCAATGCCAGAGCACCAAGGGAAGGTTACGCTAAAAGCATAGTGGCTGAAGAGCCAAGTGTTAAACACAAAATTACACACAGCCCTGTAATACAAGGCATCGTGGGACTATATATAAAATCACCATGACGGAACTTAGGCTGGTTTGGCTTTAAAGCAGTACCGTAAGGTGCCACATGGCCTCAGCAACAATATGGAAAAGCAGAAAAGAGCAAACAAGCTCTCTGCAGCTGTCTGTGAGGCCCTTTGGTAACTTACAGTCCAGATTTAGGCCCTGTCCACACTTGCATTCTTGTAACGTTACAGGCATTTTTTAACGCTACGAGAGCGGCAAACACAGATCATGTCCACACTGTAGCATGGGTAAAACTGTGCTACAAACCATGTTTAAAAAACCATGCTAAAAGCCTGATCGGAGCAGGGTTTTAGATGGTTTGAGACCCATATGGTTGATGGTTCGGAAGTCAAGAGGGCAAGCACGCTGTCAGAGCTCAGTGTGGATGCTCCAACACCCAGGTGCAAACATGAAAATTCAAAACATTTTGAAAAAAACATTCTAGAAATGCCTATCAGTGTGGACAAAGCCATAATTGGTCGCTTAGATGGTTGCACTGTTTATTCTAAATTTCTGTATGATGTTTCGTTGTATTGAATAATCTATTTTATTTCTGTACTTATTCCTATCCCCAGATCTGGAGACACGCCAGTTTTAGCTCAGTATGGCTTTTCTGGTGAAACTTTTAAAATAAATTAATTAAAGCCATGCCAACCGAAGTTCCCAATAAGTTTGTATGTCTACACGTAGCTACCTTTGCAGCCGACTTCCTGGTTGGTCACCTAGAGGCAGTGCCTTTTGGTCTAATTAAAGTGTGGAGAATTCAACACTAACTGGTTGCAGGCTTTGGCCTGTTTGTCCATGAGTGTTGGTCTGGCTTTCCCCGCACCCAAATGGGGCCGTGGCCATTTTGGACAGGAAAGCACTGTAGTTAATTTGCAAACCGTTACAGTGATGACTACTAACCCGGCTGAAACTAAATCAGAATTTTCTATGGTAAAAACCTACCACCAAATAACTGGTCTGAAACCGCTGCCACTGCTTGTAATGCTTGGTTGAGCTGTGGGGCCTTTAAGCAGACTAGGACCGCTACTAGCACCTTAAATACTGTCCGTGGGTCTGAAGAAGACCCAATGGCAGAGTCTGAATTGGAAGTACTGCTCTCCCACTCTGAACCTGGGATAATGCATGTGCCATTACTGACTGGGAATATGCACATAGGCCTCTTGCAGATTTATGGGTGCCGAAAAATCCCCTTTTTGCGACTCCCTGATGACAAGGTTTCCACCTTGAAGGGTCTGCTGCGAACAAAACTATAAGAGAATTTGAGATCTAGGACTGGCCCGAGTCCCCCTGTGCATTTTGGCACAACGAAGAATGGGGAGAAAAAGCCTCAAAATGACTTTTGTGGGGGAACTGGCCCGTTTGCAAAAAATCTGTAGTGGCCTGTAGCACTGCCAGTCTTTCAGATGGGTTGCCAGCAAAGGGGAGGGGTGGGGTCTGTATTAGGTAACCTATGCTGGTAATGTCTACGACCCCTCAGTCCAGCTTGGTTTGGGCCCATTCATGGAGAGTTTACTAAAAACCTGCCCCCTACTGGAGGACGTGCCTGGATAGCATGTTCTTGTTTCCCCTCCACAAAAAGTTAGTGTTTTAACCCTTAAGGTAACCTTGGTAATGAAGAAAAGCATCTAGTGTCTGAAGACTGGCCCCCACCTCCTTAAGTGGCATGTGCACCGTGGCCATCTCCCCAGAATCCCTCACTGCTTCCTTCCTGGCTGAGCCCAACAGGAGATCACCTTCACTGGGTATGAAAAGAACAACTGGCTGTTACGGAGGTGACTGCTTGCCGGGCCCGAACCCAGAGGTTGCAGCGAGCCGAGGGTAGAAGGAACACGGTGCGACCTGCGCACCTGACTGCCTCCTCCAATACATCTACTGCATAAGCCAAAGCCAAAGCCAAACCCAAGAACTTGGGTGGTCCAAGAATAGGCGTATGAGCTGCACTAAGATACGGACCCCTGGGGGCCTTCTTGAGATAAACCTCCTCATGTCGTGCTTTCGAGCGGTCTGCTAATGAGGACTATGGAGGGACGAAAGTTCGGCGCCAAGGCCCCGTGACTAAGAGGGCCCCCTCTGGGGGCTGTGACCTCCACCGACTATGCAGTTGGGAGCTGCTCGCCGAGATGGCTGCCTCCAATATCTCCTGTGACCTCAGGGCCGTTGCTCGCTTAGAATATACGCATAGAGACCAGTGGGGAGGGGGGCCCAGCATGGGGGATCTGCACTCGTGGCCACTCCTGCTCGGAGTATGCCCTGCTAATCCAAAGACATACTATGGAGCATGTCGAGGCCTACTTCTGGCCTGGCCTGTGCAGCTGGGTGCCCCCATACTAGTCACCCCGTATTATACTAGATGCCCCATCCCCCTAGTCTAATAATCCACCTGCTGGGGGGATAGGGCCCTTATCCAGATACAAATTCCCTTAACTGCACCTGTGGACCAGTTTTTAAATCCCAAGCAAAGTCAGACACGGGTCTTAGGTTCACCGGTCACCAGGACTCCTGGCTCGTAGTTCTTTGCCCATTATGCCGCCTTGTCTGTAATGGTGGTTCCTACTTGGGGGGGGGGCTGTAACCCGCAGCCCTCACTGTTGCGAATGCAGGGAGTGTCTACCAATTGCTTGGCTGTAGGAGGCCTCTCCCAGTCACCTCCAGGGGCAGTAGGGCATCCGTGCACCCATTAGACTTCCGACGATCAGTGAAGAGCCCTGAGAACTAGTCACTGGTCTGTGCACATAGACGGCAGAGTAGTTGGGCCACATACATCCTTTGGTGACGAGCAACACCCCCTGAAGTGCTCGTCACTGCCCAAGGCCCCTTGGAAGTGCTTCTGTGCTTAGATGAAACGTAAAAGGGGTCTCCTTCAATGAGATTTGAGCCCCTGGGTGCTTGCTGATGAGTTGTGTCTAGTGAGAGGTCTGTGCACATTGTTGCCAGACTGGTTGGGCCACTGAAATGTCTGTGCGCCTTGCCACCAGACTGGTCGGCCCACATTCCCTCTTCGGCAACGAGCCACACTCTGAAGTGCTTGTCCTGCAAAAAAACCCTGAAAGTAGGCTTAGAGTAAAAGAAAATGGCGCCAGCTTAGAGTAAATCAAAATGCCGCCAGAGCAGTTGGGCCACACGCCCTCTTCGGCGATGAGCAGTAACCTCTAAAGTGCTCGTCCCATTACTGGGCTCAGATTAGATGTAAAAATGGACTCCGTCGACGAGCCTTGAGACCCTGGGTGCTCGTTGACGAGCTGTGCCTCTGAGCGGCCTGTTAGTCGGGTCGCCGGAGAAATATGGCATCCGTTGAGAGTTAGCCACGCCAGAATTCGGGACTGCCAGAGCACGCTACAGCGACCATTCTATGGTAAGCATGGACTCCCATTGATGAGCCTGGCCACTGAAGAACCCATCGATGGAAAAGTGTTCCATGGAAGTGCTTCTGGGTCCCGGAGTGAACATGCCAGCTCACTGCTGCAGCTGCTCACCCTTCTCGTGGCGGCGTGGAAAAATCCCCGAGCATCATCCCCGGCTGAATACTCAAGAATTTTCTCCTGCGATCTGCTAGTCCAATGCAGGTTACTAATTTTCCTCTGGAAGTAAACTGAGGAAGACAGGAAGTGGAGGGCTGGATGTCCCCTGCTGCAGAGGTCTGATTCCTGCCTACCTATCAGTATCAGGAGGTACAGCCCAGGAGTAAGGAAGCCTGGAGACTAGCTTAGGAGAGAGAATCTATTTCATTTCTGTACTTATCCCTATTCTTCCTCCGATTAGGAGACGTGCCAATTTTAGCTCAGTATGTCTTTTCTGGCGAAACTTTTGAAAAAACTTGATTAAAGCCATGCCAACCGAAGTTCCTTCATGGTGATTTGGACGTATTACCATGATATTTTGTACTGTGGGGATATGAATACGTTAGTATGTCTACAAGTAGATACCTCTGCAGCAGACTTCCTGGTTGGTCACCTAGAGGCAGTGCCTTTTGGTTTAATTATAGTGTGGAGGATTCAACACTAACTGGTTGCAGGCTTTGGCCCGTTTGTCCATGAGTGTTGGTCTGGCTGACCCCGCACCCAAATGGGACCGTGGCCATTTTGGACAGGAAAGCACCGTAGTTAATTTGCAAACCGTTACAGTGATGACTATCCCGGCTGAAACTAAATCAGTATCTTCTCTAGTAAAAACCTATCACCAAATAACTGGTCTGAAACCGCCAGCTACTTTACATACTGAAGCAACAGCCAATGTGAATGGAAAGTCTGTGTAATAGAACATTACCGTAAAGATAAGAGCCAGCTTTTCTTTTTCTGGAAGGGAAAGGCTTATCTATCAAAACAGGCTGGGTTCAATTGTTAAACGCAGAAGCTGGAAATTTCGGGGGCCTGGGCTCCTCAGCTCCCATCCAGATCTGCTCCTATGACTGCAACTCACCTAACTCCTAAGACAACATCCACGTTTGACATTTAGTTTGCATTTCTCACACATTCTATGAATCGCATGGCAAGGTCACATTTCTTTTAGTGGAACTTTACTGGTATGCTGAGGAAACACTTATCGTAACTTCCCATTATGATGTGAATAACAGAAAAACGTACCTTAACTGGATGAAATGGCACACAGCGTTTACAGACCAAGGCCAGGCACACACTCCAACTGATAAAGAGAAAAACGCTTCCTGTGTTAGAAAAGTCATTTGTATGGGTTCCTATGGAAATGCCAACCAGTTCTCGCTGTCAGGGAGAAAAAGCAGAACCTTCGCTTTGCTTGTGCTCTGTAGCACAAGTAAACTGACTACAAACATACAGAAAGGGAAATAATTTACAGATTATGAATGGGGTGGTTTTACAGCATGGGTGAAAATCGTAGTGTATTTATTGATTATTTCAAATTTGGTGACTGGGATAAGCAAGCTGAGTCACGGCTTATTTTTAAGGGTGTCCCAGGGTAGGGGTTATAGTAATGAATGATATAACAAAAACAGATATACTGGCACCGGGTGCATATACACGAACAATAACAGCAAGGCACAAGTAATAAAAGCCCCGAAAGGGAACAGAACACAATGCAGACAGTGTACAAAGTACAGAACAATATATTGAAGGTCACAGGGGACAGCATGAATGAGAGCTGATGGCAAGATGTTTCTAACCAAATAAAATCATGGTGGCATAACAATTCAAATTACAGAATACAGTACAGCAGGCCAGAGTCAGTGGGAAAATGAGTAATAAGGGATGAGATGAAACAGGCAGGGGCTGTTGTAATGCAGAGAACAGGTAGATGGCTAGCTGCAGTTGCATGCTTTTCAGAGGTGTGCTAGTGTGGCTTGAGAGTGTGCAGGGAGGATGAGAGAAGAATAAGGAAAGAAGCCCCCCCCCTTGCATACTGCAGGCCTTGAGAATAACTGTAGATTCTGCAGTTTCCCTCGTGGGACTCTGACCCTTGACTGAGTCCCACCAAATGTGCTGTTCCACTGCAGTTTTTCTGAAACAGATTATACTAATAAAAGTTGTTTTAAGCCCTAGAAATGTTCGTTTGTGTCCCCTAAGGGACAGGCTTTTAAAAGTCCAAATTGTTATGATGCAGTACAGTTTGGATACTGCAAAAAAACGGCTTTGCACTGGTCAGTCAATCGCTACTGCTGTAATGTGTGTGACAACATTTTTAGAAGACCACCATCATTTTTTTTTTTTTATTTAGAATCTTCCAACTGTTACAGTACGTCACTCAGGGAACTTGCAGACTAGATGGGCTTATAAACTGCACTTCGTGGGAACTGTTTTCTTAATGAGTCTTACTGGCTCAAAATGGCAGTATTTCATAATTTTCCCCGAGTAAATAAATTTGAACTCATACTAATCTAGAAAACTGTCCTCACCCCACTAGCTAAAAATATCAAGCACTAACAGTAGGGGATGACCACAGAAAGGCGCCATCTCACATTGATAAACACTGCAATAATCAAAGGCTGTGTTTCACTCAAAAGTGAAGTGCAAAACCTTCAAAGCCTGTCTCACAAGGATCAACCTTGTTTGTTTATTTTAATTTTTTTATATTTTAACTGGGCATAGAGCAAACCAAAAGTACAATACTGTGCTGTTTCCCCAAAATAAAACAGTACAGAACATCCCTTTTACTACAATAATATAAAACTTTGACGCGGTGAAATGCCTGGCTTGAGTTTTATACAAAATATGATGTCTGGGACACAGGCTCCTCATTCACTCTATCACCAACTTAATCAGGTTCAAGGCAGAAAGCTAAGGGAAAAGATAAGCTGTGAAAAAGGAGAGCTCAGGCCTGGGCTGCCCAATGGGAAAAATGTACACACAGAATACAAAAACCAGTTCAGTGTATAGTCTTGCATGGTAAGTAAAAAGCTAAGCTGGCCCAATGCAACGCTGGCAGCATGGGTTCATGAACAAGTCTAAGTCTGAATTGCTTTGATTCATCGGGGAATCGCACGTCCCAGAAGGTGGTGTTTATTCCCCACCTGCCAGTAGTCTGTACTGTGACACTGCCACCTGGATGAACACTGACAGAAGTGCAGGCTGGAGTAGCAGAGGAAGGAAGTACACCAGTTGACGCCGCGCAACATTATGCAACCGTGTGCATCAGCAAACACTGGCACTCTTGTTCACACTAACATCCGGACGCTCAGGGCCTGCTCAGCCTCCTGTGCCATGCCTCGGGGCAAGCCAGGCAGCTGGAAGGAGGGCTTTGAGTAAGGTGAAGGGGCTGGGTAGATGAACAACTGGGAGGTAAAATGTACAAATAAAAGAAAAAAGTGAGACTTAGGGCCAGTGGAAACCTGCTCTTCTTCAGTCACTACTGAACTAGTCTGCTTTGCTAACACATAAAGCCCTACACGGCCTCCGCCTCTAATAAATAAAAGATCTCTTGGTCTTGTATCTTCTGGCCCACCCCATGCACTCCACTACCAGGACATTCTCCACTGCAGCACCTGTGATCCGAAATGCACTCCTTGCTAGCTTGTGGATTGTTCCCTTTGTGGTGGCATTTAAAAAGGGGTTAAATCCCACCCATTCAAGTGGGCCTTTGTACTATGTTATGCAACTTGCCCCATGGAGTCAGTTGTAGTTGTTAGGGGTCTTATGGTTTTAATGTACTATTCCTTTTGTATTTAAATATTCAGAACATACCGCTTGTTCAGATGATCTGCTTGGGAGCTGTTCTATGCTTTTGTTGTTTTACTGCTTTACTGTGTTCTTTATTTATTTAGTTTTTATTTACCAGGTAACTGCACCACACAAAACATATGCCTGTTTTCAGGTACAACCCAGGAGAACGAAACAGTGGAGACTGACACAACAATGTACAAAAATACAGAGAGTCTATACAATTGCCTAGAAGTAATACAGAAAACTAAACCAAAACAAAATACAATATGTGGTAAACATGATACAAAATACAAGATACAAGGCAAGGTGCAGCCATAAAGTGAAACTAATAAGTACAGGAATAAGTTTTCTACATACAGAGCTGTTAATTAGTTATTGCATTTATGTACCATTTCTTCACATATCTATATAGTGCTTTGTTTATTTGCCATCTTTTACTAAATATGTACGGCTTTATAGTGTACAGTAGAACACTGTTCTGTATAGAATTCCATCCCTTTCAAAATGCTGTTGTACCACAGTTCAAAGGTCATGGAATGTGACTGTACCCTTCTGTGGTACAACAGGGATTCTGAACTCTTAAGTCTGCACAAGACAGTTTACTGCCACGTACACATGTCACGTAATACTACACACAATAAAAAATACAGGCTGAGCAACTTTATGCACAACCAGTGTGTTCTGCCACCTCGGGCTTCTGATTCCCACAGACCTCTCGAGATCAGAAGGAATTAGAACCCCTCTGTGGCAGAACATGCTGGTTGTGCATAGCTGCACATCCAGTATTCTCTCTGTTTAGTGCCCGTCCCTGCGCCTTCGGGAAAGGGCACCTAAGAAATGAAACTGCCTTGCCTACAGTATAGAGAAGTATTTACTATAGCATAGTTTATTTTTATTTAATTTTTGTTAACCGGCTAAGGGCACTAGACAGAGTGACTATTTTCAGGCTGGACCCGGGAGGTTACAAGGTACAGGAAGGCAATTTGGAGACACATAAACAATGAATAACAGATTTGGTCCAATGCAGAACACAAGGTTACAGCATTTGATCACAATACAGAATACAAGGTTACAGCAATTTCAGAAGGTAACATGTTCACAGAGGATATAAGTGCAGAGTTCAGGTATGCTAAAACAAAGGACAAAAACAAGATTGTTTAAGTGCAGCGCCCAACATGAGCATCCTAATTCCATGAGAAGACAGGATGAACCAATTTAAGGAGTAAGCATGGGAGGGGAGGAGAGGGAAGGGGGACGATTAGTATGATAGGAGACTAGAGTCGGAGTGGGCATATATGGGGTAAGATTCCTAGGAAAAAAACAGTGCTGTTTTTTTAAGAGTGCGTGACTGTGTGCACTACGGACATCCAGGGGTAAGGAGTTCCAGTAGCTTGGGGCTACAATAGAGAAAGCACTGGAACCCTTAGTTGTTTTAACCCACGGCACTTGAAATAAGGACCTTTCAGCGGTCCGCAGCCCATAGGAAGATACAAGAGGGTGCAGTATGGAGGCAAGCTCATCCGGTATAGCGTGCTTGATGATACTGTCTATCAAAGATCCTAGTGCAAGGAGACGGTGAGCTGAAAGGGAGAGCCAGATGAGATCATGGTAAAGCCAACGATGATGCTTTAGGCATGGGGACAAAGAGGCAAAATGACAGTTATTACTGTATGTCGTATTTCATTTCTTGAGGGCAGTGTTTGTAGTTCTCACATATGTGACTGCACCATAAGCAAGTGCAGGAAGGAGGATGCCCCAGGCAATGGCCAGTCTAGGTGAAGGAGTGAGGGAATGGCTCATCCAGTAGGCAATGTCAATTTAAGTATTTACAGCTTTTGTTGTGATATGGATTTGGAGGTCAAAGTTCAATGACTCATCAAGGACAACTCCAAGATATTTGACAGAGCTGACCTTCTCCATAACAGTGCCATCAGGGCACTGGATTCTAAATTGGTTATGGCATTTTTTTTTTTTTCCATTTGATTCCAGATCCAAAAAGCATAGATTGGGTTTTGCTCATATTGAGTATAAGCTTATGCTTGGAGAGTCACTCCTGGATGTTGAGAAAAGCAGAGGAAAGAGAGAGGTTGATCACAGATATGGAACTGGAGCTGGAGTAAAGTACCAGATCATCGGCGTAGAGAACTGAGGAGCAGGAGGGGGGTGGCTGACGCAATCTGATTTATAAAGATAGGAAAGAGTAGAGAACCAAGAGTGGAGCCCTGAGGAATGCCAATGTTTATAGTAGCATACGCAGACACAGCAGAGTTAAACTTGACAACCTGTCCCCTATTTGTTAGGTAGCTACAGAACCAGTCAACAGTTGGGTCCAAGAAACCAAGGGATCTAAGACAGGAGAGAAGTGGTGGGTGGTCTGCACAATCAAAGGCTGTTGTGAGGTCAATGAAAATTGCACCAGTTAGGGAGCCTGAGTCCACAGCAGTTTGAATACTGTTCGTGAGTAGGAGCCGGGCAGTGGAGATGCTGTGACCCTTGCGAAAGCCATGTTTGGCAGTGAGAAGATTGTGTTTAGTAAGATGGTCCAGAGTCTGGGCTGCCACTGGCTTTTCCAGTAGTTTGCTCAAAACTAAAGAGTATGGCAACTGGGCGTTAATTTGAGATCATCTTTCTATCTCCTTTCTTAAAGACTGGAGTTGCTCTAGAAATTTTCCAGATATCCGGGACATAATTTTGGCAGAGGAATAATGTGAAAATTTTGGGCAGGGGCCCAACTATAAAAGGGGCAGCTAGTTTCAGGAGTTTCGGCTCCAGGGTATCAGATCAAACACTAGTGGTGTCAGAGATTTTATTTAAGAGTTTGAGGACTTCAGAATTTGTAATTGCCCTAAAGCGGAAAGGTGGGTAGGGTAGTGCAGGGTCACCCAGGGGAAAACACTGTGTAGTAGGTGTGGAAGGGAATGAGGAGGTGAAAGTAGAAAGGTCTGAGAAGTGTTTATTAAAAGCATTGGCAATGGTTTGAGGATCATTGCAGTGAGCACCATTTAGTACCATATTATTAGCATTACATTCCTGTTTGGAACCTAGTCGATATACTCACGAGCATTATCTCTGGTATTAGTAGGTTCGGTATTGGGGCCACTCTTGTTTCATGCCTACATCTCGTATATAGGAAGGGGGGTTAGAAATAGGTTGAGTCTCTTTGCAGATGATTCAAAACTGGGAGCACTGATGGACTGTGAAGAAGCGAGGGAGACAGTCCAGGGGGATCTGGATACCCTGGAGGGGTGGTCAAAGAGGTGGGGACTGAAACTGAATGCCGGGAAATGTAAGGTGCATCATTTGGGGGTCAATAACCCGGGCCATGTATACAGGGGTGGTCCCACTGCATGCCGCATTGGGAGAAAGGAATTTAGGAGTGGTGGTAGACGTCAAAATAAATAACTCTGAAAACTGTAGAAGAACAGCAGCCAAAGCAAACAGGCTATTGGGTTGCATAGCCATGGGAATTACATCCAGAATGAGGGAGGTGATCCACCCTCTATATAATGCTTTGGTCAGGCCGCTGCTCGAGTACTGTGTACAGTTCTGGAGACCTCATCTGAAGAAAGACATTGCACTGCTGGAGACGGTTCAGAGGAGAGTGACCAGGATGATTCAGGGCATGGAGGGAAGGCCTTATGAGGAGAGACTGGAAGAGTTTGCACTTTACTCACTGGAGGAGAGGAGGGATAGGGGAGATATGACAGAGGTTTTCAAGTATACAAAAGGGAATAACCAAGAGTGGAACCAAGGAGCTGTTTAGACTAAAGAAGTGGGGGGAAACCAGGGGCCATGAGTGGAGGCTGGAGGGGGTAATTACAGGGGGGAGCGTAGGAGGCATTTTTTCACTGAGAGGGTGGTGGAATCATGGAATGCGCTGCCTGGGAGGCTGGTGGAGGAGGGCACAGTGGAGGGCTTCAAGAAGGGGTGGGATAGGTACAAGGGGAAACTGAACCTAGAGGAGACCCTCTTGGGGGCTTGGGGGGTGGTGAGGCGTGCAGCCACTAGGCTGCTGGCTTTCCAGCAGACAAGACAAACCATTTGGCCTATTCTGCTGGCTTTTAGTATGTTAATACCACTTTACTTTGTTTTTAATAATTCTATACGGCAATGTGCCACTGAGCAACATGGGAGCTTGCAGAAAGAGGCAAGTAAGGGCAAAGTGAAGTAGCATTTATTTTTCTATTTTCAGTGTATCTACTCAGAATAGCCACTGTTGACACTGGAGGTAGTGTTCATCAATACAGGCAAGTGCATTTCCTTTTGATCGTACTTAATTTTACTAAACATTTTATTTGTACTGTATTGTACTGAGACTCAAGGACAAGGCACTGTAAAAATAAGCTTAACCTGCCTACATGAAAAAATGTGCCACCAAAGACACTACAGTGACTGTGTAGCAAACATTTGTTACTGTGCTACAGTTTTCTCTCATTCTGAAAAACATGAATGTTGCTTCCTGATGTTTGAATATCATTTGTTTAAAAAAGGGACAGGACAATGGTATTTACATTCTCGCGAACAAAGTGTTGCTTTTGTGTTGCTTCTCGTTTCCCCTCTCTGTTTAAAAAGACAACTTCCCCTTTTTTTCTGTTTAGAAATTCTTCCCAACTAAAATTAGACATACAGCATGTGTAAAAGACCAAGTTTCCAGAAACAAAGACAACACTCATACTAACATACTAAACCCATCAGAATAGGCCAAATGGTCCGTCTGTCTGCTTGAAAGCCAGCAACCTAGTGGCTGCTTGCCTTACCACCCCCCACCCAGCCCCCGAGAGAGTCTTCATTTGTTTCAGATTTCCCTTGTACCTGTCCCACTCCTTCTTGATGCCCTCCACTGTGCTCTTCCACCAGCCTCCTAGGCAGCACATTGCATAGCTCCCCCACACTCTCAGTGAAAAATGCCTCCTACACTCCCCCTATAATTTCCCCCCTCCAGCTTCCACTCATGACCCCTGGTTGTCCCCACCTTCTTTAACCTAAACAGCTCCTTGGTTCCACTCCTGGTTATTCTTTTTACATACTTGAAAACCTCTATCATGTCTCCCCTATCCCTCCTCTCCTCCAGTGAGTAAAGCCCAAGCTCTTTCAGTCTCTCCTCATAAGGCCTCCCCTCCATGCCCTGAATCATCCTGGTCGCTCTCCTCTGAACCGTCTCCAGCAGCGCTGTGTCCTTCTTCAGATGAGGTCTCCAGAACTGTACACAGTACTCGAGCTGCGGCCTGACCAAGGCATTATACAGAGGGAGGATCACCTCACTACTTCTGGACGCAATACCCCTGGCTATTACAGCCCAGCATCCTGTTTGCTTTGGCTGCTGTTCTTCTACAATTTTCAGAGTTATTCATTTGGACGTCTACCACCACCACTAAATCCCTTTCTCCCAATGTGGCTTGCAGTGTGACCCCCCCCAGGGTGTATACATGGCCCGGGTTTTTTACCCCAAAAGAAGTACCTTACATTTCCCGGCATTAAATTTCAGTCCCCACCTCCCTGACCACCCCTCCAGGGTATCCAGATCCCCCGGACTATCTCCCTCGCTTCTTCACAATCCACTAGTGCTCCCAGTTTTGAATAGTCCGCAAAGAGACTCAACCTATTCTTAACACTCCTCCCTATATCCGAGACGTAGGCATTGAACAAGAGTGGCCCCAATACTGAACCTTGAGGGACCCCACTGATTACAGAGGGTAATGGTGGGTGGGATACTATCCTCCCCAGGAAGGTAAACGCCCCAAAAGTCAATTTTCAACCCAATTGAGCTCCTGTCCTCCTACCCCCATCTCCTCCATTTTTGCTATCAATCCATTTTGCAGCACCGAATCAAACGCCTTGCTGAAATCTAGATATAGGACATCCACCGGCATATGTCTATCCAAGGCCCCCCCGTCACCCAGTCATAAAAGTCTACAAGGTTGGTCTGACACGATCTCCCCAGGATGAAGCCACATTGTTTATCATCCTGGTGTCCTAATCTTTTCAACCGCCTCCCAAGCCTCTCCATGATAAAGCCCTCCATTACTCTTCCTACCACAGACATCAGACTGACAAGCCTATAATTCTCCATCTCCTCCCAAGACTTTCCCTTATGTATAGGCACTACATAAGCCACCCTCCAGTCCTGTGGCACCCATCCCATGTGCAAAGAGGCGTTAAAGAGTGCAACAAGTGGAGCTGCAAGTTCCTTCATAACCCTCGGATGTAATCCATCCGGCCACGGTGCCTTATCGGTTTTTAGTTCCCGAAGGGCCTCCCTTACCCTGTCCACTGTGATTTCTCCCCCCCCCCAATCCATTCCCTCATGCAACCTTCCTACTCCTTCTTGGCCTGGCCCATCCTGTACCCTAGCCTCTTTCCATCCTCTGGTCTCAGACTGAGACTGACCTTTCGCTTCTGTTGTCTCCTCATCACTCCCATCAGGCTATAGAGATCCCATGTCACCCTCTGCAAAGATTGAGGCAAAGTACTCGTTTAGCACCTCTGCCTGATCCCCTGCTTCTTGAGCCCATCCCCCCACAATCTTAATCCTACTGATCTGTGTCCTCACTTTTCTCTTCTCTCTCATGTTTCTTAGCTTCACCCTTGACACGGGTGCCTCTGCTGCTGCAAGCAGCCGGACAGACCCCTTCTGTCCACCGGCTGCCTTTCTCGCTGTACTGCCCGATCACCAGACCAAAGCTTCACCCTTGACACGGGTGCCTCTGCTGCTACAAGCAGCCGGGTGGACCCCTTCTGTCTGATGGCTGCCTTCCTCGCTGTACTGCCCTCCGATCACCAGACCGAAGGTACGCTGCAGAAACTGGACTGTCCAGAACCATCGACTCTGCCTGCTGATGGGCCGTTGCAGTTCTTTAATTCTTTGCTGCTGCTGTTTCCTCTGGACCTTAAGCTAATATTATATTCTGATTGTGGTACTTGTTAAGTCTCTCAAAATTGTCTTGCAAATCCTAAATTAAACGCGAACCTAAGCCTTTTTACAGCAATTTTGCACTCCAAGAATAGTTTGACATGCTAGTTCATTTAGGCTACAGGTTTGTAGATTGTAAAATATTACAGCTCTTTGTTTTAAGGTCCAGTGGTAAGCTACCCTGGATCAGAAACCAAGTTTAAAGTGATACAGTTTTTTCTATTTAGACCAGATTCCATTTGGGTCACAGTTGTAAGCTTTGCCCTGCAAATAATTCAATTTCTCTTTCACTTTCTGTCCTACTGTCTCCTTGCTGCTTGAATTTTTGCGCCCCACCTCTCATCCCCCACCTCAAGCCTTTATTAAATACTCTCCCTCCCTCCTCGGCACCACCCTTGGCAATGTTCATCCTCCCCTCTCACTAATACAACTCCTCTTATAGATACAGAGTGCAGCTATTAGGCCTAACACTTGTCCTGTCTTCCCTTTAAAGACATCTTCCTATTTTCACCACCTGCTTGCCTCTCAGCTTTGCTTAGCGCCTGCTCTGCTACCTACTGTGCAGTTCCATACCTGGGCTTCCTCCCTTGCTACCTCGAGTAATTTTCAAGTTGCCTTGGTACCCCCTGCCCTTGCTATTAACATCCTATCTTAACCTACATTTTAGATCTTAAAATAGATCCACTGCGCCTGATCGTGCTCCCAGTGAGCGGCGTGGCTAATCCTGCCAGCTGCTCATACCTCCATCCTCCTGACGAACAGGACACCTTCAAATCCGGTTAAGTGTCCGGGCTGCTCTGGGGTAGCACTGTGCGGGTTTGATAGGCGGCCACCTGCTGTCACCCTCCTCTAATTGGACTGCTGCTCTCTGTTCGGCCACTGTTTGGCCCTGCCTTTTCTCTGTCGGATTATCAGTCTCTGGGCTTCAGCGCCCTTTGCTTTGCATTGACTTTTGCCGAACATTACTGCCATCTGTCTAGTCTCCCATTGGTTCCTTATAAAATTCTGCCACTAGGGGTACCTTCTAACATATCTTGAATAGGCCTTCCTTTCCTCACTGTACTCTTTACCACAAGTAAAGCCTCCGGCTAGTCTGCTTTCCTAATTAACCTTTGCGGGGCTTTACTTTCTGCTTCTCTGATCCACTTTTTCTAAATAATTGCTACGTTAGCAGAAAACACTTTGTTGTTTTTGGTCTATCTCTAATTTCGGCCAAGGGTTAAAAACGGTGTAACAGTCACCTTTGGCAGTCTTAATTTTACACACACTATCTCTTTATCCCTAAGAGCTAATCCTCTGTCTCAGTATACCACTAGCCTTCCTACCCAAGTCAAATAGTAACACTACGGCGAAGTATAGCCTGCTATGGGCACTCTTGTCATTTGTCCTTTTACTCAGCCTGGACACTGCTACATGGGCTCTCCCATGTAACCAAATGGCAAAAAACTCCTCAAAGGCTTACCGCAACTACAGCTTCTCTAACTTGAGTGCAGAGACAAAGCCTGATCTTCAACCTAACTCTATCCTCCTTGCTAGAGGCAGCATCTATTACCTTCTACATACCAGGAGGAAGCTGCCATGGAGGTGTGCTTTCACCCTAACCTGCCACTGTGCAAGGCTTTGGTTCCTAGCCATAATCATTATTCTGCTATCTAGGGATCTCAAACTAAATCCAGGTCCACCTACCTGTTTCTTTTCCCCAAATGAGTTATCTGGCATGTCCAAGAATGGAGTATCAATTGCCCATATCAATATCAGAAGTTTTACCTGTCACCATGCGGAACTAGAGGCCTGGGTGAAACTCTACAATCCTGATGTACTCTGTCTCACAGAAACTTGGCTAAAATCCGGTATACCTGATGACGTATGCTCCTTACCTAACTATTCCCTGCTCCGGCGGGATAGATCCTCATCCAAGCGTGGAGGTGGAGTTGCCATATTCTTCAAAAACCACCTCAACATCTCTATTGTCCCGGCATCTGCCTCTCATGCAGTGTGCGAATTCATACAGGCAACTATTGTATTGGGGGAAAAGAAGCTTCATATTATCTGTGCCTATAATCTCCCTGCTGGGGGAATAGTAGGTCTTCAAGAACTCCTTGACATCACCTCCCAGACTGTAAATCATAATGAGGCTGTCATCCTAGATGATCTTAACCTCAGTTGGTTAGGGTCAGCTCAAATATCCTTGCAATCACTCACGCTTAGTTATAATTTTCACCAGCTGATCTCTGAAGCAACTAGAGCCACGTCATCCCATCAAATGGGTACACTCCTAAACTGGGTGATGGTTAACCGTATGGAACATGTGCCGAAAGCAAGAATCCTTGCAGATGCACTAACAGACCACTCACCAAGTTTTTGTATCTTATCTATGGTTGCGCCTCCATCTCCTCCATCAAGACTAATCACGTTTACAAATCTAGCTCATATTGACCAGGATGCATTTCTCCATTATGTCTCCAATATCGACTGGGCAGGTATCTATCAAAGGATGTGGAGGTTGCTCTACAGATATCAAACAAAGATGTGGAGGTTGCTCTACAGATATTCATAAATGAATTTCTTACCATTCAATATAAACATGCCCCCAAGACTACTAGGAGGGTCAGAGAAAAACAGAAGAGGTGGCTGCATAAAGACCTCCTTGCTAATCTGCGCCAGAGGGACAAGCTCTGGATTCGCTACAAACAAACTGGCCTACAGTCAGATCTTATTGTCTATCATGAACTAAGGAACAGATGTAAGAGACAAGTTAGAGCTGCTAAAAGCAAATATTGCAATGACGTTCTACAGAGCTCAGCCTAGGACCCGAGGAAATTCTAGGCCCATGTCAAAACATTTCTGGGTACCTCGCAGTCAGTCACTCCTGATGAAATGATCATAAATGGGGCACACTGTAATGACCCTAGGACCATCTCAAACAGTTTTAACAATCTTTTCTCTGATCTGTCACACTATACCTTGGCTTTACAACCTAGTGTATCGCACTCCAAGCTACCTACCACACTACCATCGGACAACCACACTGCCCTATTGTATGATGCTCCTCCAGCGCCACCATTCTATTTCAAGGCTATATCAAGAGCGGAAGTGCTGAAATTACTGAGATCCATATCTGCCAATACCAGCTCTGGTTCTGACTCACTGGAACCTCATCTTCTTAAGCTGGCTGCTCCACTCATTGCCTCTCCGATTGCCAGAATCTACACTTTATCCCTTATCCATAGCACTGTGCCAGACTTATGGAAATCTGCAAGAGTAACGCCTGTCTTTAAAAAAGGTGACCCAAAGGACATGGCCAATTACAGGCCTATAGCAATTCTCTCTGTCCTTAGCAAGATCCTAGAGAAAATAGTTGCATCACAGACCACTGACTACCTTACATGCTACAGTCTCCTCTCAGACACCCAGCATGGTTTCAGAAAAGGTCACAGCACCACCACGGCTCTTCTTCAACTAACTACTGATATTTTGTCCAACATGGACTCTGGAAAATTCACTGGTGCCATCTTCATTGACCTAAACTAAGGCTTTCCACCTTGTAGACCATCCCCTGCTTCTCTCCACTCTCCATAAATTCCATTTCTCTACCCTGTTGTGGACTGGTTCTGTAGCTACCTGTCAAATGCTGTCAAATTTAACTCCTCCCTGTCCAACATGTCTACCATCAACCTTGGGGTCCCCCATGGCTCTATCCTTGGACCCCTTCTGTTCTCAATTTTTTTATGAACAATGCAGATGAGGTCCTGGAATCCTGCTCAGCTATTCTCTACGCTGATGACCTGATCCTCTATACTAGTTCTTCTAGTACTGCCTGCATAAACACATCACTTACTTCATACTTTAATAAGGTCTTAGACTGGCTACTAGACCGTAAGCTTGTACTAAATGAAAAGAAAACGAAAGCCATGCTCCTAGGTCCCGCACCGAAGATTAAGGCCTGTTCTAGTTTGCTGGAGGTTCTTCACCCAGGAGGATTTCCACTTGAAAATGTTACTTCTTTCAAGTACCTTGGGATCCTGCTGGACCAGTCCCTGGATTTTAATCTTCACATTCAGTCCGCGTGCAAAAGCTGTAAACTCGAAACTGGGAGTAGCTTACAAAACGAGCTACATGCTTACACCCTCGGCCAAATTAGCAATTGCCCAAGGTATTCTGCTCCCAACCCTTACTAATGGTGCCTCTATTCTTACCTCTGCCCATAAAACCTCCCTACTAAAATGGGACGTAACTTATAACAATATATGCCGATTTGCCTCTTCGTCGCCTCAACTCAAACATCACTGCCTTCTTTATAAGGATCTGAATTGGCTCTCACCCTCTGCCAGTAGGCAATACTAACATGGATCCCTAATGGACTCAATCATACGGGAAAAAAAACCATCCCAGCTGGCGGCGTTGCTGGTCCCTCAACCATCTTCCCATGGCCTGCGATCAGCTGACAAATCCTTGCTCTATGTTCCGAGATGTCGGACAACTAAAGGCACAGGGGCCTTCCAATTCTCTACTCCCAGGCTACAGAATGCTCTTTCACTCAACCTCCGGCTGTCTCAGTCTTACTTTGGATTTAAAAAAGTGAATATCATCACTATCTATCCTTAGCTGATGCCTGTACATGCTTTGACCCAACCTGAAGCTCCTGAGACTTACCAGTAATGTCACTCCTGCCCTAATCCAGCTCCAAGACTGTCTCCTCTTCCCCTCCCCATATTTTTCCTTCTCTTTGTAAATAACTTCTTGACTGCTAGCTCTCTTCCTTCTCGAACCTTGCTGCTGATCATCCACTGTTGTTTTTCCAATTACCACCCCGACCTTCCTTCTGTCAGTCTTTCTTGTTATGTCTGAACATTCCTCACATCTCTCTCTATATAACCTTACTATCTTATTAACCCTTTCACTCCACAGGTCAGGCCTGTGGTTTCTGCACTTATTATATATCTTACTGCCATTATCTGTATAATGCTTGCCATTATTTTTTGTAGTTTCTACCCATTATATTTTTGTAGCACTGCTGCACTGTTTCTCTATTTGTATTATTGTACCCATGTTGCTGTTGTTCAACTGTTCTCTTTTTGTTGTACTCTCCCGGGTCATGCCTGAAAATAGTCATTTTATGGCTAGTGTACCTACCCAGTTAACAAAAACTAAATAAAATAAATAAATAAAATCTATAGACCCCCCTCCGGATATCCCTAGCCAGATGTTTCTCCATCCCTGCCTTGGCACCCCTCACCACTTTGGTGACCTTCCTGGCCAAAAATTCATACTCCCCTCGCTCCTTATCTTCCCCTAGAACATCTGAAACGTTTGTAGGCAGCCTTTTTTTCCCTCACCACTTCCTGCACCTTCCTGGTCCACCAACATGGCCTGCTAATTCAACTCATGTTTCATTACAGTTGTTGTTTTTTTATATCATCTTTATTTCTTGTGCCCTGCAGTGGTGCCTACCGGCGGGGGCATCCAGCCACCGGCTCACTCACACGATGAGGGGGTCCGGCACAGCCGTGGCCGACCCACTGGAGGGCTCCCCCATCCCTGCCAGTCAGACCGGCACCGAACCCCTCACAGCGCAATTCTACGACAGTCCTCCCCGCAAGGCATGTGCCAAGCTGCACAGTCACACCCAGTCCTTTTTCAGCTTTCACTCCAATGGGAGCGCGGACGTGCAATGACGTCCGTGCACAAGCGTGCAGACATCTGCTGCACTCCCCCCCCTCTACTGGACACTGTGCACCTGCAGTGCCTCCAAGCATCCCCAGGGACCGCCAGAGCATGATGTGGTGCCCACCCTTTCCCCAGGACTAGGACACCTGTTGTCGGACGTTCAATCCTATCCTCCCCTGCCGACCCCCGATGACCCGGGCTCATTCCCGAACCTGAGTCACCGGCATGGAGTGAGGTGTGGCATCCAGCACCTCAAACCTCAACGCCACCGGGCTGCGATGTTTCATTACAGTTGTAACAAAAGAAACAAAAGTGCCATGTTTGTACTGCTTACCATGCTGGATCCCACTGCTAAAGAGTCCGCAACACCTCTGGAAAAACCATGAACACTGAACTTCAAGGGCCAATATCCTTTTGTCATGCAAATATCCATATTCTGGTCCTCATCGTCACATTAAAGCAGCAGTACATGATAGTGGTGAAAACTGTGGCCTATACTTTTTTATCTTTTTGGCGGTCCCTTATCTCCTGACTTGTACGACCCCCCCCCTCCCCATTTTGAGTCAGCTCTACCCCTTTTTTTTTTTGTTAATAGCTGAAATAATTACAGGACCAATTCTTAAATATGGCCGAGATCAAGTTTTTGTCATTTTCTTCGGCTTTTGAACACCCACTGTGGAAGGTCTTTTTTTTTGTGTGACTATAATGAATTATCATGCAGCAGACACTGCTCCCTGGCCTTGTGGGACAACAGATGTACAAAAACAGCTGAGAATGCTGATGAAAACCTGATTCATGCCATATTAAAGGCAGCACTCCTTTTATTATTTCAAATGTGAAAAAAATGTGCGAAAGCAGCCTCCAAATTGGGAAAGAAGGGTATCATACAAGTCAGGAGATAAGGGACAACCTAAACTAGAATAACAATGTATAAGTCAAAGTTTTTACCGCTGTTCTGCACTGTTGCTTTAATATCTGATCCATGAAACACCAAGGTGTGCGCATTCTTTTAATTCAGAACCATTTAAAAAAGTGTTCACTTTTGTAACATTAAGACAGATAATATACCACTTTAAATTAGTATACAATTTTAAAAGTCAACATTTACATTTTATATTTTCTCTTTCACTTTTTGCTATTTAGAAGATAGTTTACCTGACAGTCCTAGATGTGATGTGAACAACAGTATGTCGGACACAGACAAATCCTGCTCTATTCCCCTTTATATTTCATCAGCACCGACTCCTCACGGATTGCACTGGAACTAACCAAGAAAAGCCAATTCTCTCCTGCTATGGTGGTCACTTGTGAAGTCACAATGAAAGAGGCCACAATGCTGATGAGGTATTCTGGGGGAATCACACTAGACATGTCCGCTAAAGGTAAAGTATTGCTCTGCATCTCACACCTTGGATTATCTAGGCAGAAAATCACCTAGTTGGCAAAAGTGAACACCAACATATGTCAGAAATAGAACATGACCAGCTACTTAAACATTTTCTGACTGCTTTTTTTTGGCAGTATTAGCTCTTTAAACGTAACGAAATATAGTGAGGGCTGAAATGGTATAGCCTGTGCATAAAGACCGTTCATAATTAAAAGCTTTTGTGAGGAAATGTAATATGACAGGACAGCTCTCCTGGGTACTACACAGCATGACAGACCGCATTTTCCCTCCTGAAGTGTCATGTATCCCTAATACAGCAGAACACACTGGTGTCACAATAGTTTCCCTGCTGCTATTCATGACAAAACCATAGAGTATTCAGCCCGCCCCGAAATGCCCAGATGAAAAGCACATGACAATCTGGCAAAGTACATACACAGTTCTATGTCTAAGAAAAAAATGCTATGCTGGGTGGGGTTTGTGTTACTTCCAAGAATCATTATGCCACCCTCTTCTATATGTTCACTGGGAGTTATCTCAGGGCTGATCAGTGTAGGACTGAATTGCAGTGCCCTCTTCCCCCGTAACATAACAACACAGAAGAGAATACCAATGTGAAGAGCTTGCCAGGTAAAATATGCTGATGTTACACAGAACAAGATACGGTGGCGGGCCAGCTGGAAATTTCCTCTCTTCAATTGGTATAGTGTTGATGGATCTTCAGTACAGAATGGCATTGTGTACTGCACTGCAGAAGTCCATCGGGCACACAAACACTACTTAAGCAATATGGCATGGCAGGGTGGGAATTACACTGGGATAAAAAAAAATCCTACTGCCACGCCTCAGGAAGAGAAGCGGGAGGCAACAACAAACACCATAGCCACCAGAGCAGTGTGGTTCTCCCACTGTCATGCACACCCTGGAGTGTCTTTTTGTGATAATAAAATGGTTCTGCACTTTTTTTTAATCTTTATAAAAATGAGCAATACGGTTCCAAAAATTAAGAATTTCTGACATGTGCTCAAATAACACCATCAAGTGTTCACATCTGAACACAAGTCTTCATTTCTCTTACCCGTTTTACAGTGCAGGATACAATGCTGCAACCCCAGGCTCCACGTTACTCTCAGCAGCCGAATCAATTATTGCCTCAGTGGGATCCCACCTAGTGTGTGAAGCCCTGCCTCTTCTCCTGCAACTGTATGAGAACTCTCACACCAAGCAGCACCAATGTGCACTCACAGCAGGCAGCACAACACATGATGAGCCAAAGATCCCTCTCAAACATCCCACATTACGATGGACGTCTCTTATTTTACCCCCTCAAAGGTTTTCTGTCCCACAATCGAAAAGGTTCTACAGCCCACACAGAGAAGGTGCTGAACACAGACTTCAAAACAGAAACTCATACTAATTTAAGATACTAAATCAAAATTAAATTTTGCACAAATGAAGGCACTGGATTCCCACAGGGTTCTCAACTTGAGTCTCTGCTGTTTGATGGTGTGCGTTTCATGTAGTGATGGCCAGAGTCCCACGTTTTAGGCGTCACGATTGTCACAGTCCTCACATTTTAGTGGCGAAAGGTTGAGAGCTATGCCCTCACAGTGTTCAAAATAATAGGAAGGAACTCGGTTCCAGGAGTAAAATAAAAGTCTGATTCAGTTCCAGGCACATAGTGTAAAATGCAGCCCCACCAAAGGCATAAAACAAGTGCAACAATGCAACATATAATGAAAAAACATCATGTCCCCAGACCCCCCAGGTATGCCTGATCCTATATATAAGGTGGTGGCTTCCCCAATGAATTTTCATTTCCAGCACTGTGACCACAAAACCAAAATATGCATGTTTCTACATCCATCCGGACCGCCAAACAGACTGGCACTTTCAGCTGTTACTCGGCAGCTGAGCCAACAACTGCACCCAGGATGTGACCATGTAGTTATAAGCTGCTGTCAAAACTTGATGCTACTGCTATTTCCGTGGATTGGGGCGTACTCAGTACTGCAATGGACACCCCCTTTTGATACTGTTCGTAGAAGCAAGTCATAATCCCTTCCCAAATCTCACCCGCCCGTTTCCAAACTCGGGGCGGGTCTGTTGACAGCAGGGGCACCACTTCCCGGGGTCCCGGAAATGCCGACCCCCCCCCCGCCCCCGCTAACGCACACGGTGACAGGGAGGGGGTGGGGAGGCTCCAGCGACATGGGGTCCCGCACCTGCTGCCGCCCTAGCCCGGTCGCTTTCGGTCCGGGCGGGCAGCAGCCTGCAAGACCCAGCCGCGGCACCATGAGCCGCCTGCCACGACTCACCGTCCAAGCCACACTCGTCAGTCTCCCCCGGCGGGAGACCCTTTTGGGGGGGGGGGAGATACCCTGACGGGAAGGGCTGAAATGGTCCCCACCTCACAGTGAAATCCGTCCCCACAGACACCGGGGCACGGACAGTATCATATAACATACAATTTATAAACCACACAGTAAATCACACGTACAACATTTTCACATAATATATATACTATAATCAGTTTAATAATAAATGAGAGGGCCGGGTGCCCCCGGCTGCGATATGTGTTAAAGAGATATGTGTTCAGGAGATATGTGTTCACGATCCCCGGCGCCACATAGATGAAGTAGAGGAAGGAGGAAGAGAGCGAGAACAGGAACAACAAAGCGATCACGGAGCGCTTCGGGAACAGCCGCAGCAACCGGCGCAGCATCGTTACCGGCGGGGGAGTGCCAAATGGGGAGACGAGTCAAACGGCTGCCGCGCGGCCCTGAACCTCAGGCAGTCAGTGAGCGAAGGGGAGGCCGGTGCCAGCCCGACCAGTCCGACAGTAGATCCAGCCACACACGGACACCCAACGACTCCTGCCGCGGCTCTTATAACAAGGCGGCGACTTCGAAACGGAGACCCCACAAGGCGTCCGGGCCTAATGAACCAGGGCAGCAGGGAACTGAAGCGTAGCCGGCGGTAGGGTGAGGAAGAAAGAAAGCGACAGACGGAGTGGTGAGGAAGCGATGGCGGCGACAGCTGCGCCTTTCCCGATCCCAGAGTAAAGTATACTAGTGTGGCTACACTACCAGCAACCTGCCGCCTGACAGCCACGCGCGCGCCCCTCCCTCCTCTGCACTCAAACCAACACCCTCTAGCAGCAGAGAGAGGGGCCGGGGCCAGGCTCGAGTCCGGGAATCCACGGCCAGCGACCCCGCCCATCTGTGCAGACCCGCTGACGTAATCACTCTCGTTCAAACTATTAGCATTTCGTATTATCAGTAATAGGGAAGCTGCGCCTCGTGACCATGGCTAGTGGGCTTGGTCCACCCCGGTATTTTTTTCACGCTGGTGTGAGTCATGAGCACACAACCGATCCCTATTCATGGGAGAGTGAGTTGTTGGTGCGTGGGCAGGCAAGCGTGTTCTGATCTCCGAGTACTTATATTACTTCATGTCATACACCTAAGCGTACCTCAGGACCCCCTACCTGGTAAATCAGGGACAAAGGGACGCAATTTATAGTAATGATGTGCACCCAGGTAGCTGGTAGAATAAGCGGTAGTACTTCGGTGTAAGATGCATTTTTCTGAAGCACAAGTCTGTAACTTTATGTATGCATGATATATCTCAACTGTCCATTATGCGGGACCTCCCTCATTTGACTTCTCAGAGCATCACTCCCACCTTGAAAACCATTTCATTAAGACCCAAGCCTCCAAAGACTGGAGAGGACCAGTGCCACCCCAGAGTCAGGACCCTGAACCCACAAGCCCTCTCCAGCCATTCGTAGCCAGAGAAGCGCACACAGAGGTGCAAAGCAGGAACTGCACATTTTAAACTAGAACCAAGAACAACCCCCCCCCCAAAAAAAAGACACACACACACACACCTTTGATGGACCACAGCCCCCATTGGAGGAGGAAGCAACTTCTGGTGGGGGACTCAATTGTGAGGGGGATAGGTTTGGGAATAGGAAGGAAGGAGGAGAGAGTAGTTGGATGCCTGTGAGGCACCACAGCCTGGAGGGATGGGAAGAGGATCCTGAGGATTGCTAGGGCAGCTGGGCGGGAGGCAGAGCTGGATGTTATTATCCACCTAGGGGCTAATGACCTGGCTAGGGATGGGACTGGAATAGTGCAGAGGGATTTCAAGGAACTGGGGAAAAGTCTTGCGCAGGTAGCACATTCAGTGGCCTTTGCTGAGGTGCTGCCTGTTTTTGAAGTTTATTGCAGGAATAGCCATTGAGCGAGCTCATTCACAAGGATGTCCTGAGGACATGTAACAGATCAATATACAGACAAGGCAAATTATATACAAACAGTCAAATTCCAAGGATGAAGCATAAGATACATATAAAAAAAGCACACCAAAAAGATGTAGCAAATGTGCAACTTGATAATAGAACGTACCAACTGCACTGTAGTAAAAAGGGGTAGCAACATTCAAGGACATGGAAATGAGTACATATGAAATGAGATTTAAGAGAAAAGAGTGTGAGAAGGAGAGAGGAGAAGGGCAGTTGATGGAGGTCCAGGAAAAGGGAGAACACAGTGTTCAGACAGCAAAGCGTGAATGGGCCAGCGTGATGAAGATGAGGGGGAAAGAAACGTTGGGTATGTAGGAGGAATAGCAAGGGGAAGGGGGGTATTGATTGTGAGACAGTGGTCAAAGAAGACTAGCGGCAGCAGCATGTTTCTTTCAATATGGTTACAGCTAAGGTTTTAAAGGAGGTGATAGAGACTAGGCTTGAGAATTTGAATACGGCCTGAAGCTGATTCCAGGCAGCAGGGAGGGCACAAGAGAAGGCAATTTTGCCAAAAGAGGTACGAGTCCTAGGCACCTCTAAGAGGATAAGGTTAGACTTCCTAAGGGAATAAAAACTGTGGGAGATGCGAACAAGGGAGGACAAATATTCTGGGAGTTGTTTTTTTTTAATACTTTCTATTTTTATCGCCTCCCTCACCCTGGAGATACGCTTCTTCGGGAGACACCAATATACCACCCCGAAACTTGTCTTACCTGAATCCCCGGTGGTTCCCCCATGGTGCCATAGATATACCCCCAGGTAGGTATGGGACAGGACCCCAACGTCCCAATAACTTCAATGTTTCGTCGGGTCCACCGGTGGTCAGGCAGGCAGTCGCCATTAGGGTCGGTACCGGTGCTCCATCTACCCATGCTCCGGTGGTGTATTTTTCCTCTTTCTGAGGAAGTGGCCAATGCCCTGACATCAAGGCATTCCCGCCAATGTCCGCCACTCCCAACCCCTCTTTTTTGCATGGTCGTTTGCTTGCTATGCCTCCAGCTTCTGCCAGAGGCCAGCCAAGCACCGAGTAGGAGCCCCCCTCCCGGGAGAGGAGAGCTGTCCTCCGGATGCTCCATCCTCTACCTCCTCTGCCGACCCCCAGCAGTCCAGGCTCGTTCCCAAACCTGGGTCGCCGGCGTGATGCAAGGTGTGGCATCCAGTGCCTCAACCCTCAGTGCCACCGGCCCAGCTTGGGAGTTTGTTCAATAGGATTTTGAGTGTCCAAGTACCTAAATGGATCAGACATCTGGTGGTGAGCGAGGTCCACCCAACAGCTGCATACAGATTGCAGTGATGAGTACAAAAGGGGGACTTGGTTATAAGTTGTAGAACACTGTGATAGAGGACATCTAGCTTGTTTAAATACACAGCGGGGCAAGAATTGTACATTAGGTCACCATAGTCAAGCAAGGTGAATGTAGCCTGGACGAGCCTGATTCTAGTCTCAGCTGGGAAAAGGGACCGATTCCTAAAGAAAAAGCCAATTCTAGACTTTAACTTACCAATCAGATAGTCAATGTGGGTGCTGAAGGTGAGTTTATTATCTAGCCAAATGCCCAGATATTTGAATTTGGGGACAACCTCAAGACGTTCACCTAGGGAGGTAGAAATAAACTCATTAGGCAGGTGGAAGGGAAGAGGAAGAGGAGGAGTTTTTCAGAGTAAAGATCATTGCCTTCGTTTTTTGGCATTGAGAAGGAGTTTAGTGTTTACAAGGTTCTGTTCAAGCAGTGTGAAGTCAACTTGCAGTATATTTCTTACATCGGATAAAGTTGAGCTAGAGGCATACAGGACTGTGTCGTCAGCAAAAAAGTGGAGTTTAGATTTAGTGATGTTATAGTCAAGGTTGTTTATATAGACGGAAAAAAGTATAGGACCCAAGATAGAGTCTTGTGGAACACCCTTTGCAATTGGGAAGGAGGTTGAGAAAAAATCATCAGCTTTAACTTTCTGGACCCTCCCTAAGAGATAGCTGGTAAACCACTTGACAATGGAAGGGGTGGCTCCAATGTTAATAAGGCTGCTGACAACTAGGTTATCATTGACAGTGCTGAACGTCTTACTAAGGTCTGAAAATACAGTACCTGTGGTCTTTTTAGAGTCCAAGGATGTGACCCAGTCATTGGTGACTTTAATAATCAATCAGTCAAAATATTTATCCAGGTGGGCACCATTGAGCAAGGCTCATTTGCAAGGTAGACCTGGTCATGAATACATCAAAGTACATTACAGAAGCAGGTATACAAAAAGCAATAATACACAAGGAAGAAAATGTATATACAGTACAAAGTTGAAATGAAAAAAAAAGAAAAGCATTATTTTACAATTGAAGAAGTCAGCAGATGTACAATCAACCATAGGCATACAAGGGTTATAAGCAGAGATCTTTTGAGTGAGTCAGCTGGTAACTACACATATAGGAGAAAGAGACCATGTATGGGGTGGCAGGTTAGAGAGGTAAAGAAGAGGAGGGATATATTACCGACAACTGGGGGAAAACTTGAGCTAAAACCACAGAAAGTGACGATGGCTGTTGTGTACTTGTTTATTATGATAATGACGGAGGAGGGGTAGATAATTGGGACACTGGTGTGGATGGGGTGGGACTTTAGCCAGGCTGGAGTGGACAGGGAAGGGTGGGTGCAGCAGGAAGAGTTAATAGGGAAAGAGTGAGAGCCAGGGGTAGAAACATGGCAATCGTCAAGATGGAAAGGGGGAGTTGCGGAATTCGTGGGCTAGCGGTGAGGAAAACATTTGCAAGGTGCTTTCATGTAGCGATCTAAGAGCGCCTTGAAGATATTCAGGCTAACAGGGCAGCTCAGCTTCAAGTTCCTTTGTAAACTGTTCCACAATATGGGTAAAGAGAAGCTTAAAGCAGCTTTGCCAAAATGAGTTTTGACCCTTGGAACTTGGAATGCAATTAGGGAATAGCTCCTTAGAGCGTAGGTGCCTAACACACTCCGGGGAATACAATCTGAGACATATGTGAGGAGCTTGATGGTCACCGCTCTGAAGGCCCATAGGGCGGCATTTCTATTCCTTCTATAGTGAAGGGAAGTCCAGCCTAACGATGAGTACAGGGAGCAGTGGTGTGTGTGGAAAGTGGAAGGCCAGTAATGAAATTGATAGCTCGGTGGTAGAGGGTGTCCAACTTAGCCAGTGCAGAGGCAGTGCAGTGGCTGTAGAGCAGGTCCGTGTAATCTATTAAAGATAGGAAGGTAGCTTGAACCAGTTGAATCTTGGCATCCTTTGTGAGCAGGTGGTTAATTCTGTAGAATAGTCCTAATCTTTGCCTTAGTTTCTTCTGTAGTCCTTCGAGATGGTCAGCGAAGGAAAGTTTATGATCAAGCCAAACTCCTAGATATTTGAATTTAGCTACATACTCTAGTGTTTCTCCAAGAACAGTGGTAGTTTGTAGGATAGCTCCCCCCAAGCAGGAATTGCCGCATGCAAGGAGGGGGAGAAGAGCATGGCTTTTGTCTTTTCCACATTGAGCAAAAGCTTTTTGTTTATGAGCTGGTATTGTAGAAGGTTAAATTCAGCTTGGAGGTCTTCACAGGCTGCTTCCGGCATGGGACGACTCAAGTACAGTACAGTGTCATCTGCGAATAAGTGGATGTTGACTTTTTTGATGGGGTCATTGATGTTGTTAATGTAGACTGCAAAAAAGAGGAGACCAAGGATAGAGCCCTGGGGCACGCCCCTCAGCATAGGTTTTAATGGAGAAAGATCACCTTCAGCTTTAACCTGCTGTTTCCGTTCTCCAAGGTAGTCTGCATACCAGCACACAGATTTATGGTCCAGGCTTAAGGTGCTTAGGGAGGAAAGAAGCAGGCTGTGATTGGCTGTGTCGAATGCCTTACTAAGATCCAAGAAAACGGCACAGACATGCTTCTTGTTGTCAAGGTCTAGGAGCCAGTCATTGGTCACCTTAGCTAGGGCTGTTATGGTGCTGTGCTTTGCTCTGAATCCAGACTGAACCGGGTTTAATAGGCTTCTGGATTCTAAGTATACCTCTAGCTGGCCATACAATATATTTTTCTAGTAATTTAGACAGGATGGGGAGGAGGGAGATATGTCTGTAATTAGATCGCAGGGGTCACCTGCTTTTAATAAAGGGATGACATGGGCTATTTTCCATTGAGGGGGGAGGCTACCCTGGGAGACTGACATGTTGAATAGGTGGGTGATTGGCACCGCAAGCACATGGTAGGCACATTTCAGATAGTATGGCTGTATGAAGTTGGAGCCTGCTCTCTTCCTGGTGTCCAGTTGCAGCAGTAGGTCTTCCACCTCTTTTAGAGAGACAGGCAGGAGGGAGAAGGCCTCCTCGGTAGAGGGGGACTCGTGGGTTGGTGGGCCCTGAGCTGTGCGGAGGTCATTGGCAGGAGAAGTATCAAATGCTAGCCCTGCCATTGCAAAATGGTTATTGAGGGCTTCCAATATCTCCAATTGGTTAGAGATAACGCTGCCACCGGCCTTACTTTTTGCTGGAATGGAATTACCAGGTGCATGTCCAGACATGTCTTTTAATGTTTTCCAGAGCTTTGAAGTATTTCTTGAGGCAGAGGCTAGCTCCGAACGATAGTAGGCGGCCTTGGCTGCTCTGACCAACTTGGTGCACTTGTTACGTGCTCTCTTAAAAAGACACCAATCCGAATCATTCTTGCTTCTTTGGGCTTTTTTCCATAAAGTATCCCTTTCTAACAGGGAAGCTTTGAGCTCAGGTGAGAACCAACAGCAGGTGCTGCTCCTGACCCACACCTTAACCAAGGGTGCATGCTTATTTAAAGCCTCACTTAAAATATCGTAAAAAATAGTATATACCCTATTAACCATTTTGGCTAGGAAGAATTCCTGCCATCATGGTGAATGTTTCAAGTCATGGACATAAGCAAACAAATCAAAGCTGCGTTTGCACCTCTTGATAGAGAACTTTGCCACAAACTGTGGGTTGTGCACGGATCTAATGGTGACGATTATACAATGATCGCTAATGTCTGAGAAAAATGTTCCGACATGAGAAAACAGGTGTGGCTTGCTAACTAAAATTACATTTAAGAGGGTGCTGTTGTTAAGGTTCTTTTTATTTGGGCAAGTAGGCTCGCCAATGAGTTGCACCAGCCCTAGAGTGTCACAGAAGGATTTCAAGGGACTGATGCACTTGATAGCCAATCATAGATCAGGTCGCCAAGAATAATGGTTTTCAAGGAACTGAGTCCCAGTACGGAACTGAGGTGAGACAGGAGATGCAGCCCGGCAGAAGGGGGCCTGTAGCAGCCTATTACACAGAGTGCACTGGAAGGAGAAATTTCGATCTTTAGGGTCAAGCACTCAAATTCTTTGGGGGAGGATGATGTGTCTATGCATGCAGCTGAGTATTTGTCCCTTACATAAATTGCCACCCCACCTCCTCTTGATTGCCTGTCCACTCGAAAGAGTAAATAATTTGGGATATTGATTTCATTGTCCGGGGTGGCTGGCCTAAGCCAGGTCTCAGTGATCACTAGGACATCAGGTAGGGTGTGGCTCACCCAAGCCTGGATAAGGGTGAACTTTTTCAGCAAACTACAGGCATTAAGATGCATAAAAGACATTCCTTTGACACCTGCCAGCTCTGATGGAGAAGCAAGGGTGTCTAATGGTCCTGGGTTGAGTTCGACATTGCCTGAGCACAATAGTAAAAGAAGCAGGATTCTTTTTAAGGCAATAAACTGTAATTTGTAAACACTATTTTTTGGTCGATAGGGGAGGCGGTGTTGATGGGTAGGCCTGTACCCACTCCTGGTGTTATACTGGCCTAGTGTTGTAGCCACTAGTGTCCTGGCAAAAATTTGCCATGAGTAGGAAGTCTCAAGTCTGGATCAATCAATCAATCAATCAAAATCTTTATTTATCCAGGCGAACATCATTGAGCAGAGCTCTTTTACAAGATGGACCTGGTTAGAACAGGGTCAGGTAACAGCCACCATAAAAACATATAAATACGTGTAAATAAGTATATAAACACAAACACAATGGTGCAGTAATAGGGGAGTCAAATGATAAAAGCAAGACAAGGCAAGCCATAACAGAGGAGGATTCAAATACAAGGGGGCAGGTCCACCATTGAACCATGCAACTGTATATAAACCATGTTGTCTGTATAGAAGTACCAGTTAGTTCATTTACCAGGGGCAGTCACTAGTACTAGCCATGAAAATGGCTTGGAGAACCACCAACTAATGGCAGATGGGGTACCAGGAGGGGTATGTAATATGTAAGCGAAGGATAAACATTGTGAGAAGTGAAGTCCAAGGATAGGTCGGTGGAGAACTGATGCGGCATGAGGGGCCCTACAGGGGAGAGGGAAAGGGAGTTAGGACTTTTATAGTATGATTGCGTGTAGATTGTGGATGAGTGCTGTATAGAGTTGTGAAAAGAAGGCTGGAAGCAGGAAGATAGACCAGTATCAAAGGGAGGACAGAGGCATCAAGGTGTTACATGAAAGCATGATGACAGACCAGGGCCAAGGAGGAGACAAGCACTAGAAGTAATTTGTTCATGGTTAAATGGTACAGGTTAGCATGATGTCAATTCGTGGTCATGGGAAACAATTGCACTGATAATTTCTGAGACATGTGTAACCCCCCTGTTACCCGGGGTTACTAGAATCCGAGTAAGACCTAGTGGTAGGCAGGAAAGGCAGCTTGTAAAACTCTAGCTAAATGGATTTCACACTGTCTCACTATGTTGTCAGTGTCAGCTGAGACTGAGGGATGACATCACCGTAGAACTCTCGCAGCTGCATGAGCCACACTGGAGTGCTGCAGCTGGAAGTTAGGACAGAATGTTGGGGATATTGAACAGAGTCTGTGTGCAGTCCTGGAGAGAGGCAACAGCATAGCAGTCTGTGTGCAGGCTCTCAGAGCCTTAAGCTCTGTTTTAGAGCTACTATTAAGAAGGTGTGTGTTTCCACTGTAAGAGGGACACAGAAACTCATTGCTGAAGTGGTGGAGACCGCTGTCACTGGTCCAAGTGCCCCTTCCCTGAGGGGATGGGGAGGAAAGGTTTGCCTGTCTTCCAGGGGCAACCCTCCTGGTTCCGGCTAAGGGAAGAAGCTGCCTATTTCAAGTTGTGCTGCGGCACCAGAAGATCTGAGAGAGAAATTCCTGTGGAGGAATCGCCTGTGGGGCACCTGCAACCAAAGGGTGAGTTCGCTCTGACAGAGGGCCAATGTTTTTCACCTGAATTGTTGGAATGTGGGGATTGGACTACTTAATCTGTAGGAGGTCTAGTGTAATAAACATTGCCGGTTAACTCAAGAAGGTTCAAGTCCAGCACAAAGAGTGGAGTAAAGTGGGGATTGGACTGCTTAATCAGTGGGGGGCCTAGAGCAATGGGCTATGCCAAGTAAAAGTATGTTCAAGTCCAGCACTAAGGGAAAGCAAGACAAGTAGAGGAAATGTGACATACATTTAGCCTTAATCTACATTGACAAGCTTTACAGCAGGAGGTGTTTACTGTCCAGAGAAATGGCCGGATATGAATTGTGGAAGCAAGAGGTGGGAGACCCCCCATCAGTAGTAACCAAATTCACCTCTACGGATTTGCTCTGTGGCACCTTTACTTTCTCTCAGGTACTTGGCCAGTGCCTGAGGAAAGTAACCAGACGTGGGTTTAAAAGGAAGTTTCCCTGATAGAGCTGAGGTGCTCTTAGGTGGTTTAGGAGCCAGCAGCAAATGTTTCCATGACATATGGAAGGTGTCCGAGTGGCCGGCAAGGGAGCCGAGCCAGGGAAAACCCAGATCAGTGTACAAGTTTGGGCTGTGTACCCAAAGCAGTGTGCAAGTCCGGGCTGTGTGCCCAGTGGGTTCAGAGCCTGAAGGCTGAAGTGTTGAAGAAGTGTTCTTGATTCTTTTAATCTGCATTACCAGGAATGTAGCCCCATGGGAGTCCATCTATGCTTTGTTTATTCTGTTTGGATGTGAATATAAAGCCACACTTTAGAATCCCATTCCTGGTATTGGACATTACATTTATTGCTTCCTGTGTTCGAAGTTACTTGGGTGCCCCTGTGCAGAGTAGCCAAACCTAGCCTTTGTGCCGAGTGACCTATTCCTCCCCGAACCCAGTCCCCACCTGGTACTGCTGTCAGACTCAAACAGCATACCACCTGTCATTTGCAAAATGATGGGGGTGGGGGTTACACGTGAATATAAGAGCTTGAAAGGTGAGATGCCGATGGGTGACTTCAGTTTCATTTTTTTTTGCAATTTATTCCACAAGAAGGACAGTGTAAAGCTTATAGCAGCCCTGCCAAAGTGAGAGTTAACTTGGGAACCATCGTAGAGAGATTTGCATCTTCTAGGGCATAATTGCCTATCGGTTTTATAGGAAGACAGTCTGTAATGTATTGGGGCAGTTTTTGGAGATGGTCCCAGGGTCCATAAGGCTGCATTTTTATCACGCCTGAACTGAAGAGAACTTCACCACACTGATTGATATAGGGAGCAGTGGTGAGTGGAATAAGGCAGGCCTGTGATGAACCTCAAAGTTCTATGATATAATGTGTCAAGTTTGGTGAGGTAGGAAATGGGACAGTGACTGTAGAGGGTGTCAGCATAATCTATCAAGAATAGAAAGGTTGATTGTACCAGCTGTAGTTTGGCATCTCTAGTTAAGAAGCAGGCTATCCTAAAGAACAGGCCAAGTCTCCGTCTTAATTTTTTAAGTAATTCTTCAACGTGCTCTATAAAGGAGAGCCTATGATCCAGCCATACTCCCAGGTATTTGAATTTAGGGACAAATTCCAACTTCTCACCATGCATTATAGTAATCTGCAGCACAGGATCTGATAGTGCTGAATTTATCATTTGGGCAGAGGGAGAAAAGACCATTGCTTTTGTTTTCTTGGCGTTAAGTAATAGTTTTTTGTTTAGGAGTTGGTGTTGCAGCAGGTTGAACTCAGATTGAAGGTCATTACATGCAGATTGTAATGATGGGCGGCTTACGTAAAGAACTGTGTCATCTGCAAACAGATGAATGT
The DNA here is from genome assembly GCA_016271365.2 of Neoceratodus forsteri. Lineage (NCBI taxonomy): Eukaryota > Metazoa > Chordata > Ceratodontiformes > Ceratodontidae > Neoceratodus > Neoceratodus forsteri. Next base: position 172,150,648 of record JADMNL010000028.1, read on the forward strand.
TGGCCTTAGTTATGCTTTCATCAATAGTGTAGATGTATATTGCAAATAAGACCGGTCCTAAGATAGAACCCTGGGGAACAGCTCTTAGGAGAGGTTTGAGAGTTGAGAGATCATCCGCTTTCACCTGCTGGAAACGATCAGAGATCTAGTTGTTGAACCACTGTAAAGATAATGGGCCAGCACCTAGTGAGGTCAGGGAAGAGAGTGGCAGAGAATGGTCGACAATGTCGAAGGCCTTGCTCAGGTTCAAGAGTACGGCACAGGTGTAATTTCTGTTGTCTGGCTCTCTTTGCCAGTCATTAGTCACTTTGGCAAGTGCTGTGATGGTGCTATGTTTAGCTCTAAACCCTGATTGGACTGGATTAAGCAGGTTATTAGCTTCTAGATACTGCCTCAGCTGGTTACTTACGACTTTTTCTAGTAATTTTGACAAGACCGGGAGAATCGAAATTGGTCTGTAATTATTTAGATCACAGGATTGCCGGACTTGAACAGGGGTATGATGTGCGCTGTTTTCCATATTGAAGGACTGGATCCTTGAGTTAATGATAGGTCAAATAAATGGGTTATGGGCCTGGCTAACACATGGATGGCCACCTTCAAAAAATATTGGTCGAGGGTATTCATGCCAGCACTTTTTTTTACATCCAGTTTTAGCAATAGATCTTCAATTTCTTTCAGAGTAGTAGGACGCAAGGAGAAGACTGAATCAGTGACGCTAGGATCTGCACCTTGATTATTCACCTGAGAGCATATCAAATTCTCAGGGGAATTATCGAAGGCTAAGCCTGCAGTCACAAAGTGATTATTGAAGGCATCCAGAACTTCCAGTCTGTCACTAATGGTGTTATTGTTTAAGGAGATTTCATCAGGTAGTGAGCCACCGGACACGTGACCAGACAAGTCCTTGACGGTTTTCCAAAATTTTGTAGGATTTCTGGAGGCAGAGAGAAATTCAGAATGATAGTGCAACCCCTCACCCCTGCCTTTTTACTAAAACGACAGGTGTCATGCTGTTGGCGTTGGCAGCAATACCTGGTGGGGACCTGGGTTCGGGGAGGATGAGGTTACCTGGCACAAGGGACCTAGGTTTGGCTACTCTGCACAGGGGCACCCAAGTAAATCCAACTACAGGAAGCAATAACTGTAATGTCCAGAACCAGGATTGGGATTTTTCAGTGTGGCTTTTATTCATAACTAGCAGAACATAACAAAGCATAGATGGACCCCCAAGAGGCTACGTTTACTATAAATGCAGATTAGAGACTACAAGGCGGTCCACTTAAAGAATGAACCCATTTCTACTGTTTTCTGGCTCTGGACCCACCAGGCACTCAGCCCGGACTTGCATGCGCTTTGGATACACAGCCCGACTGACCAGCTCCCTGCCATTGCCACTTGACTGACCGGTCCATTTAAAGGATGGACCCAAATTTTACTTGTTGTGGCTCCCCACACCACTTAGAGTCTGCGACTCCTAGAGAGATTTGTTTTCTTACTTCCTTCAGACTCCCATCAAAGAAGGAGTATATTTTCCCAAGCTGTGGCTCCCCACACCTCTTAGAGTCTGCGACTCCTAGAGAGATTTTTCAATTTGCGACCCACATCCGGGTACCTACCTCATCACTGGCCAGGCGCATGAGGCAAGTAGCAATCACAGTAGAAATCCGTAGAGGTGGACCTGGTTACTAAAGATGGGGGGATGTTCCCACCTCCAGCTCCCACAGCCCATACCCGGCCATTTCTCTGGACAAACAGAAACTTAAACTTTGAAATGTAGATTAAACAGTGGATGACCTGAAGCACCCCCTCTACAACATTACTTGAAATCCTTTCAGACTTTAAACTTTAAACTACTCCATTTGTTTGTCCTAGTACAATAGGCATCCCAAATAGTAGTTCACATCCCAGCTTTCTTCATATTTTCCAAACTGAAGAAACATGTTGTTTGCCCTCTCAAATAGAGCACAACACTCACCCTTTCGTTGCAGGTGCCCCACAGGGAAGTACCAATTCTTTCAATGTTATCAGACCAGAACAGAAACTGTAAAAAGGCAGCTTTCTTCTGTAGTGGAAATGAGGGAATTGCCCTGGAATCCACAGAGGACTCCCCTGGAGGGAGGGGGGCACTGAGACCTGGACAGCGGTCTCCACCACTTAAAACTGGACACTAACTTTCTCCCAAGGAGGTAAACAGAAAACACTTCCTTCCTGCTTGTAGGTAAACAGAAGACTGACTTTCCTGCTTGTAGGTAAACAGAAGACTGACTTTCCTGCTTGTAGGTAAACAGAAGACTGACTTTGAAAACTCCCAAAGTTCTAACTCACTCCCTGTGCTGCAGATTCCAATGTGGCTTATGCAGCTGCGACAGTTCTGTGGTGATATCATCTCTCAGTCTCAGCTGTGACTGAGACAGAGTGAGACAGTGTGAAACCCATTTAACTGGAGTTTCACAAGCTGCCTTCCCTGCCTACCACTAGGTCTTACTGGGATTCTAGTAACCCCGGGTAACAAGGGGTTACACTCGCCCTTGACCAGGAAAATGACTGTCCCCAGTCATTATGCACCCGGCCTTAGGCCATCCCACCCTATGTGCTACCTGCGGAAGGGGGTGATCAGGCCCCCTCCTACCATGTGCAAGCATAGGCAGGCAACACTACGGGCCTAGAGGCCTATAGCTGATATGTCAGCCTCTACTCTATCCACTTACTATGGACACCTAGTGGCTCTGGTAGAACTATCCAGAGCATAGCCCTGCTAGATCAGCACTGCAATCCCTACGGCCGTTCAGGACCACAGCCTGTCTATCCCCCCCTAACCCTCTAGGGAAAACCTATCTGCCTCTAACATAATACTCCCAAACAAAAACAAAACCCGGGGACCTCCCCGACCTTGGGCAACCTGCAACTACACCATTAAAATACCAATTACTGCCTCCTTCCTACCCCCACAACCACACCTGTGGAAGGAAAAGGGTTAACACAGTAACAACCATAGCAATAACAACACAGTACTTTAAATTCTACACAATAAAGCACTGATGAGGAACTCCGATGAGCCCCTCCTCCTCTCCTTGTCTTCTCTTCTGTCTTCCCAGGAACACCTGTAAGAAAAAGACAAAACAAAACACACTCCTAATCTGCATACACAGTCCACCTAAAACCCTTACCATACAAAAACACTGAACAATCCCAAAAAGATTTTTTTTAGAAAAAAGGTAGAAAAACAGTATTTACATTAGAGTACAATAATTACATTATTTACAATACACATTTGGGGGGATGGAGTGCCCTAAAAGTCCCAACTAGTGACCACAAGGCCCGAAGGCTAGTCCAATAAAGAGTCTCTCCTGGGCCGAAGCCCCGTGAAGCATAGTTCTAAAAGGCCAAAGTCCCGAAGGGGAGACTCTTTGCGGACAGTTCACACATTTTTGAAGTCTGTAGTGTAGGGTGTGTACTGCAATGTCATAAAGATAGAAAAAGTGTTTTCGGACTTACCAGCCATTTGTAGTACATGAATTGCACCAACCTTGTCCACAGCCGAGGACTCTCCCTGGTAGCATTTCTTCTGATACAGCTGGGTGGACATCTTCCGGGAACCACAGGAGGGCACATCTGGAAACAGCTGGGCTGATGTCATCAATGGAGAAGGAACCTTAGAACAGGAACAAAAAGAAAAACAGCTGGTCCAACGTCATCCGATTACCAGGCGATGAACAGGAAACAGCTGGGCTGGTGTCCTCTCTGGATCTGAAGTCATCTGGTGGGCCAGTAGATGGTTGCTGAATAGGACAGTACACTGTAGACTGATGAATGTGGAGCACCTGAGTCCTTGGTTATTCATATTGGTGGATCAATAAGGGCACTTCACAGTCTAGATGTGGCAGTATTGACTACCACTGCTCGGCTCTCCATTTTGTAGGCATGGGCTTAATTACTGGGAGGTCCTTGCACTGAGGCCAATAGTACCGGGGATCAGGGGCTTGAATTATTACCCCATCTGGGCGAACATAACTCACACAGTGGGAGACTTCACGTCCCTCTCCGTCCACTATTCTCACTCTGTCCATAAACAGCGTCCTGCCTCTCTTCCACTGTGTATACTTTTCGTGGAACAGTCTATTCTTTACAAGCTGGTTAGCCCAAGATGCACATGTTTCATTGCTTCATCCCAGATCCAGAATTTCCTGCAGTCCTCAATCTCCTCCCAGGCTCTCCGAGGAAAGGTAGGAAAGGTCATACCATAGATTTCATTCGCCTTTCTACGAACCAGTCTCTCCTCTTTACTTGCTTTGGTCAATCTGAGACCACTGGCCTGGCTTGGGGGTGGCCAGTCCTGGTTCTGCCAGCTTCGCATCCTCAAAGAAATTAAAAACGGATCCTGACTTCTTCTTCTTCTTCTTGTGAAGCCAGGCAGTGGCATCACCACCTTCTTCAACACATTCTTCGAGGCAAGATCTGAGGCTGTGCATCCGTTCCTTTCTCACAAGGCCACATAGGTTCCCCTCATCTTCCTCTTCACTGAGGATCTGAGCCCAGGAGTGAGCAGTCGTTCTCACCCCTGAGACTATCCATTCATCACTAGGAGCGGAGGTCGACACCTCCCATTCAAAGGCCTCCCACATCTCATCTTCACCTGCGAGACTTGGGCTAGGCCCCCCCACCCAGGGGTCTATTGATGCTTTATCCAAACTTTCTTTCTGAGATCCAGCATCCAAAACTTCAATTTCAGGTTCAGTCTCTAACTCTGCACCCTCTAGCTTTGTGCCACACTCCCCCGAGGGACCTTCTTCCACAGGCTCCGCCTGATGCTGTGTGCTGCCAACTGCAGATTCCTGAATTTTTGTCCATGTGGGAGCCAAACGAATTGGAGGTGCTTTATACAAGCCATATTTTTGAAGGCATCCAGCACAGTGAGGAATCATGAAGACATCCCTTCCAGCACTCAAGCATATTTGGCATACATGCATTGGTTAATTAGGGATTGCCACATCAGGAGGCAGTTGCCCTCCATAGCACCACTTTTCAATATCTCTCAGTCTATTTACTGCTGCTGTTACTGCAACCGGGCATGATCAGAGGAAAAGCTGGTCCTGAGGCCATAACTGCAGAAAAATAAACAAAAGTTCACTGTAACTGAAAGTCCCACTTTAATGAACACACACTGTAGCTTTAAAATGGCTCCTCTGCTGCTGTGTTTACTTTACTACCCCACCCTGTAATGGCGGCGGCAGCACTCCTGTGCATCAATATTTAGAATCTGGGTCAAGCCACTGCGCACCTGATTTACACCAGCTACTGATAACTTTTACTCAAACTGCACAACTTGCTCTGATCTGGCTTCACACACATTTACAGGATTTTCCTTGGACTTTTCACATGCTGGTAACATTCATTTTATTTACAGTCCCTTAAAAACTTCAGGTTTCAGCTCAGGATTGCCTGCTTCTACTAGTGTTGCATTTTGCTACAACCCACAGTCTCTCTCTGGCTGCAAACTTTAAACTGAGGCTATTTTCACTTCCATGCACACATTTAATGGCTTTACAGACTTGCACTTGCTGGCAGGACATCACACAGTCGAGCGACTACACTGCTGCACACACATTTTATATGGCATTACTGAAAATCACTGATTGAGCAGTTTTTGAAGATTTACTCACTGTTATTAGTAGCAATTTGCTACGATGGGGTAAAACGGCCTGCAGCCAGATTTTTGAAGGCCTCTGAATGCAAACGGGCGGGCAGTCTCCGCGATCGTCGTTTTAACCACCAAATTCACTAACTCCACAATCGATTTGCGGGTTGAGCCCGATGTTAAACTTAAAAGTTACTTTTTTACTGTTTACAGCGCTTTGAATACTTCGCGACGCTCCTCCACTACCAGTACACGCACTACTCTCTGTCTCCCTCTCAAGTGCTGAGGCAGTCATAGAAGAGCTGGCTGAGGGGCGGGACTAATGGCAAACTGACCAACCACCACGGCGCCATGCAAATGAGCCTCTTTTTCCTCGTGGGGGCTCCTCTCCTCACGGCGATCGTCGAGCAGGCAAATTTAAACTGTAGAATGCATTTTTTTTTTTCTCAACTGACTCCACGGCGGGAGCCCATTTCAACCATGTAACATTGCCATTAACTCTCCAGTGTCTCCCTTTACACAGAAAGCATTTCCAACGTCCAGGGCATAATTTCTCTGTTGCTACCCCTAGTTTTCCACACTTTTCTTCACAGAATTCACTTTAAAAGCTGACAAAAACGCTGTAAACAATTTTGATGATGCAGGACAAGGGCACACTCTTTGGCTTTACAGCTCCTTGGTAAACAGTTGGCATTTTTTAAACAGCAGCACAAGATTCACAGCACACAGCAACACACTAGGGAAATTGCTTCAGCTTTTTGGGCTACCGACTGCCAGATAGCCAAAACGCTAGCCCACTTGCCCAAGCACCTTCCTTCCCGAACAAATCCAAAGCGGTGCCTCCATTTTTGTAACCCCTCACCCCTGCCTTTTTACTAAAATGACAGGTGTCATGCTGTTGGCGTTGGCAGCAATACCTGGTGGGGACCTGGGTTCGGGGAGGATGAGGTTACCTGGCACAAGGGACCTAGGTTTGGCTACTCTGCACAGGGGCACCCAAGTAAATCCAACTACAGGAAGCAATAACTGTAATGTCCAGAACCAGGATTGGGATTTTTCAGTGTGGCTTTCATTCATAACTAGCTGAACATAACAAAGCATAGATGGACTCCCAAGGGGCTACGTTTACTGTAAATGCAGATTAGAGACTACAAGGCGGTCCACTTAAAGAATGAACCCATTTCTACTGTTTTCTGGCTCTGGACCCACCAGGCACTCAGCCCGGACTTGCATGCACTTTGGATACACAGCCTGACTGGCCCGGCTCCCCTGCCGGCCACTTGATAACTTGATTTAGTTTAAGGATGGACAAAATTTTACTTGTTGTGGCTCCCCACACCACTTAGAGTCTGCGACTCCTAGAAGATTTGTTTTCTTACTTCCTTCGGACTCCATCAAAGAAGGTGTATTTTCCCAAGCTGTGGCTCCCCACACACTCTTAGAGTCTGCGACTCCTAGAGAGATTTTTCAATTTGCGACCCACGTCTGGGTACCTACCTCATCACTGGCCAGGCGCATGAGGCAAGTAGCAATCACAGTAGAAATCCGTAGAGGTGGACCTGGTTACTAAAGATGGGGGGTGTTCCCACCTCCAGCTCCCACAGCCCATACCCGGCCATTTCTCTGGACAAACAGAAACTTAAACTTTGAAATGTAGATTAAACGGTAGATGACCTGAAGCACCCCCTCTACAACATTACTTGAAATCCTTTCAGACTTTAAACTTTAAACTACTCCATTTGTTTGTCCTAGTACAATAGGCCTCCCAAATAGTAGTTCACATCCCAGCTTTCTTCATATTTTCCAAACTGAAGAAACATATTGTTTGCCCTCTCAAATAGAGCACAACACTCACCCTTTCGTTGCAGGTGCCCCACAGGCGAAGTACCACTTCTTTCACTGTTATCAGACCAGAACAGAAACTGTAAAAAGGCAGCTTTCTTCTGTAGTGGAAATTAGGGGATTGCCCCTGGAATCCACAGAGGGACTTTGCTCCCCGGAGGAAGGGGGGCACTGAGACCTGGACAGCGGTCTCCACCACTTAAAACTGGACACTAACTTTCTCCCAAGGAGGTAAACAGAAAACACTTCCTTCCTGCTTGTAAGTAAACAGAAGACTGACTTTCCTGCTTGTCGGTTAACAGAAGACTGACTTTGAAAACTCCCAAAGTTCTAACTCACTCCCTGTGCTGCAGATTCCAATGTGGCTTATGCAGCTGCGACAGTTCTATGGTGATGTCATCTCTCAGTCTCAGCTGTGACTGAAACAGAGTGAGACAGTGTGAAATCCATTTAACTGGAGTTTCACAAGCTGCCTTCCCTGCCTACCACTAGGTCTTACTGGGATTCTAGTAACCCCGGGTAACAAGGGGGTAATAGTATGCAGCTTTTGTATCTCTAACCATTCTAGTACTATACATGAGTTTTGTGCCCTTTTGAACTTGCACCAGTCCGCAGCAGACTGGGTTTTGCGTGCCTTTTTCCATTGGTTATCTCTTTCAGTCAATGCAGATTTTAATAATGGTGTGAACCATCTACATGCATTTTTTGCTATTCGCACCTTAACTATAGGGGCATATTTATTTAGGGCATCTAGGATAATCTTGCTGAATATGTCGAATGCTGTTTGCGTGTTTTTTGCCAAATAGAACTCTTGCCAATACAAGGAGTGTTTCAGTTTGTTTATGTAGGCAGTAAGATCAAAGTTCTATCTAGATCTCTTAGCAGCAAACTTCGTCGAAGTAGTAGGTTTGTTGCTTGATCTTATGCAAGCAATAAATGAGTGATCACTGATATCACTGAAGAAGGTGCCGGCAAAGGAGAAGAGATGTGGTTTATTCACTAGGATAACATCCAGCAGGGAGCTGTTATCCACGTTCTTTTTATTTACTCGTGTTGGTTCGACAGTAAATTGCGATAATCCATGGGTGTCACAGAAAGCTACTAGAGGAGCGGCGGTTTTAGATAGCCAGTCTAAATTAAGATCCCCAAGAATAAGGATTGTTGTTCGATGATATTACTCAAATGAGGTAACAATTGTAGATCGGCAGAAGGAGGTCTATAGCACCCTATGATACTTAATGTTGAAGTGTGCGAGATGGTGACTTGAAGAGACAGACATTCCTAAGCATTTGCAACAGATAAAGCACTCAGACAGGATGCCGTATACCTTTACTTGACATATATGGCAACCCGTCCACCTCTGGAGTGTCTGTCTGCTCTAAATAGTAAATAGTTAGGGATATTGACGTCCTTGTCGGAGGTGGCCGGTCTAAGTCAGGTTTCTGAAACCACTAGGATGTCTGGTCAAGTATGGAAGACCCAGGCCTGGATCATAGAGAACTTTTGTTAACAGATTGCATACATTAATGTGGAGGAAACTCATGCCTTTCAGTGTGGCAAGGTCAGAGGGCGATGTGATTGCAGCTGGTGGCCCCGGATTGAGCTCCACATTTCCTGAGCACATGAGAAGAAGGAGTAAAAGTTTTCTTAGAGTGGCAATAGTAGGCTTCGTACTGGTAACCCCTTTACGTCGTTGTGGGCCATCATCCTGGGGGGGGGCGCGCCCCAACATTTTTTTATGGGATGGGGGAGTAATCTGCAGAGGCAGCTCGGGAGATGTCCCACTCCCCAGCAGAGACAGCTGAGAAGCCCAACAGTCCAGAATGGCTACCTGAAAGGACGACAAGGGCGAAGAAATTGAACTCTCATTATAGTTGCCATGTGTTTCTTTTTCTGGTATAAAAGAATCAGTACTGCCTAGTAATGGGTTAATTATGTATATAGTTTGTTTATAAATATTACTTCATGTAATGACGAAGCCTCTGTAAGCTCTCTATATACCTCATAATCACCTGGTACCTTATGTTTATAATTTTTTCTACTCCTGTTATGGTACAATCATTTCACATATTTGAATTTACCTTATGGTTATGGACATGGACTTTTAAAACACCTTTGGTGTTATTTGATGTTTATACACCTGGCATATTGATGAATACTATTTTTGTTTGTTTGGTCCATGTGTGTGCTGCAAGGGTCTTTTCCTGGGCTATTTTTGGACTTTATTATTTTAGTGGTATGAGACCCTTCGCTAATGTTGTAACATAAGTTATGGTACATGACTCCTGTACTGACTTTGTTTTCTATTTTCTGGTGTACTGTAGCTCATACTTTTGTGTCTGGTACACAGCTGAAAAAATATAAAAATAAAGTTTAAAAAAAAAGTAATGGCGGAGATAGTACTGTGTTTGGATCGGAACCCAGATTGTGCTGGGTTGAGTAGGGAGTAGGTTTCAAGATGGTGTCTTAGTTGAGAGTAGATCAGCTCTTCAAAGATTTTAGAGAGGATAGGAAGGATTGAGATGGGTCTATAATTGTTTATGTCACAGTCTACGTTGGGGGGAGGAGAGGGATCTCCACACCAGGAGCATCAACTCATGGGCGATGGAACAGTGTAGAGAAGAGGGATTCAGCTCACTGAGGACTGGGGATCCACCTAGAAGGATAAGAGCCAATACAGGAGTGATGGCCTGCATCCTTCCGGAAGAGGAACCGCAGCCCTCAGTGAAAGGTTTAAATGTTACTTCACTAAACATTTAAACTAGCAGATGGGGGTAGCAGAAGAAATAGGGGAGGCAGAAACTGTTCCCCCCACAGGCTAAATTAGAAAGTAAGGATAAACCACAGGGAAAAAAATACTCCAGGGTATAAATTAATAAAGGAGGCAGAGGTCAAAAATGAAGCAGAGTGAGAATAGGAGCATTGTAAAGAGAGGGGGGGGAAGAAGGAGGGCAAAAAGGAGAAAATAGTGGTAACAGGCTGAGTGGCAACAAGATTTGGAAGGTCATGTATACAAATGCTAATGTAACCCCCAGTCGGTGCTAAACTGAGAGGGCTACTACCCCTGCCTGTGTAGCTAGTGAACAGGTTGAGGGGCCTGGGTCCTATGACACGGTGCCTCCATTTTCATAAGTTGAAACTTGGAGAGAAAGGTGTCACTCAGCATGTTGGCTAGGTTTGGCTACCCTGCACAGGGGCCCCCAAATAACTCCGGACACAAGAAGCAATAACTGTAATGTCCAATACCAGAAGCTGGGATTCTAAAGTATGGCTTTTATTCATATCCAACAGAATAACAAAGCTTAGATGGACCCCCACGGGGCTACACTTCTGGTAATGCAGATTTATGGAGATCAGAACACGTCTTCTTTACACTGAAGCCCTAAGGTTTCAAAACACTCTGGGCATTCGGCCCTAACTTAACTCTTTTTCAGTCTCCCTGGCTCGTCTCCCTTGCCAGCCCTCTGGACTACCTTTCTTCCATAGCTCGGCTCTCATGCCAGCCCTTGGACACCTTCCATGCAGCATAGAACATTTCTTGGTGGCTCCCTAAACCACCTCTGAGCACTTCTGGCTCCATCAGGGAATCTTCTTCGTCAATCCCACGTTTGGGTACTTTCCTCAGGCACTGGCCCAGTACCTGAGAGAGAGCAACAGGTGTCCCAAAGCAAACCCATAGAGGTGAATTTGGTTACCACTGATGGGGGGTTTCCCACCTATCGATCCCATAATTCGTACCTGGTCATTTCTCTGGACTTTAACACCTCATCCTCTGAAAACACTTTACTGTGTAGATTCTCTTTAAATGTATGTCACATTTGATGTGCTGTTCTTCCATCTCACTTGTACTAAACTTGAAACATACTTAAATAGTGGCTGTGTCCATTGCTCTAGATCCCCCCCCATGGAGTTAAGCAGTCCAATTCCCACAACTTTCAAAACTGTACTTGTCTGTCTTTTCCTGACCCCACAGTAGCAGTCACTTAACTGCATCTTGTCTCAGGTGAAAACACATTGGCCCTTTATCAAAGCAGACTCGCCCCTTGGTTGCAGGTGCCCCACAGGCTTTTTTCTTCTCAAAGCAATCCCATCCAAAACTTCCGGTGCCTCAGCATGAACCTAAATTTAGGCAGCTTATTCTTCCCCTAGCCGGACCAGGGGATTGCCCCTGGAAGTAGGCAGAATCCTCCCCTGAACCACTGGAAGCGGTCTCTACCACCTCACTTGGCTCGTCTTGTGCTCCTCTTCAGGTGAGAACACACACCTCTAACTAAAAATATATCTTTTTGTCAGAGCTGAGGACCTGCAGCTGCAGCACACCTCTTACCTCTTAAGCACTCTACTACAGACTACTACTGAACTGACTTCAAATTCCCCAACATTCTATCCTAACCTCCCTAGCTGCAACATTCCAGTGTGGCTTATGCAGCTGCGACAGTTCTATAATGATGTCATCCCTCAGTCTCAGCTGAGACTGAGAACAGTGCGAGACAGTGCGAAATCCATTTAACTGGAGTTTCACCAGCTGCCTTCCCTGCCTGCCACTATGTCTAACTGGGATTCTTGTAACCCTGGGTAACATGGGGGTTACACTAGAAGTCTGGGAAATATGATTCTGGAACTAGAGGCCATTGTGGTAAAGGCTAGACTGGATATTGTGGCCATTACTGAGTCATGGTGTACTGAAAATCAGGACTGGGATATGACCACACCAGGTTATACTTAGTTCAGGAAGGAAAAGTAGGGGTGTGGTGCTTTATGTGAGGGAAAGTATAAAAAACACAGAGATACTGGGAACACAGCGAGAGGCAGATGTACTGTGTGTCACCCTGGAAAAGGGGAAACAGAGCTAATATTTGCATTGGCATGATATACAGACCGCTAGCACAGGGGGAGTAGTTGTATAAGGTACTGGTGGAAGCCATTGACAAGTTGGCAGAAAAGGGGGAAGTGCTGTTGGTGGCGGACTCAATATGCCAGATGTATTTAGAGCCTCCCAGCTGCTGCTTCAGCTAGAAGCAGGGAAATCCTGGACTCCCTGCAGGCAACAGTCCTCATACAGTTTGGCAGTGAACCCATACCCGGTGGGACAATATTGGACCTGGTACTCGCTAACAGGGACGATGTTGCAGATGTAAAGGTGGGAGACCACCTGAAGACCAGTGATCACCATACAGTATGGTTTAATTTAAGGATGGCTGCGGAATCAAGTCACACAAGGGCAAGGGTCCTGGACTTCAGAAGGTCAGATTTTATAAAGGTGGGTGAATGCCTCAGGGATGAACTGTCAAGAGGGAATGAACTGGGTGGGGTGGAGGAACAGTGGGCAAAGTTAAATGAGGACATAGTGAAGGCAACAAACCTCTGCATCAAGCAACTGAGTAAAAGCAAGAGGAAAAAGAGACCACTACAGTTCTCGAAGGAGGTGGTGGAAACGGTACAGGCTGAAAGGGTTGTTGCATTCAGAAGGTATAAGGAGATGCAGAGGGAGGAAGATAGTGAGGTGTATCAGGGGAAACAGAGAGAAGTAGAGAAAGCAGTAAGGTGTGCGGTGTGCAAAGGCCCTAGCTGGAGAAAGAATAGCAAAAGCAGTAACGAAAGGGGTCAACATATTTTTTTGGTATGTAAGAGAAAAATGGAAGACCAGGGGAGGGATTAAAAGGTTAAAAAGAGAAGGGGGTCCTTCTCAGTGAAGACATTTAGCACTGTAAATTTGAGACTACTAAAATTCACACCAGTTCACAATTTATATTAAACTACTTATCAGAGATTTTAAATGGGGCTCTCGGCTACCTCTGATTGACATCAGTGCAAATCTAGTACTGGTACACTTTTACACATGTATTGGGAATGCCCCTCAGTACAAAGATTATGGTTGGGGGTGAAGGAGATTGTCCGAGACTCCCTCACGATAGCAAATCATATAGATGTATTGCCATGTATTGTTGGGCATTTTTCCAAATCCAGGAATTGGACCTATGAAAAGAAATACTCATTGATTTTTATTGGCATATCTGTGAGACATATTGGGTGGGATATTCAGAAATGCGCCAGAAGCAGGCACAACAGCTGTGCAGCGCAAGTACACTGCGCCAGTGCACACCGAACGTGATAGTCAAAGGTTGCGCACGACAGCAAGTGTCAGTGCAACATGGCTGAATTTCACAGAGATGCGCCATAGCGCAACCAGGGCTGCGCCAGGGGGCAAACCAGCATGCGCCATAGCGCAACCAGGGCTGCACAAGGGCCAGAGGTGCATAGGCCAGGACACAGGCCAACAGTCACAGCAGGGAGCATGCCAGACCACCACCAGGGTGCAGAGGATGCCAGGTGGGAGGCATGGCAGGCACATGGCTGCAGGCCCCGGCCATGTGCACCACAGTGGTGCTCGGGGCAGTGTGGCACCAGTGTTCACTGGCATGTAGCCACTGGCAACACCCTCAGGAAGGCATGAGACACACCACCTGGTACCCTGCTGGCAACACACATGCCAACAGCACAAAACACACATGCCACACAACATGTACAGAGCGCACACGTACACCCCAGGGCACACCCACCTGCCACTGGGCACAGACCACCCGGCACAAGCCCCAGTAAACCCCAGACGTACCACTCTGCCACCATGCACACCACTGCAGCATGGGTCCACATGCCAGCTGCAAAGCAGACACAGACACAGTTGGCCAACAGTACAAAAGTGTATTAAAACCATGTAACAACAGCTATGTATAGATTAACAAGGAGCAGGGAATGGGGTGGCCACAAACAGAGAGGTAGGCCAGGGAAGGGAGGCAGGGGGACTTGGGACATGGCTGAGTAAGGGTACAAGGGAGAGAAAGGGAGGGGGGAACAGGGAAGGGAAGGGGGTGCAGGCCAACGGGCCCTATGGGCGTCCCTGCCCTTCTGACACCTGGTACACCGTCTCCTCTGTGGCCTACACAGGGCCTGACAAATGAGTCGCACCACCTGGAGTGTGGTCATGGTGACCTGCAGAATGCGCCATAGCAGCCTCGTGTTCACAGCATCCCACTGGCCACCTAGGACAAAGGAGGGGACATGTATGAGTGCATGTCCATACGACCATAGCCAACCCACCGTGCATAGCGGACAGCAGTGACATGTGCCCCTGAGACAGCACACAGCCACCCGCAGCGTGCGTGCCCACACGAGCTGCCATCCCGACTGTCCACAGCCACGCACAGCACTGCACACTGACACCACCCACGTGCAGCACACCGCAACCATGGCGGCCAGGCAACAGGAGCTGGCGGCGGGATGGCGATAACGCGGCTGGAACTGCTGCCCCAGCCCACCTGCAGCAACACACACACATGTGCGAAAGTCACAGCATGGTGCAATGGACCCCTCCGGCATTGCACAGCTGTAATGGCCATGTGCACAGGGGGCTGTGGCCCACCCCCACCCTGCACAACAACAAACCCTGATAGAGTGCCTACCTGCATGCTGCGGTGCAACCGGTGCCTGTCCGGCGGCACCTCCCGCACGTCCAGCATCCCATGCCTGTGCAGCATTGGCCTGCCCACGTCTGCCAGCGGCACCTGCCATCCTGGCCCGTCGCCTATCCTCAGGGCCTAGTAGGGAGACAGTAGGAAGGACACATCAGTACCTGGCAACAACCCACGCACCCCACCCCCCTCCAGCACAGTATACGCCCTATCTCTGCGCAGTGGTGGTACGGTGGCACAGCACACCCATGGTGCACTGCCATGGCCAGCAGAGCACACAGCCACAGCCCTCCTCTGCAGCACGGTGTGACACCCTGCTGGCCCCCCGCAGAACACCGACATGGCACAGACATGGAAATAGTGCACTCACCTGGACGTGGTACGATGCCCCTTCGGACGCGTGCCAGCAGTGACCTCAGCCTGTCAGAATCCCTCCTCCACAGGTCACCATAACAGTGGGGGCACTGCTTCCCACTTCGCTGGGCCCCAGTGGCCTCCTCCAACCCCTCAGCTACCTCCTGTCACACCTCAGTGTGAGGTCAGTCAAGGGGACACCTGCCCATACAGGGATCCCACATGTGGCTCCACCAGTGCCACCAGGTTCACTAGCTCAACCTGGCTCCAATTTGGTGCCCTCGCAGTGCTCCAGTGCGGCATGCTCAGTTCTCCACTGGGATTCCAAAATGGCACCTGTTAGCGCACGAGTCGCATGTGCTGTGGGTGCACAACTCGCTTGGTGATGTGCTGCCATCCTCAACCGCGCATGCCCCAGTGATGTGTGATACAGCTGGGGCAGCACTGGCACATGCCACAGGCACCCGGAAGGTCAAGGGACACTTGTGGGGTCAAAAGTCAGCACGCGCACCGTGTGCGACAGCATGATAGAGCACGCCATGCATGGTGCACAATAGGGGCTTGTGTGCCCAACGGTCCATGTGCCATTGGCACACTAGCACCATAGGGCATACAGCGCATAAGCGCCAGCCTTACCATAGTGGCACAACACTGTACGCATATGGCGCACTGTGTGTATGATCGCCATCAACATCCGTAACATCAGTGTGCACATGCACACTGTCAGGCCTACTGTGCATGTACCATACAGTTGCGCCATGAAGCGTGCATCGCCTTATCCAATGCGCCATCACGCCAACTTTGCGATATTCAGCTGGAATATGCAGATGGGCAGATCAGCATATCTGCGGCACATTGGTGGCATTTGCATCTCATTACAGTTGCGTATCCCCCAATTTGCATGTGATGCGCTATAAAGGCGCCATGGGACTGCACAGGCACCAGACCGGTATTGCATCCTTCAGAGGTAAACCACCAGGCTGTGGGCCTCTCGGGACAATGGATTGGGAAGGGTGTTGTGTGTTGCAGCCAACACTAACCACATGTCCATGCCCATAGGAATAAGCATGTCGGAACATGAGGAGGTTGAAGAGCAGAGGCCTGCATGGAAATGCAGGCCCAGCTTCATGAGGGCAGACAGCGATGCCCTCTTTGATGCCGACCTGGACCAGGAGCCCCTCCTGAGTGGTTCAGCAGGCACCCCACAGGTCAGGGCGACTGCATGGGAGGGAGTGGGCAGGGCTGTGAACCAGCAGGGCAGCCATCAGAGGACAGCACAGGAGTGCAAGAAAAAGGTAGGCACGGACTGGAGCAGGATAAAGGACAAGGTGGCCGCCATCCAGGCCACACGAGCTGCCACAGGCGGTGGACAGCCTGATGTGCCACAGTTGACACTGCAGGAGGAGCTGCTGGTGGCATCTATGCAGCGCAGCACCATCGAGGGTGTGCCCGGCAGTGGATTCCAGACGGGGGGAAACCCATCACTGCATGGCAGGTACAGCAGCGCCTGGGGAAGGGGGTCAGAGGTGCCGGGGGCAGGGGTGTGTGGCAGCAGCACTAACGTGTCTGTGTTCCTTTACAGCACCGGAGCACCTGCATGCAGCAGAAGGGGTGGGGGGTGACCATCATGGGGGCAGTCCTGGATCTGGAGGACCGTCCTTCCACCTCCACTGGTGTCCCATCCCCACTGTCCTACTGGTTGCCTGTGGCATGGTTGTGGACGAGGCCCTGGCAGTGTTTCAGCAGGATGCCAGCCATGGCATCCAGTATGCTGAGACACAGATCAGGGTGGGGTCCAGGACCGATGACGACGTGACTGTTATCCTGGACAGTGGTGTTGCCAATCAGGGGAAGGCACCCATACCATGCACCTGACATGGCAACGCGATGGTGCCCTATTGGCGGTTGCCCACCCACCGGCTCCAACACCCAGCATGGCTGTGGTCGCCAACAGTGCAGCACAGTCCAAAGGGGGTGGCGGTGGTAGTGGTGCAGCTGCCTCGACACCGTCTCGCACACAGGCGGCTGGAGGGCAGCAGTGGCAGACCCGGAGCTGAGGGGCGGGTGCAGTGGCGCTACTCACACTGTAGAATGATCAGCCCAAGTGGGCACTGCTGTGCAGCCCCCACCTGCGTGGGGGGCTATGTTGTGGGGTCATGCAACACCCAGGCACCGACCCCCTGACCGAGCACACCCATCTGCTCCGGGCCTTCATGAAGCAACAGATGCTGGTCGTGGCAGGGGTGTGTGCAGTCCGCACAGAGCTGTGCCAGTCCACAAGAAGGCGTGACAGGGACTATCAGCAGCTCCTGGCTGAGATCACACACATGTGGGAGGACACAACCGCAGCCCTGGATCTGCTTACCGCTGCGGTCACAGCTGGCCTAGCACCACTGGCCACCCTGGTGCATGGCCGTCCATCGCAGACACCACAGAGTGCATTCTCCACCCCTTGGTCCCGGTGTTGTGCGACCCTGTCAGTGCCGAAGCCAGAATCTGCTGTCGGCATTCCAGGCCCGCCTGGAGCGGGCCTGTTCTGGGGCCTGCAGACACCTGCGAGGGACCAGTCGCATTCCCACAGTAACACACCTGGGGGGCCGTCAGTGACATCCCCTGTGGCCGTTGCACAGCCTGTGTATGCTGGGAAGTCTTGGCAGGGCCATCCACATGCCTCGGTGGCCATGCGACTGTGTGGTGGTCCTGATCCACCACCCTCCCTGGCCACTGTCTGCCACAGTCCTGTGTGCACATTGGTGTGGTGTGTGCGTGTGCATACCAGGGCCATGCTGTCCATGGTCTATGCCACCTGCCCACCTTATGCACACCCACCTGGCCGCTGGCCACTTTGGCATGTGCATGATGATGCCAGTACAACACCGGCTGCCACTGTGCACTGGTGTTCAGCGTCTGACACATGTCCATTGGTGGCCTCCGGGTGTGCACGTGTGGGTGCCTGTGTGCATGTGTGTGTGGGGGTGTGTGGGTGGGGTCTACAGTGCCATACAGGGTGCTTCCATGGTGTCATGTCCTAAGCCTGTCCACACTGCCCTCTAGCCTTGTCTGTCATGGGGCCCAGCCTTGCATGCCTGTATGCTGTGCCATAGACCCTGGGACATGTGTGTGGTCATGTTCACCTACCTGCATGCACCATAGTGCTCCTCTGCAATCGTGTCCCGGTGCTGCTGGGCCATCCTGTTCAGCCAGGGTTCCCGTCGCCCGGGGGGGGGACGGCCCATCGCCGCCTGGCCTGGCATCCGCATCGTCCCCACTGCTGTTTCCCTCTTCGACTTTGACAGTTATCCCACGGTCAGTGGCCATGTTGTGTAGCATACAGCAGGCCAGAAATAGGCTGCAGGCCTTTGAGGGGTTGTACTGTAGGGCACCGCTAGACCTGTGCAGTCAACGGAACCATGCCTTCAGCAGCCCAAACACATGCTTGATGATGTTCCGTGTGCTGGTGTGTGCCTCATTGTATTGCTCCTGCGCTGGGGTCGACGGGCGCTGGTACGGGGTGAGCAGCCAGGGCCTGAGTGGGTATCCGCTGTCACCTGTGTGGAGACATGTGGGGTTAGCATGGTGGTCTGTGTGGCTGCCCCCCCATGTGGGGTTAGCATGGTGGTCTGTGTGGCTGCTCCCCCGCCTACCCAGCCAGACCCTCTGACGCCCCCGGCCTAGCATCCCCCCACACCCTGCCCTGTTGTGCCAGGCTGCCCATTCCAGCTGCATACTCACCTACTAGGTGGCCGGTGGGGATGTTCCCGCTCTTGAACATGTGGCACAGTGTTGACTGGTGCCAGATGAAAGCATCATGTGCTCCACTAGGGTGTGTGGCACAGACATTGATTATGCACCCCCTGGTATCGCACGCCACCTGGCAGTTGACACTGGGGTAGCCCTTCCTGTTGATGTAGGCCACCTCCTCTGGTCCAGGTGGTGAGCGGATACCTACGTGGGTGCAGTCGATGGCCCTAGCACGCCAGGCATACATGCCACCCTGTGGAACTCCTGCATGTTCACTGTATGCTCACCTGCATGCTGGGGAAATGGATGTATTCTGCAGCATGTGGCAGCAGTGCGTTGAGGAATTGTGTGAGGAGCCATGACGCGGCTGACTGGGTTACACCTGTGGTGTCCCCTGTAGGTCTCTGGAAGGTACCAGTGGTGAGCAGGTGCATGACGGCCATGACCTTGGTCTCCACCGACAAGGCGTGGCTCCATCTTGTGGGTGCCTGCATCTCATCACTGCACAGCTCACAGAGCTGCCTCAGAAGTGCCCGGTTCAGGTGGTACCGGCTCACAATCTCGGTGTCACTGTACTGTTCGAAGGTGGTGTGGGCACGGTACTACCTGTTCCGGGTATACTGCCGCCAGGCCCTTCCATGGCCGCACCGCTCTGCCTCCTGCCTCCTCACACCCCTCATTACAGCCTCCATCTGGAAGATTGCACTGGCCATGGCCTAGCCTGTCCTGCCCCCCCCCTTGTGGCTGTCTCCTCAGGCAACCCCGGCTATGTGCCCCTGCACTGGGCGTACACCTGTGTTAGGAACCCTGCTGGCGGTGGACTCCACCTCCCACCCATCCAGGTTCTCCCACAGCCGCTCCTCTGTCTGGGCTCACAGGCTCACGCTGCCCCCACTGGTGTAACACACACACACAAACACACACACACACACACACACACTCTGAGCTGCTCACACACACAGGCACTTTCAGGGTCACACTCCCTGTCCCACTGCCTGTTGCACCTCCTACCTCTGTGCCTGTCTTGCACCTCTGCTACTGTCCTGCCTGGCCACTGGCTGTCCCTCTCTGTCTCTCTCTCTCTCTCTCTCTCTCACCCCTGCTCCCCAAGGCGCAATCCTCCATCCCTTGCTTGCTCTGTCTTTTTATGGGCTCAAAGTTGCTCCACACATGTCCCTGTTGCTCCGCGCTTGTGCCATCAGCTTGCTGTTGAATATCGCACTGTGCTGCTTATTCATGGCTGCGCCCCCTGCACTTGCGCATGCATTCATTAGGGTTGCACATTGGCACACTGCGATATGCGCCATGCATTGTCTCCCACTGAATGTAGCTCTTTGGCACATTTCCGCTCTTGTGCAGGCGCATCTCAGTTGTGCCATGTGCAACTGCTTTGAATATCCCACCCATTAAGTACTGGTTAGAGGACAGTACCCCTGAATGGAAATTCAATCTCCTAGAACTTCTTAAAACAGAGAAGCTAGCTTCATCTCTGAAAGACCAAGGAGACACATTTGATAAAAGATGGGATATCATACATAGAGCTGTATGCCCACCTAGATAAGTAGAAGACATACCTCGATTAATCTACGTGTATTTAATGATTTACTAAACCCTTGACATTCTTTACCCAATTAGTGTATCTTTAAATACTGTGTGATGTAGTATAAGAACTCTGGGATTGGCTCTGCCTCTTACTTCCCTTTCTCTTCTCTTAATTATGTTTAGGCTAACTTGAACATGAAAAACAGAACCAAGAGCTTATTCTATTGCTAGAACTTTTGATTTACAGTTTACTGGGCCTGCTTTACCTTTCGATTTATTTCTTTAGTGTTATACTTTATAAGTTTTAAGTTCTTTACGTTCCTCATTTTTCTTTACTATTTGGGGATTGTCCCCAGAGGGACTGCTGGTGGTAGCTGATTTATCTAGTGTTGATGCTGCCTGTGCGATGGGTATGGGCAAGGTGGTGGGCGCCTATAATAGGGCGGTATCCAAGGCACTCAATGCCATTGCACCAGTCCGTATATTACCCAAATCTTCTCACTTGAGATCCCCATGATTTGATGGGGATCTTAAGGTGATGAAGATCAAGGGTCAGAAGTTGGAGCATTGCTAGCAGAAGATCCGATCAAGGGAGGACAAACTGGCCTTGCGTGCTCATTATTATGAATACCAAGAACAATCAACCTTAAGAAGGCAGAGTTCCTGTCCAGGGAGGTTGCCACTGGGAGGAACAGATCATCTCAGCTTTTTCAGACTGTGGACAGACTCTTACATCCTGTTTGTCTACAACCGAAAAAGGTTTTTTCATCCACATTATGCGATGAATTTGCTCAGTTCTTCTCTGACAGGGTATCTGCTATCCGGTCAGGGATCCCGTCAGTGAGGCAAGTTTTGCCTCACAGTGGTCAGCTTGGGGGGGGGGAGGCAGAGGCACTCTGACTGTCTGGGGTGAGTTTAGACCTTTGCAGGTGGCCAAGGTCATTGAGTGATCTCGAAACTAAGGAACACGTATTGTGAACTGGACCCAGCCCTTACCCATTTCTTGATGAAATTTGTCAGGACCATCAGCCTGGTGTTTGCTAGGATTGTTGGGTGTTTGTTGTCAGAGGGAGCCTTTCAGGATGCCTTGAAAGAGGCTCCAGTGAGGCCCCTCTTGATGAAGCCATCTCTCAACCCCGACATCCTAGCGAATTACCGTCTGATTTTCAACCTTCCATTCTTAGGTAAGGTTGTTGAGAAAATAGTGGCGCAGCAGCTCAAGGAGCACCTCATGACCTTTGATATCTATGAGCCATTCCAGTTGGGTTTCAGGGCTAGGCATAGCACTGAAATGGCCTTAGTCAGGGTGCATAATGACCTTCTATGGGCTAGAGACAGAGGAGACAGGTCAGTTCTTGTACTCCTTGATCTTTCATCAGCTTTTGACACAGTGGATCACGTTGTGCTTCTTGATCGCCTTTGAGAATACTGTGGCCTCACCGGTACTGTCATCAACTGGTTTGAGTCCTATCTCTTAGGAAGGAAGCAACAGGTGGTGATAGGGAATTTCTTCTCCTCCCCAAAGCTCCTGTCATGTGGAGTGCCTCAGGGCTTGATCTGTCGCCAATGTTATTTGCGTGTACATGAGGCCCCTAGGAGTGCTCATTAAGCATTACAATGTGGGTTTTCACTGCTGTGCAGATGATACCCAACTGTATATGTCCTTTGCCCCTGGAACACAGGACGCTGTGGAAGTGCTTAACAACTGCCTAGCTGAGATTAATGACTGGATGTCTTCCAATTATTTGCAACTGAACCCTGACAAGATGGAGATTCTGGTCATTGAGCCAGGTCACATGCATGATGGGAGTGCCACCAGAGTGGCTATAGGATTGTTCCTAGGATCTGCTCCGTTGATGGCCTCTCCTAGGGTGTGGAATCCTGGCGTTAACCTGGAAGACAGATTGACTCTTGATGCTCAGGTGCTGTCGTCCAAAGTGTTTTTTACTATTTGAGGAATATCGCCAGGATTAAGCCCCTAGTTCTGCCTGAAGACCTGCCGTCACTAGTGCATACCTTTGTTACCTCCAGGCTTGACTACTGTAATGTTCTATACTTTGGGGTCACTGGAGGGATCCTCCACTGGCTGCAGCTAGTGCAGAATGCAGCAGCTAGTTTGCTGACAGGCCTGTCTAAGTCTAGTCATGTGACCCCAGTCCTGCAAGCTCTGCACTGGCTGCCTGTCAGGAGAAGGATCATCTTCAAAGTAGGCTTGCTAACCTATAAGGCCCTATATGGACTGGGCCAGGGCTATCTGGCTGATCTCCTGACAATGGCCACCTCTGCTCATTCCCTCCACTCCTTGGTTAGGGGCCTTATCGTGGTTCCTAGGGCTAGATTAAAAATATCAGGTGGACGTGCTTTTGAAGTCACCAGTCCAGCCCTGTGAAACTCCTTTCCAGATGGTGTGAGGGAGGCCTGGACGGCCGAGATATTTAAGAAGAGTCCAAAGGCTCATTTGTTCTCTTTGGCCTTCCCTGACGCTATCTGATGTTGGACCAAAGTTAATTTAACTTTAGATTCATCTGCTTCTATAGGATTATATTTAGTAATATTTATGTATACTGCTTGTATGTTGTATGTGTTTTTACTTGTCTTTCCCTACCTGCTTTTATGTAAGGTGCCCAGCCAGAGCCTTAGGGATTGGGCACCATAGAAATAAATTAGCCTTGCCTTGCCTTGTGGTGACGATTGGAATATTATCTGTCTTTTATTATTCCAGTCAGATTTATAAAGATGCTTGTTTACTTTTACTTGTGAGTTGTTGTTTTTTTTATATTGTATTGAAATATTTCATGATTTATATGTGACATAACATATTATAATTTACTATATTCAATAAAAACAAATTGACAACAAAAAGGGAAGGGGGTGACTGCAGAGAGAGACCAAGAAAAGGCAGGCATCCTTAACAAATACTTTTTTCTGTGTTCAGAGGAAAGAGAAAAGAAGGGGACACAAAAAATTAACATGAACATTAGAGAGACAGAGGTGGACACTAGGCCTTTTTTGGAGGAGAGAGTTCTGAAGGGGCTTCCAAATCTGAAAGTGGACAAAGCAATGGGACCACACAGGGTGCATCTGAGGGTATTGAGGGAGCTCAGAGAGGTAATGACTGCACCTCTGATAGTCATATTTAACAGCTCACTAGAAATAGGAGTAGTTCCAGAAGACTAAATGAGGGCAGATGTAGCCCCACTTCACAAAAGCGGTAGCAGGGATGAGGCTGGCAATTATAGGCTCGCTAGCCTGACATCAGAGGTGGCATAGTCAATGGAATCACTCCTGAAGGAAAGGATAGTGGAATATCTTGAATCCAGTTGTTGGCAAGCTCCAAGGCAGCAAGGATTCACGGGGAAAAGTCATGTCAAACCAGTCTGATATGTTTCTTTGACAGGGTAACCAAGGAATAAGATCAGAGTGGAGCAGTGGTCATGGTCTGCGTAGATTTCAGTAACATTTTCAACTTTGTTCCACATAGGAGACTACTAAGCAAGCTGGATAGCTCAGAAATAGGTTCAAAGGTGGTAAACTGGGTAAGAAATTGGTTAGGAATTAGGCGATCAAAGTGGTGGAAAATGGAATTCACTCAGGGGAGATGAAGGTGACCAGCGGGCACCTCAGGGATCAGTGCTGGGACTGGTCCTCTTTAATGCCTTTATAAGTGACATTGTGGAGGAGCTAGAGAGGAAGATCTGTGGATGACAGAAAAATTTGAAATAGGATGGAGACTCCTTGTGTGGGGGGGCAGGTGTGGAAAGGATGAGCAGAGACCTGAGAAAACTAGAGGAGTGGTCAAGGGTATGGCAGCTGGGTTTCAATGGGAAAAAGTGCAAAATAATGCACTTAGGGCACAGACACCCAAGGGCAGAGTACGAAATGGGAGGAGTGTTATTGACAACCGCCATGCATGACAGAGACCTGTGGGTAACCATATCGGATGACCTAAAGGTAGCTAAGCAGTGTGACAGGGCAGTTGGGAGGGCTAGTGGGATGCTGGGTTGCAAAGGTATCACCAGCAGAAAGAGGGAGATGGTATTGTCCTTGTATAGATCATTGCAAGACCTCACCTAGATTACTGTGTCCAGTTCTGGAGACCACATCTCTGGAAGGACATAGATAGAGTGGAGGCAGTCCAGAGGAGGACAACTAAAATGGTGGAGAGTGTGTATAAAAAGCCCTGTGAGGAAACAATAAAGGAACTCAATATGTGCATCCTGGAACCGGGGGCATGATAGAAACCAAAAATACCTCTTAGTGGTAAATAAGATAGAGGAGGAAAGTATTTTCAGAAAAAAAGGTGCTCAACAAGGGGACATGCTATGAAGCTGGAGGGGAGTAGAGTAAGGAAAGATGTGAAGATATACTTCTTCACAGAAAGAGCGGTGGATTCCTGGAACAGCCTACCAGCAGAGGTGGGGTGTGTGTGAAAACTGGTGGCGTTCAAGAATGCATGGGATAGGCATAAAGGAATCATAGTACAAAGGAAGGGGAAGGGAAAATGAGCCGGACATCAAGCTGGGTTTGCAGTGATACTATAAGTAAGGGAAAATGGGCAGACTGGGTGGGCCTAGCAGTCCTCATCTGCCAACAAACTGTGTGTTTCTTGTTTATAGTTCCCTAGCGGGCAGGAAACATTGCTTAGAACCCTCACAATCAAATGGGTGATTGGAGGTCATTGTAGGCGCCTATACACTTTGTCACACACTGCAAAACAAGATGCTAATTAAACATTTTAAAACATGTTTGAGAACCCTGGAATGCAGGGCTAACTTAACCCTTTAAGTGCACACATAAAACATTATTTTTCTCTACTGCACAGTAGGCCCCATGTTACCCTAATGCCCCCGGGCTCTTTGTTACTCCAGTACTACTATACATTAGGCCCTTTGTTAACCAAATGCCCCAGGCCCTTTGTTACCCTAGCAACTTAAACATTTAAACATGTTAGTAACCCCACTGTGGCAGCTGGGTTACAGTTGCAACCCCTAAGAAACCCTAAAGGAAGGTGTCCGTCAGATTAATTTACATCGCTTTTGGAAGTCATGGAGCTTTGCAACCCCCAGCAGTATTTATGAACATACAAAGAAGCCAGCAGAGGAAGGCCATTTGGTCTATCAAGTCTGCTTGTATTGCAGGGTCCACAGCTTGAGCTAATGTCCCAGTCCTCCCTCCCCACTCCTCCCATCCTCCCTACCCATGATTCGTATCTTCCCCCTATGCCTGTCCCAGCCTCTCTTAAAGCTGTTCACTGTCTTTAACAAGATGACCTCTTCCGGCAGTGCATTCCAAGTGTTCACCACCCTTTCTGTGAAGAAGTGCTTCCTGACATCCCTCCTAAACCTCCCACCCTGTGTTAAAAGGTACACAAAACAGGACCACAGATGTTTGGGGGTTGGGGAAGGGGGAGTGTGTACACAAAACTAACATTCAGATGCAGATTCAGGAGGGAGGTGAGAAGGCCTTTCTTTTCGGAAAGGGTGGTGGCAGAGTGGAATGCACTACCAGCAGAGGTGGTAGCAAGTAAGACAGAAGAATGCTTCCAGAAAGGGTGGGACATGGCAAAGGGGAGGGTAATGGGGGAAAGGGGAGGGGCAGCTGCTGAATAAGGGAGCTAGCTGCAAACTCGAGCAGACTCGATAGACCGAATGGCCTTTTTCTGCTGGCAAATTTCATATGTTCGTATCTTCATATTTCTGGCGCCTGGATTATGAATAACTAACACAGTGCTGTCATGTCTCACTGTTTAGTAGTGAGACTCTTGCTTTGAAAAATCAGTTTAATACTTAACATGAAACTATTACTAATGCAATTTAATAGATGTCTCAGTTTTTGTTTTTCTTTACTCTCATTCTTCAAATGAAAAGATTCATAGTGCATCATAAGGGGATAGTTACAAATCTTACTTTCTGGTTACATTTCACTCTGTCTGATATTCTGACCTTGACAGCTATGGTGAACCTCACCTGCTATAGATAGTTCTGCTGTCACATCCGCTCAGTCTTCGAAAAACAAGGCTGACTCTTAAAGGGGAACAGTCAGCACTAAGAGCGCCTACACCTAAGTGTGGGTCTGGTCCCAATTTGCACATTTTATGCAAAGACATTTTTTAACTTACTGTTTACTTCAGTATGGTAGCTTGAATCAGACTGATTTTGCTGACTTGCAAGTTGACACTTTCTGTGACTACAAATCTCAGAACAATACCAGCAGCTTAATGTGGTTCAATTTCAGTTGGTTGCTATCTGTACCCCCCCCCCGGGTCACCCCTGAAAAAGGGACTTCTAGTCTCAGTGGACCTACTCGGTCAACAAAATTCAATAAAATAAAATAAATCCCCTGCAGCTGCCTTCAGAGGTGGGCCACAGCAGTGGGAGATTTAATAGCCTGCAGTGTGTGTTAGAGCTTTTATAAGCTCTGATCAAATGTGTGCTGGTCCCACTTTTCTTCTGGGGCTAACTACAGTCCTCTGGGATAAATCAGATATGCCACGACCCTAAATGAAAGTATCATAGGTATTTTTACTTGTGCAGTTTGACCTTTTGATATCACTCATGGCTTCACCACATGTCATGTCATGACGTCAAACTGCACTCGGGGGGAATATCAGTCATATTTGTACAACACATAGGGTTGACTAGGAGTTTGTTAAACCCCCAGATTTTGCACCTCAATAACTTTGACGGCATTTGACAAAATAGCCCAGAATTTTGCGTGCCCAGTTTGGCTGGCAGGGTCTCAGGATGTGAAAAGTTTTGTAATGACATCTTTCACAGTTTACGAGATTTTCCATTTTTTTCCTTATACTTAACATAGTTTTTTTTTTCTCTCTCTTACGTACAGCCTGGAAAGTACAGAATTTTTACATAAAACTTTCATGGTAGACACGGCCTGTGCTGAAATAGTGACTTTTGAAGGTGCATGACAAAAATATTAAATGGTTACAGAGTTATAAGGATTTTAATTTTTTTTCCTGAGCATGCTTAGTACAGTTTCTGGATAACCCTCTGATACAAACAATAAAAAAAATCGACTGTGAGTGCTTATTGATTTATTGATCAGAAAACTAGTACTTTACTTATTATGACAAAAAATACAGATCTTGATTGTAGCCATTTTATTTTATTTATTTATTTCATTTTGGTAACTGGGTAGGCACACTGGAACCAGAGGTCTCTTTTTCAGGGGTGTCCCAGATCTTGTTTTTATTTTTTTTTTCCAAACTAAAATCCTTGAAAAAAACATAAAAGATGTGTTTTCAAAAAACAGCCACCAGAACCTAGGTAAGCAGGACCTGTTTAGCTAGATTCTTGTGTAAGTTTTTTGAAAATTGGCCCAGAAATAAGGTTTTTCGGTACTCAAAAGTTCTGTGTGACCAGCTTAGCAAGAGGAGCTGTTCATCCACATTCTCTGTATGAGAACCGCAGAACTTTCTTGATTTCTCTAATGGCAGATGGAGTGCTGCTGCTGGCTTTAGTGCCAGCAGTGAGCCAGCGGTCTCTTGGTCTCTGTCTGTCTATCTATCAACAGTATCTATCTATCTATTGACAGTATCTACAGTATTTATCTATCTATCTATTGGCAGTATCTTTCTATTGACAGTGTCTGTCTGTCTATCTATCTATCTGTCTATCGATAGTATATTTCTCTCTATCTATCGACAGTGTCTATCAACAGTATCTTTCTGTCTATTTTTTCTCTTTCTTTCTCTTCCTCCCTCCTTCCCTCCCTCTCTTCCTTCCTTTCCTATTTTTTATTCTCTCCTGCTCCCAGCCAGCCCTTTGTTGCTCTTCCCAATGATAGTGTACTATAGAATATGTGAATTTTAAAAATGCAGACTGGGGTGCCCACCCCCAATACTGCTTGCCCACCCCTTCCCCTCTATATTGCCTGCCACGCCATGCATAGCTGGTGACACTAGGGTGCCCACCTCTGGTGCTGCCATATAATAATAACAACACTGGGGTGCCCAATCCCCACTGTCAGATCCAGAAATGCAAAATAATACAGTACCTGAAGAAAAATAAAACAGTCCCTCTTTTCTTTTTTTTTTAATTTTTGTTATCCTGTAAGTAAGAAAATGGCCCATTGCCAATCGGCGCCCCCACATCCTCCCCCACTCCACCCAATTCCCCTCTCAGCACCCACCCACCCCCACACACACACATACATCCTCACTTACCTAAAAGTGCCCCACATTCGGCTGATGCTTGGGGTGAGGTGCTGGACACCGCACCTCACTTCACGCCTGAGTTCAAGAAAGAGCTTGGGACATTAGGGGTCAGTGGGGAGAGGCTGGGAGGTGGACTGAGCAACTGAATACTATTCTCCTCTCCCAGGTAGGGACCCAGTCTTGCCAGCTTCAAGGCTGCCCCCAGATGGAGGCCTAAAGGTAGTGCAGACGGGAGTGGCTAGCATCAGGAGGGTGCCACAGATCGCTGCATGTGCATGCCTCCACACACACACACAAGCAACCACGGCAAGGGGGGGGCTCCATGATAGCTCTGCAGTGCCTGCACCACCCCCAGAGTCTGGATGTTGGTCTCTGGGGGACAGGGAAGTTGACGCCCTTCACCATCGGCCCTGTCACGGGAAGGAGCAACCTGTAGGGATTGCCAGGAGGGTCAGGTGTGGGAGTGTCAGGGACCAGAGAGATCGAGCCCCACCAATGGAGAGGCTGGAGCTGCCTGCCAGCTCTATGGGGAGCATAAACTGTATATGGGGGGAAAAAAGTATCCAACATTGTAGATCCTCTCTCTGATTAAAAGCACATCTTGAGCTGCTCACCTGCATTCTCTGTATGAGAACAGTGGGACTTTCTTGATTTCTCTAACTGCAGATGAGGTGCTGCTGCTAACTTGAGTGGCAGCATTGAGGTGTCGGTCTCTTGGTCTCTGTCTGTCTATCTGTCTATTTTTATTTATTTATATTCCCTGCTGCTCCCAACTCAGCCAGCCCTCCCTCGCTCTTCCCAGGGATATTGTACTACAATATATGTGACTTCTAAAAAATTGGACCAGGATGCCCACCCCCGCTACCACTTTCCTAACCCCTTCCCTCCCGGTCGCATGCCCCACCATGCATAGTTGGCGACACCAGGGTGTCCACCCCTGGTGCCACCATACAGTATAAGCCAACACTGGAGTGCCCAATCCCCAGTGTTGAATCCTTTGTTAAAAAAGTTCTGCAGAAGCCAGCCCGGTGGTGCTGAGGGCTGAGGCATTGAATGCCTTGCTTCATACCATGCCGGCAACCTGGGTTTGGGAACAAGCACGGACCACCAGGGGTCAGCTGGGGAGGAGAAGGATTGAGTGCCCAAAGGCTGGTCTTCTTCTCCGGGGGAGGGTTACCTGCATGCTCCCACTGCAATACCACCACCTAGGGGAGCCCGGTGGAAGGTGCAGTAGGAGGGAGTAGCAGCACCGCGATAGGGCAGATGTCAGCAGGGGGCGGAGCAGAAGGCACGTCTCAGCGTGCCTCCATGCTCATTGCCCTTATTGCATGCTGGCATTGAGGG
Source organism: Neoceratodus forsteri (assembly GCA_016271365.2). Classification (NCBI taxonomy): domain Eukaryota; kingdom Metazoa; phylum Chordata; order Ceratodontiformes; family Ceratodontidae; genus Neoceratodus; species Neoceratodus forsteri. Next base: position 172,180,751 of record JADMNL010000028.1, read on the forward strand.
ACGAACAGGGGAAAATCACCCTTGTCTCTCCTAGGCGACGACTCCTCCCTGTGTCCTCAGGTTCGTCTGGCAGACTCCCTTGTGCCGCTCCACATCGCAGCAAGCATGGTTTGGAGGAGGTAAGAGGGGAGTGCCTCCTCAGCCTACCCGAGGGTTATCCGGGCACCTAGGTTAGTGGACCGCATACTGTAGGAGCAGACCCAGACGAGGGAGGTAACACAGGTTGAGGTAGTCTGAGAGAGTGGAGAGAAAACAGCAGGAGAAGCATAAATACAGGGTTTAAAAAAAAAGTTCTGCAGAAAAGAAAACAGTCCCTCATTGTCTTAGTTCTTTTTTTTAACCTCAAAAGAAGAAAATTATCCCTCACCAGTCTGAGCTCTCCCGGCACATCCCCACAACACCCTGACCCCCCCCCACACACTCTCACTCATCTGAACAGGTTCCATGATAAAGATTTAGTCTCTGATGGAAAACATGTCTTGCTGCTGGAACTGGGGACTGTGATATGAGAAAACAAGGTAAGTCTGTATAATATATTTCAATGGGGTTTGAACTTCAGCTCATAACTTTGTCATTTTTTAATATATTTTCAACATGGACTTTTTGGGACCCCACCTTATGAACAAGGTAGGTAAAACATTTAAAAATTTTTCCTGAGGCCTGGCTCAGTGGCACTGAGGGTTGAAGCACTGGACGCCACACCTCATGCCACCCCGGTTCAGGAGCAAGCCCAAGTTGCTGGGGGGTTGGTGGTCGGGAGAGGATCGAGCATCTGGGGGACAGCTCTCCTCTCCCGGGAGGGACAGGGGTCCCTGTTCAGTGCTCAACTGGCCTCTAGCAGAGGCCGGTGACACAGCAGGTGCTAAAGTGTGAGAAGGAGTCAGGAGTGGCAGACGTCGGTACCAACGCCTTGACGTTAGGGCACTAGTCACTTTCTAGAAACAGGGTAAAATACCTTTTGGCTCCAGCATAGATGGAGCATAGTAGCTTGCCCTCAATTTGCGGCTGCTCTCCTGGCACCCTCCCAACCGACGCTACTGAAGATATCGGGGTGCTGGTGCCCACCTCGTCCCCGCCCGGGGGGGTGAGCCAAGGCTACATGGGCAATGGAGGACTGTCCAGGTAGGAGTGGACCATAGGGGGATGACTCCTTGGTGCTCCCGAGGAGACCAGAGCCGAGGGGAGGAAAGGAGAAATAAATAAGAAAGTAACAAAAAAAATGTTTTTCCGTCAAAGGTGATTTCATGGTTGCTGTGTGAATTCACCTTTCAGGTGGGATTTGAACATTTTCACCTACTGGGTTCATGAGATGGGGTCATGAAAAGTTTATGTTGAAAATGTGGTGTAAAATTATGGTAAAATGACCAAGTTATGCGAGAATGTTGAAATATGAACATACAAAAAGAGCTAGCAGAAGAAGACCACCTTACCTATCATGTCTGGTTGTAATGATGTGAGGTCTGATCTTACACTTATGCCACTGACCCTGCCCCTCAATTACCCCTCCCTCTCCCCCTTCCCCTTTCCTTGGTCCCAAGGGTTCCCTTTGTGTTTATCCCAGGCCCTCTTGAATGCTGTCACTGTCTTTGCTGATACTACGTCCTCTGGCAGCTCATTCCAGGTGGTCACCACCCTCTCTGTATAGAAATGTTTCCTTACATCCCTTCTGCATCCCCCCCCCATCAATTGTAGGCTGTGACCCTAGTGGTGTTGGTTTCACTCATGTTAAAGAGAGCCTCCTTTTGCACTCTGTTAATTCCCTTCATGCACTTGAAGGTCTCTATCTTATCCCCCCTTTGCCTCATCTCCTTCGGGGAGTACATCGCTAAGGCTCCCAGCCTCTCCTCATAGGACTGATCCTATAACCCCTCTATCTTCTTGGTTGCTCTCCTCTGGACCCCCTTCAGCATGCTGATGTCCTTCTTATGGTATGGATGCCAGTACCTCCCCTCGTATTCCAAATGTGGTCTCACCAATGACCTGTACAATGGTAAAATGACCTTGCTCCACTGGACACTGAATGCCCTTGCAATACACCTCAGCATCCTGTTAGGCTTCACCACTGCCTTCTTACACTGGGAGGTGTGTTTCAGGTCACTTGTAATCACCACTCCCAGATCCTTTTCCTCTTCGGAAGCATTTACCTGAATCTCTCCTATGTAATACTCTGCCCAAGGGTTCTTGGCCCCATGTGCATCACTTTGCACTTTTTGGCATTGAAACCAAGTTGCCAGATTCATGATCATCTCTCTAGTCTGGCAAGGTCCTCCCTCAGGTCCTGTATCCCCTCCTTGGTGTCATCCGCAAATAGGCCTATTTTGCCTTTAATGCCTTCACTGATGTCACTTATGAAGACACTGAACTGCACTGGCCCCAACACCGATCCCTACGGGACCCCACTGGTGATCTCCCTGGTGCTGGAGAGCTCGCCCCAACCACTACACTCTGGATTCTGCCCATCAACCAATTTTCAGTCCATCTTACCATATTCTCCCCAACCCCTTGGTCCTTCAGTTTCATTATCAACCTTTTGTGTGACATCTACTTGAAGGCCTTACAAAAATCCATGTATATGATGTCCACCACCTGGCCTTTGTCCACTGCCCTCATGACCCAATTGAAAAACTCGATCAGGTTCGTTTGACACAATCTGCTTGCCACAAACCCATGCTGTCTATCGTCCTGCAGACCATTCTCCTCCATGTACTCTACCAGCCTCTCCTTTAGTATGGTCTCCATGAGTTTTCGTACTATCAACGTTGTGCTGACTGGCCTATAGTTACCCAGGTCATCCTTGGTTCTGTTCTTACTCTTGTGGAATACTTCAACATTTACTCATAAATTTGCTGTTTTTTAATATTTTTTCACTAAACTTTCAACATGGCTTTTTTGGGACCCCATCTCATGAACAACAGAGGTGAAATGTTTCAAATCCATGCCAAAAGGGGATTTCACAGTCGCTCTGTGAAATCATGTTTCAGCTGGTATTTGGAAATTTTCACCTACTGGGTTCACGAGATGGGGTCATAAGACAATGCTGAAAATGGTAAAATGACAAAGTTATGAGTGAACATTGAAATAGTTCATCATACACTCACAATTTCATTAATTTTCAATATTTTGACTCCAAACTTTCAACATAGTGATGTTTTCACACCAGCTCACGTAAACATGTCAGATGTTATTTATCAAATCCTTCCGAAATGTGTTTTCACACTTGTGGTGTGAAATTATGTTTCAGCAGTATTGCATAAATGCTACATGTCATGTTTATGAGGAGGATTCATAAAATGACTACCTTTAACATTTGGGATCAAAATTAAAAATACAAAAATTATGAAATTTTTGTGTGTAGTGGCCAGCCTTTACCCCACTGGGTAATGCTTTGTGATCCTGTGACAGTGAGCTGAGTTTGGGGGCGAGCTCGGTGAGCCAGCTGCATGGGCCGAGGCTGAGGAGATGGCACTGTCTTGTGGCACCTCCCCTTCAGTCTGGGAAGGGAAAGTTCTGGGTTGCCCGCCTGGGCTCAAGTACCATATAGTGAAGAGAAATCTTCTCTTGGCATAGGACTCTGTACCAACAGCTGCCAGACAGTCCTGCACTTCGGCAGACAGATGGAATCTTTGCCCTGCATGTCTGTATCCATAGCCACATAGAATGTTTTTGTAGCCTGCCAGACAGCCCCACAAACCCTTGGCATCCATTGCCACATGGAAGTGAAGGGTCCTGCACTTCTGCAAGCAGGCAGACTCTTCCCTTGGCATGGGACCCAGAGGGCCCTGTATGTCTGCATCTGTTCAAGCAGGTCCTGAATGGACCTGTGTAAATGAAGATATGTTTCTACTATCTCAAAAATGAAGGAAGTTCTTTGCAAAAAGACTGTGCTAATGCACCAGTTATGGCTCAGCATAACACCACAAAAGTAGGGAAATGTGGCATTAGGGTTTCCAACCCTAACTCCCCACTCCACCAAGCAGCGAAATGATAAGACCACACAAGCAACCACAGACATCTATCATCAAACAACATACAACTGTTTCCAGATGACACAAATGCAGTAGCAATGATGTGCTACCTTCATGGATTTGTATCTGTGGCTGGATAAGCACATGCCCCACAAGGCCCTGTGCTTATGCAGCCACAGCTGTGTGTACATTGTGCAGTGTGTATGAGTATGTGTGACTGCAGAAGGCCCCATGGAGCCTGCAAGTCTGCAGCCAGAGGTTCTCATGCATACTTGTATGAGGTACCTCGCTAGGTAGCATGATCTGCTAGTGCATTGTTTTCTACATGTAGCTCTGTAACTGAAAAACTACTACCCTCTTGAACAATTTTTAGATTCACTGCTGAAACCATGATGCTCACATTGCAACAGTACTTCCAGCTGCATACTTCAGGCCACACAGAGGCCTACCTTTCTGGAGCCAGAAGTTGGTGTGTATGTCTTATACTTGTGGCTGAAGAGGCACAGGCTGGGGCCTGTGCTTCTTCAGACAGAAGTACTGCAGCAGTTTTGGTATCATGGTTTTTTGTGGCATCTGTGCTTCTGCAGCCAGAGGGCGGTGTGTCTGTCTTACACCTGCATCTGGAAAAGCACAGGCTCATCAAATGAGAGTATATCTTATGGTGTGCAAGAGTACCTGGGGCTACAGAAGGGCAGGCCCCATAGGGGCCTACAATTCTGCAGACAAATTAACTCTTGTAATTCGGGTATCATGGCTTTGTATCTGTGGCTGCAGGGGCCTGTGCTTTTACACGCAGAAGCAGAGTTATGATTTGAGTATCATGGATTTCTGTTTGCAGTGACATGTAAGTGAGCATGTCTTGTGGTGTGCATGCCACAGATACAAATCCATGAAGGTCGCACATCAATGCTACTGCATTTGTGTAATCTGGAAACAGTTGCATGCTGTCTGTCTTACCTGATATGATTGCTTAAGTGGTCTCATCCTTTTGCTGCTGGGGTGAGGAGTAAGGGTTGGAAAACCTAACATCATATTTCCCTATATACTTAATATTTAGTACTACATTTATTACTGCCTCCATATGAACCATTATCATGTAGTTCCCTAGATACCTCCCAATTAAAGCTATATAGCTCAGGAGGGATACCTGTACACTTTCTTATTAAGGGCTACACCCATGTGAAAAATATCCCCCTCCCCAGTCCAGGAGCTCTCCCACCCCCGTCCAACACGCATAACCTAGAAATCAAAAGGTTAGAAGGCAGCCTCTCTCTGTCTCCGCCTAAGCTCCCAAAAACATAAATCAAAATAGTTGGAGGCTGGCTGCAGAGAACACACAAGAACCCTCCCCAAACACCACCAGCGTTTTCCTCAAAGCTTCAGCTCTCTTGTGCCACTATCTGAGACTCCAGGCCACTTAGTACACTGACTTCTTGGGCCCGATGACACACACCACTCCCCAACCACAAACCATCCTCCCAACCTCCAACGCTGCTGCACCACCATAATCCATGACCCCACCAACAATCTAGAGGATGAACATCCTTGACACACACACTTTTATAGGGGAACCCTATACTATGGAAATAGGAAAGGACCAAAAGAGAGGCCTTTTCCAAACTGCCACTGCACAACGGAAACACGTGGTGCCAGAAAGTGTCAAGGCAAGCCGGAAAATGGCCCTGACAATGGCTCACCAGGAAAGTGACCCAGCTGAACACAGCAAGTAAAGAAAAATGAAAAACTGCCATGTATTATATAAAACAAATGATGGGTTTGTGTGGCAAATAAGGCCCTACACCCCTCTCTGGGGGCTCATTAGATAATAAAGCCACAAGCTCATCTAATTAACTCCCTCGGTGGGTATATTAAAACACACGCCCATAGTTTTTTCTCTCTCTCTCTCTCTCTCTCTCTCTCTCTAGGTAGGTAGATCTACAATGGTTGTGGGTATATCACAACCAAAATATCTGTCAAATTCTTAATTTTTTTTTTTTTTTGCCATGTGGCCTACAGTGAGAATATCATGATATTCTTCCTCTGGGTCACATGACAAGCAAATATTCTCGCAGTATGTTCCTCAGAATAAAGTCTAACATTATTTTGTTCCTGGCATTGATTGTACTCAGAATGATCAGAATACTATCCAGTAGGAGTTCACCTAGCGCAAACAGTTGTAGGAACAGACTTAGGAGTTATAATTAGTGACAGTCTTAAGACATCAGCACAATGTGATAAAGCATATAGGAAGGCAAACAGAATGCTGGGATGTATAGGTAGGGTATTCTCAAACAGGAAGGACGTTGTTCTCCCTCTATATAGATCATTGGTTAGACCACACCCAGAGTATTGTGTCCAGTTCTAGAAGCCACAAATAGAAAAAGAAAGGGATCACCTGAAATCAGTACACGGAAGAGTGACCAGGATGATCCTAGGGCAGCAGGTGAAGTCTTATGAAGAGAGATTGGATGCCACGCATGCATTGTTATTCTGGTTGAACATGGGCTGGGAAAAGGCCCCCACTAAGACTAAAATCCTAGATTTTAGAAAGGCGGACTTCAGAAAGATGGGTGAGCTGCTAAGGAATCACCTGGCAAGCATCCAAATGGCTTTGAGGTGGACCAAAGGTGGTACATCATCAAGGAGGGAATGATGGCAGCCATACGGGAATGCATTAGGATCAAAGGGAAAAACTCAAGGGCAAAACCAACCAGCAGGTTTAGCACAGAGGTCACCCAGGCAGTAAGGTCAGCCTACTTGAGGTTCAGAAGGACCCAGACAGATGAAAACAGGGAGGACTACCTTAAGATGGCTAGTGAAGCAGGTAAGATAGTCCAGCAGACTAAAGTTCAGAAGGAACTGCAGCTACTTGAGAGAATTAAAAAGGGTGGAGAAAGCCTTTTTTTGCTATACTAGCAAGAAAAAGGACACGAAAGATGGGATAGTTAGGCTGAGGAAATGGAACATGTGAGTGGAGGAGAATGGAAGCAAGCAGAAGTACTGAATAAGTACTTCTGTTTGGTCTTCACTAGGGGGAGGGAGAGAGAGAGAGCGAGAGAGACTGGTGCTGCTAGGGAGCAGGAAAGGAGATTGGGAGGGGGTACACAGATGTCTTGATGAAGGTGGATAGGGTGAGAAAAGGGTTGCTAGCATTAAGGGTAGATTAATCAACAGGCCTGGGCAGTATACACCCCAAGGGTGCCAAAGGAGCTGGTGGAGTAGCTTGCAGGTCCCTTGGTTGACCTGTTCAATAGCTCACTGGAGTCAGGTGTGGTACCACAGGACAGGAAATGCTTCACACAGTGCTTTTCCATAACAGCGGTCCCAAAAACAACCCGGGGTACTACAGACCAGTCAGTCTAACTTCAACCATGTGCACACTCATGGAGACTATACTTCAGGAAAGTTTAGTAGAGTATCTGCAAGAGAATGGCCTCCAGAATGAGTGGCAACATGGGTTTATGGGAGGGAGATCATGCCAAACCAATCTGATTGACTTCCTTGACTGGTTCACTAGAACAGTGGACAGGGAGCAAGCGGTGGACATCCTTTACTTGGACTTCAGCAAGACCTTTGACTCTGTACCCCACAAGAGGTTGATCAGGAAGTTGTCAGATCTAGGAGTTGGTAAGAACTTGATTGGGTGGGTGGGAAACTGGCTAAGGGGCAGAACCCACAGCGTGGTGGTAGCACCAGGGAGGTCATCAGTGGGGTCCCACAGGGCTCGGTGCTTGGACCAGTGCTTTTCAATATCTTCATTAATGATATTGGGGATGGTATTAAGGGCAAAATATGCCTATTCATGGATGACATCAAGCTCTTGGGAGGGTGGACACAGCAGAAGGGGCACAAGACTTAAGGAAACATCTGGAAATGCTAGAGAGGTGACCCAGGATTTAGCAACTTGGCTTCAGTGCAAAGCAATACAGGATTATGCACATTGGAGACAAGAACCCAAGGACTGAGTACAGCCTGGATGGGGACCAGGTATTTGCATCCAAGGAAGAAATGGACCTGGGAGTGATGATCACTACTGACCTGAAGCACTCCATGCATTGTAGGAAAGCAGCAGCAAAAGCAAATAAAATGTTGGGCTGCATTGCCAGAGAGATTAGCAGTAGGAAGTAATACTGCCCCTGTACAGTTCATTGGTGAGGCCACATCTGGAGTACAGTGTACAGTACTGATGCCCATAACTTAAAAATTACATAAACCTGCTGGAGATGGTCCATATGAGGGCAACTAAGATTATCATGGGCCAGCAGGGTAGGACTATGAAGAGAGGTTGGATGCCCTAAACATGTACTCCCTGGAGGAGAGGAGAGAGAGAGAGAGAGAGAGAGAGAGAGAGAGGGGGACATGACTGAGACCTTCAGGGTAGACAAGGTGGGTCTATTCAAGCTCAGTGGGAATGGGAACATGAGGGGATGCAGTCTCAAGTTAGAAGGGGGAGGTTTAGGAGAGCGGCTAGGAGGCACTTCCTCGAGAGGGTGGTGGAGGGTCAGAATGGACATCATGAGGAGGTGATTTAGTTGAAAATGATAGGCAGCTTCATGAGATGCTGGGCTAGAGTTAAGAGGAAAATAAGGGTCAAGGTGGGCAGTTGGATGGAAATAATGAATTGGGGAGGGGAGCATGGTCAATAGCAGATATTGAGGACCCTGCAATGCAAGCAGCCTCAATAGACTTAATGGCCTTATTCTGCTGGGTTTGTTGTATGTTTGTATGACTTGAGTATGTATTCATTGGAGACTAGAAGAGAGAGAGGGGTGATATGATCAAGACATTTAAGTATCTAAAAGGCATCAACAGGGCGGATTTCCATGGACTGTTTCCACTTCGTGAGAATAATATTACAAGGAGGCATAACAAGAAGCTAGTGGCTGGTCAGTTCAAAGAGGATAACAGGAAGTACTTTTTTTACAGAAAGAGGGTGGTGGGTAAGGGGAATCACCTTCCACAAGAACTTGTCAGTGTTCAAACAGTAAACATTTTTAAGCACGAGTGGGATAGATTCTTGGGACTGGGCAGTTGGTATTCACATAAGGGTTGTTTAAGAGGAAGTGAAAGCTAATTTAAGCATTTACAGTCTCAGCAGTGGTAGACTAGTATCAGGAGTAGGGTAGGTAGTGGGCAGACTGGATGGACCCTTGGTCTTTATTTGTTCATGTAATTCTATGTTTCACGATCTAGGTATACAGCTTTTACTGTAACGTCCTAAATACAGCAGCTCATCAAACCAAATATGAAGGCACTTTGTTCCCAGCCCCCAAAGTGACATTAGAGGCACACCCAGTCATGGACCAAATCTGCCACTTGTAAAGAAAGTCCTCCCCAACTCCTTGAGAGGAGAAAAATGAAAAAAGATCTGCAATAAATGTCTTGCCAGTTTATATGCTTGGAACTGTTCATTTTGTTATGTTGCAATAGTACTACTCCTGTATCTGTATTTTGCATTGTCTTTTGTGTTCTCTGTTATTATTTATTTTGAACGGACCTTACTGCTTTTGCAACCCGGTCAACAAAAGTAGAGAAATAATAAATTGCTGTTTTGCGCTGTTACTCCCGTCCCCATTTTCCACAAGGATGCATCTGGAAATATGCTGCTACCAGCTCAGTATGTCTTACTCCCGTCCCCATTTTCCACAAGGATGCATCTGGAAATATGCTGCTACCAGCTCATATATCTATACAAGCAAAACTTTTGAAATAAATAAGAAGTAAATAAAAATTATTACATAATGTATTCCAACTTGGGTTTCATTGTTAGCTTATCTCCTTGCCATCAAGTGTGGAGGGGTTAGCTGGCCTAGTGGCATTGAGGGTTGAGGCTCTGGATGCCTTATCTCGTACCACGTCGGCAACCCGTGTTCGAGAACGAGCACAGATTGCCGGGGGTCGGCCGGGAAGGAGAAGGATAGCGTGCCCAATGGCTGCTCTCCTTCTCTGGGGGAGGGTTCACCTGCAAGCTCCCGCTGCGATACCACCACCTGGGGGTGCGAGGGTGGAAGGTGTGGTATTGGGAGGCAGCAGTAAGGGAACAGGGCAGAGGGGTGGAGCAGGAGGCACATCTCAGCATGTTTCCTTGCTCATAGGCCCTCATTGCATGCCGACGCCTGGGGTTGAACAAGAAAACAATCCCCTGTCTCTCCTAGGCGATTACTCCTTGCCGCACACCCTCGGTTCATTGGGGCAGACTTCGTTGTGCAGGTCCACTTCAGCACAGTTGTTGAGGAGCTTAATGGGGTTCCTACTCACCTCACAAGGGGGGATAAACCAGGCATCAAGGGTCATGAAAGTGCAACCAGGCACTCTAGGGTCAGACTCCAATGATGAGGTGTGTGTATGGGGCAGTCTGAGAGAGTGGAGAGAAGGGGTAGTAAGGTGCAAAAATAAAAGTAAAAAAAAAAAAGTGTGGAGGGGTTTAAACATGCCTGGGACAGGCACAAGGGAACATTGGGTGGGGAGGGAGTGATGAAAAGCCATTGCTCACTTAGGGTCAGTGACTTCACACAAGTTTAAGGCTTATGGGCAGACTAGATGGGCCTAGCGGTCCTTATCTGCCAACAATTTTGTGTATCTGTGTATCTATGCCTTGGGGGGGAGGGGGGAGACCCAATAGAAGTTACATTTCCCCTGCAAAGTATAAAAGGAATCAGATCAGCTAACCCCAATAAGACTGGGTTGAAATAATTTAGGAATTCATGCACTCTGCAGTTTTTAAAACCTTACCAGAATGCACCACTATGTGTACCTTGTGCAAGCCTTTCCCTGAGGAAACATGCCCTCAGACTTCTCTAGTATATTTCAAGTCTTCTGTTTTTAACTCTGGGGTGTTTTGTCCTAATTTCCTCCCACCCCCTCTAATAAACCCAAAACAGCTCCCATCTCACCATAATTTCTGTGCCCTTACAACAGCTGCAGGTGAGGGCATTGGACGATGGTAAAGCCTGTTTTGGCTTAAACAAGACCCTTTCCGCAAAACTTAGCATTTACTGTAGATAATGCCCATAGGAAAGGTAAAATCCCTACCACACATCTGCTTACCCTGTCAGGAAAGGAAATTATACCAATTATTATTTTTATAACCCCTCTGATTAAAAAAAAAAAAAAAGGAAAAATGGCACAGTTGTGGGGAAACCATTCTAATCCCAATGGTGGGTCGTCTTCTTTCCTATGCAGCCTGCTGCCACTCTGTGCTGATTGGTCAGCGGCATTTAGAGGCTTACAATTAACTGATAATGTGATACTTTGCTAGTATACAAAGAGTAATCTGCTTCCCCAATAGATAAAGACTTTATCTCAATGAGGGAAGCCGATTATCATCTGAGTATTTACAGCTGTAGGATGGATCCTATTATCACTGTCATGCTGTGCCGATGCTGCTTATAAAGTTTTTGATTTTCACAGGAGAAAAGGTTTGTAGCCATATGAGTCCTTTGGAAAACTGGATTCGTTGAAGACAGTGATAGATATTATCTGACTAAGATAGATATTGTACCTAGATATTACCGTACAGGTTTTTACACAGATCCTACATTATTTGGGTGTTTTAGTTGCTCGGCACCCTGCATTTACCTATGAATTAGAACCTCTTATAACTCTACAAGGAACAGTCCACTACAAGTTGTGTGTGTGGGCTGGGGAGATATGTTTTAAACTATATATATAACCATATATTTCGTTTGTTTATCAATCACTCCTTTTTTTTTTTTGTTAATCATTTTTCTCCCTTGGCCCCTGGTCTGCCTACCTCTATCATGTCCTGGCATCCCTTCAGGTCTTCCAGCGGCCATCTCCAGGGATCCCCTACTTCTGTTCAGGTCCCGTAGCTAGTACCCCTACGGCTTACCCCCCACGGCGGGCCCCCCTACACCCTCCGCTGAGACTGGATCCAGTGTGTTGCTATGTACCCTTGGAGCCATTGCTCCCATTAGAGATGGCCATCATGCCAGTGCCAGTTTCCCGTTTTCTCCCCATGGAGTGTGAGGCATGCAATGATGCCAAGGGACAGGCGCACGCACGCTACCGCATGCACACCTTCCCGACGTCGGCCCCAGCACATGCCCCCCAACTGCCTGTGCTACTGCATCACCCCCAGCCACCGCTAGAGGCCACCAGAGCACCGGTGACAGCTCCCCCCCTCCCCAGGGAAGGAGAGCAGTCCGTCGGATGCTCAATCCTTCACCATCCCCGCTGACCCCCGCCAACCCTGGCTCGCTCCTGAACCCGGGTTGCCGGCGCAGTGCAAGTTGTGGCATCCAGTGCATCAACCCTCAGTGCCATCGAGCCAGCCTATAAATCATTCCTTTAAGGTTCCATTTTAGTGTATAAGAGAGGCTTTGGCTCATAAAAATCCTCATATACAGTTAAAGATGTTATGTGTGCTACTGCCAGTGGGATTTCTAAGTTCCAAATTCCAGACCACAACTGCTTGCTTTTTAATTTTTTAATAAATAATTTATTAAATTGTATATGCTGTAAAACATTTACACGTAACAGAAGAAAATAAAAATTAATGAACAAATATAAGAGAAAATACACTTCAAAACAACCACAAAGAGTGGAGGTAGGTGGACTAGCCTGTGCAGAGGGGTGGTAAACACAGACAGATTTCAGTAGGGCATGGAATAGCTGTAAGAGGCTGATAAAAACAAAGGCAGGGAAGAGGTGGTGGCAGGGGGAGAGGCACGGACAACTGGGGTGGTTCAAGGTTGTAGCCCTATTATCAGTCATTCTCCCTGGAGGCCCCCCCCCCCCCGTGGGTTGGCTTAGTAACATTAGCCTTCCCAATGCCAATATTTTACTTTTAAATAACTGGACAGGCTGGAATCAGACTATGATGTTAGTCCCTGCTTCCCCCTAGACCCAGGCCGTAGTTATGCGCCTCTAGGCTCATGGAATAGAGGCAAGCCTCCAGACAGGTCCCTGTTACCTGCCACACAGGACTTGATTGTTTTGGTCCCAGCCTTAGAAGACTGTGGTTTCTTAGTTTGGGAGTGGGCACTGTCGCCCTAAACTACACAGTTAAACGTTATACCCCATGGTGGGGAGTATAATCCATTGGTTTGGGTTTTACTTTTCATTGTTTGTTTTTTTTTAATATTCTTTACTTTTTATTGTTTTTTGTATAGTTATATATATACATGACAGCAGGAGTTCATCTATTCATTATTGCTCTTTTGTCTTACAATACCTGGAATGTTCTTCGGGTTGGCAATTCATGTTTCTATAACATCATTCTGTTATATATCAAATGACACTTGATCAAAATTCATATCTTACAAAAATTGGTCACTTTCAAATGACTCTATCAGGGAACAAATGTTTCATCTAGAGGTGAGATATAGAAAACCCATGGTCTCCATTGGAGCTCAAATCGTGTCATCCTTCCAGCTCTAGAAGCTACTATTCTCTCTAGATAATATATCTCAGTCATCAGTGAATGCCAGAGAGGGTGGGTACTTTAGCCATTCGCCATAGGCGAGTTATAACCTTTTTAGCTACTGCCAGGTACAGGTATAACTTATTTCCATTTGGTGGAACTTTGCCATCTTCCCCAATATAAAGCAAAATCATATGATTGGATAAATTAACTTCTGGTCCCACAATATTTTGTGTACTCTTCTCTGTATCTAACCAGTATTTAGTAACTTTTGGACAGGTACAAAAAATATGTGTTATATTTGCCATTTTTTCTCCGCATTCTCTCCAACATACCTCGTAGATACAAATTTAGCAATTTTGTCAGGGGTATAAAAATATCTACTACGACATTTCCATATATATTCTGACCAGTATGATGACTGTGATATTTTCATTGAGTGAGGAATAGGTTCCAACCATTTCTCATAAGTTATCCGAGTCCCTAATTCTCTATTCCATCTCCCTAAGATATCTTCAGTGGATTCCTTCCAAAAAATCTCTTATTGCTTTATATATTTGTCCAATTAAATGAATTTGTTTCCTGCCTTCTATAGTGTCCCTTAAAAAGTACATCAACATAGGTATGAGAGAGGGTAGATTATTTAATGCTAATTCTTTCTGTATAAATGACAGAATCTGTAAATATCTATAATGGTGTATATGGGGAAGTTGATATTTTGCCTATAGTGTGGCAAAAGGCAATACTCCATTTACATCTAGGTATTGATATAACAAAAGCAGACCTTTTTTCTGCCATTCTTGATGGACCTGAACAGCTCCTCTCTCTGAAGATACACTTTCTGTACCTATTAGTTTAAAATAACCAAAAACTTCAGTTAGTGTAGTAGACGCCCTTAGATCAAACCAAGCTTTTAACGTATAACAGGTTCCAAATGTAAAGTTTTGTAACTGTGGATAAGCGTTTTGGAGGGGAATATAATAGGGATAATATTTACTAACTCATTTAGTAAAAATTCAATAAATTTCCATGGTTTTTCTACCTGAGGATTCAGCCATGTCATCACTATTTTACATGTTACTGCCTTATGGTAATCTCTAAGGTTTGGAAGATTACAACCCCCCTTTGCCACTGGTAACTGTAACAGAGACCATCTGACCCTAGGCTGCTGTCCTGCCCGCACAAATCTCGAAAAGATTTTAGCCCAGGATGCAAAATAGAATTGTGATGGAATAATCGGCAAAGTCTGGAAATAATATAATATCTTAAGAAATAAGGTCATCCGAATAGCTTGTATTCGAGCTGAAAAAGAGAATACCTGATGTGTCCAATTCCCGACTAAATTCTCTATCTCTATCGATAGGGGCTCTAAATTAAACAGTTCCAAATGTTCCAGTTTCTGGGGAGTATTTACACCAAAATATTTATTCTTATTATTTCTCCATTTCAGAGGGATCTGGTTCTTCAGAGACTAAGAGGGGATGAAATTTAAAGATAACAACTCTGTTTTTCTATATTTATTTTGTGTCTGGCTATCTCTGAGAACTTATCTATCACTTATAAAGTAGCAGGAATGGACTTTTCGGGTTCTAGGACTGTTAATAACACATAATCTGCATATAACGATATAGTAAAATCCCTCCCTCCTAAAGGGACCCCCTGAATATTAGAATGTTGCCTTATGGCTTCAGCCAGTGGCTCAATGTATATGGCAAACAGTAACGGGGAAAGTTTTTCCTCATTGGTTTAAGGTTTAAAAACTGAAAACTGTGCATTATTTGTCTTGGTTTTACTGGTCACCATGGTTGCCAAGGGGTGGGAATGGAGGGACAGCCTGGCACGGTAACGTAAGTGAACTGTTACATCTTAATGATGCAACCACAGTTCCATATGTATTTCTTAAATATAAGCAGACTCATCAACCCAGTGAAGCGATCAAAAGCAGTTTCTCAAATTAAAAAGGCCAAACCAGACCTAGTATATCTACAAGAGACTCCTCTCCCTAGATTAGAGCATAATAAACTCAGCAAATTTGGATATACGACAGTAATACCCTCATCATACAAAGGCAGTAGACGCAGAAGTATTGTCATACTTATCCCACACCATACCTCTTTCCAGATGCAGGACACCTGGACAGATCTGGAAGGGAGCCTGGTAATAGTCATGGAGATACTCCGCGATGTAAAAGTGATGCTGGTAAATATTTATCTTCCCCTCAGAACAAATAATCCTACAATATGAAAACTCCTAGAGTATATCCTGATTAAGACTATAGGACAATTCAGTGTCACTCTAGACAGGAACCTTGACTCCACAAACCCAACCTCCTCCCCTCAACCAGCTACACATACATTTTTAAAAGGATTTATCAATGGCCAGCCCAGTGGTGTGGAGGGCTGAGGCATCACGCCTTACCTTCTGCCATGCTGGTGACCCATGTTTGCGGTGCGAGCAGATCGCTGAGGGTCGGCCGGGTTGGGAGAGGATCAAGTGTCTGGAGGACAGTTCTCCTCTTTCAGAGAGAGAGGGAGGGACACGGAGGCCGGTGCACCTCTGACACCTAGCGGTGGCTGGGTGTCAAAGCGCCTGGGTCTCGTACATTAGAGAGGGAGGTGGGGTAGTTGGCAGGCATGCTGTGGACAGACGTGCACACAGCTCAGCCGTTGCCGACACCAAAATGCTCCACCTCTGGGGGGGCAGGAGGGAGAAAAGCTGGAGAAGAAAATGTTCTGGGTGGCTGAATGAGTGCCGCCCCGTGCAGGCACCACTCCCGCGACTGGCAGGCACCTCCCAAAAAGGGATCTGTGTCGGCGGGTTGAGGGTTCCCGCCATCCCACCATGGGAGGTAAGCCATGGAGGATGACAGGAGGTGCACTGTGAGCAGGGAGCGGGGCTGGGGGGGGGTCGGTGAGATGGAGGGCAGCCCAGGACAGGGATAAAGAAAGCACAAAAAAAAGATTTATCAACAAGGTGGGCTGGGTGGACATTTGGCACCACTTTAACTCAGAGTAGCGGGGGTTTATGCATTATGCTGCGGGACATGGTACGTATTCCTGAATTTACTCTTGCTATAACCAGTTGGAAAATCTGGATGGTGTAGCTTGCTGTACCCTAGGACTCACAGTATATTTTGACTAAGCCCCAATTTCCTCTCTCTGGATACTTGGCCCAGACAAACGTCACACCAAATGGCATCCCAACCCCTGTCATTTTAAATCCCCACAATTGTGGGAATAAATTAACACCTATATATGAGACAACCCTAGAGGGGATGTCCCATACCCTATGTATTGGGATGCATTAAAGACAGTGTTGAGGGGTCACATTATTCGGCATGCCTCAGCTAAAAAAAAAGCCTGGAATGTGAACACCAGTGTAATCTGGAGGACACCCTCCAATTTTTGGCAACTAGTTCATCAGGCGGGAGATCAGACAATCTTACCCCAACTGACACAGGTCCATGCCAAACTGGACACTCTCTGCTTTCCTTAGACAATGTTTCTATGAAGTAGGCCCTCGTGTAACCCATTTTCTGGCATACCAACTGTGTAAACAGCAGAAATTGGCTGCCATTACATATCTCTCCCACCCAAACATCAGAGACAAAGTAACAAAACTACAGGATATCAAGGAGATATTCTGCTCTTACTATCAAAAACTCTACACACCTGATCATCTTCCCCCACAGGAGGAGACACAGACATTTCTCTCTTCCCTCCCGCTTCCCAGTATTACAGAGGAACAAGGAGAGAGTTCGATGACTCTCGTCAGCTAAGATGAGCTGGATAGAGTACTCAGGGCCACAAAAACACAGCAAGCCCTAGACTCTGATGGCTACTGTGTCAAATTTTACAAAAAAAACTAGGAATAAACCATTCCCCAAATGTTGCAAGCTATGAATGCCATGTTGAAGGGGAAACTCCACCACCTTCCTGGTCACATGCAACAATATCTGTTACACCTAAACCAGGTAAAAATCCACAAGAATGGCTGTCCTACAGACTGATATCAGTCCTCAGTGTGGACTACAAACTTATTATGGTGGTCATGGCCAAGCACCTTGATGGTTTACTTCCAGTACTGATTAGATTAGACCAGACAAGCTGGCCTGCCAGCACAGTGGAAAGATTTACCATTGTGACACGGGTGCCTCAGGTTTGGGAATGAGCCCGAGATGCTTGAGGGCCAGCTGGGGTGGGGTGGATTGAGTGACCATTGTATGCTTTCCACTTCTGAGAGGGGGAAGGGGGGTTGTGTGCCTCCAGTCTGGTGTTCTCAGGTGACCACGGGACACACCATTTACTGGAGCACTGACTAGTATCTCACTAGGGAGGGGCAGGCCGGACGCATGACATAGGTGCGTTGCAGCATCCTTTGGACCCACCCCCCCAGAAACACACAAGAAAAATTCTTCCTGGTGATTGAACAATGCCTCCCAGCCATGGTGGCCCTGGGTCCCCGATGCATCCATTAACTGCACCCCCAGAGTTAAAGGGGGGGGGCTCTGAGGGCTCCACCCTGGGGGTAATCCAGGGAGTACTGCATCAGAGGACGCCAGGGTCTGCTCGTGGGGTATAAAGGCAGAGGGGGACACCGTCAGGAAGCACTTAAAGCATAGTAAGTAAAAAAAAAAAGATTAGACCAGACAGGATTTGTACACTTTCGCACAACCACATATAACATAAGATATACATTACATGTGGTCCATGCAATGCAAAGGAGGGACACCTCATCACTGTTGTTAAATATTGATGCTGAAAAGGCATTGTACCGGGTCTCCTGGACATTCCTGTATGCTGTGCTGGGACGGCTATGATTCCCTGTCTCCTATATTAGCCTAATTCAGAACATCTACACGGCACCTCTAGCCTGTGCCAAGATTAACGGACACCACTCAGCGAATTTTCCACCGAAAAGTGGCACACAAGAGGGCTTCCCAATGTCCCCCCTTTTGTTTGCTCTTTACTTCGAGCCCCAGCACAGGCTATCAGGCTCTGTATGTGGAAGATACCTTGCTCTGTCTCTCACTCCTAGAAGTTTCCATTCCAGCTACTTTTAACCTCAAACTACAAGTTTGGAAGACTGTCCAGGTACAAAATCAGTACTACTGAGACAGAATCCCTTTGTCTTAGTTACACCCCATCACACACTGTACGAGACATATATCTAGATGGAATATGGATAAACTTAAGTACCTGGAAGTTTACATTACCTGTTCTCAAGAAGAATATCTTAATGCTAATGACCTCCCGTTCACTACCAATTAGTCCAGGACCTGGCTACCTGGCATACATTTCTTCTGAGCCTCTCAAGGCATATAGAGGTTATCCAAATGATAGCCTTCCCGCGAGTACTGTAGTTACTCCAAAATATTCCACTCCTTCTCACACAGTCCTTTTTCCACCAGAGGACCAGAGAGATTTCTCGTTTTATCTGAGCAGGTCACTTTCCAAAAGTTAAAATGCCAGTACTGTGTCTCCCTTGAAGTTAGGGAGGCCTACCCCTCCCCTACTTTCAGGTGTATTTATAGGCCTCACACTTACAATTTTCCTTTACTAGACTTTTAGGTGGGACTCCTCCAATCTGGCTCAGGTTGGAGCATGAGATATTTCCAAACCACTGTTACGTAACCCACGTGTATCACCTACAACCTGTGGCAATGGAGGAACCTCCCACAAATCCATGGCTTCAGCAGTAGCTCAGGATTTGGCATATATTCCAAAAAAGGCTTCTCCTGATGCCTTACCTTCCCTTATCATGTCCTAGTGCAAATCTGGAATAATTTACATCCAATAGGATGGATCTCACGTTTAGGAACTGGGGACATGTCTCACAACATTACCTTTACCAACCACTGGATGGGGCAGCATAAAGTCCTTTGTGGAACGACAAGCAAGTTTTGGACTCCAACAAGTTGATTTTTATTAGTTCCTACAGCTACAATATTATATTGGCACACTACAAGTAAACTTCCGGTCTGCAGGCTCCTATCTTGCTATTATTCAGTACTTTATTAACACTGGTCCAAACTGGGATGGCAGATCACATGATCTCCAGTCTTTACAAATCTCTGATTGTGTCCTCATGCCTCTCTTCCTTAGACATATTCATGTCCTCGGAGGGGGGAGTTAGATGGAGCTGTATCGGAACAGACCTGGCACAGAGCCTGTTTACACACCTCCAAGGTCACAAGCTCACACCAGTAGAGAGAATACGCTTGTGTAACCTCTAGGTGGCGCTATCCCGAGGGCTACTACCCCTGCCTACTTGGCCAGCTGCAGGTTAAGGGGCCTGGGTACTGAAACAGGTGCCTCCACCCAGAGGACAGGGTTGTTAGTAACAAGGCTAACCTGGGTACAGCCCTCCGGGACACTGTAACCCTCCTCTTTCCACTCTAGTGGCCTAGACAATATGCAACAAACACTTTCACAATAGCCCCTATTCAGTGTACAAATCCCCACACTGTTTGCACTTACCACCAGGGCTGGTTCCACCAGTTCGACCCTGGAGATCCCCTGTAAAACAAGGTTAGGCACAGCAAATAACAGGACAGTGCTTTTGGTACAAACTGGAACCACAGTCAGATTAAATGCAAAAAGAGTTAGATCTGATTTATTCAGAAGCAGTGCTCCCAGATCGACCAAATCATTTCCCTGTAGCAGACCCTAATTTTTCCTGTATTTTCCCTGTAAAACTTGCGTGAAATTCCTGTACATTTTCCTGTATACCCAAGCCAATTTATTTTTGCAAACACCAAAAGAACAAGACAATGGTGGGAGAAGAACTGACATAGAAGGGAAACACTGATACTGATTCCCTGACCATGCAGCATGACAGACCCTCTCCACTCCACAGGGCTAAAGCATGATTCACAGTTATAGGAAATAATAAATGTTATTGCCAGAAAATTAATATTATTATATGTAACCCCCCTACAAATGAGGTTTCCCAAAAAGTCTTCCTTGAGCTTGCCTAAATGCTCACTGCCAGGCTGGTGTCCTGCGTTTAGCAGATTAAATGTGATTACCAGAGCCTGTATAGCCTCTATGTACTGTCTCTTTAAGAGCTGCCTATTGCAGCTTAAGTAGTCTGAGAGGGAGCTCTGTTGAAAGATGTAACTATTTACTGAAAATCATTTAGAGTGATAATGATAATGTAGTTTGTCTAACCTGATTTCTTTGTAGCAAAGACTGTTTTGTTTGTCTCCACTATCTTGGTCCTGGACTGCAAATTGGACTAAACAGTACTGGTGGGACCAAAAATGTAGCCAGACTACAGGAACTGTCTGAATTCAGAATCTGTAGGAACTTTAGTTTGGAGCTTTTTGCACCTTTTTTGCAACTGAAGGGGGAGCTTTTGCTTTGACTGACAGCCAAATCAGCCAACCAAATCTTTTGGATCTTGGGGAATGGGCTGCTGGCAGTTTTCAGTTAGTTCTGAGCTGGGAAGTGAAATGAGAGGAGCTGAAGTGATTTGGGGCAGCAATCCTGAGTGGATTTGCGTGGGAAAACTGTGAGAGGGCTACGTTTTTGACTTGCATATCTGCCAGCTGCTCCTGAGAGGGAGAGAAGAGAATTATTTTGGACTAAATCCAAGTTTGTGTGACTAAAGTAAGCTACTGAAGTGGACCAGGCTCAACCTGAAGAAAACCGAAGATTTTGCTGAATGCGTTCGGCCTGTCAGGAGTTCCAGCTACCCCTAAGCTCCCGGTGTGTGCAGAGACTTTATGTCGGACCGGGTACAGTAGAATTCTGACATGTAAATGTGCTATGAGCTGCTAGTGGTTGTGAGTTAGTTCCCACTATGAACTGTGTTCTGCTTGCTTGAAGCTGTATCCAGCCCAAAATGGACTGCATCTGAATTTGCCTCCATGCGGTCTGGGCCTTGCCAGACTAGCCCAGCCAGACTACCCACTGCACAGAGAAGCCATTGACGAGAGACCTGCCTGGGGATCATCCCCCTGCTCCACGCTTGAACAGGAACGATGCCTCTGTGACTCGTGTGGGCCCTGCTTCTCCTGGCATTTCAGATCAACCACCTGGAGTCTCGATTTCCATCCAGCCTGTGTCCAGTCTTGGGTATCGTGAGTAAATACCAGGGTAGCTCCCTACAACAACAGCTTAATCTGAGTGTGTCATCTGATTGTCTTGTTGTTTCATTTCCTTTACGAACTCAGCTCTCTGGCTCCGGATTACAAATATTGTGTACTGTGCATGTTGTGTTTTCCATCACAGGGCCCCAACCAGCTGCAACCCCGGGCAACAGTCCTGGCTAGCCCATCTCTTCTCCACCTGGGTACCCAGAGGTGTGACTGTGTGGGGGTACTCAAAGGGCATGCATAACTGCTTGATTGATATAACCTTTAAGCTAATTAACCTGATTTTACCGCTTCCTTGTTCAAGTCCCCTGAATAAATCAGATCTAACTTTTTCTGCATGCAATCTGACTGTGGTTCCAGTTTGTGCTCAAAGTACTGTACTGTTGCTATTTGCTGTGCATAACCTTGTTTTACAGGGGGTCCCCAGGGTTGAGCCAGAGGAACCAGCCCTGGTGGTAAGTGCAAACAGTGTGGGTACTTGTGTGGTGTACCAGGGGTATTGTGAAAGTGATTATTGTACAGTGTTCAGGCCACTAGAGGGGAAAGAGGGGAGTTACAGTGTCCCAGAGGGCTGTGCCCAGGTTAGCTTGACTACTACCAACCCTGACCTCAGGGTGGAGGCACCCGTTTCAGAACTCAGGCCCCTTAACCTGCTACTAGCCAAACAGGCAGGGGTAGTAGCCTTTGGGATAGTGCCACCTAGGGGTTACATATATTTAAAAAAATAATCTCCTTGACCTCCCACAAGTTTTAAACAGTTCGGTAGTCCACAATGCAAAAGACTGTGCCCTCTGTCCGATCGACACACTCATAGCAAAAGCAGCTAATACACGATACAGTTTTTTTTATTATTAATTAAAAAAAAAAAAAAACACATCTCACTTGACTTCCCCCAAGTTTGTAATCACTCTGTCCAATGGACAGATAGCCAAAGCAGCCAACAACAGTCATGCATGATACAGCCCTGAAACAGAAACAGTATTTTTTTTATGAATCAGTCCTGAAGCAGAAGTTACTTTTTATTATTATAAATTATATTTAAAAAAACTCATGTCCTCGACCTCTCCTGAGTAGTACACTGTGCTCCATCACCATAGTCATAGCCAAAACCTAAAGCAGCCCCAACATAATGAATGATTTCATACATACCCAGAGACAGTGGTTATAGTTTTATCTGATCCTTTGGTGACTGAAGGAGATTTTTTTATTAAATATTATTATTAAAAAACTCTGATCTTCTCTACCTGGTTCCCCCGAATACATGACTCTGTCCCAACCCCACCACAGTACAACAGTCTCATAGCCAAAAGCAGCACAATTTGTCTGAATATGTGATCTAATGTATGATGAATGATTTTGGGTAAAAAAATGGCAAGACCAGTACTTGTGTGTTGGCTCCTATTAATTATGAAAATATATTCATTGCCACTTGTCCCCAATACAGAGAGTTCAGCTGTTAGTGAAATTAGTGTTTTACCTGAATTCAACTGTTTATCGCTTCTGGCCACCCGATGAGAAGAAGCAGGCAGCTCAGAAGGGCTCTCAGCTGAGCTCTTGTCTCCTGAATATTCTGGCGACTGGCTACTGTAAAATAAGTTGAAATCTTGTAACAGACAGGAAGGGTGAGGTGCTACGGGTTTCTTGGTGGCAGGTGCTGGTGCGAAGAACACCAAACACATTGCGGCAGGCCATGGACAATCACAGACTTCACTCTCTCACCTCGGGCAGAAGAAAAAAACACTTGCAAAGGCCGAGTAGGAACAACATGGCCACAGGCAGAGTTTAAATATTCCCGGGGTTGCACTGCATCAAAGAAGTAAAGCATAGCCAATCGAAGACCACAATCAATGCGTGATCAGAGCATGACTGGGTCTCTGAACCAATCGGGGCATCTGGCTTGTGCTGAAATCTCGTCTGGAACCTGAATGAACCCCCGGGAGAGTCGGAAGCAACTAATAGCCAGAGATTTAATGTGATGGCACCGAAAACCTTGAATATTTACACAAGGAATTCATTCCCGTACCTTGTTTTGAACCCCAAACCCCCGTAAAATACAGAAATCCCCTTAGATGTGGGAGCACTGCAGGAGAATTGAACAAGGAAGGGGCGTTATCAGGTTGATTGATTCTAAAACTGATCTAGTCAGGCAATTATGCATGCACTTTTTAGTCTCTCAGCACAGTCACACACACGCTGGGTACCCAGTTGGTGAGATAGGCTAACCTGATGCATTGCCCGGAGTAGGTCAGCTTCGCATCTGGTTGGGGCCCTGTGATGAAAAGAAAAGGCATGCCCAACCACACACAATTTGTAATCTGGAGCCAGGAGTCTCAGTTCGTAATGATTAGACAAAACAATTAAATCAGATGACACACTTTGATTGAGCTGATGTTGCAGGAAGCTACCCTGGTGTTTACTCACACTACCCAGTACAGCACACAGGATGGATGAAATGGAATCGTGAGTAGTTGGCTGGGCCAAAGTGTGGAGGCCCTGACCAACTGGAGATGAATGTGGAGAGTCCGGTAGGTGCTGGATGCAGCTTCCAGCAAGCGTGGCACAATTAAACACTGGGGAACCAAATCGCGACCCACTAATAGCAAACAGCACATTTATAGTAAAGCAATCACCATATCACAATGTGGATAGCAGCCTGGCAGCAATATCAGTGTCTCTGAGCAAAACCAGGAATTCTGTGGCAACTGGATGTCCTGACAGGCCGATTGTGTACAGCAAATCTTTGTTCTTCTTCAGGTTTAAATCTGGTCACTCTTCAGTGACTTTGTCACACTCCAGTTTGGATACAGTCAGATTGCTAAGCCTTTCAAAGGATTCCCTCTCGAGGGACAGCAGGCAGACAGGCCAAACTCAGTCTTTCCACCATTCTCCCTTGCAAGCTACGCAGAAGCAGCTACTCTTCAAACTCTTCCTCCAGACTGACTCACTGCAGTAGGCAGCTTAGGAATTTCCCTTTGGTCCAAAAGGTTTGATTCATTGATTCATCTGTCTGTCAAAGCAAGGGCTCCCCCTCCAGGTGCATTTAGGTGCCAAAATCTCAAAACTACAATTCCTACAGAAATTCACTCCCACAAGACCCCTGGGGACAGACTCCATTTTAGGGTCCCCAAAGGTACTGGTTGGCCCATTCTAGCAGTCCAGGACCAAGATGGTGGTGATAAGCAAAACTGTCCATGCTGCAAAGAAGGCAGGTTAGACAAACTACAATATCATTACTATTACAATAGATAATCAGCAAATAAGTACAGCTTCTAACAGAGCTCCCTCTGCGCAACTAATGATGGCAGAACGGAGCGATTATCTGGCAGCCCGGGCAGGACTCGAGCCTGAAACTACTGGCCCCCTTCCTAGATTAATTTTACACCACAAATAGGCAGCTCTTAAAGAGACAGAGCACAGAGGCATTAAGGCACTCTCGTACAAACACTTTTAAAATGCTAAGACACAGGATACCAGCCTGGCAGTGGGCATTTAGGCACACCCAAGGAAGACTTTCGTGAACCTCCATTTGTAGGGGGGTTACACCCTTCTCTGCCTGGAAAAACTTGGCTTCTGCTTCAAGTCTACAGCATCACAATGTTGAAGAAGCAATATATACGTGACATTAGCATACTATAGAAATAATATCTGATGCATCAGTTAACATAAACTTATCACATTACTATACATTTCACTATACCATATCTTCATTGACAATACTTATGCACGTTTCATACATTCTATACTGATTCTATTATGATTACCATACTATGAACAGTTACCTATGACTTCACATTATAACTTCTTGTACAGTAAACAATGTAGAAGGGGGCTCTTCCCTATCAGCTAACTTGGGGCTAGATGGGATAGGGACACCTTGTTCTGAAGGAAGAACAATTAATTGGGAAGTGGCAGTCAAACTCAGTTTGGGCAGTGAGCTCTTGGAAACGTAAACACCTTTATGGACCACACTGAGAGGCAAGTCCACAGGCCTACCAGGGGAATTGTAACTGAAACGTTGCACTGGCGGTCACCCAGATTTTCTGGGGGGAACAGACACAGGCTCTGGGTGGTCAACACTGGCATTGATTTCTTCTCCTGCAGTGAGGGATGCCTCTGCACTGGTTGAAATATCCAGATTGGGAACACTATCAGTTTCTTGCTCTGCACACTCTGTTTCCACAATACTTTGCTCATTTTTATTTTCTGAAGAGGGCCCAGGTTGCTCATTCTGAGAAGACTCCGGCACAATTAAGCTTTGCAGCACTGAAGGGGTGCTGTCAGCACTTTCATATTGTTCTTCAAGTTCTGGTATGTCACCAGGGAGACTCAGACCATCAGCCCCTTCTTCGGGCAAATCAAACAGTTCTTCAAGACACAGACAGTCTGCAACCTCAGACGTGATACTTTGCATTTCACTTTCAGGGGCATTGGGTCCAGGGAAGAATCTGGGGGTTAGGCAGTTCTGAAGGCCCAGCTTCATCCCCATGATTATGCAGAGGATTGCCTCAAAACAACTGACTTAGTTCATATGACAGATAATAGGCATTATCACAGTCACTCCCACCAGAGGCTGACAAACAGTCATCATTATCACTCTGGGCCTGCTGAGGGGAAAGCCTTAATTCTGGAGCAACATGGACAGGTTAGCTGTTTCCTCTTTGCAGCAGCATGAGTCACTAGCCCAGGAGAAGTGTCAGGCATTGGTTCAGCATCAATAATAACTTGGCCGATGGGCAGTAAGTGATTACGGTGCATGCTCTTAACAGCTTTGGAATTATTTTCTGGGCACACCTTGTACACCAGCAGATCATCTAATTTACTATCTACTACATGGGGAAAATGGTGCCATCTATCAGCAATTTTGTGTTTTCCATGCAGTCCCAAATTGCGTAGTAGCACCCTATCCCCAGGCAACAACTCCTGGGCTTTTACTCGTTGATCATGTCTTTCTT
Source organism: Neoceratodus forsteri (assembly GCA_016271365.2). Taxonomy (NCBI): domain Eukaryota; kingdom Metazoa; phylum Chordata; order Ceratodontiformes; family Ceratodontidae; genus Neoceratodus; species Neoceratodus forsteri. The sequence continues at coordinate 172,207,154 of JADMNL010000028.1, forward strand.
TGTTGGTGAGATTTTGCTTAGCAACCATAGTTTGAGCTAGTTGATAGGCATGCTTCAACTGATCTTTCAATTTTTGTATGTCCTGCAAGTAGTTTTTGGCTTGGACCCCATCTAGAGAGACCCCAAAGCAGACATCAACTGGCAGTTGGGCCTCCCTCCCGAACATTAGACAGTAGGGAGAGAACCCAGTAGCATCACTTTTGGTGCAACCGTACGTGTGTACCAAGGTGCTAGTCTGCTGGCTCCACTTAGGCTTGTCCTATGGATGGAGGGTGCCCAGCATGTCCAGAAGGGTGCGGTTAAAACATTCTGGTTGAGGGTCCCCCTGCAGGTGATAAGAGCTGGTTCTTGACTTCCGCACCTCCTACAGAGACAGCATTTCTTTGATTAACCTACTTTCAAAGTCTCTGACTTGGTCAGAATGGATCCGCTGGGGGGCACCATAGTGGACAAAGAATTTTTCCACCAGCACCTTGGCCACGGTAGAGGCCTTTTGATCTTTAGTTGGGAAGGCTTTTGCGTGCCATGTAAAATGATCAGTAACTACCAACACATTGCCAATGTTCTTTTGGTTGGGTTCTAAGCACAAGAAGTCTATACAGACCAATTCTAGAGGGACATTGGTAGTAATATTGACAAGAGTGGCAGCCTTCTGAGGCAGGGCTTTTCTTTGGACACACCGACTGCAAGTCTTTACATGGTGCTCGACGACATCTGCCCCCATCTTTGGCCAGCAGAATCGGGATTGTATCAAGCTGAGAGTTCTGTCAATCAATCAAAAATCAATCAATCAAAATCTTTATTTAACCAGGTGGACACAGTTGAGCAGAACTCCTTTTCGAGGTGGACCTGGGAGAATAATACAAAGGTACAGAAGAAAGCAATAGGATTGATTTTGTTGCCAAACATGGCAGTACACATTATATCAGATATAAACAGGCTATCGCAGAGCCATCACACACAAGGAATACAAAGTAAAGTACAGCAATAGATATGTACAGGTTAAAAGCATGGCATAATGTAATACACTGAACAGGAATAAACTAGATTACAGTTTTCACCAGGGAGACAAAATTATAATTTTTTTTTCTTTTTTTAGTAAAGGGGCAGAAGGATAATAGAATACTTAGGAGAGGAGGGGTGAGGTATAGGCAGAGAGTTGGGTCAAGGGGTGACATACAGGGAGCAGGGGTAAGCACAACGGCTGCAATCCAAGGGATTAAGGGAAGCAGCCGCAGGATTCCTTGAGTTGGCGGATGATTAAAGCTTTAAATGCAGCAAGCCTACATGGGAGGTTTATTTTCAGAGTTTTTTGCAGCTTGTTCCGCAGCAAGGGAAGTACATGGCTCATAGAGACCCTGCCAAAGCAGGATCTAACCTTCGGTATTTTCAGCGTTACGTAAGAAGCACTTCTCAGAGCATAGTTAGTTTGGGGGCTTAATGGTAGACAAGCAGTAATATAGGTGGGCAGATTATTTGTAATGGCTCTGTAGGTCCAAAGTACTGCATTTCTCTGATGCTTAAGGATAAGGGAAGGCCAACCCACAGCAGTATATAGGAGACAGTGATGGGTGGAGTACGGGAGCTTCATTATGAATCTTAACTGAGATGCCCCATGTGATTGTGGAGAAACCTCAGTTCCAGCTGTTTAAAGGCTGTGGGTAGAACCAACTGTTACTTGTCTACTTGACCACAACAATCCACTCTCTCTCTGTATAACAACTGATCATGCAACTTTAACCTGGGGTCTTCCTTGAACAACAGAGCAGTTCGCAAGTCAGGGGAACGCAACTTAGACACATTTTTCACCACATGCAGGGCATCAAGGGCTGGTTGAATCATGGGATCTTGGGATTGAGCCCACTGAATACTGTCATTATCGAACTGAGGTAGTGCACTAATATCTAGAGCAGAGAAATGGCAATAGGCAGCCAGTATGTAGGTATCAGGAGGGCCCAAGCAATCTACTAGGCAGTCCACTGTGTCCGCAGACATTTGTTCATCTTTATCAAACTTTTGGCATAATGCTTTGATGTCAGGTTCAGACAATCTGACCCAATTGTCCTTGGAAGCTGGCCTTCAGGACAGGGCATCAGCATCAATGTGGTTTAGTCCCGGTCTGTACTCAACAGCATAATCATAAGTTGATAAAGCAGAAAGCCAACAGTGCCCAATAATGTCCAATTTAGCTGAAGTCTGCACATAGATCAGTGGGTTATTGTCGGTCTTCACTAATATCTTTGCCCCATAGAGGTACTCATGAAACTGGTCAACTATGGCCCATTTTAGGGCAAGGAATTCCAACTTATGGACCGGATAGTTCCGCTCTGATGGGGTCAAGCTCCTGTTGGCGAAAGCTACAGGTCTCAAGCCATCTTTGTAGTCTTGATATAGTACAGCCCCAAGGCCCTGCAAACATGCAGAACATAGGGCTTGGTAGGATCAGCATAGGCAAGGACTGGAGCGTGGGTGAGCTGGTATATGACTTCAAAGTATGCTGCTTCACATTTAGGTGTCAACTGAGTCCCAAAAAGCTCACCTGTTCAAAAATAGACTTTCTCTTGGTCTTTGATAGCCCCCTTTTTGTACCAGCGGTTGGTAGGAGGGTAGCCTTGGGTAAGGTTAAGAAGCGGTCGAATCACCTTTGGATAGTCTTTGATTAACCTGCAGTAGTAGCCGTAGTACCCCAGGAAACACTGTAGCTCTTTTAGGTTATTGGGCTGGGACCAAGTGGTCAAAGATTCAAGCTTTACTGGGCTCTGTCTGTATTCCTTCTGCAGACACTATGGCCCAGATATTCAAAAGGGTTGCGCGTGCGCAACTCCAAAAATGCGCCATTCTGCGATATTCAGAAGGGGCCAGTTGCACCACCGAAAACATGCTGAGCAACAGCGCAATGGAAATGAAGGCATGCGCGCCAACCGAAGGGGCGGGTCCATGCATAAAGCGCGAATGCGAGTATCCGAACTACTATAATGCGCAAGTAGGCTCAGCCGGAAGTTGCGAGTACCCGATTTGAGCCAAAATAAAAGGGCTCAAGGAAGCGGGCGCAAGAACCCAGCAGGCCGCAAACTGGGGGAGAGAGACAGAGAGAGAGAGAGAGAGATAGAGCTGGAAGGGCAGAGAGGGACAGTGGGTCCAGGAGGACAGAGAGGCCAGTGGGGGGTGCCCGGTGCAGTGGAAGCAGCAGTGGGGGCAGCGGGGGTAACACAGGAACAGCAGCCGGGGGGGCAGAAGCCAGGGAGATGGACAGTGCCAGCTTCCACATGGAAGCTGTAATGAGGGGGGTGAGACACCATGCTGCAGGGGGACGTGGCCGCGGAGGGGCCCGTCAGCGGTATGCCCCCGACAGGTGGTATCGTGCCCGCATCAGCTTCGAGCTGTACACAGACGTCGAGATTGTGGGCCGGTACCGCCTGAACAGGGCAATACTGAGATGGCTCTGCGAGCTGTGCAGTGATGTGATGCAGGCACCCTCACGACGGAGTCACGCTCTGTCCGTGGAGACCAAGGTGACAGCCTGCATGTGCCTGCTCACCACGGGCACCTTCCAGAGGCCAACAGGGGACACCACAGGCATTACACAGTCAGCCACGTCACGCATCCTCACCCAATTCCTCAGCGCACTGCTGCCTCATGCTGCGGAGTACATCCATTTCCCCAGCACCTGCGGCAGAGCGTACAACAAACATGCAGGAGTTCCACAGGGTAGCACGTATGCCTGGCGTGCTAGGGGCCATAGACTGCACCCATGTGGCCATTCGCATGCCACCTGGCCCCGATGGCCAGGCATATCGGAACCGAAAGGGGTTTTCCAGTGTCAACTGCCAGGTGATGTGTGATGCCACTGGGCGCATTATCAATGTCTGTGCCACACACCCTGGCGGAGCACATGATGCCTTTATATGGCACCAGTTTGCACTGTGCCATCGATTCAAGAGTGAGGACATCCCCACGGGTCATCTAGTGGGTGAGTACACATGTATGGAATGCAAACTCTGGGCAAGGGTGGGAATGACACAGGTGCCATGGTAGTGGCACACAAGGATATGGGCAATATGGACCTGACATGACACTGATCTCCACTATTTCCACACAGGTGACTGCGGATACCCACTCCGTCCCTGGCTGCTCACACCGTACTGGTGTCCCCACGACCCCAGCGCAGCTATGTTTCAATGAGGCACATGCTGCAACACGTAACATCATAGAGCGGGTGTTTGGGATGCTCAAGACACACTTCTGATGCCTGGACACCTCTGGTGGAGCCCTACAGTACAGCCCCCAAAAGGCCTGTGGGATATTCCTGGCCTGTTGCATCCTGCACAACATGGCCAAAGACCATGGGATAGCCGTACAGGTCCAAGAGGGGGACAGCGATGGGGACGCCAGTGGTGCCGGTGATGTTAGTGATGAGCAGCCCCCCTAGGACGGAGGGACCCCCGACTGACCCGGCAGGCCCAGCTGCACCGGGACACCATTGCAGAAGAGCACTCACGCCCAACACAGGTAAGTCAAGGGACATGTGCAGGCAACACTGTCCATGCGCAAACCACAGGCACACAGGGGAACACACGTGCATGAAGGTCAGGAGTTGAAGGTTCCAGGCATACCAACACACCATCAGAGAGGGTGAGCACTCATATGGACACACACACACACACCAGGCAGCGTACATGGGCAGCAGCACAGCACTCAGAAATGACATTGCCAGCACACAGCACCACCAACCACCCCCACCACCTGGACTGTCCACGTACGTGTGTCAGGACCTGGACACCTTGCACCTTGGTGTACAGTGCAATGCAGGCATCATCATGCACACGCACCTGTGGACAGCAGTTGGGAGAGTGTGCAGGTGGTCCGTGTGTCAGCGTGGTGAGCAGGCACCCAGCAGTGCACTGCCCACCATGCACACATTGCACAGGGCAGCACCAGACAGGGCCTGCACTGGGGAGCAGCTCAGTCAGGTAGCACTGTCCCACGGCCACCACGGATGCATGGGCGGCCCGCCATGGCCCAGCAGCACTGGCAGGCTGAGCAGGGGCCACATCAGGTGGTGCTGGTGCACCACCAGGGGTCCCACTGCGCGAACGTGACCTTGCCCGCACAGGGGTCTGCATCCTGCCAAACAAACTTGCACCAGGGGTGCTCGGGATGCCCACAGCAGAACCCGTGTCGACAGGCCTGGTGTCGCACGACGCCGGGAATGGGGAGTGGAGAGCGCACTGTGTGGGGTGTGTGGTACAGGGGCACCTGACAGTGTGGCCAATGCGTCCGTGACAGAGACCACTGCCTGGGTCAGCCTGTCAATGGCAGCGGTCACATCCGTCCGCATAAGGACCAGCTCGGCTCGGTCCCGAGCACACTCCCTGCTATGCCGCTCCACGGACACAGACAGTGCCTCCACGGACCTTGCAACCCACCCCTGCAGCTGTACCAAGTCCTGCAGCAGGCGGGTGTGCACGTCCAATGGGTACTGTGCCCCAATGGCATTGTGACCCCAGGGTGGATTTGTCCTGGTGCACAGCACCCCTTGAGGGTGGGCGCTGTTCACCAGGACCAGGTATGGAGCGGATCAAAGGCGGTGGACATGTGCCACTGCTTGACACTGTACTCCCAGACCTGGTGTGCGACTGCTGCTGCCGCCTCTCCAACTGCTGAGCCCCAGGTCCACCTGTTCTACCTCCATGCTGACAACAGTGCCAGACACCTGCACAGCCACCGGTGCTGCCCCACCGGTGCTGACAGGCACAGCCTGGGACTGTGCCAGCATGCTGGTACACAGGTGTGAACCAGGAAGGCCCAGGGGCACGTGCTGGCCTGCCATGTGTCCGTCATGGGACACACACCTATCACTGCCCATTGCAGGCCTGCTATCATCAATGGTGCAGGTGCGTGCCACTGCCATAGGCACAGCATGCTGGCATACCTGCATGCCAGACTGCTGTGACACAGGCTGTGCACCCCCTGCACCCGTATCACTGACACCGGAGTTGTTGGCCCAGCATGCATGCTGCTGCAGTGCCTGCAGGCTGGTGGCGGAGGTGGATGGTCCCTCCTCCACGTCCAGCAGGTCTGCATCACTGTCTGGACCCACCACCACCACCGTCTCTTGAAGAGCAACAGGATCTGTAACAGAAAGAGAGTACATGTGAGTGCATGTGAACAACAGCCCCCAACAACACCACCATGTCATACCGCAGTGATGGGCTTCCACCTGTCTGGAATCCTCCGCCTGGTATGCCCGCAGTAGCCTTTCCTCGGCTGCATGGAGGCGCGACCAGTGTCTCCTCTGTGAGGTCAGCTGCAACACCACTGGTGGGCCCCCACCAGTGCCAGCACATGCCGCCCTGAAGGCTGCCACCTTCTCCTTCAGCCTCCTGCGGTCAGTCCCCATCTTCTTCTTGCATTCCTGCACAGAGCGCTGGTGGCTTCCGTGCAGGTTGACGGCCCGAGCTACCCCCTCCCATGCAGCTGCACGCTCCTGAGGGGTGCCCCTCCGCCCACTCACTAGTGGCTCATCCTCCAGGTAGGCCTGGAAGAGGGCCTCCGTCTCTGCCGCGGTGAAGTTCGGCCTCCTCCTACGCCCGCCGTCCACACCCTCAGCTTGGCTCTGGTCAGTCATGGTGATCTGTATGGGTGGAAGTGGACACCTGTCACTGTGCAGTCAACAGCATTTCCCCATGAGCATAGCTGCCGGCCCGGGGGGCGGAAGCCCCTCACGTTTCCTCTCCGCATGGCAGATACTGATAGAAAGGGTGCCCTTTGTCCCTTTCTAAGTGCCCTTTCATGCTCAGCCCCTCAGCCTTTATCATCCTCCACCCATGAGCATTGTCCTGGAGCATCACACACGCATGTAACTCACCTCTCACCTGCAGTAACCAAATCTGGCCAGCACAACCCACTGTCACATTTTATAGCGCAACACATGCAAATGAGGTGTGGCGCAACTTTAATAAACATGCTAATCGCGCCACTGCGCTTTGAATATTGATCGCATGATTTGCATATGTCGGCTGGAATATCGCGTATTTGCGCTTTTGCGCACACGGAAGGTCCGGCTGAGCCAATGGCGCAGGTTTGTGGCTGTGTGCCACACTGCATTGCGATGCCCAGACAGCTCACGATGATCTATCGCGCTGCAGACCCGCTGAGCGCGATAGGCATTCAGACCATGGCCACCATTGTGCCAGTGGGCTTACAGCACTGGGCACTATATGGCGCTGTGGCACTACTGCCGATAGTCCACTGTGGCACTGGTGCGCAGCTTGGCAGTCGCGCAGGATGCCTATATCGTCCGATGGCGCTGTCGTAGCCTGCATCATTGCCGTGACCTTGTGTATGCCCTCCCACCCCTGGCGCTGTTGGCATGCCATGTATGCGTCCTATTGCTGTCTGGTGACAGCGCCATGTGGTAATGGCGCTGTTCGAACAGCGCGATTGGAACCTATGGTGGTCTATTAGCAACAACTCCACGTGGGTTATGGCGCAGCGGGCGCCATATTGCCTGCTGTAAAGTTGGTGCCATGGCTAGGAGGAGGGCGTGTCCTGGAGCCAGATTGAAGTGGCCAACCTGGTTGCCCTAGTTGAGCCACACTATGATGACCAGGTGAGGCGCCTCACCAGTGCCAGGACTCAGCTGTGGCAGCAAGTGGCCACTGACCTGGTGGAGATCACTGGGCCGGGGCCGGTCTGCTGAGCAGTGCGGCACCGGCTGGCTTCGCCGAGAGGGAGCCAGAACTTTGTCGGCGGCTGCGGTGGCATGCCAGGCGGGGCGTAGTGCTCGGCCAGGTGAGTGTACCATCTATGCACCCATATTCTCTGTAGGGGTGTGTGTGTGCTTGGGTGGCTTGCATAGGTGCCGCTCGGACACGGTTGGCTGTGCCAGTGTGTGCAGCTGTGCGATGGATGGTTATGGCTGTGTGGGCAGGCACTCCGCTGGGGCAGGGGCACTCTGCTTTTGAGTCACACTGATGTTTGTCTCAACATATGTCTCCCACAGGCTGGATTTTGAGGAGCATACGAGGGTGAGGTGGGCCGTGCCAGGGCCCCGTGCCAGGGGTGTTGTGCCTCAACCGCAGCAGCATCAGCAGCAGCGGCAGACCCAGCTGCTGGAGGAGTGAGTATCATTACTTCATGGATGCTATTGCATGCTGGGGGCAAGACCACCAGCCATGCACAACACAACCAAAGGGGAGGTCATAATTCCACTATACAAGACACTAGTGAGGCCCCACACTGGAGTACAGTGTACAGTTCTGGAGACCATACCTACGTATGGACATGGTCTGGGTAGAGAGGGTTCAGAGGAGGGCAACACGGATGGTGCATGGATTGCATCACAAGTCCTATGAAGACAGGTTGAAGGAACTGAACATGTACTCCCTGGAGGAGGGAGGGAGAGGGGGATATGATGGGGACATACAAGTATCTTACAGGGGAACAGAGTGCAGGAAAACACTATTTTTAAGCGTAAAAGATGTTCCAGGACTAGAGGGCATGGGATGAAGTTGGAGGGGGGACGATTCAGAGGAAACATGAGAAAGAATTTCTTCACAGAACGGGTGGTGGACAAGTGGAACACCCTGACAGAGGAAGTGGTGGGGGCTGACTTGGTCACGGGATTTAAGAATGCATGGGATAGCCATACAGGAATTCTGGAGGTCAGGGTTAAGGTGCAACACACATCGGAAAACAGAGTGAACTTACAAGGTCAAATGGCCAGACTGGGTGGCCCATAGGCCCTTATCTACCGACACTGTCTATGTATCCATGTATGTAGACATGACACAGGTGACATGCATCACAGTGCAGTATCACAGCATGTCTGTGTATGCGTCACTGGTGGTCCAGGCATGCACTGGGCACATAGCTGTGTAACTGGCATCGCACCACGTTGCCACATCACTTGCCAGCCTAGTTTGTACTGTGATTGACGTGGGCAGTGTGTGTGGGTGGTGGTGCGCATAGCTGGTGCCGCCTGTTTGTGATGGCCATGTGCATGTTCACTGTGGGTGGGTGCATGCCATCACAGGTGCGGGACATTGGGCTATATGGCTTGCAGGTTGGGTGGTGTTCAGGGTTGTGGTCAGTCACAGCCATTGACTGTGTTCCCATTTTCCTAGGCCTCGAGGTTCTCCGGCGGATTCACCACGATATTCGGGGCCTCACACGGGTGTCGATCGGAAATCAGGCCATCCTCCAATCAATCAGACGCCATGGCCTTCGGAGGAGGCGGCACAGGACGGTGCAGGACCAGGTGGAGGATGAGCAGCAGCTGGGCCATAGCGGCTGCTACCCTTCCCACTTCTCCCATCCCTACCACCCTGCCTTCCCTCTCCAAGTTGTTCATCCTACCCTTGAACACCCCTACCTTGTACCCATCCCCCTTGTAAATAGTTGTTATTGCTTTGTTTCTTTACTATTCGATATTTAAATATACATTTCTATTTTGATATGAATACTGTGTTGGTCTCTGATTTGCAGCTGGCTATGGGTGCTCAGTTGCAGGGGTGTACATGCCATCTGGGGTGGTATGGTCCTGGGTATATGTGTGTGTGTGTGTGTGTGTGTGTGTGTGTGTGTGTGTGTGCACATGGGAGGTATCTCCAGCATGGCAGTGACTTTCGGTTGGTCTTGCCATCTGCTGCCACCCAGTGCTGGGTGCACAGGGTGTGTCTGGCTTGTAGGCTTCTGTGTTGCACGGGGCTGACGTGTGCTGGGGGGACTGCATGGTTTCCTGCAGTGCTAGTCACTGAACATGGGTGGTGTCTTGGGGTCACAGTGCAGGGTGTGCTGTGCATACGGGGGGCTGATGTGCACTGTGGTTGTCAACCCCCTGTGTGTGGCACTCTCCGCCTGCCAGTGGTTGTGCTGGTGTGTCAGGGCTCTGCTATGCTTTGTTGGCTTGTCCCCATGGGCACGTGGATCATCCGTCCCACCTCCAGTGATGCTGTGCTTGGGGTGTGCGTGTGGTGTGGGTTCTGCAGTGTGTTCCTGTGCCCATGTGTGGCATGGCTGGCGGTGGGCCCCAGCCTGCCTCCCTGGATGTGCAGTTCCATTGCTCTGGGAGGGGCTGTGCTTGCGCTATGGCAGCTCTGGAATGCTCAGCTGAGCTTCCCTGGTTGCTCCATAGCGCAACATTTTGGCTCAGCTTCTCCTTCCTGGTTGCGCGATGGCGCAGTATGTGCGATATTCAGACGTTGGTTGCTTGCGCAATTTGCTCTGCTCCATGTTTGAATATCGCACCCGTTACGCATTTGCGCAACTGGTTTGTGCTTGCTCCTGCTGTTGCGGTACTTTTGAGCGCAGTTTGAATATCTGGGCCTGTGTGTCCCATATATTTCACAGATGTTTGAAAAAACTGGCACTTGTCTATGGATAACTTGAGACTGAATACTTCCAAATGATCGAGGACTTTGAACAGTCTGGTCTCATATTCCTCCAGCGTGCGTCCGAAAACAATGACATCATCGAAGTACACTAAACATTCCAGCAAGTTCATGTCTCTCACTGCACGTTCCATCATTCTCTGGAAGGTGGCAGGGGCACCCGATATCCCCTGTGGCATCCTCAGGAATTCGTAGCACTCAAAGGACAGATGAAGGCTGCTTTCTCACAGTTCTCCGGGGCCATCAGAATCTGATAATATCCGCTGCAGAGATCCAGTACGGAGAACCACTGACCCCCGTTCAGGCAATCCAGGGCATTCTGTATGCGTGGCATGGTGTATTGATCTGGGATAGTCCGTCAGTTGAGGGTCTGATAGTCTACACACATCCTCACGGATCATAGAAACATAGTAACATAGAAGTTGACGGCAGATAAGAACCGCTTGACCCACCTAGTCTGTCCATTTCCCTACCTGATGGAGAAGCTGCAGATTCTAGTAAATCAACAGCTTACTTCCTCCTACCCCCCACTAGAATTGCCTTATGTCTGTCCCATGTATTCTTGAATTCTCCCACTGTTCCTGACTCCACAGCCTCCTCAGGAAGGCTGTTCCATGCATCCACCACTCTCTCTATGAAAAAATACTTTCTAACATTACCTCTGAGCTGTCCCCCTCTATCTTCAAATTGTGCCCCTTGTTCTTGCACATCTCTTCTTCTGAAAGATGCTACCCTCTTGTACTCGTTAATTCCTTTAGATACTTGAAAGTTTCTATCATGTCCCCCTCTCCTCCTTTCCTCAAAGGTATACATATTAAGCTGCTTTAGTCTCTCCTCAGATGTCTTCTGGTGCAGACACTGCACCATTTTGGTTGCCCTCCTGAACAGCCTCCACTCTGTCTATGTATTTGCAGAGATGGGGTCTCCAGAATTGCACGTAGTACTCCAGATGGGGTCTCACCAACTGTCTGTACAGAGGATAAAATTTCCTGTTTCTACTGATGATGCCTCTCCCTATGCATCCCAGTATCCCCCCAGCCCCCCTTACTGCCTTCTCACATTGCTTGCCCACCTTTAGGTCATCTGATATAATTACTCCTAGGTCTCTTTCGATTTTTGTTGTTATTAACTCACCCCCTATTATGTACTCTTCCCCTGGGTTTTTGTTTCCCAGATGCATTACCTTGCACTTCTTTGCACTGAATCTGAGCTGCCATATATTTGAACATTCCTCCAACCTTGCCAAGTCCCTTTTCATCCTTTCCACCCCACCTTGTGTATCAACCCTGTTGTAGATCTTTGTGTCATCTGCAAAGAGACATACTTTTCCTTCCAGGTGCTCTCCAATGTCACTTGTAAGGACATTAAAGAGGACTGGTCCCAGTACTGAACCTTGCAGTACCCCACTAGTTACCCTCCTTTCTTCACTGTGGACTCCGTTTAATATTACCCTTTGCGTCCTGTTGTCCAGCCAGTTTGTTTATCTAGGCTACCACCTTGGGACCCACTCCAAGGCTGGATAACTTGTATATTAATCTTTTGTGTGAGACTGTGTCAAATGTCAGGCTAAAATCTAGGTAGGCCATATCCACAGCCTCTCCCTGGTCTACTACTTTGGTCACCCAGTCAAAGAAATCTATTAGGTTCATCTGACATGACCTTCCTGCTGTGAAACCATGCTGCCTTGGGTCCTGTGCCCCACTGGCCTCTAGGTACTCAACAGTTCTTTCCTTCAGAAGTGATTCTTATCATTTCCCTGCCACTGAGGTCAAACTAACTGGTCAGTAGTTTCCTGCCTCTGCCCTGCTCCCACTTTTGTGAAGTGGAATCACATTTGCCCTCCTCCAGTCCTCAGGTACCACTAAATTCTCCCATGATTTGTTAAAGAGAGTAGTCAGTGGTGTTACTAGTTCTGTCCTTAGTTCTTTTAGAATTCTTGGGTGAATCCCATCAGGCCCCATTGCTTTGTCCACCCTCAGTTTCAAGAGTTCTTTCAAAACCCTTTCTTCTGTGAATGGACTGGTATCACCCCCCCCCCCCCATTCTGAGTTTCTCTTTTGTTTGGTTTAGGTACCTCTTCCATTGTGAATACTGAGCAGAAATATTCGTTCAGTATCCCTGTTTTTTTACTGTCACCCTCTGCCCACATTCCTTCCCCTTTATTAAGTCTCTATATCCCTCCCTTGGTCTTTCTTTGCTCCCTAATGTACCTACAAAAGGTTTTATTCCCCTTCTTAACAGAGTTGGCTATCTTTTCCTCAGTTTGTGCCTTTGCTTTTCTGACTGCCTTAACTGCCTCCTTCTGCTTTAACTGATAAAGTTCTCTATCCTGCTCCTTCTGTGTTTCTTTATATTTCCTGAATGCCATCCTTTTCTTCTTAACCTTCCTTTCCACCTTGTTTGAGAACCATAGTGTTTTTTTCCTTCATTTTGTTTTGTTGATTTGCTTCACACAATGACAGGATCCAAGACAGCATGGATTCACAATAGGAAGGTCATGTCAGATGAATCTAATAGATTTCTTTGACTGGGTGACCAAAGTAGTAGACCAGGGAGGTGCTGTGAACATGGCCTACCTAGATTTTAGCAAGGCATTTGATACAGTCCCACACAAAAGATTAATACACAAGTTAGCCAGCTTTGGAGTGGGTCCCAAGGTGGTAGCCTGGATAAAAAATTGGCTAGACAACAGGACGCAAAGGGTAGTAGTAAATGGAGTCCACAGTGAAGAAAGGAGGGTTACTAGCGGGTACCGTGGGTTCAGTACTGGACTGGTCCTTTTAATGTTTTTATAAGTGACATTGCAGAGGGACTGGCAGGAAAGTATGTCTTTTGCAGACGACACAAAGATCTGCAACAGGGTTGATATACAAGATGGGTGGAAAGGATGAGAAGGACTTGGCAAGGTTGGAGGAATGGTCAACTGTATGGCAGCTCAGATTCAATGCAAAGAAGTGCAAGGTAATGCACCTGGGAAACAAAAACCCTGGGAAAGAGTACACAATGGGGGGTGAGACACTAACAACAATAAAAATGTAAAGGGACCTGGGGATAATTATATCAGATGATCTTAAGGTGGACAAGCAATGTGAGAAGGCAGTAAGGAAGGCTGGGGGGATACTGGGATGCATAGGGAGAGGCATCAATAGTAGAAAACAAGAAGTTGTTATCCCTCTGTACAGACAGTTGGTGAGACCCCATCTGGAGTACTGTGTGCAGTTCTGGAGACCCCATCTCTGCAAAGATATAGACAGAGTGGAGGCTGTCCAGAGGAGGGCAACCAAAATTGTGCAGGGTCTGCACCAGAAGACATACGAAGAAAGACTAAAGGAGCTTAATATGTATACCCTTGAGGAAAAGAGGGAGAGAGGGGACATGATAGAAACATTTAAGTACCTCAAGGTAATCAACAAAGTCCAAGAGGGTGGCATCTTTCAGAAAAAGAGATGTGCAAGAACAAGGGGGCACAATTTGAAGATATAGGGGGGGACAGCTCAGAGGTAATGTGAGGAAGTATTTTTTCACAGAGAGCGTTGTGGATACATGGAACAGCCTCCCTGAGGAGGTCGTGGAGTCAAGAACAGTGGGGGAATTCAAGAATGCATGGGACAGACATAAGGCAGTCCTAGTGGGGGGTAGGAGGAAGTAAGCTGTTGGTTAACTAAGATCTGCAGCTTATCTGTTAGGTAGGAAAATGGGCAGACTAGGTGGGCCAAGCGGTCCTTATCTGCCGTCAAATTCTATGTTTCTATGTTTCTATGCCTCTGCGATGGCTGTTTTGATTATTCCCCATTGTTCCTCCGACCCTCCTTCTTGCCCATTTGCTAGTGCTTTTCTGAGGCCTTCTCTCATTTTCCCAAAGTCAGCCATCCTAAAGTCCAGTACTCTTGTTTCTGTATGGCTTGACTCTATGGCTGTGTTTATTGTGAACCACACTGTTTGGTGGTCACTGGTTCCCAGATGGCTACCCACTTCTAAATCTGAGATCCTTTCTCCTTCCCCATTTGAGAGTACCAGGTCTAAGATTGCTCCCTCCCAAGTGGGTTCCAACACTAGCTGTCCGAGGCATGCCCCCTGTAGGGCATCAAGAATGACCCTGCTCTTGGATGTGCCTGCAGCAAAGGTACTCCAGTTAACATCTGGCATATTCAGGTTTCCCATCAACAATATCTCCCCATTTTCTGCCATTTTAAAGATGCCTTCTATCATTTCCTTGTCCATTTCCTCCCACTGAGATGGGGGTCTGTACACAACCCCCATGCGGATTGTGGTGCCATTTCCTGTCTCCAGGGTGACCCACAGTGACTCATCAACTTCCTGTTTACTCTTTAGTTCTGTTGCTTTAATCCCTTCCCTTATATAGAGAGCTACTCCTCCTCCTCTTTTACCCACCCTGTCCCTCCTGTAGATTGTGTATCCTGGTATGCTGACATCCTAGTCATGGTTCTCTGTGTACCATGTTTCAGTGACTGCCACAATATCCAGGCATCCCTCTTCCATTAAGGCCACTGGTTCAGGGAGCTTGTTACACAGACTGTGGGCATTTGTACTCATCACCTTCCATTTTTTTTATGGCCTTACCCCTTTTTGCCCCATCCCTGTCCTTACTGCCTTTTTCTGCATTTACCCCTGTTCTGCTCCCTACTGACTTCTCTACCTTGGTGTTTACGTCTCTAACTACTGTGTTTTGTGGAGGGAGGTTGGGATTTCCCTGCTCCTTTTCAGTGCCTCCCCCCCTTGGCTAGTTTAAATGCTTGCCAATGAAGCATTTAAACCTATCACCTAGGATCCTGGTCCCCCCGGACAGATGCAGACCATCGCACCAGTATAGGCCCGCATCCCTCCAGATGGCTCCCCAGTCGCCAATGAAGCCAAACCCCTGAGCTTCACACCAGTTTTTCAACCATTCATTGAATCCCATGGTGTGGAATACCTTAGCATCATCCTTACCATAGACAGGCAGCACCTCCAAGAAGATTACCGTACATGCTACTTGTCTAAGGCCCCTCCCCAACTCCACAAACTCCTCTTGCACCGCTCTGATCCCATTCACAGCCAGGTCATTTGTCTCTAGGTGGACAAGGACATCCAGCTCCCTCCCTCGTGCAGCTGCTCCCGCGATCCTGAGGATTTGCTTCCTGTCCCTCCTAGCTGTGGTGCCAGGCAGGCACCTTACCTCCCTATCCTCTTCCTCCCCAACTTCTACCCCCCCAATGATCGAGTACCCCACCAGGAGTTGTTTTCTTCCTCTGTGGGGTCTCGTGCCACCCTCCATGGGTCTCCTTTGAGGAGGTTCCCAGCATCCTCCTTGGTCTCCACTGCAGGTGCCTCCATAGAGGAACCACTCTTCACCAAAACAGCATATGAATTGTGGAGAGGTATAACTGGAGGGATGCACCTCTGTTCCACCACCCTCTCCCTCCCTGAGCCCACCTTGGGTCCAACCGCTCCTCTTTCTTGGCAACCTCTGAAGTACCAATGGTGGCCCTGGTGGTCCCAGTGGGGGAAGAGGTTTCACAAATTCTAGCCAGGTCAGCCTGGAGAGGGGCAACCTCCTCCCTCAGATCAGAGAGGTGCCTGCAAACAAGGCAGCATCACAACCTCCAGAATGTCTCCCGGAACACTGCTGCCTCACAGCTGTTGCACTGCACCACTCCCATCTTTACTTATTTTGTATCCCCTCTCCTGTTGCTTTGTATGCTTACTGTCTCCTCCCTCTATGTAGTTTTACACTTACTTTCCAACTGCCTGTGTGCCCTTACAACTCTCGCCCTTCCTGTTCTGGAACAGGAACTTCCTGTAGTCTTCAGTAGTCTCCTTCTTCCGTGCTTGGATTCAGACCTCCAGCAGCCGGGGCGGGGGGGGGAGAGAGAGAAAGAGTTATTTTTTAGATTCCTTCCAGGTTGATGAAACTAATGTGTCTCAGTGATCCTTCACTTCCTACTGCCAAATAGGAAGTTCCTGTTGTCAGTCAAATCCAGTGGTTAAAAAAGTAAAACTGGCTTAGGGTGGGAAGGAGGGCAATTAGTAAAAAAAGCTGTGGTTCTAGACTGCTGTTACTTGCTCTGTAAGCAAAGATTTCCTCTGTCAAACACAGCAGGAAGCTGTAATTGAAGACACCTGCTTTTGTACTCCTAAGCTCCTAAGCCATACCCCCAATTAGATTCACCCTCTGCTCCTGACTCAGTAAATTAAGCTGATACAGCCCCCTTCCTCAAAGAAATACACAGTGACTTTTTTTTTTTTTACTTAAATGAGTCCCCCTTCTTCTAATAAAATATCTGTTTGCTTAATCCAAACAGGCACTGACTCCTGCTGAGATAGAAGTAATTTATTAGTAAAAAGCAGTAGTTCTAGACTGCTGTTACTTGCTCTGAAAGCAAAGTTCTCCTCTGTCAAAAACAGCAGGAAGCTGTAATTGGAGATACCTGCTTTTGTACTCCTAAGCCACACCCCTAATTAGATTCACCCTCTGCTCCTGACTCAGTAAATTAAGCAGAGACAGCCCCCTTCCTCAGAGAAACACACAGTGACTTTCTTTTTTTATTTACTTAAATGAGACCCCCTTCTTCTAATAAAGTATCTGTTTGCTTAATTCAAACAGGCACTGACTCCTGCTGAGATATAAGTGATTTATCAGTAAAAAGCTGTAGTTATAGACTGCTGTTACTTGCTCTGAAAGCAAAGTTCCCCTCTGTCAAAAACAGGATCCATTCTTTTTATGCACCACTACGATGGGGGATGCATATAGGCTTCTTGATTCTTGAATAATGCCAGCAGTGAGCATTTCCTGTAGATGCCTCCTAACATCGTCTATGTCCACTGGGGCAAGGTGTTGGGACCGCTCTTGAAATGGTCGGTCATCATGCAGGTGTATGTTACGCTCAGCACCATGGACACACCCCATGTCCCACTCTTTTAGTGAGAACACTTGGTCTTTCTGAGCAAGTTTCCTGATAATTTGGGTCTTCCATTCGGCGGACAAGGGGGAATCACCAAAGTCAAATAAGTCTGGGGTCACTTTCTCCCTTTCGCTAAAGTACTTGTTACTGGGTAATACTGCAGTGTCTGCACAGTGTACTGTAGCCAGCGTACATGCCTGGTTCACACGAACTTCCCTGTCTGACATGTTTCTCACTTGCACCATCACTCGGCAGGCATAGGCATGGGCACGTGCAGGTAGTATACTGAGCTTAACCATCAATCCCTCTGGCAGCTTCCCTTCCCCGGGGCGTCTATCATTAATATTTTATTGTTTACATCTCTCCTTAGGCGGACTTCTCCATGGATCATACACTGGGCATTGTGCGGCCAACTCCAAAGAGTCAGGATTCTTTTTCCACACTATTCCCACTGGCTCATCTCTGTCCACTTCATTGGGTTTCTGTTGCAAGTCATAAGCCTTTTTGATTAATGCTGGAATTCTTAGGGCCCATCCAGTCCGTTGCCCTTGTTTCTCATGGCAGAGTTGTGCTAGGCTTCCAAACATGTGGGCGTTTGTTCCAATTAACAGGGGAACTCCATCATACAGTCTGGTGGGGGGGGCACGCTAGGGCATGTGTCTCAACTTGTTCATCTACCCCAGCCATGGTGGTAGGGAATGATAGCCAGATCTGGATATACCCTGAGTACGGATAGGAATTCTCATTCAACCCCCAACACGTGCAAACCTTCTAAGGGTTGTAGGGGCACATCAGGCAGATGCTTCTGGTACCAGTCTTGAAATACTATGGTTACTTGAGATCCACTGTCAAGCACGGCCCGGGCAGACACACCATTCACTGTCACTGTAGTTTTCTTGGAAGGGCCCACCACCTCAGACCACTCAGGTGACTTGGACTTGGACGTCGGCTTTACAGCTGCCTTGGATGAATAGCTTTTCTGGGCAGCCCCACCTTGCAGCCGTATGTTGCACCGTCAAATCAATGACAGCAGCCTAGTGCTAACTTTTCTCAGATTCTCAGGCGAACGGCAGGTGACTCGGGTGTGCCCATCCTCTCCACAGTGGTAACAGAAAACAGGTTCTTTAGAGTCTCTGGGGGAAGAGGAGCTGTTCCACTGCCTGAACATAATGGGGGAGTCTCAGGGTCTCTCTCTGGTCAGGGGTTTGCTCTCTTGACTTTCTGAGTTCCCCCAAGGGTCAGTGTCTCAGGTAGCTCAGAGTAGGTCTTCCATCACAGCTCTCAGTTCTTGTACCTCTTCCCGGAGGCTGTCTTCAGGACGGGTTTCAGAAGAAAAAATGTGTACCCCACCCCTCCTGGCAGGACTTCCCTCTTTGTCTCGGGGGACTGGACAGGAATTGGCATCCTTGGCTGCCTCGGCAGCTTGCTGACTGACTCTCAACTCATTTAACTCCTTGATCGGTTCCCTCATCTGTTGCAGTTTGGCCTCCTCGGCTCACTCAGGGATCTGGCAGGTGTCTGGAGCTCCAGCATAGGGCTCCCATCCCTCTTCGTCATTCTCAATCTCATGGATCTCTTTCATTAGGTCACAATATTGGGGGGGGATTGCTCCTTCTGTCTTGCAGTTTAAGCTTCAACAACATTACACTAGAGTACCTTGCTGATTTTAAGATGTGATCTAGCCTGACCACTGTTCAATTCACTGGTGGGCACCCCTCCTTTCCAGTGGGCCCACTGCAAAGCTCACTCAATTCTAATAATAAACACTGACAATTTTTCATTCTTCCACTGTTTTGCGGATCTAAGCTTCCACATCAGGTCATCTCCCAACTCGTTACCAAATACTCCCTCCAGTGCAGAGAGGTACTCAGCGGCTGTGGCCTCTGGGCTGGTGAATTGCAGGAAGAGAATAGCCTCCAGTGCAGGGCCCCTCAAGCTTTCCATGAGCCTCTTCCACTTTCCCCCTCAGTCACTGCCACTCCTGGACCAATGGGGTGGCACAGTCCATCCACGTTTCCAGATCATCCTCCCCCACGGGCACCAGGACTGTGCCTGAAAAGAGCCTAAGTCTGTGGTATGAGTCCAAATGTACAGTAGGTATTACTATGGGGTAAGCAACTGTAGGGGTGTTAGGAGAGGCTATGGGGGACTGCACAGGAGTGACATGTTCAGAAAGCTCTAACATTTTCATTAGTTCTGTAGCAGAGCACCCCTCAGAGGCTAACAGTTTAAACAGCTAGTCTTTGAACCCCTTTATGCGGGGGAGACCCTCCAGGAGCAGCTGGGTCACTATGTAAATGAATGACCCTCCATCCCTTTTGGGATCCTTCAGGCAAAATGACAGGGGGTACCTTCTCTGGTTCAATGGGCAGGCTGCAGGAGAGTAGGGCAACCATAGTTTGATCAAACAGGTCGGATTCCCTTCCCCTTACTTCAGCCTTCCCCAAACACTTAATTCGTTTGACCACTTCCACAATAGTGGCATTATTGGTCCTCGAGGGGATGTCCATTAATAGCAGAGCTTGCCGTGGGTCCACTCCCTCTGCCTTGCTCCACCCCATCATACGGTGCACTAACAGTTTGTGGGGAGCCAGTTTAAACTTGGGTGAAGTGAACACCTCCATTTTACCACAATTTTTAAGTGTGGGGTCTGACCACTAGAAAGCGCAAATTCTAGCATTGGTGTCTCCAAGAGGTAACCCATAGGTGGTGCTATCCCAAGAGCTACTACCCCTGACTGCTTGGCCAGCTGCAGGTTAAGGAGCCTGGGTACTGAAACGGGTGCCTCCACCCGGAGGACAGGGTTATTAGTAACAAGGCTAACCTGGGCACAGCCCTCTGGGACACTGTAACCCACTCTTTCCCCTCTAGTGGCCTAGACAATATGCCACAAACACTTTCACAGTAGCCCCTATTCAGTGTACAAATCCCCACACTGTTTGCACTCACCACCAGGGCTGGTTCCACCATTTCTACCCTGGAGACCCCCTGTAAAATTTGGTTAGGCACAGCACATGACAGCAGTATAGTGCTTTTGGTACAAACTGGAATCACAGACAGATTAAAGGCAAAAAGAGTTAGATCTGATTTATTCAGGGGACTTGAACAAGGGAGGGGTGTAATCAGGTTGATTGAGTCTAAAACTGATCTAGTCAGGCAATTATGCATGCACATTTTAGTCCCTCAACACAGTCACACACATATTGGGTACCCAGTTGACGAGATAGGCTAGCCTGATGCATTGCCCGGGGTAGGCCAGTGTCGCATCTGGTTGGGGCCCTGTTATGAAAAGAAAAGGCATGCACTACCACACACAATTTGTAATTCAGAGCCAGGAGGCTCAGTTCGTGATGATTAGACAAAACAACGAAATCAGATGACACACTTTGATTGACCTGTTGTTGCAGGGAGCTACCCTGGTGTTTACTCACGCTACCCAGTACAGGACACAGGATGGACAAAATGGAGACTGCAGGATGACTTGCTGGTTTGCCAGGAGAAGCAGGGCCCACACAATGCACCGTGGTGTCATTCCTGTTTGTGATGTTGATCAGGGGGCTGATCCCCAGGCAGTTCTCTTGTCAATGGGCTTCTCTGTGGCAAGAGTAGCTGGCTGGGCCAAAGTGTGGAGGCCCAAACCAACTGGAGATGAATGAGGATTCAGTCCGGCAGGTGCTGGATGCAGCTTCCAGCAAGCGTGGCACAATTAAACAGTGGGGAACCAAATCGCAGCCCACTAATAGCAAACAGCAGATTTATAGTAAAGCAATCACCATACCACAATGTGGATAGCAGTCTGGCAGGAATATCAGTGTCTCTGAGCTAAACCAGGAATTCTGGGGCAACTGGGTATCCTGACGGGCCGATCGCATATGGCAAATCTTCAGTCTTCTTCAGGTTTAAATCTGGTCACTCTTCATTGGCTTTGTCACACTCCAGTTCAGATATAATCCAATTGCTAAGCCTTTCAAAGGACTCCCTCTCGAGGGACAGCAGGCAGACAGGCCAAACTCAGCCTTTCCACCAATCTCCTGTGTGAACTACGCAGATGCAGCTACTCGAATCTCTCGAGCTGTTCACTCTCTAAACTCTACCTCCAGACTGACTCACTGCAGCAGGCAGCTTGGGAATTTTCCTTCGGTCCAAAAGGTTCAATTCGTTAATTCATCTGTCTGTCAAAGCAAGAGCTCCCCCTCCAGGTGCATTTAAGTGCCAACATCTCAAAACTACAATTCCTACAGAAATTCACTCCCACAAGACCCCTGGGGACAGACTCCATTTCAGGGTCCCCAAAGGTACTGATTGGCCCATTCTGGCAGTCCAGGACCAAGATGGTGGTGATAAACAGAACTGTCCAAGCTGCAAAGAAGGCAGGTTAGACAAACTACAATATCATTACTATTATAATAGATAATCAGCAAATAAGTATAGCTTCTAACAGAGCTCCCTCTGCGCAACTCGCGATGGCAGAACGGAGCGATTATCTGGCAGCCCGGGTGGTACTCGAGCCTGAAACTACTCGGCCCCTACACAGATTAGTTTTACACCACAAATAGGCAGCTCTTAAAGAGACAGAGCACGGAGGCATTAAGGCACTCTCATACAAACACTTTTAAAATGCTAAGACACAGGATAACAGCCTGGCAGTGGGCATTTAGGCACACCCAAGGAAGACTTTCAGGAACCTCCATTTGTAGGGGGGTTACACTTGGAAACACTTAGGTACTTCTTTTTTTTCAAACTTTATTTTAAAAGTTCAACCTATGCAGCACATTTTTCTCCTTAACAAATCTTCCTGTTATACATACATGTCCCAATGGTATTTATATCATGGTAGCATGGTAGTGCCACTATAGTTAGGGTTGAGTAGCACTTTTAAGGTTAAAGGGTCACATTTTGCACCTTAATAACTTTGCCACTGATCAACGGATTTAACTTAACTTTGGTATGCACAATTGGGCATGCTAGATCTTGAGATCTGCCAACTTTTATATCGATCGGATATACGGCTGCGGAGTTATTAAGCGACAACGAAATGTGCAATTACCCTTTTTGCAAATTCTTTGCTCTCATCTACAGGTCGCACGGTTTGTGCGACTGGTCCGAATACTTCAGGAAACGTGCGTCTGGGGTGCCCGATGTGCCTTTTGAAGATTTCGTGAAAAAATATTGAACAGTTCAAAGTTATTCAAATAACAAGTTCCCATTATAAGTCAATGGGAAAAGTTAACAAAAAGTTCAACACTTTCGCAAATGCACATTTTAGTGTCGCAAATGGCCCTAGTAGTGTCGCAAATCTGCCATTTTGTTTTCAGTTGGTGATCAGAAAAATGCCTGGCATTTAAATTTGGGACCCTCTAGGGACACAATTATTTTTGTGTTCAGCTAGTCGGACCCTGAGGATTCTAGCCATGTCTTTATTTTGGGGTTAAACACCCCAGAAATATGTTTTAGTAGTAGTGTCACAAAGTAGTGTCGCACGCATGACACTTTTGCAAATTTTAGCGAAAAGGGTTACAAATTGCGACACTACTTTTCAGGCTATGACCAAAATGACAGGAATTATTTGCCACCCTGCTGCAAACAAACGGTTTAGTCTTTTGGGCTGAAATTTGAAGGGAAGGCAGCCAACATCTCACAGATGTGCCTTTTGGTGGTTTGGTGAAAAAATATTGCACAGCAGCCAAGTTACGGTACTCGGAAGTTGACATTTTTTCCCATAGACTAACATGGTGGCGTCCTTTCGGGGCTCGTATCTTGAAAACAATGCGAGATACAGATTTTGTGTTGCGCTATGTAATAGCAAAAACCTAGACAGTAAAATCATGATTTCTGTGAAATTAAAATTTTTTTTCTATGTCGTGCGGTTGCTGAGATATTAGCAGTTAAGTACTTCCAATGCTCGTTTTAAGCTTTGATGCTCATTACAATGCATACATTCTTTGTACACACTGTGTTTCTCTATGCACCTGTTCGGCAAAAACAGAGTATGCGCTTGCATTACTGTTACAGTTACTGTTTCTACTTGCGTTTATGTCCCCGTTTGCGTTACCATTCCTGTGTACGCCACCATGTACGTTACCCTTTGCGTTGTCATTTGCACTTGCGTTTTCGTTACTGTTACCATTTGCGTTTCCACTACTGTTTCTGTTTGTGTCACCATGCTCATTGCCATTTGCGTTTCCAGCAGCCCTTTCATTTGCGTTTCCATTTCTCTTTCGTTTTGCGTCTTCCTTGCTGTTACTGTTACTGTTACCATTTGCGTTTGCAATTGCGTTACTGTGCCTGTGCGCATTATGGTTTGTGTTTCCATATGCACTTATGTTTCCTTTTACGTTTCTGTTTCCTTTGCTGTTATTGTTGCTGTTACCAATACCATTTGCGTTTACAATTGCAGTACTTAGCCTGTGTGTGTTTCGGTTTGCGTTTCCTTACGTGCTTCTGTTCCCGTTTCTGTTTCTGTTTCCTTTGACGTTATTCTTCATGTTAACTTTACCATTTGCATTTCCAATTGCGGTACCATGCCTGTGCGTGTTACGGTTTGCGTTTATGTGTGCGCTTGCGTTCGTGTTTCCGTTTCTGTTCCCTTTCGTGTTCTTTTTGCTGTGACACTTAACATTTCCATTTAAAATACCACTGCCATCACTGTTCGCATTACCAGTTGCATTTTTATATGCGCTTCAGTGTCCATTTGCATTACTGTTTGCTTCGGCGTCACTTTGCGCTTGCATTTCTATTAATGTTTCCTTTACCATTTACATTTGTGTTGCCATGTGTGCCACTGTTGGCGCTTCTGTTTGCGTTGCTGTTCCTGTTACTATGTCACATCACGTGGTGGGAGCGCCTTCCCGCCACCGCTTTACATTCACTATTTCTCGTCATCATTCTCAAAAAGAAGGGAAATTAGAGGCAAAAAAATCCATTTAATGCATCAGTTATGGTTGTTTCACAGCGACAAAAGTGAGGAAATTCGGTGTTAGGGTTGAAAGCCCCCCTTGAACCCCTCCAGTCCACCCCCCAATTGGCATTGGGGTGCGCATTGGGGTCATCGGTCCTAACTCTCACCCCATTCTCCTATTCCTCAGCTTCTTTACACATGTGATAGGGTGAGAGTTAGGGTTGACGTATCCCAACACGCACCCTGATGCTAGTTGGGGTGGGCTGAGGGGTCCAAGGGGGCTTTCAACCCTAACACCAAATTTCTCACTTTGTGGCTGTGGAGCAACCCCAACTGATGCATTAAATAGTTTTCTTCTAATATATATATATATATATGTATATATGTATATGTATATATGTATATGTATGTATATATATATACTGGAATATAATGTATACGTGTATGACATATGTGTCAGAATGTTGAGTGCTGGTTCTTTCTTGATATGGTAGCACAGTTTGCAAAGGGTGCTAACAGATAATGTCATCTGTCAGCATCCTTTGCAAACTGTGTGAGAGGCCTTTCGGCACCATGCAATTCTGCTTAAAGTTGAACCAGCATAACATTCTGTGGTGATTTGCATATGCATCCCATGATGCTTTGCATTGTGTGGGCATGTGTGATTTTGTATTTTCTTGAAACTTGGCTTCCCAGCCAAATGCCCTTTGGGGTAACCCTTGCCTCAGTGTTTGCGCACAGAGGTTCTTTATCTTATACATATATATATATATATATATATGGAGCTATCTACTTTATACATCAAGTTGTGGATGCATTTTTCAACAGGTCACAAAGACCGTAACCACCTCTTTGGTGCCCAAAGCTGTAGTTGCCCTTAATCAACCTAATGTTGGGGTCCCACCCTATTTCTTGCTCATAGCCTTGACAATATCCACTGGACTGCTCCCCCTCCTTTCTTTTTTTTTTATACGATTGCTATTTACTGAATGTAACTTTATCCCGTAAACCACTGTTACATTGTGTTTTTTTTTGTTATCTGTATTGCACCTGTATGTTACCACTGTTGTATCTCACACTGTAACCATGTCTACCCTCTCTGCAATGAGGTGCCTTTGTAAGTGAGTCCCTGACTCAAAGGTTGTAAATCTGATTTTCAAAATAAATAAATGAATAAATAAAAATAAGGCATCACCTTACATTCTGTATTTCTTACAGAAACCATTTCTTTGTTGGGTTTTTATTATATCAGCAGCAATTTGTTTGTTCCTCCTTGGTCTTACTCATTTTTATTCACACAGTCTTGTCTACTTGCCTATCCTGTGTTATAATTAAGTAAGACTTACCCTTCTGTCTGGGTAATGCTTTTAGAACGTTGGGAACCACTCTAGTGTTATAGCTTCCTCCAGAGGTCCCCATACTGTTCAGAATTTCCCCTCCTTTTTTATTGCCTTATACTGGGTGTGTTCAAGTTTCATGCACTGGAGCAGTCTCTGGGTCCATTCCAACACCATGGGGGTTGACTCCTTTCCCCAGTGACAGGACAAAACCTGTTTTCCAACTGCCATGACTAGAGGCCACAGAAGGTGCTCCACGCCCTTCCCCTGCCTCGATCTCCCTGGCAGACTCAGGAGTACCTCCCTTATACCTACTTCTTGTGTGTCCCTCCGCACTCTTTGCATTATGTTTCTGATGCTCTGGCAGAAGCTCCTGGTTTTATCACATTTCCAAATCATGTGTATGGAAGTCCGTGTCTTGGCCTGGCACTGTGGACTCAGTTCCAGGCTTGACGGGTCAATCTTGTGAGCTAATTCTGGGGTAAAATAAGTTCTGTGGAGGACATTAAAGTGGATTGCCCATAGTCTGTTATTAACTGAGCATCCCATATCCTCGTTTAGGGTCATTCTCCAATGCCCTTCTGTCAGGATATCTGCACCCATATCCCTACTCCATTTCTTCTTGAGTCTCTCCAATGTCTGGGGCAAACTTCCCAGCAATGCTTTATAACATAATGTCAATGGTTTATGGGTTTGGGTTCCTCCAATTCCTCTCAGCCCTTCCTCCAGGGGAGATCTTTGTATATAACTAGGTATGCCTGTAGTATCCCCTACCCCAGAAAACGATTTTGTAGTTGTAAGTACGTAAAAAACTGAGAAAGGCGTAGGCAGAAATCCCTGTACAGGGACTGATATGGCCTGATACCTCCCAAGTCATGCATCTGACTGACTGAGTGCAGCCCTGCCTCTTCCCATGCTCCCAGAGCCCGACCTGTGGATCCCGGCACTCCCCCCTCCCCCCACAGGGCCAGCCCTATGGATGCATCTGGTGACAAAGTAGGTGGGTATTCCATTGTTGCATGTGCTGCTACCCATGGCTGCATTGTGGCTCTTGTGAAAGGGTTTGCAATAAATTTCATTGTTTTCCATTGTAATGCGGCAGCAAATAGGGACAAATTTAGTGGAGTGATAGAGGAACCCTCCAACTCCATCCACGGTTTTTCTCTCTGGGCCCTGTGGTATAAGATCTGTCAGGCAAGAGATTTGCGCTGCCAGATAATATAGATGCAGGTTGGGAAGTCCCAGGGCCCCTCTGATGTACCTCTCCATAGAGTGTCCTGTTTTATCCTTGGTCTCCCCTCCCCCACATAACAGAGTTGTTATGGCCCCTTTCAGTGAATTGAAGTAATAGTTGAATACCCATACTGGCAGAGTAGTTTGGAATAGATATAGGCATTGTGGCAGTACATACATCTTAGCCAGGTTTACCTTGTCTATTAGGGTGAGGGGAAGTCTCTTCCATATATCACATTCCTCTTGGATCTTTTTCAATAGAGGTTTAGTTTATATTTATTTATTCTAGGATTACAAATACCTTTGAGCCAAGGCTCTTTTACAAAGGTTCCACGTCAAGAGAGTACAAACATATTAGCCAAAGCTACATTGGCCTCTACATAGGCAAAAGAAAGCAACATAAAAAAAAAAGAGTTTAAATAACAACATTCATTGGTTCAGGTGTTACATCGCAGAAATAAAGTAATGAATCACTTAGGTTGGGATAAGTTCAGAGATCTATAAGGAGTAGGGGAGGTGGGGTTGGGGGGGGCAGCAGCTGAAAAGAAGCTAAAGCAGATTCACAGCATTGTCAAAGAACAAAGGAGAGGGGTGGTGGGCCACAAGGGGAAGAAGGAAGTTAGGAGGGGCAGACACAGGAACTAGAGGCTGTGAGATGAAGATGTAGATTTGATTTGAAAATGCTCAGTGAAGAGGTGGAGGTGATGTGAGTGTTAAGGGCATTCATGCAGATGGTGGCATGGTATGCAAAGGATCTTTGACCCAGTGATGTGCGGCATCGAGGAACTTGTAGGAGCTGTTGTTCAGACCCTCTGGTGTTACGTGGATTAGAGATTGGGCACAGGAGGACTTGGACACTAGGTGGGGTAAGGCCCAAGATAGTTTTTTTGCCATCAGACAGGTTAGGTACTTAATATGGTTTGCGAGTTGAAGCCATCCTGATTGGGGGTACCGTTCACATGTATGTGTGAGTCGGTGGGCTCCAGTGAGCAGTCGGCGGACCTTGTTTAGGGAGGTCATTATGCGCCTGAGGGCGGTAGTAGTGGCAGAGCCATAGACTATGAGTCCATAGTCTACGACAGAGAGAACAGAGATCTGGATGGCCATCTTTAATGCTGCCTGGGTGAGGTGTTGCTTGTTGCAGTAGAGAATTTCAATGCGTGCGTTTACAACTCTGGCGACATTATCGATGTGGGTCCCATATGACAGGCAATGGTCGAGAGTGATTCCAAGGTATTTAAAAGATGACACTTGTTCGAGGATATGACCAGCACTTGTTTTGATATCAAAAGGGTATCGCCTGTGTTTGTTTTGCGAGCTGCAGAAGAGCATTGATTTAGTCTTTTTGTGGTTTAGAACCACTTTATGTAAAGTGAACCAGTTTTCAACGGAGGAGAAAGCAAGTTAAAGGTTGTGAATTAATGGTTTTGGGTCTTTATGTGGGGTGAAAAGCACAGCATCATCGGCATAGAGGATAATTTGTTCAGGGCAGGATTGTGGGAGAGAGAGTTTAGGAAAAGACTGAAAAGTAGAGGGACCACTATTGAGCCCTGCGGAACACCAGAACTGACTGGCTTGGAGTCAGAGAATAGACCTGAGATTTTTACTCTTTGTGAGCTCTGGTGTAGGTAACTATTGAACCATGCAGTAGAGTCCTGGGAGAGACTGGCATTCAGTAGCTGTCTGGAAAGTAGGCCGTGGTGGACAGTGTTGAATGCCTTGGTCAAGTCAATGAATACGGCTCCAGTTAGATGACCTATGTTCATTGAGTCGTGAAGGGCTCCAGTGAACTCCAGGAGGGCTGTTGAGGTGCTGTGCCCTTGCCTGAAACCTTGTTGCTGTGGACATAGGATGTTGTATTTGTCCAAGTAGTCTGAAAGCTGGTCCGCTACAATGCACTCAAGGGCCTTGGGGGGGGCAGTATAGAGATTGACCGGTAGTTTTCCAGGATTGACTTGTCACCACTTTTGAAGACCAGAGTGACAATAGCAGGTTTCCATTTGGTTGGGAATTGACTGAGGCTGAGTGAGAGGTTGAAGATTCTGGTAAGCAGATGCAGCACTTCTTCGACGGTGAGGGATAGCAGTTTAAGGTCCAGTGAGTCTCCACTGGCTCTGGACTTGGAGATAGCCCTTTTTACATATTTGCGGACATCATCTGCTTTGACTTTTTTAAAGTGGAAAGGTGGATGGCTTGAGGGGGTAGGGAGTCAGTTTCCGAGAAAAAATCTGGGGGAGGACACTACTGAGGTCCGTGAAGGCTGCATTGAAGGCGTTTGCTATGACCAGCAGTTTATTTCCCAAAGGGTTGATAACTTCTTTGGGGAGGTTAATGCCTAGGTATTTTAGAGATTGTGCTGGAGGGATTGTGTAGCCCTGGATCTGTAGGGCTTAGTCCTTATTTCCCAGTGGTATCCACTCACACGTCGATCAATTTATTTTATGTCCGGATGGGGGCCATATATTTCAAATAATTTGGTGAGGTTTGGGACCAAGATCTTTGGTTTCCTTAAAAATAATAATACATCATCTGCAACCAATGAAATTACCTGGTGTTGTCCCCCCCCCGGCCCGACCCCCCAGAGTACCCCTGTATATTTGAGTTTCGTCTGATGGCTGAGGCTAGGACTTCCATAGTCAGCACATATAGGAAAGGCGACAGTGGGCATCCCTGCCTTGTTCCTCTGGTGAGGGTAAAGGGCGATGAAAGGTCATCATTTGTGAATACCTGAGCTCTTGGGGAGGCACACAGTGCTGTATCCATGCTCTTATACAGGGCCTGAAATTAAATTATTTTAGGGTGGCAAACATAATGGCCCATTCCATCCGATCGAAGGCCTTCTCTGCATCCAATGCCAGAAGGCCTCTGTCTTTATCCCCTCCTTTTCTAGACCATCCGTGGATAATGTTCAGGGTTCTGCGTATGTTGTGCTTAGCTTGTTTCCCTTTAACAAAGCCACTTTGATCCTGGTGAATCAGTGTTGCAAGAGTACTTTTGAGTCTTGTGGCAATTAATTTGACTATAATTTTATAATCTATGTTTAACAGGGGGATCGGGTGGTAGGAACCACACTTGGTGGGATCCTTGCCTGGCTTCGGGAGTACAATTAATTGTTGCCATTTGTAGGGTTGGTGGAAGGGTCCCAATCTTCAGTGTTTCTTGGATCATTAGCAAAAATAATTGCTATATGTCTGTCCAAAAAAGCCTGTAAAATTCCATGGGGATACCATCTGGGCCTGGTGCCTGGCCAACATCTGAGGCCCAAATGGCATGTTTTACCTCAGACAGGGACACTGGGGAGTCAAGCTCCTCCCTCACCCCTTTCCCCAATGCTGGCAGCTGGATGGTCCTCAAAAAATCCTCTGGATTTATCTCCCCATGTACCTCAGAGGTATAAAAGGTTTGACAGAACTGTTTGAATTTATCGTTTATTTTCTTTGGGTTCGATGTAATTTTCCCCGCCCCCTCCTCTATATTCAGAATCACCCTGTCTGCCTGTTGGTTTTTAACCTTCCAAGCCGACCACTTTCCTGCTCTATCTCCCTCAAAATGCGCTCCTGCTCCCGTCTTTAACATAGCTCTCTCAATTTGTCTGGAGGAGAGTTGACGCAACCTTCCTTTTAGTTTTTTCAGTAGCCCTATGTTTTTCTTGTATTGTCAGCCATCATCTGCTTTTCTATTTCTATAATTTGGGCACTCAAACTCTCCTCTTCTCTAGTCTCCTCCTTCCTTAATCATGAGGCATAAGATATTGTGGCATCCCATATTACTGCTTTCAATGCTTCTCACATTGTATGGGCCGAGGTATCTTCCACCTTATTATATTCTAAAAATTCCTGGATAGTTCCCAACAGCTGTGTCTTACATTCCTGACTGTTTAGGAGTGTCAGATCTAAACTCTGTTGTTTATTGGACATGGGTGGTCCCCTCCATGAAGGTAAACTCTAATGGGCATGATCGGAAATGTTCACTGGCCCATATTCTGAAGTGACCTCCCCCACAGCAGGCTGGGGGAAACCAGAAAATAGTCAAGTCTGGTGTATATTTTGTGCATGTGAGAGTAGTATGAGAATTCCCGCCACTGTGGGTGGAAATATCTCCATAATTCCTGTAGAGCTCTTTCCCTCGCAAATTCTCTCATGGCCTGGGAGTTCTTTGGAGGGGGGCCTCCTCCTCACCCCCAAATGATCCAGACCAGAATCCAAGTATGTATTGAAGTCTTCCCCATGATAATATTGTCTGGGAAGGGGGCCAGTGCCACTGCTAAGTAGTGGAAAAATTCTGGATCATCAATGTTCGGTCCATATATGGATACCAATGTATACCTTCCCCCCTTTATTGTAGCTTCTGCTAATAAATATCTACCCTGGGTGTCTGAAATGACCTTATATATCTCCGCCCTCAGGCGGGGCACAACCATATGGCCACCTGCCTAGCTCTAGTGGTGAATGGAGAAACCAGACGAATGCCCCCCAAGAACTCACCAGGTATGCAGCTTCATCCTTTGTTAAAAGGATTTCTTGCAGGAAATTTATATCTCCTTTTGGTTTTTTTGGGTAACTCCAAACCCTCTTCCTTTTCACCACTGTCTTTAGGCCTCTTACGTTCATGTTATACATTTTAAAGAACCCATTGTGAAATACTTTTCCTACATAATTCCTGCTGCATTCTGCATCCAACGGACAACTCCCTATCCAGCTCGGGGGGGGGATGACCTGGATAGGGAGTTGGCTGAGCAGATTGGAAGAGTCTGTAGGAAGGGGGACACCGTAGTGGTGGGGGATTCCAACCTCCCTGGGGTGGACTGGAACATCTCTACCACATGTGCAAAGGAGCAGAGATTACTAGCTGCATTTCAGGACAGCTTCCTGGTGTAATTGGTCCATGGGCCTACAAGGAAGGGTAGGACTCTGGACCGGGTATTAACAAACGGGGAGGCTGTAAGGGATCTGGGAGTGGAGGACCCCCAGGCTGGGAGCTACTATAATACAGTGTGGTTCACACTCAATATGGGAAGGGTAACAGGAGGAACAGGTACCAGGGTGACAGATTTTAAAGGAGCGAACTTTAAAAGGATGGGGGAAATTTTGGTTGAGCATCTGGTGGGAATTCAGACATGCATGAGTGCCAGCCAAAAAGGGAATATCATTAAGAAAGGGCTGGCAGAGGCTACTGAGACCTGCACCAGGACACAGAGCAAGAAGGGGAGAGCAAAGAAGCTGAGCTGGCTGACTCAGGAGGTAATGGAAGGAGTAAGGGCCAAGAGAAAAACATTCTGGAGGTTTAAGAAATCAGGAGGACAAGAGGACAAAGACTAGTACACGAAGAAGTCCAGGGAGGTTACCCGGCTAGTCAGAGCAGCCAAGGCTTGCAGAGAGCTGAGACTGGCACAGGGAATTAAGAAGGGGGAAAAGGACTTCTTCAGATACATTGCGAGAAAAGAAGAAACAAAGACCAAATTGTGAGGATTAAGAAAGATGGGGGAGAAGGGGAGGACCAGGCAGAGGCACTGAATGAGTATTTCTGCTCTGTGTTCACAAAGGAAAGAGGGGGACAGATACCCTATGGGTAGAGGGGAGTGGGCAAGGAGGGTGGGGGCGACTGATATCACAATTACGGAGGACAGGGTGCTGGAGGGACTAAGGGCACTGAGGGTGGACAAGGCTCCAGGACCAGATGGCATTCACCCTAGGGTACTTAGGGAGCTAGCAGAGATCATTGGCAGGATCACTGGCAGACCTGTTCAATACATCACTGGACACAGGATGCGTGCCACAGGACTGGAGGATGGCCCATGTGGTGCCCATTCATAAAAGTGGCCCGAAGGATGATCCAGGCAACTACAGACCAGTGAATCTCACTTCAATCATGGGGAAGCTCATGGAGTCAATCCTAAAATAGAGACTGGTGACCTTTCTGGAAGACAATGGGCTCCAAGACAGCCATCAGCATGGTTTTGTATCGGGCAGATCCTGCCAGACAAACCTAGTCGAGTACTACGACTGGGTTACCAGGGGATTGGACAGGGGCCATGCAGTGGACGTCCTGTATTTGGACTTCAGCAAGACCTTTGACTCAGTGCCACATGGGAGGCTGGGGAAAAAACTAGAATACATTGGGGTGGGGACAAAAGTGGTCAACTGGATCACCAACTGACTGAGGGGTAGGCAGCAACGGGTGGTGGTGGGGGGAACTCTCCTCACAAAGGGACGTTACGAGTGGGGTGCCCCAGGGTTCAGTACTGGGACCGGTGCTGTTCGGGATATTCATATCCGATATCTCAAATGGGATCTGGTGTAGGATCAGTCTGTTTGCAGACAACACTAAGCTTGGTGCAGTGGTAGATGACACAGAGGGGTGGGGGGCTGCAGGAAGACCTGACCAAACTAAAGGACTGGCCAGAGACATGGCAGTTGGGATTCATTGCCAAGAAGTGCAAGGTACTGCACTTCGGAGCAAAGAACCGGGGGAGTAAATATCAGTTGAGAGGAGGAAAAGGATCTAGGGGTACTAATAACAGGGAGTATGAACCACTCAGCTCAGTGCAGGAAGGAGGCTGCAGTGGCAAACAAGATGCTGGGGTGCATACATAGAAACATAGAATTTGACAGCAGATAAGGACTGCTTGGCCCACCTAGTCTGCCCATTTTCCTACCTAATGGATAAGCTGCAGATCCTGTGTAAGCCCTCACCCCTGCCTTTTTGTCAAAACGACAGGTGGCATGCTGTTGAAGCTGACAGCAGTACCTGGTGGGGACTGGGTTTGGGGAGGATGAAGTTACTCGGCACAGGGGAGCCTAGGTTTGGCTACTCTGCACAGGGGCACCCAAGTAAATCCGAACACAGGAAGCAATAACGGTAATGTCCAGAACCAGGAATGGGATTCTTCAGTGTGGCTTTTATTCACATACTCGCTGAACAAACAAAGCATAGACAGACCCCCATGGGGCTACATTTCCTGGTAATGCAGATTAGACACTACAGAACACTTTATCACCATTTCCAGCCCTCAGGCTCTGAACCCACCAGGCACACAGCCCGGACTTGCACGCAGCTTTGGGTACACAGCCCGACTTGTACACACTTGGGTTTTCCCCACTGGCCCGGCTCCCTTGCCGGCCACTTGATCCGCAGTCCATTTGAGGAATGAACCAATTATCCTGTTCACTGTCTATTTGAGGAATGAACCAATTATCCTGTCGTGGCTCCCCACACCACACTAGAGTCTATGACTCTTAGAGAGAATTTTCCTTACTATCCCACGTCTGGGTACTTCCTCCATCACTGGCCAAGTGCCTGAGGCAAAGTAGAAAACCACAGAAGAAATCCGTAGAAGTGGACCTGGTTACTAAAGATGGGGGGGCCACCCACCTCCAGCTCCCACAGCCCATACCTGGCCATTTCTCTAAAAAACTGAACAATTCCTTTACTGAACTTTTAAATGTAGATTAAGGGTAGATGTCTGTCACATCTCCTCTACATATTATTTGCATCCCAACAAACTCTGGAACTTGAAACTACTTTTACTTTGCTTAGCCCATTTCTCTAGGCTTCCCCATATTTAGTAGTTCAATCCCCACATTGTCACACAAGTCCCAGGGTGAAAACATAGGCCCTTTTAGCCAGAGCAGACACTCACCCTTACGTTGCAGGTGCCCCACAGGCAACTCACAAATCTTTTCTCCCAAAATAAATACTGGAATGAACAGGCAGCTTCTCCTCCACAAGCAGAACTAAGGGAATTGCCCCAGGAATCTGCAGGGAAACCTTCTCATCCCCCCCCGGAGGGAGGGGGCACTGAGACCCGAAAACAGTGGTCTCCACCACTTGAGTACTCTTTCTGTGTCTCTCTTTAAGGTGGAGACACACACCCTATTACTGAAAAGTAGCCCTCTGTCAAGGCTGAGGCTCCTAGAGCCTTTACTGAGCTGCTTAACAGCAAGCTCCCTACTTCCAACTTCACTTACTGAACAGCAACTGCAGACTCTCACTTTGAAACTCCCAACGTTCTATCTAACTCCCTTTGCTGCAGATTCCAATGTGGCTCATGCAGCTGCAAAAGTTCTATTGGTGATGTCATCCCTCAGTCTCAGCTGAGACTGAGAACAGAGTGAGACAGTGTGAAACCCATTTAACTGGAGTTTCACAAGCTGCCTTTTCTGCCTGCCATTAGGTCTTACTGGGATTCTAGTAACCCCAGGTAACAAGGGGGTTACACTTGCCCTTGACCAGGAAAATGACTGTCCGCAGTCATTATTTACCCGGCCTTAGGCCATCCCACCCTATGTGCTACCTGCGGAGGGGGTGATCAGGCCCCCTCCTACCATGTGCAAGCACAGGCAGGCAACACTAAGGGCCTAGAGACCTTTAGCTGACACATCAGCCTCTACACTATCCACTTACTATGGACACCTAGTGGCTCTGGTAGAACCATCCAGAGCATAGCCCTGATAGATCATCACTGCGGTCCCTACTGCAGGTCAGGGTCACAGCCTGTCTATCCCCCCTAACCCTCTAGGGAAAACCTATGTGCCTTTAACCTAATACCCCCAAAACAAAAACAACCCAGGGACCTCCCCGACCTTGGGCAACCTGCAACCACACACCATTAAAATACCACATTACTGCCTCCTCCCTACCCCCACAACCACACCTGTGGAAGGAAAGGGTTAACACAGTAATAACAACCATAACACAACAGTACTTTAAATTTCTACACACACTAAAGCACTGATGACTGAGGAACTCCGATGAGCCCCTCTCCTCTTCTTGTCTTCTCTTCTGTCTTCCCAGGAACCCCTGTAAGAAAAGGAAAGACAACACACACTCTCCTAATCTGCATACACAGTCTACCTAAACCCCTACCATCAAAACACTAAAGAATCCCACAAATAATATATTTTTTTTTTAAGAAAAGAAGGTAGAAAAACAGTATTTACATTAGAAAATAACGACATTATTTACAATACACATTTGGGGGGTGAGTGCCTAAAGTCCCAACTAGTGACCACAATGCCGAGCTGAGTCCAATAAAGAGTCTCCTGGGCGGAGCCGGTGAAGCGCAGTTCTAAAAGGCCAAAGTCTTGAAGAGGAGTCTTTGAGGACAGTTCACACATTTTGAAGTCTGCTAGTGTAGGGTGTGTACTGCAATGTCATAAAGATAGAAAAGTTCGGACTTACCAGCCACTTGTAATACGAAATTCGGCACCAACCTGCACCTCTGACGAAGTCTCTCCCTGGCAGCATTTCTTCCGATACAGCTGGGCGGACATCTTCCGGGAACCACAGGAGGGCACATCTGGGAACAGCTGGGCTGATGTCATCTCTGGAGATGGAACCTTAGAACAAGAGCAAAAAGAAAACAGCTGGTCCGACGTCATCCGATTGCCAGGCGATGAACAGGATACAGCTGGGTTGGTGTCCTCTCTGGATCTGAAGTCGTCTGGTGGGCCAGTTGATGGTTTCTGGGAAGGCCAGTACACTGTAGACTGATGAATGTGGGGCACCTGAGTCCTGGATGTCCATATTGGCGGATCAATAAAGGCACTCCACAGTCTGGTGTGGCAGTATTGACTACCACTGCTCAGCTCTCCATTTTGTAGGCACGGGCACATTTGCTGGGAGGTCCTTGCACTGAGGCCAATAGTACCGGGGTCAGGAGCTTGAATTATTACCCCGTCTGGGTGCACATAACACAGTGGGAGATTTCACATCCCTCTCCGTCCACTATTCTCACTCTGTCTATAAACAGTGTCCTGCCTCTCTTCCACTGGGTATACTTTTCGTGGAACAGTCTGTTCTTTACATGCTTGTTGGCCCCAGGATGCACACTTTTCATTGCTTCATCCCAGATCCAGGATTTCCTGCAGTTCTCAATCTCTTCCCAGACTTTCCGAGGAAAGGTAGGAAAGATCAAACCATAGATCTCATTTGCCTTTCTACAAACCAGTCTCCTCTTTACTTGCTTTGGTCAATCTGAGACCACTGGCCTGGCTTGGGGTGGCCAGTCCTGGTTCTGCCAGCTATGCATCCTTAAAGAAATTAGAAACGGATCCTGACTTCTTCCTCCTGTAAAGCCAGGCAGTGGCATCACCACTTTCTTCCATACATTCCTCCGAGGCAAGATCTTGAGGCTGTGTACCCATTCCTTTTTCACAAGGCCACATAGGTTCCCCTCATCTTCTTCTTCACTGAGGATCTGAGCCCAGGAGTGAGCAGTCGTTCTCACTCCTGAGACTATCCACTCATCACTAGGCGCGGAGGTCGACACCTCCCACTCAAAGGCCTCCCGCATCTCATCTTCATCTAAGAGACTTGAGCTAGGCCCCCCCCTCCAGGGGTCGATTGATGCTTTGTCTGAACTTTCTTTCTGGGATCCAGCATCCGAAACTTCAACTTCTGGTTCTGTCTCTAACTCTGCACCCTCTAGCTTTGTGCCACACTCCCCCGAGGGGCCTTCCTCCACAGGCTCCACCTGGTGCTGTGTGCTGCCAACTGCAGATTCCTGAACCTTTGTCCATGTGGGAGCCAAACGAATTTGAGGCGCTTTATACAAGCCATATTTTTTCTAGGCATCCAGCACAGTGAGAAATCATGAAGACGTCCCTTCCAGCTCTCAAGCATATTTGACATACATGCACTGGAAAATTAGGAATCGCCACATAAGGAGGCAGTTGCCCTCCATAGCACCACTTTTCAATATCTCTCAGTCTATTTACTGCTGCTGTTACTGCAACCTGGGCATGAACCGGGTAACGAGCTGGTCCTGAGGCCATAACTGCAGAAAAATAAACATAAGTTCACTGTAACTGAAAGTCCCACTTTATTGAACACACTCTTTAGCTGTAAAATGGCTCCTCTGCTGTTGTGTTTACTTTACTACCCCACCCTGTAATGGCAGCGGCAGCACTCCCTGTGCATCAACATTCAGAATCTGGGTCAAGCCACTGTGCACCCGATTTACACAAACTACTGATAACTTTTGCCCAAACTGCACAACTTGCTCTGTTCTGGCTTTAAACACATTTACAGGATTTTCCACGGACTTTTCACATGCTGGTATCATTTCTTTTATTACAGTCCCTTAAAGCTTCAGGTTTTTAGCACAGGATTGCCTGTATTTCTAGTGCTGCACTTTGCTACAACCCACAGTCTCTCTCTGGCTTCAGACTTTAAACTGAGGCTAAAGTCATTACTATGCACACAGTCAATGGCTTAACAGACTTGCACTTGCTGGCAGGACTTTACACAGTCATTACTTGCAAAGCGACTACACTGCTGCACACACATTTATATGGCATAGGGCTGAAAATCACTGTTTGAGCAGTTTTACAGGTGGTTACTTACTGTTATCAGTAGCAGTTTGCTGCGATGGGGAAAAACGGCCTGCAGCCAATTCTTGGAGGCCTCAGAACAGAAACAGGTGGGCAGTCCTACCGATCGTCTTCTCGACCACCACGTTAGCAATTCTGACGATCGATTATTGGGTTGAGCCCGATTTTAAACAAGAAAGTCAATTTTTAAACTGTTTACAACGATTTTAACACTCCGCGACGCTCCTCCACTGCCAGTACATGCACTCCACTCACACTCCCTCTCGAATGCTGGGGCAGTCTCTGTAGAGCTGGCTGAGGGGCAGGACTGATTGCAGCCTGACCAACCACATGATGCCATGCAAATGAGCCTCTTCTTCCTCGCGAGGGCTCTTCTCCTCACGGCGATCGTCGAGCAGGCAAATTTAAACTGCAGAATGCAACTTTTTTTTCTTCAACTGACTCCATGGCGGGAGCCCATTTCAGCCATTTAACATAGCCATTTACACTGCAGTCTCTCTTTTCATTCAAAAAGCATTTCCAACATCCAGGGCACAATTTTCCTGTTGCTACCCCTAGTTTTCCACACTTTTCTGCACAACAGTTCATTTTAAAAGCATTTCAAATGTCCAGGGCACAATTTTCCTGTTGCTACCCCTAGTCTTCCACACTTTTCTTTACCACAGTTCATTTTTAAAGCAGGCAAAAACGCTGTAAACTATTTGATGCAGGACAAGGGCACCCTCTTTGGCTTTACTGCTCCTTGGTAAACAGCTGGCAATTTTAAACAGCAGCACAAGATTCACAGCACACAGCAACACACACTAGGGAAATTGCTTCAGCTTTTTGGGCTACCCACTGCCAGATAGCCAAAATCGCTAGCCCTCCTTGCCCAAGCACCTTCCTCCCAGAACAAAATCCAAAGCGGTGCCTCCATTTTTGTAACCTCTCACCCCTGCCTTTTGCCAAAACGACAGGTGGCATGCTGTTGAAGCTGACAGCAGTACCTGGTGGGGACTGGGTTTGGGGAGGATGAGGTTACTCGGCACAGGGAGCCTAGGTTTGGCTACTCTGCACAGGGGCACCCAAGTAAATCCGAACACAGGAAGCAATAACGGTAATGTCCAGAACCAGGAATGGGATTCT
The DNA here is from genome assembly GCA_016271365.2 of Neoceratodus forsteri. Taxonomy (NCBI): domain Eukaryota; kingdom Metazoa; phylum Chordata; order Ceratodontiformes; family Ceratodontidae; genus Neoceratodus; species Neoceratodus forsteri. The sequence goes on from JADMNL010000028.1 coordinate 172,246,376, forward strand.
TCAGTGTGGCTTTTATTCACATACTCGCTGAACAAACAAAGCATAGACAGACCCCCATGGGGCTACATTTCCTGGTAATGCAGATTAGAGACTACAGAACACTTTATCACCATTTCCAGCCCTCAGGCTCTGAACCCACCAGGCACACAGCCCGGACTTGCACGCAGCTTTGGGTACACAGCCCGACTTGTACACACTTGGGTTTTCCCCACTGGCCCGGCTCCCCTGCCGGCCACTTGATCCGCGGTCCATTTGAGGAATGAACCAATTATCCTGTTCATGGTCCATTTGAGTAATGAACCAATTATCCCATTCACGGTCCATTTGAGGAATGAACCAATTATCCTGTTGTGGCTCCCCACACCACACTAGAGTCTGCGACTCTTAGAGAGAATTTTCCTTACGATCCCACGTCTGGGTACTTCCTCCATCACTGGCCAAGTGCCTGAGGCAAAGTAGAAAACCACAGAAGAAATCCGTAGAGGTGGACCTGGTCACTAAAGATGGGGGGGGCCACCCACCTCCAGCTCCCACAGCCCATACCCGGCCATTTCTCTGAAAAACTGAACAATTCCTTTACTGAACTTTTAAATGTAGATTAAGGGTAGACGTCTGTCACATCTCCTCTACATATTATTTGCATCCCAACAAACTCTGGAACTTGAAACTAATTTTACTTTGCTTAGCCCATTTCTAGGCTTCCCCATATTTAGTAGTTCAATCCCAGATTGTCACACAAGTCCCAGGTGAAACATAGGCCCTTTAGCCAGAGCAGACACTCTCACCTCACGTTGCAGGTTCCCCACAGGCGACTCACAAATCTTCTTTTCTCCCAAAATAAATACTGGAATGAACAGGCAGCTTCTCCTACAAGCAGAACTAAGGGATTGCCCCAGGAATCTGAAACCTTTCTCATCCCCGGAGGGGCACTGAGACCGAAAACAGCGGTCTCCACCACTTGAGTACTCTTCCTGTGTGTCTCTCTTTAAGGTGGAGACACGCACCCTATTACTGAAAAGTAGCCCTCTGTCAAGGCTGAGGCTCCTAGAGCCTTTACTGAGCTGCTTAACAGCAAGCTCCCTACTTCCAACTTCATTTACTGAACAGCAACTGCAGACTCTCACTTTGAAACTCCCAACGTTCTATCTAACTCCCTTTGCTGCAGATTCCAATGTGGCTCATGCAGCTGCGAAAGTTCTATTGGTGATGTCATCCCTCAGTCTCAGCTCAGACTGAGAACAGAGTGAGACAGTGTGAAACCCATTTAACTGGAGTTTCACAAGCTGCCTTTTCTGCCTACCACTAGGTCTTACTGGGATTCTAGTAACCCCGGGTAACAAGGGGGTTACACTAGTTAACCAACAGACAACTTCCTCCTACCCACCACTAGAATTGCCTTATGTCTGTCCCATGCATTCTTGAATTCCCCCACTGTTTTTGACTCCACTACCTCCTCAGGAAGGCTGCTCTATGTATCCACAACCCTCTCCATGAAAAAATACCTCCGCACATTACCTCTGAGCCATCCCCCCATCTTCAAATTGTGCCCCCTTGTTCTTGTACATCTCTTTTTCTGAAAGATGCTACCCTTTTGGACTTTGTTGATTCCCTTGAGGTACTTGAAAGTGTCTATCATGTCCCCCCTCTCCTCGAGGGTATACATATTAAGCTCCTTTAATCTCTTCGTATGTCTTCTGGTGCAGACCCTGCACCATTTTGGTTGCCCTCCTCTGGACAGCCTCATTCTGTCTATGTCCTTGCGGAGATGGGTCTCCAGAACTGCATGCAGTACTCCACCAACTGTCTCGCCAAGTGTCTGTACAGAGGAATAACAACTTCTTGTTTTCTACTGGTGATGCCTCTCCCTATGCATCCCAATATCCCACCAGCCCTCCTTACTGCCTTCTCACATTGACTTGCCCACCTTAAGATCATCTGATATGACTACCTCCAGGTCTCTTTCCATTTTTGTTGTTAGTATCTCACCCCCCGTTGTGTACTCTTTCCCTGGGTTTTATTTCCCAGGTGCATTACTTTGCACTTCTTTTCATTGAATCTAAGCTGCCATACATTTGACCATTCCTTCAACCTTGCCAAGTCCCTTTGCATCCTTCCCACCCCACCTTGTGTATTAACGCTGTTGCTGATCTTTGTGTCGTCTGCAAAGAGACATACTTTTCCTTCCAGCCCCTCTGCAATGTCACTTTTAAAGACATTAAAGAGGACCAGTCAAAGTACTGAACCCTGCGGTAACCCGCTAGTAACCCCTCTTTCTTCAGAGTAAATTCCATTTACTATTACCCTCTGTGGCCTGTTGTCCAGCCAACATTTTAGCCAGGCTACCACTTTGGGACCCACTCCAAGGCTGGATAATTTGTATATTAATCTGTTGTGTGGGACTGTGTCAAATGGCTTACTAAAGTCTAGATAGGCCATGTCCACAGCCCCTCCCTGGTCTACTACTTCGGTCACCCAGTCAAAGAAATCGATTAGATTTGTCTGACATGACTTTCCTGCTGTGAATCCATGCTGCCTTGGGTCCTGTGCCACACTGGCCTCTAGGAACTCAACAATTCTTTCTTTCAGAAGTGATTCCATCATTTTCCCTACCACTGAGGTCAGACTAACAGGTCTGTAGTTTCCTGCCTCTGTCTTGCTCCCTCTTCTGTGAAGGGAAATCACATCTGTTCTTCTCCAGTCCTCAGGTACCACACCATCCTCACATGATTTGTTAAAAAGGGTAGTCAGTGGTGTCACTAGTTCTACCCTTAGTTCTTTTAGAATTCTTGGGTGAATCCCGTCAGGCCCCATTGCTTTGTCCACCTTCAGTTTTAAGAGTTCTTTCAGAACCCTTTCTTCTGTGAATGGACTGGTATCGACCTCCCTATCCAGAGTGCTTCTATTCTTTGATTTAGGTACCTCCCCCTCCTCTTCTTTTGTGAATACTGAGCAGAAGTACTTGTTCAATATCCCAGCTTTTTCACTGTCTCCCTCTGCCCACCCTACCTTCCCTTTATTAAGCCTCACTATCCCTCCCTTGGTTTTTCTTCGCTCCTTAATGTAACTATAAAAGGTTTTATCTCCCTTCTTAACTGAGTTGGCTATCTTTTCCTCAGTTTGGGCCTTTGCTATTCTGACTGCCCTCCCCGCTTCCTTCTGCTTTAACTGGTACAGTTCTCTGTCCTGCTCCTTTTGTGTTTCCTTATACTACCTGAATGCTACCTTTGTCTCCTTAACCTTCCCAGCCACCTCTTTTGAGCAACATAGTTTTTTTTCCTTTGTTTTGCTTTGTTGATTTGCTTTACAGAAAGGCTTGTTGCCTCTGTGAAGGCTGTTTTGATTTTTCCCCATTGTTCCTTCACCCCTCCTTCCTGCCCATTTGAAAGTGCTTTTCTGAGGCACTCTCCCATTTTCCCAAAGTCAGCCCTCCTAAAGTCCAATACTCTTGCTTTTGTATGGCTTTGCTCTATGGCTGTTTATCGTGACCCACACTGTTTGGTGGTCACTTGTTCCCAGATAGCTACCTACTTCTAAATTCGAAATCCTTTCTCCAGCCCCATTTGACAGTACCAGGTCTAAGATTTCTCCCTCCCGAGTGGGTTCCACCACTAGCTGTCTGAGGCATGCCCCCTGTAGGGCATTGAGAATAACCCTGCTCTTGGATGTGGCTGTAGCAAAGGTGTTCCAGTTAACATCTGGCATAATCATGTCCCCCATCAACAATGTCTCCCCTTTTTCTGCCATTCTGAAGATGCCTTCTATCATTTCCTTGTCCATTGCCTCCTCCTGAGATGGGGGTCTGTATACAACCCTCATGCAGATTGTGGTGTCATATCCTGTCTCCAGGGTGACCCACAGTGCCTCCTCTACTCCCTGTTTATCTTTTAGTTCCATTGCTTTGATCCCTTCCCTTCCCTTACATAAAGAGCTACTCCTCCTCCTCCTCCTCCTTTACCCTCCCTGTCCCTCATAGTGAGGGGAATCTCCTCCAGCATAGAGAAGTGATCCTACCCCTGTACAGGTCACTGGTCAGGCCGCATCTAGAATACTGCGTGCAGTACTGGCATCCATTCCTGGAGCGGGACATCAGATTACTGGAGGGAGTGCAGCATAGGGCAACCAAGATGATACAGGGACTTGAGGGTAAATCCTAAGAGGAGAGGCTGGGAGAGCTGCAAATGTATTCCCTGGAAGAGAGAAGGGCTAGGGGGATATAATCACAATTTTTAAGTACCTAAATGGTATTAACAGGATTAATACAGAAGGGATTCTTCAGATCAGACAGGGGAGAGACACGAGAGGGCATCGGCTGAGACTGAAAGGGGGGAGATTCAGGAGGGAAATCAGGAGACACTATTTCACAGAAAGGGTGGTAGATAAGTTTAACACTCTGCCTGAGGAGGTGGTATCCTGTAGAATGGTGGGAGAATTTAAGAGAGGGTGGGACAGAGTGTGGGGGTAGTTAATAGGAGGGAAGGGGAGGGGAAGGTGGGGCAGCTGCAAGTTGAGGGGCTATCTACACAATTGGGCAGACTCAATAGACCATGAGGCCTGTTTCTGTTGGCATTTTGTATGTTCGTATGTATCCATTAACCATGTGCTGAAGGCTGATTTTTAACATTTTTGTCTCTTATTGTACTGAACTTACTTTGAAAACAAACTTTCCTTTCTAAACTACGGCAAACTGTAAACATTTTAACCATCCTAAACTTTTGAAAACCATACTGTCTAAATTTTAAGGCAACCTTGTGTAACTTTTCCCCTCTTTGATCATACCCTCTTAGCCCCTTCCCTCTCTGTTTCCTTTCTTCCCTGTGACACAGTACCCACATTACTATCCCGACCCACCAGGTCCCCAAACCTCCCTCCCCCACCCCGTGTCATCTTGGTTCCCATGCCCCTCTACTCCTCGTGGATGTGCCAATGGGTCCTATCCACTTATCAGAAAAGTTTCTATTGCACTACAAGTTGCGCGTGTATGGTTATGAATTTGACGCCCTTATCTACAGGATGTGTGGGGGGGTCCCTATCCCCCGATGGCTCACCTGTTCCCCTAAGACCCAGACTCATTTTATCATCCCTTATTTTCCCCACATTAGATGATCCCCCCAGCCAAGCGGAAGACAACCGTCCTTGTAGATCTCCAGAGTGAGGCCCATTGGCTATCTCCCCTTCAGCTCACAATGCATGTTTCAGTTTAACTTTTTAATTGCTCGGACTATCCAATGTAAAGGGGCACCATCACAGCAGCGGTTACAGTATATATGCTTGTTTTGTCTGTGTTCTCCCTAGGTGCAGCCCCCCCCCCCCATTTGCTTCACATTTTCCCCAGCAAACTGCAGATCCTTGTTCTACTGTGGTATTCAGTCACGGAAATCATAAGAGGTATTCAAAATGTCCATGTTATTCCACCCTCTTATAAAGTTCGAGTTAGGATATTCAAGTGGGATAACACATTCTATCAGAGTACTATGTAATTATATAGTGAGTTAATTTGGTCTCTTGTAGTCCAAGTTTGGCATCTGGAAGATATGCATTTATTCCTGTTTGGATCCGAAGACCAAGTTGTACCCCAGTCAGGCACTTCTCCCGCCCCCTTCAAGATCCTTTTCAGAGGGCAGCAGGCAACCCTTTTTCAGGGTTGAGGCCTTTCTGGCCCTGCCATAATAGGCTGGGTTCCCCCATTGCGGGCTAAGAAAAAGTACATTTTTAGCCTTCCTTCCCTCATGTCATTGCTGCACCCCCCCAGTCTTAAGGAGTTACAAAAGTTATTATTTTTCACAGTGCCTTGTCCCTATGTTCTGGTATTGTTAGGGCGGGAGCCTGATACGTCTGATCTTTTCTCCAAGTTTTGAGCAATGTATTTCATGGCCGCCTCTGGTTCAGTGAATGACTAGGATTCTTGGTTAGGAGGCTGAACAATTAGGCGGGCTGGATAAGCCGTGGTAAATGGGCAGTGCAAAGCGTGTAGCTTCTTCTTCACCCTTGCAAATGCTTGTCTCTCCATCTGTAGCCTCCTGGAGTAGACTGAGAACACACTGACCCTCCTACCTTGTATTATGATCGGATCTGCTTTTCTTGAAGCATCCAGGATGGCCTGTTGGTCCTAATAGCGGAGAAACTTACCGATGTGGAGGGAACGTTCATCTGGACCTGGGCGGTGGCCCGGAGAGCAATGGGCCCATAGAATTTCCAGTGTGAGGGAGTCTGATAGCTTTAGTGATTTTGTCAGCCATGGTCCTATGAAGCTCCCACAGTCCTTCCCCTCAGTGCCTTCTGGTAGACTGACAATGCGGATATTACATCATCTTTCCCTATCTTCATGATCATCCAGTGTATTTTTTAGTGTTTCTATTTCCCGTAGAGCCATTTGTAGAGAGTTCTCAATCCTTGAGTTGGGGTCCTCTCAGTCACTAACTCTTTGCTCCACCTCATCTAGACTTGCTGAGTGACTTTCGACCGTGTCTCCCAGGGTGTTCACCATCTGTTGTAGGTGAGCTAATTGCGCTCCTATGTTTTTGAAGCCCGATTTCACTTGATGGGTTAGATCAAATCAGAAAGCTTGGATTAGACCTTCTATTGTGCCCTGGGAAGAACGTTGCCCTGTCTCCCTGGATTCCGATGATTGCATGTCAGTTGAAGTTGATGGAGAGGCCATGCAGGCCCCATGGGGGATCCAGGCCGGAGACTTTTTTGGTTACTGGTCATTGAGAGGACAACTGTGATTGCTTCTTTTGCTTGTTAGGGGAATTTAGCAGGATGGCACTGGTATTCTGTGGATGGACCCAGAGCCTAAGAATCAAGCATCCATGTCTCTCCTTGGTCAGACCACGCCCCCTCCTCAACACTTAGGTACTTCTGAACATCAGCACTAAAAGCACACTACTGCACAAGAAATTATTCCTCCTGCTGGAGGAAGTGTGGGAAAGTTAGAGCGCATCTTATCCAGATCATGTGGTCCTGCCCAGTTCTGGCTCCTTTCTTTGATGAACTGGAAAGGGCACTGGAGGAGCATCTGGGGGACCATTTCATTTAACAGCTGAAATGTTCCTGCTACTGGATTAACCTAGGGATATGTGTGACCCCCTTGCAACTTATTGTCTTGGAATTTGATTCACAGGAGCCCAAAACACTATTATTAAGCTCTGGTTTACACAAGAAATCTTTTCATTCAGCAGATGGTGGAACAGAATTACTTACATAGACTACATGGAAAAAAATCACGTTCCCATCAAGATGGAATGTCTGGGTCTTATATATAATGCCCAGAGATGAAAATTTTCTCCACTGACGTACATTAATTACCACAGTTCAAGTGATGAGGGTTAGGATGTCTTTGTTTACCCCTTTACACCCATAAAAAGTACAGGAGAATCGACACTCAAACATTAATAGTCCTGAACTAGGTTAACAGAGGTAAATGGTTACGGTTGGCCGTGCTAGGCCTGGTCTCTCCCCCCCCCAGCTAAAAGTTTTATAACTGCCAAATACAACTTGTATGCCTGTCTTAATGTAAATTCTAATAAGTCTCCATTTGTTGGAACCACATCTCTCCACAATGTTGAGCCGAATAGGAAGCTCCAACAGGTCATGAAATACAAAGCTGTATGATACGATGAATACCTGACTGACACAGTGATTGTACCTGAATGCTGTTTTTTTTTAATTATAGTTTATTGCTTTTGAATAAAAACAATAGCATATAACCATCTCATGCAAGAGCCCACCTAAAGGTACAGCTGATACATTCAATGTAATAGTAAATCACAAGTCTTCAAAATCTTCTATAAGGATTTGGGGTATATCAAAAGAACAAAGCCATCAAAAAACTGTCCAAGATATGCTGCACCCTACTGGACTATGGGTGGTCAAGTCCAAATTAATACATTTTTATTCAAAACATTGTTGACTCAACAGCCTGTGTTGATGTGACCCCTCTAAAAACTGTTAATTCCATAACATGCATAGCACTAGGGAAGAAGAAAAACTCTGTTATCTCTTCGGAAATATTCAAGCAAGAATTCAGCTAAGTGTAGTTACAGACTAATCGTTCTACGTGTAACAAATAAGACCCACTAAAGAAATCTGTAAATGATGCTACATATTACCTACTGCCAAGCTTAGTTCTTAGATGCACAAAAAACACTACAGCTCGCTTCACCAGTGCCATTGTCCTCCTATAAAAAACTCATTTTTTGTTCTTTTCCAGAGACTTGCAACTGCTTCTGCCAATGACAACCCTTAAAGAGATTCACCAAGTGATGGTATTGCACCCAATATATGGGTGCCTTACCTCCAGGGGAATCTTTGTAGCTCCCCATGTCGTTACATAGTGCAATACGTTTCTGGAAAAATGCTTGTAATTTCAGTAAACCGGGTCCCGGAGGACTTCCCGGTTTGAAGAGCCTCCCAAGTTCCGCCTCCCTGCTCAGCAACATTATGACATGATGCCGGGGAGAGCGCGGGGGCGTGCTCCATTATAGTGAATGAGTGGCAGCTTTCTGAGTGTTTTTTTATGTTGTAATAGTCAGTTTGTGGTGAAACATGGGAACTGGTCGACTAACAACCTAAACAGAGAAGGTGTGTGAGCACTCAGATAAAAATTCGATGTCTATACAGGTATTTATTTATTTTTTTTAACCTTATTTTTATCCTCCTTGCATGCACTGTCCCTCCACTCAATCAGAACCTCAAGCTGCCTTCACAACATCCCTTGGCGCCCCCAGAAATCTTCCCCCAGAGTGTCCGTCTGCTCAGAGATCCTTAGGTACCCCAGTATATCCCCCGGGCAGGGCGAGAGAAGGACTCCCCTAACCTTCCCCCAAACAATGGTGGAGCGGGCGGAACACAGCGGAGTCTGCCCTGGTGAGCACTGATGACGTGGCCCAGCATCAGAGGAGTTGTCACCTAGGAGTGACGGGCTCCATTTTCCTCTTTTTCTGGTGAGCCCATACCCCACAGTCGCCGGCACACTAGGCGAGCCCACTGGGAGGCATGCATCGAGACGCAACTCCTCCCCGGGCTCTCGGTTGACGCTGCCCTTCCCGTTGTGTGTCCCGACCTGCGTCACCAAGGCCGGGTTCACCCAGGAGATGGCAATGAAGCAGCGGGACAGACCTGCAACCCTCGGTAGAGAGGGAGAGCCACCGTTGGGTGCTCAATCCCTCTCTCTCCCCTGCTGATCCCATCCGGCGGCTATACAGGTAGTTTAAACTAAATAAAGGGGAGTATGATGCAGCTCACACCCCTGCCGTCGGTGGGCTGGTCATCACCCCCCAAAATGCCAAATGCATGCATACATCCTCAGAAAAAAATCAGAGCCAACATCCGCCCAAATCAACAACCTCCATAATCTCTTGGCTGGAAAGAGCAAACTGGAGCAGTCCAGGAAGAGGGTACAACCTCACGCCAAAGAGGATGTACATTTCTGGAAGGCAATGGTTGCAAATACTAGGAGCCTAACCAACAAACTTCCTGAACTAACAGCTATCTTGGAAACAGAAAGGTTGGACTGGGTGGCTGTAACAGAAATGTGGTTCACGGAAAACCACAGATGGGATACGGCCATTCCCGGTTACAATCTGTTCAGGAAAGATAGGCAGAGCAAAAAAAGAGTGGGGGGGAGGCATAGCCATTTACATTCAGGAGGAAATAAAAGCCACAGAAGTAAAAGGGCAACCTGGGGACTTCGAGTCACTGTGGCTAACAGTAGACACGGGCAAGGGAAAACCTTTCAGAATCGACGTCGTGTACAGACCCTTAAAATCAAGGAGATAAAGAAGACAAAGACCTAATAGAGGAAATCCACAAAATGTCTGATAAAGGTGAAGTAATACTGTTGGGGGACTTCAACCTACCAGATATTAACTGGAGCACAATAATGGCAGCAACAAGAAGAAGTAGGGACTTCTCATTGTCACTACAAGGCACGGGACTGTGCCAGCTTGTTAAAAACCCAACAAGGGGAGATGCCATTCTCAATCTTGTCCTCAGAAACTCAGAAAGGATCAAGGACATCGAAGTAGGATGTCACATGAGCAACAGTGATCATCATATGGTAAGCTTTAAGGTAAACATAACATAGGACACCAGCCACTCAAACATAAAGTTGCTACATTTCAGAAAGGCTGAATTCCAAAAAATAAGGAACAACATAAGTAGCCAGTTTAATGGAAATAGAGGTTGAGGTCATGTGGGGGAGACTCAAGAGAGCAATAAAGACTGCCACAGATCAATGTGCCAGATGGGTCAGCAAAACAAAAAGAAAAAGAAATCCTCTATGGTTTTCCAAGGAAGTGGCTACCACAGTCAAAGAAAAAGAGAAGGCATACAGCATGTACCAGGAAACCAAAACTGAGAAAGACTGGGAGTTGTACAAGGAAAAAATGAGAGTCTAACAAACAAATTTTAAAGGCAAAAGCCCAGACAGAGGAAAATATAGCAGAAGGGGCAAAGAGAGGAGACAAATCATTTTTTAGATTCAATATTGAACATAGGAAGACAAAAGGGGGGATAGTAAAGATTGCTACTGAAGAAGGAAAATGCACCAAACATGACCCAGAGAAAGCCGAAATCCTCAACAAATACTTCTGCTCAGTGTTTACCAAAGAGGACCCAGGAGATGGCCCAGCCCTGAAAAAACACAACACCCCAGGACCATGAGTAGACATGAGTCCCTTTACAAAAGCCGAAGTACGGGAGGCACTAAATAAACTAAAAGCAGACAAAGCCATGGGACCAGATGAGATGCACCCCAGAATCCTTAAGGAACTGGGGGCAGAATTAGCAGCCCCTCTGGCACTTCTATTCATGAAATCCTTGAAGAGCATTGTAGTACTCTAAGGCTGGAAGAAGGCAATAGTGGTTCCACATCACAAATCAGGCAGTTGTGAAGAGGCTAGTAATTACAGACCAGTGAGCCTCACAGCTATAGTAGGTAAACTAATGGAGACACTACTCAAACAGAGGATCACAGCATTCCTCAAAATTAGCGGCTGACAAGACCCTAAGCAGCACGGTTTCACCGCGGGTAGATCATGCCAGACAAATCTGCTCTAGTTTTTTGACTATGCTACAAAAATAGTGGACGACGGTGGGGCAGTGGATGTGGTGCACCTAGACTTTAGTAAGGCCTTTGATGCGGTTCCACACAGAACGGTGGTAAAGAAGCTTGACCACACAGGGGTTAGTACAGAATTAGTCAGATGGGTACAAAACTGGTTACGAGGCAGAATCCAGAGGGTACAGGTTAATGGAGCACAATCGACGGAAGGCAGGGTGACCAGCGGGTGCCCCAGGGCTCAGTGGTAGGGCCTGTGCTCTTCAATGTTTTTATAGCAGACATCACTGTTGGACTGGAAGGGAAGGTGTGTCTGTTTGCAGATGACACCAAGATATGTAGCAGGGTGGACACCCCAGAAGGAGTGAGCAAGATGGAAGCTGACCTCAAGAAACTAGAAGAATAGTCTGGAGTGTGGCAGCTGAGATTTAATGCCAAAAAGTGCAAGGTCATGCACATAGGAAAGAAAAATCCAAGAAAGGAGCATTACCTAGGAGGCAAAAGACTGGCTGCCTCAAACCAGGAACGATATCTGGGAATCATAATCTCAGATGACTTGAAGGTTAGTAAGCAGTGTGAGAAGGCAACAATGAAGGCCAACAGAATGCTGGACTGCACTGGGAGGGGAATCACGAGCAGAAAGAGAGGTGGTACTACCAATGTATGGATCACTGGTCAGGCCTCACCTGGAATACGGAGTCGAATTCTGGAGGCCTCACCTCAGGAAGGACATTAACCTGGTGGAAACAGTACAGAGAAAGGTGACAAAAATGATTCAGGGTCTGCAGTACATGTCCTATGAGGAAAGACTTGTCCCTCTTCAAGTGGCCTCATCTGAATCTGAAGAGTTGCAGGCATGCGGACACTCAAACTCCCTTCCGAAGGCTTCCATCTTTCCCCCTGCTTCTTCTGGATCTGTGAACTGAAAGGTGTGCCCTCCATCTTGAATGTGTAGCCTCACAGACATCAGCAAGGAATGCGCTATGCCCAGGCTATACAGTTTTGCCCGCACACCATCAAATTATTTCCTTCTGGCCCGAGTGGCAAAAGAAAGGTTGGGGAATAAATGTATGGTTTTCACCTGGTAATGCAACAGTCCTGATCCTCTAGCCGCTTGCAGGATAATATCTCTAGTAGATGCTTCAGAGGTGACCAGCAAAACCGTGCGAGGTGCTTCACTCTGACTGACTGCAGCCCAGGGAGAGATGCGGTTAGTCTTTAAAAAGTTATCTGAGAATAGTGTCTCTTCCAAATGGAGATACCGAGGTAGCCAACTACTTAAAAAGTCCAGTAAATCTTCCTCTGTGCAACTCTCAGGTAGGCCCACTATCTAGACATTAGCAGCCCGCTGAGCATTTTCCAAGGCCTCAAAACAGTATTGGAACTGGGCATTTTCCTGCACCATTTTGCTTGTGCTTGCCTGTGCTTTGGTGGCCATTGATCCAGCTGTAGATGCCACTTTAGTGATGGCCTCAATCTTACCATCCTGTTCAGTGAGCCGGACTAAAATAGACTCAACCTTGGAATCAGTCGCTTGCATTGATTTCTGCAAGGCCTTCCAGGATGGGGCTCAGCCGCTAGCTGCGTCTCGGCTGTCTGCTGTTTTTTTTGAGCCTCCTACCACTCCCAGAATCCCTTGCAGCTGGCATCAAAACAGGACCGGAGCAGGGAGATTCAATAGCCTGCAATGCATGTTAGTGCTTTTTTTTTTTTTTTTTTTTTTTTTTTTTAAATATCATCTTTATTTCATTTTCATTATCACTTACAGTCAACTGTGTCCAGCTTTATGATTCAAGAAAACAAGCAGTGGTACTTACTTATTTCCATACAGTCTCAATATACAGATTGTTCATTATACCAAAAGGAGTAAATACCAGGGAGGATTAAGTTCAGAGTCCAGATAGAACTGGGAGCTTCAGCTTGGCCCAGGATCGGGATACCTTAGTTTCAACAGTGCCGCTCAATAGGTCCTGGATACCAGACAGAAGTTATAGATATCAATTTATACAATGTGCAGCTTAAGTAGGACAGTACCTTCACTAGTTTACCATACCAATCCGGGTCTCAGCGGGGGACCGAGACCCACTTAGTCAAATCCCACATAAGTGGGAGGTGGGGGCAGTGTCCTTCCTCCTCACGCACAAATGCTGTGTCCTTCAACATATAGTATAAAAGCCATCTATTCCACCTAACCATAAATCTATCCTCCCTACCATTTAAGCTATGTGTTATCTTTTCCAAGTGGTAGGTTTGTTAGTTATTGCCCACCAGTCCATAATGTGGGAGTATTAGGAGTTAACTATTTTAGTGATGGCCTTCTTACCAGCTGTTAGCAGAATAGCTAGAGGTAACGGGTGTCCCGATCCCTAAGATTTTCGGAAGAATTAATAAAACAGATGCTAGTGGTGTTAATTGAAAAGGTACACCAAGTATTTCTTGAAGGTCAGTCTCTAATGACCGAATGAATGGCTCCAATTTAGGACAGGAGAACATTACGTGTGTGAGATGTGCCTTGTTCTCTCCACAATTACATGAGCAGGAGGCAGAACGACCTGGGGCATAATGACTTGTGATCTCGGAGTTTTGAAGTACCTCACCAAAAATTTCCATGCATATTCCTCCATTGATGCGAACTAGAGGTATAGTCGCCTAGGCAGGCCTGATCCCATTGCTTGTCACCTATGTGCACACCCAACTCCTGCTGCCACTTTCCTAGGAATCTACCGAACCTACCAAGGGCTCAAACTTAAAGCTTGATAGAAGGTAGATACCAAATGGTTCCGGCTTGGGTTAGCAAGCATATAATGTAGCCTGGCAATCAGTGGTGGCCATTGCTCCTGATTTCGCACCCCTGTTGGTAATGTTTCGTAATAGTGTCGCAACTGCAAATATCTATAGTGATGGGAGTTTGGTAGGTGAAATTTTGCCTGTAGTTCTTGGAAAGACCAGATTTTCCCTTCTGTAACAACCTGGAAGAGATATTTCAAACCATATCTACTCCAGAGCCCAAATACATGGTCCATCTTCCTAGGTTGAAAGTCTGGAAGGGGAGATAGGGCATATTAGTGATATGAAGGGGGAGATCGAAAACTGCCTCTTTATCTGGTTCCAGACGATCATTCTATGTTGAAGCTCTGGGGGTAATTTATTATATATTCTGGAGGTTGTATGGTCTTGGTAGAGTATAGTAAAATAGTCTGAGTCGTGAACAATTTCCTGCTCAATGTCTGCCCAATGAGCCTCATCTACTCCCAGTTGCCTAGCAACAACATGCGCTAGCTGCGCGGCTTGGTAATACCGACGGAGATCTGGGAGGCCAAGCCCTCCTGAGCCCCTCGGCTTAGATAAGATACTTAATCTAATTCTAGGCCTGCGGCCTGCCCAAATGAATCGAGAAATGGCTTTTTCCCAGTCTGTAAACACTGAGCGGATACTAATTGGGATGTTGTTAAATAGGTACAAGGCCCTAGGAAGAACCACCATTCTAATTGCGTCTATTTTTCTGACGAGACTCAAAGGGAGCGTACTCCAACTGACTAGATCTTCCTTAAGTCGATTGGTAAACGGAATATAATTTTGTTTGAAGGCCTCTTGCAAATTTTTAGTTAAGTTTACCCCTAAGTATTTTATTTTCCCCTGGCCCCATTTGCAGGGAAACAGCTCTTTAATGGTCTGATCAGGGGAGTATTGAAAATACAAGATCTCAGTTTTTAATATGTTAATCTTATAACCTGAGACCTGTCCAAAAGCCCCCAGCAGCTCATTAATCTTTGGAAGGGTCTTTGCCGGGTCCCTGAGGTAAAGGAATACGTCATCCGCATAAGAGCTATGGTGTTCCTCTCCAGCCATCTCAATCCTTTGGATATCCTGAGATTGTCTGATGAGCTGTGCTAATGGCTCCATGAAAAGGGCAAATAGGAGGGGTGATAATGGGCATCCCTGCCTTGTGCCCCTATGCAGTGAGAAGCAACCTGAATGATGACCTGAGATCTTCACCCAAGCCCTCGGGGCGGAGTAAATGTTTCCGATCATGTTTACTAACGACAGGGGTAGCCCGACTCTCTCCATAACTGCATATAGGAAAGGCCAGAGCACCCTATCAAACGCCTTTTCGGCGTCTAGACTGACTAGGGCAGACGAGGATTCCCCAGTGCTCATCTTGTGTATTATATGGCACGTTCTCTTTATATTATCTGTAGTTGTACGACCACACACAAACCCGGTTTGATCTTTGTGTATTATTTGCGGCAATACCGACTAGTCTATGAGCAATTATTCCCATAAATAATTTATAATCTGAGTTTAAGACAGAGATCGGACGATAGGACTCACACTTCTGAGGATTTTTGCCTAGTTTGGGGATGACAGATATGTTTGCGTAGGACCAAGTGGGCGGAGGCGGATTACCCTTCAGAACCGAATTAAAGGTGCGGAGCAGGGTAGGTAGAAGCTGACCCTTAGTTACTTTATAAAATTCAATACCGTAACCATCGGGTCCCGGAGCCTTCATGGTTTTAGCTCATGCTAGAGCTCTGACCAGCTCCTGCATTGTAATAGGGTTGACCAGTAGGTTACCCTGTTCTGCAGTGATGCTCAGGAGGTTAACAGATTGCAGGAAATCCCTTATCGATTCAGTTGTTACAGGATGTTCTGGGGTGTAGAGGGTGGAATAATATTTAGTGAACGCACCCACTATATCATCTAGTTTACGGAGTGGTCTGCCATCGACTGGGTGGCCAATAACGTTTATAGTGGAAGCCTTCTTCTGCTTTCTGAGTTGATAGGCTAATAGTCTAGCAGCCCTGGGCCCCACTTCATAGTATCGCTGTCGGAGGAAAGTTAGGGCAATCTCGGTTTGCTGTAAAGCTAACCTATCTAGTTCTAGCTTGACTTGTTTAAGTTGCAGGAGCACCGAACTATCACCCTGCTTATGTGACATTTGCAGAAAATGTAGGGTTTCTTCCAATATGGCCTTTCGTTGCCTACGGGCGTTCGCCTGCTGAGAGGAGTATTTAATGAGATGTCCTCTTAATACTGTTTTTATTGTGTCCCATAACATACTTGGCGAGGTCTCCAAGCTGGAATTATCTGCAATTATCTCTGACAGTTTATCCACTAGAAATTCTTTAAACTGGTTAGACTTAAAATGGTAAGGATTTAGTCGCCATTGCGTACACTTCCTCTGCATTTTAAGATTCCATATAGTGGTTATCTGTGCATGATCAGAGAGGGAAATATCCCCAATATGCGAGCCAACCACTAAATCGGTGTGCTCTATTTGGGTGTAGCATAGGTCTATTCTCGAATATGTATGGTGCACTGCCGAGAAATGTGTGTAATTCCTAGTATTGGGATGTAAGTGACGCCAGGTGTCAGCCCATCCCACCTCTGCTAGAAACCTACCTAAAAAACCTCTGCTGTGTAGTTTTCCTGGGAGTGTTAAAACTAGATGAGTCTCGATCGGGAGTAGGTAGTATGTTAAAGTCACCCGCAAGCATTAAAACGCCCCTAGAGAATTGTATGATTCTGTCCAACAGGCCTTTAATCTCTATCACTGGGGAGTCCGGGGGGAGATATATATTTGCCATAGTAGTCTCAGTCTCCCCTATAAAACCCCGGAGTAATACTAAGCGCCCGTAGGGGTCAATCCACTTATCTAGCAGCTGCCAAGGTGTCTGTTGCGGAATCACTATTGCCACCCCCCTCCTTCTGCCCCCCCTAAAAGTAGAGCTATATATCTCACCCCTCATAAGCTGCCCCAATCTCAGGTGCTCCTCTTTACTTAAGTGGGTCTCCTGTAAATAAATAAGATCCGTTTCCATTTTTAATTTGTGAAAGCACCCTGGACCTCTTGATTGGGGACGTAAGCCCATTTACATTCCAGGACAACTGCTTCAAATGGGCTCTATCCACGATCATTTTTGACGAATAGGGGAGTTAACATTAGCATGCCACAAGGGACCCGGGGGACCCCCCCCCCACAAAACCCCCCATCGCATAGTAAAGTAGACACAATTGACATTCAGTTAGATTACAGATGCAGCGTTCGATATTAACATAACTTTTTGTTGCTGGTAGCTGGTTGCCTTTAAACTGGCAACACTTAATTAACAAGAAATAACTAAATACAACCACCATTTGTATTACAGAGTAATAAATTGGCATTTTCTGTTGTATAGCTAACCCAAGTGGTAATTTCAATAATATTAAACTAACTGTAACAAGAAATTTTAACCAGAACTTCCAATATCAGAGAGCTCACTTAGCTCTCTACAGTGAGGTATCCTCACCTATGTGGGGTATGCCACAGTACGGGATACCCTCAAGGCGTATCTAATGCCTAGGTAGAAAGGGAAGGGGTATGGTTAGTCACCTCTCCAGCCTGCTAGCCTTCTTTTAGGGTGCATGTTACTGCGGGGAGAAGAGCTTATGGAGAGAAAAAAAAAAAAAAAAAGGGGGGACACCTTCTTTTCCCCTCCTTCCCCTTCTTGCGTGCCCACATAGTTAGATACAAAATACAAATGCACATACGCATGCATGAACGTGGGGGGAGGGGGGTGAGGAGCAAAGTAGCTTTTATTAATTGCTTCAGCAAGGCCCCATAGATACTCTCTAATGCTCCATTTGCTTGCACAGGGGTGGGTGTATAGCCACCGAGAGCATTCTAGCGTGCTCTCCAGCTACCCACAAGCACAAGTGGACCCTTGAGCAACCTGAGATGACGGGGAGCCCCATATGCTTCAATGGAACTAGCACTGAGGAGGGCGCGACAGGGCGGACCAGAATTGTTAGCCAGTGCTCTATCCCTCTGAGTCGCGAGACCAGCGTGACACCCTCTCCTCCTTTAGGGTCACAGGACCGGGTTACCATCCATAGTCCAATGTCCAGACCGTCTCATTCACTCCCAGGTCCACCCTGCCCACTACATCACGCTAACTCAAAACGTACTTTGGAACTCCAACTGTACCACCCAGCCCCCATCACCCCTCTCAGCGCTTATACACATTTTCAAAGGAGCAGTTGCACTTCCAGCTATCAGGGAGCATTATTATGATCTTTTGTTTAGGGGTCTAATGCATGACAGTGTATGAGCTAGGAGGGCCAGTCCCATCAAGCAGAATTCTTACCCACACTGGATCTGCATGCCATTCTTTGAAGAATAGGCCAGGTTCTGCATAGAGGGAAAAGAGGGGTGTTAGTATCTCTAAACAAACAAATAACAGAAACCGAAATTAATAGTAAAAAAACATAACATAAGTGTGGATTAGTAAACAACAACTTCAACTTATCTGTAGCGGTTAGTGAAGACGAACAAAAGGCTCAGCAATTCAGCTACGGCAGTCAGACTGCCCGAAATAGCTAACTATAGTGTCCCATTATTCCAGTCAGTAAAGTTCAGGTTACTTAAGCTGCGGCCTCTTCTCTATCCGCTCCTTCTCCGCGAGCTATATGCTTGGAGCTCCACACACTTAAATATCGAAGATCAAGTCGAGGATTGGTCTGCTCTACTTAGGAGTCTGCTATTTTGGATCGCCTCTGCACCTTGCCTCTTCCTGGCCTCTCGCTGACCAGATTGCCAGACTTGCTGCGATAGCTTTGCCGCCAAAGTGTCTCGCGTGGGGCGACTGGCAGTTTTCTGGATTTCGATCCCTTTCTTCCACAGCTCTTCTACCGCCTCTTCTGCCGTATTGTAATTGAGCTGCCCGTCCTTGTGGAAGACAATGAGCTTTGCAGGATAAGGGCAACGGAAACGCAAACCAGCACTTTTCAGCGCCCTCAGGATTGGGATATACGCCTTACGTCTGGCGATCACCTCAGGAGCGAAGTCATTCTCAAAGTAGAGTCGTTGCCCTTTGTAGAGAACCTGCCCCTGTTTCCAAGCTGCGTGTAGTATCTGCTCTTTTTCCTGGAACTGGAGGAATCGCACCAACATTGTACGCGGTCTAGCTTCCGGGGGGGGTCTGGGCCCAAGCGCGCGGTGTACCCTCTCGAATTCTAAAGTTGCCTCCTTAGGGACATTCAATGCCTGCTGCAGCAAACTTCGGATAAATCCCAAGGGATCAGTGCCCTCCTCGCCTTCTGGGATCCCTGAGATCCGAACGTTATTGCGTCGGCTTCGACTCTCTGCATCCTCAGCCCGCGCCTGCAGGGTCTGCAAATTTTGATTTAATTGCATTATGGCCCATTCAGACCTATCTATTCTGGAATCAGACGCCGACACTTGCTGTTCGAGTTGTTCCTGTTGTTTCTCTAACTTCCCTATATCGGTCCTAAGGGCTGCTGTTGTGATTCGAAATTCGTTTCTAAATTCACGCAGCTCCGAGAGGACTAGGGTCATTTGACGCTGCAGCGTCGCAAGTGGTGGCTGCTCGACCTTGTCTGCACTGTGCCTCGAGGTTGTTGAGGCCTGAGACGCTTCGCTACTGGAATCCGACAATCCCCCTTCATCAGTTGCTGTATGGCTTTTTCTTGCAGCTTTCTCCCCTCGATTCGACATTATCTCGCCTCCGGGATGATTCCTATCTAGTTTTGTCTCAAAGTATTTGTGTAAATGGAGGCTTTAAAACGGCTACGGCGGGAGCCTACGTTTTAGGCTGCCATTGAGAGCGTGACGTCACCGGAAGTCCTCATGTTAGTGCTTTTATAAGTTCCAGTCAGATGTTTTATAGTTCCACTGTTCTCCCAGGGATAAGTACAGTCCCAGTAGCGGAGCTACGGGGGGGGGGGCTGCCTGTTCTGGTAGCTCTGGCTGTGAAGCGCCACTCTCTGAAGGGGTGGGTGACAAACAGGAGCAGCATAGGTGATGTAACTACAGTCACAGTCCCTCTCATCTCTTTCACAAGTAAGTGCCACAGGCAGCTGCTGACTAGAGAGCAATAGACGGGACAGTAGAGCAGAGCTCACTCACACACACACACACACACACACACACACACACAGACACACACACACACACACACGTAAGTGGGACGTTCCTGCCCTTAACTGTTTGGGAGACTAGAGTGATTGAAGTCTGAATGGCAGCTACAATATGTTATAGGCTGTCTCTGGTCAGGCTATAACACCGAAATCCTTGATAGAAAAGAGAGACAATCTCCTCACTACACTCATTTTGAATGTAAGGCTGTGACAGAAACCGCAGGTGTTTGTGAGACACAATTGTGGCGACCCTTTGCTTGGTGAGTGTGGATGCCAAGCAGAGAGGGGCGAGGGGGTGCTGCTCTGAATCCTCCACAAGAATATAATGTAAACAGAGGATTGGCTATGGAGCCAAGGGAGTGGATCTGTGGACTTTCGGGACCTGTTGCTTACACTGGCCTTTCAGTTCTGGCAGCGGCATTCTGTTCCATTTTAGGCTTAGCTGTCTTTTGTGTGCAGCCATCATTCAGTTTGTAAGGACACTGGGCCCGCTCTCTGATTGGTACAACTACTTGGATGGAGAGTCCATTTGTGGATGCCCAGGAGTGGGGAGCAGCATATACCACAGCAGGTTGGAAAATCATATTCGAAGCAGTGGCAGTAGAAGGCATTTAGTGGTGCTTGTAACTGGAATCTGCTATTCTTATTTTGTATGATTGGTTGGGGCTATTACACAAAACTTAGCCTGAGTAAGGTCTGGGGGCATTGAACATGGTATCAGTGACTGCCAGAACAACTGCTGTGTGTGTGTGTGTGTGTGTGGGGGGATTCTGCAAACAGAACTCTGTTTGCCTGTCCCATAAAACTTGTATTTTCTGTGTAATGGGCTGGGGCTACATCAAACAACTGAAAAGGTAAGGTTAACTTGGCATGGCTAAGGTCCTGGAGCTTAAACATGGCATTGGCGGCTGGTAGAACGACCATGGGTAGGGAGAGGGGGTGTATTCTGAAAAAAACTCTCAGACTATCTCCCCCATTATTTTATAGTTTTAAAGATAAGGCTATGGTCCTGGGGGTTGAACATGGTGTTAGCAGCCAGTAGAGCAAACGCGGGATGGGTTGGGGGCGTTAAACAGTGTTCATTAAACAACCCTTTTTACTGTCTATCTCAGACCCAACTGCCTCTTCTGACACTCCCCATGGTTAAATCATGTATTCTTCTTTCTTTATTTTCATTCAGAAACCACTCCTTGGTTTGAGTTCCTTGTATTAAATATTTCCTTGTAAGCTGCATCATAGAAACATAGAAGTTGATGGCAGATAAGGACCACAAGACCCATCCAGTCTGCCCATTTCTTTTTCTGCCTTATGAATGTGCCATAGGCCTGTACTCTGTCAATAGCCTATCTATTCATACTCATCTGTATTGCTCCCTTATGCCTATCCCATGCCTGTTTGAAACCCTGCACTGTATTCATATCCACCACTTCCTGAGGTAGGCTGCTCCATGCATCCACCACCCTTTCTGTGAAAAAGAACTTCCTCACATTACCACTTAATCGGTCTCCCTCTAATCTCATGCTGTGTCCTCTTGTCCTGCTATTTTTCTTATATTGAAACATGTTAGACTTTTTCACCTTGTTAATGCCCTTAAAGTGTTTGAATGTTTCGATCATATCACCTCTCTCCCTCCCTCCTTTGCTCTAGGGTATACATACTGAGCTCCGTTAATATGTCCTTATATGTTTTCTGATGCAGTCCCTGCACCATTTTGGTTGCCCTTCTCTGAACTGCCTCTATTTTGTTAATGTCCTTGTGAAGGTGCAGCCTCCAGTACTGCAGGCAGTAGTCCAGATGGGACCTAACCAGTGTCTTGTAAAGAGGGATTATTACCTCCCTCTTACGACTTGTGATACCCCTACTAATACACCCCCACATTCCCCTAGCCTTACCTACTTGTTTAGTGCTGCCTTTTCTGTACTTTTTTTGATTCCCCAAGCAGCATTTCCTTGTTGTTTAAATGGAGAAACTGTTGCTTGTATAGTTCCACGTTGGCATTGCTATGCTAAATGAGGAAGTACCAGTACAGTTTCTGTGACGTTTAACATTATTATAGGGCAGAGTCAGAGGGTCACCCTAGCCTCTGTTTATCAAATGTGGAGCTATTTGGTAACTGTGTGTGTAATTCCCTGCTAGACATGTGTCTGATTGGGGGGGGGACCTTGAACCAGAGTCTAGTGCTGAGATGGAAATATTTTTGCCAGATTTGGATGATTGTTCAAGCTCAGGTCCTTACTGTCCTGTAACTGTACATGCTTCAAATGATTTCTATCCAGCAAACTATAGCACAGAAAGGTGGAAGTACATGGCATTATCCTCTGGTGTGTGTTTGAGTTGTGAGTTAATGTTTTGGAAAAGCTGAATAGAGTGTGGTGCTGGCGTGTGGGTTCATCTGTGCCGGTGTTGGTGTGGAATCTGTGTCCATTTTATGTGTGTGTGTGTGGGGGGGGGCTTAGACTTTGTCAGGTGTTTGTCGTGTTGAAGCATCAACTTCTACAGAAAATAATCTTGCTGGTAAAATGTGCTTCTTCTATGTTTGCAGAAAAGTATGATGTGTCTATTCAATGTACTCGTTATACTGATTATGATTCTGACCGTACCAAACTTTGAAATTGTCACTTTCACTTGCTGCCATCTTGGAGACCCCAGCTGACTGACTTGCCCCCCCCCCCGGCTCCCAAACCCGGCTCTGCCACTGTACAGTCTTATGTGACTGTACTTAGTCCTGGGAGGACAGCGGGACCAGCACACAAAAGAGCAGAGCTTATAAAACTCTGACTTACACTGCAGTCTGTTGAATCTCCCAGTGCTGCCTACTGCTCTGATGGGTATACCGTCATATGGGTGACTCAAATTGAGCGACTCAGCTTTCAGTGACTCAATCTGAGTGCCCATTATGTGAGCTACCCTGAAAGGCTAGCGAGGTGTGGTTATAGCACAGAGCAAAGGGAAGAATGGTGAGGATGTAGAAGGGTGAACGGAAGAGGGATAATGGAGAGGGTATGTGGGAGGTAGTGTGGCATGGTACTGCTAAGCTGGCTGTGTGGTGTTGTGGTGAGGGTGGCTGGCTGCAGTGAGGAAGGGGCTGGGTGGGGCACACTTTTTTTAATTTTATGTGCAGGTTAACCTTTTTTTTTTTTTTTTTTTCGAGTTTCTCCCCCTCCCTGACATGCACCCCCCCTGGAGTTGAGAATCAAAAGTGTGTGTGTGTGTGGGGGGGGGGGGCACAGCCACCCTGCATAAACATATTTGTCCATTTTGTCAGTGTTCTTGTCCTCGCTGGGGTGTGTACATTGCTGTTTTGGTTTTCGGTGATGTATACTTGCTGTAATGGCGATCGCTATTTAGCGATCGCCATTATGACATGGAACCGCTCTGTTGTCAGCTGCAGGGGATCCTGGGTTTGTTGTTACAAGAATGTCAGCTTGCAAGTCGGCAGAATTTGTCTGATATAATTTATCATATTGCAGAAAACCGTAAGTAAAAAAAATATACATTTTTGCACATAAAATACAAATTTGGAGCCGCTCCACACTTAGGCACGGGGCTCTTAAAGCTAACTGTTCCCCTTTAACTGTTCTGTCGTTACTTCTGTTGTATTCTGGGCTCTGAATGAGTTCACCGACCTAGAAGGGCAAACATGAAATAAATGACGATGAGTAATGATGAACAAACAATTTTAAAAGACACTATTAATCATTAATTATAACACATACATTTTACAGACAGTTTCTATCTAACAGCAACCATCAATCTATAGTTCACTCTTGCTCCACCAAGCCTTTAATGATATGTAGACTAAAGGTGTTACTCCTGTTGCTTGGAAGACTAATTTGTGACTTAAGATGCTTTACAACAATTTGAAACCACCATAAATTTCCACAAGTCACCCACTCCCACAAAATACATATGCCTCACTCAATTTGGGACATAGAGGACTTCATTTGGATCATAAAGCACTATACGTTGGCCATTCATACAGATTGGTGTGTCCACTCCTGACACGTGCCATGGTAATGAGCGTCGTCAAAATGGAAATATAGTAGTGCTCTCTGACCTGCACTTTCCATACAAAGAAGATGACAACATAGAAATTATGCTTAAGATGTGAAGATTTTCCAGAGTAACCTCAGCTACCCAAATGATTCCTTACTTGAAGCACACAGGTGAATTTGACCTAAGCACAGTACGATATTTGCCCTCTCCAAAGTAACTAATGATTGGCAATCTGCGCTTGACTCATAAAGACACATCTGCGCCCTTTTTCTTGACCTAAGCAAGGCCTTTGATACTGTTGATCACAACTTGCTTCTATCCACACCGCATTGCATTGGGCTTGACAACATAGAAACATAGAAATTGTCAGCAGATAAGGACCGCTGGCCCTTCCAGTCTGTTTGTAGGCCCTATACATTGTATGTGGCTACTGACCCTATGTGATCAATGGCTTTTCATCACTCCCTCCCATCTCAAGCTTCCCTTGTGCCTGTCTCAGGCATCCTTAAACTCTTCCGCTGTGCTTGCACCCACTACCTCCTGTGGCAGACTATTCCAAGCGTTGACTACTCTTTCTGTGTAGAAAAGCTTCCCTACATTACCTCTTAATCTACCCCCTTCCAATTTCATATTGTGCCCCCTTGTTCTAGTACTTTTTCTACATTGGAAAAGGTTCCCCACCTGCACCTTGTTTATGCCCTTGAGGTACTTGAAAGTTTCATTCCTGTCCCCACGATGTCTCCTCTCCTCCAGTGAAAACATATTGCGGTCCCTTAGTCTCTCCTCATATGTTTTGTGGTGCAAGCTCTGCACTATCTATGTTGCCCTTCTCTGGATAGTCTCCACCTTATCTATGTCCTTGTGCAGGTGTGGCCTCCAGAACTGCATGCAGTACTCCACATGAGGCCTTACCAATATTTTATACAATGGCGCCATTACCTCTCGCCTCCTGCTAGTGATACCCCTGTCTATGCACCCCAGTATGCCACTGGCCCTCCCTGCTGCCTTTGTACACTGCTTTGATGCCTTACGATCATCAGAGATGATAAACCCTAGGTCCCTTTCCTATTTGGTGACAGTCAGCGCCTGCCCACCAACCTGTAGCCCTCCCCAGGGTTCCCTCTTCCCAGGTGCATTATTTTGCACTTCTTTGCATTGAAGCTCAATTGCCACATCTCTGACCATCTTTCAGGCTTCTCCAGGTTCCTCTTCATTTTCAGCACTCCTTCTGGAGTATCCACCCTGTTGCAGATCTTGGTGTCATCTGCAAACAGCAGACCTTTCCTTCCAGCCCCTCTGTAATGTCACTAATGGAGACATTGAACAGGACTGGTCCTAGTACTGATCCCTGTGGTACCCCACTGGTCACCCCCTTCTCCCCAGACTGTACCCCATTTACCACCACCCTCTGTCTCCTGTCTGTTAACTAGTTCCTAACCCAGTTCACCGCATTGTCTCCCATGCCCAGACTACCCATATTGTTAATCTGCCTTCTAAGTGGGACAGTGTAGAAGGCTTTGCTGAAATCTAGGTAGGCGATGTCTACTGCCCTCCTTGATTTATTTCCATAAGTCACCCATACAAAAAATATATTACATTCATTTGACACAACCTTCCTGCTGTGAATCCTTGTTGCCTCAGATCCTGAGCACCTCTAGATTCAATATGTGCCACTATCCTTTCTTTCAGCAGTGTCTCCATGATCTTTCCCACCACTGAGGTGAAACTGACTAGGATTAGACCTTTGAGTCAGAGATTCTTTTACAGAGGTTCCACGTCAAAAACAGATTACAGCAGACAAAGGACAGTATTACACTGATACAGAACTAAGATTATATAACAATGGATAAGGAGGGTACATATGCAGTAATGTCTAAATACAATCCAATTAGCTTATGCAGAGTTGTGAACAGGACAAAGATAAAGAACAGCTAGAACATGTAAAATAATAACAGTTCTATTGTCACAGTGCAAGAAACGAAGTGCTAGCTAAGATTTGGTTAGCCTCCGGTACAAGCAGTGCTACGAGGAGAACAAGGAACTGCAATATAGAGGATTGAGAGGGGAAATTGAGGCCAAGCAGGTAGAAGGTAGGGAAGTGTCTAAGAGAAGACTAGGGGGAGAAGCAAAGCTAGGAGGGGGGAGGGGGGAAGAAGAGGGGAAAATAAGGAGGAAAAAAATAGTAAGAGGTAGGAGGGGACATAGGGTATGTTGGGGCAGAAAGTGCACAGGTGGGGACAGTGGGGTGTAGGGGAGATGGGCTGGTAGGGGTTGAAAGGAGCAAAGAAGGGTGGATAGGAGAGTAAGAGGTAGGATGAGAACAGGGAAAAAATGGTATACAATTTCCAGAGGAACTGTAGTTCCTTGTCTCCTCCTTACTGCTGCTTTTGTGCAGTGGGACTACATGTGCCCTCCTCCAGTCCTCTGGAACGACACCCATGTTGAGTAACTCTGTGAACAGGGCCATCAGAGGTGCAGCTAGTTCCCCTCGCAGCTCCTTTAATATCCTCGGGTGGATGCCATCTGGCCCCATGGCCTTATCCAACTTCAGCTTTGTGAGGTCTTCCAGAACTCTCTCTGCTGTGAATGGACTGGTGTCCACTCCCCCCCCCCCATTGCCTCTGTAACCCAGCTGTGGTCCTTGACCCTCCCCCTCCTTAGTGAACACGGAGCAGAAGTATTTGTTCAGTATTTCTGCCTTGTTCAGATCCCCCTCCATACACTCTCCCTCCTCCCCTTTGAGCCTCACAACCCCCCATTTTTCTTTCACTGATGTACCTATAAAATGCCTTATCTCCTTTGTTTACAGACTGTGCTAAACCCACTTCTGTCTGCACCTTCATCTTCCTAACAACCTTCCCTGATTCCCCTTAGACATTCAATGTACACCTCCCTGTCCTCCTCCCTTTGGCTCCCGTTATATTTTCTGAAACTTAGCCTTTTAGCCCTGACTTTGTCCCCCACCTCTTTGGAGAACCATAGTGGTTTCCTTCTTTTTTTCCCTTTGGCCACTATCCTAACATCTTTGTTTGTTATCTCCACTCTGGCTCCTTTCAGTTTCTCCCATTGTTCTTCCACCCCTTCTATTGCCCCTCCCTTCCCCTCCCTTTCCCAGGACTGCTTGTATACATCTACCCATTTCAGTGAAATCCACCCTCATGAAATCTAATACTCTCGTCCTTGTGTGGCTTAACTGAGTCCATGTCTCCATGCTGAACCACACCATGCAGTGGTCACTGGACCCCAGCTGCCCTTCCACCTATATTTCTTTGACTCTGTTCCCATTGGTCTGTACCAGACACAGAACTGACTTGCCCCTGGTTGGTTCATGCACCAGCTGCCTGAGTCCAACCCCCTACAGGAATTCTAGGATGGCTGTACTTCTGGCTGAAGCAGCCACTTGGGTGGCCCAATCCATGTCTGGCATATTGAAATCCCCCAATAGTAGGATTTCACCTTCAGCTGCCATGTCGCGTGTGTTCTCCACTAGTTCCTTGTCTTCTTCCTCCCTCCCTCTGTGCCGGAGGTCTGTAAATCACCCCGTGCATATTGCTGTTCCATTCTCTGGCTCCAGGGTGACCCACATTACCTCGGCCTCCCCCTGTCTTCCCTGAACTTCTGTAGCCTTTATACCATCTCTGATGTACAGGGCCACTCCCCCACCCTTTTTACCCTTCCTGTCCTTCCTGAACAGTGTATAGCCTGGTACACTGACTTCCCAGTCACGATTAGCAGAGTACCACGTCTCTGTTATTGCTGCTACAGTATGTCAAGGCCTGCATTTACCAACAAGGCCTCCACATCTGGAACCTTATTTCCTAGGCCACGGACATTCGTTAGCATGACCTTCCATGTTTTACAGCCTGCCCTCCCTCTGCTCTTGTTCTCCTTCCCCAGTGCCTTTTCCCACCCCCAGTTGTTTCCTCTGTGCTCTCTCCCCCCTGTATCACCCATTATACATGTTTTGCTTGCCTGCCCCTCCCTGCCTGCTTTAGCTGTTCCTGTATTCAACTTATGTTCCTGCATGTTTCCATGGGGGGGTCCTAAGCTTCTTGACTCTCCTGGCTCTCCCCCCCTTGGCCAGTTTAAATGCTCACAGCTGGAGCGTTTAAACATCTCACAAAGGACCAAGGTTCCCTTCTTGGGACAGATGCAGGCCATCCTCCTTATATAAGCCTACATCTGCTCAGGTCAGGCCCCAGTCCCCTATGCAGCCAAAACCCTCCCTTCCACACCAGTTCTTCAACTAGGAGGTGAAGAAAGGGAATGTGGAGTGCCCTAGCTTCCCCTGTACCCTGGCCAGGTAGCACCTCCGAGAATGAGACGGAGTGTGCTGTCTGTTTCAGGATTCCCCCCAGCTTCCTGAAATCCTCCTGGACTCTGGCTAACTCCAGCCTTCTCCTGGCTAGGTCATTGGTCCCCAGGTGGACAATGACATCCAGCTGCTCCCTTCTAGCTATTGCCATAGCGATCCTGTGGATTCGCTTCCCATCCCTCCACGCAGTGCTTCCTGGGAGGCACTTGACCTCCCTCTCTCCCCTGCTAGGTGTCCCTAACTCCACTCCCCAGACAATAGAGTCCTCCACTAGGAAAAGCTTCCCCCTTCTCCGAGGTCCCCTGCCTCCCTTCCCTGGGGCTCTATCCTGGAAGAACCTCCCATCCTCCCTGGTCCCAGCCTCGGGTTCCTGAGTGGATCTTTCCCATTCCTCCAAAACAGTGTAGGAATTGCTAAGTGGGACCGGTTGGGGGATGTGCTTTTAACCCCCCTCCCTCACCCTCCCTGAGCCACCAAAGTCCAATCACTCCTCTTCTCTGGCATCCTTTGAGGTACAAGTTGTGGACCCAGTGGTCTCTGGGTGGGGGTGGATGCTGCCTTCAGCTTGGCCAACTCTGCTCGGAGACAGGCAACCTCCTCCCTCAGCCCAGAGAGGTGCCTACAGATAGCACAGCATTGCAGCCTCCAGAACGTCTCCCTGAAGACAGCTGCTCCACAACCACTGCATTGCACTACTCCCATCATGTCTGTTTCCCTCCTCAATCTACTGCCTGTTTAAGATGGCTATTTGTTAACTCCCAAATATAGGGAGAGCCCTTGGGGGGTGCGTTGCGGGGTGGAAGGAAGGGAGGGACTACACCACAGGCTCTGTCCAGAAACTATCAGCCAAGGAGTCCTCTGGCAGTGTCTCCTCACTCCACTCACCGTGGACCAGACACATCCAATTACAAACACACAGTCACAAACTCACCAGCAAGCATCCCTCAGTCCTGCCCAAGCTAAATGGAAAAGCACACTGAAATAGCAGTTAAGATCTCACATTTAAACAACACTAATCCCAATAATGTGATGCCTGCACTTAAAGTTCAGACACAGCCAATTATAAACACACAGTCCCAAACTTATCAGCTGCCTTGAGGTGGTTTAAATCCTATCTTATTGGCAGAAAACAGCAAGTAAAGGCACCACTCAAACTACTCCTGAGGGGGTGCCTCAAAGGTCTATTTTGGGAACTCTTCTTTTTGCAATTTAAATAAATAAGATAGACTCTAATATCACTACTGTAAATATGCACTTCTTCGCAGATGTGGTTGTTTACACAGCCAAGTCCACCCCCGAGCTAGCATGTGCAGAACTACAGAGAGAATTTGATGTCCTTCAACACACCTTTCTACAGCTAAAACTACATCTGAATGCAAAACATAGACCAAAGCCATGTTCATCTCCACCTCATCATCCTCTATAAAACCTGCACCAAGTAATCATGTCTTAAAGATCCAAACTCTTCCTAGAGCGACACTGGACGTCGTAGAAAAATTCACAAACCTTGGGTTTTGGATTGACAGTAATCTCAGCTTTACACACAATATTGATGAGCTAGCCAAAAAATGACAGCAAAGATTGGGTATATTCTTCTGCATTAAACACCTCCTCAACCATGAGGCGAAAATAAAGCTAGTTCAAACTACCTTCCTTCCATTACTTGACTATGGAGACATTCTCTACAGTCACTGCCCAAAAGTGGCACTTTCCAAACTTGACACGTTGTATCACCATGCGCTGCGCTTCATCACATATGCTCCCTTCAACACCCACCACTGCTCGTTATATACTGTGTCAGGCTGGTCCTCACTTAGTGCCAGGAGATTGAGGAATGCTTCTCTTGGGATATATATAGAGCCATTCCCAACAAGCTGCCCTTATACATCACCAGCCTTTTCCAATGGATGCAGGGGACCTACTACCTAAGGCACTACTCCCTTATCATACTCATCGTCCCAAAGATCAGAACATGCTATGGTGTCTCCTCAATCAGTTTTACCCTCCCTACTCTTTGGAACACCCTCCAGAAGTCTCCAAGACTTACCCAAATACCTGGTGTTATTGCCTTTAAATCTGTGCTAATTAGTGTGATACACGAAACATGTGACTGCCTTACTTAACTGCTCTACATCCTGGTCAGTAGATCCCTTGTAGCCTGGCTACTTCCCTATTCCATGCCTTACTCTCCTTCCTCCACTTCACCCCATGTAGCCATTCTAGGCTACTCCCTAGTAGCCCTCCTAGCCCTCCAT
Organism: Neoceratodus forsteri; assembly: GCA_016271365.2. Classification (NCBI taxonomy): domain Eukaryota; kingdom Metazoa; phylum Chordata; order Ceratodontiformes; family Ceratodontidae; genus Neoceratodus; species Neoceratodus forsteri. The sequence continues at coordinate 172,276,920 of JADMNL010000028.1, forward strand.
TTTTCTCTATTCCCTCCCACTGCAAAATGTTCCTACCTCTAAAACCTTCACCCATGCCTCTCACCTTCTTCCATCCTCTCCTCCTCTCTTCACTCCATGTAGCCATCCTAGCCTTCTTCCAAGTAGCCCTCCTAGCTCTCCTTTGTTTTACTTCTCCCCTCCCTCTGCAAACGTTTCCTACCTCTAAGCCTAAATCCTTGTCTTTCACCCCCTTCCATCCTCTCCTCTCCACCCTCCTTTGCCTAACCTCTGTTTGCTATCCACCTTGTTTATATTGGGTACTCTGGTCAGGACGAAGTGTAATATGGAATATGTAATATGGATTTGGATGAAATATGGAATATGGGTGTGCTCTTGATGTCTTTCTGTTTGTTGTATTATTTTTATTGTGTTCTTAATTTGTCTGAAACTATACATGCCTTTGTAAAAATGTTTTGTCCATCCCAGGACCATATTGCAAATGAGCTCTGCTCAATGATGTTTTGCCTGGTTAAATAAAAATTGAATTGAATCTGGGGTGCAACCAAAGCTGTCCCTCTCTCAAATTCTAACCTGCCCCCTAAAAATTAACCTGGTAACATATAGCTGTCTAGCTGTGCTTCTGCCAAGGGGTTTTTATGACATCACAGACTTTCAAAGCAAAGTTCAAGATGTAGCTGATCTTGTTATTGTTTATTCTTGTTGTGTATTTGTATTGTTCTGTTTTGTCATCTTGGTCTAATTTGTAGAGATGCTCCGAACATTGGAGGGGCACCTTTTATAAATAAAATTCTACTAATACTACTACAGTACTACTACTGCTATCTGACGTGGAATCTGCCATACAGCCCCCCACCCTGACATCTAATACTGTACTTCAGGTGAGATTTTCCCCATGTTCTTACCTGCACTAAATACCCTAACCCTAAAAATATTGTAATAAAAAATAAGAGTTGTCCTCCCACATGGATGCGTCCCATAAATTCACTTGCACATTACATACTGTTGGAAGGATACATATCACACATGCTCTCTACCTTCTGTATCACAATATCACCCCCCCTTGGTTCAGTATTACTTTGTCCCTTCAGAGGCTGTATGCCACAGTCTGTCACCTGCCTTACAGCTGATGAGATGCTTTAGTGTTCCAGGGTGCTATCACCACTTGGAGCACCTGTAATGGCACCCTAGGGCTGGGGTACTTACATATTACTGGTTTTAAAAACCAGAGAGACAAAAAATAGAAAGAGAGGGACACACTGAAAGAGAACATGGGTAAGCTGATCTACAAAACGGAATGCTGTCTAGAACTAGGAAGTACAGCTCCACATCAAGCAGACTGAATACACCGTAACGCCTTCTTATTGGTGTGCGAAGGTCCGACATCCCTGATTGGAGAGGCTCAGTGATGGAACTCCTCCAAGTGCCCAGAAAAAGGCAAGTTAACTATTCATCTAAAATTTGCAAAATTGTCAGGACCTGGTATTTTCATGTGTTTATATATGTTCGTATAGATAAGAACTGAAAATGTTATTCGTGTTTTATTTTATAATTTTTGGCTGAGAAAGGCACACAGAGCTGAATCTCACTTCCAGGGTGTGTCCCGGGAGCACGAGGAGGTTAAGTGACTGGCAGCTGCTGTACATGTAGGGACTTGACACCAAGACATGGAGTACTGGTCTGCCATGGTTGGGCTCCACAGGTGAAGGCTTGCATCTGTGACTTCAGAACAGTGAGTGATCTAGCATTTTTTTTCAAGGATATAGCACTTTTAATGATGCATTTAAAGTTTGCCTTTTTATAGCTCTAGGTGCATTTTTTCCCCAAGATGCATCTGGAAACAACCTTTTACCGGCTCAGTATGGTATAAGTTGTAAAACACATCGACACATAAACAAATAAATACAGATCAGATTAGACTAAAACAGGGACTGTTTGCTGGTCTAAGGGTGCAGTGGGTGCTACCTTGCTTTAAGGCTGGATCCACAAGTGCTGCAGAGGGAGAGATTGTGTGCTACATGTAGAAAGGAGGACAAGTTTGACACAACCTGTAAAAAGCCATTTTGCACATTGCCACAGAGGCCTGCAACCACGAGAGGAGCTCAACCAGCCAGAGGAGGGACCCACACCCTGCACACGGAAGGAGATCCTACTGGAATGTGTGGTGGGGTGTCAGAATTGCAGGACCTGGTCCTGCAGTTTGTTTGGCTAGTGAGGTTAGCTAGTTTAACATATTTTGTGAACCATTCACTGGACAAAGCTGTGCGTGTGGATTTACTAATCCCCACTGGGGTTTAAATTTAAGTTTGGTCATTAACCTTTTTTTTTTTTTTTGCATGGTTTCTTTTAGGTGCACAAGAACCCAGGCAATGGCAGACTACAGGTCTGCACTGATTCTACAGCTGGGTACCCAGTAACTCTAGTGTAAAGGGAGCTCCCTAGAGACAAGTGGGTTGCATATGCTGTAACTAGTACCAGTGAGAGTTGTGGTGTCCAGACAGTACAGTCGGGCATGTGGGATTTGTGTACGTGGCGTGGTGTGGTGTGGGGGTGGTCTACCTGAAATACAGCAGGTGTCCTGCAATTTATAATCTGAACTCCTATTTTGCATTTAACCCTTTTTTCCCTTTTCATAGAACATGTTCCGACTAGCTGCCACTATCCTAATAAAGCCCTTGTTATTTGTTCATATTTAATGTCTGTAAACATATTAGTAATAGAATGTCATTAATTGCATTTTTTGAATGCCTTTCTTGATCCAAGGCACAGTGAAAAGTGATATTAAAAAAACACATAGTGTAAAACAACACAGTTCACAATACCAGCAGCTATATAAATACACCATATGTAAATAGTAATAAAGGTGACAGGCTGTGCAGAAGGACCAAACAATTAATCACCTTCAAATCCTGTCTAAAAATCCATGTTTTAAGTTTACGTTTGAAAGTGGGGACTGAGAGACCAGACCAAAAATTGGGAGGGGGGTCCTTAGGAGGAGGGCAGCAACTGAGAAAGCCCCGTCCCCAGCTGACTTTAGTCTTTTTTTTTTTTTTCACTTTGTTTATCTTCTTGACACCCCGGGCATCCTTCAGGAGTGCCACATGGATCTCCACCCTACTCCCAACCTGAACCCCTGCATTCCCGTGGCCTCTCCTCCCTCGAACGACTGCAGGCTGACCCGACCCCCGGTACCATCTCCGGGGCTGATTCCGCTCCCCCTTGGCGGCTACCTCCTAAGCATAAGGGGCCTACCTGCAAGTTCTCGGGTCTTCCGGAGAGAGAGAGAGAGATCCTGGGCGCGTCTGGGTCGGTGTTCGGGATGTGGGAGGGTCCACTGGGGCCACTGTCATCTCCCGATGTGCAGGAGGTATTTTTCTTTGCTTTTTCTGTCCCTCCCCACCACGGAGCCTGGCCAGCAAGGCTACGGAATGCTGTGGCTCTGCCCCTGACATTATGCCACGCCGCTACACTGGCGACCCTCCAGCCACAGCCAGAGGCCGCCCTAGAACGAGCGCATCTCACCCCACCCCGGAAGAGAGAGCAGTCAGCGGATGCTCAATCTCTATCCCCCATCACCCCTGGCGGCCCTGGCTCGCTCCCAAACTCGGGTCGCCAGCGTGGCGTGAGGTGTGGCGTCCAGCGCCTCAACCCTCAGTGCCACTGGGCCGGCTGACTTTAGTCTTGACCTGGAAACAACCAACATCCCCATACTGGAGGATCAAAACTCCTGGATATTGAAGTGGTTTGCAAGAAGGTCCTTGGTGTAGAGAGACCCCAGTCAGTTAAGGGCCTTATAAGTCCAAAGAAAGATTTTAAAATCAGTTTGCCATAAGACTGCTCACGAGTGCAATGAATTTAGCACAGCAGTAATATGATTTATTTTCCTAGTTGACATGGTTAATCCAGCTGCTGCTTTCTGCACAATCTGCAGATGACAGGTCTGACCTGCAGGAAGGCACTGGTACAGCACATTACAGTAATCAAGGCGAGAGATGACAAAGGCATGTATCAGTGTTGAAAGATCGTCTGCATCAAAGCCGGGGCACAACCCAGCTATGTTTTCAGATGGTAAAGCCACTGTTCACCACAGCCAAAACCTATGACACAAGAGACAGCTCCTGGTCATGAGTGACCCCTAGTTTGCGCACCACCTGCCTGTCTCCAAACTGCTCACCTTCAGATGCTGGCAGATCCAGGCTTTCCACAATGGATGATCTTGGATGATGTGGTCTTACCAGTAACAACTCAGTTTTGCCCAAATTCAACATCAATCCGCTGTGAGTCATCCACAAACTGACATCTCAAGCACAGCTATTGGACAGCTCTGTCCATGGAAACATAGAATTTGATGGCAGATAAGGACCGCTTGGCTCACCCAGTCTGTCCATTTACCCTACCTACCGTAACACCACATACCCTACTTGATCTCCAGCTCCCCCCTTTCCTTACCACTAAGGTTACCTTACGTCTATCCCATGCTGTCTTGAATCCTATTACCAGTTTTGCCACCACCACCTCCACTGGAAGGCTGTTCTAGGCATTCACCACTTTTTCTGTGAAGAAGTACTTTCACACAACTCCCCTGTCTACTCCCTCCAGCTTCATTGCATGGCCCCTTGTTCTTGAGCATCTCTTTTTTCTGAAAATGCTTCCCTCTTTAACCTTATGTATACCAATGAGGTATTTGAAAGTCTCTGTCATATACCCACTCTCCCTTCTTTCCTCCGGGGTGTACATATTGAGGTAATTTAGTCTCTCCTCACAGAGCTTTTGATGCAGACCCTGCACCACTTTAGTTGCCCTTCTCTGGACCGACTCTACTCTGTCTGTGTCCTTCTGGAGATCTGGTCTCCAGAACTGGACACAGTACTCTAGGTGAGGTCTCACTGGTGATCTATACAGTAGTAACACCACTTCTCATGTTCTGCTGGTGATACCCCTACCTATGCACCCTAGCAACCCTATAGTTCCCCCCACTGCTTTGTCACACTGTCTGGCCACCTTTTGGTAATCAGATATGATTATCCCCAGGTCTCTTTCCTGCTTGGTGGTCGTTAATACTAGACCCCCTATTTTGTACTCTGCTTCTGGCTTTCTGCAGCACACGTGCATGATTTTGCACTTCTTTGCATTGAAACTCAGCTGCCACACCCTTGACCACTCCTCTAGCTTTCTTAGATCTCTGATTATTTTTTTCCATCTCCCTTGGAGTGTCTACCCTATTGCAGATTTTAGTGTCCTCTGCAAAAAGGCATAGCTTTCCTTGTAGCCCCTTAGCAATGTCACTAATAAAGACATTGAAGAGGATCGGTCCTAGTACTGATCCCTGTGGCACCCCGCTAGTCACCCTCCCTTTCTTGGAGTGAACTCGTTTACCACTACCCTCTGTTGCCTATCCTCCAACCAATTTCTTACCCAGTTTACCACTTTTAGTCCCACACCTAGGCTGCCCAGCTTGTTTATGAGTCTCCTATGTGCAACAGTGTCGAAGGCCTTACTGAACTCTAGGTAGGCCACATCCACCGCTCCACCCTGATCTAATTCCCTGGTCACCCAGTCAAAAAAATCAGATTTGTCTGACATGACCTTTGTGATAGGGCTGTGCCACCCCTCCCCCCGGCCTGGGCGGCAAGACTGTGAGAGAAACTCTGTACTATCATCTTTTTTCCTGTCCTGAAGGTCTGTTGCACAACAGCATCCCTTTTTCTGTCGTGTTCTTTACTGTACTGTAGGCTGGCCACCTACGCTACTTTCCTTCTTTTTCCCCTTTCTCTCTCTCTCTCTCCCTGCCTTGGGAAAGCACAGCAGGCTATTGCCAGGTTTGCCTGCATTTAGCTGGCTGTCATGCCAGTAGTGTTAAAATAGAAGAAAGTTCTTAGAGCAGAGCTGCAGATGCAGCCCTGCTTTGTAAATCAAGCTTCTGTGTTTTGAAGCGCTAGTTTGTGTTCCTGCATGAATGTGCGCTATGTATCCCCAGATATAGTCCTTTATTCTGTATCCCTTATTTCTGTGGGTATGCTGTGAATGGTTGTCTAAAGATGGACACAATGAGCTAGTTTGCTTCCCGATATCGGGACTAAAAGAAATGAGCAAAATTCACCTTGTTTTTAAACCCCTGTAATGAGAGGGAGCCGTTTTAATCTTCCTTGCTCCTCTCTCAAAAATAGCTTGAGGTCCTGCCTTACAAATTCCATAATATACTGTAAAGACCTGTAAATAAATTGAAAAACAAGAGTCCTCTGTAAAGCAGACTTGCTGCTGTTAGCGCTGTCTTGCGTGTGTAAGCTCTGCCCTGTGAGCTGTATTAGGGAATCTCCTGGGCAGACGCCGATACTTTCTATTTTCTTTTAACAAAGCCTTGGAAGTGCCTAAAAATTAGTGCAAGAGCTGTTACAAGTGCCAAACATTGTAACAAAAATAGCAGGACCCCTTTTTATTTAGCCCCTGTTAGTTTTTCTCTTGTTTGTGTTTTGCTTGGCCAAAAACACTTCATGAGAGTTCATGAAAGCTCTAATGTGTAAACAAAACCTTTAGTGAGCAGTGCAAACGGAGGGTTTTTCATGCCAAACTTGCTGAAAACATGAGAAAACTCTTCCATGACTGCTCAGCTCATGCTGCCTGCTTTAGAAATATGTTTTCCTCTGCAAACAGGAACCATGTATATATCAGTAACAGGAAAAGCTCAGTAGTTGTTTTTTTTTCTTGCTGAAACTGTAGCAGGGACTGCAAACCTGCAATATTGCCTGTAAACTCCTGACATAAATAAATATTTTTCTTTAGTCTATAGTGCTGGTAGCTCACCTGGGTGTTCTCTCTGCAGGTCTTCTCTTAGGGGCCAGCACCCTTTTGTGCTACTGTTTTTATCGGGTGATCTGTCACTCACAGTAGGTGGGTGGGGCTACAGCATTGAAATTACTATAAAACTGGTTTATTTGCTTCCTTTTTCTTATGCAATGCCAACATTATAACAACTTATGTATGTTATTCATTATATTATGCTTTATTTTTATTAGTCCAGAAACCAATTGTGTTAGACTAGGGGGTGGAGCCTCAAAACCATGTGACAATGTTGTATATAAGGTCCACTCTCCAGTCTAGAGATAGATCAGTTCAACCTTGGGACAGGTTGAGGAAACACAGAGGGTGGGACTGAAGCTAGGTCCTAGGTGTGTACTGTTTATTTTATTATTATTATTTTTTTTTTTGCTGAAATTTTGTTTTCATTCTTTGTAAATATATTTACAGACTTGTGTGTGTTTGCACCTACCTCTTGTTGTCTGTGCTTTTCTCCCACACACCCACTACGACAACCTCCTCAGTGAATCCATGCTATCTTGGAACTTGTAAGCCACTGGATTTAAGAGATTCCACAAACCTTTCCTTCAGGAGTTAATTTCCCCCACTATCAAAGTCAGGCTGACTGTCCTATAATTGCAAGCCTCCTCCCTGCTCCCACTTTAGTAAAGTGGGACTACATCTGCCCTCCTTCAGTCCTCCAGAACCGCTCCCATCTCCAGTGAGTGGTTGACCAGTGTTGTCAGAGGTGCAGCCAGAACCTCTCTGAGCTCCCTCAATATCCTTGGATATACCACATCTGACCCAACTGCCTTGTCCACCTTCAGATTTGCGTGTTCCTTCAGGACTCTCTCCCCTGTAAATGGACTAATGTCTATCTCCTTTCCTTCAATGCTCTTGACACTTATCTTTTGGTCCCTTGCTCTCCCCTTCCTCTGTGAACACTAACAAAAGCATTTGCTCAGGATGTCTGCTTTTTTCAGGTCCCCCTCCACATACTCCCCGCCTTCCCTCCAAAACCTTACTATCCCTCCCCTAGTCTTTCTCTTTTTGGTTATATAGCTGAAAAATCTCTTGTCCCTTTTCTTTACTGCCTGGGCTATTTTCTCCTCTGTTTGTGCCTTTGCACTTCTAATTGCTTTTCCTGCCTCATTCTGTTTTTCCCGAAATATCTCTTTATCCTCTTCCCTCTGTGTCTCCTTATAACTCTGGAAAGCTAACTTTTTTACCCTTACCTTTCTGGCCACCTCTTTTGAGAACCATGGTGGTCTGTCTTTCCTCTTGCTTTTGCTTACATGCCTGATGCAGAGGTTCACTGCCTTCACTATCCTCTCTTTTAGTTTCACCCACTGTTCCTCCACTCCACCTAAGTTTTCCTCTTGCCAGGGCTTCCCTGAGGCATTCCCCCATCTTTTTAAAAACTGGCCCTCCTGAAGTCCAGAACTCTCTTCATGTGGCTAAATTCTGCCACAGTGCATATATCAAACCACACTATATGGTGGCCCCTGCTCCCCAGGTGGCCACCCACTGGACATTTACAACACTGTCCCTGTTGGTGAGAACAAGGTCCAGTATTGCCCCCTCAAGAATGGGCTCTTTTACTAGTTGTCTGAGGAATGCCCTCTGCAGGGAGTCCAGGATGTTCCTGCTCCTAGCTGAAGCTTTGGCTGAGATGCTCCAATCTACATCTGGCAGACTGAAGTCCCAAACCAGCAGCACCTCCCCATCTTTTGGATGGCTTCCACAAGAACCTTGTCCAACTTCCCCGCCCCTCTCGGGCTGTAGTTCTGTAGATCATTACAGTGCCAACTGTGGCTGCATCCCCCATTTCTAGGGTGACCCACAGTACAGCCGCTCCTCCCTGTATTCCCTGTATCTCTGTTGCCTGTATGCTATCCCTCACATAAAAAGCCACCCTTCCCCCTTTCCTTCCCACCCAGTCTTTCCTGAACAGAGCATAGCCTGGAATGGCTATATCCCACTCATGGTTTTCACTGCACCATGACTCAGTAATGGCAACAATGTCCAGGTCAGCCTCTGCCACAATGGCCTCTAGGTCTGGGAATTTATTTTCCAAACTTTGAGCATTTGCACACATAGCCTTCTAGCTTCTGCTACCACCCTTCTTGTCAACCCCCATTTTCTCTTTTGTCTTCTCCCTTCTCCCCTTGCTCCCTCTGCTCTCATTCCTATCTCTCTTTATTTCTACCATTTTGGATTTTTTTTTTTGTTAGGGATTTCTCTCCCATAGGGTTCTCCCTACTGACTACTTCAGCTTGTGGTGGGGGATGGACAGTTTATGTCAACCTGCTTCCTTCCGCCACTCCCCTCAGTTACTTGAAATGCTTGCTCATGTAATATTTAAACCATTCACTGAGGATTGTGGTACCCCTCCCAGAAGGATGCAGGTCATCACCCCTGTCACCCCTGTATAGGACCTTATTCTTCCATGTGGGACCCCAGTCCCCAATGTAGCCAAACACCTCCTCTCTGTATCATTCCTTCAACCATGAGTTGAAGCTCCTGGTACAGAGTACCCTATGCTTCCCACTGTCCTAGATCGGCAGCACCTCAGAAAAAGTCACTGAGCTTGCTACCTGCCTAAGACTCCTCCCCAACTCCTTGAACTCCTCCTGCACTATTCTAGTCTTGTCCCTAGCCAGGTCATTCATCTCTAGGTGGACAATAACATCCAGCTCTCCCCCCCGCCCTGCTGCCCTAGTGATGCTCAAGATCTGCTTTGCATAGCTCCGTGCCATAGTGCTGGGTAGGCATCTTACATCCCTCTCCCCTTCCCTACATGTTCCCAAACATATCCCCCTCACAATGGAGTCATCCACTAGGATTTGCTTCTCCTCCTCCTCCTCTGGGGTCCTCTTCCACCCTCCTTGGGGTCTTCACAAGGGAGAACCTCCACATTCTCCTTGGTCACTACTATGGGTACACACCTCACTGGGACAGTCCTACCCCACCAGACTTGTGTCATGGTACTATATGGGGACTGTGCCTCTGACTCATCACTCTTATCCTTCCCCATCCCACCATAGTCCAGCCACTCCTCCTTGTCATTCTTTGTGGTTGTAGTGGTAGATTTGGTGGTCTCTGGGTGGGGGAGAAGGCCCTCAAAATCCTAGCCAACTCGGCCTGGAGTGTAGTAATCTCCTCCCTCAGCCCAGAAAGGTGCATGCAGATAGGGCGCTACTGCAGGCTCCAGAAGGTCTCCCTGAAAACTGCTGCAGCACAGCCACTGCACTTCACCACTGCCAGCATATTTACTGTTGTGTTCACTCTGGAAATACTTGGTTTCTTTCCCCTTGCTAGAGTGTATCCAGCTAGTAGTGTCCTGTAAATCAGTGTTCCTTCCTTTATTCCGTTCTTCTTTACCCAATTGTGGCACCAGCACTTATACCTCCCCTAGCCTGGCGTCCTGACCTGGACAGGCTACTAGCTTGCGTCTCCCTTCACTCCTATAAATATATATATTTTTTCTTTCTTCTTTGTCTCAACAAAAAAACATTTGTACCCCTACTCTAGATAGGGTTTTCAGCTACTCCCACTTGTAGTCCACCCCTGTCTTCCAACTGTAACTTGCAGACCCCCGTCTTCCCTGTTATTTCCTTGGCTGCCTGCCTATGCTGGACCCTATTCTAGTATTTTACTTCTGTACTCACCTAGTGTTGTAGTGCAGAGTGACCTGCTGCCAGCTACCTCATTGGGCTGACTCCGCTGTGTTGTCCTTTGCACTCTGTCCTTAGTGCGGAAGTCCACTTGATGGACACTTCCTTTTATATCAGTCAATAACTCACTGGTGTTGTTAAGGAGTGTCCCACTGGCTGCTGGCACTGAGGGTTGAAGTGCTGGACGCCACACCTTGCGCCGTGCCGGCGACCCGGTTTTGGGAATGGACTTGGGTGCCGGGGGTCATCAGGGGAAGGGTTGAGGACTGAGCACCTGTGTGGTGCTCACCTCCCCGGACTCAGGGGATGGGTTGGCCCGGCTAGCCAGGGAACCCTGGTTGAGACCGGAGGCACCGCAGCAAGCCAGGCAAGCATGCATTAGCGTGGCTGACACAGGCATGGGTTGCCGTGCGACAAATTGCATCAGGACGTGCCCACACACGGGAAGGGGATGCCACAGAATATGGAAAAACCCGGTCCTGGGAGCAGGTGAAAGCAACATCCTCCATGCCCACTACCGGGTCCAACCCGGCCGGCCTTCAAGGTTCCTCCATCATGGGGAACATCTGTAGCTGGAGGCTACATTTGTAAGTGCGCCCAAGGTAGGAGGGGTGGCCCCACCCCAGAGGGGTCAAGCCGGGGGTGCCAGCTACAGGTGGGGTGGAGGAGAGAGAGTGTGGTCCGGTCGGGGGGACTTCAGGTTGGGTAGGATCATGGTGTATGTCCGAGAGAGGCCCCCAGGATCGTGACCAGGAGTGAAACAGAATTGAAGAAAAAAAAGGAGTGTCCTGAGTGACTGCTGAGTGGGTGGGAGGGGCATGTCCATTTGTCCTATTGGCGGACGCTGGAATGCTCCCCCAGTTCAGTAAACAGCAAGTTTCACTGTGAATGAGGAAGGTCTCTTGGTTTAATACAGAGCCCCCTCATTTCCTGGTCTGGCATCTGGCTGACAACGCAGAATCCGTCGGTTCATGGCGAGGAGTTAAGCCCAGCCTCGCTTCCTGGATGTTCAGATTACAGCCTGATTGGCTGCTGAGTGGGCGAGGAGCATGTCTGCTTGTCCGGGTTTAAACAAAAGATACAGCTGGGTATCATCAGCATAACAATGGAAGCCCATGCCATACTTCTGGATCACTTTTCCTAGTGGAAGCATAAAGACTGTGGACAACAATGGAGACAAGATGGAATGCTGAGAGACACTATAGTCAATGTTTAATGGGGAAGACTGAAAATTCTCCAGGACCACTGACTGCCGTCAACTGCTAAGAAATGAACGAACCATGCCAGCATGGTCCCTTTTACCCCAACAATCCTCCTCATGCATTCAACCAGTTCCAGGTGTCCGACAGTGTCAAATGTAGAAGAGCCATCCAAAAGGACCAGGGAAAAAAACTCTTCACAGTCCCTCCCCAGAAGAAGAAGATCATTCTTTACCCTTTCCTGGGCCATCTTAGTGTTGTGCTGATGTCACATATCCTGACTGGACAGGCTCATGGATAGAGAACTCCACCAAGGACCATCTTAACCATGTCACCACTCACCACCATGCTCTCAAGAACTTGGCCTAGAAAAGGCAAGTTAAATATTCATCTAAAATCTGCAAAATTGTCGGGATCTAATGCAACTTTCTTGAGGAGAAGTTGAATTACAGCCTGTGTCAAAGCAAGGAAATAACCCCTTCCTTGGAGAGGTATTGATGATTTCAGTGAAAACGGGGTGCAGCACTGCCATCAGAGCCTTCATAAGCGAGGCAGGACCTGGGTCTAGGACGCAGTGGCTTGGGAGCAATTTTGTATCAAGGTTAACAGTGCTATCTAAGGATATGGGTTTTAAATGGCCACTGAGCAAATTATTCGGCATGAGATTCTAGCAGGGTATAGTTGAAAACCAGACCTCAAGACTTGGACTGGACCAGATTGATACAATCGGGACTAGTCAGTCTGGGTGCACGTTACGTTAATATTGCTGGTCTGGCAATTCTGGACAGACAGACTTGTCTAGTTTTATCTATGTGGTCCATGCCAGTCCTGGCTTTCACCCACCATGACCTATCTGGTCTGGATGGTTCAGGTTTCACCGCTGGCCAGCACAGGCTGAAAACTGGACTGGACTAGACAGGTGGATAAACCTGGATTGCCGGGGCTGGTCCGGACCACATAGATAAATGCTGGGCCAGTCCATCCATCCATAGTGGCCAGGCCAGAAATATTAGTGCAACCTGCACCCGGTCCAGCTAGACTGGGTAGTTTGGATTTTACTGATCTGGTGTGGTCCAGATTTGGAGGGCCAGTTTTCACCTAGTGTAGGAAAGGTCAGGCTTGAATCCTAGCACATTTAATTGGTCACTCTTGGCCTTGAACAAGGGGCATGACCATCTCAAGTTAAGCCACCGAGCCTACATCTGAGTTGAGCTATCCCAGCTAAAACAGAAAAAGAAATCTCTACATCCCCCAATTAGTTGGGGTCAGGAATAGGTTTCCAAGGCACGAGGAGACTACAATGCCCATAAGTCCCCGCGTTGGCGCATGCTCTGTGGATGAGTTTGCCAGCCGAAGGCAGAAGTTGACGTGTTTGTTTATTTCATGGGGTTCATCACGGCTCATGCCAACGCAGGAATCTAACAATCGGAGCGCCTCACGGAGGGACAGACGGATCGCTCTCTAGATGGCTGTAGGGAAGGGCTGCGTGGGCTGTCTTGCGGTGACATTGTTGCTTTCCTTGAATTGCCAGGTGACAGGTGAATCGGAAGCACAGAACGCAGGTGGTGTGGCCCCAGGTTTGGAGCGGATTAATGGAAGGGGCCCTAGCAGTGACTCACAGGACAGTGCAGTTGTTGGGGATGACGTCCGGGGTCCGGACAGTGGTGAAACCGGGCAACCCCTGGAGCCCAATGAGAAGGTGTCGGCGGCGGAACAGAGCAGGTAGGCCCCTCATGGTACCTAACCGTACCCCCACTACCGACCAGTCCAGTGCCCGGTCCTCCTCTCACTGCAACATCCAGGGCTTGCAGGAGCTGTGGTTTTATCAGGCCAGTAATGTGTAGTGCATACCTCTGAACTGCCCAGAGTACAAGGGACGTGAGGACGTCCCTCGCATTATCCCTCAAAATTGCTCTGTCCCTGACAGAAAAGTTAATGCGCACACACAAAAGGTTATGTAAATTCAGACTTTAAGGCAGAAATTCATATTTTTAAACTGCTAAATCAAAAATAAACTTAGTACAAGTACAGGCAATGGTTTCCACAGTGTTCTGAGCATGTATCCCGAAGTTTGGGGATGTGTCCCTCAGTGTGAGGGTCCGTGTTCTCCCTCCTTTTGGCCTGTCCCCCTCATTTCAGTGACAGAAGATTGAGAGGTATGGTGTAGTGTTGAAAACTATGGGTTTATTAGGGTTTTCAATAAATGGAAACTTTTTTTAGAATCATAGAAGCTTGACGGCAGAGAAGGACCATACTGGCCTATATAGTCTGCCCTTTTCTCCCCCTACACCTCCCCCTCCTTACGCCCCCCCCCCCCAATACTCAGTCCTATGTGCTTGTCCTTTGCCCTTTTGAATTCTTCACTGATATAGCTCCCACTTTTAAAACATTAGTTTGAAGCAGGCTACAACCACAGGGGAGGCTCAAGACCAAAAGAGTCGGGGTGGGAGCTAAAAAAAAGTCATTATTGGTAAAAAAAAAACCAAAAAAAAAAACCAGTAGGCTCATTTAATGTAGATATCAAATGTTGTGGGGCTTCAGTCCTCCCAAGCCTTCCTGGAGTCGCCTCTGTACAGCCAGTCCTAACTATAATGCTTACAATGCACAGTGTACATAATACACTTAGTAACTGGTTTGTCAGCAAAAGGGGCAGGATGGTAGTTTTCTATGAGCTCTGCCTTCTGGGCCTTGGTCTCAGTGAGAGTAGTCTTGATTGGGTTCCCTAACCAACCTACCGTAAGTAAAAAACTGTACTTTATAACTCTCTTTGTTTGATCAGGTGTTTGAGTCCCTTCATGATATGGTGTCAGCTCTGAAGTCCCCACCTGCTCCGTAGCAGCGGTTACTACTAGTGCTGTTTCACAGAAACATAGAAGTTGACGGAAGATAAGGACTGCAAGGCCCTTCCAGTCTGCTCATTTTTTTCTACCTTATGAATGTGCCATAAGCCTTTACTCTGCCAATGACCTGTTTATTCATACTTATCTGTATTGCTCCCGTATGCCTATCCCATGCCTGTTTGAAGCCCTGCACTGTATTCATATTCACCACTTCCTGAGATAGGCTGTTCCATGCATCCACCACCCTTTCTGTGAAAAAGAACGTCCTCACATTACCCCTTTAATCGGCCTCCCTCTAATCTCATGCTGTGTCCTCTTGTCCTGCTATTTTTCTTATATTGAAACATGTTAGACTCTCACCTTTTTAATGCCCTTAAGATGTTTGAATGTTTCGATCATATCACCTCTCTCTCTCTCCTTTGCGCTAGGGTATACATATTAAGCTCCTTTAATCTGTCCTCATATGTTTTCCGATGCAGTCCTTGCGCCATTTTGGTTGCCCTTCTCTGAACTGCCTCCATTTTGTTAATGTCCTTGTGCAGGTGCAGCCTCCAGTACTGCACGCAGTACTCCAGATGAGGCCTAACCAGTGTCTTGTAAAGAGGGATTATTACCTCCCTCTTATGACTTGTTATACCTCTACTAATACACTCCAACATCCTTCTAGCCTTACCTACTGCTTTAATGGTCTACTTGGATGATTTTGGGTCATCTGTGATGATGGTGATGCCCAAGTCTCTTTCTTCCCTTGTGATTTCCAGCAACTCCCCTCCCAACCTATAGGTGGCTTCAGGGTTTCTCTTCCCCATGTGCATGATCTTGCACTTCTTTGGGCTAAACCCCAGTTGCCACTCTTCCGACCATTTTGCCAGTTTATCCAGATCTCTTCTCATTCTGCCCACCCCATCTGGATCATCTACTCTGCTGTAGAGCTTGGTTTCATCTGCAAACAGGCAAACCTTACCCTCCAGTTCATCTGCAATGTCACCGATGAAGATGTTGAAGAGGACTGGCCCCAGGACTGATCCCTGAAGTACCCCACTTATGACTTGCATCTCTTTTGACTGTATACCGTTACCACCACTCTCTGTTTTCTGCCCGCCAACCAGTTTGCCACCCAGTTGACCAACTTCTGACCCACCTGAGCCTACCCAGCTTATTAATCAGTCTTCTGTGTGGAACAGTATCGAGAGCTTTGCTGAAGTCGAGGTAGGCGACAACAACTGCACCCCCTTGATCCACCACTCTGGTTACCCAGTCACAGAAATCTATGAGATTAGTTTGACGGGACCTTCCTGTTGTAAACCCATGCTGTTTTGGATTCTGTGCCCCTATGGATTCCAGGTATTGCACTGTCCTTTCTAAGGAGTGCCTCCATAATCTTGCCCACTACTGAGGTAAGACTGACTGGTCTGTAGTTCCCTACCTCCTCCTTGCTGCCACTCTTGAGGAGTGGGATCATATGAGCCCTTCTTCAGTCTTCTGGGACCTCTTCTGTGCTCTGAGGCTCACTAAAGAGTTCTGCTAATGGCTCTGCTAGTTCCACCCTTAATTTCTTTAGTACCCTGGGATATATGCCATCAGGTCCCGTTGCCTTGTCCACCCTGAGCTTATCAAGCTCTTGTAGGACCCTTTCTTTTGTGAGGGGACTTGTGTACACCTCCCTCCACGCCGCTGTCCATGGTGCTGAGCTGTGGGCCCTGCCCCTACCTTCTCCTCAGTAAATACTGAGCAGAAGTAACTATTTAGGATATATGCTTTTCCTTGGTCCTCCTCCACACGCTTCCCTTTATCCCCTTTGATCTTAAGAATACCCCCTCTGGGCTTTCTTCTTTCACTAATGCATCTATAGAAAGTCTTGTCCCCTTCTTTTACTGTTCATGCTAGTGTTTCCTCAGTTTGGGCCTTTGCCTACCTTACTGCCTTCCCTGCTTCCCTTAGGGAAGTTTGGTATGCCTCCCTCTCTTCATCTCACTGCATTCCCTTATATTTCCTGAAGGCTAACCTTTTGGCTCTGACCTTTTCAAGAACCAAAGTGGTTTCCTCCTCATTTTGCTCTTGCTTTTCTCCCCAACACAATGGGATGTTTCTTCAAGTATTGCATCCTTAATGCTTGCCCACTTTACCTGTAGCCCCTCACCTGTATTTCTTCTTGCCAAGGCTAGCTTAACTCTGTTGGCCATCTTATCAAAGTCTGCTCTTCTGAAGTCCCATATTTTTGCCTTGGAACAGGATGATTTAGTTCTAGTTGCCAAATTGAACCGTACCATGTGATGGTCACTGGCCCCCAGGTGACCTTCTACCTGGAGATCTGTGATCCTTTCCCTGTTAGTCAGTACTAGATCCAGGATAGCATGGCATAGGGCAGCAAATTATATAAATTTTTTTAAATGTAGAACTTTTCAGAGTTTTTCCAGTCAACTGTCAGCACATTGTGGTTCCTTCTCTGGCCAGGAACCACCAAGACTACGAAGGATCCATGCTGGTGGAGGTTCATAGAGCGGGGCTAGGGGCCATTGAGGAGATGGCAGACTGGCTTTTGTGATGTTTTCTGTCCTCCCTTTGTCCACCTCCACAAACATTGACTGCTGCCTTAGTTGGCATTGCAGTGCACAGCACAACGTTTGCAGCCCCTTGTAAGAGAGCAGGTAGCCTGACCCACCATGAGGGGTTACTAAACTGACGTGCACCATTGTCTTCCTTCCCTGGGCTAGCTTGTACTGCGGGTGGCAACACTTTTCTTTCCAGGATGGTATAATTTTGGGTCCCTGAGCCCATTTCCAGACCTGGGTCACTAGCATGGAAGTGCAGCCATCGCAGTCATCTGGCAGCCCTAAGCTTCGAAAATGAATGGCATGTAGTAGGCTTCACTGGTTCAGGACTGCCTACAGCCAGCTCTGTATATTTTATTTTCTTTGTTCTGTTTTTCCCCCTTTATCGATGGCCATGTCCCCTTTGTGCACCAGCCCCATCACCCAGCTTCCCTTGGGCTTACCTCAAGGATGAACCAGTTATGACTTTAAGTTCAAACTATGGTTTATTCTTCCCTGGGGTTGTTACAGACAAGGTCTATGCAGGTCGCAAGGCGTGTCTGTATCTTCTGTTTTTAGCCTTTGCAGAATGTGTGAGGCCATTTGGCAAAGTATACTCCTGCTTTAAGCAGAACCAGTCTAAACTCTTTCATGGTGATTTGCACAGACTTCCTATGAGCCTTTGCATTATTGGGATATGTGTAATTTTACATTTATTTGCTTATTTAGAGTGCACTGGCTAAACTGGATTCTTTTAATTGAAGTGCTTCACCTAGCAAATCCACACTTGATTGGAGGGGTGCATATTATTGGAATGTCACACACCTCCCAAATGTTTAACAAATTCGAAATCTAGCAAACTCTACCCTTGTTTAATTCACAAAGTTTAAATCACATTTCTCACAAGGGGTGCTACTGGGTATGGCTTATCAGCAAACTAAGACTAATGAATCCCCATATGGTACGTCTTAAGAAAGTTGCACATTTCTTTCCGTCTCATTTGTCTATTTCCTTATTTTATTGCAGCCTTTTCTGGCTTCATAGATGTAAGCATTGGAGAAAGGAACATTTTCTTTTCATAAATTCTTTTTCTTTTTGTGATATCCCTTGAGCCAGGCTGCTGCGCAGTATGAATGTGGAATTTACGTTTTGGGGCAGTACATACCAGATTGTCCCTCTGACGGGGTTGCAACATGGCACAGCAGCAAGCACAATGGCCCAGTCCCACGCTGCAACTCCATGACAGTAATTAGCACAGCCATCCCACCTAGAAGAGTATCTCCCCCTCCCCAACCCTCACTTTTATTTTGGGCCCAGGTGGGCCAGTGATTTCTTCCCTTTGTGGCCCACTGGCTTGTCACATGGTGGCCCAGTGGATCCTCCCTTGCTCCCCCACTGCTAAAGCTCCCTGGAAGTCCAGTGGTACCTACCGCTACATAGCTCCCATGGTGTGCCCTACCTGGTGCTTTGGTGATTCATCTTTGAAATTAGTCTTCCTTCCTGTGCATTGTGATTGATTGCAGTGCAGCGCCTCCTGTTACAAACCAGGTGGTAACCTGGGGAGGAGGTACAGCAGGCTGTGACCAGTCGTGCGCAGCTTGCAGTGTGGTTGTGATCACCTCTGTGGCTCAGTCTCTTGCAGTGTTCCCATTAAGTCTGCAGATCTGGGGGTGCACTGCACCTTCTCCAAAAATGTTCAGGGGTACAAATTAAATTATAAGGGTTCATTCTACCATTTGTACAACATTTTTGTGAGGTACATATACTTCAAACAGAATTATGGGGTACAGTGTACCCCCTGCACACAAAGATGTACTTGAATTTCATAATACCGGAATACCTGAATCACGTACCGCTTGGGGTAAATGGGAACCTGGTCTCTTGACAGTTCTTCACCCTTTACCAAACTGTTACAAACATCTTTGCGCCATCTGGGAAAGGGTTGCGCTCAGTGGGGCAGCTAGGGTGTTGGTGGCATGAAGGGGTTGCAGTGACAGCTTAGTGCCACCTATAGCGATGGAGAATGGGTGTTCAGGTTACCAACAATCAAAAGAGGAAACCTGAGATTGCATCCACTGGGTTCCTTGGCTTTGTCCTGTCTTACTACATGGCCAGATCGGCAGTTTGAATAATTCTGAGAACGAAATTAAGTAAGAACCCCACCTGAGTGGGAGTTCATTTCCATACAGAGAGATGTGTCTGTAGATAAAACCTTTTTATTTATTTATTTATTTTTTTTTAGCAGGTGCGTGTATGTGTTGTGATTAGGTAGGCATCAATAGAGGTACAACCTCATAGAAAAAGTTGAGAGGCAGGGGAGAACTGTGAAAAGCTGAGCAGGACATCAAGGGAAATTGCAGGATTCTAAAGGTGGCATTCTGATAGCTTAAGGCTTAAGATAAAAGTTCAAGCGGGGGGTCATCAGAACCGATTACTAATCTGATCTGACCATGTAGTTGAATGCTTCATGAGCTTTCGCTGCAGGGTTTCTGATCCCTGCTACAGTATAAATCTCGTGGACTAATGCTCATTCTGTGTGTTTTTCATAGGCTCTCAAACAACACAGAGGAAGATGTGAATGTCACCATACATACAACTCTTGCTACTACAATCAAAGTACCTCCTACACCTCCAAAACCAATCCTTCCTGTGCAGACTGGGGCGGAAGCCCAGCAGGAGGAGCAGTCAAGTGGAATGAGCATATTTTTCAGTCTGCTTGTTTTAGGTAAATAGTCTTCTATTTTATGAGTTTCATAACTGGACAAATCATTCTCCATAAACTGCATTTTACTTCAGTTGCCATCAGCAATCTGTTTTTTTTTTTTTTCTGGGGAGCACTTTCCAAGCTTACTGTATTTAGGGAGATCTAGCCTTATAGCTCTTCTTGCAAGCCATCCCTTTGTTATCGCTAAAATTACCGTATTTGGAATCTCCTTTGGTAGTGTATTACCACTGAATATGTTGTGAAAATAAGCACTTTTTCTGACAAATACCTCCTTTAAAGGAAAACTACTGACACAGTTTGCAAAAACGTGCTGTGCAGTGTTTTGTGTATGGTACTAGTGTATTCTTCCCTTTGTTTTCTGTTAGGAGTTTTTTTTTTCTAAATTTGCCTGCTAGTTTTATGACCCCTTGGAATCTCCATGTTAGAATACTTTATTGCCTTCCTTCTTTCTGAAGTGCCCACTTGTCCCATGTGACAGTGATGCATCCAGGACCATTGGTTCTGCGAGTGATAGCTGCTGCATCCGCATTCTGTGGTTAGGAGTCTGATATTCTGGCCTCAACAAAATAACTGTAATCCAAATTTTTTTTTCTAAGTATGTGACTAGGTCTAGCTAGCAGAAGTAAATATTTTGTTATTTAAAGCTTTTCATTTAATCAGACTAGACAGAGCCATAAAAGTGCACTCAAACTACCCCAGGTCACCAGTGCTATAATTGCTGAAGACACTAGCTGTTTGCTGACAGAAAAGCCAACTCAGTTATCCCTCAGGTGTTTGCCATCTGTAAATGTAGCGTTCATCAGTGCTCTTATGATATAGAGTTACTTAAAGTAAATGTGTGATTTTAAAAAAATCACAGTTTGGGCTTCGTATTAGTTGAGCAGTGGTTTCCATTTTTATCAAACGTTAGTTTCAAGCGTAATAAAATCGTTTTAAAAGTTAGCCCCATAGGCCTGTATTAGGTGCGTCCCCACGCTTTCCTTGGTAGCATGTCACAAAACGGGGGAGCGCGGGGGCGGATCAGGCAGACTCGGAAGTGGGAAGGGATTGTCGGCTGTCAGTTCAAAGAAAATTACGATCCCTTCCCAAACATCATACAGCGAGTAAAAAAATGTTTTTCACACAGAGGGGCTATCGCCGCCCCAGAGTAGTGGGCTATGAAGCCCAATCTCTTAGCTCACACAATTCATTTAAAAGCACAGCTCTACTGCTGTGAACTTGACACAAAACCAGCTCTTGCTGAATTGTCACAAACGCATCACTGTCACATGGGACAGGAGGCATTGTAGGAAAAAGAGCAGCAACCAGTGCAAACATGGAGATCCCCAGGGCCCATAAAACCAGCAAGGAAATTAAGAAAAAACAATACTAGAATTACACCTACACATTAAAACATACTGCATAACATATATTTTTTTTGTTTGTAAAATTTGAGTGCAGTTCCTCTATAAAGGAGCCCCTGATGGTGCCACCTTTTAACCAGTCTAACTCCCCTGCCGTGTATTAACACATTAGGTTTTTTTTACTTACTGCAGTTAGAAGAAAATTGTATCCAGGCTAACCAGTCTGCCACCATCTCTCCCATTAGCTGCTCTGACAACATCCCACAGTCCCTTGCTGCTGATGTCCATTATGGCTCTAATGCCTACCAATTTTGTATGTTTTTAATTGTTTCTAGAGAACCGTTATTGTATTACTTTTTTTAATCAGTGCCTTTCACTGCTGTTTTCTCCTGAATCTTCTTGTCGTATGCACTTTTTGGTATTGCTGAATACTGCACACTATTTCGTAATTTGTCTGTTCTGTAAAGCTGTTCTGTAATTCTCCCGGGTCATGTCTGAAAATAGTCACACTTGTGGCTAATGTACCCACCCGGTAAACAAAAACTAAATAAATAAATTATAGACTGAGCCATAGTGGATCAAATAGCATTATGTGTGTTTCGAGATCTTTAGCTCTTTTTTTAATCCTTGCAGGGCCGCTGACTGATATATCAGTCCAGAACTCCAATACGTTCTAATTCTGTAGGCAGTCTAAGGGTTAATATCGGTCTGCAGTCCCTCGCTAATCCCTTGGCTAAAGATGGGTAGCGTAACCTGTACTTTACCAGGGAGCTAATGGAAGGGTGTTGGCTGGCTGACTAGACTGGGTAACATTAGGTGTAGGGCTGCATTAAAGATTGCTTCCCTTTATGCAGTGGGTGTTCAAATACAGCTTAGAATATTGGTATACAGAAAACTGGGAAATGGACATCCTGTAAGACATCAACAAAACTTCTAAATGGAATAAAAAGCAGTATTTACATTTTTTCTGTAATATAAATTGCAGCATTAAGAATTCAGAATCATGGAAAAAGAAAGTATATTGCTGTTGTATTATTTATTTATTTATTTTATTTATTTCAGTTTGGGATTAAATACCTTTGAGCCATAGGCTCGTTTACAAAGGTTCCAGGTCAGACATCGCACAATACAGATAAGACAGAGAACAGGAATAATACAGTGGTAATACAGAATCAAGTAAAAAACAGCAATGAAATTCTAGCAGGTACAGTAGCACTAGTTACTTCATAGGTAAAAATCACTATGAGGAAGATAATAATTTTAGGTTTCCAGACAGCTTAGACTTCTTCAAGGAGATTTCTGTGTCGTTACATCTAGAATGGAGGTAGGACGTACCCACTGGCTGTAGTAGGCAGCAACAGTGTTGAGCAAGTGGGCAGAGGGTGGTTAATGGGCCTGAGCAACAATGGGGAAGGGGCAGCCAGAGTGGGGCTAGGGATTGGAGTGAGAATAGCAACTAGGGTAGGCATTGTCAGGGGAGGCAGGGGAAAGAGAAGGGGGAGGGGATTAGGAGGGAGGAAAGGGAAGATAGCTAAGGGGGGGTTGGAAGCAAGGAGATGGAAGGTGGAAGAGAGGAGAAAGGGGTGAAGGGTGGGTGTGGGGTGGAGGGAGTGAATAAGGGAGGTGGTAGGGTAGTATGTGGGGAGTTAGGTGGGGCGTGGGAGAGAAAGAAAAGAGGGAGGGAGGGAGAAAAGGCAATGCAAATACAGGGGGATGAGTAAAGGGTGAGGAAGGGCCAGAGCTAGTCGATTTAGGGGTGAGGCAGGTGAGAGAAGTGACAGAGAAACAAGGTCAGAGGTTTCAGAAACAGAAGAGTGCTGAGAACGGGTCAGGGTTTGCAGGGGCACTCGCACGTACTTGAAGGGGTAAGATGGGCACGGAGACCAGCTTTGAATTTTCTGTTCTTACTGCATCCGAGGAGGTCAGGGGGTAGGTCGTTTATCCACTAGGGATTCCTGTAGGACAGGGATCTTTGAACTATTGAGGTATGCTTGAAGGGTACTAGGAGTATGCCCTTGGAGGTCCTCCTAGTCCTGATAGATGGTTGGTCTTATTTAAATAGACACGAAGTGGAATTGGGAGCAAACGCAAGGATGGCTTTCTTACCCACAAGGCAGCTTTGGTATTGGGCTCTGAGGTGGAAGGGTAGCTAACTAGTTGCTTCATAGAGGTCACAGGTATGGGTCAGGCGATCTGCACCCAGGACCAGCCTACACGCTTTGTTGAGGAGGGTTCTTACCCTATTCAGGACGGTGTCAGTGGCTGCGCTGTAGATTGCAAGGCCGTGGTCAATGGAGGATATCGCAGAACTGTAGGTGACAAGCTTTAGCGCCTCAGGTGTCATGTGTTGACGGTTTTTATACAGAACACCTAATTTTGCACTGGCAGATTTGACTAACTGATCAACTTGTATCAAGAAAGAAAGGGAGCTGTCCAAGTGTACACCAAGATATTTGAAGGCATCAACCTGCTCCAGTAAATCCCCTTTGGAGCTCAGGATCTGAAGTTTTCCAAGGTGGTTCTTCCTCTGTGGCAGGGAGAAGAGCATGCTCTTGGTTTTCTTGTAGTTACGCAACAGTTTATCACTGAACCATTCCTCAAGTCTATGGAAGTTTGCTTCGAGTTCAGGGGAGATGGCGGGTAAGTTTGACCCACTTACAGAGATGACCGCATCATCTGCATAAAGCACTATGTGTGCTTGGCAGACTGTAGGCAGTTGGTTGATGAATATGCTGAACAGGAGCGGTCCCAGGATAGACCCTTGTGGGACTCCAAGAGTCACTTCCATGGGTTCTGATGGTATGCCACTAACTTTGACTTCCTGTGTCCTGCCGGATAGATAGCTCTTGAACCATGTGACTGTGTCCAAGGACATGCCCATTGAGTGAAGGTTTTGTATGAGGAGTTGATGGTTGACTGTGTCGAATGCCTTGGTGAGGTTGATGAAGATAGACACCATTAAGCCTTAGGCCCTGTCCACACTGTGTAATGGGTTAACAAGAGCTATTAAAACATTATACAGTGTTAAAGCATGTATGTCGGAGTATCTAGACTGCGCCGACGCAGCGCTATGCGTGAGTTCCCAGGCATCATTGTAAGAGTAACGCAAAGCACTACAGGTATCACAGTGCATGTGGGGATACTCACGATCGGGCTAGTAGTGGAAGAAAAAAGAACATTTTATACAACCAGTTCACTGTTAAATGCAGCTATAGAAACATAGAATTTGTCAGTAGAAAAGAACCACTTGGCCCAGTCAGTCAGCCCAGCTATTCCCTGCCTAATGGGTCTCTGCAGACCCTAACTGATCTCTGGTGACCCTCACCCCTCCTTGCCTGTTTTACTTAGTCTGAGGATGTTTCTCCCATGCATGACTGAAGCCACCCACTGTTTCCACCTCCACTGACAGTCTGTTCCAGGTGTCTACCACTTTTCCAGTGAAGTAGTACTTCTTTACATCCCTTTTAAACTCTCCCCCCACACTTCTTCATCCCATGCTCCCTGATCCTGGTGCTCTTTCTCCTTTGAAAGAAACTCCCCTCCTTCACCCTGTTCACCCTTTTGAGGTACTTGTAGGTCTCTGTCATGTCCCCTTTTGCTCTCCTTTCTTCCAGGATGTACATGTTCAGAGTCCTCCGCCTCTACTTTTAGGGTTTTTGGTACTATCCCTGCACCATTTTAGTTGCCTTCCTCTGGACTACCTCTAACCAGTCCTTTCTGAGGTTCGGCCTCCAAAACTGGATACAGTACTCCAGGTGGGGTCTCACTAGTGAGCAATCACAGTGGCAAGACCACCTCCCCCTACTGGGGATACCCCTCCCTATGCATCCAGCATCCCACTAGCCCAACCCACTGCTTTGTCACACAGCCCTGCCACTTTGAGGGCGTCAGTTATGATAACCTCATGGTCCGTTTCCTGCTTTATGACTGTCAGTACTTCCTCCCCATCCTATACTCAGCTGCTGGGTTTCTGTGCCATAGGTGCATGATTTTGCCCTTTCTGGCATTGAACTCCAGCTGCCATGCTTTTAACAAATTGACACTTTTTCTTGACTGTGAACAGCCAAGAAAGTACATTGCAGGTCAGAGGTGTCTGTCTTAAGCTGCGTTAAAGCATGAATTGTGTTCACACTGCAGTTAACGCAGGTTAAAGCAGCCGTGTTGCTTTAAATCTATGCTTTAGCCTATCTCCAAGCATGATTAGAGCACGGTCTTAAAACATAGATTGTAACAGGGTGTTCACCATGGACTGATGACCCCAACGCGCACCCTGATTCCAGTTGGGGGGGTGGGCTGGAGGGGTGCAAAGGGGGTTTCAACCCTAACATCGAATTTCCTCGCTTTTGTCGCTGTGGAACAACCCTAACTGATGCATTAAACTGAGTTTTTTGTCTCTAATTTGCCTTTCGTTTTGAGAATGATAATGAGAAATAGTAGAATGTAATGCGGTGGCGGAGCACGCGGGGCCTTGGGCCCACGCTTCGCCATTATGCAGCAGTGGGGCCCCAGATTCCTGCCGTGATGTCTTGTCACATAGTAACATTGTACCCGAATGCAAATCGTAATCGCATGGTAGCGCCAAGAGAAACAGTATTATGACAGAAATGTTAAGAACAACACAAACGCAACTACAAAGGGTAACGCATTTGTAATTTCGTGAGGCGTTAAGCGGTAAGTGAAACTGGTACCAGAACCATAGCGGAAAGCGGTAATGGTAACAGTAATGTAAGCGCACAGGCTGGCTTTCCCCAAAAGCTGCATAGAGAAAGACAGTGAGTACAAAGAATATATGCAAAATAATGACTCTCGGAATAGAAAATGAGGACTTGGAATAGTAAATTGTTTATATCTCAGGAACTGTACGACATAGAAAAAATTTAAATGTCATATGAATTATTATTTTCCTGGCTAGTTTAGTACTTAGCATTTTTCCAACAAAAAGTCTGTATCTCGCACCGTTTCCGAGATACGGGCCCTGAAAGGTGCAGCGAACGCCATAATGTTATCCTATGGGGAAAAAAACAGAAGTTCAGAGTGCCATAACTTTGCCTCCCTGTAATATGTTTTCACCAAACCACTGAAAGGCACATCTGTGGGATGTTGGCTGTGTTCACTGCAAATTTCAGCCCAAAAGACTGAACCGTTATTTTGCAGCAGGGCGCCAAACGATTGGTGCAGTGCATCGTACCCCATAATGTTATCCTATGGGAAAAAGTGTCAACTTTGGAGTACCGTAATTTTGCCGCCGTGTAATATTTTTTCAACAAAACACTGCAAGGCAGATCTATGAGATGTTGGCTGCGCTCCCTCCAAATTTCAGCCCAAAACTCCAAACCATTCTTTTGCAGCAGGGTGCCAAAGAATTGCTGTCATTTTCCCACAGCCTAGAAAGTACTGTCGCAATTTGTGAAAGCTTTCGCAAATTCATTTGACAGTGCCGCAAGTGCAAAAGTACTTTTCGAAAGTACTTTTTCCAGAAATGTGAAAAACATATTTCTGGAGTGTTTTACCCCAAAATAAAGACATGGCTAGCATCCTCGGGATGAATACAAAAATAATTAGGTTGCTAGAGGGTCCCAAATTTAAATGCCAAGCATTTTTCTGATCACCAGCTGAAAACAAAATGGCCATTTGCGAAAGTAAAAACTGCATTTGCGACACTGTTGAATTTTTTTGTTAACTTTTCCCATTGACTTATAATGGGAACTTGTTTTTTGAATAAGTTTTGAACCGTTTAATATTTTTTTTTCACGAAATCTTTGAAAGGCACATCGGGGTCCCCGGCCGCACGTTCCCTGAAAATTTTGGGCCGGTCGCACAAACTGTGCGACCTGTAGGCGCGACCGTAGAATTCCAAAAAAGCATAAACGCACACGCAGATCACCCTTAATAACTCCGCAGCTGTGTATCCGACTGGTACAAAACTTGTCAGATCCCAAGGTGTATGGGTCTTGATCATGTATTCCAAATTTCAGGCAAATCCATCAAATGGTTGCAAAGTTATTAAGGTGCAAAATGTTGGGTTTAACGTGTAAATGGCTCCTCAACCCTAACTATGGTAGCACTACCGTGCTACCATAATATATATATATATATATATACACACACACACACACACACACACACACACACACACACACACACACACTCTCACACACATATATGGTACATGGCAGTTTTTGGGCACCTAAGCACGCCACCTACAGACCTTTCATGCCTGCTGAAGGCCAAGGCATGTAAGTTGAGGAGGGTTCCACATTATCACCTTCTCATGCAAGTCTGAGCTCCAGCTGCTCCATGGACTTTTTGCATTCAAAATGCATGTAGGCTAGGTCACCTGATGACCTAGCCAGGACCACATGATCTAAAGAGAGATCTGAAAGGCCACCAGCACAGCTGTTTATGGCCACTAAGCTCTTCAGAGTTTGATACAAATGTAATGAAATGGACAGTTTCTTACCTTTTAGAAAAATGTGGTTGATACATTTCAAATGAGAATACATTATGGACATAATTAATTGTGTGCTGTGTGAAAAGAAATGTGTCATATCAGGGGTGTTGGGGTATATCAGAGGATTTGTGTAGAACTGAATAATGAATGAGGCCAGCAGTAAGTTCTGGTGGCTGCACTTTGAGGCCATCAAAATGTAGGGCTTGAAAAACACTGATCTAAAATGCTGTGGCTAAGCTTAGTGCTGTTCATTTAAAATGAAACTTAATGGAATGCATTTTCTTTCTTCTTTGCAGCTATCTGCATCATATTGGTGCATTTACTTATTAAATACAAGTTGCATTTCCTTCCAGAAAGTGTGGCTGTTGTTTCTTTGGGTAAGTGATGAGTACCATTTTTTTTATCTATCAGTTATCTGTTTAAACCATGGCTGGCAGTATGGGATAGAGGTTAGAGTAATGAGCTGTGAATGACCTTGGTACATGAAGCAGACCTGGGTTTGATTCCCACGACCTTCACTTGCCTACTGTGTGACCCTGAGCCAGTCACTTAACGTGCCCAAAAAATGAAAGCCAGAGCTTAAAGAGCTGCTGATGCCTCAAAGAAAACTTTGAAAAACATATTTAGGTACAATTCAGCTTGCATTCCATATCTATTCTATAGATTTATTTCCTGTTATTTATTACTGAGGGAATTTGCATGAATACATGATCTTTGTACCTTAGAGTTAATTTGCTTCTTTAGCTTACTCCTTACTTAGTCATAATCCTGTGCTGTGACATCATAGTCTGTTGCCATGGGAGTAACTGTGATGTCAGAAGGAATGCATTTTGACCTCAGGGAGAAAGGAACAGATTAACTTTTCAGGAGCAAAGATCTTGTTTTCATGCAAATTACACCAGCAATAAATAATTTTTGGGGGGGAGGAATACATAACTAATGTGAAATACAAGCCGAACTGTGTCTAAATATTATATTTTGTTAAAGCTCTCCTGAAGGGGTTAGATGCTGTTTAAGGAACATACTAATGCTAAGGAAAATGAGATGTTAGGGGGCACATTGCCATGAATGCTCCTATAGGACCTTCATTGTTGGTAATAGCAAAGGGTGCCCCCTGTCAAGATGTATTAATCTAATTTATTTTAAACATGTATTTGGTTTTACTTATAATTATTTCTGTGGGAAGCTAGTTCCAAAGGTTTGCCACTCTTACAGTAAATATGTTTTTCTCGTAACTGTTCTGAAAGATTTACCCACAGTCTGTAGTGGATAACCCCTTATTTCCTTTTGTGAGGTTTTGTAAATGATGTCCATCTCCGTCATAACGTACGGGTCATTCATGATGTTGTGCATAAATAAAAGGCCCCCTCTCCGCCTCCTAGTCCTCAAAGACATAATCTTTAAGTTCGCGAGTCTATCTTTTAGACCATATATATTTTTTGTGAGCCTTCTTTGGATGTATTCTAGACTATTACTCTCAGATTTGTTTTATAGGGGCACCACAACTGAGAGGCATATTTCAAATGTGGCCTGATATAGGCGCTGAAAAGTGGCATCATCACTTTAGTGTCTATTAAAATAATATTGCTTTTCTAAGCCACATAACTTTTTTTGTCTTATTAATTGCAGTATAGTTTGTCTGCACCCAGATCCTTGGAGACGGTTATACCCAGGTCTCTTTCATCATTGGTAGTGCAAAGTGTTTTACCACATAAAACGTAACAGTGCTTTTGATTTTTCTTCCCGAGCTGCATAACCCTGCACTTGTCCGTGCTGAGTTTCCTACCCCATGTGGTTACCCATTTAGAAACCTGGTCTAGATCATTTTGAATATCGGAGACTTGGGAGGATGTTTCAAAAGGGTCCCGCAATTTCACATCGTCTGCATATTTCGCAGTTGTGCTTCATGTATTACTTAAGTTTGAGATAAAAAAAAAAAAATGGAATAATGAGGGAGCCAAGACGGATCCCTGGGGAACACCACTGGTTATATTTCCTGTGCTAGACCGATGGCCAGTAATTATCACTTGTTGTGTTCTACCCCCCAATCACATAGATATCCAATTGATAATGGGTATTTTAAAATTATGATATTTTAATTTTTCAAGTGATGCCTAGTATGGCATTAGATCAGGTGCTTTACTGAAGTCGAGGTGTACCACATTGCATGGAGTATTACTATCCAACATCTCACTTATTTTCTCATAAAAACATCAAATTAGGAAAGGTATTGTGTCCTTGTCTAAAACCATGTTATTCCATATCTATTTTGTTGCTATCTTTAGAAATTTTAATTAAGGTTTCAAGGATTTTGCAGATGGTAGAAGTTAGACTAAGAAGACTGGTGTGTGTGTGTGTGTGTGTGTGTGTGTGTGTGTGAGTGAGAATGTATATGTGTTTGTGTTTGGGGGGGGGAATTACTCCACTGCTGTAAGAACATGAATCACTGCAAAAATGACTGCTGCTGTTCATTACAAAAGGTTTGGGTTCCTAGGGTTGCTTTCACATGACTTCACGTACTGCATATTGAGTGCTAGTAACAGTTTGCTACTCATGTGAAATAGATTTGTTTTCCTCCTTTTTCACGTCATCATGTTTTTCCTATTATTTTATTTTGAACCTGCTGGGAAGTACATTTCTGGAGCATAAGATTCATTTAGGCCTTGAATGCGAAACCAGAACTAGATTTGGCCATATGGTGTATTTGGCCAAATCCAAAACTAAATGCACCCCAGATAAGCCTAGCTGTAATTATTAATTTAAAAAAAAAAGTTTGTTACTGAAACCAGCCAGCCAGTGAGAATCTGTGCTCTTTCTGACACTTTGGAATGTGAATCCCTACAGCTCTGGAGTACTAATTTTGCTAATTAATGGTTGTATTAAGTCAGGGCATAGACAGACAGAAAGAAGGCAAGCCGCAGTAATTTCAGTGTGGAAGTTTGTGTAACCCATCACAAAATTCAATTTACGCTCAGAAATGACATGGAACTTGCTGTATGAAACAAAAGAAGCTTTAGCTCTGCTGTGAACAAAATTATAGCTCTTTGCCTCTTGTGGTGACGGTGGGAAAACATTGATTCTTTATATTTCTGTCATGAGAGTTACCACCAGCCAAACTGCAACATCTGTGTTCTGCTTGTGTACCACAGCAGCAGACTGTTAGTTGCAAAAAATGTTGTTGGTTTTTTTTCCAAAAAAATGTATTTCTGACTCCCTGATTTCTTCAGATTCTGCTTCTTATTCTTGATAAATCTTTTCATCAGTTATGCCATATTTATTATTTCTTTCAGGTATTTTAATGGGAGTCATTATAAAAATCATAGAATCACAGAAACTGGCAAACTGGAAGGTACTTTTTTGTTTCTTTTTTTTTTTTAATCTTAAAACACTTCATGAATACTTTTATCATGTTAAAGAATATATAATTGTAGTAGCCTGCATATGTTTTTAGTCACGCATATTAGTATATGTAACATTTTACATAACCACTTATTGCTTGGTGGGGAGGAAGATAAGGAAGTCTGTTAAACGGAGCTGGTTGTATTGCACAATAACGAAAAAGGCGCCGCCCCACTGGCGCAGCAGTGACGCTACCCCCTCTGACACCAGTGACCCGATTAGGAAATGAACTGTGGATGTCGGAGGGTCGTTGGAGGGAGGAGGAGCAGCAAGTGTCTGATGAACTGCTCTCCTCTGGAGGGGAATGTTGGCAGCGCTCTACTCTTGCGGCATCTGGGACTGCATATAGGGCAAGGGGGGGGGGCATGGCAGATGCCAGCATGCAGTATTTGAGAGCACGAGGCACACATCCTGGCACCATTGCTAGCTGTGCCTCTCGGAGAAACCAAAGGAGGAGAAAAATGTCACAAGCTGCAGGATGGGGTCGAACGCTCACAGGACCTGCCCCCAACCAGCTAGGCTCACCAGCCTGGAACTGGATCCTTCTCCAGTGAGGGTTGGGGAACCCCGTTGGCCCCGCTGGGGGGGTGTGAGGGGGCAAGCCCTGGAGAAGAATGGCTGGCAAGTAAGTCCATTTGATGTTGGGGTGACGAAGTGGGGGTGTCTGACAGATGGAGGCCATCTGGTGACAGGGGAGAAAAAGGTTAATGTAAAAAAAAAAAAAAAAAGGTAGTAATACAACTTAAACAGATTTTAGGGAGTTATCACTTTTACTTGGTAGTTTATAATCATCCATCACCTTTACACAGAGAGCTCTTTTTGATAAAGACCCTTTGTTACCTGAATATGTAGCAAGGTTAGAGTTACGTCACACTGAACACACATTAAGTTTATGGTGTTATGTCTTGGGAACTAAGACATTTCAGCCAGATGGAGAAACAGGTAAAATCAAGAAACCTATTTGTTTAATGGCACCAAAATCTTGAAAAAAAAAAAAAAAAAAATCATTTAAAAAAACATGGTGTTTGACTGCTGTGTCAGGTGGCAGAGCGAGCTTTGGGTTGGTCCCTCCATGACTGAGTAGTGCCATTCTCTGTGTTGGGTGGGTCCCTCTGTTAATGGGTACTGCCATTCTCTGTGTTGGGTGGATCTCTCTGTGACCAGGTAATGCTGTTCTGTGTGCTGGATGGTGAAACCTTTTTTGTTTACGCGTTTCTCCCCACTCAGCAGCTGCTCTTCCTCTGTCCTTTACCTGAACCCTAACCGTGACACCAGCTGACATCAGCTCAAACTCTCAAAGTCCCTTCTGCTTCCTATCTCTTTTGCGCACCCCGCTGGCTATTCCCCCACAGTGGGTTGCCTCTGTACGTCCTCAGCATACATCCTGAAGGCTCCTGGAGGACACTGGCCTGGCCACATGTCATGCTGGCATGCCTCAGAGGGCACATGGACTACCAGTTTTACACCACTCACTGCACTTTGTGTGAGTCTGTCCCAACTCACCTTACCCAACTCCATTTACGTGGGCCTTTCCCAGCGTAGCTTGCCCACCTCCCTTTCTATAGGTCTGTCCCAATGTGCCTTGCCCACCTCACTTTGTGTGGGTCTGTCCCTGTGTGCCTTGCCCACCTTGCTTTGTGTGGGCCCATCCCTGTGTGCCTTGCCCACCTCGCTTTGTGTGGGTCTGTCACAGCATGCCTTGCCTACCTCCATTTGTATCCATCTATCCCAGTGTACCTTGCCCTCCTCCCTTTACATGGGTTTGTCCCAATGGGCTTTGCCCACCTCCCTTTGTATGCTTCTATCCCAGTGCACCTTGCTCACCTTCCTTTACATAGGTCTGTTACAACACGCCTTGCCCACCTCATTTTGTATGCATTTGTCCCAATGTGCCTTGCCCACTTTCTTTTACGTGGGTGTGTCCCAGTGCGCCTTGCCTGTGGGGGTGTTGGCAAAGGAAGAACATTGCGTGATCAGCCATGTGCCACTCCCCACCTCCACTTAAGAAGGTGCTCATGTAACAAAATGGTCATGTCCTCCTCCCTCAGAGTGTGAGTACACTCTCTCTCTCCCCCTTTCTTCCCCCATAGTTTGAGTGCTGCTCCTTCTCTGGAGTTTGAGTGCTGTCTCCCCTTCCCCCTGGAGACTTTGAGTACTGCTTCCCCTCATCCCCCCCCCACCCAGACATTGTATGTGCTGCCTCCCGTCACCCCAAGATTAAAGGGTACAGCCCCCCAGGTTGAATGCTGACTCTATTCTCCCCCAAAAGATTGAGAATAGTGCCCCCCAGTTTGAAAGTGCTGTCCCCTCTTCTGTCTGGAGTTTGAGAGGCTATCTCCCCCCCCCCACCAAGTTTGAGTGTTTTTTTTGGGGGGGGGGCCCTCCTGGAGTTTGAGAATGCTTCCTCCACCATCCCTAGAGTTTGAAAGTGATGCCTCGGTTATAGAGTTTGAGAGTGATGCCTCCTCCCAGCCCTTGGCATTTGAGAATGCTGCTTTCCCCATTCCTGAAGTTTGAAAATGCAGCCTCCAACCCCCAGAGTTTGAGAATGCTGCCTCCCACCCCAACCCTGGAGTTTGAGAGCACTGCCTCCCCCAAAGTTTATTGGTGATCTCCCCCCAGTGTGAGAATGCTGCCTTTCCCCATTTCTGAAGTTTTAAAGTGCTGCCTTCCTCCTAGGGTTTCAGAGTGCTGCCTCCACAGTTCACGCTGCACTCCCAACAGCCCAGCATAAGCAGTTGGTTTGAAGAGCGAATCCCTGTCTCCAGCATTATACTAGAATGCGCTACCTGCTCAGTGACTGGGGGTGGGGTGGGGGGCTTTCTTTGCTTTTTTTTGTTATCCTGGTTGAGTGTAGTAGCAATTGTCAACCACCCATCCCATTTCTGGTTGTGCCCTGGGAAGGTTGATTATGTGCAACTGTAGCTAGAAGAGATGTGTAGAACAGGATGTTACTGTGGCAAACTGTTACATAGCGTGCTGTTGCACTGCATTACATTATACCACGCTAGTGAACGCGACCTTCTTACACTTACAAGGAAAGAAAGTGAATACAGTTCTTGTGAGCCCAGTTATTAATTTAAAAGGACATGTTAGGTTGGCAGACGTTGCTAGGAAGAGCCGACTGCATTTTTCACACACAGTGGGTATGAAACCTGTGTATTTTGTTAAGAATTGATGAGTCAACAGCTGTAAAAGGTTTTGGTTAAAAATGTAAACTGTTAAACTTGCCAGTTTCTTGAATCTTTCATATACAGTACAAAAAAAAATGTAAGTTGTTACTCGCGTTATGGAGCAGTGCCAGCTGGTGTAAATTGTTTATATAAATCTAGGAACATAGAATTTGACACCAAATAAGGACCACTTGGCCCACCCACTCTGCCCATTTTTCCCTACTTGCATTACTACTGCAGAATACTCGATCTATAGTGTTTTCTCCATCCCCTCTTCTTTCCACTGTGATTCCCTTGTTCCTATCCCCAGCGTTCTTGAACTGTCTTCGTCCCTACCACCTTCGCTGGAAGGCTGTTCCAGGAATCCAGCACTCTTTCTGTCAAGAAGTGCTTCCTCACATCTTTCGTTAATCTAACCCCCTTCACCTTCATAGCATGTCCCCTTGTTCTTCAGCACCTTTTCTTCTGAAAAATACTTCCCTTCTGTACCTTATTTACCCCCGTGAGGCATTTCCTCTCTCTCTACCGGGGTCTACATATTGAGGTCCTTTAGTCTGTCCTCATAAGGCTTTTGATGCAGACCCTGCACCATTTTAGTTGCCCTCCTCTGGATCACCACCACTCTGTGTCCTTCAGATGTGGACTCCAGAACTATTCATAGTACTCAAGATAGGGTCGTACCAGCGATCTATGCAGAGGAAACATCACTTCCTCCCTCTTTCTGTTGGTTATACCCCCTCCCTATGTACCCCAGTATCCCACTAGCCCTCCTGACTACCTTGTTATACTGTCTGGTCACCTCTACATCATCAGATATGATTACCCCAAGGTCTGTTTCCTGCTTGGTAGTTGTGAATACCTCTCCACCCATTTTGTGCTCCGCCCCTGGGTTTCTGTGCCCTAAGTGCATTATTTTGCACTTTTTTGCATTGAAATTCAGCTGTCATGCCCTTGACCAGTCCTCTAGTTTTCTTAGGTCTCTGCTCATCCTTTCCACCCCCTGGAGTGTTTATCCTATTGCAGATATTGGTGTTATCAGCAAAGTGGCAGACCTTCCCTTCCAACTCCTCTGCAGTGTCACTTATGAAGACATTAAGGAGGACCGTTTCCAGCACTGATCACCCTCCCTTTCTTGGAATGAACTCCATCTACCACCGCCCTCTGTCGCCTATTGCCTAACTATTTCTTATCCAGTTCACCACCTTTGGACCCACTCCTAAGTTACCCAGCTTGCTTACAAGTCTCCTATGTGAAATGGTGTTGAAAGCCTTACTGAAATCTAGGTGGGCTATGTCGACTGCTCCACCTTTATTTGAATCCTTTGTCACCCAGTCAAAGAAATCTATCAGATTAATTTGACATGACCTTCCCCTTGTGAAACCATGCTGCCTTGGGTCTTGTAACCACTGGATTTAAGATATTCCAACATCCTTTCCTTCAGCAGTGATTCCATTAACATTCCCACCACCCGATGTCAGGCTGACTGGCCTATAAATTGCCAGCCTGCTACCACTGTTGTGTAGTGGGACTATAGTTGCTCTCCTTCAATCCCCAGGAACAACTTCTGTTTCCAGTGAGCTGTTAAAAGGACTGCCAGAACTGCAGGCAGTATTTCCCTGAGCTCTCGCAATACCCTTGGATGCACCCTATCTGGCTGCATTGCGTTGTCCACCTTCAGATTAGCGTGTCCCTTCAGGACTCTCTTGTTCAAAAAAGGACTAGTGTCCACCTCCCTCCCTAGATTTTGTTACTTTTTTGTGGCTCCTGCTGTTCTCCTTCCTCTGTAAACACTGAGCAAAAGTATTTGTTCAGGATATCTGCCTTTTTCTGGTCCCCTTCCCTTTTTAACCTTACAATCCTATCCCTGGTCTTCCTCTTTTCACTTACATACCTAAAAAATGTCTTGTCCCCTTTTCGTTACTTCCTGGGCTAATCTGTCTTCAGTTTGTGCCTATGCACTCCTCGCTGCTTTCCCTACGTCTTGATGCACCTCCCTATCCTTCTCTCTTTGCACTTCCTTATACCTTCTGAATGCTACTGTGACTAAGTTAAACTATTAATCTAAATCACGGAATATCTTTCAATGTAATCTTTTACCAGTGTGATTCAGGCACTGTAGGAGGCATGTGTACTAAATGTGTAATAAGCCACGTGAGGGTGTGCATTAAAGGATTTTAATGCATGCCCCGGGGACATGCTAAGGCACGATGCCAAAGGCTGAGTGTTCTTACGCCCCTGTGAAGTGCATCAAAATCTTTTAAAGGAAAACTGAGCAAAACAGTGCCTGCAATCACCAGGGCTGCAGAAATGCCTGATTAACATACCCTGTAAAGTTTACAATGACTGTGTCTAACCTTTGAAAAGTTATTTTCTGTTTGTAATATGGTCCTGAATGCGCCATTTCTAAGGTGCTGCCGCACCTGAAGACAGAATGTGACCTTAGTACCTCCTGGATCATCCTGTCCTTGGCCGGAATGCTCGTTCATGACGAGCAAGGCACATCTACACCGAGTAAAACTAAACTATGTCCCATGTGGAGGTCTGTGAGCTGTACCTCTGCAAGCAATTCCCGTTGAAAATGGAGCAGTGTAAGGTGGTTAAATTTGTTATTAAAAATTCCAGCTCAGAGTTCGGTTGAAAAGGAAAAAAAAAAGTGATAATTTAAATCACTGAATATTGTCTTTGGAAGTATTGTTGCCAGCAGGTTTAAAAAGTGCAATTGGAAGTAACTAGCAATGGGCACTGTTAATAAACTAACTTACTGAGTACCATGTATGACATGGCCTTCTGTTTTCCTGGCCCCACCAAACTGTGCAACCAGAGCCAGGGAGCACAGTGAAGCTGGGACCGGGAAGTGCAGCTGGGACCAGGGAGCACAACGAAGCTGGGAGGTATTAGTGTTTTTTCTGCCACTACTGTCTGTGTCCTTGCTCTCGTGGTCCCCAAGAAGTCCACAAATCAGGCCGGGGAGCTCAACAGAAGCTATTTGTCTTTAAGGTCGGAGTCTCTCTAGGCCCCACAAAGTCTCTGCAGATAGAGCTCATTAACTGTGGCAGCCGTTTTTGTTTTCGGCCAGTGGCTGATTTTATTTGCAGTTGCAGCTGTATTTGCTCACTCGCTCTCCCGACCCGGAGAAGATCTGCAGATGGGACCAGGGAGCACGTGAACAGCAGTAGACATTTTTGCTCAAGGCTGGAGCCACTTGATGTGCAGGACAGGACCGGATTGCTCAGCAGGCAGAGCAGAAAGAAGGCTGAAAGTTGGA
This sequence comes from Neoceratodus forsteri, assembly GCA_016271365.2. Classification (NCBI taxonomy): domain Eukaryota; kingdom Metazoa; phylum Chordata; order Ceratodontiformes; family Ceratodontidae; genus Neoceratodus; species Neoceratodus forsteri. Next base: position 172,314,297 of record JADMNL010000028.1, read on the forward strand.
TGGCTGAGAGAACGTTTGGCCAACTGGTAAACAAGTGTGTTTTTCCCCGAAAAAGTAGTGTGTTTTGCTGTGGGGAGTTGGCACTGTGTAAGCGGGAGTGACTGTGTGAAAAAGGGATTATTTGTTTACAAGCCTCAGAAGTTAGTAGGAAGACTCCAGAGGCTATAGTATTTATGTAACTAGTGCGGATTATTGTAGAATGTGTTTAGAGACTGGGGCCAGATATTCAAAACTTTGCCCTGGGGCTAAATTAGCACTGCCCGGCGGGCAAACTTAGCCTGGAGCAAAAAGCAAGCTATATTCAAAAGGAATAACCCAGTGCAAAACCAGCTGAATACAGCAAGTAAAGGAAGCCGGGCAAACAGGGCCAGGAGTGCAGGGCAAAAATAGCCCGGGAATAAGACAGCACTGAATATAGCAACAGGGAAGTGCACACTGCAACTGCAGCTCATTAGACTCTGGAGCAAGCCAGTGTTGCAGGTGGAGAACGTTGTTGTGTGACTGCATAGAGATGTCTCACATCTACAGCTAACAATGTAAGCCACACACTGCAGAACTGTAATGCTGAAGTGTTGTTTGCCCAGGGCTAACCCGATAGCACAGTTCTAACACAGTAGCCCGGTGCAAACTGGTTAGCCCGGGGCAAACGTGAGCTATATTCAGAGCTCCCATGCAAATGAGCCTACATAGGTAATCCGTGGGCAAACAGGCACATTTGCATCTCATTATGTGCTGCTTAGCATACATTACCATGCAGTTTGCCCTGTTCTACTGCATGGAGCACACAGCTCCACCTTTTGGTCGGAATGGAAGTACTGGTTGGATGCTGCAGGCCAAGGCATGCGCACAGCATGCCGTGTTGGTTGAAGTGGAAGTACAGGCTGGAAGCAGCAGGAACTGTGTGCTGGCAGGCACAGTCGGTGCATACATACCTCTCAACCCCTTGCCTCATGGATCAGGGACATGGCTTAGTAGCATCAGGGACAAAGACACCAAATCAGGGACACATCTTAAAAAGAGGTACTATTCACTCAGCATGCTGATAGAATAAGGGGATTTGTGATAAGATGCATTTTTAGAAGCAGAACAAGTCTGTGACTTTGTGTGACAGTATTGTGTGATTTCAATCCCCCCGTTCTGTCACAAAAGCAAAACTGTCATGAGGGACAGAGGAAAATGTGGAAGCAACAATCGGGGACAGTCGAGAGGTATGGGGGCATACAACGCACCCATGCATATGTGTGCCTGTAGAATATTGTAAAAGTTTCACATACTGAGAATTGCTGGATACCAAGAGTAGATCTGCTTCCCCTAAATTGCTAGAAGTCCAGGGGGGAGATACATGACGTTGCTTTTTGTGTTTCTGTGTCATATATGCTTTACTGAGTTTATCACATGGCACAAGATGTCACAGTTGATTACATATCATTTGGATGTTTACGTAAAATGCATTGTGTTAGTTAATTAAGACAGATGTCTAAGAGGACAGTGTTAATCTGATGTTAACCTTCTAACGTTTGTTTTACAGCTTGCTTGAACATGAAAATGCAGAATACTCGTAGCACTGTACAAACATAAACCGAGAAACAGAAAGGGTATACGCTTCAGTGCACTACAGCAATAAGAAAAAAGTAGTCACCTTAGTAATTGTTTCTTCTAATGGAGTCTTGCTGTATTCTGACTATTGCAGATAGCCCCAGCACTCAAACTGCGCTGGAAAGTAGAGGGTTAATTTTCTATGCAGGGCATAGAACATTGAGCTCAAGCTCGGTTCACACCTCTGTCTGCTGAACCTTGAAGCGCAACTGTTAGATTCTTATGAGCTAATACTAACTAACTACTGTGTGAAATTGTAAAATGTTTATTAGCCAAATGGCAACCAAATATTTTGGATCCCCAAAAGACTCAAGTAAAGAAATCCAAAATCAAAAACCAGGTAGTGAACAACTTAAGACTGTTAAATTAATAATATAACCCATTCTCCCTCTCTAAAAAGGAGGGAGTACCCAATTGCATCCCTGGGGTGCAACACTGCCACCAGCCACTTCCAAAACAGGTTCTGAGGGAGGTAGGGAGGGAGGTCAGAATACAGCAAGACTCCATTAGAAGAAACATAATTACTAAGGTGAGTAATTTTTTCTTCAAACAACATGAAATCTTGCTGTATTCTGACTGTTGCAGAGTACCAAGCAGTACCTCACTAAAAATACCACCTACAGCTTAATCTGGTTCAAGGTCAGTTGCCATTCATCTGTATCTCCCTTCCCCGGGTCGTGCCTGAAAATAGGCAGAATTTGTCTAGTGCATTTACCCGGTCAACAAAAACGAAATAAATAAAAAATAAAAACCTCCATGGAGGAGGGAATTGAACCTACCTTGGGAATAGGCTGTGCAGTACTGCTGTACCAAACCGAGCATCACTCCTAGCCTGGATGTCCAGGGAGTAATGCTTGGTAAATGTATGGACTGTTTTCCAGGTGGCTGCTTTACATATCTCTAGCAAAGGAATATCCCCGCCGCAGCCAGGGAAGCAGCTGTACCTCTAGTCAAATGAGCCCTCAGGCCTGAGGGAGGTATTTTGCCTAGCTTCTCATAGCAGAATTGAATACAAGAGACAATCCACCTGGCAATAGTTCCCTTAGTGGCAGGTTTTCCCTTACCCACTTCCCCATAAGTGACAAACAACTAAAGGGAGTCAAACCTGTGAGCCTTAGTACGCTCAATGTAGTAACTAAGGGCTCTTTTAACATCAAAACTGTGTAAACTTCTTTCTCCTGAAGAAGAATGATCAGTGAAGAACACAGAGAGAGACATAGATTGGTTCAGATGAAAATCTGAAACCACTTTAGGTAAAAATCTCCTATTAGTTCTAAGGACCACCTTATCTCTATGGAATGAGAGAAAATCAGGCTCCACTGACAGAGCTTGCAATTCACTGATACGCCTGGCAGAGGTAATAGCTACCAGGAACACATTTTTCCAAGTCAAGTACTTAAGCTCTGCCGAAGACAGACGCTCAGAAGGGGGTTGAATAAGCTGAGCAATGCAAACATTAGGATCCCAAGCAGGGGTAGGATCCCTAAGGGGGGGATTGGTATGAAGCAATCCCTTGAAAAATGTACAGAATACAGGGTGAGATGACAGTGAGGAAGGCTTTCCCGCTGACAGAAAAGCAGAAACAGCTGACAAATGTGCTTTGAGAGTAGCTGGTCTGGGACCTAGGCCAATAAGATGAACCATATAATCCTGAACTGTGGACAATTCAGCAGTGTCTGGGGATATATGCTTCTTGGAACACCAAATGCTGAATCTTTTCCATTTGGAGTTTCAAGTTTTTCTGGTGGCAGGCTTCCGAGAGGCCTTCAGAATATCTAGAACCCATTGGGACAGATGCAAATCTGCATACTCTTAACTCTTCAAGAGCCATGCCTTGAGATTGAGTGACCGAAAATTGGGGTACCAAATCCTCCCCTGAGAGGAGGTTAATAGGTTGTAATTCCTGGGAAGAGACAGGGGAAGATGGACTGCTAGGGACAGCAACAGGGAGTACCAAGGCTGCCTGACCCAGTCTGGAGCAATCAGAATCGTTTTGCAAGGTTGTGATTTTACCTTGACTAGAACCTTGAACAGTAGAGGAAAGGGAGGGAAGGCATATAGAAATGTCCCTTCCCAGTTCAAAATCGGAACATCCAGAGGGACTGAGCCCAGTACTGGGTGTCTGCAATAAAACGGAGGAAGTTGGTGATTGTCTGGAGCTGCAAACAGAGATCTATCTCTGGAGTGCCCCACCTTGAAAAAATGACTTTCAGCACCAGAGGGTCCAGGGACCATTCGTGATGGCCCTGGGAGATCCTGCTCAGTGCATCTGCTAGCACATTGTCCTTCCCTGGAAGATGGACTGCTATCAGAGAGGTCTGCAGAGAATAAGCTAAGGACCACAATTTCATGGCTTCCGTGCACAAGGCCGTGGGCCGAGTGCCTCCCTGCCTGTTGATGTACCACGTGGTGGTGGTGTTGTCTGTCCTGACCTGAACCACCTTGTTCTGCACTGACTGAGAGAAAGCTTGCAGGGCCAGAAAGACTGCCCTAAGTTCCAAGAGATTGATATGAAAAAGGGATTCCTGAGGGGACCACAGTCCCTGGGCTGTGAAAGCCCCCAGATGGGCTCCCCACCCCAATAGAGAAGCATCCGTAGTTAGGACCATAGAGTGAGACTGAGTGACGAATGGGGCTCCTTGCCTGAGGTTGCCCCGATCCTGGCACCATTGGAGAGCTTGGATCAGAGTCTGTGTCACTGGAACTAGTTTGGTTAGAGAATCTTTCTTCTGAGACCAAAAGGCCCTCAGGTGAAACTGAATGTCCCTCATCTGAAATCTGGCCCCTTGGATCACTGCTGTAGAAGCTGCCATGTGGCCCAGAAGTTGAAGGAAGTGCCTTGCTGGCCGAGAAACCAGAAGGTGGAATGAAGAAGCCAGCTCTACAATAACCCTTGCCCTTTCCAGGGGAAGAAAAGCTCTTGCTTTGACTGTATCCGACTCTGCCCCTGTGAAGGTAAGGAGCTGTACAGGCTCGAGAACTGACTTGGGAAGATTGAGAAGGAATCCTAGGGAAGTGAGCACTTGCTTCCTAGGGAAGTGAGCACTTGCTTAGTCACTTGAAGGTCTGACTTGACTTGGTCTGGAAACTGATCCACAATGAGGCAGTCGTCCAGGTATGGAAATATGGAAATATTTTTCCTTCGTAAAAAGGCCACTACTACTGCTAGGCATTTTGTGAATATCCTTGTCGCTGATATCAGGTCGAAGGGCATAGCTTTGAACTGATGATGGCCTGAAGGCAGTTCGAACCTGAGGTACTTTCTGTGGGAGCACCTGATGAGAATGTGAAAGTAGGCATCTTTCAAGTCCAGAGAGGCTAGCCAGTCTCCTGTCCTTAGAGAGGGAAGGATTATTCCCAGAGTCACTGTTTTGAAGTTTGGTTTTAAAAGATGTTTGTTCAGGTATCTTAAGTCTAGGATGGGTCGCTGCTCCCCTGTCTTTTTTTGGGTAAGGAAGTACCTTTGCCCCTGTGAAATGTAGGAACTCTCTCTACAGCCTTTAGAGCCAGTAGAGATGAAACCTCTGCCTCTAGGGCAATGGTTTCGGAGATGCTTGCAGGTGGAAAAGATCTGGCTCTCAGCTTTGGAACTTTCCTGAAGCTGAGAACCAGCCTCTGGCTTACCACCTCCAGGACCCACTTGTCTGAGGTAACAGACATCCAGTCCTGGACGAAGTAAGCCAGCCTGCCTCTTACAGGAATGGGGAGTCGACCCGGGCTGAAACATCAGGGTGTCTACTTGGCAGGAGCCTTAGGTTGAGGGATGGATGCAGCCCTGCTCACCCCCCTCCTGCCTCTCCCTCTGATGACCCCCCTCTGAGGAAAGGGAGAAGAGGCCTGTGCTTGGTAGAAAGGCCTATGAAAAGGCCTGCCCCTGCCCCTAGCCTGTTGTCTTTGAGGAGTTGCCTGCCTTTCCTTGGCCTGTGCACTCCTATAAGTTGTCCTATACTCATCCATCTTTTTCATGTAATTCTCTGTCTGCTCCCCAAACAGAGAATTACCCACCACAGGGAAATCCATGGCCTTAGCCTTGGTGTCCTGTGAGAGACTAGTACATCTGAGCCAAGCCATTCTCCGAAGAGCCACAAATGTAGCCATGACTCTAGAGAACACATCATTGGCGTCCACAGCAGCATGGAACTGTACCTTAGATGCCTCAGTCCCATCACCAGCCACCCCCTCCAGCTCCAAGGCTAGCTGGGAGAGGCCTGCTTAGCCAGTGCTAGTACAGTGTCCCACCTGGACTTCTGGTACCTGGCTGCATAGGCCATATAATTAGCCTGTCTGAGTCCCAAGGCGGATGTCATGTACTGTTTCTTTGCCATGGCATCCAGCTTCCTAGAATCTTTATCTAGGGGGGTGAGAAGCCAAGGGTATATTAGCCTTATCACAGGCTGCAGCCTGCATAACCCCAACATGGCTGCATTGTTGATACAAGTACTCTGTACACGAACATGATAAGGTGTACCTTTTGTCCATCCTTCTGTCGACAGGAGATACAGAATTTGGAGTTTTTAAAATCTTGTGTCTGTTTCCCAAAAGACTTATGAAGGGGAATAGACAGTCTCATGGACTCTGGGATGTCCATCTCCACATAATCGGTTCCTCTTGTTCCTCTACAGCTTCTTCCACTTTCCTGTAAAACCTGTAGTGGGAAGGGGACTCAGAAAACCTAGGAGGGGAAACACCAGAAGGCCTGTCTGGGGAGATGTCCGGTTCAATGTGGGCTCAACCAGACCTCCCACACCATCGTCATCGTCCTCATCATAATCTTCATCCCCTTCCAAATCCGGTTCATAGAAATCTTCAGGGGCATAATCTTGAACTGGAGGAACCGACTGAACTGAGCGCCTGCCAGAAGATGCCGGATCAGACGGAACTGGGCGAAGCAATTCTACAATCCTTATCGCATTGGCAATCTTTTCGGCGGTCGGAAAATGGGTCTCTGGAACCGAACCGGCTGATTTTTCTTTTCTTTTTCTTTTTGTAGGAACCGATCCGTCAGGATCGGCTCTCCTCTTGCCCGAAGAAGTTTTCATCGCCCTGGTCAGAGGGCACTCCTTCAGGTTTGGTTGGAACCGAACTGGGCTGGCCGTCCGGGTCAGCGGACTTCATGATCTCCTTATCGCTGAGCCTACCTAATCTTTTTTCCAGGGTACACTTGGGGAAATTTTTACAGATTTGGCAGTCTGAATCGAGGTGGTCAAACCCCAGACAATAAACACAGGTGGTGTGGGGATCAACTTTAGCAAAGACCTCCCCACACACACTGCAGTGTTGAAACCCGGTGGGCCCGGTTATTCTTTTGGGTTTCTCAGACATAGCCATCCTAACCACAGACTTACCCTTTTTGTGGCAAACAATCAGGCAAGACACCCTTATCGGTTTCTAACCGTGTCATGGGTATTGGAAAAAAACACAAGACAATGCAGTTTTTTTTTTTTTTTTTAAACCGTTAAGGACTGGTAACCACACTAAGTTTAAAAACACAGACAGAATATATAAATCACTAAACTGCCGGTTCAGCAGAACCGGTCGAAAAATCAGTTTTTACAGTTTCCACAAGTTTACTATGTCTAGTTCACTGCCTAGTACTTACTGTACCACAGACAGAGATCTGAACTGAAACTTGCGAAAAATAATCGGTAAAACCGAGGACTTTAACCGACTTACGAACCGTGAGCAAAGGAGAAATCTCCAGAGCGGCCGTTCAGTTAGGCGGAGTAAGGAATCTGACAGTTGCGCTTCAAAGTGCAGCAGACAGAGATTTGAACCGAGCTCAAGCTCAACGTTCTATGCCCTGCATAGAAAATTAACCGTCTACTCTCCGGGGCAGTTTGAGTGCTGGGGCTAACTGCAATAGTCAGAATACAGCAAGACTTCATGTTGTTTGAAATACCTTTAAAAAAATATTATCTATTTTGTTTGATTACTATCTTCCCTTAGTGCTGTTGATTGCAGTTCTCCAAAACCACGGACCATAGTAATTCATTCCTTGATGTCTATTTGAGGGTTATTGTGCTGGGCTCAATAGGTGCTTCTCCAGAGCCAACCATTGTTTAGCCTATGTTCTGATCTGCCCTTTGCCCTGTATACTAGCTTTTCCACATTTTCATGCTCTGTTAACTTGTTCAGCCAAGCCGTACTGGTTGGTGGGTCTTCACTTTTCCAGTGTGTTAAGATTTCCATTTTGGCACACACCAGAGCCAGATATACAAAACATCTGGTACACAACATTACTTCAACAGACATACAGTTCTCCGCGGCTATGAAAAATGGAGCCCAAGAATCATGACATATCAAATGCAGCATGAGCCAAAACAGAAATCAAATGCATTTGCCTGTCCCTGCAAGAGGAACTGTGTACCTTTATTTTGGGACTACTGGTGTAGTGATGTCATTGGCATGTTTAAACTGGGGCTCCCCTTGTTCTGCATGCTATCTCTTTGCTTGCTGTAAATATGCAAGTACCCCACAATCTCCTGTACAATGTGTTTTGACATGTGAACATTCTGAATAAAATGATTGACCAAGCTCAAACAGTAGAGCAGTAAGTGGGGATCAAACGTCTGTAGCCCTTTGAGTGTTAAATAGCTGGAATAACGCTCTATTTATTTCCCTAGTAGTCTAGTGGTCCTCCTCCCCAGCACGATTCCCACCCTATTGAGCGATTTCACTGTTAGTCTAGTGGGCCCCCCACCTGGCAGTGATGTTCCCACCCCTCCCAATAACTCCACACAGCTGGAGCCGGTGACCAGCTCAGCCTTCTATCATCACCATCAGCCGACCGACTGGAGGTGAATGGCGGTACTCAGTACCACTCATTCGTACTCTCAGTCGTACGCTGTGGTGGTAGAGGAGGGCTGAGCCAGTCGCTGGCTCCAGCTGTGTAGAGTTATTTGGGGTGGGCCCACCAGACTACCAGGGAAATCACTTAATGGAGCCGGATACCAGGGATTGGGAATCGTGTGGGGGTGGGGGACCACTAGACTACCAGGAAATCACTTAATGGAGTGGATACCGTGGATTAGGGATCATGTGGGGGGACTACCAGGTACAATATTCAGATAATGCGGCTATGGGGGTCGGGGATTGTGCTGGAGGTGGGTGGAGACCACTAGACTACCAGGGCAGATATTCAGATTCCAGCCTACGGGGTCGGGGCTTATGCTGGGGGGGTGGGGGGACCACTAGACTACCAGGTGCCTCTGAGATGTATGGGGCTACTGGGGGTTGGAAATCATGCTGGGGGGCACTGCTGCATTACTGCCAACTTTTTCTCTGCGGTGTTTAGCGCCGCGCTACATGTTGCGCTGATGCCTGTAGCACGGCGTTGTACTTTTGAATATGCCGTGCAGCCATCATTCCTGGCCACTCCCCTTAATTCCACCCCTGCATACATTTACTTTTAGCATCGGCACTATCTCACAGCGCCGGCGCTATTAGGGCTTCTGAATATTGCAGCCTGGCGCAAATCCAGCGCTATTCCAGTACTATGGCTTTGCGCCAAGTGCAAAGCTTTGAATATCTGGCCCTAGGTGTGTAGTTTGTTTTTTGAAAGATTGGGAGTAGTTAACATATTTAAAAATCAGGGTAGCAAATGTGGCAGAAACTGATATTTATAAGATGGAAAAAATTACTAGCCAACTGAATCAATCTCTAGACAAAACTGAAATATTGTGGAGGAGGTGGGTTCTATTTATTATGACGTGTCAGAATAATTTTGTCACTTAGCTATACAGGATTTTATTGTGGCTCTTGGACAATTACCCTACTGTACTGGCTTCCACATTTTCTCTTTACAAGACTGAGTCTCTTAAGTGAGCCACATTTGACCACTTTTACTGGACACGTTGCCTTTGGGAGGCCTTTGTTTGGACTTTTGTATGGGACTTTCATTTAGCAATAAGAGGCTAAAATGGTGATGTCTCATTACTGTAGTTTGAGCTCTGTATACCTTCACTTTTGTAATGCAAGTTTGGATCAGCAGCCTTGTTTGATTTATGTAGTGTCTTTGTACTATGGATAAAACTTTCGAATGAATAAAATGTTAGAAAAAACATAGGGTAGTAAACCATGAGATTCTCAGGATGGTGGCAACTTTTTTTTTCTACTTTCATTTAGGAGTGTAGTGATATTTGGCAGTAAATAGGATTTTTAGGTAAGAAAATGAGATTCAGTACCTGACCATGGCATTTATAGAGATGTATTGCATGGTCAGGGGCTCTCTCTTGGCCAATGAAATTTGTAGATTTTTTTTCTTGCTAATTTAATATTTTATAAAACCCGTTACATGCATGTCATATTCGGATTTCAGGAAAGCCACTGATACTGTACCACGAAGGGGCAAAGGTTCACAAAATTGAGAACCCTGGTAAAAGGGAGGGAGGGAGGGAGGGTGATGAAATGGGTTAAGAACTGGTGGCAGGATATTAAACAGAGTCGTACTAGATCACTGCCTATCAATAGGACTGGCAGTATAACCTAGAGGTTAGAGGAACGAGGTTTGAACAAGCTTGATACATCCAGCACACCAGACCTGAGTTTGATTCTCACAACCTCCACTTGCATACTGTGTGACTCTGAGCAAGTCAGTTAACCACCCATTGCTCCCAGATCGCCCCTGAAAACAGGCACTTGTGCCTAGTAGGCCTTACCCGGTTACCAAAAGACTAAAATAAAAAGTAAAATTAAATAAATATGGAGACAGGTCACTAGAGGGGACACACAGGGGTTCGCCTGAGACCTACATCGTTCAGCATGTTGTTACATGATCTGGGTATGGACAGCAGCTGGATAGCAAAATTTGTTGATGGCACCAAAATGGGAAGAGTGCTTACATGACAACAGGAAAAACGTGAGAGACAGAAGGACCTGGACTGGCCCAGGATGTGGGGGGAAAAAGGAAAGATGAACTGAAAGGTGATGCATACTGGAGAGAACACAATGGTAAAACACTGCAGTGGTAGCAAAGAGATTGCTAAACCCCAGCAGAAAAATACTGAGAGTGCTGATCAGGGTGACTGCATGGAGCTGGTGGTAGGGAGGAACACGGTGCACCTCTGGCCTTTCCTCGTAGAGCTGTATGCATAGTATATGGAATACTAGTCAGCTTTGAATTACAAGATTCGAATCCTGCTCTGGGGTTAGGGTGACATTACTCACATGGTTAGAGAAGGTCACCATAACCCAGAGGTGTATTTACAGCCTTGATACACAAAATACTTTTTTTTTCATCCCTGATTATGAAGCGGGGGGAGGGGGGACAAACAAATAAACATAGAATTTGTCTGCAGATAAGGACTGCTTAGCCCACCTAGTCTGGCCAGTTTTTTTCATACTTACAGTATCACCGTAGACCCTACTTGATCTTCTCCCTCCCCATTCCTTTCCACTAAGATCCCTTTATGCTTATGCCATACATTGTTGAACCCCATCGCTATTTTCGCCCCCCCACCACCTCAGCTGGTAGGCTATTCCATGAATCCACTAACCCTTTTAGTGAAGAAGTACTTCCTTACATCTCTCCTGAATTTACCCCCTCCAGCTGCATAGCATATCCCTGTTTGCATTCATTTTTTTCTGAAAAATACTTCCTTCCTGTACTTTACTTACTCCTGTGAGGTGTTTTAAAGGTTTCAGTCATATCCCTCCTCCCCCTCCTCTCTTCCAAGATGTAGAAATTGAGTTCCTTCAGTCTCTTCTCGTAGGGCTTTTGATTTGCATTTTTGATGCAGAACCTACACCATTTTAGTTGCTCTCATCTGGACCGCCTCCACTCAGTCAGTATCCCTCTGGAGATGTGGCCTCCAGAATTGTACACAGTATTCTAAGTGAGGTCTTACCGGAGATTTATACAGAGGGAGTACCACCTCCCTCCTTCTGGTGATACTTCTTCCTATGTACTCCAGCCTCCCACTAGCCCTCCCAACTGCTTTGTTGCATTGCTCGGCCACCTTTAGGTCATCAGAGATTTTTACCTCCAGATCTCTCTCCTGCTTTGTGGTAATCAATAGCACTCCAAAATATTATAAAAAGTAAGATATAATCCAAAGTCCATCAAAACTCATATGTTTATTAAACTCTTTTCTTCACACCCATATACTTGAGGCAACAGTTTTGTGACTTTATGTCACTTCCTCAGGCCATTCGTATAAGTACAGTGTTGACACTAAATATGAAACAAATCCATTCAGATATACAGTATTTATAGTTCTACTCCTTTTACATTGAGATGTCACATGGGTGTGAATAGCACTCCCCCCCCCATTTTGTACTCTACCCCAGGGTTTCTGTGCCCCACATGCATTATTTTGCATCTTTTCACATTAGAACCCAGCTGCCATACTCGCAACTACGCCTCGAGTTTTTTTCAGGCCTCTGCTCGTCCTTTCCATTCCCCTTGGAGTATCCACACCATTACAGATTTTGGTGTCCTCCACAAACAGGCAGACCTTCCCCTCCAGATCCTCCGCATGTCACTTAAAAAGACATTAAAGAAGACTGGTCACGGCATTGATCTCTGAAGCACTCCACTGCTCACCCTCTCCTCTTCCGAGTAAACTAACTCCATTTATAACCACCCTCTCTTGCCTGTCCTCTAACCAGTTTCTTATTTTGACTCACTCCTGAGCTACTTAGCTTGTTTGATAGTCTCCGTTTTGGAAATGTGTCGAATGCCTTACTGAAGTCTAGGTAGGCCACATCTGGGTATTTCTGAATGCTGGTTATTATGGCTCGCTTTGTCCCAGCCAGAGAAATGCACACTTGGCATCAGTGCTCCAAGAGTAGAGTCACACACACCCACATAATGTGGGAAGGCCTACAACTCCAGCCCTTTCTCCAAAATGTAGAGATAGACTTGAGAGGTCACAGCACAAGACATATCACTCACCTGTACCTTACACCTGTTTCTGCAATACACGGTAGAATGTCGAGAAAGACCTCTCCGGTATTTATTGAGGTGTATATAGTAGCATGTAACATAACCAGGAAGTGGCTGACTCCAGATATCCCATCTATAGAAGACTGGAGAACTATTGTGCAGCTTTTCTGCAAGATGGAATGCATCACTTTCTCGCTTAATGATAGTCACAAATTTTCAGTCCAGGTGGGTTTCATGGATACACCACATTATGAGCAAGGACCCAACATTTATTCCAAGAATCCCCCAGTCTTGGGGAGAGTAATGCAGCAGTTTTGTAGTGCATGCTGCCTGCTGTGCAGGGGTCCCTGTGTCCCTACCCCCTGCCACCCTCCCCTACCCCAAATATGTCCAAATGCATACATACAACACATCCCAATTCCATGGAGACCTCCAAAACAGTTGGGATTGGGGGATCCTTGGGGACTGAAACTCTGGGATGGGAGGGATCTGACTGAAGAGTCTGAGTCAATCACAGGTTTGCTATATATATGAGAAACTTATGCCTGCACTTGTTTGTGTCTTCCTTTTTATGTTTGTATATTTGGGCAACAGACAGAACTGCAATACCTGGAACCAGTTATCTTCCAGGGAGAAATCACCATTCCATAACTGTTAAATTGAAGAGCCCTGGACACAACTGTTCTCCCCAAAACAGAGCATGCATACCCCTGACATGTGGTGTAAGATAACTGGTTCAAAAGCAAACCAAAACAAACAGTGGTTTATTATGTTTACTGTTTCTCAGTTCTGTGTAGAGTCAGGATTCCCTTATTGTCCTGTCCAGATGAAAAATGGTTAAGGAAAACGTACTTATGGGCCGGTTGGCCAGCACAGCAGTAGAGCTACCACTTGCCATCCAGATGACTGGGGTTCGTGCCTAGTTCAGTACGTCTGGTGCTGATTGGTTTGGTGGTGGGGGGTTCTGGCATCTATCTGGATGCCTCCTGTCTCTGGAAGGGAGGGCACCTCCTTCCGCTGCATGACTGCCCCTTGGTAGTCCAAGGGGAGGGCGTGTTGTGTGGGAAGGAACAGGTGGTTCCTCTGGAGTGACCTTATGTTGGCATGCACCCGCTTACCAGATGAGTGATGCAGAAGCATCACACACACCCAGAATGGAGCCAGCAGGGGAGTTCTAGAGGTGTAGGGTTAGTCTAATCTGCCTTCCTGACAGCCTTAATAGGTGCTCTGCTGGGCTTAGTGGTGCCAGCAGCACCAGACAGATGAAGCTGCCCTGCTCCATGCCACAGTAGGTTCATTCTGACTCCTTCCTTGCCTCGCCGGCTCCTCCTCCTCCTGGGTTTGACCATTGAGTGAAGTATTCTCCTTTTGACTTGGGAAACCAGGGGGTACCACCTGCAGGGGACAAGCTGTGGTTTACGGCCTGGGTGTTCCAAGAGGATGTTGAGCAGTGGCTGGTGGCAGGTTGGAATATCGAAATACTCCTATGGCAGGCAGAAGGGCTTGGGCAGGTGGGAGGAGGACCTGGCAGCTGGTGAGAAGAAATGGGTCAAACAATGGAATTTACCCTGTCCTAAAAGGGGACTTGCCTTTGGCTCTCTCTGGAGCACTGCTGCTGCCTTTCCCTGCACCACTCCTTCACCCTGATCCCATTCCAGACTGCAGCTGCAGGATCCGGGGCTGGACTGGACACTGTCATCTGTCCTGCGGGCTTGTTCAGTGCCCTTCTCACCATGGCTGGTGTGCTGCCACCATTCTTCGCTCAACTGACCCCTAGACTGCCTTCGGGTTCGAGGCGCCCACAATAAGGAGGTTGCTCAGTTTCAAGCAGCTGTGATAGCCGCACAATGTGCAAAACAACTAAATTCCTATCCTGTCCCTGTGAAACTGACATCAATTTGGAGACGGTTTAACTCTGTAAAACTAAATTAGTACATCCGGTCCCTGTAAAACTAACATCTGTTTGGAGCGCAGCTCTGCAAAACAGCTCTGAATTGCAAGGTGGCTCAGGACTTGTATGCATTCTTTTCTCCTGGAACTGACAACCACTGAGAGTTAGGGGTTTAGCATAATGAATAATGCATGAGATGCTAGCCACTGATATTTTAATCCGTGGATTTCTGCATAAGAGAGAGAGATGTGCAAATAGAGCAGATTTGTCTGAAACAAAACCTCTGAGGAGAGTGTTTGTGCCTGGCTGCCACTTGCTTTTCCTGTCTGACTTAAAAGTTTGTCCAAAACAGACTTGAGACCCCTGGGAAAGGGGATTGATGCAGCTAGTGTGCTAAGCCTGGTCTCTAGCACTGAATAAGAACAGGGGTTGCCTTGAAGGCTGCTCTGCATCTGGGAGGGTGGTGAGCCACTGCCTTCTGCTGCGGTTAGGATTTTATCCTGACGGGGGATCGAACCACCTGAGGTCATGAATGACTTCCCTCCTTTCAGGGTGGGTGAAGGCAAGTCCCATTGTGGGGTAAATATGATCATCGTTGTCTGGAGCATCTTGGCCTGCACCCTTCTCAGCCGGGATTGCATTGGGTCTGCACACCTGTATCCAGCCTACAGAAAAGTCCATCCAGCCATTATCTGCCTAAGCAGGGGAGACATCCCCACGGAAACAGAATCAGCCTGTCATCTAAAGGTTGTGAGTTCAGGGTTTGACCCCCAGAACTTATCATTCCTTTTGTTTAGCTAGCTAGATACTTTCTGGGCATTCCTGTGCAACGTTTGAATCAAGCCCACAGCTACAGCTTACAGCCAGGAGCCACTGTTTTACTGTCCATACAGTTGTGTAAGTTGACAGGTAGCAAGTCAGCAGCTGCAGCCAACAGCTGAATTCACAGGGCACTGAACTAAGGTCCAGGCATCAGAGGCCTTCAGTTCAATATCTGTGTGCACATGCGAACTGTAATTGGGAGCTTCCAGAGGGAATGTGGGGTAAACTGATGCACCAGTGGGGGCAGAGGTGCTGAGATGCACCT
The DNA here is from genome assembly GCA_016271365.2 of Neoceratodus forsteri. Taxonomy (NCBI): domain Eukaryota; kingdom Metazoa; phylum Chordata; order Ceratodontiformes; family Ceratodontidae; genus Neoceratodus; species Neoceratodus forsteri. The sequence continues at coordinate 172,329,756 of JADMNL010000028.1, forward strand.
TACGGTGGGGGTGAATGCACACTGCTGTCTTTTTTTTTTCTTTTCATCTTTGATTCCCTTACCCCCTACCTTGTTATCCAACCCAAAATAAACCCATTGGCTATTTATTTGCAACCACTGACATATTCAACTTGTACATTGAATACACAAAGTTTTGAATGCTGTTTCTGTAGGCTCCAGTTTCCCCATTACAAACAGGGGACTGGCTTTGTTCCTTAGACACGAAGGATGCATTACTTCATATAAAGATCAGGGAAGCTCCCAATACACTGTCTCCACTTTATGCTGGAGGGCAGGCACTATCAATTCAAAGTATTGCCTTTTGGCTCATCCTCTGCACCATGGGTCATTGCAAAATGCGTGGCAAGTGTTGCAGCAGCCCTTTGCAGAGAAGGCCTGTATATGTTTTCCCTTATCTACATGACTAGCTCATAGGGATGCTGTGATTCCTACCCTGTCAAGAACACATCAGTTGTTCCACTACTTGGGAGTCGCAGTAAATGTCCCAAAGTCTGTGCTGACTTCACACCGAAGACTGCAGCACATAGGAGGGTCTTGGACACCGAAAAGAGAGGTGTTTCTTCCTGCCCCAGGACAGGGCGAATGCTGAGATTACTGAGGCACACTTGGTACACATGAGCCAAAATGTCTCTGCACGAACAATATTGCATCTCCTGGGCCTTGTGGCTGCGGCCATAGTGACTCTGCCGCTAGCCCGACTTCACATAAGGATACTACAGTGGACCTTGAAGGTCCAGTGGGATCAATTGACAGATGAGTTGGAACAAATGATCTTCAGCGAGAGAATCTCTTTCATCAGGCTGTGCCAACTCACTCTCCATCCTCTTTAGTCTCAGTGCTTCTGACTTTATTGTTTCTCTCTCTCTCTCTAGAATGGTTTACCTTCTGTTTCACTTTTCTTCATGGTAGGAACCTCTAGTTCTCACTCGGTTCCCCAAGAGTAGATTCTCTGCATATGGTCTCTGGTGGGGGAACTGGGGAGGGCATGGGGCCACCCGCATTTTATATGGGAGGAGCGATTTCAGTGCCTGATGTCGTTGTGGGTGGACCCTGGAAGACTGCTAGCAAAAACATTTGTGTGGTTTCTAGTGCCTGGCGGCTATAGTTCCAGCAGTGTGGCCTGATGCAAGAGATTCTCTTAAAGATCTACTGTCTTAAAAAACGATACTGTCCTCATTATGTCTGCACAGTGCAGAACATTGTTATGGGGGTTGGACCATGACAGTCTACTCAAGGGCATTCCATTCCTTGTATCTGCTCCTGTACAGAGCCACACCATGAATGCCTCAGGCTCCAGATGGTGTGCTCTTCTCAGCCCTTACTGGACACAAGGGTCATAGACCAAGGTAGAGGCTGAGCTGCACATAACTGTCCTGGAGATGCGAGCTATCTTGTGCAGCTCAAGGCCTTCCAGAATAATCTCTGTCCTGATCCTCTGCTATTCCAGATTGACAATGTCAGTGTGATGCAGTACATCAACAAACAAGAGGGTACACACTCGTATCCTCTATGCAGGGAAGCGATGAAAATATGATACTGGGCTCAGTCTCGCTGTCGGTCATGTTTCTCTCGGGTCTCCAAAATGTCTTAGCAGACAGGTTAAGCAGGTCCCAGTCAATGATTCATGAATGGGAACTGCTGACCTCCGTGTAATTGACCTGTTCACAAGATGGGTTTGTCCAAAGGTAGAATTTGTTTGCATCCCCACACAACACAGAACTGCTGCATTTCTGCTCGATCGCTCCAGGGCCTGGGTTTTTTGTGAGACGCATTGTCCTCTTGGAAACGGAAATTTCCTATACACATTTACTTCCATTCCTCTAATACAGAGGGTACTGCTCAAGTCGCGGGTGGAGATGGGCACTCTCAATCTCTTTGCTCTGTTCTGGCCTTGCCAGATATGGTTTCCACTCCTTTAGCATTTGAAGGTAGAGCATTCTGTTCCTGTACCTCTGTGTTGGGGTGTATTGACCCAGGACAAGGGCACTGTGGTCCATCCAGACCTGAAGTTCGTACACTTACATGTATGACTCCTGAAACCATTGCCATTGCATGTTTTGGGGTGTCCCCTAAAGTTGCTGATGTCAGCCGGCCCGGTGGCGCTGAGGGTTGAGGTGCTGGACGCCACACCTCGCACCACACCAACGACCCGGGTTCAGAATGATCCCAGGCCGCTGGAGGTCGGCAGGGGAGGGAGAGGATTGAGCATCCGACGGACAGCTCTCCTCTCCTGGGAGGGGGGAGTAGGCACTCGGCACTTGACTGGCCTTTGGCGGAAGTCAGGGGCATGGCAAGCGTAGAGCAGCAACTAGGGGATGGGGAGTGGTGATGTCGGCAGCGACGCTATGAAGTCAGGGTGCATACCACTCCCACAGAGCAGAAGGAAAAGAATCGGCAGCCGGTCTCCTAGATGACGGAGCACCATGCAGAGACCCTGATTGCCCGCACCTGTCTGGCGACCCGTCGGAAGTCCGATGAAAATTGATTGCCTCGTACCTGCCTGGGGGCATAGCCAAGGTTACATGAGGACTCGGTGGGGGACCAGGCAGGTTGTGGAGCGGGGATACTGTGATGTGTTTCTTGAAGGAGTAGAGACCGGACACAGGGTGAGGAGCATAAATTGTAATTTCAAAAAAAAAAATAAAAAGTTGCTGATGTCCTGCTTGAGGCTAGAATCCCTTCTACTTGACATACTTATTCCTTGAACTGGAAGCACTTCACTGTGTGGTCTGCTTCCCAGAGTACGGACCCTTTTACATGCAAGGGTGTAGGCAGGCATATTTACTGTACACATTTGTGTACAGTTTTGAGTACCTGTGACAAACTATATGGCTTTCTGTTAACATTATCATTCTGATTTGTAGCATTTGAGTTAATGTAGGCCACTGAAGGGTGCCTCTGTTTAAACTTCTGTTGTTTAGAAGTGGCCACATACAATGCATAGGGCCTACGAGTAGACTGGATGGGCCTGGTGGTCCTTATCTGCCGACAATTCTTATGTTTTTATGTTTAGGAGACAGATATATGTATAACCTCTTTAGAGATTAGAGGAATCATCTGACAATAATCTGATATGTTTTGAAGGGGGCAACATTTGGAGAGGATGTGTACGTTTTTCTAATGGGGGGGTAGCTGTTGGGATTGTGTGTACAAAATAGAAATATTTGGCTATACCCCTATTTACTTGTCCTATGAATTCTCTGTGGAATACTTGCTTTCGCTGTCTGACTCAGGCCTGCATTATTCTTCTGTTAAGGTGCATTTGGCTGCTGTATTAGCTTTCCATGCTCATATTGATTGTCGTATGTTTGCCCAGTTAGAAGTATCCCGTATGTTTCAGGGCTGTATTCTACGTATGAAACCTCCTATCCATAATCCAGTCTCACCTTGGAACTTGAGAAACTGACACTGGCTCCTTTTGAGTCTGCTGCAAGTTATGGCTTGTCTTTCCTGTCATGGAAAACCAATATTTTTAGTTACTATGACGTCCGGTTATCAAGCTTCAGGCTTTGATACATGAGTCTTCTTGTTAGATTTTTCACAAAGACAGTCTCTTTGCTTATAAATGCTAAGTTTCTACCGAAGGTGGTATCAGAATGTACACTGAATCAATTACACCTTCCTGTTTGTTATCCCCAGCATGCCAGCCAGGGTGAGGTGCAGCTCCATAATTTACATGTACATTAAACACTGAGATGCGATGTGAATTGCACCAAGAACTACAGAAAGTTCTTTCAGCATTTTGTTTCATTCGCCCCTAGGAGAGATGGCACTTCTGTGTGTAAAAAGTGCTATCTGTGGTCACTCTGCAAGGGGTATGGCTACTTCTGTTGCCTGTTTCAGGGATGTCCCTGCTACTGATATATGTGCCGTAGACACACAGAGCACTGTTCAGTTTCACTAAAAATTGCAGTCTGTACATACTCTCGTAGATGTGCTGGTTTGGGACTTGCTGTACTGCAAGGCCACCTGTCCTGATCGCATATCAGACTATGCCAACCTCCCTGCTCCTTTGTACTGCTTGGGAGTCATTCCTAAGGTGTGGCTCAGTGAAGGACAGGGGTTGAAATTAAGTTTTGCAGCCACTAGCCTGCAGGGCTAGTGTCTGGGGAAAATCCACTAGCCCTACAAACTTTTCCACTGGCCCAGCTAGTGTACTTATTGAAATATTACCTTCTTCAGTACAAGCCCACAGGGCTAGTCAAAGGAAAATCTTACTAACCCAATACAAAATCCTTTAGCATTTGGCTAGTGGGCTGGTGCCAGTTTCAACTCCTAGAGGAGATAGCATAGATGAAGGCAGGACAGTTATGTTTGAAATTACTGTAGCAGTAGATCTTCAAGAGAATGTCCTCCATTAGGTCATGCTGTCCCCCCCCTCCCCCTTTTGGTATTCTGAGGGTTATAGCCCATGCTGTGCCTAAAACCCCATTCCATGCATCCTATTTCCAGGCCCATGCCCCTCCTTATTTGCCTGGTACTGGTCTAAACTGGTTCCTCATGGTTAGAGGCCCTCTGAGGCTAGTTTCCAGTGGGGAACTGAGGAGTGATAGGGTCGCCGATGTTGTAGGTGTGTCAGTGCCACACTTCATTGTAGGCGGCATCTGGCTAGCAAAACATTTCGGTGTGGTCCTGATGCTGCTGGCTTACAGTTCAAAGGTGTACCCTAATGGAGGAGATTCTCTTGAAGATCTGTTAAGGTAAGTTCATATGTAATTGTTCTTTTTGTAATGTACCATAGATGCATAATTTCAGCATGTGGCGGTGATGCAAAGTTTCAAAATGTGGTTGGGATGCTTGATTTCAGGTTGTGGTGGCATCATGTTATTTCACAGTGTGGCATGGGCACGGAGTCTTAAAATGTGGCGGGGACACAGTTTCAGAATATAGTGGTAACATACAATTTCAGAATGTGGTGTGATGATGGTGGTATTCCACCTAGAAAGCTGGAGAGCCAAAGAGAATGCCACTACTGGTGTAGTACTTGCTGCCTTATCTTAGTGGATGTGAAGTGGTGTATTCTTATTGCTGCTGTGGATGTATGTGTGGTATACTGCAAACTCTTGATTTCAGCTTTAGTTTTTATCTACTGTATTTATCAGGCCTCGACAGACGTTCATCTCTCTCAGGCCTTGATAGACGTTCATCTTTCTGCCATTTTCCTTTAAAACTCCCTTAATTTTTTCAGTCTGTCGGTATACAGGCTTAATGCCTAGTGACTGCACTTATTTTTGTTTTAATTATTTCCATATAAAGTCCTCTATATAACTGACATTTTCAACTTCTTGGGTCAGTTTGTAAGTTGTTGTAGTGTAACATTATTGAATATCGATTTTTAATTAATCAAATGACTGCTTTATTTATATGTTCAGGGTCATGCTTGAAAACGGGCATTCATGTCCATGAGGCCACCTAGTAAACCAACAAATAAAAAAATAATTCAGTTACAGAAATGACTTCTCTCTTTGTTGTTTTCCTAGGAAGAGGAGATGTTCCGACCAAATATGTTTTTTCTACTCTTGCTTCCACCTATTATCTTTGAGTCTGGATACTCGCTGCATAAGGTACAAATCTGTCAGATGTCTGTTTTTCAACCTTCTCTGTTGTGCTTGAATATTTTTATTTATTTAGATTGCGGATTACAAATACCTTTGAGCTTGGAGCTCTTTTACAAAGGTTCCACATCAGCAATATAATACAACAGGTTAACAGAACAAAAAGTGTGGCCAAACAGTATGCATAGAGAAGAGATCAACAGGTTTACAGACTAAACATAGTATGGTAAAATAATTGTAAATAAAAAAGAAAGCAATAGTTGACATTAACAGTGAATTAAAGAGTAGAAACGAGTAACGCTAAGCAGTTCCATGCACAGGAATGCATACAGTAAATTGAAAATTGGCCAAAACAAGCTTTGTCAGTTACTGGTAAAATCATAAGGTAGGTTGAAATCAGCCAGCAGACCTTGTCAGGACAGACGGCGGGGGCCCATTGGGTAGAGGGGAGGAAAGGTGAAGTGGGTAAGGTAGCAGGGGGAGGGGATGTCCTAGATGGTGCTGAGGAGATTTAACAGTAATCCAGTGCTAGGGTTTTAGATTGCCAAAAAGGGTTTAGCAGAAGCAGTCTCAGGAGCGAGTGGCAGAGAGTAGTCACTGTAGCTTGGATTTGAAAGGGCCCAATTTGGATTTGGAGGAGACGTCACAGTTGAAGGCATTCATCTAAAGAGGGTCTCTGTAGGCGAACGATCTTTGTCCCTGAGAGGTATGGCAGCGAGGGACCAGAAAGAGCTGGGATTCAGAGCCACGGGTATGGGGGGTATTAAGAGAGGGGCTAAGACCTTGAATTCCAGGTGGTAGGAGGCCTAGGGTTATTTTCTTGGCCATCAGGCATGTTTGATATTTGATGCGATCTTTGAGTTGGAGCCAACCAGTTTGGGCATAGAGGTCACAAGAGTGGGTGAGACAGTGGGCTCCTGAGATGAGGTGACACATCTTGTTTAGAGCAGTGGAAATGTGCCGGAGGGCAGTTTCAGTGGAAGATCCATAAATTATCAATCCATAGTCAATAATGGAGGTAACACAGCTCTGTACGGCCAACCTTAAGGCTTCTGGTGTAAGGGAGTTCCTGTGTCTGTAGAGGAGGCCGATGTGAGTATTAACTGCTTTGGCAATGTTGTCAATATGCACCCCATAGGATAAGTTGCTGTTGATGGTGACGCTGAGATACTTAAAATATTGTACCTGCTCAAGAGCGGTCCCAAGGTGGTTAGAGAGACTCTGGGGATGATGCTGGTATTTATTCTGGGAGCTGCTGAAGAGCACAAGCTTAGTTTTTTTTATAGTTTAGCACCAGTTTGTGATCACTGAACCATTTCTCTACTGATGTAAATCTGAGTTGCAGCTGGCTTTCAAGAGGCGTGGGGTCTGTGTGACTTGTAAAGATAACAGCATTGTCCGCGTATAGTAGGATTTGTTTGTGGCAGGATCTTGGGAGATTGTTTAAGAAGAGACTAAATAGTAGAGGTCCCAGGATGGACCCTTGTGGGACACCTGAGTGAACTGGTTTAGAGTCTGAGATGACATCGGCAATTTTGACTTGTTGAATGCGGTTCTCCAGATAGCTTTTAAACTAGGCATTAGAGTCGGCAGAAATTCCAGCATTGCTTAGCTGTTCCAGTAGTAGGAGTGATGGACCGTGTTGAACGCTTTTGTCAGGTTGATAAATGCAGCCCCAACTATCTGTCCATGTCCAGAGATTTGTGTATGAAACTAGTGAATTCCATGAGCACTGAGGAGGTGCTGTGTCCTTTTCTGAATCCATGTTGTTGGATACATTGGATCTTATGTTTATCAAGATAATCTGTAAGCTGGTTGGCTACACTGCGTTCAAGTGCTTTGGAGAGGGGCGGAATTATGGAGATAGGCCAGTAGTTCACTTGGAGATACCTGTCACCGCTTTTGTGTACCGGTGTTACCGTGGCTGATTTCCATCCCTTGGGGAGCTGGGCAAGGCTAAGTGAGAGATTAAAAATCCAGGTAAGAGGCACTAGCACTTCCTCTAGTGTGAAGGACAACAGTTTAAGATCGAGGGAATCCCCGCTGTGTCTAGATTTATCAGTTGCCTTGAGGATATATTTATGGGCTTCCTGCAGTGAGATAACTTTTAAAGTAGAATGGGGGTGACTAGTAGGTGTAGGAGTGCTATCAGAGGTGGGCAAGGTGACATCTGCATCAAAAAAGTCCGGTGGGAGAACACTGCTGAGGTCTGTGAATGCGTTATAGAAAGTATTGGCAATAGTTAACAGGGTCAAAGGTAGTGATTCCATCTTAAGTCCAGTATGGTAGGTGGTGATTTTGAGGTTTTACCTGTGATTTCTTTAAATCCTGATAGTGTTTCATTTTTGCTAGATGGATGGACCTAATGCAGTCATTTTGCACTCTTTTGTAGTTTTGGATGTCAGATTGTGTGCCAGTGGTTTGGGCACGGTGCCAGAGATGGTCCCTTATTTTCATGCAAGCTAGGAGTTCTACAAAGAGCCAAGGGTTGCAAGGGCTTTGTTCGTGTTTTTAGGGGTGCGTGAGAGTTACAGGCAGAATTATAGGTGTTGATGAAGTGTTCGAGTGCTGTGCCAACATCCTTTGCTCTGTGAATTGGAGACCAGTCTTGCACTCTAAGGAGGGTTTTAAGAGGTGCGAGGTGACCCTGGGCAAGGACTCTGCTGGTGATTGTCTTTGGTGGTGGTTTGCAAAATTTGTTTGTCCACATGCAGATGACGGGAATGATCACTGAGTGTATCTGGGAGGACAGTGGTGTTAGTAATGCAGTCTGGATGACTGGTTAGGACCCAGTCCAAAAGACTTTTAGTCCCCGTTTTTTTAATTGGATCTGGTTGGGGAGTCAACCAGCTGGGAAAGATTTATGGCAGAGATGGCATCCTTAATGCTCTAATTTTCAGGTGCAAGCCAGTTTATATTGAAGTCTCCCATCAGAATTGACTATGACCCAAGTGGCTGGTTACGTGTGAAGTCCAGTACCGAGTTGAAACCACTCCCTTGCTCTTTCGGAGGGATGTGTATGGATGCCACAGTAAGTGCCTTATTTTGGGCACCAAGCAGAATTCTGATGGCGAGTAATTGAGTGGTTGTAGCAGCCATAGGAACATGCGAGAGGTGGCCCATGAGTGACTCTTTGAGATAAATTGCACATCCACCAACTCTTTTGGTTGTTCTATCTTGTCTGAAGATGTTGTAGCCTGGTATGGCAATAGCTGAGTCAGGGATGTTTGGCGAGAGCCATGTTTCAACAATTGCCAGAACATCCGGATTGTGTAGGGTAGCAAATATTTGTAGAGTGCCCAGCTTTGGTAGGAGGCTGCAGATATTTAGGGATGCCAAAGTGAGCGTCCCAAGTCGTTTTATGGGAGTTGCCATACATGGCAGGCCAGGGCTGGGATTTGGGTGAATATTACCAGACAACAGTAATAGCAAAAGTGAAAGTTTGAGCAGGCACAGCCGTAACTGCCTGTAGGTGAGTCCAGTTTCTGTCACTCCTTAGTTCATAACCCTGGGAAGTCTCGCTGAAAAACTAGTTGTAAAATAATATAATCCTGTTATGTAGGCCCTCCATCGCTGAATTTTTCATTGAATTTTAGAATAATTTTACTTGCCTCATGTAAGTTTAATTTTTCCCTACTAAACAGTTTCACAGAGATGTACAGAAGCCTCACCTGGTGACAGGCTGATACAGTGAAATCTGACGGGTCACCCCAACACCCATACAGATAAAGTAAATCATGTCACTCTTATACAGATAAAACAATCAAACCAGCCTGAACCAGTATGGGTAAAATTATCAAATTACCCCACACCCATACAGACAAAAAAACAAATCAAGTCCAGGTAAATGAAGAGCGCAGAACTGTCTGCAGTCTTAAAATGAGTTTGTTATGCTGGCCCGGTGGTGCTGAGGGTTGAGGTGCTGGATGCCTTACCTCGCGCTATGCTGGCGACCCAGATTTGGGAATGACCTCAGGTCATCGGGGTGCCAGCGTGGTGGGGGAGAGGGAGGAGCAGGATAGAGCAGAGCCAGTAGGCTGCTCTTCTCTCATGAAGGTGGTGGGGGTGGGTTGTCACCTTCCTGTAGTTCTGCTCCCACTGGGTGGAGGTCCAGTAGGAATTGTAGGCAGAGGGGGTGGCAAGGTTGGGAGGGCAGAAAGGGCTTAGCTGGCGCCACGGTGTGCGTGCGTACCTCCACGCATATGCATGGCCGTGTGCAGGGGCCTCGGGCGGCAGGGTAAAACTGACGAAAAACCACCATAAACATAATAATAAAAAAAAAGTTTTACTTTTGAGAACTTTGAAAAACAAAATGTTTCATGACACAATACAGCAAGGATTACTGGAAATTTTAAGAACCGAAAAACTAGCACTATCTATGCGATCAGACAACTTTACAGAACAGAAATCCATTTATAGTCTTGTTTGTAATGGCAATATGCCTGTTCTCAAAACACTTTCTGTCAGTACCAACTAAGTAGACCCACCAACTTTATATCTTCAGGCCCAAACCCCACTGTTGATGTTGTTTTTTTTTATTATGTACGCCTTTGATATTTTTACTCCACTGTCAGCTCACACTCTGAGATTCCATTGGAAGACCTTCTATTCTCCTTTTCAGTCCCCTTTCCCTGCCTTTACTCCTTCCCTAGATAATTGTAGCACCATAATAATGGGAGAAAACAAATATTTTTTTAATGTTATTTGTCATGGCTATGGAAGATGTCGGGTGCTGATTGGCCAAAACAGATCACCTGACCATGGATTAATTCCCAAGCAATCCATGCTTGAGAGAATTAATCCATGGCTGGCATCAGGAGAGAGTGCTGTGTGCTGGGGGTAGGGCTGTCGGCATCATGGTTCAGCGAGCACTGTGTGCTGGGGTGGTCGGTCACGAGTGCAGTCGGGATAGAACAGGTTGGTGGAATGGAGTCCTTGCAGAGAGCTGCAGATCGCAGGCAGAGATGCTGTACCTGTGTTACACAGGCTGCACAGCTATTGGGGGGTGCCAAGGAAGGGAGCCATTACAGACCGCTGCAGGTCGCAGGCATGGATGCAGCAAGTTATTAGGACCCTGCTGGGGAGCACACAGATCCATGTGGTAAATCTCACTGATGAGCACAGTCAGGATAGTACAAGTTGGTGGAATGGAGCCGTTTCAGACACCTGCAGATCGCAAGCATGGCACAACTATTGGGAGCGCCAAGGAAGGGAGTTGTTACAGACAGCTGCAGATCACAGGTAGGGACACAGGAAGTACACTGGCAGCACAGCTATTGGGAGCGTGCTGGGGAGTACAGCGATCAATGAGCGACTGCAGTAAATCCTGGTGTAAGCCATGTTACAAGTGAATTAACTCACTCCAGAGCATGGGCTAACTTGAGAATTAATCCATGCCTGGATGGTTGGAGGCTTGTGTCCCAACCCCCCCCCCAAGCGTGGATTAATTCTCAAGTATACCCATGCTCTGTTGTGGGTTAATCCTTATGTAGGAGATTGATACTATGTACTTTTAGAGCTACTAGAGAAAATAACTTGCTTCAGGATTAAGATATTCAGAGCTGGTGTTTGTCATGGTTAATATTTTATACTCTATTGGTTCTTTAATGATTTTGTTTTTTTTTGTACTGCTATTTATGTTAAAGTAAAAAACATTATTGAAAAAAGGCACAACATATAATTTATAGATTCTTTTTTTTTTCTTGTATGTTTCTCCCTCTCCCGACCGGCCCCCCTTGCACTGGCTCCTGCAGCCCTGTTGCTCTGGCATCCACTAGACTCGCCTCTGGATCTCTATGAGGTGCCAGCTAGCCAGGTGTGGTGCTTGCAAGGGGCTGGCATCATCTCGCCAGTCAGGACACTTTTCCTCGCTTTTTCTCCCTGTCCCCCGAGTGTGTTGCAGAGGCGTGCAATGACTCCACTGGCCGAGCTGCGTATGCTTCCACACATGGCACGCTGGGCATCTGCCCCACATCCACCCCCTTCATTTGGGTCCGTTGTGCCATCCCCGAGCCACCGCTAGGGGACAGATAAGCAGTGGGCTCCATCCCCACCCCTCCCCAGGAGAGGAGAGCTGTCCTCCGGATGCTTGATTCTCTCCCTTCCTGGCCAACCCCCAGCGGCCCGCTCGACACAGGTCGCTGGCATAACAAGAGGTAAGACACAGATGCCTCAACCCTCCATGCCACTGGGCCGGCTAATTTGTAGATTTTCAGTCTTTCTATTCATTTTTGTTCTTCATTACTAGGATTATTTGCATGGAGACATGATCCTTACCTTGTTTCCTACACTTAATCCCAGAAACTCGCAAAAATACGAGCGCCTTTGAAAATAGGATGCTTATGTTATGGTACAGTCAGTGGGATGCTAACATGTGTGAACATCTCATTTGCATCCATGTCTTACACTTTTGAATGTCCTGTCCTGTGCTTTTCAAAATGTTTTCTCAAGGGGCAAATTGAGTTGTCTTCCAGGACTTCCTGGCTGTGGCCACCTGTTGGCCCAGGTGAGAGGCAAGGACCTGACAGTGCTGCAACTTAATCCCTTCACTCATCAGTCTTTGCAGATAACAGCTTGTAGAACAGTTGTACAGACTGAGCTGGACTGTCCAAAAGGCGCAGTGACCAGGATTCTGTATGGATTTAAAACATAATCTTAAGTCCGCATTCGAGACCAAATTTGTGGTCATCTGCATGTTGGTCTGAATAATCACATTGCCCAGAGGACTTGGTCTCACTGTTGAGAAATATATGTGTGTGTGTGTGTGTGTGTGTGTGTGTGTGTGTGTGTGTATGTATGTGTAATTTTTATATATGTGTGTATGTGTTTGTGTGTGTGTATATATGTGTGTGTGTGTGTGTGTATGTATGTATATGTATGTATGTGTGTGTATATATATATATATACATACACACTATATATATATATATACTTGTGTGTGTGTGTACACATATATATGTATATATGTGTGTGTGTGTGTGTGTATGTATACGTATATGTATGTATGTGTATATATATATATATATATATATATATATATATAGTATATATATGTGTGTGTGTGTATATGTGTGTGTGTGTGTATATATATATATATGTGTGTGTGTGTGTGTGTGTGTGTGTATATACACACACATCAGAAACAAAAACTCAGTTTAATGCATCTGTTAGGGTTGTTCCACAAGCGATAAGCGAGAAATTCAGTATTAGGTTGAAAGCCCCCTTGGACCCCTAGCCCCACCCCTCAACTGGCATGAAGTGGCGTTTGGGGTCTTCGCCTAACTCTCACCTCATCACATGTGTAAAGAAGCAGAGATATAGGAGAATGGGGTGAGAGTTAGACTGGCGACCCCAACGCCGCATCCCAGATGCAGTTGGGTGGGTGGGCTGAGGCCTTCAACCCTATCACCGACTCTTCGCCGCCGCGGAATAACTCTAACTGATGCATTAAACAGAGTTTTTGCCTCTAATTTCCCTTCTGTTTGAGAATGAGGATGATAAATAGTGAATGGAATGCAGTAACGGCCCCACGCTCCTGCCACATGATGTCTTGTTACATAGTAACAAGAACTACAAAGCAAATGCAAGCGGCAATGGTAATGCACATGGCAAAGCAAACGTAAATGGTAAAGCAAACGTTAATAGAAACGCAAGCGTAAAGTGACGCCAAAGCAGACAGTTATGTAAACGGAGACATCAAACCGGTGCATACAGAACACACCTGGTGACACACACATTCACGGTACTGCAATTGTAAACGCAAATGGTAACGGTAACAGTAACAGCAACAATAACGCCAAAGTAAACAGAAACACAAGCGCGTACGAAAACGCAAACTATAATGCACACACTCACAGAACCACAATTGTAAATGCAAATGATTACGGTAACAACTCCCCAAGCTGTATTCTTTTATTGTAAGTACATGGTAATATCCCTGGTAGTCTAGCAGCCCCCCCCAGCATAATGAAATACATAATGATGCAATACTATACCTGGTAGTCTAGGGGCCCCCCACCCATCCAGCCCACCCAGAAATATTTTCAAAGCGCCTCTTTGCATTACCGCTTGTAATGCAGACAGTTGGCGGCTAGCCATGGAGGTGAGGAGGGTTGTGCCAGTCGCCGGCTGGGCGAAGGGTGGGGTGCTGTGGCTGGATGGATGGATGGGTGGGGGTTAGGACACTAGACTACCAGGTATAATATTAAATCATAATGTATTGCATTATGCTGGGGGAGGCTAGACTACCAGGGATCTCAAAAATAATGGGGTGGGGTACTAGACTACCAGGGCTCTACATATAAGTTAATATGTTTTATTGGGGCACTAGACTACCAGGGATGTTATTTTATTTGGGGGGGGGGGCACTAGACTACCAGGGATAATTATAAGATAATTTTCGATATGCAGATGGGGCAGAACAAAGCCCCCTGAGCAAAACGAACCCTCATTTGACAGTGTAGGCCACCCCTGGGCTGAGTAAATAAATGTTTAAATCTGGCCATCTCGTCCCTTGCTTGCGATGCTCGATTGCGATCAAAGATTCTCGCGATCAAAGATTGTTAGCGAGCCACGAACAAAGAATTGAAAACCTGAAAATTCTATTTTTGGACCAATTTTGGATGGAAACAAAGCCATGACTCTCTAGATCGGGGTCCCTTGAGTAAAACCCATCAAAATTTTACTTCAGAAGTGACCCCTGAGCCGAGATATTTGTGCTTTGTGCAGTTGGAACACTGAAAACAAGATGGCGGACCTCGTGGTCAAAGAAATTTTGAAATTCCTCAGGATCTAGGATTCTTGAACCGCGAGGCTGCAAATTCTTTGACCGCCAGGTGTGATGAGATGGCCAGAACTCCCATTCTTTGATCACAAGATATACATATAAATTTTCCCATTGACTTATAATGGGAACTAAAAAGTGCCATAACTTTTGAATGCCTTAATATTTCTTCACCAAAGCTCTTTCAAACGAGCCATCTCGCAGAGCAGCATGCCACACAACAGCCGTGCAGGACCACATTTAGAATGCCAAAAGGTGCCTCCAAAAATGGATAATTTTGCATTTTTCAGTGCTTTTGTACACGAAGACCGGCACTCTGACAGAAACGCAATTTGGCAAATCAAGAGATCTAGTGTGCCCAAACGTGTGTACCAAATTTCAGGCAAATCCATTGAATGGGTCCAAAGTCAATAACGTCCAAACTTTTGACTTTAGTATGCAACTGGCTGCTCAACCCTAACTACAGTGGCGCAACCGCACCACTATAATATATATACATATATAGGTGATACATGAGGGGCAGGAGTGGGATATGGAAAATATTCTCACTCCTGCAGAGTGAGCTGTGTATTCTCACGAGTGCCGAAGGCACGAGTGAAAATACACAGCTCACGAGGCAGGAGTGAGAATATTTTCCATATCCCACACCTGCCCACCATGTGCGATTTATACCACAGGGGTGAGAGCTGCAGGAAAATTTTTTTCTGAGTCTGTGTTTTCTGCTCATTGTGTGTGTGTGTGTGTGTGTGTGTGTGTGTGTGTGTGTGTGTGTGTGTGTGTGCCTGAATGGACTGGGAATCGGAAACACAGGTGAGTGTGTTTTGCAAAGCTAACTGAGTGAGTGCTCAGTGAGAAAGACAAACTGCTGCAGGTAGCACTGCGAAACA